>CM068302.1:43151961-44484461 GCA_034768395.1 Linum lewisii
AGTGTAGGAGGTGTGGGACGTGATTCTTGTAAATTGTATCTATACTTTGTGCTGACAGTTGTGGTTGCAGGAGGGTGGTCCTGCCAATGTGGGGTCGCCCTTTAAATGGTGAACAGGTGGATGGCCCTGCCAATGTGGGGTCCTCCAATAAAGGATGAACAGGAGGGTAACCCTAAGACTCACGACATGGCTATCCCTGTACTTGCAGGTGGGGGTGGCCGGTGAGCTAGCCGTTTACCCTTAAACTGTGTGTGTAATGTGGAATGATTGGATGAAGTGTCATGTGATTATAAATGTGTGAATGGATTAGATGATGTTATTTGATATTGGATTGAGATGATGTTACGTGGTGTTTTGGATGGATTGATGTTACGTGCATTGGTAGAATTGATGCTAGGTGCCGTTTTGAGTGGAATTGATGATGTGTGTGAAGGTGGTTGTTAACGTGTTTAGGGTTGTAGACTTATGACTTCGATTTGGCTAATAGAATTGGTAAGGGGATTTGTACATGGAAATGGACAATAGAAATGGTACGTGGAATTGGCTAATGGAATTAGATAGTGGATTTAGACAATAGAGTGGGTGAAATGAGGAATGTAGTGGAATGTGACTGTGAATGTGAGTTTTGATGGTTTGATGCTATGAGTGTTGGATGAATTGAATGCTATGTGTTGTTTTGGGGTGATGTGGATGATAGGTGTAATGGGGGTCTATAACGTGATTGCGTTGTACGATTGTGATATGGAATGGGTACGTGGAATTGGTTGGATGGAATTGTCAAGTGGAATTGTTATGTGGAATTGGTTGATTGGAATTGGAACTTGGAATTGGAACGTGGAATTGGTACATGGAATGGTGATGTGGAATTGTGTTGTGGACTTGGATTGTGGAATTATGTGGTGAACTTGAATTGTGGATTTGTAATATGGAATTGAATTGTTGATGTGTGTGATTGATGTAGTTATGTTTAATGGAATTAATTGATAGAACTGGAAGGAGCCAACGTTACCCCACCCGAAATACTGGTTGAGATTGAGTCCGATTCACTAGGGTGAATCCCTTGGTTGGGTTGCCAAGGTTGGTTGATTTTCTCCTTCGGGGAAGGATCCTATATGGATGCGTCGGAATGTATACTCCTTCGGGGAAGGATCCGTTGAGGATGCGTCTGGATGTGATGGCCGGCGGGGTGGTAGCGGGGGAACAACTCCTTATGGCGCCTAATTAACTCACCTAGTTAAATGAATTATGAACTATCGTGCGTGTGTTGTGTTGGATTTGATTGCGAGCTGAAATGTGATGTGTTGAGTGTGTATATGTGATATGTGATATGTGTTGATGATCTGTTATGCAATTGTGTTGGAACTAGGTTGGATTGATCTATGAATTGAGTTGTGTAATGTGATAAGTTGTGGGATAGATGTGAGAGGTTGATGATTATGATGATGATATGAATTGTGAATGGTTAGTTTGGAGTTATGCACTTGAATGGTAACATGGACTGCTTAGAGATGTCTAGTAGCTCACTTAATGTGTGTGACTGTTGTGGGTGTAGAAATGCTAGCTATGATCTTGAGTGGTGTTGTGATGTGATGTCGAGATGTGTGAATTATGATTCTCTATTATTCTTGAATGTTATCGTGGATGGTAAGTGTTGAATTGAGAACTGCACCTATGTGATCACTTAAACTGTTTTTAGGGAATTAAAATATTGTATGAATGTGTCTGGTTCCATTGTGGTTGTGTGTGCGGAGTTTGGAACCGCTCTTTCAGGCTAGGTTCGGCGCATAGTTAAACCCAGTGGGTTCACTCAGTTTCATTAGGAAACTGATCCCCTTCCAGTTTCCCCTTTCAGGTTCGCGTGGTTAGAGAGAGGGAGTAAAGTCAGGTGCCTCAGTTGGGTGTCTAGTGTTAGAGTGTTGTTGGCGTGAAGAAGATCTTCGGAGGCTTGGACCAGGAGTTGACCATGTTTTAATGTTGTTGACCATTTCGGGTTGGGATTCTTTTGTATTGGTTTGTTTTAAGCCTTCGGTTTGGAAATGAATTTTGGTTTGTGTTGTACCTTTGTAATCGGATTCCGTGTTTTGAATAATGGAGGCGCTTCCGTTTTATTTTCTTTGATTTCAAGGTTGGTTTCCCTTTTATTTAATTATCGTATCTTCGGGTGATGTTCATGCCGGTTCGACCACGGGTCCAACCCGGGTCGGTTCGGGATGGATGTTACAAGTGGTATCAGAGCCTGGTTTGTCTCTGCTACATAGGTGAACTGTTCTTTCTTCTAGGGGATTAGCTACCCTCTTAATGGAAAGAACGGAACATCGATGTAGTACTGGCATTCCAGGGGTTTTCAAACGTTTTATTCGGGATGGGATTTTAAAGTTTTTGAAGAACGAAAGTGATTTGAAAAGTTGTCAACTAAAATTAGTTTTTTTTTCGGTCCCCTGAGTCACGAAGAAAGCTATAAAATGAGAAGTTGTGGTGCTGAGCAGTGGTTGAGTGAGAATAGAGCGCCAGGTTAGGAGAGTTGCATGATCTTTAGAAATAGAAACAAAAGTTATGATGCTAGCTTGAGGTGGAAGTTTTTAGGTGTGTGTTTTGTGAGAGAGTTGGAAGTCTGTTCATGAGAGGAATCAACTAGTGTTACATAAACCTATCTTGTCTGCTGAAAAGAAATTTTAAGAGAAGATTTTGATTCGTGCAAATTTTGTCCTGCTTCTTTTCAATGTGATTTAAATGTGATTTTAATCTTTCAAGTAAGCTTTGATTTTCGTTCCATGTTGGAAAAGTTAAAGGATTTAATAATTTGAGCTTTAGAGGCACGAGTATTTCATGATTTGATTTGCCAATGTGATTTTAGTGTCGAGTCTTGGTATTAGTTTCTTTGACTAATTGGTGTAGCGGATTTGAAAAGCATTCCAATGATTTGGTATTTTAACTAAGATAGAGTGGGGGTTTTTACTAACTTTGGTTTGAGTGGAAAAAAAATTGTTGTCCTGGGTTCTTGGTGGATTCAAAAAGATTTTTAAAACTGCTTTTATCTTGTCAAAGCTGAGTTAGGAGAGTCTGTGGTTCCATTTTGTTTAAGGTTCTTGTTTCAAAAAGTTGGTAAGAGTTTCAATAGTACTAGTGTTTAGGGATTTGAAAGAATTTGAGTATTTTAAACTAAGACAGAGTCCGGTTGTGAGTTTGACTTTAAAGGATTAATGAGTTTTATTTTAAACTGAAGAACTTGGCTTCGGTTTAAAAAGAATTTATTAAAGTTTCGTCTTTCTGAAAAGTGTGCTTTGGTTTTGAAAATCAGATGGAGAAAGGTTTCTGTAACGACGAAGTTTAGATGGTTAGTTGGTGCTCGAGTGGCTAAGAATAGTAGCTGGGGATTTTAGGTGGGTTGGAGGAGTGAGATCCTTGTAGACTTTGGTTAAGTTAGGTAGAATGCTTGAAGGGTGTGAGGTCTAGCCGAAGGTGTTAGCTAAGTAGTTTCTTGCTCTGTTGAGTTGTGTGTTTTGGTTGTGCTCTTGTGCCATGTTGTGTCTTAAGTGTTCCGGTGTGCGTGTGTGTTAGGTGGAAATCCTAGTTCGTGTAAGTGAAGAGTTTTAGGAGGTGTATGTGTTGCTAGAACCGTTAAGAAAGAGTTTCGAGTAGTGATGTGATCCTTGAACTGTTGCGTTCCAGCCGTGATTTGATGTTGCATTAATAAGATGAGTAGGGTTGTGATTTCGGGGACGAAATCTTTTGAAGTTGTGGAGAGTTGTAACATCCCGTTTCTGAGTCACCGGTTAGAATTAAAAATTCTTGGTTAAACCTTGTTGGTTAAAACTTTGAGGAATTTAATTCGGATTTAATTAATTAATTTGTGAAGGTAATTTATTTTGATTGGCGGAGTAAATTATATTTTGGGTTAATTGTTTGGTTCAAGTTCTAAATCGGTGGGCCGAATCAATTGATCGGACCATTTGATCCAACCCAAGAGATTAGAGTGGGGTTTGGACGTGGTTTCAAGAGAAGAGAGGGAGAGGAAGATGGGTCGTAGGCCCATTCTTGCTGCTGTTTTCGTTCAGCTAAAGTAAGAGGAAGGAGTGAGGTT
The DNA here is from genome assembly GCA_034768395.1 of Linum lewisii. Lineage (NCBI taxonomy): Eukaryota > Viridiplantae > Streptophyta > Magnoliopsida > Malpighiales > Linaceae > Linum > Linum lewisii. The sequence continues at coordinate 43,156,043 of CM068302.1, forward strand.
GGTGGGCTGGTTGTGGGCCCAAGTTTTGGTTCGGTTGGATTAAAGAAGAAGGGGTTAGCCATGGGGGAAAGTTTGCAGAGAAGGCCGAAAGAAAGAAAGGGAGGCAGCGGTTGGAGTTTTGGGCACGGAAATCAAGAGAGAAAGGGAGAGAGAGATGGCGGCGGAACAGAAAACGAGAGAGAGAAGAAAGTTTGGCGGCGTTCGACGATCGTAAAAACCAAGGCCGGAACTCAAGGGGAAGATGGTGACCGATTCCGCCGGCGTAGGATGGAAGCTTCGGGATGACGACGTCTTCTCGAACAGAGGGAGGAGAGAGCTCGACGCCGTCGGGTTCCGATCGAGAGGAAGAGTTTCGGGTCGGTGGCTTCATGGTGTTAGTCGGAACTCGAAGAAGGAAAGAGGGAAGAAGGCGGTGACAGCGGCGGTGTGTTTCTAGGGAAGGTGGAAGCGCCGGCGACGATGACGGAGGGTCACCGGCGGTGAGGAACTCATCGGAGAAGACGATGGGCAAGTTTGTCAAAACATGGAAGTTCTATGATCCGATAGCAGTAACCAGAAGTTAAGTGGTCAGATTATAATTTTGGGTTAACTGTGGTGTGTTCTGGAAGTTTGACTCTAGGGGGCTGTTTGGCAGATCAGGTGTTGGAAAACCGGAGATTTGGGCATAACTCCTCGTTAGGGCTCTATTTGACGCACCGTCAGGACCGATGGAATCAGGACGACGAGACGGGCGTACTAGGACAGAATTCAGAGTCTTCTTTTAGGCTAAGGTGAGGGTTTAGCGTACGATAGGTAGTATTGGTCGATGTGAGGAGTTGCAACCTTGACTTAGATGAATATAAGTTTTGCATGGAATTGAAAGAGAGTAAAAGGGGAAATTGTTCTGCATCGGATTGTTATGTAAATTGTGATGTTTGATGATTGTTGTGTGAATGTTAATTGCTACATTGATTGATAATTGTTGGCTGATGTGATGTGGTTGGACTGGGGAAATGATTAACGATGATGTTAAATGGATCGGACTTAGCAATGAGTGTAGGAGGTGTGGGACGTGATTCTTGTAAATTGTATCTATACTTTGTGCTGACAGTTGTGGTTGCAGGAGGGTGGTCCTGCCAATGTGGGGTCGCCCTTTAAATGGTGAACAGGTGGATGGCCCTGCCAATGTGGGGTCCTCCAATAAAGGATGAACAGGAGGGTAACCCTAAGACTCACGACATGGCTATCCCTGTACTTGCAGGTGGGGGTGGCCGGTGAGCTAGCCGTTTACCCTTAAACTGTGTGTGTAATGTGGAATGATTGGATGAAGTGTCATGTGATTATAAATGTGTGAATGGATTAGATGATGTTATTTGATATTGGATTGAGAAGATGTTACGTGGTGTTTTGGATGGATTGATGTTACGTGCATTGGTAGAATTGATGCTAGGTGCCGTTTTGAGTGGAATTGATGATGTGTGTGAAGGTGGTTGTTAACGTGTTTAGGGTTGTAGACTTATGACTTCGATTTGGCTAATAGAATTGGTAAGGGGATTTGTACATGGAAATGGACAATAGAAATGGTACGTGGAATTGGCTAATGGAATTAGATAGTGGATTTAGACAATAGAGCTGGGTGAAATGAGGAATGTAGTGGAATGTGACTGTGAATGTGAGTTTTGATGGTTTGATGCTATGAGTGTTGGATGAATTGAATGCTATGTGTTGTTTTGGGGTGATGTGGATGATAGGTGTAATGGGGGTCTATAACGTGATTGCGTTGTACGATTGTGATATGGAATGGGTACGTGGAATTGGTTGGATGGAATTGTCAAGTGGAATTGTTATGTGGAATTGGTTGATTGGAATTGGAACTTGGAATTGGAACGTGGAATTGGTACATGGAATGGTGATGTGGAATTGTGTTGTGGACTTGGATTGTGGAATTATGTGGTGAACTTGAATTGTGGATTTGTAATATGGAATTGAATTGTTGATGTGTGTGATTGATGTAGTTATGTTTAATGGAATTAATTGATAGAACTGGAAGGAGCCAACGTTACCCCACCCGAAATACTGGTTGAGATTGAGTCCGATTCACTAGGGTGAATCCCTTGGTTGGGTTGCCAAGGTTGGTTGATTTTCTCCTTCGGGGAAGGATCCTATATGGATGCGTCGGAATGTATACTCCTTCGGGGAAGGATCCGTTGAGGATGCGTCTGGATGTGATGGCCGGCGGGGTAGCGGGGGAACAACTCCTTATGGCGCCTAATTAACTCACCTAGTTAAATGAATTATGAACTATCGTGCGTGTGTTGTGTTGGATTTGATTGCGAGCTGAAATGTGATGTGTTGAGTGTGTATATGTGATATGTGATATGTGTTGATGATCTGTTATGCAATTGTGTTGGGAACTAGGTTGGATTGATCTATGAATTGAGTTGTGTAATGTGATAAGTTGTGGGATAGATGTGAGAGGTTGATGATTATGATGATGATATGAATTGTGAATGGTTAGTTTGGAGTTATGCACTTGAATGGTAACATGGACTGCTTAGAGATGTCTAGTAGCTCACTTAATGTGTGTGACTGTTGTGGGTGTAGAAATGCTAGCTATGATCTTGAGTGGTGTTGTGATGTGATGTCGAGATGTGTGAATTATGATTCTCTATTATTCTTGAATGTTATCGTGGATGGTAAGTGTTGAATTGAGAACTGCACCTATGTGATCACTTAAACTGTTTTTAGGGAATTAAAATATTGTATGAATGTGTCTGGTTCCATTGTGGTTGTGTGTGCGGAGTTTGGAACCGCTCTTTCAGGCTAGGTTCGGCGCATAGTTAAACCCAGTGGGTTCACTCAGTTTCATTAGGAAACTGATCCCCTTCCAGTTTCCCCTTTCAGGTTCGCGTGGTTAGAGAGAGGGAGTAAAGTCAGGTGCCTCAGTTGGGTGTCTAGTGTTAGAGTGTTGTTGGCGTGAAGAAGATCTTCGGAGGCTTGGACCAGGAGTTGACCATGTTTTAATGTTGTTGACCATTTCGGGTTGGGATTCTTTTGTATTGGTTTGTTTTAAGCCTTCGGTTTGGAAATGAATTTTGGTTTGTGTTGTACCTAGTAATCGGATTCCGTGTTTTGAATAATGGAGGCGCTTCCGTTTTACTCTTATTTAATGTTTTACTTTGATTTCAAGGTTGGTTTCCCTTTTATTTAATTATCGTATCTTCGGGTGATGTTCATGCCGGTTCGACCACGGGTCCAACCCGGGTCGGTTCGGGATGGATGTTACAGCTAAGGCCACTAAGTCATCATAATCAATGTAGTTGAGCATGTTGATTTGGTGAAGTATGTCCTTTTGCAATTCGCTTGTGAACCTGGCCACTCTGGCTTCTTCATCCTCCTTTCGGTCTAGCCTGGTCACCAGTATCTTGAAATCTTTGTTGTAGTCTTCGACCGACATCCTACCTTGCTTCAAGAATTGGAGCTTGGTGTGTAGGTCACATGTATAGGCAGCAAATTTAGGAATGGTGGGCTTGAGGCTGCTCACATCATCATCAATCTCACGGTCATCTCCCCTTCCAAGCCTGGTTAATGCTGCTTGTACTCTAGCTAGGGTTTGTGCTATGGTGTTTATTTGTCCCTCCAAGTTGTCGAGTCTCTCGTCTGCCATGGTTAGATACAAAAGCAAGCGAAAGTTTTTCTATTTTCTATCCCCTCTTCTTAAATACAAACTTACAATGAAAAAGAACTTGGCAAGGGTGGCCTTGCTTGGTTTTTGAGTGATTTTCTATTTTCTAACTTCTTTTGATATTTTCTTGATGGATTTTGATGGCCACCTAGCTTTTTTCTGCCTTACACAAATGCTCAATGCAAGAATTACAGAAATAGATGAAGATTTTCGAAGTAATTTTATAAGAACAAGAAAGAAAAAGGATATGAATCCAAGAATAAACCTGAAACTGGGATAGAGTTGGTCCTAGTGTTCAACCGAAGCTCTGATACCAACTAATGTGAACCACGGCCGGCTATGCTCCGTGACCCGAACACCGCAAGTTGATCTCCTAACTGTCAATTGGAACATATGAAATCAGAGCGGATAAGTACTTGGACCTACTAGCACGAGAAGTCTAGGAACCCTAAGTGTCCAGTCGATGGTGCCACTCCAAGAGATGAATGCTCTTGACGACAAGTCTAAACCTTAAGCTATGCAACAACTAGCAAAAGCTTGAAGGGAAAAAGAACAATGTTCTGAAAAGGGGGTTTATTTAATCAAAGGTTGAGTTTACAAGAGAGGCCGACAACCTCTATTTATAAGGGAGGGATTCGTGAACAGGCTCTACGAATCCTCCTTAAATTCTAACTCTAAACTATTAAAGAAATAAAACAAGAATCCTAGTTCGGGGCCCGTGTCAAGGCTTGGCTCATGGCTTCTATCTTTTGTGACTAGGCCTTCAAACCTCTTTGTTCGGCCCTCCTAGAAAGACCTCAAGAGGGTCTCTGGACTGGTCCTCGTCTTCAGGGCTCATTAGAATTGAGTTCCTATGTTTGATGCGAGACTCGGTTCAAGCCTCGGCCCGGGGCCAAGATCTGGGCCCTTGGCCAGCATAAGTGCCTGGCGTGGCCTGACTCTCATCCTGGCTTGTTTAGCCGCTGGGGAACGCTTGTATTTGAATAGAGTCACATACTTAGGCTTGAGGAACTCTTGCAAGGCCTAGTTGTGAGCAAGTCTTGGCTCCAAATGGTTCTTGTAAGTCCCTAGGCTCCTTCCCCTAGTTGGTGACCCTGGTGGGGTGTAAGAATAAGCATTCACGTCGGGTTAGTGGTCTGGATCACATCATAGAGGGAACATGTCGATATTCTGGAAGATGAAGCTGGAGTTGGGCGAATCCCTGAGGTGGTACTATGTCCACTAGTCGAATGCCAACACCTCTGTGCCAAACGTCACGCTCGACAAGGCGATAACCCATTTGAAGACATTAGTCAAAGATAATTAATTTCTTAGATGGTTAACGTATACGCAGGAGAAGTCTAACCAGCATCTGGAATCGATGATACAAAAGTGTATAGAAGTCGAAGAGAGCTTAGTGGAAGCTAGAGAAGTTGCCAGAGCACCCACTGAACTAGTTAGAAATTAATAGAAGGGGTCCGATCGCTCGAGTCCTCAAGGTGAGAAGAGGAATAAAGGACACTAGAAAGAGAGAGAGGATGACCACCGAAGAAGACTTAGTCCTCCTCATCAAGCAGGACTCTATGAAGATTTTACTCCGCTAAGAAGACCGCTGATGACACTCGATTTGATGTGATTATCAGCCTCATTTAAGCGACATTTCTTGGCTTAAGACATGGTTTTTAGGGTAGAATAGTGAATATTCACTCAACTGCTCTATCTCGTGCCATTTGTGTTACTTTGGCCCGTTTCGGGTCTATTTGATGGTTTTCTAGTGTTTTCATGATAGCACAGGTTTTTGCCTTCAAATAAAGTAGCCAAGGACGTGTCTAAGGCATTGGAACCTCGAAGAATCGCACTGGAATCGATCCAAGGAGTCAATCAAGTCAACACAAATCCTGCCCCGTTTTACACATAAGTTTTCGACGAAAAGACCTAAGGTTTTCGCCGAAAACTCTAGAAGAAATCGGCAGAGCAATACAAGAAGAAGTTTTCCCGCGAGAACTAAAAATTTCTCACCGAAAACTCTAAAGATTAAACTCAAAGGAGAATCGGTCGACGGAAGCCAGCATTTTACACAGAAGTTTTCGCCAAAAAATCCAGGCCAAATCCGCCGCTGATAGGTTAAGTATAAATACTTAACCGGCGGCTAAAAACAGAAGATACTTTTTATCATATCAAACAAATAACTTCCAGACCTAGAAGTTGGAGAGAGAGTTTGGAGAGTTCGAAGAGCCAGGAAGAGATCGTGACGCCATCCTTCCACCTCGGAGAGTCCAGTGCTAGGAGTTGAAGATCCAGAAGATTGAAGCTTCACGGATTCGTTGAAATTAGGTTTTACAGTTCCTCTTTGTCTTTCCTACCTGAGATGTATTCCTTGTTTGTCTTTGATTCTCTCTGTATTGAATATGAGTAGCTAAACTCGTAGAGCTTAGATTAGATGAACCCTAAGTGACCCAGGGCTTTAAAGCGGTCACGGATCAGCGGTAATTAGATTCAAAGTTCAATCAGTTTCTCTTTGCATGGTTGTTTTGTTCTTGATTGTTTATGTTTCTCTTCTGGTTGGTCGCCTAGATTAGGTTTATGCAAGTTAGGGTTAGTCGCCAGACAGCTTCCTTACTTTGGCGCATAAACTTGTCTTTCTTGGTCACCTAGTTTAGATTCTTGTTAAGCTGAGGATAGAAGTGAACGCTCGCCTCTCTTTAAAACATCAATTCAACCAATTAACCTATTCATTGGAGTGTGCCTTTCATAGGAACCAGTTAGGGTTAATCCGCTTGAAGAGTAACTCATTAATCACTAGTAATTGCACCAGTTAGTTTTTGTCGTCGCAAGAAGCGACCGTACTCAGGCGACTAATTAATCTTGGTAGTTAGAACGGATAGAGCGAACGTTCGTCGGTCTTAAACCTAAGGGTAAGGAGTTATGGTGGTGTATAGGAATTGATTGAATGAGAATTGAAAATCGCTGGTTTTGTGATTGTTGTTTCCTTGGTGATCTAAGGGGATTCGAAATCTAAGCTTGTATGTCGTCTGTCTTAACCAACCAATCATTCTGTTTTTTAATTTCATTTTAATTTTCCTGCATCTTAGTTTAGAAGTCGTGGAACTCACACCACGCACAACGTGTTTAAACCTGAGTAATTTGCCAACTTCTTTGAGTAGTCAATTGGAAGAAACCTCGAGTAGAATACGATATAGTCTGCTTCTGTAGATTAGTTATTTGACACACACGCCAAAAACGTGTCGTCAAATTGGCGTCGTTGCCAGGGATTCTTCTAATCGTTTGAAAGAAGAGTTGGCATTTATTCTTCTACCTTTCCATCTTTCATATTTCATCACACTTCGATTTTACGCCGGTTATGTTTGCTTTTGTTGCTTCACTACAACAGAACGGAGGTTTTGTCACAGGCCGTCTGCGACAAAAAAAGTGGCCTGTGACAAAGCTCGTCACAGGCGTAAAGATTTGTCGCAGGCAAGTGCCTGCCTGTGACAAGTTTGTCGCAGGCTGCCTGTGACAAGGAATTGTCTGCGACAAGTTTGTCGCAGGCAGCCTGCGACAAAACGTTGTCTGCGACTCGCTTTGTCGCAGGCGGCCTGCGACAAAGCTTTGTCTGCGACAAGCTTTGTCACAGGCCGCCTGCGACAAAGCTTTGTCTGCGACAAGCTTTGTCGCAGGCCGCCTGCGACAAAGCGTTGCCTGTGACAAACTTTGTCGCAGGTGGCCTGCGACAAGGCTCAAGTGCCTGCGACAAAACTTCAAATGATCCCCTCCTTCGACCCTCAGCGATCAGTTTCTCCGAACTACTCTGAAATTTTCTCTGAATTCTCTGGTCCGACCGATTATTTCCTCCTCCGACTTCTTCCTCCGGCGGACAATACTCCCCCCTCTGAGCGGTTCCTCCTTCTCCTCTGGTGCCTCCTCCGACTGCTTCTTCCTCCGGCGGTCTGTTCTTCCGCCTCCGATAGTCTCCCCCTCCTCTGGCGGACTGTTCTTCCCCCTCCGACCGTTTCCTCCTCCTCCGACTCTTTCTCCGGCGGACTGCTGAGGAACGACTGCTTCCTCCGAAGGTATCTGTTGTATCCTTTTGCATTTTCTCATTTTTTGGTATTTGCTGAACCTGACTACTGCCATCTATCTCCAGATACACTCGCAATCTACGACACGTAAACTCCAGCTTCTATCTGCAATCACGCTCACGCTCACCAACAGAAGGTATTCTTGGTTAATCAGCTGATCAAATTCACCATTATTCAACTTGATCATCCTCTAACTGATTATGGTATAATGTATGTTGTCTAGCTATTCAAACGTAGAATCTTCACTTGTTCATCAGATTTGGACGTTCGTTCATCTGTCCGAGTTAGTTAGGTAAGATCATATGTTCTTCGTTTTGATTTTCTTTACTATTTCATTTTGTGGTTCCAATACTATTTTCCTGATCTTTGAATTCGTGGTGATTTGCAGTTTGTTCTTGTTCTTGCGGCAGTCCGTCGGGTTTCTTTTTGTCATATCGTTCTTTCGAAGGATTTTCCTTCCGGTAATTGTTTTCTCTTAATTTTTTTCATAATTAATTAAAATAATTTTGTATTCTGATATGATTATCTTAAATTTTTTGTACCAGGTTTTGTATTATATTTGTTCTCGTAGAAGTTTTTGATTTCTTTCATCTCCAGGTACGAAATTTATATAAGTAATTGGCCCCTTTAAAATATATGCATGTAAAGAAACCGATTGAAAGAAACTGATTTGATATAAATATATGCATGTAATTGGCCCTTTTATAAGTAAAGTATTTACAACTACAAATTATATAAATTATAAATGCTTGAAATTAATTGCTATGCATGATTTTTTTTTTTGATGAATCTATGCATGAAAATTATTAGGTATAAACTATTCACCTTTTTAATTTATAAGTGAAATATATGCATGTAAAATATTAGTACGCTATGCACCTTTTTTATGCATATAAACTATTCACCTTTTTGATGTATAAGTGAAATATATGTATGTAAAATATTAGGTAGTAACTATACACTATTTTTTATATACACGTGAAATATATGCATATAAATTATTAGGTAGTAACCTATATATTTAACCACTTAACATTACTGTATATATTTACCAACTTATGTCAATCTAAGTTTGTAAATACAGTATTTGAATGAGTTACTGTTATAATTAGGTAAACTTAGCGTAAAGCTAAGTTGATTACAATTTTTTTTTTATTTTTTCATTACTTGATAACAAATTCAAACTGACACTCATTAGTTCAATATAGATGGATAAGTCTTGGATTCGAAAGCCGCGTCATACTCATGAGTATTACGCTGGCGTTCAACAATTCCTTGACTTTGTAATCTCCAACGCAATTGATGGAGTCAATATACTCTGTCCTTGCCCAAAATGCAACTTCAAGAAGTGGAAGCCACGAGGTGAAGTTAATCAACACTTGCTGGCAAAAGCATTTTCGTCTTCATACGATGTATGGAATTTGCATGGAGAGTTAATCACCGACTTCGGAGCATCAACTTCTATACTTGAGCCAGAACTAATCATTCATGATCAAGAAGCAACTCCGTCATTACTGGTTGAGGAACAACCAGTACTTGAGCCAGACTTATTCCAGAACATGGTCAATGACGCATTTGAAATACAGGGGTCACATGATAACCCCAACGTGCGTCTCAATGATGATGAATTCCCACAAGGAGGCAATGTACCAATGCCAGATTTACCTAGCATGCAACCAGATGATGAGTTCTTCCGCATATTGAAAGATGGTGAAGTGCCATTATATGATGGTTGTACAAGTCATACCAAGTTGTCTTTCATGATCAGCTTATATCACATCAAGTATATGCACAAAATCAGTGATAAAGCAATATCAAAGATACTGGAGTTGCTTCGCAAAGCTTTTCATACCGCCAAAATTCCAACATCTAACTATGAAGTTAAGAAGACAATCATAAAACTTGGGTTGTCCTACACCTGAATTGATGCATGCAAGAATAACTGCATCTTATATATCAGAGAAGATAGTGAGGCTAAGGAATGCCGAGTGTGTGGGGTGTCTCGATTCAAGGATGTGGGGAAGAATACAGGTGGAAAAAGGCGAAAACCTCAACCCGAGAAGGTCTTTCGGTATTTTCCATTAATACCTCAGTTGAAGAGGTTGTACATGTGCCCTTACACAGCAGAAGATATGACTTGGCATGCTACGGAGAACATAGCAGATGATGGTATGGGTAGACATCCTAGAGACGCAGAAGCTTGGAAAATTTTTGATTCCAAGTACCCGGAATTTGCTGTTGATCCACGAAACGTCAGACTTGGGCTTGCAACAGATGGCTTCAATCCATTTGGTACCATGAGCATAAGTCATAGCACTTGGCCGTTTGTGCTAATCCCATACAACACTCCACCGTGGTTGTGTATGAAGCAGACAGGTCTTATATTGTCTGGCATCGTTCCTGGTCCTAAGATGCTTGGAAATGACCTAGACGTCTATTTGCAGCCACTGATTGAGGAGTTACAAACTTTGTGGGTTGGTGTTCAAGCTTATGACTCGGTGAAGAAAGAATCTTTCACCTTGAGAGCAGCATTGATATGGACTATAAGTGATTATCCTGGCCTTTGCAACTTGTCGGGATGGAATACACACACAGCACTGTCGTGTCCGACTTGTATGTATGATGCAGAACCACTTCGGCTAAAAGCTTCTGGGAATAAACCATGTTTCATGAGTAGTAGGAGGTTTTTGCCAATGAATCATCGGTTTCGATCCCAAAAGTCCAAGTTCAATGGGAAAGTGGACAAAAGGAGTCCACCGAAGGTTTCTACTGGGACTGAGGTTTTGGCACAAGTGGCTAATATTAATGTCACATTTGGTAAGACACAACCGAAAGAATCGGGACCAGCACCACAGTGGAGGAAAAAAAGTATCTTCTTCAATCTGCCGTACTGGGAATTCAATCTGTTGCATCATAATCTGGATGTGATGCATATAGAAAAAAATGTTTGTGATAAAATTTTGTTCACTTTGCTCAATGACAAGAACAAAAGAAAAGACCATTTGGCTGCAAGACAAGATCTGAAAGAAATGAAGATTCGAAGCCAATTGTGGCCTTTGGATGATGGTAAAACATGTCCTGCTGCCTCATTCACTCTCGATAAAAAGAAAATTGAAATGGTCTTGAAGTCATTGAAGGGAATGTCATTTCCAGATGGGTATGCTAGCAATATCGCAAGGTGCGTGGACCTAAATAATCGGAAGATGCTAGGCCTAAAGAGTCATGACTCGCATATGCTTCTACATGACTTGTTACCTCTTGCGATACGAAATGTGTTGCCCGTCTCAGTTGCAAGGGTCTTGGTTGAACTTGGCTCCTGCTTTAAAGAATTATGTTCTCCTGTGGTTAACATACCTGAGCTTGACAAGCTTCAAGATAGATTTGTCATAGCTCTATGTCACATGGAGATGATTTTTCCGCCGTCTTTCTTCACTGTTATTGTACACCTAGTCTTACATTACTTTCATCTCATTTTTTTAGCAATGGCTTCTGGTAGTGCCGATGAGAGGAGTCCCAGTTCTACTCGATCTGTGCCTACTGAGGATACTGTTGCAACAGGCTCTTCTACTTCTTCCTCCTCTGAGCGACACACCCATGAGCTTACTATCGTCGGTTAGTAACGTCTAATACCCAAAACCATCCATATTGAATATTTTAATTAAATATTACAAACATGAATACTTAGAGCATAGTTTTGTGCAGATCGTGGCGGTCAGACAAAGGTCATAAAGATCAAGTTTAAGGACCACCGTCGAGCCACCTCTGACGGAAATAAGATCTTGTTCAACCTCGACAACCTAGGACTCCAGCCTGGTGGACCACTGGCGTCCTTTATTGGCAAGTATGTGGGGGAGTGTGCTAGGATCTGGACGTACTACCCCATCTACCCTCCCTCCTGGAAGCATGTGCCGGACGCGACGAAGACACGTGCTTTCCAGCAGTTCTTCTTTTGGGAAGAAACTTTGGAACTTATCAAATGAATTTAATATTACTAGCCAATTAATTAGAACTCCATTTTAAACTTGTTTTTTTTCTGTTTAGGGCAAGTTCTATTGCGACTCGGACCTGCTGCCAGCTGCTCGGAAATATTGGGATCACGCTATATCGCGCCTTTGGGGCAAAGCAAGGCTTGATGCGTGGAGGGCAAAGGTGAAATATGCCAAGGACAACAACCTTCCCTACGAGTGGGTTCGTCAAAACCCCCCTCAAGGTTGTCCGGATAGTGATTGGCTGGCATACATGACATATGTAGAGTCTCAAGAATTCAAGGTATTTTACCAAATTAACCATTTCATAAACAAATCACATAATCGTTCCAAAATGAACTTTTCATCCTTTTTTTGGTACAGGATTCAGTTGCCAGGAACAAGGCCAACCGAGCTTGTCTAGAAGAAAACCATACTGGAGGGTCTAGACCTTGGAGGTTGTATATTGAGGACGAGCAGCGGAAGACGGGTTTGCGACCTACGAGGGGGCAAGTCTTCATCAAGTTCTACAGTTGGCCGAACGGTGAACCCAAGAGCGCGCATGCTGGAGCAATAATGGTTAGCAGATTATTGTTAGTAAATGTGTTTGTGAAATTCTAAATTAAGAGGAAAATAACTGTCTTATTGTACATTCAAATTTCAGGATAGTATTCGTCGTTTGGAGGCTGCTGGATGTCCGCAGGAGTGGGGTCCAAATGACTCACTAGGAAGAGCTCTGAACAAGCCAGAGCACCGTGGTCATGTCCTGATGATGGCTCGACGCTTTACTCAAGCCCTGGTAATTATTTATTATCATAGTCATAATTTAAAGATAATTTAAATTATGCATGATGTTCACTAATCAATTTTGTGTTATTATAGGTATTCGGGACCAATGCAGAGTCAGCCTCAACGGCAACTGGAAGTATTACTTCCAGACAGACTCCAGCTCGTGCCCACGATGCAGCCTATGACCAGCTCAGCCAGAAGCTCGCAGACACTGAGACCAAGCTTGCAAACACGCAGACGGAGCTTGCAGCCACTCGGGAGTGGATGGGTCAATTGCTGGACATGGTGCTTACTCTGAAGCAGCAGGTCCAACAGCCATCGTCTGGGTCTGCTCCATCCATGCCTTCTTCTTCCCATGTGCCTCCGGTCGTTCCTGCGGTCCAGCCTCGCGGTCCTGATTTAAGTGTTGATGAGCTTAGTCAGTGGTTTGATGAGAATGCTGGAGATGCATTTTTGGATGCATTGAATGAGGTACTTATAATTACTAGATAATGTTAATTTTTAATTTCTGTGTTTGACAAGTAAATGTTTTTTTTTTGTGTTATTGTAGGCTAATGAAGCTCCTCCTCCTCAAGGCCAACAGTTTGCAGAGTTCCAGGGTTCATGGGGACAGTAGAGACTTGTTGTATTATGTGATTGCATTTGTTCTTTATTTGTATCGTATTTATCATGTACTCTATATTTGTTTGTTAGGATTGTATGATTGTACTATGATTTTGTCATTTCAATTGTAGGATTGTATTTTGAGAATTTAACTAGTTTGTTAGGATTTCGTTTAAGGTATTCAGAACATTGTTCTCGTTCAATCCGGCAGAAAATCAATAATGGCCCAATCTGTGTGTGGTCAACCCACGAAAAATTCAGAAAAAAGCCCGATGAAAAACCCACTAAAAAGCCTGCAGGCCAACGAAACCCAGTCCAGTATGAGCCGAAAATCGGCAGGCCGGCCCTGCCGGAGGCCCAAGAAACACAGCCAAGCCGGCATTGCCAGGCCTCGCCAGAGGCCCAAGAAACAACCAGGCCGGGCCGGCCAGATTAGGCTCTTTGTTGCAGGCGTACGTTTGTCACAGGCCGCCTGCAACAAAGGTTTGTCACAGACGACCTGTGACAAACTTCTGCCTGTGACAAACGTTTGTCACAGGCGTTGCCTGCGACGCACTGTCTGTGACAAAGTTTGTCGCAGGCAGACGTTTGTCGCAAGCCGTCTGTGACAAACGTTTGTCACAGACAGCCTGCAAGAAATGCCTGCCTGCGACAAACTTTGTCACAGACAGCGCCTGCGACAAAATACGCTTTGTCGCGGCTTATTTTGTCGCAGGCAAAAACGCACTTTGTCGCAGGCAGCGCCTGCGACAAACCTTGTACTTTGTCACAGGCCTGCCTGCGACAAACTGCATTTTTGCCTGTGACAAAAAACCCGTTCTGTTGTAGTGCTTGTAGGTTGTTCTATAGGTTTATGAACCACTCGCTCACTCATTCTCAGTTTAAGCCGGGTAGTTCTGCTCCGCCAAAGCGACCGGGAGTTTAGAAGCAAGTCAGAATCATTCTACCTACACGTCCTACCCCTATTAAGATCGAGGAGTTGAAGGAGAACTCCTCATCCTTGTCCGCTTCATCCACGACTTTAGATTCACCACCACCTTCTCCTTCCGTAATAACTGGCCAACGCGCCATGGTGGATTACAATAAACCGAGTGCGGCTAATATTCGGTCTAGCATCACTGTGCCACACAACGATGATGATCCTGACTATGAGATCACAATCCCCTTCCTGGAAATGATCTCTAGGGATGTTCAGTTTGAAGGGAAGCCGCAAGAAAACCCATGCACACATTTGACGAACTTCCTAGCCATGTGCGAGACGTTCAAGAGTGGGTACCTCGGTGAGAACACATTATGCTTACGAGTCTTCCCATTCTCCCTTAGAGGCGCTGCCAAGAGATGGCTCAGTAGGAAACCACCTGGCCACTACACCGACTGGGATAATCTAGCTCAAGAGTTCGTAGCGGAATACTTTACTCCTTCAAGAACTACAGCTTATAAGGACGACATTGCCAGATTTGTTCAGAAGGAAGGAGAAAGTTTATATGATGCTTGGAACGAATTCGAAGAACTCCTTCACGATTGCCCTCATCATGGATTCGAGCAGGGACAGCTAGCCGAGATCTTTGCCCGAGGGATGAACGAAGAATCGGCTAAATGGGTTAACTTCTTAGCTGATGGCGACTACACCGCACTCGCACTAGAAGCTGCTCTTCTTCACTTTGCAAACTGCGCATCTAAGTCCAAGAATTGGGAGAGACATTTTAAAGCAGCCAAGATCCTACCAAGCCATGAAGATCAGATCAAGATCAAAGTACAGAAACACATGAAGGAGATTTTCGGTACAACAAATAACTGGTCTAAAGAGGAAGTGAATTTTATTGATCAAGGCTCAACCAACAATCAAAGAGGCTACCCCAACTACCGTCAGTTCAGACAACCTGCTCAACAACAAGGAAGCTTCCAAGAGCATCCTCCTTACAACTTCGGATTCAACCAGAGTCAGAATCAGTACTTGAGCAATAGTTGTCAAGATCCCCTTGGATTCACCGGTGGATAGCAGCCTCAGAAATATACATTTGAGAATACTTGGGAGAGCAAAGTAACCAAGAAGATTGACCTGATTATGGCAAGGCTCGATAATCACGAAGAGAGATTCAAAGCTCAAGCTGCTCTTAATCA
The DNA here is from genome assembly GCA_034768395.1 of Linum lewisii. Lineage (NCBI taxonomy): Eukaryota > Viridiplantae > Streptophyta > Magnoliopsida > Malpighiales > Linaceae > Linum > Linum lewisii. Next base: position 43,171,243 of record CM068302.1, read on the forward strand.
AGGACAAATGGCTTAGAGCCAAAGAGTGGAAGATGCAATAAGCAATGTGACTAGATTACTTACCAACAATCCTCTTTTCAGTCAGGCACCGTCTCAAAGCAACCCCGTCATGAAGAATGAACATGCTAAGGCCATCACAACCAGGAGTACTGAGCAGAACGGCTTGGAGAAGAAGAAGGAAGCACCTTCCACTCCCTCTAAGGGAGAATGCTCAGCTATCAATTCTCAATCACCACCCATACCTATCCCAGCTAAGTGCTCCGACCCTGGTTCTTTTACGTTACCTTTAATCATTAACGGCATTGAAGGTTAGTGTAGTTTGGTTGATCTCGGTGCATCTATAAATGTTATGCCTATGTGTTTATATAAGAAACTGAACCTAGGTGAACTACAACCTGCTAGCATGCATTTAGTGTTCGCTGACAAATCTCTAAAAGAACCTAGAGGAATAATCAAGGATGTAATCACTTGTTGTGGTCCTTTCACGTTCTTAGCTGATTATGTAGTAATGGATACTCAAGGGACATATTCTACTCTTCTCCTAGGCCGACCGTTTATGGCAACAACCGGCATTAACATTAATGTCCCAAATGGCTCGTTAACATTAAGGGTTGGAAAGGATACTGCAGCATTCCGTCTCAAGGATGGTATGAAGTACATTCTTAAGGGAGAAGCACATTGTTTATCCGTAGAAACTGTGGAGTTGGCCTCGGTCAACTCCGTTACTAATATCATTCCAAGTGTTTTTCCCAAGATATCTATAACAGGTGCTGAACAGGCTGTCAAACAAAAGGATAAGACGACCACAGAAAAACCGAAGAAGGAGGAGGAACTGAAAGCCTCCTCTTCAAAATCACCATGAACTAAGGATCCTGGCGAGACGAAGAAGAAAGGAACAGGAAAGACCAAGGAGGTTTGGGGGCCACTCATTAAACCGCCTTCTACCGAGCCACCAGAGAAGAATGATCCTTTGAAGGACGCGTCTTGAAAAGAACTGTTCGGGCCATTTGAAATTTCTGGTCATCTTCCCGAAGAACAAACCACGCTAATTCACACAAACGGGAAGAAGTTCACACTTACCGGAGGATCCCCAAAGCTGTATTTCATGAACTCCGACTCGAGCCTAAGAGAAATCATGAGTTGGGATGTCGCTTGATCGCCATCCAGGTATCGTCCGGCTCAAGGACGTTAAGCAAGAGCGCTTCGTGGGAGGCAACCCACGGCTAGAGTCCGTTTTGAATTTATTGAGTCAGTCTTTTTTGTCGTTCGAATCAGGTTCGGGGGAGGTAAAGTGTTAGTTTAATTTCCTTTCATTTTGATTTGTTTTCTATTAGGTTTTTGAAAAAAAAAACAAAGAAGAAGAAGGTTTTCAAATGAGTATTCGGCGAGAACTAAAAAATTCTCCCCGAAAACTCTCTCTTTTTCAAACAGCGGCGTTAGTTTAATTTTTCTCGATTTCCAAAGAAGTTTTTGCCGAAAACTTGTGTCTATTCTTAAAATCAGTTTCCTTTTTTCGGTCCGATTCCAACGCATACTTGATCGTCCAAATCGGAGCTCTGTAGCTCCAGTTATCCCCGAAACAAGTTTTTCACGTTTTTGGCTAACTTCATCGTTTTCCGTCCATTTTCTTGAGTCATGTCTTCAAGGTTAGTTGTTGGGTTTTCAATTTCGAATCTTTTGACATGTTGATTGTTGAATTTTGATGAATTTAATTCTGATCTACCTCATTTTGCGTGACTGCCGTTTCAGTGTGATTTTTTCTGAACTGATTGAATTTAGACGATCTAGATTTCTCTGGGAGTTTCATGCCGTGAATTTGGTCCAAAATAAAGAGTCAAACATTTTCAAAATTCCCCTAAACCTTCTTCGTTTTGACTTTTATTCTGTGTGGATCCGGGACACTTGTCCCGGTATCCTTTTGATCTTTTTGCTGTTTTTGTTTTGTAGGTTCTTGAGTAGCTACTCCGCTCTACTCCGGACGCTCCGTGCTCATCCCCTACATCAATCATCTCAGTCCAGGTTCTTCTATTTCACTCTCAACTCTAGTTTTAGTATTGTGAGGACACAGAATGGTTTAAGTGTGGGGTAGGATGCTAGAGAACCTTGCATGAACTTGATTGCGCTTAATTGTGTGTGTGCTTCGTGGTGCCTGTCCAGTTTCTCTAGCACTATAATTGCTCGGTTCTTTATTTTTTATGTTAAGTTGTTGTTCAAACTGTCATAATGATGTTTAGACTGCTTAACCAAGAACTGGCGAACCAACATGTATACTTTGATGCTGAATTGCCTGGTCAGAACAAATTTTAAAAATCACACTTGTAGTTGTCGTTTTGATTGCATGAAAATAACCGAATCCAACCAGCAAACCAACTGTGAGCTTTTGATCCATTGCATGTAACTTGCAATTTCAATTCTCTTTGAGTGATTTTCTGTTTGCTTGAATGAGTTAGAGTTTGCATGAGACCTATTCGAGACCACACGATGACACGAGTTCTAGAATGATCGGGGCACCTAGATTCAGCTACTAAGCCAGATTGTCTACCCAATATTGAATCCATTAGGTTTAAACCCTTGAGCTTGGCCTTTTCTTTCGGTTCGCTATACATTACAGCCAAATCCCATTCTTTCATTCCCCGTTGATCCCCTGTGATTGTAGTTCTAGATTGGCCTACCAGAAGTCGGTCTGTGGTAACCTGCCTATAGCCATTAAACAGGTGGTCTTAGCTATTATGTCCAAACGTGTAAACCCCTCTAGCAACTAAAAGAAATTTGGCACTGATGACACTCGATTTGACGTGATTATCAGCCTCATTTAAGCGACATTTCTTTGCTTAAGACATGGTTTTTAGGGTAGAATAACGAATATTCAATCAATTGCCCTATCTCGTGCCATTTGTGTTACCTTGGCCCTTTTCGGGTCTATTTGATGGTTTTCTAGTGTTTTTGCGTAAGCACAAGTTTTTGTCGTCAAATAAAGTAGCCATGGACGTGTCTAAGGCATAGGAACATCGAGGAACTGAACCGGAATCGATCAAAGGAGCCAATCAAAGTCAAACCGAAAATCTGCCATTCACACTTACAGTTTCGGCGAAACCAAGCCCACATCTTCGGCGAAGATAACAGTGTAAATCAACTGATGCCAAGAGAAGGATGGTTTCGGCGAAAAGAACCCAGTGTTTTCGGCGAAAATGCAAGGGAAAATCAATGACGCCAACAGAAGGTATTTTCGGCGAAACCATTCAACTCTTCGATCCGAAAATAATGAACAGCCGGCGGATCCCCTGAACTCAAAGCCAGTTTCGCCGAAACTGTCCCTATGGTTTCGTCGAAAACATCAGCTCAGCCCGGCCCAACTAGGGTTAAGTATTTATACTTAATCCGGCGCTGTATTGAAAACCCTAAAACGTACCTATTTAAAGAAGCAGCCTGCAGAAGAAGAGAATAATAATTTACAGAAGAGACAACAATTCATTATTCTTATTTTCTCAAATCAGACTTTTGAGAGTCAGCCGACTCTAGGGTCGATAGATAGAGTTTAGAGAGTTCGAAGATCCGTGGAGAGATCGTGACGCCATCCTTCCACATCGGAGAGCTCGGAGCTTAAAGTTGAAGATCCAGGAGATTGAAGCTTCGCGGGAGTCGTCAGAATTAGGTTTTTCAGTTCTTATCTGTTCTTCCTCTGTATGATGATCTTCATTGTTGCCTTTGATTCTCTTGTTTCTAATATGAGTAACTGAACTTGTAGAGCTTAGATTAGATGAACCCTAAGTGACCCAGGGCTTTAAAGCGGTCACGGATTGGCGTAATTAGATTCGAAGTTCAATCAGTTTTCTCTTTGCATGTTTGATTCGTTCTTCATTGTTCATGTTTCTTGTCTGGATTGATCCCCTAGATTAGATTCTTGTTAAGCTAAGGATAGAAGCGAACACTCGCCTTACTTTAGAACATCGAATTGAACAATTAACCTTATAATTGGAGCGTGCCTTTCGTAGGAACCGGTTAGGGTTAATCCACTGCAAGAGTAACTCATTAATCATTAGTAATCGCACCAATTAATTAAGTCGTTGCGAGAGGCGACCGTACCCGGGCGGCTAATTAATCTTGGTAGTTAGAACGGATAGAGCGAACATTCGCCGGTCTTAAACCTAAGGGTAAGGAGTTATGGTGGTGTATAGAAACCGATTGAATTAGAATTGAAAACCGCTGATCTTGTGATTGCCGTTGCTCTAGTGATCTAAGGGGGATTCGAAATCTAAGTTCGTCTATCTTCCCGTTAGTCAATCTTTTAATCTTTCTGTCTTTTGTTTTCCTTTGTTTATTAGATTAGAAGTCGTGGAACTCACACCACGCACAACGTGTTTTAACCTGAGTAATTTGCCAGCTTCTTCAAAGTAGTCGATTAGAAGAAACCTCGAGTCGAATACGATCTGCTATACGCTTTTTCTTAGCATTAGTAGTTATTTGGTTGAACGCATCACAACGACACGTTCCACCAGGCACAAAAAGAAAGAAAAAAAGAGAAAGAAGAAAAAGAAAAAAAAATTCAAAAATAGAAAAAGTTCAAAGTTTATAGTTAGTCAATAACGTTCTTCTCCCTACATATGGAAGAACGAAATCAAATGAAAATGTAAAGAAAAGAAAAAGAAAATTTGCAAAACAAAGTGCTAGGTTGCTTGAGGGTATCATAGGACGAGCGTACACTATTCCACCCGTGTCTGGTTAAAAGGTAGGAGGCCATAAGCTAGATTCGAGGGAAGTTAGTCGAAAGCTACACCGCACCAAAGCCATCATCATACATTCCCGTCATCCATCTCATCTTAACCCTTGTAGTGTAGAATTTGATACAGTCCTAAGCAAGGAAGTCTTTCTTGATTAGTTCCTCGTGTTGTCACAGTGGTGGAGATGTGGTCGGATTGCAAACTTATGACAGAATTCAGTAGTAGAAAATGATTGAGAGTAGAAACACGTCCCCAAACACAGAGAATGAGAGTTCCCCTGCGTGAGGAATCTGGTCGATTGTAACACCCAACCCGAATCAGCTCGGTGAAACCCGAGGTTGAACCGGTATCGAGTATTACCCAGTGAAAACGACAGAGATAACAATCAAAAACCAAACTTTAAATAAGAGTTTAAGTGAGAGGCCTCCATAAAACCTGAAAACATAAACTGTTTACAACTCCAAATGCGACATAAACCCATAAAATCCAACGTCACCAGAAAGATACATAAATCCCGGTAAAACCCCCAAAATGTTCTAAGTCAACTGAAATATAAAAATAGGTCAACTCCAAGTAGTCACCAGTCTTCACCTCATAGCTTCAGCCCAGCACTTCTCGGAATCCACCCTCAACTCTGGCACCACACTACTCTCTCTAGCCACGAGATCCTGAAAGGGAGAAAGGGATCAATGTCCTATTGAAATTGAGTGAACCCACTGGGCCTACCTACACGTTGTCCTACTCTATGGAGCGGTCCCAACTCCGCACAAGACATACAACAATGGGACCAACCCAACCTCCCTTTCCATATTTTAACTCCCTAAAAGCAGTCTAGGTGATCACGTTGGTCAGTTCTCGTTCTCAAGCACAAATCATAGCGATAGAATCACACAGAAGTAATACATCAATCCACAGCACACACAACATCATCACAACACATCCATCAATCAAGTCACTACCACAACCACAAGCACACGAGCATTCACATTCATATTATCTAGGTGAGTTATTAGGCGCCAAGGAGTTATCCACACCACCACCGCCGGCCATCACACATCCAGACGCATCCACTAGGGATCCTTCCACGAAGGAGAACGACATCCGACGCATCCTCAAGGGATCCTTCCACTAAGGAGAACGACAACCATCTTTGATATCCAACCAAGGGATTCACCCCAGTGAATCTGACTCAAACCATCAGTATTTCAGGTGGGGCAGTGTGGGCTCCTTCAGGTTCTACTTTCACATACAAGTTTTTAACATGGAACTTCCAACCCATCACAATTCATCCACAACCACAACCCAATTCACACCACCCACATTATAACGCCATTCACCACGCACACGTGTTCCATCCAATCCACGCCCCTGTCACATCTCAACCACAATCAATAAAGGTAACCGGCTAGCTCACCGGCCACCCCCACCTGCAAGTACAGGGGAGGCCATGTCATGAGTCTAGGGGTCACCCACCTGTTCCTCTTATTCAGAGCGACCCCACATTGGCAGGGCAACTCTCCTGCATCCACAACCAACAATTCATAATATCATAGCACCCGCACTCATTTCCCAACCATCCTAACTCTCATTCCTATGTCCATCCATTACTTAATTCACCTCAGTTCACACCCAACCCCAAATCATAACAATCAACAACAACGATCAATCACGGCAATCAACAATAGCAAACAAGCACATTCACAGAACAGTTTATCCCCTTTTACGCTCATCGTTTTCATGCATAACCTAGGTTTTGTTCTAAATCCAATTGAAACTCCTCACGCTGTCCAAACTACTTACACAACGCTAAGCCCTCACCTGGAATAGAAGACGAGGCTCTAATCGTCTTCTAGTTCCCCAGAAACTCGATTTCCAACCACCAAACTCGTAGCTCTACCCTTCCTTACTGCTCACGACATACACCCAGAAACCCAAAATCGAGGTTAGCGATCTCTTCTCCTCGTCGCTACGAATCCATAGCAACAAACGGAACTCAATTCCGACCTCTACAGCTCCCGGAATCACCCTTCGAAGGTTGCTTGAAGTTGGTTCGTCAATGGTTTTCGGGGAGAGAGAAAGGGAAACGAAAATACGGATTTCTGTGCAATTTCCGTCCTTTTATGCACGAAATGTGCGCCTGATATGTCAAAATGTGCGCTAGCGCACATTGACCCCCAAAAGGCGCACATTTCGAATATTCTGCCGAAAGTTTGCTGAAAAAATTGAAAAGTGCGCCTGGCACTTCCAAATGTGCGCCAGCGCACATTAGGGCCCGAAACCAGACTTTTGGTACTGTACACTATTCCCCTCTTTTGCAACTTCAACCCGGCACACACCCAAACGTCCCAAACCTCAAGAGACCCTCTTAAGTACCGTTTCCGGCACTCTAGTCACCCAGACTTGAGTTCTAACCCGTTCGGTTGGGCGGGGATGTTACAAGTCTCCACAACTTCAAGGATTTCGTCCCCGAAATCATCTCTAACTCCACCTAGCAATATGACACCGAACACACCCTAGACCTTCTTGAAACCAACACCACCACAAGCAAACACAAAAGCATACCTCAAGGAAAATTAATACCTGAATCATACACTTCCACCAACTCCGGGTACCGCCGCCTCATACTCTCCTCAGTCTCCCAGGTAGCCGACTCGCTCTCATGGTTCCTCCATACCACCTTGAGCTGCGGAATCTGCTTATTCCTCAAGACCCGGACTTGCCTATCCACGATCGCGACTGGCTTCTCCTCATAAGTCAAGTCGTGCTCAATCTCCACCTCCTCCGGCTGAATTATATGAGAAGGGTCCCCATGATACCGCCTAAGCACGCTCACATGGAACACATTGTGTATCCTTTCCAACTCCCTCGGCAAAGCCAACACATAAGCCACCGGACCCGACTTAGCGAGGATCTCATAAGGACCGATATACCGAGGCGCCAACTTCCCTTTCCTACCGAAACGCATCAGCCCTTTCCACGGCGACACCTTCAAAAATACCTTCTCCCCAACATTGAAACTCAGCTCTCTAGCACGACCGTCGGCATACGCTTTTTGCCTATCTTGAGCCGCTCTCAATCTCTCCTTGATAATCTTAACCCGATCAGCCGTCTCTTGCACCACTTGAGGACCCGACAACACCCTCGCACCTTCCTCATCCCAACACAAAGGCGTCCTACACTTCCTCCCATACAAGGCCTCAAAAGGAGCGGACTTCAAACTACTATGATACGAGTTATTATAGGCGAACTCAATCAAAGGTAGCAATTCAGTCCAAGGGGTTTGAAACTCCATAGCACAGCTTCTCAACAACTCCTCCAAAGTAAGGATCGTTCTCTCCGATTGCCCATCCGTCTGAGGATGATACGCCGTCGAGAACTTGAGCTTAGTTCCCAATGCCGTATGCAGCCCCTCCCAAAAATGAGACGTGAAACTCGGATCCCGGTCAGAGACGATGGATTGAGGAACCCCATGCAAACTTACCACCTCTTCTATGTACAACTTTGCTAACACCTCCACACTAGGCTTAAACCGAATGGGTATGAAATGAGCAACTTTCGTCAAGCGATCGACTATTACCCACACGGCATCTTTCCCCTCTCTAGTCGGTGGAAAACCCGATACAAAGTCCATGGTGATGTCCGCAAACTTCCACTCCGGAATAGGTAGGGACTGAAGTAACCCACCCGGAGCTCTATGCTCCGCCTTAGCCCTCTGACAAACCAAGCAAGTCGCCACATAACGAGCCACATCCTTCTTCATTCCTGGCCACCAAAAACTAACTTCAAGTCATTGTACATCTTTGTCATCCCGGGATGCATAGCATACATCGAGGAATGAGCCTCCTCCAAAATCCCCTTCCTCAATTCCTCCACTTCTGGTACGCACACTCGACCCTTGCATTTCAACAATCCGCCAACTACCTCAAATCCATTATCCAAGCCCTTCTCAACCTCCCCTCGGATATCCACCAGAGTAGCATCCTTGAGCTGCTCCTCACCAATCCTATCATTCAGCATAGGCCTAATGTTGAGCTTGGCAAGCAAACTTCCCACATCATCTAACTGCATCTCCACCCTTAAAGCTCTAAGATCCACCAACTCCTTTCGACTTAAAGCATCCGCAACCACATTAGCTTTACCAGGATGGTAGTCAATGGTACAGTCATAATCCTTCAAGAGCTCCACCCAACGCCGTTGCCTACCATTCAGCTCCTTTTGATCCATAAGGTGCTTAAGACTCTTGTGATCGGTCATGATCTTAAACGTCTCGCCATACAAATAATGCCTCCACAACTTCAAGGCGAACACCACTGCAGCTAACTCCAAATCATGGGTTGGGTAGTTCACCTCATGCACCCTAAGTTGTCGGGAGGCATAAGCGACAACCTTCCCATTCTGCATCAACACACAGCCCAATCCTTGCAAAGATGCATCACTATACACCACATACTCTCCACCTTCTACTGGCAAGGTCAACACCGGAGCTGAAGTCAACTTCTTCTTCAACTCCTCAAAGCTCCTCTGACATTCTTCGCTCCACTCATACCTCGACTCCTTCCTCAACAACTTATGTAGAGGAGACGCTATGGTAGAGAACCCTTCTACAAACCTTCGGTAGTAACCAGCTAACCCCAAGAAGCTCCTCAGTTGCGACACATCCTTAGGTGGAGACCAATTAACCACCGCTTCAATCTTCTTTGGGTCAACCTCCACGCCTCTCTTAGATACCACATGCCCGAGAAACAACACTTCCTCCAACCAAAAGGCACACTTCGAAAACTTGGCAAAAAGTTGCTGCTCCCTCAACTTATGAAAGACAATCCTCAAATGCCCCTCATGCTCCTCCCTAGTCTTAGAATAAATGAGGATATCATCGATGAACACTATCACGAACTTATCCAAATATTCGTGGAAGACCTTGTTCATGAGAGCCATGAACGCGGCGGGAGCATTGGTGAGGCCAAACGGCATTACCAGAAACTCATAGTGTCCATAACGGGTCCTAAAGGCTGTCATTGGCACCGATCCTTCCTCCACCTTCAACTGGTGATAACCCGACCTCAAGTCTATCTTCGAAAACACTTCAGCCCCTTGCAATTGATCGAAGAGATCGTCTATCCTTGGAAGTGGGTAACGATTCTTGATCGTCGCCTTGTTCAACCGCCTATAATCAATACACATCCGCATCGACCCATCCTTCTTCTTCACAAACAACACCGGTGCCCCCCACGGTGATACGCTTGGGCGGATGAACCCCTTATCCAAGAGCTCCTGCAATTGCTCCTTCAACTCCTTTAACTCCGCCGGTGCCATGCGATAAGGTGGAATAGAGATTGGAGCAGTCCCAGGAACCAGCTCTATATTGAACTCCACCTCACGCTCGATCGGCGCTCCGGGTAGTTCCTCAAACACATCCACAAACTCCCGGGCTATCGGTACCTTCTCCAACTCCTCATTCTGCTCAACTGACACCTGCACCATTAAAGCCTCACACCCTTCTTGGATCAGAGAGAAGGCTTGCATTGCTGAAATTACACCCATAGGTGCGGACTCCCTCTTCCTAACACCCTTGAACACCACCTGACCGACACCTCCCACCTGAAGCAACACCTCCTTCTTCTGACAATCAAGCAAAGCCCCATGCCTAGCCAACCAATCCATGCCGAGGATAACGTCGAATTCATTGAAAGGAAGCACCACCAAATCAGCCAAGAACTCTACACCCCCCACTAGCACTCTACACCCTCTACACACTCTATCCACCCGAACAGAAGTCCCCAGAGGAGTTCTGACGCCCCAACTAACACCCAAACTACTAGCTACAACACCCAAACTACTCAAACATTTCTCAGATACAAAGGAATGGGTTGACCCCGAATCAAACAAAGCGTAAACGGAAAGATCTAAGATGGAGATCATACCGGTCACCACGTCGTTCGCATTCTCTGCCGCACCCTTGGTAAGAGCATAAAGCCTCCCTTGCTCCCCTCCAGCTCCAACAGGTGTGGCATTAGCTCCCGTTCCTCGACCAGCACTCGCAGCCCCTCGCCCCATACTGCCTCCAACTCTGCCTCCATAGCTCCTAGATGGAGCCCTAGGCCCCTGCACCGATCCCACAGACTGTGCTGGTGCAGCACTCCTCCTCGGACAGATGTTACTCCTATGACCCGGCTGTCCACAAGTGTAGCAGGTCACCGGAGCTGGTCTCAGTAAATGACATTCCCCAAAATGTGGCTTCTTGCAGATACCACACATCGGCAACCCTCTCGATGCTCCACTTCCACTCGCCGGTCCCGCCCTACGGCAGGTAGCACTCCTATGACCGGGGAGGCCACAGGTATAACAAACCATCACACCCCTCTGCGGAGCAGACCGCGCACCTCGAAAGTCGGAGTAAGATGTCTGGGCCCTCTTAGCCGGGTGGCTATGAGTGACCGAGGGAGAAGGCTGAGTCGACGCCTTCCGCTTCTTCTCTTCCTTCTTCTTGTTCTCCAGCCTTTCCCTTTCCAGAGCCGCTGCCTTAACTGACACAAGGCTCCCCAAATCAGCGGTGGTGACTCCCTCCTGGATCTCCACTCTCAACCCATTCTTGAACTTGGTAATGAGCTTCCTCTCCCGGTTGGCCCGCTCATCATACCACTTAGAGAGAGAAGTGAACTCTATGTAATATGCCAGAACGGACTTCTCCCCTTGCTCCAAACTCATGAACTCCTTGGCTTTCTCTTCACGCCAAAGGTCCGGGCAAAACTGATCACGAAACACCTCCACAAACTCATCCAACTCCATCTCTGGCGGAACCACTCGACTCTGCGGCATCGACTTCCACCAATTCAAAGCATGACCCCTAAACAGGAAGGCCATTGCTTGCACCTTAAGCTCCTCATCAAGTCCCATCTGCAGGAACTTGTACTCACATTCCTGAAGCCACTGCTCGCCACCTCAGGGTCAGCTACCTCACCGCTAAACTCCCCAAAGTTCCATCCCTTCAACAGACTCGGTTGGAACCTAGGAGCTCCTCCTCCAAAACCCGAGTTCCCGGTGGACCTACTTCCCATTGCTTGACTGGATTCACTACAGGAGGACATTAAACATTTCAGTTGACCGCTCAAGAAACTTCAGACAACTCAATTCACCACTTGATTCCAAAACATCCCACCCATTTAAAACAGTTTGACAAAAACCCTTGGAATGTCGGTCCCATACCGATGTCTCATCCTCCCTCCCAACGAGAGGTTAATTACTCCCCAAAGAGAGAGGATAACCAACCGGTACAGCAGCGTCAAACCAGGCTCTGATACCATTTGTAACACCCAACCCGAATCAGCTCGGTGAAACCCGAGGTTGAACCGGTATCGAGTATTACCCAGTGAAAACGACAGAGATAACAATCAAAAACCAAACTTTAAATAAGAGTTTAAGTGAGAGGCCTCCATAAAACCTGAAAACATAAACTGTTTACAACTCCAAATGCGACATAAACCCATAAAATCCAACGTCACCAGAAAGATACATAAATCCCGGTAAAACCCCCAAAATGTTCTAAGTCAACTGAAATATAAAAATAGGTCAACTCCAAGTAGTCACCAGTCTTCACCTCATAGCTTCAGCCCAGCACTTCTCGGAATCCACCCTCAACTCTGGCACCACAACTACTCTCTCTAGCCACGAGATCCTGAAAGGGAGAAAGGGATCAATTTCCTATTGAAATTGAGTGAACCCACTGGGCCTACCTACACGTTGTCCTACTCTATGGAGCGGTCCCAACTCCGCACAAGACATACAACAATGGGACCAACCCAACCTCCCTTTCCATATTTTAACTCCCTAAAAGCAGTCTAGGTGATCACGTTGGTCAGTTCTCGTTCTCAAGCACAAATCATAGCGATAGAATCACACAGAAGTAATACATCAATCCACAGCACACACAACATCATCACAACACATCCATCAATCAAGTCACTACCACAACCACAAGCACACGAGCATTCACATTCATATTATCTAGGTGAGTTATTAGGCGCCAAGGAGTTATCCACACCACCACCGCCGGCCATCACACATCCAGACGCATCCACTAGGGATCCTTCCACGAAGGAGAACGACATCCGACGCATCCTCAAGGGATCCTTCCACTAAGGAGAACGACAACCATCCTTGATATCCAACCAAGGATTCACCCCAGTGAATCTGACTCAAACCATCAGTATTTCAGGTGGGGCAGTGTGGGCTCCTTCAGGTTCTACTTTCACATACAAGTTTTTAACATGGAACTTCCAACCCATCACAATTCATCCACAACCACAACCCAATTCACACCACCCACATTATAACGCCATTCACCACGCACACGTGTTCCATCCAATACACGCCCCTGTCACATCTCAACCACAATCAATAAAGGTAACCGGCTAGCTCACCGGCCACCCCCACCTGCAAGTACAGGGGAGGCCATGTCATGAGTCTAGGGGTCACCCACCTGTTCCTCTTATTCAGAGCGACCCCACATTGGCAGGGCAACTCTCCTGCATCCACAACCAACAATTCATAATATCATAGCACCCGCACTCATTTCCCAACCATCCTAAATCTCATTCCTATGTCCATCCATTACTTAATTCACCTCAGTTCACACCCAACCCCAAATCATAACAATCAACAACAACGATCAATCACGGCAATCAACAATAGCAAACAAGCACATTCACAGAACAGTTTATCCCCTTTTACGCTCATCGTTTTCATGCATAACCTAGGTTTTGTTCTAAATCCAATTGAAACTCCTCACGCTGTCCAAACTACTTACACAACGCTAAGCCCTCACCTGGAATAGAAGACGAGGCTCTAATCGTCTTCTAGTTCCCCAGAAACTCGATTTCCAACCACCAAACTCGTAGCTCTACCCTTCCTTACTGCTCACGACCTACACCCAGAAACCCAAAATCGAGGTTAGCGATCTCTTCTCCTCGTCGCTACGAATCCATAGCAACAAACGGAACTCAATTCCGACCTCTACAGCTCCCGGAATCACCCTTCGAAGGTTGCTTGAAGTTGGTTCGTCAATGGTTTTCGGGGAGAGAGAAAGGGAAACGAAAATACGGATTTCTGTGCAATTTCCGTCCTTTTATGCACGAAATGTGCGCCTGATATGTCAAAATGTGCGCTAGCGCACATTGACCCCCAAAAGGCGCACATTTCGAATATTCTGCCGAAAGTTTGCTGAAAAAATTGAAAAGTGCGCCTGGCACTTCCAAATGTGCGCCAGCGCACATTAGGGCCCGAAACCAGCACTTTTGGTACTGTACACTATTCCCCTCTTTTGCAACTTCAACCCGGCACACACCCAAACGTCCCAAACCTCAAGAGACCCTCTTAAGTACCTTTCCGGCACTCTAGTCACCCAGACTTGAGTTCTAACCCGTTCGGTTGGGCGGGGATGTTACATCGATCATCTCAAATTCGTGCATGATTGGTTACTACTACTTGTCGTGTGCAGTTTTTAGTGAGACCAGGTTGTTTGGCTGATCAGTATGCATGTTAGGTTTCTTGTTCTAGAAGTAGCTGTCTACTAATTCATTGTGTGAGCTTGAACTCCGATTTAATCGATCTTATCATTTGTCAACATGAGCGTGTTCTATTCAGTTTGCTTGAGGACAAGCAAAAGCTTAAGTGTGGGGTATTTTAATGACACTCGATTTGATGTGATTATCAGCCTCATTTAGCGACATTTCTTGGCTTAAGACATGGTTTTTGGAGTAGAATAGCGAATATTCACTTTACTGCTCTATCTCGTGGCATTTGTGTTACTTTGGCCCGTTTCGGGTCTATTTGATGGTTTTCTAGTGTTTTCATGATAGCACAGGTTTTTGCCGTCAAATAAAGTAGCCAAAGACGTGTCTAAGGCATTGGAACCTCGAGGAATCGCACCGGAATTGATCCAAGGAGTCAATCAAGTCAACATAAATCCTGCCCCATTTTACACATAAGTTTTCGGCGAAAAGACCTAAGGTTTTCGCCGAAAACTCCAGATGATATCGCCAGAGCAATACAAGAAGAAGTTTTCGGCGAGAACTAAAAAGTTCTCGCTGATAACTCTAAACATTAAACTCACAGGAGAATCAGTCGACGGAAGCCAGCATTTTACACAAAAATTTTCGGCGAAAACTCCTGAAGTTTTTGCCGAAAAATCCAGGCCAAATCCGGCGCTGATAGGTTAAGTATAAATACTTAACCGGCGGCTAAAAACAGAAGATACTTATTATCATATCAAACAAATAACTTCTAGACCTAGAAGTTGGAGAGAGAGTTTGGAGAGTTCGAAGAGCCAGGAAGAGATCGTGACGCCATCCTTCCACCTCAAAGAGCCCAGTGCTAGGAGTTGAAGATCCAGAAGATTGAAGCTTGACAGATTCCTCCAAATTAGGTTTTACAGTTCCTCTCTGTCTTTCCTACCTGAGATGTATTCCTTGTTTGTCTTTGATTCTCCTGTATTGAATATGAGTAGCTAAACTCGCAGAGCTTAGATTACATGAACCCTAAGTGACCCAGGGCTTTAAAGCGGTCACGGATCGGCGGTAATTAGATTCGAAGTTCAATCAGTTTCTCTTTGCATGGTTGTTTTGTTCTTGATTGTTTATGTTTCTCTTCTGGTTGGTCGCCTAGATTAGGTTTATGCAAGTTAGAGTTAGTTGCCAGATAGCTTCCCCGCTTTGGCGCATAAACTTGTCTTTCTTGATCACCTAGTTTAGATTCTTGTTAAGCTGAGGATAGAAGCGAACGCTCGCCTCTCTTTAAAACATCAATTCAACCAATTAACCTATTCATTGGAGTGTGCCTTTCGTAGGAACCAGTTAGGGTTAATCCGATTCAAGAGTAACTAATTAATCACTAGTAATTGCACCAGTTAGTTTTGTCGTCGCAAGAAGTGACCGTACTCTGGCGACTAATTAATCTTGTAGTTAGAACGGATAGAGCGAACATTTGCCGGTCTTAAACCTAAGGGTAAGGAGTTATGGTGGTGTATAGGAATTGATTGAATGAGAATTGAAAACCGATGGTTTTGTGATTGTTGTTGCCTTGGTGATCTAAGGGGGATTCGAAATCTAAGCTTGTCTATCGTCTGTCTTAACCAACCAATCATTCTGTCTTTTAATTTCATTTTAATTTTCATGCATCTTAGTTTAGAAGTCATGGAACTCACACCACGCACAACGTGTTTAAACCTGAGTAATTTGCCAACTTCTTTGAGTAGTCAATTGGAAGAAACCTCGAGTAGAATACGATCTAGTCTGCTTCTGTAGATTAGTTATTTGACACACACACCAAAAGCGTGTCATCAATCACAGAGGGAAATTCTCACAGCCATGCAGAAATGTTAATACGACATTCGCTAGCCATAAGTAATTAAAGGAGACCCAAAAAGGAGAGACTCTGACCGCTGGTGTGCGTTCCACCAGCTAGAGAGGCACTTCGCCGATGACTACCATAAGTTGAAACAATAGATAAAGAGGCTGCTAAAAGCCGGTGAACTGAAAGAATACATACTGGAAAAGGGAAAAAAGATAGAGAGCGGTCCCAGAGTCAAGAGAAAAGGGGCATGATGAATGCCAACCCAAGAAAGGATGCGCTCCAGGTCTCTATAAAGGCATTAAGGGCACTGAGGGAACGTCTTCGACAAAATCGGTGCCCCCAAATGCCGATCATGCAGATGATGACGCCCCAAACGTCGATCATGTAGATGATGACGCAAAGATGGTGGTAGTAGACACCATATATAGAGGAGAGAAAGACGACCACCCCCCCCCCCCCAAGGCTCCCAGATTATAGGGGAGCGCGCCCACATCAGCCAAACCGGGATCACCACTCCTATCACCTTTAACGAGATGGACTTCACAAAAAATGGAAGACCGAGCATAGAAGCCATAATGATACGGGTAAAAATCGGATTGTCTCGCGTGCAGAGAGTACTGATTAACGAAGGAAAATTGGTGGATATTATATCAACGACAATCTTCAAAAAAATGGGACTACTGACTTGTAGTCTTCGGCGTTCGAACACCATGCTAGCAGGCTTCGTGGGAAACGATTTGTCAGTCATGGGCAGCATCACTCTAGAAGTCACCATCGGCGACGAAGAACACAAATCCATGTGAAACATCAAGTTTCATGTCACCGAATGCTCTTCGACGTATAACACTGTCATCGAGCGTCCCAGCTTGGGGAAGTTTGAAGCCATCTCCTCCTCGATACAACAAGTGATGAAGTTCCCAATCGAGAAGGGGATAGGTGTGGCAAGAGAGAACTCACCCCTCCCCAAGCAATGCTACGACCTGACACTGAAAAAGAAGCAAACATGCTTCACAGTAGACACAAGAGAGGAGAAAAAATGCATCCAGCCAACAGAAGCAGATGAGGAGGTCCCCCTAGATCCCTCAGACAAAATGAAAACCATAAATGTGACACCCCACCCTCGAAGACCCGCCTGAACCACTAGTTCAACCCATGCATTACTCGACCCGGGGGTTTCTACCTTAAATAAACTAATGCAATTACAAGAGATCATACATACAATAGAACGATAATTGAATTAACATTAATAAACCAAAATTAACCAATACAAGCCAAACTAGCAACAACCAATATCATACAAGACGTTGAACGCATCGGTACGCCACTAAAAGTTACGTACTGAGTATGTCACTTTCTGTGAATCAATCTGGAACGTCCGTTTTAATGAATAGATCTGAACCGTAAAAAAAAAAATTTTATAATGTAATTACGTATATCCAATGAGGTCTCCATTTTTTCACTTACAAATTCATCATTCATTGTATTGTATTAGTTTTGTTCAATCTACATCTATTTATGATTTTCAATTGAGTTTATAACTAGGTTAATTAACAGATTCATCTGCTCACCCCATATAACTCCATTTTACATATTCATTCTAATTTCTTTCTCATCCTCTTCTCCGACTCATCATCTTCTCCGACCAAATTTCTTCTCATCTACCGCTGACGCCGTCCCCACCTCCGACTGATGACGAAGTTCTGACGACGATGAGGATTACCGCACTGACATCATCGATCAGCCTAATCACACCCTCCGACCGCTTATCACTTCACGACGACGACGATGACGAAGAGCTCTGTTCTCTGTTTGACAAGGAACGGGGCGTGGAGTTGAAAACGGCGGCGAGAAATCCCGTCGCTCGCCGGGGAGCGGTGGAGTGGATTGTTAAGGTGAACAACCACCACGGATTTTCAACCTTGACCGCTGTTTTGGCTATCAATTACCTCGACCGGTTCATCGCCGGTCCTTGCTACGAGAAGCCTTGGACGATCCAGCTCGTCACCGTTGGTTGCCTCTCTTTGGCGGTGAAAGTTGAAGAAACTGATGTCCCTTTTCTTCTTGACCTCCAGGTGTTCGACGAAATGCCTCAAAGAAAGCTTCACTTGTTTTTTTTGTCCTTCTGTTTGTTTCTCTTAGTACTAATCCTTAATTAACTGTTAATCGGCTTTTTTTCATACAGATTGATGAGATGAGGTACTTGTTTGAAGCGACGACGATCCAGAGAGTGGAGCTTCTGATTCTATCAGAGCTGGGATGGAGGATGCATCCTGTAACTCCAATCTCGTTCATGGATCACATCGTGGAGAGGATGAGGTTAAAGGGTAATGCTCATTGGGATTTTCTCTTCAGATGCCATCGTCTTCTTCTTTGCCTGTTATCTGGTAAGAAAGGAGGAAAAAAGGGTTCTTGGTCTTCATTCTGTTTTCAAATTTTGTTCTTATGTTGAGAAAGAAGGATTTTGTGGCTTTTTCCAGATGCAAGATCTGTCAGATATCGTCCATCAGTTCTGGCAACTGCAACAGTGATGCACGTACTGACCAAGTTGATCACTTTAACTCCATTGACTCTCAAGCTCAGCTCCTTTATGGTACTCAACATCAGCAAGGTTTGTTGCTCTTCTTCCTCAACCTTTTTGTCTCCATAGTCAAAATTTGTGTCTGCTTTAGCTTGCTCACTGCTTTGATCAGCATCATCAGCACGCTCTATCATTATTACACCCTTCAATTGGGTGGGTCACTAGCTGGTCCGCATTGACATCATCGATCAGGCTAATCACACGCTTCATGGTTTGGGATTTGGTTATCATCTTGATACCTTCCTTGTTTCTGTATTTGCTAACTGAAGCTACAAGTTTTACACAAGGTCTTTAATTGTTTTGCTCCTCTGTGCAGCTGACTTGAGCAGTGGCTTCAATCTTATACTGATTGATCCACCATGGGAAAATGGAAGTGCCCATCAGAAACTAATGAGAAAACAAAGAACAAGAAGAAGTTGCATAGTGTAAAAGACTTCAGCAGCTTACTCTCATTACACCCTGGCCAAGCCTCGGAAACTGAGCTAGTGGTATCACTCGAGAAGGAGATTTTGTGACTATGCTTCTCAGAAGGAGTGAGCACAGATGAAGAAGAAGTAACAACCATCTATGAAATCCTGAACAGGAGAAGAGGAGTGAAGTACAAAATGCTGAAGAATGTGATATTGGACCAGCTGCTTGTAGCCATTTCAACTTCAAAGGAAGAAAGAGTCATAACGGCATCCGAATCGACCCTCTCAAACATTGTATCAGTAAACAAGTCAGCTGTGGAAGAGATCAAGAGGAAAGGATTACAGCTACTGCTCTGAAGAGCAGTAAGGTCCACGAGGCAGTACTGCTTTGAATTCTTGTGAAATGCATAAAGTTTGATGTTTATTGCAGAAGGTACATATCGGAATCGATCCCATTGAGAAATTACACATTTGTTCCAAATTATCAAAAATATTATTAAGGGAAGAAATACAAATCAATAAACATAATAAAGTCATCTTAATTTTTGGCTAAAAGTATCAAAACTACTTTGATCATAAGTATCAAGCTGAATCTGAACGGCAAACATTGAGATGAACTGTGACGTGGAACGAGACGAGTAGCCTCTCATTGGGCCTTTACTTTTTTCTTTAGTCGAGAACTTCTTCATAGATTTGATTCATCCTGCATTAATTTTGTATTATGTTATAAAAGTAAAATAGAAAATAAGAATCTATATAATATTGAACAAGAGGTAATACGTTATAGTGTACCTGCTCCTCAATATCACTCAGAGAATTGTAATGAAGGACGTCATCATCATTTTCCTCCTCGCTAGTGTCATCGTCATCATCGATATGAATTGTGTTGTCATCGATCATATCAATGTCATTAACCGCACCCCCTTCATCAATGTTATTAACAGCACCCCCTTCTTCAATATTAGCTTGGGCATTACTCTTAGTCAATACCACTTTGCATGTGGTTCTTGTGTGACCCTTACCACCACATCTACCACAAATTCTTGGTTTCCCCCGAGGCCATTTCTTACCCGAACCCTTTGATTTAACTTGTAAAGGGTTTTTTACACTATCAAATTCTGGGTTAGTTTGACTCTTATTTTTTTGAACATTGCCTTCATTCTTCTTTATGAGATCATCAGACAATGGTTTCATTATCAAGCGAGAATCAATGAAAGACTATGTCGTCATTGCACCATAATGACATATTGCGAAAGCATCTTGTTGTAGAATACCATACCTGATGGTGTATAGTTGTTCTTCATCCATAATCACCACTGTTTGGTCCCAACACTCCGGAGCTTTTGGATTCTTTGTCCACCTTTTCTTTACGAGGGTGCTTGGAAATTCTTGGATTATCTCTTCTTTCAGTACGAACATTATGTGACAACATGGCAATCCCATGTACTGAAACTTTGAACAACTGCATTGAGCCATTTGCATTGTGTGATCATAAGTGACTTCAACAAGTACATCTTCGGAATCTCCATACATACTGATCGCGTACTTGTGATGTTCTGTAGTTTTTGTACATTTATCTTTGATACACTCACTCGACTTCTCGATCTCTTCTTTGACCTTTATGAATACCTCATTCGTGAATATTGTAGCAACACTTTTTGTCAGCACCTTCAAAGCTCCTGATCTCAAATCTGGCATACCATAATTAGATTTGAAATCTAGTTTAATCTCCTTTTCCCTCAATTCTTCTAACCAACGATCGTAGTTCAGAAAAAATTTCTTCAATTTGTGTTTACGCTCCACGTACTTTGCAAGTTGTGAATTGAACCCTTCACATCTAGATGTCATTGTCAATCCTGCGAAGAACTTGGTTCGTAAGTATGCGTGCGCCCAATTCTTACGACACTCGTATAAGTCCTTCATAATCCAGTTGTGTTGTAAATCACAAGATTCCACGAGTTGTGACCATTGTTGCTCAAATTTTATCTCCGTCAAATCAACCTTCGCAATATAAAAAAATCCCCTGATAAACTTGGCCGCATATTGTGACTTCTTCACATGTTCCCCGACATTCTTATTAATGTGCCAAAAATAGAGGCGACAGGTTGCATCTGGAAACACTTTGATGATGGCATTTTTCATTGCCTTGTGATGTGAACCGCTGCAGTCGTGGGCAGACGACCCTTGAACATCGCAAGTTGGAGATCGTGCAACAAGGTTAAACCGTCGGGAACCGGGGCGGATACGTACTTCGACCCGTCGGCTGTATATAGCCGAGAACCAGAAGTGTCCATTCGATGATGCCACGCCAAGAGATGGATGCTCTTGATGATCAGTCGATCCTTAATCGATGCAACAACGAGCAAAGGCTTGAAGGGAAGAGAACATATGTTCAAACAGGGGTTTATTGATTTCAAAAGTTGTGTCCAACAAAGTGAGGCCGGCGGCCTCTATATATAGGGAGGGAACAAGCTCTCCTCCCTAAACTCTAATTCCTAAATAAGAATAGAATAAAGAGTCCTATTCCTAATTAGAATCTTAAAACCCCTAAACAAGTCCTACTAAAAAGGAAAACAATTAAATAGTCTTTAAATCCAAGAATCCAACTCAAAATAGGAATAAAACTCTTAAAACCCTAAACCAGCAGTTTTAGGGTTTCCTAGTCCGAGTGGGACTAGGACTCGGCGGGCAGCCGGTCTTCGGGCCTGGCCTTTGCTCGGCTCCGGGCTTCTTCTTCTTCAATGGCGGGCCTTCGTCGGGCCTTAGGGCCTGATGCTCCGGGCTGGTCCAAGGGCTAAGGCCTTGCCAAAAGGCTTGGTCCACACGGCGTCCATTCCCATAAAATATTCCCGATCGGCCCGGCTCTCGGTCTAGGGCTCGGGGCGGGGCCGGTTTGGGAACTTCTTCATTTCTGCTCGGGGCTTCCTCTCCTAGCTTCGGGCATCGCCTCAGATAGCTCCATACGTGACTCTCATGGGCTAGGGTCGGGTCAGGGGTGGTGCCTTGGAACCGGGTGCTCCAATTCTCCTCAGTACTTGGCGCCGGGTCGGTCTTGGTAGCCATCCCTTCTTGGCCAGGTACTCTTAGGCTCTCTTGCTCCTATACTCCAGGAATGCCTCCAGAGGGTCTCTGGAGTGTGCTTCATATTCAGGTTCCTTGGAGATGAGGTCAGGATCCGGCCGGGGATTACCTTCAGCTCTAGGGTTTCTACACTCGGCCAGCAACATGGCTTGGAGTGCCATTTCTTCCTCCTGAGCTTTCCTACCTGTAGGGGGAGGCCTGAGCCTGTATCTTATCTCATACCTGGGCTTGGGGTCTTGTAGGTGGCCTTCCCCTGGCTCTATACGCTTCTTGTAAGGCCCTAAGGTTCTTCCTTGGACTGGTGACCCTGGTGGAGTGTATGAGTACTTACGGATGCTTGGGCAGTCGGACTGGGTCATATCACCTTGTCTCCATCTGTGATGACCGAATGAGGTTTCTTACCACCCATTGCTTCACATAATCTCTCTAGCACCCATACATAATTTGTCTCAGTCTCATTCTTTAGAAGCGTGCTTCCAAATATACAGGTTGAGAAGTGATGATTTACCCCTACACGAATGCAATGAACAATAATATTAATTGAAAAATTTATAATCACTTTACCATCACACTTAAACACAAATTTCATACCTGAAAATACAACCAGTGGCATGTTGTAAGCATTTTTTTATATGTCGTGTCAAATGCCAGTACCTCGCCAAAAGATGTGTAGTCGGTAATACTCATACTGTCGGTCCAAAATATATTCTCTAGTCTACCTTCATCATCTTTAGTATACTTCATGACAAATTTAGCATCCTTCAATTTCTTTTTGTCAATGTAGGAAAGTGCTGTTTTGACATCGTGGTCACTGTTCTTGGAAGTGCTTTCTCTGTATAATTGATTGTGAACATCCTTATTAGTGAATCCCACTTGGTCATGTCCGCAAGATGTGTGTACCATGTACTTGTACGCAAGACTTTGGCTCATGCCAGCTTCTGTCATGTTATGAAGTTGAGCCAATGATGCTTCATCAATTTGCCTATGTGAAGGAATCAAATGTGCTTGCTTTGGCGGGATGTCTTCATGAGCGTGCTCAATAACAAATTCATCAACAGACCATGTATCGTCGTGTGTTTTCTTTCGAAATCGTATATGAGCTTTGCACCCAAATCTAGTATGCATCCTAGGCTCTGTTTTCCTTTCGCCCTCGTACTCGCGCCTAAATCCTTGTTGACTACATAAGAATGTTTCATATAGAATCGCGTTGTCACCTTTCTTAGAGCGATAAACTTTTCCAATTCAGACACCAAAGCCTCTCGCATATGCATATTTTCTATACCATTTCTCGCCTTCGTCAGAACTTGAGAATATAAGTGCCTTCACCTCTGCATATGTCATGTTTCTCAATTTCACAAGTTCAACTTCTTGTACACCTGTTTGTTGCTTCTGGAGGTATAACGTCAGGTGTATGTGCAGGTGTTCCAGCATCTACAGCCTCACTGACTTCTCCGTCATTACTTTGGGTGCCAGTTGTCACCGGTGTATTCATCATTCTGCTTCAATTTGGAAACAATATTAATGTTAATAGATATTTTAGCAATAAAATTTTTGAATTTAAATTGTGACATACGAAATTAATAACATTTAATGACGAATTAAAATAAAAGACATAAAAAAATATTTAATAATAATAAATATTATATTGTACATAATTAAATAACAAATCAGCCATTTGCGTCGGTGTAAAATGTGAAATAAAAACTAAAACTCATATGTAACAAAAATTGACTAATTAAACAAAAATGAAAATTTTGAAATTTTGCAACTTAAATGAATTGAAATTAGCCGGCAACTTAAATGAAATTTGGAATTGCACATTTAAACAAAAATTGAAATTTGAAATTTGGCATTGCACGTATTAGCCGGCATTTGTAAAAAAAATGAAATTTGGAATTGCACATGGATTGATGACGTGGACGGTCAGGATCAGTTTATGATCCATTCACTTTAAACGTGGAGCAAGTATTCACCGTTGGATTAGTTAACAATTACCTCAGGTGACGATATGAATTGAGTCGTGAGAGAATGCTACACGCCGGGAGAGGCTACAGCCGACAGGGACGAACACCGATCTCCAGAGAGAGACGCCGAGAGAGATGATCTCGGGAGAGAAACGCAAGGAGAGACGATCTCGGGAGAGAGACGCAGGGAGAGAAGGCTGACAGGTGGCGAGAGGGACGGTTGAGAGAGGCGAGAGGGACGGCTGACAGGGACGAACGAGAGAGGCGACAGGGGTGGCCGGGAGAGAAGGCCGACAGGGGCGATCTCCGAAGATAGACTTTCACAGAGGTTTGAATTGACTCAACACCGACGGTCTCTGGAGATGCACGCAGCAATAAATCTCAGGAACTCTCAAGGGTGAGTAGATTAACTCATTATTGGTGTTGTTGATGGGGAATGAATTGATTTAGGGTTATATAGGGTTCTGTATATGACCTTGTCTGAATTGGAATAGGTTTACAAGAAACCCTTTTACGATTCGGAAAATAAGTTTCAAACTAGGATTTCTTATTTTATTATTAGATCTGGGATTGTCAATGCCTTCTTCGTATAGGAGAAGGAGTTCTTAGAATTATCTCTATCTTCCTTTTCTTGTTTTTTGGTCCTGGAGTTGGATTTGGTGATAGTATTTTCCTTGTATATGGTGTAGATGTTCACATCAGTTTAAGGTCAGCAATGGGGTTTCGAATTTCACCGAGCCAACTATTGTTGTATTGTTGGTATTTAGATCAATTGAGCTAGGGGTAGTCATATAAAAGAGAGGATTATACAACTTCACTTGTTGCAGAGATCACTGATGAACTCCTAAGCCTCCCTGTATGTGTAGCTAACTTGTAAAACATGGAATTTGGTAAGCCATGATTAGGGCTTCTAATTGTAGAGAAGGTTTATATCAGTATTCTTTAGTTATCTGTTTTTGTAACACCCAACCCGAACCAGCTCGGTCAAACCCGAGGTTGAACCGGTATCGAGTATTACCCAGTGAAAAACGACAGAGAAACAAACAAAATCCAAGCTTTAAATAAGAGTTCAAGTGAGAGGCCTCCATAGACCAAGAAAACATAAACTGTTTGCAACTCCAAATCCATCGTAAACTCATAAAATCCAACATAATCAGAAAATTACATAAATCCAGGTAAAACTCCCAAAATGTCCCAAGTCAACTGAAATATAAAAATAGGTCAACTCCAAGTAGGCTCCAGTCTTCACCTCATAGCTTCAGCCCAGCACTTCTCGGAATCCACCCTCAACTCTGTCACCACACCACTCCCTCTAGCCACGAGATCCTGAAAGGGAGAAAGGGATCAATTTCCTATTGAAATTGAGTGAACCCACTGGGCCTACCTACACGTTGTCCTACTCTATGGAGCGGTCCCAACTCCGCACAAGACATTCAACAATGGAACCAACCCAACCCCCCTTTCCATATTTTAATTCCCTAAAGCAGTCTAGGTGATCACGTTGGTCAGTTCTCGTTCTCAAGCACAATTCATAATGATAGAAACACACAGAAGTAATTCATCAATTCACAGCATACACAGCATCATCTCATCACATCCATCAATCAAGTCACTACCACAACCACGAGCACACGAACATACACATTCATGTTAACTAGGTGAGTTATTAGGCGCCAAGGAGTTATCCACACCACCACCGCCGGCCACATCCTCGACACACATCCCGCAGGATCTTTCCCTCATAGGGAGATAACACGACGCATCCCCTCAGGGATCCTTCCTCCACGGAGCTATCACGACGCATCCCATTGGGATCCTTCCATTTCGGAGATATCAACAACCATGACCACCCGTCATGGGATTCACCCCAGTGAATCGGACTCGATCACAACAGTATTTCGGGTGGGGTAGTGTGGGCTCCTTCAGGTTCTACTTTGACATTCAAATACCAACACCACAAATCCAACTCATCACAGCTCATTCTCACAAGGCACAATT
This sequence comes from Linum lewisii, assembly GCA_034768395.1. Classification (NCBI taxonomy): domain Eukaryota; kingdom Viridiplantae; phylum Streptophyta; class Magnoliopsida; order Malpighiales; family Linaceae; genus Linum; species Linum lewisii. The sequence continues at coordinate 43,197,338 of CM068302.1, forward strand.
CACATCATCCATGTTCATATCACAGTACACAGTTCTCAGTACATCCCTGGGTTCCACGCTCCAGCCACGACCACAATACACACTTGCAATCAACCAAAGGGTAACCGGCTAGCTCACCGGCCACCCCCACTGCAAGTACAGGGGAGGCCATGTCATGAGTCTAGGGGTCACCCACCTGTTCCTCTTATTCAGAGCGACCCCACATTGGCAGGGCAACTCTCCTGCATCCACAACCAACAATTCATAATATCATAGCACCCGCACTCACTTCCCAACCATCCTAGCTCTCATTTCTATGTCAATCCATTACTTAATTCACTTCAGTTCACAACCAACCCCAAATCATAGCAATCAACAACAACAATCAATCACGGCAATCATCAATGACAATCAAGTACATTCACAGAACAGTTTATCCCCTTTTACGCTCATCATTTTCATGCATGACCTAGGTTTTGTTCTAAGTCCAATTGAAACTCCTCACGCTGTCCAATCTACCTACACAACGCTAGGCCCTCACCTGGAATAGAAGACGAGGCTCTAATCGTCTTCTAGTTCCCCAGAAACTCGATTTCCAACCACCAAACTCGTAGCTCTACCCTTCCTTACTGCTCACGACCTACACCCAGAAACCCAAAATAGAGGTTAGCGATCTCTTCTCCTCGTCGCTACGAATCCATAGCAACAAACGGATCCCAATTCCGACCTCTACAGCTCCCGGAATCACCCTTCGAAGGTTGCTCGCTCCAAGTTCGTCAATGGTTTTCGGGGAGAGAGAAAGGGAAACGAAAATACGGATTACTGTGCAATTTCCGTCCTTTTATGCACAAAATGTGCGCCTGACTTGTCAAAATGTGCGCCGGCGCACATTGACCCCTAAAAGGCGCACATTTTGAATATTCTGCCGAAAGTTTGCTGAATTAATTGAAAAGTGCGCCTGACACTTCTAAATGTGCGCCTGCGCACATTAGGGCCCGAAATGAGCACTTTTGGTACTGTACACAGTTCCCCTCTTTTGCAACTTCAACCCGGCACACACCCAAACGTCCCAAACCTCAAGAGACCCTCTTAAGTACCGTTTCCGGCACTCTAGTCACCCAAACTTGAGTTCTAACCCGTTCGGTTGGGCGGGGATGTTACAGTTTTGGAAGATCATATCAGTATTCTGTTCATGGGGTGCTCTGCTGGTGACTAAGCTGGAGGAAGGAGAGGAGAGCAGACATCCATTTTGGCAGGTGATGTTTAGAAGATGTAACATTAGATAACACTGTTCATTGGTGAACGCATTGTCATTTGAAAGTGTGTGTTCACCGATAATTGGGGTTTCATTTGATCGTTTAGCTTTCTCGTTTCTTGGATTCGTTCCATATTATGTTGGAATTTAGCTAGCCATTCTGTTGTGCCTTCATATTTTGAATGCCCTGTGATCATAACGTTTGGGTTTAGATGTTTTGGGTTTCATTTGATCATTTGGTTTCTCTTATCGTGGACTCGTTACCTCTTGTATTTTGATTTGGCTAGACATGAAGTGATCTGTCATACTATATTTCTGTTGCAGCTGATTATAAACAAGGTCCTGTTGTTAGGGTCACCAACAGAAACAATCATTGGCAGACCTATTTTTCCATGTTCAGCTGTTAATGCAGTTGTAGAGGAACAGGTAAGTCAGACATTTCTCCTTATTTTACTTTTGTTCTCGCTGTCTATACCTAGGCAAGCTTCTATACAGACACAACCAACTCTTTGGCTATGTTGCAGTTCAAGAAGCTGCATACTGTGTTCTTGCTAACAAATTTCCACTACAAAGTCTCAGGTGAATTGAAGTTTTAGCTGTTTGTCAACTTTGTCCCTTCACCTCAACCTGTACTATGTTTCTGTTTTTCCTTTCCTTTGTTGATAAAGTGGAGAGTTCAAATGAAATTTAAAAGAAACTTCAGGAACATAGAGTAGTATCGTGTCCAAATTTTAGCTGCTGATGGTGAAAAGAAGCCTCCTCGCTGTAGGATCCCAACCTTCTAGGCTATTTGTTCCTTGCCCTAAAACTTCCCAATTTAAAACTCATTATCCCTCATGACATTCATAGCTGGTGTATATCTAGTATGGTTAAAGAGAAGAAGTTTGGTTGTTGATGAGTTCCATTGTCTTGTTAATAAAGTTAATGTTGTTGCATATACATTTGGTTTCCAGCAGATCCTCCTCCGAACATCGAGTTGATGGAGCCAGAGGCTGCTCTTTATTGGAAAACTGGCTGCAGGTTTCTACAGACGAAAGCACAAGTTAGTCCGTTCTCCATTGTCTTTGTTGCTTGTCCCTTTCCCTTATTCTTTAAATTTTGGAGTTTGAACTATCTTTTATGGTTGTTCTCTCTGGTAACTATGAGAACAAAAAGAAGTTTCAATCAACCATACTACGTTAAGACTTGTAAGGTTGTGACAACGGTCTCACACTGGAAAAGCATGGAATTGTGACACTAACTTTTAGTAATTGAATACCTGTAACTATTGCATTACACGGGATACTCTAGGAATAAAGCTGTACATAGTGCATGCCAGTTTCGTAGATTGTGGCCTTTTAGGTATAAAGCTGTACATAGTGCATACTCCAGGAATAAAGCTGTACATAGTGCATGCCAGTTCAACACGTTCGTCCTCTCGAAATTTTCAAACACCATCACCATGTCCACCAATAGCTCCTTACGATTAACTAAAACATATGGTTGATTAAAGAAATCATTATAAGATTTACGTCGGTAACAAAAAAATTAAAACGTCAAATTAAATTAACCTTAATATTTACCCCAAATTTACTAAAGAGATGTTTACTATCAACGGCTATCCAAGAGCACACCCATAATCCAGAGTCATACCTAAAAGACCCAAACACAAAATTTTTTGTTGAACTTCCACACTTAGTTTTTTTGCAAGATGCAAACACAAAGTTAAATGAGAAATGTATTAAAAATTAAAAAGTTGGTTAAATTTGCTTACCGCTTCTGTTCTGGGAAAATAGATGGAAATTCTAGTTGAAATTCACTAATGTTTGGCTCGCCATTAGCTGATCCACTCTTGGCATAGACTAGTTTCAACAGTTCAGTTGTAAAATTCATCTGTAAAATGAAGCGTTAACAAGAGAATATCAATAATATTATAATTTATACAAAGTTAATTTAAATGAAGGATGAATGTCACTAACCATAAAGATTGTTGATGTTGTCTGAATTTCACGAGTAGAATAATTAGGGCAGCAATCCCCTACGTAAACCATTTTGTCTTTCATTAATATCACCACTAAATACCAATGCTCATTATTATCTTTCATTGGTATGAAAACCTATGATAAAAACTAATAAGATTTTAAACAAGATTGAGGGTAGGAATAGAGAAACTACAAATAACCTAAATTTTCACATTAGAAAAATATAGAAACATAACTGTCCACATCCAAAAGCGGTTGATAAAAAGGTGAACTCATACTCCTGAAATGCTTGATGGGCTGTTAATCCTTGATGTATGGCTAATTCCTAACACAAATCATTAAAATCCCTCATTTGCACAATCATAATCATAAAAACATGAAATTATGCTAGGTTTTTAATTAATTACTTACATGTAAATTAGCAGGAAGAAAACACCGCATACCATCTTCCCTCAAATCTTTCATTATGTTCAATTCATATACGGTTCGTTGAAAAGCAACACTTGTTATAACCTGTAAATTATGCATTCCATTAGCCTTATTTTGTTCGAAGCATACATATTCTTTTATTTAATTATAGAAATCAGAGCTTACAAGACTTTGAATATAACTTACATTCAGATCCAACATGACATCGGTGCACAACGTCCATAGGGCTGTTCGATTACATTGTTTATCATCATGGGCAACCAAAATTTCCTCCATGGGTAGACTTCCATCAAGTATGTATCGAGATAAACCCTTTTTGCTCTCAACCAACTCCATGTAATCCTCATCGTCCAACTGCATAAATTGTTATATATTTAATCAATGGAAATATAGACTAGAATAATTTCTTTTGTTATATTGATGTGGAATGATCCATCAAGTAGGTATAGACAAGACTGAAATCATATACGTTTTTCTACTTTGGGAGTAGGAAGAAAAGTAACCTCGTCAACGTCATCAATATATGGATTTGAGTCATCCGATATCGAAATTACTTTCGGTGTTGTCATCCTATTTCATTTTCCTGCATTAATATGGTTTTATACGAGAAATTATTCACAAGAATATTTAATCTGATTCATAAAAGTAACCATAACTCACAAATATAATAGGAACCTATAACAACTTACTTGACGATTCAGAACCGGTAGAATTTCCGGATGAACCAAGTGTAGGTTTCCCCTTATTATTCATCCTCTTACAGTTTTGCAGACTGGAATTGGAGAGAAGCAGCCAACTATTGAAATTGAAGAGCAGCAACCAACTGATTTCTTCTGTGCAACCAACTGATTTATTCTGTGCAATTGGAATTGGATAGCAGTAACCCGGCTGTGTTTTTGAATTGAGAATTGGTTTATTCAATTTTGCATAGGGCATGGTTTATTTAGACTAATATAAGTATCCTATCTTAAAGTGTATTCTTCATCTAAATAGGAATACTAAATAAGGAAGAACTCCACAAATACTTTATTGATGATTATTTCATTGAATAATATAATTCATTAAATTTATTAATACAACAAAATACTATATTTTAGATCTATGTTATTAATCTGAAACAGTGTACATTATTTTTTTTTATATTTCCTCATTACATCAATTGCAGGGCTGCTTCCCCAAACTGCAACTCCTGAATACCGTTCCCTTTGGCCTCCATTGCCAGGGATCATGTATATATTCCACAACATAGAATCACGTTTTAGCGTCTTCCTTTGTCATCTCGGCTCTGAATGTGCAACACTGTTCTGCTGGTAGCCCATCTTCCAAGGACGAAACACCAATGTCTAGCCCGGTTGACAACCCGCTTCCCGTGGCTTACACGTATGCTTCCTTCAAGGACCAGTATCTGCAAAACATTGAGAAGGAACATTTGAACCAGTTCAGATGAGAACATACAAAGAACTGTAAGGAACAAGCTAAAGCAGTGACTGTTGTTAAAGTAGAGTATGAAGTAGATTCATGCACTGATAAGCCACAGTTGGGATCTCCACAGCCTCCTAGTAATATGAGAAGAAGAACAGTGGACAATGACCATTTCTTACGGCATCGTTTCCGGAAATGATAAATACGATGAAAGAATTAGAGAGTAATGAGCTAAGTACCGTAGTAAACACCATCAATGTATTGCGTTATTATGAGTTTTGTACTCGAATGCAAGAATGTATTCAGCTAGTAGAAACTTAATGCAGTTCTCATATGTGCAGCAAGGCATGGCACTTTACACTAGAAAGCACTGGTTATCTAGAAGATCCCCTAACAAACAAACAAATCACCAACTGAAGAAGGAGAAAAAAGATGCAGAATCGAACTCACATCTTGATAAGCCTTTGCTTCGGTTGTATCATCCATTAAGTTTTGAACATCATCAAGATTGACTTCACTCTCAATTGCCTTGATTGCAGCATTACCAGATTGTGCTCAAGATTTACATCACACCTTTGCTAGCACCATCGGTGAGAAATATCAATTCCTGGTCTCAATTCACAAGGGGTAAAGAAGCAGATGAGTTCTTAGAGTTCAAGGAAGAAATGCAAGAGATAGTAAGATGGAAGAAATCACTACTTACTTGCTGCTCAACAATGATGATCCACGTATCACTTGCTTTAACAAATCCTTCACCAGTTATCCCACAAAGGAGCTTCGTAGCTTGCAAGCACTTGACTATCTCGTATTTGTGATCTAAAATATAAAATTCAAACATTTATTGTATGAGGAAAATTATTGAAGCAGGTTGACCAAACTAAGGACCAAAGAGGGACAAGGAATCAATAAATTACCAGGGAAAACACTGACAATGCAGATGAGGGGTACATGTTGGTTCCCATTCCCAAATGGCGCCCGGTTTCCTTTCCAATTGCTAGCTGATCGCCTGAGGGAGAATGTAAGTCACAAGGTAAGCAGGAAAGTAAATGCCTTCGCCGAGGTATGGGATCTATGACTAAACAGATTAAATAGATAAACCTGTAAATGTAATCATCTTGACATTGACACCAAGATTGAGAGCCCTCCTTATAGTCTCAGCACTGTCATGTCTAGGTGGATCAAAGAGCGACATGAGACCAATGAACTACCATGGGCCTCCAGAGCTTTCGTTCCTGCCTTCGGGAACTTCCTGCAGAATCCAAAGCACAATGTAAGAACGGGATAACAAAGCACTCTTCGTTCAATTTCACAACTCAAAACAAGGCAAAGTCACAATGAGAGGATGTTGGTACCTGATATGCAACAGCGAGGGACCTTAGACCTCATTCAGTAAACTTGTCGATCACAGTATGCACTCTTCGTTCGATTTCTGACTTATTATGTGCAAGATGCAGAATCTACAAGCACATTTTCATAAGATAATCAGTCCAACTTAAACGATAATACAAATATTGGAAGAGCTTGAGACTGAGGAAATAAAGATTTTTACCTGCTCAGGAGCTGCTTTGCTGACTCTGTGCATTTTACCATCGCTGTCTAAATAGGTCAATGCTGTCCGCTTATCAGTAGGATTGAATGGGAGAAAATGAATTTCCCGGGATCCAGCATGTGCCTTCATATGGAAAAGAGTTTTTCAGAATCGTACTCATGATCGGTAAAAAGGACAGACAGAATTATAACCAAATGGACCATATTGTCAAATACCTCCTTCGGATCAGCCAACATTCCGACGATAGCTGCATCAATTGCATCTTGGTTCTCTATCCTTGAGGCTCTTGCAGCCATTAGAACCATAGAATCTGCATCAATCCCGGGATTTTTTGTCACGGTTTTAGGCACCTTTAGTCACGGTAAAAACCGTGACAAAAAAATTTAGTCACGGTTCACTGTTTTATAGTAAACCGTGACTAACTTAACCTACTCACGATTACTATAGGAACCGTGACTAACATTAGTCACGGTTAAGAAAAGAACCGTGACTAATGTTAGTCACGGTTCCTATAGTAACCGTGACTAATGTTAGTCACGGATCCTATAGTAACCGTGACTAATGTTAGTCACGGTTCCTATAGTAACCGTGACTAATTTTAGTCACGGTTCATTACAAAACCGTGACTAATGTTAGTCACGGTTCATTATACAACCATGACTAATATGTGTATGAAATTTTTTAGTCACGGTCCGTCAACCGTGACTGATTTGGTTATAAAATAAAAAAAAATTCCTGCATTTTTACACCAAAAACTGTCCTTTTAGGCACCTGAATTTAACTGCATATTTCAAATTCTAACACCCAACAATGAAATACGTATTCTGACATCCTACAACTTATCCAAACATTTTTTACTACAAGAAACTGACAACATCATTTGGGACTAAGTCGACGTCTCTGTTCGGGAGCGGGCTCAGACACATAGCAATCCTGCAAAATAATATAACTCTTTAAGTTAACATATAATGCAAGTAAACTTCTATTGTTTTTATCAAATAAAGTTGATGAGAACTCACCATAAACATGGCTTGAGGAAAATTGATGAACGCTGCAGAGCGGGTTATCAAATAACTACCAAGCTTAGAAAGCTATGGTAGATCGTATTCCACGGGTCTTCTAATAATTGATTACTCAAATAAGCTGGCAAATTACTCAGGTTAAACACTTTGTGCGTGGTGTGAGTTCCACGACTTCTAATTCTAAGAAATGCACGGAAATTAAAAATAGATTGGAAATTAGGGTTGAAAACAGAGATGACAGACGAACTTAGACTTCGAATCCCCCTTCGTTCACCAGAGCATAGGCAATCAACAGATCAGCGGATTTCAATTCTCATTCAATCAATTTCTAAGACACCTCCATAACTCCTGACCCTTAGGTTTTAGACCGGCGAACATTCGCTCTATCCGTTCCAGCTACCAAGATTAATTAGCCGCCCGGGTACGGTCGCCTCTCGCAACGACTTAACTTAACTGGTGGAATTACTAACGATTTATGAGTTACTCTTGCAGTGGATTAACCCTAATTGGTTCCTACGAAAGGCACACTCCAATGATTAGGTTAATTCTTCAATTTGATGTTTTAAAGTAAGGCGAGCGTTCGCTTCTATCCTTAGCTTAACAAGAATCTAATCTAGGTGATCAATCCAGACAAGAAACATGAACAATGAAGAACAAATCAAACATGAAAGAGAAACTGATTGAACTTTGAATCTAATCACTGTCGATCCGTGACCGCTTTAAAGCCCTGGGTCACTTAGGGTTCATCTAGTCTAAGCTCTAAGAGTTTAGCTACTCATGTTTTTCACAAAAGAATCAAAGACAAAAATAGAGTTCATCATACAGAGGAAGAACAGAAAAGGATCTGAAAAACCTAATTAAGATGACTCCGGCAGAACTTCAATCTTCCGGTAAACTACAATCCTAGCTCCGAGTCTTCAAGATGGAAAGTATGGCGTCACGATCTCTTCTTGGCTCTTCGAACACTAAACTCTCCTTCAGAACTCTTGAGAATTCTGAGAATTTCGGTATTAGTTGGTAATTATGATTCTGAAAAAGTATATTTTCTTATTTTGGGCCGCCGGTTAAGTATTTATACTTAACCCTAATACCGCCAGGTTTTAACTGAGATTTTCGCCGAAAATGTGAAGGGATTTTCGCCGAAAATCCTAATGTAAAAGGGATGACCGTCGGCTGGATTCTTCTGTGGTTTTCGGACCGATGGTTCTCGGCGAAAACTTGATGTTTTCGCCGAAAACTTCCCTTGGCTGACATCAGTCGATTTGTGCATGTATTTTCACCGAAAATGTGAAGGTATTTTCGGCGAAATCTTCAGTGTAAAACGGAGCATGAATTGGTTCGACTTGATTGGCTCCTTGGATCGATTCCAGTGAGATTCCTCGAGGTTCCAACACCTTAGACACGTCCTTGGCTACTTTATTTGACGGCAAAAACCTGTGCTAACATAGAAACACTAGAAAACCATCAAATAGACCCGAAACGGGCCAAGGTAACACAAATGGCACGAGATAGGGCAATTGTTTGAATATTCGCTATTCTACCCTAAAAATCATGTCTTAAGCAAGGATATGTCGCTTAAATGAGGCTGATAATCACGTCAAATTGAGTGTCATCAAAATACCCCACACTTAAGTTTTTGCTTGTCCTTAAGCAAACTGAATAGAAACACTTGGTGAACGCCTAAAATCGTTGTTCGGGTTCAACCAAATAACTAACAAAGCTAACAAGCTAGGGTAGATCGTATTCCACGGGCCTTCTATGATTGACTACTCCAAAAACTAGCAAAATACTCGAATGTAAGCACTTCGTGCGTGGTGTGAGTTCCACGACTTCTAATTCTAAGAAATGCAGAGAAATTTAAAAATTAAACTAAAGAAGATTGGAAATTAGGGTTGAAAACAAAGATGACAGACGAACTTAGACTTTGAATCCCCCTTCGTTCCCCAGAGCATTGGCAATCAACAGATCAGCGGATTTCGATTCTCATTCAATCAATTACTAAGACACCACCATAACTCCTTACCCTTAGGTTTAAGACCGGCGAACGTTCGCTCTATCCGTTCTAACTACCAAGATTAATTAGCCGCCCGGGTACAGTCGCCTCTCGCAACGACTTAACTTAACTGGTGCAATTACTAACGATTTATGAGTTACTCTTGTAGTGGATTAACCCTAACCGGTTCCTACGAAAGGCACGCTCCAATTATAAGGTTAATTGTTCAATTCGATGTTCTAAAGTAAGGCGAGCGTTCGCTTCTATCCTTAGCTTAACAAGAATCTAATCTAGGTGATCAATCCAGACAAGAAACATGAACAATGAAGAACAAATCAAACATGAAAGAGAAACTGATTGAACTTCGAATCTAATCACCGCCGATTCGTGACCGCTTTAAAGCCCTGGGTCACTTAGGGTTCATCTAGTCTAAGTTCTAACGAGTTTAGCTACTCATGTTTATCACAAAAGAATCAAAAACAAAGAAGAGTTTATCATCCAGAGGAAGAACAGAATAGAATCTGAAAAACCTAATTAAGACGACTCTGACAGACTTCGATCTTCGGTAAACCGCAATCCTAGCTCCGAGTCTCCGAGGTGGAAGGGATGGCGTCACGATCTCTTTCCGGCTCTTTGAACTCTAACTCTTCGCTCCATAACTTCAAAGAATTCTTGGAATTGTGATTATGAAAGTATGTTATGAGGTCCCCCTGATTTGGGCCGCCGGTTAAGTATTTATACTTAACCCTAATACCTGCCGAATCAGCTTAATATTTTCACCAAAAATCTTGATGAATTTTCGGCGAAAATTCCTTCATAAATGGCTGGTGTCCGGCTGCTTCTCTCCTGTGATTTTCGGACTGATGGTTCTCGGTGAAAACTTTGGGTTTTCGCCGAAAACTTCCTTGACTGACCATCAGTGGATTTTTCCTTGCATTTTCGCCGAAAATCATGGGTTCTTTTCGCCGAAAATGTTAGTGTAAACGGGCAGATTTTTGGTTTGACTTGATTGGCTCCTTTGTTCGATTCCGGTGCAATTCTTTGAGGTTCTAACGCCTTAGACACGTCCTTGGCTACTTTATTTGACGGCAAAAACCTGTGCTAACATAAAAACACTAGAAAACCATCAAATAGACCCGAAACGGGCCAAGGTAACACAAATGGCACGAGATAGGGAAATCGATTGAATATTCGTCATTCTACCCTAAAAACCATGTCTTAAGCAAGGAACTGTCGCTTAAATGAGGCTGATAATCACGTCAAATCGAGTGTCATCAAAATACCCCACACTTAAGCTTTTGCTTGTCCTCAAGCAAACTGAATAGAAACGCTCATGTTTATAAATGATAAGATCGATTAAATTGGAGCTCAATCAAACACAATGAATTATTAGACAGCTATTTCCTAGAACAAGAAACCTGACATGTATACAGATCAGCCAAACAACCTGGTCTCATTAGTAAACTGCACACGACAAGTAATTAGCAACCAATTATGCACGAATTTGACCTAACCGACCAGACTCCTCACATAGGATAAATATAGTACAACGGGAACTCTCACTCTCTGTGTTTAAGGACGTGTTTCTGCTCTCGATCATTTTCTGTTACTGAATTTTGTCATAGGTTTGCAGTTCGACCACATCTCCACCACTGTGACAACACGAGTATCTAGTGAAGAAGGACTTCCCTGCTAGGACCGTACTGAATTCTACACTACTTGGGTTTATGATGCGATGGATGAAGGGAATGTATGATGATGGCTTGGTGCGGTGTAGCTTTCGACTAACTTCCCTCAAATCTAGCCTATGGCTACCTACCGTCTAACCAGACACGGGTGGAATAGTGAACGCTTGTCCTATGCTACCCTCAAACAACCTAGCACTTTATTAATTTTCGTTGCACAATTTTTCTTTCCTTTTCGACTTTTCTTTTGACTTCGTTCTTCCATTTGTAGGGAGAAGAACGTTTTATTGAACTAAAACTTTGAAACTTTTCTGATTTTTCTTATTTTTCCTTTCTTCACTTTTTTTCAAAATTTTCTTTCTTTTCTTAGACTTTTTTTCTTTTGTGCCGATTCTTTCTTTTAGTTGCTAGAGGGATTTACACGTCTGGACATATTAGCTAAGACCACCTGTTTAATGGCTATAGGCAGGTTACCACAAACCGACTTCCGGTAGGTCAATCTAGAACTACAACCACAGGGAATCAACGGGGAATGAAAGAAATGGGAAATGGCTGTAATGTATTATCGAACCGAAAGAACAGGCCAAGCTCAAGGGTCTAAACCTAATGGATTTATCGTTTGGTAGGCTATCTGTCTTAGTAGCTGAATCTAGGTGCCTCTATCCTTCTAGAACTCATGTCATCGTGTGGTCTCAAGTAGGTCTCATGCAAATTCTAACTCATTCAAGTAAACAGAAAACCACTCAGAAAGAATTAAAAATTGCAAGTTACGTGCAATGGATCAAAAGCTCACATTTGGTTTGCTAGTCGGATTCGGTCATTTTCATGCAATCAAGGCTACAAACTACAAGTGTGATTTTAAAAATTCTGTTCCGACCAGGCAATTTAGCATCAACGTACATAAGTTGGTTCTCAAGTTCTAGGTTAAGCAGTCTAAGCATCATTATGAAGGTTTGAACAACAACTTAACATCAAAAATCAAGAACTGAGCCATTCTAATGCTAGAGAGGCTGGGATGGAATCACGAGGCACACACAAAACACAATCAAGGGCAATCAAGTTCATGCAAGGTTCTCTAGCATTCTACCCCACACTTAAATCGGACTGTGTCCTCACATGACTAGAATTAGAGTTCAGGGTGAAGTAGAAGAACCTGGACCGAGATGATTGGCGTAGGGGATGAGCACGGATCCTCGGAGCGGAGGCGGTCTACCAGAGCAGAGCAAAGGGAATTTCCCTACTGCCTACAAAACAAAAACAAATGAAACATAAAAAGGAAACCGGGACAAGTGTCCCGGATCCACACAGAAAAAAGGTGGATTGAAATCCGAAAAGAATAAATAAAAAGAAAGGACAAGGAAAAGGACACCACCTGATCATGGCTGGTCAGGGGCGTCGGGGGGTGGAAAGTGGAGGTGCTCGCCGAGCTGACGTTGCCACGCCAGCTGTGCCTCATACCGCCTGTCGGCGCGGCACATATGCTGCTGCATAATAGTCCACCTCGCCTCTTGAGTGGCATTGTCGGTGATGCGCCACTCCTGCAGTCGCTCATACAGCTCACCAATGTACGTGGGGTGCGGTCGGTGCTGAGGGTGAGGCGCCTGGTATGGATCTGGAATGTGCGGTGACGACTGGTGTGCATACCCTGCCTGATGATGTGGCGAGGGTATATAGTGATGGAATGTTCGGGCCATATTCATGGCTGATGCCGAAGGAGATGATGAGCTGACCTATGAAGTTACCTCCCAGGAGTGCACGAGGTGGCATCCGCCTCTTGGTCTTCTGGCGGAAGATGCGAGCAAGCACCCATCCTGGGTGAAGAGGGTAGCTCTCTCGGATGGCTCGAGAAGCATAAGCTCCTCCTTGAGGATATGGTGGCGATCCTTATCTGGAACATATAAAAGCGATCTACGCCAAACCATATGAATAAATTTAAAGAGAGGGTGAGAGAGCGACTTAACTGAGTTGTGTTCCCCAAGGCGATCGCCAGGCACTCCAATCATGTGGCTCCAGAGTGCATGGTACTCCTCCTCGTCATCATCGTCGCCCCAGCCGAGGTGATGTCCATGATAGTGCTCGTAGGGAATACCTAGATGAGCCGCAAACTCATCATAGGTGAGCGTCCTGTATACTCCACCCAGATAGAAGGTAACAACCTTTTGGCATTGCCTCCTCTTGTGCTCATCCAGATGAAAGGTCGCCCAGAACTCCTGAAGGGCGATGTCTGGGAAGTCGGCAGCTACGGTGGTCAGCTCTAGGAGGCCGACCGGTGCTAGGGCGTCATGCACGTTCTGGTGGTAGTCCTCGTCGTGCTCTAGGAGGGACTCCATGGAAAGAGGGCGTACCTTAGCTCCACGAACATGCTCGATCTTCTGGAAGCACTCAAAGTAGAAGTCAGGTAGATGAGCGATAGTGCGATGGTACCCAGCCCATCGAGGTAATGCTGGAGGAGGGCCCTGAACGGCGGGTGTGATGGGAGCGGGGGCTCTGGAGCTCGAGGCGGCATCAAGTCGTGCATTGGTCCTGCGCTCATAAGTGGTGTTCCTAAAACTAGAATGAAACCAGATCAGTCAAACTTAAAACCCTACCCCACACTTAGTAGAAAAACTCAATTTCACAAAGAAATGAGAAAAACCGAGTGGGGGTAAGTAAAGCAGAGTAACCGGTAATCATAGACAATAAAATACATGCTTAGGAACAGCCAGAATTGGATAAGCACAATCAGAGTTCAAAGAGTCAAACCGACATTCAGAAAGTCAACACTAACGCATACTGAACCCTAATCATGGAAAGACTATCACAAAGCGGAGAATGACGGTAAAATATGATCTCAGATGGCAAACACAATAATCTGAACGAGAATGAACACATACGACAGCCAAATGATCAAAAACAGTTCATGGTCAAACCGACATTTCTCACAAGTCAACATCACAAAGAATCAATCGTATGCATAGCAACACATGATCAAATGATATGAAAATTAAGCACAAAACTCCCTAAGCATGCTAGAGCAGTTCAACAAGTTCAGCTAACCTAGTTCACACGAAATCAGTCAGCACGCAAATCGAGGCAAACTGAAAAGTCAACCGAAAGTCAACCCCGACGAAATTCAGCAATCAATATGTCAAAAGATTCGTAATGAAAAGTTCTACAACTTACCTTGAAGCCATGGATGGTAAAAACGAACGGTTTGGGAGAAATCGGTGAAAAACTCTGAAAACAAGGGTTTGGGTGAACTAGAGCTGTAGAGCTCCGAATCGAACGTTCTAGGGCTCAACGGGATCGGAAAAGGAAGGGGATGGGAGCGGCGGCGGCGGCGGCAGAAAATGGTGGCGGCGGTGAAAATAGGTGATGCGGTCGGCGGTTTTCGAAAACAGGAGCGGGGAGGTTTTATTTTTTTTTGAAATTTTCGGAAATGGAAAGTGGGAGAGAGAGGAAGTGTCGATCGGATTTTTAAAGGGATAAGGTCCGAAATTTTCCTTGTATTTTCGGCAAAAATAAGTGAAAGTTTTCCCGAAAATATTAGTCAAAATCACTGCCGGTTTTCAAATGAATTTTCGCCGAAAACATTAATACATTTTCCCCGAAAATATGAAACAGGATGTTTGGAAAAATCGGTGAAATTTCAAAGGCCGATTTCGCCGAAAATAGGGGTGCATTTTCGTCAAAAATTTTGAACTGCACGATTGAAAATATTTTCACAAATCCGGCAAACTTCAGAAAATCACAATTAAATCCCCAAAAATCGGAACAACCTCAATCAACTTGCAAACGACACTACGACACACATACTACACACGAAAAATAATAAATCAAACAAACTGACACTTTTGGATCCCCCGAACCGACTCTAAAACACTACGGTTGACACAAATAAAAAACGGACTCCAGCCGTGGGTTGCCTCCCACGAAGCGCTCTTTTATTAACGTCCTTGAGCCGGAAGATACCTAGACGGTATTAGGATACATCCCAACTCAGATTCTCCTTAATGCTAGCATCAGAGTTCATAAAGTAGAGCTTCGGGGTTTCTTCGGTGAGCATGAATTTCTTCCCGTTCGCGTGTAAGAGCTTGGTTCGTCCGTCGGGAAGGTGGCCAGTGATCTTGAATGGTTCGAACAGTTCCATCAAAGGATCGTCTTCCACAAGGAAGACAGTGGATGGAACGAGAACGATCGGCTCCTTCTTTACTTTAATCTCCAGCTTGATATCACCAGGATCGGTGATCGTCAGTATTTCCTTAGGAGATGCTTTTGGCTTCTCCCTCCATACTTGTTCCGGTGCCGGTTTCTCGGAACGAATTGGTGGTGTAGCTTGCTCGGTGGAAGGTGGCGGAGCTTTTGGTCTCCAAACCAATTGAGTTTGCTTCTTCTTATGATTCTTCCTCCTTGACTTGCCAGACTCCTTGCTTGGTGGTTTAGAAGAGGCTTGCAGTTCCTTCTTCTTTGACAGCTTTTGAGGAACATGTTTTTGTTTCTGCTTGATAACCTGTCCAACACCTGCAGTAGCAACAGATCTTGGCACACTAGAAGGGACGTCAGTAACGGAGTTGACCGAAGTCAACTCCACAGTTTCAACAGCTAAACAATTGAATTCTTCATTCTTAGGGTTATATTTCATCCCGTCTTTAAGGCGGAACGTTATCGTGTCTTTACCAACCCTCAAAGTCAAAGAACCATTTGGAACGTTAATATTCATTCCAGTAGTAGCCATGAAAGGTCGTCCTATGAGAATGGTAGAATCATCCTCACTAGTGTCAATGATAACAATGTCAGCTAAGAACGTGAAAGGACCACATTTAGTAACAACGTCTTTAATCTCTCCCTTAGGGGTTTTAAGTGATCTATCAGCAAAGATAAGTTGCATACTAGGCGGTTCAAGTTCTCCTAGGTTCAATTTTTCAGATAAGCTCGCAGGCATAACATTAACAGATGCACCAAGATCAACCAAACAACGCTTTATCTCAACATCATTAATGACAAGAGGTAGAGTGAAAGAACCAGGGTCAGAACACTTAGCTGGATATGGAGAGGAAGGTTGCTTGATACGAATGTCAGGATATCCTTCTTTATTCCCCTTCATGCCAGTCTCAATCCTTGCATTTAGCAGCAATGCTCTTGGAAAAGGAGGATTCACGACGTACGGTGCAATAGGAGGATCATCCTCCTTAGGCGCCGGATTCTGTTCTTCCTCTTCCTTTTGAGATTCAGCGATCCTGCGCAAAACAGAACAAGCATCAGCAGAATGACTTGAAAATTTTTGGGCGGTTACCATCTTGGCTTGCTCCTTTCTCGGATTTGGCTCTATCTGGCTCGGAAGTTGGCCAAATGGTCGACCGGATGACAGCATGCTCGAGATGTTGTTCACAGCTTGCTCAATTCTTTGGCCGGCGGCTATCTGTTCTTGATTGAGAAGAGCTTGAGCTTTAAACTGACTGTCATGATCATCGACTCTGGAGATGATCTGGCTAAGCTTCCTGTCCAGGTCACTAACGTTGTTTTCTCTCTGATATTGCTGCCCTGGATAGGTGTTATTCAAGTATTGGTTCTGGCGGTTGCCAGGTGCAGTTCCATAGTTGCCCGGATTTCGATGCGGCGGCTGGTAGACACCTGCCGGCTGATGGTTAGGTTTCTGATCTTGAGCTGGACCAACTGGGCGGTTATTCTGGTTATGGTTATGGTTGGTGCCATTATTGTAGGGAGGTCTGTCTTGATAATTCCCTTGTTGCCTGTAGTTGCGGTAGCCAGCATAACCATTCTCATTATTAACGAAGCCTTGTTGAATGAAATTTACCTCTTCGGCAGACCAGACTTCTGCCTTACCAAAATTCTGACAACGACCTCCGTTATGTGCGCAAGCTCCACACCATTCGCAATCGGCAACGTAGACAGAAGCTGCCGGCGGTTTGATTGGTGTGGTAGACTTCTTCAAATGCTTCTCTACTTCTGCCTTGATAGCTGCTTCGAGATCTAGCTTGCTCCTTGATCCTTCAGATTGTCGTTCCCAGTTCCTTGACTTGGAAGCACAGTTTTCGAAGTGAAGAAGAGCAGCTTCGGGTGTAAGTGTAGTGCAATCTCCTTCAGCTAGAGAATTAACCCACTTGGCAGATTCTTCTCGAAGTCCTCGAGCAAAGATTTCAGCTAACTGCCTCTGCCCGAATCCATGATGCGGACAGTTGTAGAGAAGTTGTTGGAATCGATTCCAAGTATCATATAAGCTTTCTCTTCTTTCTGGGAGAATCTGGTAATGCTGTCCTTGATGGCAGTTGTTCTAGCTGGCGGAAAGTATTCTTCAACAATGTCCTGAGCCAGAGTATCCCAATTAGTGTAGTAGCCAGGTGGTTTGCCAGTAAGCCACCTCTTAGCAGGGCCTTTCAAAGAGAACGGGAAAGCTCTCAGACAAAGAGTATTTTTGTCGAGGTTTCCGTTCTTGAAAGTGCTGCAGAGATCAAGGAAGTCTGCAAGATGAGTGCACGGATTGTCTAGGGGCCTGCCTTCAAATTGTAGATCCCTAGAGATCATGGTCAAGAATGGAATCTTGATCTCATAGTCAGGATCTCCTTCAATGCACGGAATGACAATGGCAGATCGAACGCTAGTCGCGCTCGGCTTGTTATAGTCTGCTAGACTCTTCTGTGCAGGTGGTGGTGGTGGTAGTTCTCCATTTGGTGGTGGTGGTGGTGGTAACTGATCATCCATGGTAGGAGATGGAGGAGGTGAAAGTGATGCGGTGTATGAAGCGGATGAAGATGAAGGTGAAGACGGAGATGAGGAACTCTCCTTCAGTTCCTCGATCCTGATCGGAGTGACGGGTGGATTGGATCTGCCTCTCTTCAAAATCTGTGATCGTAGAGGTGAAGCAGAACTGCCTGGTCTCTCTATACTCTTAGCCTGTTCAGTTTGAGAGCGAGTCCAAGGACGGTGAGGCATACACCTGTAAACCTACAGATAACAAAGACAAACAAAACCAGTGTAAAATCGAAGTGGATGGAAAGGTGAAAGATGGAAAATAGAAGAATAAATTGCCAGTTCTTCTTTCAAACAATCAAAGAAGTCCCCAGCAACGGCGCCAATTTGGTGAATGCCTAAAATCGTTGTTCGGGTTCAACCAAATAACTAACAAAGCTAACAAGCTAGGGTATATCGTTTTCCACGGGCCTTCTATGATTGACTACTCCAAAAACTAGCAAAATACTCGAATGTAAGCTCTTCGTGCGTGGTGTGAGTTCCACAACTTCTAATTCTAAGAAATGCAGAGAAATTTAAAAATTAAACTAAAGCAGATTGGAAATTAGGGTTGAAAACAAAGATGACAGACGAACTTAGACTTTGAATCCCCCTTCGTTCCCTAGAGCATTGGCAATCAACAGATCATCGGATTTCGATTATCATTCAATCAATTACTAAGACACCACCATAACTCCTTACCCTTAGGTTTAAGACCGGCGAACGTTCGCTCTATCCGTTCTAACTACCAAGATTAATTAGCCGCCCGGGTACGATTGCCTCTCGCAACAACTTAACTTAACTGTTGGAATTACTAACGATTTATGAGTTACTCTTGCAGTGGATTAACCCTAACTGGTTCCTACGAAAGGCACGCTCCAATTATAAGGTTAATTGTTCAATTCGATGTTCTAAAGTAAGGCGAGCGTTCGCTTCTATCCTTAGCTTAACAAGAATCTAATCTAGGTGATCAATCCAGACAAGAAACATGAACAATGAAGAACAAATCAAACATGAAAGAGAAACTGATTGAACTTCGAATCTAATCACCGCCGATCCGTGACCGCTTTAAAGCCCTGGGTCACTTAGGGTTCATTTAGACAGATAATTCATAGAAAAAGAAACCTAACATGCATACAGTTCAGCCAAACAACCTGGTCTCACTAATAAACTGCACACGACAAGTAATCATAACCGATTATGCACGAATTTGACCTGACCGACCAGACTCCTCACACAGGGAAAATATAGTACAATGGGAACTCTCATTCTCTGTGTTTAAGGACGTGTTTATGCTCTCAATCATTTTCTGTTACTGAATTCTGTCATAAGTTTGCATTTCGACCACATCTCCACCACTGTGACAACACGAGTAACCAGTCAAGAAGGACTTCCCTGCTAGGACTGTAACGAATTCTACACTACAAGGGTTTATAATGAGATGGATGATGGGAATGTATGATGATGGCTTTGGTGCGGTGTAGCTTTTCGACTAACTTCCCTCGAATCTAGCATATGGCTTCCTACCGTCTAACCAGACACGGGCGGAATAGTGAATGCTCGTCCTATGATACCCTCAAGCAACCTAGCACTTATTTTCTTTACACACTTCTTTTCTTACTAACTTTTCTTTTGGCTTCGTTCTTCCATATGTAGGGAGAAGAACGTTTATTGAACTGAAAACTTGAAACTTTTCTGATTTTTCTGCTTTTTTCTTCTTTCTTATTATTTTTTTCTTTGTGCTGATTTTTTTCTTTTAGTTGCTAGAGGGGTTTACACGTTTGGACATAATAGCTAAGACCACCTATTTAATGGCTATAGGTAGGTTACCACAAACCGACTTCCGGTAGGTCAATCTAGAACTACAACCACAGGGGGATCAACGGGGAATGAAAGAATGGGAAATGGCTGTAATGTATCACTACAAAAAAAGGCCTTTAGCGTCGCTCGGAGGGGAAGTATTTAGCGTCGGTCAGTTAGGCACCAACGCTAAACCCTTGACTTGCGTTTGACCAAGGGTTTAGCATCGGTCGCTTATCGACCGACGCTAAAACATGTCGATAACCGACACTAAATTTGGTTTTCGGTCAGAAACAAAGCCAACTAGCTTTAGCGTCAGTTACCGACATGTTTTAAGCGTCGGTTACCGATCGACGCTAAAACATGTATATATTTAAACCTCTCAGCTGCCACCCTAACCCTAATCTCATCTCTCTCAGCCTTCTTCTTCCTCCTCCAACCTTCTTCTTCCTCTTCCATTTTCTTCCTTCTTCCTCCTCCATTTTCTTCCTTCTTCCTCCTCCAACCTTCTTCTTCCTCTTCCATTTTCTTCCTTCTTCCTCCTCCATTTTCTTCCTTCTTCCTCCTGCAGCCTTCTTCTTCCTCTTCCATTTTTCTGACCTTCATTCTTCTTCTTCCTCTTTCTTCTTCCGCTTCCCTTTTTCTGACCAGCCTTCCTCTTCTTCCTCTTTCTTCTTCCTCTTCCTCTACTTCCTTTTCTAGATCTCCAGATCCACCTTCTTCCTCTTCTTCCTCTTCCTCTTCTTCCTCTTCTTCTCCTCTTCTCCGTCATCGCTGCCATTGCCATCGCCGTCGCTGCCATCGTCGCCACCGCCGTCGCCACCATCGTCGCTGCTGCCGTCGCAGCCACCGTTGTCGCCGCCAGCACCAAAAAAATGACCTAATAAATCTAAAAGCACCAAAAAATATGACATAATAAATTTAAGTGACCAAAAGGATGACCTAATAAATCTAAGTGACCAATATGCATAACTGGAAAACGGAGTGACCAAATCTGAACAGGAAAATATAAAAAGAATATTAAAAAAAAAATTGGGTTGGTCAGCGATTCATTTCGGTCAGCTCAATATTAGCGTCAGTCATGGTTTAAATATTAGCGTCGTTCGTGGAAGAACCGACGCTAAAATTTAGCGTCGCTACTTTTAGCGTCGCTTGTTGTAAGCGACGCTAAATAGTTTAGCGTCGCTTGTTGTAAGCGACGCTAAATAGTTTAGCGTCGGTCAATGACCGACGCTAAAGCGCGGTTTCGACCGACGCTAAACTCTCGTTTTTTTGTAGTGTATTATCAAACCGAAAGAACAGGCCAAGCTCAAGGGTTTAAACCTAATGGATTTAACGTTTGGTAGGCTATCTAACTTAGTAGCTGAATCTAGGTGCCCCTATCATTCTAGAACTCGTGTTATCGTGTGGTCTCGAGTAGGTCTCATGAAAATTCTAACTCATTCAAGTAAACATAAAATCACTCAAAAACAATTGAAATTGCAAGTTACGAGCAATGGATCAAAAGCTCACAGTTGGTTTGCTAGTCGAATTCGGTCATTTTCATGCAATCAAGGCTACAAACTACAAGTGTGATTTTAAAAATTCTATTCTGACCAGGCAATTTAGCATCAAAGTAAACACGTTGGTTCTCAAGTTCTAGGTTAAGCAGTCTAAGCATCATTATGAAGGATTGAACAACAACTAAACATAAAAAATCAAGAACTGAGCCATTCTATTGCTAGAGAGACTGGACAGGAATCACGAGGCACACAAAAAATACAATCAAGGGCAATCAAATTCATGCAAGGTTCTCTAGCATCCTACCCCACACTTAAATCGGACTTTGTCCTCACAGGACTAATTCTAGAGTTCATAGTGAAGTAGAAGAACATGGACCGAGATGGTTGGCGTAGGGGATGAGCACGGATCCTCGGAGCGGAGGGAATCTTCCCAAGCGAAGCAAAGGGAATCTCCCAACTACCTACAAAACAAAAACAAATGAAACATAAAAAGGAAACCGGGACAAGTGTCCCGGATCCACACAGAAAAAAGTTGGATCGAAATCTGAAAAGAAGAAATAAAAAAAAAGGACCAGAAAAGAAATACAACCTGATCACTGCTGGTCAGGTGGACCGGGAGGTGGGAAGTGGAGGAAGTCGCCGAGCTGACGTTGCCACGCCAGCTGTGCCTCATACCGCTCATTGGAGCGGTGCATATGTTGGTGCATAATAGTCCATCTCGCCTCTTGAGTGGCGTTGTCGGTGATGCGCCACTCCTGGAGACGCTCATACAGCTCCCCAACATCTGCGGGGTGCAGTCGGTGCTGCTGGTGAGGCGCCTAGTATGGCTCTGGAATGGGCGGCGGCGACTGGTGTGCATACCCTGCCTGATGGTGTGGCGAGGGTGTAGGATCATGAAATTCTGGCTCATACTGAGGCTGAGGCTCCTCAGAATCATCTTCTTCCTCCGACTCATCCACGTCTTGAAGAGGAGGATCTGCTGCTACATGGGGACTGAGGTCCAGCTCGAGGTCGTACTCGACCGCCAAATCGCCTCCAACGGTGTGTACTATGCGGCGTGGGATGTTCGGGCCATATTCTTGGCTGAGCCCGAAGGAGATGATGAGTCGGCCTACAAAGTTGCCTCCCAGGAGTGAGCGAGGTGGCCTTGACCTCTGAGTCTTCTGGCGGAGTAGTCGGGCAAGCACCCATCCGGGATGAAGAGGATAGCCCTCCCGGATGGCGCGATGAAGAAGAAGCTCCTCTCGGCTGATATGATGGCGGTCCTTCTCTGGAGCATACAAAAGAGAACGATGACAAACCATGTGAATGAATTTATAGAGAGGGTGAGAGAGAGACTTAACTGAATTATGCTTCGTGAGACGATCGCCGGGCACTCCAGTCATGTGGCTCCAGAGTGCATGGTACTCCTCTCCGTCGTCATCATCGTTCTCCTAGCCGAGGTGATGACCCTCGTAGTGCTCGTGGGGAATCCCAAGACGAGCTGCAAACTCATCATATGTGAGTTTCCTGTGCATCCCGCCCAGATAGAAGGTGATGACCTTCTTGTGCTGCCTCCTCTTGTGCTCTTCCAGATCGAACGTCGCCCAAAACTCCTGAAGGGCGACGTCTGGGAAGTCGGCGGCTAGCGTGGTCAGCTCCAGCAAGCCAACATGCGTCAGTGCATCGAGCACGTTCCGGTGCCAGTCCTCATCGTTATCGAAAAGCGACTCCATGGAAAGGGGGCGAACACCAGCTCCAGGGATATTCTCGAGCCGCTGGTAGCACTCGAAGTAGTACGGGGGTAGGCGAGCAACGGTGTGGTGGTACCCAACACGGCCAGGGAAAGCTGGGGGAGGGCCCAGGACGGCAAGTGTGACGGGAGCGGGAACTCGGGAGCTGGAGGCGGTGTCAAGTCTCTGCTTGGTCTTGCGCTCATGAGTTACGTTCCTAAGCAAGAAAACAAACCAGATTAGTCAAACTAAAACCCTACCCCACACTTAGTAGAAAAACTCAATTTCACAAAGAAATGAGGAAAACCGAGTGGGGTAAGCAAAACAGATTAACCGGTAATCACAAACAATTAAAATACATGCTTAGGAACAGCCAGAATGGAATTATCACAATCAGAGTTCAGAAGTCAAACCGACATTCAAAAAGTCAACATAATAGAACATTGAACCCTAACCATGGCAATATTAGCACAAAGCGGAAAATGACGGTATAATATGATCTCAGATGGCAAGCACAATAATACGAACATAAATGAACACAAATGGCAGCCAAACGAGGATAAACAGTTCATGGTCAAACCGACATTTCCCATAAAGCGGTCGTTTGGTATAGGGGAAATCCAGTTGTGTTTCTTGGAAACTCTGTATTCTGAGATATCCTTGTTTGTTTACTGTCTAATGGAGTTGGAGTTTTGTATTTCACATACCCAGAGTTTCTTACTGTCTCCAAAATGTGTATTCTGACAATTTCTACTTTTATCAGAAATTCTGACTTCCCCCAAATAGAATAATGGGACCCACTGTCTTCCCCTCCTATTTTTTTACCAAATATATATACCAAACAATGTAATTTAACATCCTCCAACTTTTAACAAACACTTTTCCACCATTCCCCTATTTTCATATTTCCCCTAATTCTCAATCCCCTATACCAAACGACCCCAAAATCAACACCACAAAGAATAGGTCTTAAGCATAGCAACATACGAACAATTGGTATTATAATTCAGCACAATAATCCCTAAGCATGCTAGATCAGTCCAAAGAGTTCAGCAAACCTAGTTCACATGAAATCAGTCAGCACGCAAATCGAGGCAAACCAAAAAGTCAACCGAAAGTCAACCCCGACGAAATTCATCATTCAATATGTCAAAAGATTCGGAATGAAAAGTTCTACAACTTACCTTGAAGCCATGGGTGCTGAAAATGAACGGAGAAAGAGAAATCGATGAAAAACTTGAAAATCTAGGGTTTGGCTGAACGGGAGCTCTAGTGCTCCGATTTGACTGTTCTAGGGCTCGAGTTGATAGGAAATGGAAGGGGAGACGTGCGGTGGCGGTGGTGACGGGCGGCGGCGGTCGGTAACGGTGACGGCGGCGGGTTTTCGAAAAATAGAGGGGAGGTTTTTGCTCCTTTGTTCGAAAATGAAAGAAGAAAGTGAGGGGAGAGAGAGAGACACGACCGGGAATTAAAAGAGATAGGTCCGAAAATTTTCCTTGAGTTTTCTGCGAAAACTAGGGAAAATTTTCGCCGAAAACATCAGTTAAAAAGCACTGCCTATTTTTCAAATACATTTTCGCCGAAAACTCAAGGATTTTTCGGCGAAAAGTTTAACTAAAATCATCTGGAAACACAGTGGGATTTCAAAGGGAGTTTTCTCCGAAAACAGGGTACATTTTCACCGAAAATTTTGACCTGTACGATTGAAAATATTTTTGCAATCCCGGCAAACTTCAGAAAATCATAGTTAAATCCACAAAATTCGGAGCAATCTCAAACAACTTGCGATTGACACTATGACACACAGACTACACACGAAAAATAAGAAATCAAACAAACTGACACATTTGGCTCCCCCGAACCGACTCTAAAACACTAAGGTTGACACAAATGAAAGACTGACTCCAGCCCTGGGTTGCCTCCCACGACTCGCTCTTTTATTAACGTCCTTGAGCTGGACGATATCTAGACGGTATTAGGAGACATCCCAACTCAGGTTCTCCTTAATGCTAGCATCGGAGTTCATGAAGTAGAGCTTCGGGGTATCTCCGTGAAGCATAAATTTATTACCGTTCGCATGTAAGAGCTTGGTACGTCCGTCGGGAAGGTGCTCAGTGATATTGAACGGACCAAAGAGCTCTATCAAGGGATCATCTTCTACGAGGAAGACGGTGGAAGGGATGAGAATGATTGACTTCATCTTCTCTTTATCCTCCGGCTTTGTATCACCAGGATCTGTGATCATAGGTATTTCCTTAGGAGATGCTTTCTGCTCTCCCTTCAATACTTGTTCCGGCGCCGGTATCTCGGAACGAATTGGCGGTGCAGCTGGCTCGGATGAATGTGGCGGCACAACTGGTCTCCAGACCATTTGAGTCTTCGTCTTCTTGTTCTTCCCCCGGGGCCTGCTAGGTTCTTGCTTGGCGGTGAAGAAGAGGATTTCAGTTCCTTCTTCTTTGGCGGCTTCTGAACAACAGATTTTGGCTTCTGCTTCATAACCTGTTCAACATCTGCAGCAACAAATGATCTAGAAACACTGGAAGAGACATCAGTAATGGAGTTGACTGGAGTCAACTCCACAATTTCAACAGCTAGACAGTGAGATTCTTCATTCTTAGGAGCATATTTCATACCGTCCTTAAGACGGAATGTTATCGTTTCCCTACCAACTCTCAAAGTCAGCGAAGAAAAGTTGCATGCTAGTTGGTTCAAGTTCTCCTAGATTTAGCTTCTCATATAAACTCATAGGCATAACATTAACAGACGCGCCTAGATCAACTAAACAACGTTCTATCTTAATATCATTAATGACTAGAGGTAGAGTGAAAGAACCAGGGTCAGAGCACTTAGCTGGACATGGCGAGGCAGGCTTCTTGCTACAGAAAGAAAGATATCCTTCTTTGTTTCCCTTCATGCCAGTCTCGATCCTTGCATTCGGTAGCATTGCTCTTGGAAAAGGAGGCTTCACGTGGTACAGAGCAAGAGGAGGATCATACTCCTTAAGCGCCACTTTTTGTGCTTCCTTCTTCTCCGGAGTTTCAGTGATCCTGTGTAAAACAGAAGAAGCATCAGCAGATAAGCTTGTAAACTTTTGAACAGATACCATCTTAGCTTGCTCCTTTCTCGGATTCGGCTCTGTATGGCTTGGAAGTTGGCCAAATGGTCGACTAGATGCTAGCATGCTCGAGATGTGGGTCACAGCTTGCTCAATTCTTTGACCGGATGGGATCTGTTCTTGATTGAGAAGAGCTTGAGCTTTGAACTGACTGTCATGATCATCAAGTCTGGTGATGATCTGACTAAGCTTCTTGTCCAGGTCACTGACGTTGTTCTCTTTCTGGTGCTGCTGACCTGTATAGGTGCTATTCAAATATTGATTCTGGCGATTGCCAGGAGCAGTTCCATAGTTACCCGGATTACGGTGTGGCGGCTGATAGACACCTCCCGGCGGATGGTTAGGCTTCTGATCCTGAGCTGGACCAGCAGGTTGGTTATTCTGGTTCTGGTTATGGTTGGTGCCATTATTGTAGGGAGGTCTGTCTTTATAGTTCCCTTGCTGCCTGAAGTTGCGGTAGCCAACATAACCATTCTGATTGTTGTTGAAGCCTTGTTGAATAAAATTGACTTCTTCGGCGGACCAAACTTCTGTCTTACCAAAATTCTGGCATCGGCCTCCATTATGCGCACAAGCTCCACACCATTCCCAATCAGCAACATAGACAGAAGCTGCTGGCGGCTTGATTGGTGTGGTAGACTTCTTTAGATGCTTCTCTACTTCTGCCTTGATAGTAGCTTCGAGATCGAGCTTGCTCCTTGATCCTTCAGATTGTCGTTCCCAGTTCCTCGACTTGGAAGCACAGTTCGCAAAATGAAGAAGAGCAGCTTCAGGTGTGAGTGTAGTGCAATCCCCTTCAGCTAGGGAATTGACCCACTTGGCAGATTCTTCTCGAAGACCTCGAGAAAAGATTTCAGCTAACTGCCTCTGCTCGAATCCATGATGAGGACAGTTGTAGAGAAGTTCTTGGAATCGACAATGGAAAATATAGTACAATGCTAAGCTTGGTAGTCATTTGATAACCCGCTCTGCAGCGTTCATCAAATTGGCTCTACATTGGTGCCTCACACGTTTTATTAGGCATCACACGTCAGAATCTACAGAGGCCCCCATTAGATTCCAAGAACATCTTGGAATCAATGTATTAACCGGTGTAAGAAACAACTTGAGAAGGGATTGGAATTCATTCCAAGTGTCGTACAGGCTTGCATCTTCTCTCTGAGTAAACCTGGAGATGCGGTCTTTATAACCGATTGTTCTTGCTGGAGGGAAGTATTCCTCAACAAAATCTTGAGCTAATGTCTCCCAGTTGGTGTAGTGGCCTGGTGGTTTGCTTCCAAGCCACTGCTTAGCTGCACCTCTGAGAGAGAACGGAAAAGCTCGGAGACATAAAGCGTTCTTGTTGAGGTTCCCAGACTTAAAAGTTCCACAGACAGCCAGAAAGTCAGCTATATGTGTGCAGGGATTATCATCCGGTCTTCCTTCGATTTGTACGTCCCTAGAGATCAGTTCTAGGAGAGGAATCTTAATCTCATAGTCAGGATCGTTGTCATTGGAAACCACGGTGATGGGGGACCGAACATTAGATGCGCGCGGCTTACTGTAGTCCGCAACACTCTTAGGAGCAACCATTGCGGAAGGGGAAGAAGGAACGGAAGTGATACGATTCTGTACCTGCTATGCTCTGCAAGAGACAAAAACAAACACAACCGGTGTAAAATCGAAGTGTGATGGGAAATGAAAGATGGAAAGGTAGAAGAATAAAAATGCCAACTCTTCTTTCAACGAAATAGAAGAGTCCCCGACAACGACGCCAATTTGATGAGCTGCAGAATAGCGGTCAATCAAATAACTACCAAGCTATGAAGCTAGGGTAGATCGTATTCCACGGGTCTCCTCTACTTCCTTACTCAAATATGTTGGCAATCAAATTCAAGGTTAAACACTTAGTGCGTGGTGTGAGTTCCACGACTTCTATACTAAAATGCAAAGATTAATTGAAATTAAATTAAGGCGAAGAAAGGTTGATTGAAAGACTAAGACGGACGACAGACAAGCTTAGATTTCGAATCCCCTTAGATCACCAGAGCAACAGCAATCAACATATCAGCACTTTCCGATTCTAGTTCATTCAATTCTCAGACACCACCGTAACTCCTGACCCTTAGGTTTAAGACTGGCGAACGTTCGCTCTATCCGATCTAGCTACCATGATTAATTAGCCGCCCGGGTACGGTCGCCTCTCGCAATGACTTAACTAACTGGTGCAAATTCTAACGATTTATGAGTTACTCTTGCAGTGGATTAACCATAATCGGTTCCTACGAAAGGCACACTCCAATTATAAGGTTAATTGTTCAACTTGATGTTCTAAAGTAAGGCGAGCGTTCGCTTCTATCCTTAGCTTAACAAGAATCTAATCTAGGTGGCCAAACCAGACAAGAAACACAAAGAACAATGAACAAATCAAACATGAAGAAGAAACTGAATGAATTTTGAATCTAATCACTGCCGATCCGTGACCGCTTTCAAGCCCTGGGTCACTTAGGGTTCATCTAATCTAAGCTCTACGAGTTTAGCTACTCATATTCAATACAGAAGAATCAAAGACAGACAAAGAATACATCTCAGGTAGGGAAGACAGAGAAGAACTGCAAAACCTAATTTCGACGACTCCTTGCAGCTTCAATCTGCTGGATCTTCAACTCCTGGCACTGGCTCTCCGAGATGGATGGATGGCGTCACGATCCGTTCCTGGCTCCTCGAACTCTCTCCACTCGTTCTCTCTCTCTCTCCGTCTTGGGATTTTTTGTCCAGTGTAATTTGTCTTCTTTAATTTAGCCGCTGATTTTGTATTTAAACCTAACCGAGCGACTGCTGATTTTTGCTTGAATTTTCGCCGAAAATACAAGGAGATTTTTTGGCGAAAATACCTGTTGAAAAGTTGGCTTGATCCGTCTGTTTCTTCCGGCTGAAATGGCTTAGGGTTTTCGGTGAAAACTCCCAAGGTTTTCGCCGAAAACTTCTTCTTGATCGGGACAGTGGATTCCTTCTTGTATTTTCGGCGAAAACTCAAGGGTATTTTCGCCGAAAATTTGTGTGTAAAATAGAGCAGGAATTCCTTTTGAGTTGAATGACTTTTCTGGTTGATTCGGGTGTGATTCCTCGGGGTTCTAGTGCCTTAGACACGTCCTTGGCTACCGTATTTGATGGCGAACACCTGTGCTAACACGAAAATACTAGAAAACCATCACATAGACCCGAAATGGGCCAAGGTAACACAAAAGGCATGAGATGGATCGGTTGAGTGAATATTCACTATTCTACCCTAAAAACCATGTCTTAAGCAATGAAATGTCGCTTAAACGAGGCTGATAATCACGTCAGTTCGAGTGTCATCAAAATACCCCACACTTAAGCTTTTGCTTGTCCTCAAGCAACTGAATAGAAACGCTCATGTTCACAAATGATAAGATCGATCAAATTGAAGCTCAATCAAACATAATGAATTATTAGACAGATAATTCCTAGAACACGAAATCTAGTATGCATACAGATCAGCCAAATAACCTGGTCTCACTAATAAACTGCACACGACAAGTGATCGTAACCAATTATGCACGAATTTGACCTGACCGCCCAGACTCCTCACATAGGGAAAATATACTACAATGGGAACTCTCATTCTCTGTGTTGAACTAAAAATCAAACATGAAAGAGAAACATGTTTTTTGTCCTAATACCGCCGGGTTTTAACTGAGATTTTCGCCGAAAATGTGAAGGGATTTTCGCCAAAAATCCTAATGTAAAAGGGATGACCGCCGGCTGGATTCTTCTGGGGTTTTCGGACCGATGGTTCTCGGCGAAAACTTGATGTTTTCGCCGAAAACTTCCCTTGGCTGACATCAGTCGATTTGTGCATGTATTTTCGCTGAAAATGTGAAGGTATTTTCGGCGAAATCTTCAGTGTAAAACGGAGCAGAAGTTTGGTTTGACTTGATTGGCTCCTTGGATCGATTCCAGTGCGATTCCTCGAGGTTCCAACGCCTTAGACACGTCCTTGGCTACTTATTTGACGGCAAAAACCTGTGCTAACATAGAAACACTAGAAAACCATCAAATAGACCCGAAACGGGCCAAGGTAACACAAATGGCACGAGATAGGGCAATTAATTGAATATTCGCTATTCTACCCTAAAAATCATGTCTTAAGCAAGGAAATGTCACTTAAATGAGGCTGATAATCACGTCAAATCGAGTGTCATCAAAAATCAAGGGATTGTCTGTCTCATTTAGATCAATTTGCTCTTGGTTTGTCGGAGACACAACTGGCACACTAGAAGAGCTTGTACCTAAGACATCAGGAACTGTATTTGTGCCTCCATATGTGATTTCTTCTCTTGTGTTTGTCAGAGCTGGTCTTTTAAAGTTGCAACCTCTGCACTCGAGTCATACCTAGAGAGCTTTCTTATACAAGCTGATTCACCGAAGACCTAGAAATACAAAGACAATATAATTATACATTATTCGTTTAAATAGAATCTTATAACAGTCATATACTTGCCTTTGAAGGGACAGCCCCGTATCCAAGTCCTCGAACCCTCCCAGGATGCTCAGGCTTATTTAATGCTAAGGCAAATGCATCATCCGTAGCTACATTCTTAGGAGCTAGCCCTAAAGCTTGAATCTCTTCAATTCTTTCCTGCATAATTGTTGAATCATTATTTACCACAAAGTATTGAACCTTGAGGGTTTAACTGCATACATTATCTATTGATGCTTCTAATAACATCCACTTTAGACTATCTAGTAATGCAGAAATATATATTTTTCCTTAGTTATATTGAAAGTAAGAAGTAAGAATTGAATAGTGCTGAAATGAACGTTTAACTGGAACTTGAAAATGGAATAGGAAAATGAGGTACACTAATCAATACATTCACTCTTTATATAAAATCTCACGGCTCAAGCTAACCATATTACTTAGTCATCATCATGTTCTGTTTAATTAATTTTCATCCCTTCATCATATATATTATAAATACATTATTCTTTGGACACAAAGCTTGTCTAGATAAACTTAATGCATTTGTGAAGTTATAGCTACAATAACCTTTTATTATTTAAATATCATATAGCTCAATTATATATGCATGTCCCCAACGTTTTTTGCATTGATCATTTTAAGTATGAAAATAAACTCAACATTTATTTTAATCTCATACACTTCACATGCATGTTCATGCACTTCCGTAGGTAATGTATGACTAACTCAAAAATATGATTTGAATGTCAGTTTGAGCATGGATGAGCTTGGAGATAGTTAAATGTTTCTTCTTCTTATAAGTTCTAACCAACACCCTATTCTATGTTTGTGCTTCGGTTGAAATTAAAAAGTTTTAGTATGATACATACCCCAACAACTTTAGCCTCATCACTTTTGTACTTCCCGTCTTTTCCTTTGTGCATGGCGATGAATATGTCACCTCTGGAGGGAGGCTCACCATGCTCAACCTCATATTCATTCGTCCACAGATGTTGGGGACGAGAACCACTTCGATGATTGATCTTCTTCCTATTCCTATTCGTTTTGTTTGTTTCTCGTTGTTTATGTACCAATTTGAAAGATTTAGTTAAAGATCACATATAAGATAACTAAAGTGAGTTGTAGGTACACTTGAATTAATTACCTTTGCCTCATTCGTGTCCATAATATCAAGATACTTCACCCAATCACGGAGGGAGACCCCTTCTGGGGGTCTTCGCCTCTTCTCTTCATCGGGAATCGGTCGCTTAGTGAAATGCATCTCATAGAGATAGAGCTTGTGCTTCCTCCATCGTTCCGCTAGAACAAGCTCGATATACCTCCTAACTGCTTCAATCTCACTATCATCAACATGGATCTGCGTCTGAAATTTTGAAACCATCTTAGTATTGGAAAACAGAACAATACATGTAACGAAAACAAATAAAAACTCATACCAGAAACTACGTGTTCCACGCTCTATCCTTCAGCTCCTTTTCCATGTGCCTGCAATCCTTGTAAGGAATTGGGTACATTTTGTGGTCTCGTCCCATATCACCAATGAGCAGACCAAGGAATTGTGATGTATCATCAGGAGGTGGCTTAGTACCACCATTAAAGCTGATGTGAACCTTCTTCCCACCCATCAAATATTTACCACGCTCTTTTGTCTTCACCGATGTGAGTGTCACAACCTTATCACAATCTACGAATATCAAATTAAAGTTAATCAACGTTTGAATCAGTATGCAAACAAGAAAACAAAAACAAGTATTTATGCACCTATAATAGGTAATGTCCAATAACCCTTGCGCTTAGCCGACACTTGTGGATCACCATTACCATTACTCGGACCACTCTCCTCGTCAGAACTCGAACTATCATCCTCATCATGAGCAGACATAGCTTCCAATGAACATATATATTATAGATGTCACATAATATAACAAAAATGAGGTACATAACATAAATACATAATGTTTTTGTAATCTAATCAAAGTCTGCAACAACACCATCTCTAACAATTTCTAAGTCAACAATGCTATCTATAACAGGCAAAGTTTGGTTGGAAAGTGGTAGACATTCTTGTTCGTCCTCATCATCACCCATCTCATATGTATCTCTTGGTTTGATGTGAATTGGTATGCACCAGTCTGCATCTCGTGTGTCAGCGACATAAAACATCATTCGTGCGTCACTAGCACTAATGAATGGCTCGTGATCATCTTTGTCACCTATATCTCTCAAGTGACTGAAATTGATCAATCTGAATCCTAATGCATCTATCTTGTTCCATGTCGGATTGATAGTATCCGCCCACTTACATTTGAACAAGGTCGTGTACCGTCCATGGTAATTTAGCTCCACTATATCCACTATCTTCCCATAATACCATAGATCACTACAAATTGGATTGTTATCTGCTGAACTAGATACACTACTAGTTCCAAAACTACCTGCAACACCATTGTTCTGTGTTTTCAATGTTAGGTCACGATCTAGTGTGCGGAACCTATATCCATTGATGTCATATCCAGTGTATCTTGTCGCCCAAGATACTTGACCTCGTGTAAGCATGATGAGATCATCATTGTGAGTTCCAATTGGATCATTTAGAATCTGCAGGAATTTTTCTACTAATATTAGATAAATGTTCATGTACACACAGTATTACCTCAATGATTAAGGTTAATTACCCGTTCGCTAAACCACTGTACGAAGTGTCTATGTACATATCTTTGAACCGCAGTCGCATTTGTACGTCTCCTGCCCAACCGAGATTCTGTGACATCCTTACACTCCCTACATTGAGTTAACATAATGTAAAAAATCTCACTGCTAATTTGGATACTTCATAAAGCTTGACAATGACTTGCATGAGAAAAGGCTCTACTATAGCAGAGTTAACTAGCACATGACGATGAGCTTGAAGCATCTCCATGTCGGATAGTTTAAAGGGTTTCCCAGTACCACCCAATGGTTTTCCCACCGAGAAATTTACATTTGTATCATGATAAGAATCATTAGGAGCATCAGCAACTCATTTTTCCTGATTATATTTTGTATTCACACTCTCATCAAAATATTGGGAGAAGAATGTGCATATTTCTTCCAACCTCCATCCTTCAACAATTGAACCTTCAGGATGTGCCTTGTTTCGAGTAAAAGTTTTCAATTTCCCTAAAAACCTAATAACCATAGACATATTTCAATATTGCAATGAATATTTAGAAACTGGAAATGAAGGTATATAAGGACTTGTTAGATATACCTCTCGATGGGATACATCCATCGGTATTGAACTGGTCCACCAAGTTTCACTTCTTCTACCAGATGTAGTAGGAGGTGCACCATTACAGTGAAGAATGAAGGAGGGAAAATCATCTCCAAATGGCATAAAGCTAATACAATTCGATCATGTAACTTTTCCAAGTCGAGTATGGAATGCGATCGTGCACACAATTGCTTCAACCAAGAGCATATCTCAACCAGTACCCTTGACACCCCAAACGACAATACATTCTGTATCACAATAGGCAGCAAATCATGCAGGATGATATGTGAATCATGACTCTTTAAGCCAAACATCCTACGATGAGGCAGATCCACACAACGTGAAATGTTGCTTGCATAACCATCAGGAAAAGATATCCCTTTCAAGCTTCTGAGCATTTCATCAATTTCTTGCTTACCAAGAGTGAACGCAGCAGCAGGACACGTTTTCCCATCCTCTAAAGGCCATAGCTCACTTCTGATATTCATCCACTACAAATCCTTTTTAGCAAGTAGGTTATCTTTCCTCTTAAATTTATCATTCAATAACGTGTATAATATGTTATCACACACGTTCTTTTCTATATGCATGACATCGAGATTGTGACGTAACTCGTTGAACTCCCAATATGGTAGTTGAAAGAAGATGCTCTTTTTCTTCCATTGCTCCGGTTTTTTCTTCCCCCCCAAACAATTATTAGCTAGTTGCCCCTTTCCGAAGGTGACATTCACATGTGCCAGTTGCTCCAAGATCTCAGAACCATTACGTTTTATTGGAGGATCCCGCAGCTCTGTTTGACCGTTGAATCTTGCATTTTGCAAATGAAAATCGGTGTCCTCTTGGTAGAAATCGACGACTACCTATAAAACACCACTTCAAACCATGTTTTTGTCGAAGGGGTTTTTGATACTTATTACAACATGGACAGCCGGTACCAATGTACGTATTCCAACCAGACAGGTTACAAAGACCTGGTAAATCGCTTATCGTCCAGATTAGTGCTGCTTTCAAGGTGAACCTCTCCTTCTTAAATGAATCATATGCGTCGACTCCATCCCACAACATTTTTAATTCATCAGTCAGTGGTTGAAGATAAACATCTAAGTCGTTACCAGGTTGAGTCGGACCAGGAATGATACTTGAAAGCATAAGGCTTGTTTGTTTCACACACAACCAAGGCGGGGTGTTATATGGGACTACAACAATTGGCCAAGTGCTATGAAAAGTGCTCATTGTGCCAAAGGGATTGAAGCCATCAGTAGTTAGACAAAGTTGGATGTTTCTTGGGTCATTAGAGAATTCTGGATAACGAGCATCAAATGTCTTCCATGCGTGAGCATCTCTTGGATGTCGAATCAGCCCATCACTATTCTTCTCTGTAGCATGCCAAATCATGTTCTCGGCTGATCGTTGACACATGTACAATCTTTTTAGCCTAGGTATTAGAGGAAAGTATCTAAATACTTTGTTGGGTTTTGGTTTTTTCTTCTTATTCCCATTCCCAGCTCCACTAGTCTTTGAATCCTCATATCTCTGCTCACCACAAATTGTGCACTTCTCCTTGTGTAAAGCATCGCCTGTGTATAACATGCAATCCTTTTTACAAGCATCGATTTTGATGTAGTCTAGGCCAAGAGCTTTTATATCCTTCTTCGCCTCGTAGATTGATTTTGGTATCTTAGCAAATTCGAAAGCCTCTGTCAATAACTCTAAGACCTTTGTCATGGCCTTTTCATTTATCTTGTACATGTACTTTAAATGGTACAATCGCATCAAGAATGATAGCTTGGAGAATTTCGTGCACCCGTCATATAGTGGTTGCTCTCCTTCCTTCATTAGTCGAAAAAACTCATCATTTGGTTCAGAGTTCTGCTCAGCCATTGGTACATCTACTGGCTCCTCATCATCAATAACATCAACATTACCTTGATCACCAGAACCCCCTTCTTCTGGAATCACTCTGAACGCATCATTCAGAAATTGATGCATCATATCTACTTCAACAGTTTCTGCACAGTCTGCCACATTGGTAGTCGTGTCAGTAATATTTGCAGCCGCTTGTAGAACTTGAATGCTCGAACCAATTTCATATTGAATTGGTGCTTCCCCATGCCTAATCCAATTGATGTAATACTCAGGGAACTGCTTTCTGGATAAGTGATCATGCACCTCACTTCTACTTTTCCATTTCTTGAAATTGCACTTTGGACAAGGACACAAAATATGCGTCCCATCATCAGCATGTGCGAAAGCGAAATTGAGGAATTGTTCAATACCTTCATAATACTCAGGAGTATTACGAGGCATATGAATCCATGATTTATCCATTAATTAACATATATATAAGTGTAGAGCATTCATTTATAAGATATGAATGTAGAGTACTGATTTATTAATAATTGAAGAGAATAGACAATTATGCTTAAGTGAAATCATGGCGGATGACGAGCTACCTATAAATCTTATAGAAACAGGCTTTGAAGGCCCCCTATGGATTGATTATCTGAAGTTTCCTTTAACACAAGCCTCTCATAACTTCATGGTGTAAAACTACAATGACTATGTGTAAAATAAAAATAAAAACAAGGTTGTTACTGCCAATTTGGATTCTAGCTGGGTTAAAATAAAACTAGTAATTAAAATTGATAGGACAGTGCTGCCCACCACCATGTACTACTACTTACAAGTTAAAGGAAGAATGCTTCCTATCCAATGTTGATCCAATTTCATGCAAGCAACCAATATTATTACCATCATCATCCTCACATACTATAATTACTAATTAGGAGCAGTCACTACCTTCCATTCCAACACTATTTCATGTACTAGCATCATACCTGGACTAGTCACCATCACAACTTCTACATGCATGAATAATGAAACCCCTTTATCGTTTATCGCTTTAAAAAATTGACAAAGAAGAAAAATGGAAACGCACCTACAATCACTTATCGCTTTAAAAAATTAAAGAGACGGAGAGACGAAGAGGATCTATCTTTCGAGTTGTGATATAGCAACCTGCAATGTAAACCAGAAACAGAACATAATCATTAAACTTTGCTGCTGCTATCATTAGAATTGGCTTAAGCATCATTCAAAGGGCATATTTTTAGTTGATGCACCAATTACTTTCATAATATATTCAGAAACTCAAAAAAGAAATCGTGGATACTGCTGCATTTGATCGATTTCACTAACGCCCAAAATCAACCCACATTCATATTGGGAAATATAGTGCTCATTTTCAAACTCAAATAACTTGGATTAAACCCCTGCAATCCCAACAAATAATGTCAAACTCTTCAAACTCTTCCAACTCAAATCCACAAGAAGTAGTTTCAGTGATGAATGATGGATTACATCTTAAAGGTCAATATGGACGACAAAGTAGATTTTCTACTTCCAACTTGCCTGTGAAGCTCAGACTTTCCATTTAAATATCTTTTTTTTTTCTAAATGATATTAGAAAGAAGAAATTTAGGACCAGAGATGCTCAAATTATATATAATACAAATTTCTATATCCCAAATAATGTGAACAGCTGCAACCGTGGGCAGACGACCCTTAAACACCGCAAGTTGAGACCGTGCAACGAGGTAGAACCGTCGGGAACCGGGGGCGGAAAGTACTTTGACCCGTCGGCTATATAACAGCCGGGAACCAGAAGTGTCCAGTCAGAGACGTCACGCCAAGAGATGGATGCTCTTGATGATAAGTCGATCCTTCAGTATCGCAACATGCAGATACAATAAGGTTTTCATAACAGAGTTCTTTCAAAGGGGGTTTATTTCATCAAAGTCTGACTTACAAGGGTGGCCGGCGGCCTCCTTATATAGGTGAGGGAACAAGTTCTCCTCCCTAATCACTACTTCTAAATAATAATAAAATAAAGAGTCCTATTCCTAAATAGTCTCCTAAAAACCCCTAAATAATCCTACTAAAAAGGAATAAACATAAAATAATAGTTGTAGTCTTTAAAGCAGAATAAAAGACCTAAATTAGGTCAAAAACCCTAATCTGGCCGCGTACGGTTGCTCGGGCCGGTTGGGCGCGTGTGGCGGCCCGGTGGGCTTGACCGGCCGAATGCCGGGCTTGACTCGGGTGGCGGACGCGGGCTTCGGCATCGGGCGGGCTCAGTGACCGGACTTCTTGTCCAAAAGATATGTTCTTCATGTCCGGCTCCATAAAACTCCCTTGATCGGCCCGGCTGCTGGTTTAGGGCTTCTGGTTGCTCTCTCCTTGGTCCTTCTTTCTTCCCGCTCGGGCCTTCTTCTTTAAGCTTCAGATAGGCCTCCAGGTAGCTTTGGACGTAGCTCTCTGTGGTCAGCCCAAGTGTTATGCTTCGGGGCCAAGGACTCCAAGTCTTCTCATGCCTCGGCTCATGTTCAGTCTTTGACAGCTCTCCTCTTCGGGCCAAGGGTTCTTGGATTCTCTTCCTTCTGTACTCCAGAAATGCTTCCAGAGGGTCACTCAAAGAACTGACTTCTTCTTCAGGGCTCCTGGAGGTTAGACTAGGAACGAGCTGAAGCTTCTCTTCGGTGCTAGGGCTTATACCCTCGGCCAACAGCATGGCTTGGGACAACATTCCCTTCCTCAGAGTCTTTCTACCTGCAAGTGAAGGATTTAGGCGATATTTCTTGTCATACCTTGGCTTTAGGGCTCGAGGATGGCCTGCCCTTGGATTCATGCGCTTCTTGAAAGGCACTAGGGTCTTGCCTAGGCTAGGGGATCCTAGTGGGGTGTAGGAATACCGGTTGGCATCGGGGCAGCATTGTTGGATCATATCACCAAACGATTATGAATTATGGATACAAAGACTATTGATGCTTGCTTGCTTCCTGCCAAAGAATTCCATAGCAAGTTGTCTACAAAATGGAGTGAAATGAATGTTGATAAATTGTTGACCAACCAGTGACGTAACGTAAATGAATCAGTACATATCAAGCCATGATCTTAGTAAGCATTAACTATCTATTTCAAAAGCCTAAATGAGTCAGTACATACAACAGCTGCATTTACTTTGCTTTCACTATTTTCACTTTTCAGACTACATCTAAAATCCTAAAGAATCAATCCATATGTTCATTATCCATGGTAAAATTAGGTGCTTTACTTTTCTAAAAACCTAAAGGATTATCATCCTTAAATTTGTACATTTCAGGATTCCTTGGAACATTTTTCAATTAAACATGGCGGAATGGAAAGCAATGACAAGGTCATGGCCTATAGAGTCCTAACATAAGTATTTGTGTTGGTTCATATGTTAGAAGTGTTGGAACATCACATTCACATTACCAATCCTTATACCACAACACAAATAAAACTAGTGTACAATTCCCCTTGAGCTGCTAAGAACCTTATACACAGGTTTATTGTTAAACTAACTATAAACTGACTTCCTTTGCTGCAAACGAGTTTGGGAAACCACGCTCAACTCAACTACGCCAAAGATTTGTTGATCAATTGGGAAATCAGTTCAGTGTTTCTCAATTAGCAGAGATCCACGCAACAGAAGAAGACACACTTAACTACATATAAGAAGTAGCTCACGAACACTTTTTAGGAAAGAAGAACACTTAAAAATCATGCTGATGTCAAGATTATAAACTTGTGAAAATTAAGCTCTAATGAGACGGAAACAAACAAAAAATTCTACCATCGGGCAAGAGCGCAAGTTCAAACTAAACTCCAATAAGACATATACTATCCCAAATTAAGCTCCAAGAGCGCAAGTAGCTTACGTGGATGTTAAAGTCGTATTGCAACGGTTGTGGAAGAAGCTTCTGAAGTTCAAAAGCCTGTGATGATATAAGTATGAGAATAGGTGTCACGAAACCCTAATAAGAAGCCTAAAGCATTTCAAACAGAGCAGGAAATGAAGCTTCCAACTAGGGGTGGGAATCGGTCGGTGCGGTCAAAAACCGATCAAAATCGGTTAACCAATGGTTAACCGCCCAGAAAATTACTTTGACCGACTGACCGACCGATTTTGTAGCGTCGGTTTTTTGACCGAAATTGGTCAAAACCGAAAATTGACCGACTGGTTTTTTTTACACTTAGCCGACCGAAAAGTTAACCGACCTATTTCTGACCGATTGACCGATTTTGACCGATTGACCGAAAATTGACCGATTTTGACCAACAATTCGAATTTCGACCAAATTTGACCGACTAACCGAATTTCAACCGATTTTGTACTAATATTATGTAAAAAAAATTGCAACATAACGACTGTTTCGGGAGCTTTCCCGGCTGCATGATTGCAGTCCCTCCTTAGTCTTTACCTGAAAATACATGCATAATACCAAACAATATCCATAAAGTGTTCAATAGATAGAAATACAATCATTCTAGAGTAGTAGTAGTCTAGAATACAAC
Source organism: Linum lewisii (assembly GCA_034768395.1). Taxonomy (NCBI): domain Eukaryota; kingdom Viridiplantae; phylum Streptophyta; class Magnoliopsida; order Malpighiales; family Linaceae; genus Linum; species Linum lewisii. The sequence goes on from CM068302.1 coordinate 43,237,605, forward strand.
ACATAATAAGTTAATAAGGATAATAAGTTAATAACGTACAAATTCTCTAATCCAAACTACCAATTCAGCCATGATTATAACACAACCATTTAACAAACATCAGCATTGAACCTTTAACAAACAAAGACTAATCCGAAGTGCCCCCTTTACTATATGCTGCTGCTGCTACTAATCCCAGGGTTTTGCCTGCAAAAAATGAAGCAGATTAGTGACACCACCAATTACATAAAGCTGCAAGTTGTGAGGGCAATGTGTTTGTTGAGAAGTGAGAAAATACAGCAAATTTAGGCCTTGTTGAAGTTTCTCATGTCTAGCAATGCAGGCTGAAATCAAATCAGTAGTAACATTGTAAGGTAATGGAATCATTGGTAATGTGTAAGGTAAGATAATTAGTGGTAATGTACAAGGTAATCGAATCAGTGGTAATGTGCTAGGTATCGAATAAATCCTAATGAGCAAGGTAATCAAATCAATCCTAACGAGCAAGGCAATCTGATCAATCATAATGTGAAAGGTTACTAAATTGAATCAGCCAAGCATCAAACTGAAAAGCTTAATCTAATGGACTATTCAAGCTTAATCTAAGAGAGTTCCTAAGCGTATGTAATGGACTATTCAAGAAGAAGATGAAGCGTATGTAATCTGACGCATAAACAAAGGCAATAAAATGGGAAACTCGAAATAAGAAGAAGAAGCTAGCATGGAAGCAAAGAAACTGCAACTGATTCACCTTGACGAAGAGATGGAAATTTGGGGGCGTTGAAGCGAGGGAGAAATGAAGAAAGAGCCGACGCGCTTCAAATCATCAACAGTCTTGGTTCTCAAAATGGTAACGAAGATGGATTATGCCGAAAGCACTGGCTGGGGTCGGATTGGCGGCGGCGATGGAAAGGAGCCAAGGTCTGAGGCTCTGACGACGAAAAATCTGCTGTAGTACAGAATGCAAAAAGTGAGTCTTTGAACCCTAGAACTCAGAACTCGTACCTGGATTCATACGAGGGAAGAGTCTTTGAGAGGAAGAAGGAAAGGGAAGAGAAGAAGAAGCAAGAGAAAGGGGAACCTTACCGTCGCTATAGAAGCTCATCGAATCGGCCATCGGCGGAATTGCGGCGACCAAACAGAGTAACAGACCTCAGACGAGGAATTGCAGCAAGATACTTTAAGAGGAGGAAGAAAAGAAGAAGAAACAAGAGCAAACCGTCGTTGGCACTTGCTGAGGAAAACCTCATAGGATCGACGGCGTTGCGGTGACCATGGAGAGAGCATAAATCGAGACTCACTTAGGAATAGAACAAAAGAATCCTAATTTTCGTATTTCAGTTCTGCAAATATCGGTCAACATCGGTCATCTCGGTTAACCGGCGGTTAACCGCCATTTAACCGCTGACCGACCAATTAAAAAATCATTGACCACCCCCCGACCGAAATTCAAAATGGTTAACCATTGGTTAACCGAAATCGGTCGGTTAATCAGTTTTGGCAATTAACCTTAACCGATTCCCAGCCCTACTTCCAACAATCATAATGATTCGCAGTTTCATTAACTAATGTACGATTTATGTGCTGAAGTATATGGAATCACAATGATAAATAGCAGATTAATGGGGTAGAACCTCAACAAGCAAGGGTGAATCAACAACAAAACAAACTCTAGCAAGCATGATATGTTTATACGATGCTTATGCACACTGATGTTCAGAAAATCATGATAGCACTGATGTTCAGAGACATCAAAATATACAATGCTGCACACTGATGAGGGAATGGATGTTTATATGTAGCCTTGGAAGGAGAAATCAAGTACCTGAGCTATGATTCGATTTCTAGCAAGCAGCTTAGATTCTCGATTTCCAGCAAGCAGCAAGTACCTTAGATGCAATCAAAATGCTCCTGCAACCAAACCCAATTCAACAAAATACCTAACTACAAAAAGACAGTAGATTCCAACTACAAAATACCTACCTAAGCAGAAGAGTCGAACCAGAATAGCGAGACGACCGGCGGAGCGGGGGACGAGCGACTTGTGGTGGAGCAGGACGCTGCTTGCGGCGTAGCAGGACTCGGCGGAGCTGTTAAACCGTGACCACTTTGTCACGGTTCAGTCCGAAACCATGACAAACCAGTCACGGTTTAACCAATAAACCATGACCAGTTGGTCACGGTTCAGGTCCAACTGTGACTGATTAGTCACGGTTTGTCTAGAACCATGACTAGTTAGTCACGGTTTGTCTAGAACCATGACTAGTTAGTCACGGTTATAGCAAAACCGTGACTAATTAGTCACGTTTTACAAGAACCGTGACTAATTAGTCACATTTTACAAGAACCATGACTAATTAGTCACGTTTTACAAGAACCGTGACTAATTAGTCACGGTTTGTATAACCGTGACTAAATAACTGTGACAAACGTCCGATTTTGTTGTAGTGGCCCCTTTGAAAACACCTGAAGATGTTCCATTTATAAACATGAGAATCCAGAACTTATTCTCTATTTAATAGATGCTTTCACGAAACATAGGCACAACTGACCCCGATAAGATTTTTATCCACGGTGAGTTGGTTCAATGTCAAAGTTTCAGTCTTGTCACTGCAAAGCACATCCATGCCTGCCATCTCTTCAATTGCAGTCATTCTCTTTATGATGGCTCCCTGAATCATATTAGACAAATCCTCGTGGGGTCTTCTTCTTCTTCAAAGCTCTCGGATCCACCTCTCCGTCTTGCCTCTTCTTCTTGCTTTAACAAATCCGCCTACCTGTCTTTTCTCTTCTCTCGGATCAAGTCCTTAGCTGCTTGCTACTCAGCTTCAATTACGATTTCAAGGAGGCGGTGGCGGCGTCGAGGTAGAGTCGGCGTAGAGGACGGCGTCGAGGTAGAGTCGGCGTAGAGGAGTCGGGGAAAAGTCAAAACACCAAAATCAAGGTGTATATATCCATTCTTAGAATTCCTATGATTTAAATTAGAAATTAGATGAAGAATTTGATAACATATCTGACCTGAGCTTGTGTGTTTAGATGGAAATCAGTCTCCATCGACGGAAAGATTAAAATCAGATCTCTTCGCTTTTGGTATTTGTTCCAAAAGGTGAAGAGGTGAAGAGGTGAAGCCTAAAGAGAAGATGACTCGTCAGAACTTCGTCATCAGTCGGAGGCGGGGACGGCATCGGCGGTAGATGTGAAGAAATTTGGTCGGAGAAGATGATGAGTCGGACAAGATGATGAGAAAGAAATTAGAATGAATATGTAAAATGGAGTTAGATGGGTGTGCAGATCAATCTGTCAATTATAAACTCAATTGAAAATAAAAAATAGGTGTAGATTGAACAAAACTAATACAATATATTGAGTGATGAAATAATAAGTTACAATAAAATTGTAGACTATGTTGGATATACGCAATTTAATTATAAAATTAATTTTTATTTTTTACAGTTCAGATCTGTTCATTAAAAAGGACGTTCCAGATTGATTCACAGAAAGTGACATACTCAGTACGTCACTTTTAGTGGCGTACCGAAGCGTTCACCCATACAAGACAATACAATAACTAGCACAAGGCTAAATTAAAATACAAGGAAAATCATAAAACATCCCAAGAATTCGCCAGCTCACTCCTTCTGCTCCAGCTCCACAGACCTGAAAGCCCATCCAGAAACACCAAACAAAAAGTAGAAAGAAGAGGGGACTGTGCTAATCACTTTGTGTCTAACACATAAGGTCAAAGATATGCTACCAAGAAAACCCGTCATAAAGACAATCCCGACAATCCTTACCTTACAGGCAAGAGAACATCACCCTTAAGTCAACCGTTAGAAGTGCCAACAGCCCCTAACTTATAGTTCCAGTAAATCCCAGTCTCGAAGTACCACTTGGCCACTAAGGACCTCCCTAGATGGTCTTTAATATACGAACGACCAGAACCTTTACTTTTCCATTAACTACAGGATTGCGCAATCCAGGGGTGACCACCAGCACTGAAATCTTGTTCTAGCCTATTAATAGCGGGGTAGTAATCCCCAACAATCTCCTATCCCGACCTCTGGCCTTAGCTAGAACCCATGTCTGTACTTAAATGTTGGATACCCTTATCCTGTCTAGCCATCTAGTGGCTAGACTCAAATAGAAACCCATCACAAAGACAAACACACAGCCAGAAACCATAACCAAATGCATGAAACCTTTATCGAATTAAACCCTCAAGCTTGAGGTAACTATAAATCTTAAATCCCCTCACCTTAATTGATGACATCCCATATTTCTATATGACAAACCCTCAAGCTTGAGGTAACTATAAATCTTAAATCCCCTTACCTTAACTGATGACATCCCATATTTCTATATGACATGAACCGTCTCATTGTCCTGATTTCACCGGTCCTAACGGTTCGTCAATCGGGGCCCTAACGAAGGAGTTATGGATGAATATTTGAATCAACACCATTTAACCTACCAAACAGTCCCTTAGACGAAATTATCTAAAGAAAACCCAAAACTTACTGAAAACGCTGACTGGTCACTTACCTTTCTGTAATGGAAAAAAAACCACTGAACTTCCCAAAACCTTTAGTCACCCCTCTTTCTTTTCCGACGAGCTCCTTGCCGTCGATGAGGCTACGACCACCGCCACCGTCTCCCAAAACCTTGGAGCTGATCCTGACGCCGCCGCCTTTTGATCTAGCCACCACCGCTTCCATCAAAGTTTTAAACCTTCCTCCGATTCCACCCCTCACTGGATCCTCGACATGAGTCGTTCTCCCTCTCTCTCTCTCATTTTACGGGCCTCCCAAAAAGTTAGAAGCTCTTTCCCCCTTCTCCCAAATTGTGTGTGCCTCCAAAAACCCAAACCTAACACCCCTTCCTCTTATTTAATTTAACCCAATGGGCTGAAGCCCTACCAGCCTTCTCCCTAATTTCTTTCCGCTGCCAAAGCCCAGATGGGCCCAAAGCCCACTGATGAACCTAAGATCGTTGTTCGGGTTCAAACAAATAACTAACAAAGCTAACAAAAGCTAGGGTAGATCGTATTCCACTGGTCTTCTATGATTGACTACTCCAAAAGTTGGCAAAATTCTCGATTGTAAACAAGTTGTGCGTGGTGTGAGTCCCACGACTTCTAATTCTAAGAAATGCAGAGAAATTTAAAAATTTAAACTAAAGACAGATTGGAAATTGGTTGATTAAAACAGAGATGACAGACGAACTTAGACTTTGAATCCCCATTCGTTCCCCAGAGCATTGGCAATCAACAGATCAGCGGATTTCGATTCTCATTCAATCAATTCTAAGACACCACCATAACTCCTTACCCTTAGGTTTAAGACCGGCGAACGTTCGCTCTATCCGTTCTAACTACCAAGATTAACTAGCCGCCCGGGTACGGTCGCCTCTCGCAACGACTTAATTAATTGGTGCAATTACTAATGATTAATGAGTTACTCTTGCAGTGAATTAACCCTAACTGGTTCCTACGAAAGGCACACTCCAATTATAAGGTTAATTGTTCAATTCGATGTTCTAAAGTAAGGCAAGCGTTCGCTTCTATCCTTAGCTTAACAAGAATCTAATCTAGGTGATCAATCCAGACAATAAACATGAACAATGAAGAACAAATCAAACATGAAAAAGAACTGATTGAATTTTGAATCTAATCACCGCCGATCCGTGACCGCTTTAAAGCCCTGGGTCACTTAGGGTTCATCTAGTCTAAGCCCTAACGAGTTTAGCTACTCATGATCATTACAAAAGAAACAAAGAAAAAGAAAGAGTTCATCATTCAAAGGAAGAACAGAAAAGGATCTGAAAAACCTAATTCAGACGACTCTGACAGACTCCAATCTTCGGTAAGTTACACTCCTAGCTCCGGTTCTCCGAGATGGAAGGGATGGCGTCACGATCTCTATCCGGCTCTTCGAACTCCAACTCTTCGCTCCAGAACTTCAGAGAAATCTGATCTCGAAAAGTTGTGTTTTTCGAATTATGAATTGTATCTTATATTGGCCGCCGGGTTAAGTATAAATACTTAACCCTAGTTGGGCCGGGCTGAGATGGTATTTTCGCCGAAACCATAGGGGTGGTTTCGGCAAAAACTCTTGTGTGAATGGACGTCCGCCGACTGATCCTTCTGTTCATCCTTTTCGGTCCGAAAACTCAAAGTTTTCGGCGAAAACTTCTTCACTTGACATCAGCCGGTTTGCACTAATGTTTTCGCCGAAAACATATACTTAGTTTCGGCGAAATCTCCTTTGTCTTGGCACCAGTCTGAATGCACTAATATTTTCGCCGAAATCCATAGGACATTTTCGGTGAAAGTGTCTTTGTAATCGGGCAGGATTTTGGTTGGACTTTGATTGGTTCCTTTGATCGATTCCGGTTCAGTTCCTCGATGTTCCTATGCCTTAGACACGTCCATGGCTACTTTATTTGACGGCAAAAACCTGTGTTTACGCAAAAACACTAGAAAACCATCAAATAGACCCGATAAGGGCCAAGGTAACACAAATGGCACGAGATAGGGCAATTGATTGAATATTCGTCATTCTACCCTAAAAACCATGTCTTAAGCAAAGAAATGTCGCTTAAATGAGGCTGATAATCACGTCAAATCGAGTGTCATCAAATACCCCACACTTAAGCTTTTGCTTGTCCTCAAGCAAACTGAATAGAAACGCTCATGTTCATAAATGATAAGATAGATTAAATTAGAGCTCAATCAAACACAATGAATTATTAGACAGATCGATCCTAGAACAAGAAACCTAACATGCATACAGATCAGCCAAATTACCTGGTCTCACTAATAAACTGCGCACGACAAGCAATTAGCAACCAATTATGCACGAATTTGATCTGACCGACCAGAATCCTCACACAGGATATATGTAGTACAATGGGAACTTTCACTCTCTGTGTTTAAGGACGTGTTTCTGTTCTCGATCATTTTCTGTTACCGAATTCTGTCATAGGTTTGTATTTCGACCACATCTCCACCACTGTGACAACACGAGTATCTAGTCAAGAAGGACTTCCCTGCTAGGACCGTAATGAAATCTACACTACTCGGGTTTATAATGAGATGGATGATAGGAATGAATGATGATGGCTTGGTGCGGTGTAGCTTTCGACTAACTTCCCTCGAATCTAATCTATGGCTTCCTACCGTCTAACGAAACACTGGTGGAATGATGAACGCTCGTCCTATGATACCCTCAAGCAACCTAGCACTTATTCTTTTTCTTTTGCATACATTTTTCTTTTCAACTTTTCTTACGACTTCGTTCTTCCATCTGTAGGGAGAAGAACGTTTTATTTGAACTAAACTTTGAACTTTTTCTGATTTTTCTTCTTTTCTCTTTTTTCGAAAATTTTCTTTTTTTTTCTTTCTTTTCTTTTGTGCCGATTTTTTTCTTTTAGTTGCTAGAGGAGTTTACACGTCTGGACATATTAGCTAAGACCGCCTGTTTAATGGCTATAGGCAGGTTACCACAAACCGACTTCCAGTAGGTCAATCTAGAACTACAACCACAGGGGATCAATGGGGAATGAAAGAAATGGGAAATGGCTGTAATGTATTATCGAACCGAAAGAACAGGCCAAGCTCAAGGGTCTAAACCTAGTGGATTTTATCGTTAAGGTAGGCTATTTGGCTTAGTAGCTGAATCTAGGTGCCCCTATCCTTCTAGAACTCGTGTCATCGTGTGGTCTCGAGTAGGTCTCATGCAAATTCTAACTCATTCAAGTAAACAGAAAACCACTCAGAAAGAATTTAAATTGCAAGTTACGTGCAATGGATCAAAAGCTCACAGTTGGTTTGCTAGTCGGATTCGGTCATTTTCATGCAATCAAGGCTACAAACTACAAGTGTGATTTTAAAATTCTGTTCTGACCAGGCAATTTAGCATCAAGCATACAAGTTGGTTCTCAAGTTCTAGGTTAAGCAGTCTAAGCATCATTATGAAAGGTTGAACAACAACTTAACATCAAAAATCATGAACTGAGCTATTCTAATGCTAGAGAGACTGGAATGGAATCACGAGGCACACAAAACACAATCAAGGGCAATCAAGTTCATGCAAGGTTCTCTAGCATCCTACCCCACACTTAAATCGGACTGTGTCCTCACAGGACTAATTCTAGAGTTCAGAGTGGAATGGAAGAACCTGGACCGAGATGATTGGCGTAGTGGATGAGCACGGATCCTCGGAGCGGAGGTAATCTACCCAAGTGAAGCAAAGGGAATCTCCCAACTGCCTACGAAACAAAAACAAATAAAACATAAAAAGGAAACCGGGACAAGTGCCCCGGATCCACACAGAAAAAAGTTGGACCGAAGTCCGAAAAGAATAAATAAAAAGAAAGGATAAGGAAAAGGACACCACCTGATCATCACTGGTCAGAGGTGTCGGGTGGGGGAAGTGGAAGTAATCGCCGAGCTGTCGCTGCCACTCCAGCTGTCGCTCATATCGCCGGTCAGCTCGGCCATGTGTTGTTGCATAATAGTCCACCTAGCCTCTTGAGTGGCGTTGTCGGTGATGCGCCACTCCTGCAGTCGCTCGTACAGCTCACCAATGTCCGCAGGATGCGGTCGAGGCTGAGGCTGCTGTGCCTGGTATGGATCTGGAATGTATGGTGGTGACTGGTGGATGTACCCTGCCTCATGGTGTGGCGAGGGTATGTAATCTTGAAACTCGGGCGGCGGCTGCGGCTGCTGCTCCTCAGCATCATCGTCGTCCTCCGACTCGACCGCAGGTTGGAGTGGAGGATCTGCTGCTACATGGGGACTGAGGTCGAGTTCTAAGTCGTACTCGACCGCCAAGTCTCCTCCAACGGTCCGAACTGGATGTCGTGGAATGTGAGGGCCATATTCATGGCCGATGCCGAAGGAGAGGATGAGCTGTCCTATGAAGTTGCCTCCCAAGAGTTTGCGTGGTTGCTTCTTCCTCTTGGTCCTCTGACTGAAGATGTGAGCTAGCACCCAGCCGGGGTGGAGAGGGTAGCTCTCTCGGATGGCTCGGTGAAGCACGAGCTCCTCTTTAAGGATATAGTGGCGATCCTTATCTCTGACATATAAAAGTGACCTCCGCCAAACCATATGAATAAACTTATAGAGCGGGTGAGAGAGAGACTTAACTGAGTTGTTCTTCCTGAGGCGATCGCCAGGCACGCCTGTCATGTGGCTCCAGAGGGCGTGCAATACCTCATCGTCATCATCCTCGCCCCAACCGAGGTGGTGATCGTGATAGTGCTCGTAGGGGATGCCCAGATGAGCGGCAAACTCATCGTAGGTGAGCTGCCTGTGCACCCCACCAAGAAAGAAAGTGATCACCTTCTGGCCCCGTCTCTTCTTATGCTCGTCCAAGTCAAATGTCACCCAGAACTCCTGGAGAGCAATGTCTGGGAACTCGGCGGCTATAGTGGTCAGCTCTAGGAGACCGGCCGGTGCTAAGGCGTCATGCACGTTCCGGTAGGAATCCTCGTCATGCTCCTGGAGCGACTCCATGGATAAAGGACGCACGTCAGCTCCCCGGATGTGCGCGATCTTCTGGAAGTTCTCAAAGTAGAAGTCCGGAAGACGGGCGATGGTGGGATGGTATCCAGCATGGCGAGGGAGTGCAGGTGGGGGACCCAGAATGGCGGGTGTGATGGGAGCGGCAGCTCCTGAGCTCGAGGCGCCATCAAGGCGTGCCTTAATCCTGCGCTCAAAAGTGTTCCTAAAACCAGAATGAAACCAGATTAGTCAACTAAGATCCTACCCCACACTTAGTAGAAAAACTCAATTTCACAAGGAAACGAGGGAAACTAAGTGGGGTAAGTAAAGCGGAGTAACCGGTAATCATAGACAATAGAGCACATGTCTTAAGAACAGCTATAATCAGGGAAACGCAATCAGAGTTCAAAAATTCAAACCGACATTTTTAGAATGTCAACATTAAGTCATATTGAACCCTAATCATGGCAAGACTATCACAACTTGGAAAGTAACGGTATCATGAGATTTCAAATGGCGGCACGATAATATGAACAAGAATAAACACTTATGATAGCCAAACGATCAACAACAAGTCAACGGCAAACCGATATATCTCACAAGTCAACAAAACAACGAATCAATCGTATGCATAGCAACACATGACCAAAGGATATGGAAATTAAGCACGGAACTCCCTAAGCATCCTAGAACGGTTCTATAAGTTCAGTCAATCCTAGTTCACACGAAACAGTTGGCACGCAAAACGAGGTAAACCAAAAAGTCAACCGAAAGTCAACCCTGACGAAATTCAGCAATCCATATGTCAAAAGATTCGTATTGAAAAGTTATGCACTTTACCTTGAAGCCATGGAAACAAAAATTGAACGGGTTGGGAGGAATCGGTGAAAAACGTTGAAAACTAGGTTTTCGGTGAACTGGGGCTGCAAAGCTCTGATTTGGTTGTTCTAGGGCTTGGTGGGATCGGATTGAGGAGGGGGAGTGAGCGGCAGCGGTCGGCGATGGCGGCGGCGGGTGAAAACGGCGGCGACGGCGGGTTTTAGTGGAGGGTCGTGGCGATTTTAAACAGATAAGGGGGGTTTCGGTGATATGAGCGAAAGTGAGCTAAGGTGAGAGAGGAGTTGGTCCGAATTTTAAAGGATAATTAGGTGAAATTTCAAATCAGTTTCGGCGAAAATAGGGCAGTGGTTTCGCCGAAACTACAGGTTAACAAGAATTGGCTGATTTGAACTAGCGGTTTCGCCGAAAATTTAAGCTTGGTTTCGCCGAAAATCTTGGTTGAAGTGGTTTCGCCGAAATCATAAAGTTTTCGAACCGAAAAAGAGAAACAGGAGAAAAAAGGTTTGAAGTTTAAAAAATCAGTTTCGCCGAAAACACTGGTAGTTTCGCCGAAAATTTTGAACTGTTCGGGTTTAAAATATTTTCGCAAATCAGGCCAACTTCAGAAAATCACCGTTAAATCCAGAAAAATCGGAACGACCTCAATCAACTTGCTACTGACTCTATGACACACAGACTACACACGAAAAATAATAACTAAACAAACTGACACTTTTGGCTCTCCCGAACCGACTCTAAAAGACCAAGGTTGAAACAAAACAAAACTGACTCCAGCCGTGGGTTGCCTCCCACGAAGCGCTCTTTTATTAACGTCCTTGAGCTGGACGATACCTGGACGGTATTAGGAGACATCCCAACTAAGATTCTCCTTCACGCTCGCGTCAGAGTTCATGAAGTACAGCTTCGGGACTTCTCCGGTAAACGTGAATTTCTTCTCGTTTGCATGCAAAAGCTTGGTACGTCCGTCGGGAAGATGATCAACGAACTTGAATGGTCCGAACAGCTCTCTAGAGAGATCATCCTTCTTGAGTATGACGATGGAAGGAATGAGGACTGTCAGCTGCTTCTTAACTTGAGTCTTCGGCTTGGTATCACCAGGATCGGTGATCGTTAGTACTTCCTTAGGAGAGGCTTTCGGCTTCTCCCTCCATACTTGTTCCGGCGCCGGTTTCTCGGAACGAATTGGTGGTGCAGCTGGCTTGGTGGAAGACGGCGGAATTTTTGGTCTCCAGACCATTTGAAGTTGCTTCTCCTTGTGATTCTTCCTCCTTAATCTACCCGACTCCTTGTGTGGCGGTTTTGAAGAGGCTTGCAGTTCCTTCTTCTTTTGTGGCTTCTGAACCGAGGCTTCTGGCTTCTTCCTTATAACCTGCTTAATACCTGCAGCAACAACTGATCTAGAGACACTGGAAGAAGCATTAGTAACGGAGTTGACCGAGTTAACTCCACAGTTTCAACAGCAAGGCAGTGAGATTCTTCATTCCTAAAGTCATGTTTCATGTCATCTTTAAGACGGAACGTTTTTGTTTCTTTACCAATTCTTAAAGTCAAAGAACCATTAGGAAAATTAATATTCATTCCAGTAGTAGCCATGAACGGTCGACCTATAAGAATGGTTGAATCTTCTGTACCGGTATCCATAATCACATAGTTAGCTAGAAACGTGAACGGACCACATTTTGTAACAACATCTTTGATTTCTCCCTTAGGGGTTTTAAGCGATCTATCAGCAAAGACAAGTTGCATACTAGGTGGTTCAAGTTCTCCTAGGTTTAACTTTTTAAACAAGCTCACAGGCATGACATTAACAGATGCTCCTAGGTCAACTAAGCAACGTTCAATTTCAACATCATTGATGACCAAGGGTAAAGTAAAAGAACCAGGATCAGATAACTTAGCTGGATATGGAGAAACGGGTTTCTTAGCACGAATGTCAGGGTATCCTTCCTTGTTCCCCTTCATGCCAGTCTCGATCCTTGCGTTTGGCAGCAGTGCTCTAGGAAAAGGAGGCTTCACGACGTATGGTGCAAGAGGAGGATCATCCTTAGGCGCTGGTTCCCGCTCCTCTTCTTCTTCTTCTTCCGGCGTTTCAGCGATCCTGCGTAAAACAGAAAAAGCATCAGCAATTAAGTTCGGAAGGTTTTGAGCAGTTACCATTTTAGCCTGTTCTTTTCTCGGGTTTGGCTCTGTCTGGCTTGGAAGCTGGCCAAATGGTCGACCAGATGCTAGCATGCTCGAGATATTGTTCACGACTTGCTCAATCCGTTGTCCAGATGCTATTTGTTCTTGATTGAGAAGGGCTTGAGCCTTGAACTGACTGTCATGATCATCGAGTCTGGTGATAATCTGGTTGAGCTTCTTATCCAGTCACTGACATTGTTCTCTCTTTGATGCTGCTGTCCTGGATAGGTATTATTGAAGTATTGGTTCTGGCGATTGCCAGGAGCAGTTCCATAGTTACCCGGATTGCGATGCGGCGGCTGGTAGACACCTGCCGGTGGATGATTAAGCTTCTGATCCTGAGCTGGAACAGCCGGGCGGTTGTTCTGGTTCTGGTTATGATTGGCGCCAGCATTGTAGGGAGGTCTGTCTTGATAGGTCCCTTGCTGTCTGAAGTTACGGTAACCAGCATAACCGTTCTGATTATTGACGAAGCCTTGTTGAATGAAATTTACCTCTTCGGCAGACCAGATTTCTGCTTTACCAAAATTCTGACAACGGCCTCCGTTATGTGCGCAAGCTCCACACCACTCGCAATCGGCAACATAGAAAGAAGCTGCTGGTGGCTTGATTGGTGTGGTAGACTTCTTCAAATGCTTCTCTACCTCTGCCTTGATAGCTGCTTCAAAATCTAGCTTGCTCCTCGACCCTTCATATTGTCGCTCCCAGTTCCTTGACTTGGAGGCACAGCTTGCGAAGTGCAGAAGAGCAGCTTCAGGGGTGAGTGTAGTGCAATCCCCTTCAGCTAGAAATTGACCCACTTGGCAGATTCTTCTCGAAGTCCTCGAGAGAAGATTTCAGCTAACTGTCTCTGCTCGAATCCATGATGAGGGCAGGTGTAGAGGAGTTCTTGAAACCGATTCCAAGTATCATATAAACTTTCTCCTTCTTTCTGGGAGAATCTGGCGATGCTGTCCTTGATGGCGGTCGTTCTGGCCGGAGGGAAGTATTCTTCAACAAAGTCCTAAGCCAGAGTATCCCAGTTAGTGTAGTAGCCAGGTGGTTTGCCAGTAAGCCACCTCTTAGCAGCGCCTTTCAAAGAGAACGGGAAAGCTCTCAGACAAAGAGTGTTTTTGTCAAGGTTTCCATTTTTAAAAGTACTGCAGAGATCAAGGAAGTCTGCAAGATGAATGCACGGATTGTCTAGGGGCCTGCCTTCAAACTGTAAATCCCTAGAGATCATGGTCAAGAATGGAATTTTCATCTCATAGTCAGGATCTCCTTCAATGCGCGGAACGGCAATGGCAGATCGAACGCTAGTCGCGCTCAGCTTCTTATAGTCTGCTAGACTCTTCTGTGCAGGTGGGGGTGGCAGCGGTTGATCGCCATTTGGTGGTAATCTATCAGTCATGGTGGGAGATGGAGGCGGTGAAAGTGACTCGGTGTATGAAGCGGATGAAGAGTGTGGTGAAGACGGAGATGAGGAACTCTCCTTCGGTTCCTCGATCTTGATCGGAGTGATGAATGGATTGGATCTGCCTTCCTTCAGAATCTGTGATCGTAGAGGTGTAGCAGAACTGCCTGGATTCCCTGCAATCTTAGCCTGTTCGGTCTGAGAGCGAGTCCAAGGACGGTGAGGCATACACCTGTAAACCAGTGTAAAATCGAAGTGGATGGAAAAATGAAAGATGGAAAATAGAAGAATAAATTGCCAGATCTTCTTTCAACAATCAAAAGAAGTCCCCGGCAACGGCGCCAATTTGATGAGAACCGTTGTTGTGATGAGCTGGTTCTATCAAATAACTATCAAGCTCAAGAGCTAGGATAGATCGTATTCCACGGGCTTTCAATTGATTGGCTACTTCAGAACTAACAAATTACTCAAGGAAAACACGTTGTGCGTGGTGTGAGTTCCACGACTTCTAATTCTAAGGAATGCAGAAAAATTAAAACAAATTAAGCTAAAGCAGATTGAGAATTAGGGTTTGAAAACAAGAATGACAGACGAACTTAGACTTTGAATCCCCCTTCGTTCCCCAGAGCATTGGCAATCAACAGATCAGCGGATTTCGATTCTTATTCAATCAATTACCAAGACACCACCATAACTCCTTACCCTTAGGTTTAAGACCGGCGAACGTTCGCTCTATCCGTTCTAACTACCAAGATTAACTAGCCGCTCGGGTACGGTCGCCTCTCGCAACGACTTAATTAATTGGTGCAATTACTAATGATTAATGAGTTACTCTTGCAGTGAATTAACCCTAACCGGTTCCTACGAAAGGCACACTCCAATTATAAGGTTAATTGTTCAATTCGATGTTCTAAAGTAAGGCGAGCGTTCGCTTCTATCCTTAGCTTAACAAGAATCTAATCTAGGTGATCAATCCAGACACGAAACATGAACAATGAAGAACAAATCAAACATGAAAAAGAACTGATTGAATTTCAAATCTAATCACCGCCGATCCGTGACCGCTTTAAAGCCCTGGGTCACTTAGGGTTCATCTAGTCTAAGCCCTAACGAGTTTAGCTACTCATGATCATTACAAAAGAAACAAAGAAAAAGAAAGAGTTCATCATTCAAAGGAAGAACAGAAAAGGATCGGAAAAACCTAATTCGGACGACTCTGACAGACTCCGATCTTCGGTAAGTTACACTCCTAGCTCCGGTTCTCCGAGATGGAAGGGATGGCGTCACGATCTCTATCCGGCTCTTCGAACTCCAACTCTTCGCTCCAGAACTTCAGAGAAATCTGATCTCGAAAAGTTGTGTTTTTCGAATTATGAATTGTATCTTATATTGGCCGCCGGGTTAAGTATAAATACTTAACCCTAGTTGGGCCGGGCTGAGATGGTATTTTCGCCGAAACCATAGGGGTGGTTTCGGCGAAAACTCTTGTGTGAATGGACGTCCGCCGACTGATCCTTCTGTTCATCCTTTTCGATCCGAAAACTCAAAGTTTTCGGCGAAAACTTTCTTCTCTTAACATCAGCCGGTTTGCACTAATGTTTTCGCCGAAAACATATACTTAGTTTCGACGAAATCTCCTTTGTCTTGGCACCAGTCTGAATGCACTAATATTTTCGCCGAAATCCATAGGACATTTTCGGCGAAAGTGTCTTTGTAATCGGGCAGGATTTTGGTTGGACTTTGATTGGTTCCTTTGATCGATTCCGGATCAGTTCCTCGATGTTCCTATGCCTTAGACACGTCCATGGCTACTTTATTTGACGGCAAAAACCTGTGCTTACGCAAAAACACTAGAAAACCATCAAATAGACCCGAAAAGGGCCAAGGTAACACAAATGGCACGAGATAGGGCAATTGATTGAATATTCGTCATTCTACCCTAAAAACCATGTCTTAAGCAAACAAATGTCGCTTAAATGAGGCTGATAATCACGTCAAATCGAGTGTCATCAACAGCTCACCAATGTCCGTGGGGTGCGGTCTGTGGTGAGGGTGAGGCGCCTGGTATGGATCGGGGATGACCGGCGGCGGCTGGTGCTCATACCCTGCCTGATGATGTGGCGAGGGTATGTGGTCATGAAACTCTGGCTGCGGCTGGGGCTGCTGCTGCTCAGCATCATCTTCTTCTCCCGACTCGTCCTCGTCTTCGAGAGGAGGATCCGCTGCTACCAGGGGGCTGACGTCCAGATCAATATTGTACTCGACCTCCAAGTCTCCTCCAACGGTCCGTACTCTGCGGCGTGGGATGTTCGGGCCATATTCATTGTTGAGGCCGAAGGAAATGATGAGCCGGCCTACAAAGTTGCCTCCCAGGAGTGCGCGGGGACGACCGGACCTCTGAGTCTTCTTGCGGAGTAGGCGAGCAAGCACCCATCCGGGATGAAGAGGATATCTCTCCCGGATGGCGCGAAGAAGAAGTAGCTCGTCCTTGCTAATATGGTGGCGATCCTTGTCTAGAGCATATAATAACGATCTACGCCAAACCATATGAATGTATTTAAAGAAAGGGTGAGAGAGTGACTTAACTGAGTTGTGGTCCCCGAGGCGATCGCCGGGCACTCCAGTCATGTTACTCCAGAGCGCATGGTATTCCTCGTCATCGTCGTCGTCCCCCCAGCCGAAGAGATGGCGTGGTAATGCTCGTAGGGGATGCCTAGATGAGCAGCAAACTCATCATATGTGAGCTCCCTGTGCACCCCGCCTAGATAGAAGGTGACAACCTTTCTGTGCTGCCTCCTCTTGTGCTCATCCAGCTCGAATGTCGCCCAGAACTCCTGGAGAGCGACGTCTGGAAAGTTGGCGGTGAGCGTGGTCAGCTCCAGCAAGCCGGAATGAGTCAGTGCATTGAGCACGTTCCGGTACCAGTCGTCATCGTGCTTTGAGAGCGACTCCATGGAGAGAGGGCGAACATCGGCTCCACGGGTGTGCTCAAACCGCTGGTAGCGCTCAAAGTAGTGCGGGGGTAGGCGAGCAACGGTGCGGTGGTACCCAGCACGGTCAGGGAAAGCAGGTGGAGGGCCCTGAACGGCGGGTGTGACGGGAGCGGGGGCTCCGGAGCTCGAGGCACCATCAAGTTGTGCCCTGGTCCTGCGCTCAAAAGTGGCGTTCCTAAACAAGAAAACAAACCCGATCAATCAAACTAAAACCCTAACCCACACTTAGTCGAAAAACTCAATTTCACAAAGAAACGAGGAAAACCGAGTGGGGGTAAGCAAAGCAGATTAACCGGTAATCACGAGCAATAAAATACATGCTTAGGACAGCCAGAATGGAATTAGCACAATCAGAGTTCAGAAGTCAAACCGACAATTCAAAAATTCAACATAATAGAACATTGAACCCTAATCATGGCAAGACTATCACAAAGTGGGAAATGACGGTATAATACGATCTCAGATGGCAAACAAAATAAACTGAACGAGAATGAACACATAGGGCAGCCCAATGATCAAAAACAGTTCATGGTCAAACCGACATTTCTCAAAAGTGAACATCACATGGAATCAATCTTATGGATAGCAACACATGATCAAACGATATAAAAATTAACCACGATACTCCCTAAGCATGCTAGAACAGTTCCACAAGTTCAGCTAACCTAGTTCACACGAAATCAGTCGGCACGCAAATCGAGGCAAATCGAAAAGTCAACCGAAAGTCAACCCCAACGAAATTCAGCATTCAATAGGTCAAAAGATTCGTAATGAAAATTTCTACAACTTACATTGGAGCCATGGATGCTAAAACGAACGGTTTGGGAGAAATCGGTGAAAAATGAAGATTTTTATGGTTTGCGTTTACTAGAGCTGTAGAGCTCCGATTCAGTTGTACTAAGTCTTGGATTGATCGGAAATGGGAGGGGAAGGGTGCGGCGGCGGTGGCGATGGCGGCGGCGGTCAGCTTTGGTCGGCGGCGGCGAGATAAGGTGGCGTCGGCAGTTTGAAATAAAACGGAGGAGGGGATTTTCGGGTATGGTTCGAAAATGAAATGAGGAAAGAGAGAGGTTAAGACCGGATTTTAAGTGAAAAACTGGGTGATTTTCAAAGGAATTTTCGGCGAAAATAAGTGCAAGTTTTCGCCGAATATTTTAGTTAAAAAGTACTACCGGTTTTCAAAAGAAATTTTCGCCGAAAATAGTAGTGCTTTTTCGCCGAAAATGTGAAACAGGAACGTTTGGAAAACTCTGTGGGATTTCAAAGAGGATTTTTGCCGAAAATATGGGTTATTTTCGTCGAAAATATTGAACTCTACGATTGAAAATATTTTCACAATCCCGGCAGACTTCAGAAAATCACAGTTAAATCCAAAAAAATCGGAAAAACCTCAAACGACTTGAAACTGACACTATGACACACAGACTACACATGAAAAATATGAAATCAAACAAACTGATAGTTTTGGCTCCCCCCGAACCGACTCTAAAGTACTAAGGATCACACAAATGAAAAACTGACTCCGGCCGTGGGTTGTCTCCCACGAAGCTCTCTTTTATTAACGTCCTTCAGCTGGACGATACCTGGACGGTGTTAGGAGACATCCCAACTCAAATTCTCCTTAATGCTAGCATCAAAGTTCATAAAGTAGAGCTTCGGGGCTTCTTCGGTGAGCATGAATTTCTTCCTGTTTGCGTGTAAGAGCTTGGTACGTCCGTCGGGAAGGTGGTCAGTAATCTTGAATGGTCTGAATAGTTCTGTCAAAGGATCATCTTCCACAAGGAAGACAGTGGATGGAATGAGAACGATCAGCTTCTTCTTTTCTTTAACCTCCGGCTTAATATCACCAGGATCGGTGATCGTCAGTATTTCCTTAGGAGATGCTTTCGGCTTCTCCTTCCATACTTGTTCCAGCGTCGGTAGCATGGAACGAATTGGTGGTGCAGCTGGCTCGGTAGATGGTGGCGGTACAACTGGTCTCCAAACCATTTGAGTGTTTATCTTCTTGTGATTCTGCCTCCTTGACTTGCCAGACTCCTTGCTTGGCGGTTTAGAAGAGGCTTGCAGTTCCTTCTTCTTTGACGGTTTCTTAGGAACAGGAGGATCTGGTTTCTTCTTAGTAACCTGTTCAGCACCTGCAGTAACAACGGATCTAGGCACACTAGAAGAGACATCAGTAACGGAGTTGACCGGAGTCAACTCCATAGTTTCAACAGCTAAACAGTGAAATTCTTCATTCTTAGGTTTTTATTTCATTCCGTCTTTAAGGCGGAACGTGACAGTTTCTTGACCAACTCTCAAAGTTAAAGAACCATTTGGAACGTTAATTTGCATTCCAGTAGTAGCCATGAAAGGTCGTCCTATGAGAATGGTAGAATCATCCTTACTGGTGTCAATGATAACAAAGTCAGCTAAGAACGTGAAAGGACCACATTAGTCACAACGTCTTTGATTTCTCCCTAGGAGTTTTAAGTGATCTATCAGCAAAGATAAGTTGCATACTAGGCGGTTCAAGTTCTCCTAAGTTTAATTTTTCATATAGACTCATAGGCATAACATCAACAGACGCGCCAAGATCAACCAAACAACGTTCTATCTCAACATCATTAATGACAAGAGGGAGAGTGAAAGAACCAGGATCAGAACACTTAACTGGATATGGAGAGGAGGGTTTCTTAATACGAGCATCAGGATATCCTTCTTTATTCCCCCTCATGCCAGTTTCGATCCTTGCATTTGGCAGCAATGCTCTTGGAAAAGGAGGCTTCACGACGTACGGTGCAAGAGGAGGATCATCCTCCTTAGGCACTAGTTTCTGTTCTTCATCTTCCTCTTGCGATTCAGCGATCCTGCGTAAAACAGCACAAGCATCAGCAGATAAACTTGGAAATTTTCTAACAGATACCATCTTGGCTTGCTCTTTTCTCGGATTCGGCTCTGTCTGGCTCAGAAGTTGGCCAAATGGTCGACCAGATGCTAGCATGCTCGAGATGTTGTTCACTGCTTGCTCAATTCTTTGACCGGCTGCGATCTGTTCCTGATTGAGAAGAGCTTGAGCTTTAAACTGGTTGTCATGATCGTCGAGTCTGGTGATGATCTGACTAAGCTTCTTATCCAGGTCACTGACATTGTTTTCCTTCTGGTACTGCTGCCCTGGATAGGTGTTATTCAGGTATTCATTCTGGCGATTGCCTGGAGCAGTTCCATAGTTACCCGGATTGCGGTGCGGCGGCTGGTAGACACCTGCCGGCGGATGGTTAGGCTTCTGATCCTGAGCTGGACCAGCCGGGCGGTTGTTCTGAATCTAGTTATGGTTGGCGCCAGCATTATAGGGAGGTCTTTCTTGATAGTTCCCTTGCTGCCTGAAGTTACGGTAGCCAGCATAACCATTCTAATTATTAACAAAGCCTTATTGAACGAAGTTTACCTCTTCGGCAGACCAGACTTCTGTCTTACCAAAATTCTGGCATTGGCCTCCGTTATGTGTGCAAGCTTCACACCACTCGCAATCGGCAACATAGACAGAAGCTGCCGACGGTTTGACGGGTGTGGTAGACTTCTTCAAATGCTTCTCTACTTCTGCCTTCATAGCTGCTTCAAGATCGAGCTTGCTCCTTGATCCTTCAGATTGTCGTTTCCAGTTCCTTGACTTGGAAGCATAGTTTGCGAAGTGAAGAAGAGCAGCTTCAGGTGTCAGTGTAGTGCAATCCCCTTCAGCTAGGGAATTGACCCACTTGGCAGACTCCTCTCGAAGTCCTTAAGCAAAGATTTCAGCTAACTGCCTCTGCTCGAATCCATGATGAGGCTAGTTGTAGAGGAGTTCTTGGAATCGATTCCAAGTATCATATAAGCTTTCTCCTTCTTTCTGGGAGAACATGGCAATGTTGTCCTTGATGGCTGTTGTTCTGGCATGAGGAAAGCATTCTTCAATGAAGTCCTGAGCCAGAGTATCCCAGTTAGTGTAATATCCAGGTGGTTTGCCAGTAAGCCACCTCTTAGTGGCGCCTTTCAGAGAGAACGGGAAAGCTCTCAAACAAAGAGTATTCTTGTCGAGGTTTCCATTCTTAAAAGTGCTGCAGAGATCAAGGAAATCCGCAAGATGAGTGCACGGATTGTCTAGGGGCCTGCCTTCGAACTGTAGATCCCTAGAGATCATAGTCAAGAATGGAATCTTGATCTCATAGTCAAGATCTCCTTCAATGCGAGGTACGGCAATGGCAGATCGAACGCTAGTCGCGCTCGGCTTGTTGTAATTGGCTAGACTTTTCTGTGCAGGCGGCGGTGGTGGTGGATTTCCACTTGGTCGTGGTGGTGGTGGTAATTGATCAGTCATGGTAGGAGATGAAGGAGGTGAAAGTGACTCGGTGTATGAAACGGATGTAGGTGACGGTAACGATGAAGATGAGGGACTATCCTTCAGTTCCTCAATCTTAATCGGAGTGATGGGTGGAGGCTGATTGATTCTGCTTGTCCTTGGAATCTGTGATTGTCGAGGTGGAGCAGAACTGCTTGGTTTCTCTATACTCTTAGCCTTGTCGGTTTGAGAGCGAGTCCAAGGGTGGCGATGCATACACCTGTAAACAACCAACAAATAACAAAAACAAACAAAAACCAGTGTAAAATTGAAGTGGGTGGAAAAATGAAAGATGGAAAGTAGAAGAATAAATTGCCAGTTCTTCTTTCAAACAATCAAAAGAAGTCCCCAGCAACGACGCCAATTTGATGAACTAAGATCGTTGTTCGGGTTCAAACAAATAACTAACAAAGCTAACAAAAGCTAGGGTCAATCGTATTCCACGGGTCTTCTATGATTGACTACTCCAAAAGCTGGCAAAATACTTGATTGTAAACAAGTTGTGCGTGGTGTGAGTTCCATGACTTCTAATTCTAAGAAATGCAGAGAAATTTAAAAATTTAAACTAAAGACAGATTGGAAATTGGTTGATTAAAACAGATATGACAGACGAACTTAGACTTTGAATCCCCCTTCGTTCCCCAGAGCATTGGCAATCAACAGATCAGCGGATTTCGATTCTCATTCAATCAATTCTAAGACACCACCATAACTCCTTACCCTTAGGTCTAAGACCGGCGAACGTTCGCTCTATCCGTTCTAGCTACCAAGATTAATTAGTCGCCCGGGTACGGTCGCCTCTCGCAATGACTTAACTTAACTATTGAGATTACTAACGATTTATGAGTTACTTTTGCAGTGGATTAACCCTAACCGGTTCCTACGAAAGGCACGCTCCAATTATAAGGTTAATTATTCAATTTGATGTCCTAAAGTAAGGCGAGCGTTCGCTTCTATCCTTAGCTTAACAAGAATCTAATCTAGGTGATCAATCCAGACAAGAAACATGAACAATGAAGAACAAACCAAACATGAAAAAGAAACTTATTGAACTTCGAATCTAATCACCGCCGATCCGTGACCGCTTTAAAGCCCTGGGTCACTTAGGGTTCATCTAGTCTAAGCTCTAGGAGTTTAGCTACGCATATTCATTACAAAAGAATCAAAGACAATGAAAGAGTTCATCAAACAAAGGAAGAACAGAAAAGAATCTGAAAAACCTAATTAAGATGACTCCGGCAGAACTTCGATCTTCCGGTAGACTGCAATCCTAGCTCCGAGTCTTCGAGATGGAAGGATGGCGTCACGATCTCTTTCCGGCTCTTCGAACTCTAACTCCTTGCTACAGAACTTGAGAGGATTCTCTAAATTCTGATGTATTGTGTATTATGAGGTATATTGATTCTCCTTTTGTATTTGGGCCGCCGGTTAAGTATTTATACTTAACCCTAATACCCGCCGAATCAACTTAATATTTTCGCCGAAAATCTTGAGGAATTTTCGGCGAAAATTCCTTCATAAATGGCTAGTGTCCGGCTGCTTCTCTCCTGTGATTTTCGGACTGATGGTTCTCGGTGAAAACTTTGGGTTTTTGCCGAAAACTTCCTTGGCTGAGCATCAGTGGATTTTTCCTTGCATTTTTGCCGAAAACCATGGGTTATTTTCGCCGAAAATGTCAGTGTAAGCGGGCAGACTTTTGGTTTGACTTGATTGGCTCCTTTGTTCGATTCCGGTGCAATTCCTCGAGGTTCCAACGACTTAGACACGTCCTTGGCTACTTTATTTGACGGCAAAAACCTGTGTTAACATAAAAATACTAGAAAACCATCAAATAGACCCGAAACGGGCCAAGGTAACACAAATGGCACGAGATAGGGCAATCGATTGAATATTCGTCATTCTACCCTAAAAACCGTGTCTTAATCAAGGAAATGTCGCTTAAATGAGGCTGATAATCACGTCAAATTGAGTGTCATCACCCACTGATTTCCCTTTTCCTTCACTTAGCCTGAGTGGGGTTAATGGCCTGGCCTGACTCCTCTTCTAACTTCCTTCCTTGCTTCTGTCTAGTTGTGAACTAAATCCCCCCATCAGCCTTGTTGCCGCCTCCCTCTATTAAACAACAACTCGGTTGGGCTTTAAGTTGAGCCTTTTCTTTACTTCCATTCTCGAACCAACCCATGGGTCGGATCAATTGGTTCAACCAATTGATTCGGTCCATCGATTTAGAACTCAAATCCAGTGATTAACCCGAAAATAATTTATTCCGTGAAGGAAATAAATTACACTCACAAATTAATTAATTAAAATCAAATTAAAATCCTACAAATTTTTAACCAAAGAGGTTCAATCAGCATCAGGGAGCTTAAGAACCTCCTTCTTCATAACTTCTTGCATCATTGGGTTCAACTGGAGTTGTGGTTGTCTGACTGGTTTGAACTCCTCATCTAGTACGATCCGATGTTTGCCGAAGGCTTCAAAAATCCCTCTAATATCTGCTAACTGCCAGGCTATAGCTCAGATGTGTTTCTTCTAGAGCTTGACCAATTGCTTCTTCTGTCCAGATGACAGAACATAGCTGATGATGATCGGTAATTGTGAATCTTTGGCCAAGAATGCATACTCAAGATGATCTGATAGCTCCTTCAAAGTGAGTGTGGGCCGATGCTCATAGGAGGTAGTGATTCGACCCGGAGTGTGTTCAATGCATCTTCTAAACCTGAAATCAAGCACAACTCTAGCGGGTCGCTAGATAAGCATTAGCAACAAAGTCGACCAAAGCCAACTCCATAGAATGAACATATAAGTAGGTATCATCTTGAGCAGGAGAGTATATCATACAGTCCTTAAGGAGGAATATCACACTATCTTCGCCGACCTTCGAAGACAGCAAGCCATGCTTGACATCAATGGTCGCGCCAGCTGTTTCTAGAAAGGGCCGGCCCAAGATGAACGTTACATCAACCTCTAAGGTATCTAAGACAACGAAATCAGCAAGAATAGTAAAAGGACCATAATGAACAACCACGTCTTCTACCATTCCTGATGAGCCAGCCATACCCTAGACACGGCCAGAGCTGCCCCTGACCCGAAGGCAGGTGAAATCCTTCAAGGGCCAGATCAACGCCTACATGGAGTCTTAGAGCAAAGGTGGCCACAAAGAGGATGATCAGAGGATCGCTAGGAAAGGCTACACCCTTCTTAAGATGAAGGTCCCAGACCAGGAGCTGATGGAAGAATGCCCCAAAGAAGTGATGCCGAGTCGGACCATGATGCCGAGACCGCAGCGGCCCAAGGCCGAGACCTACTCCAAGACGCAGGCCGATGCTGGAGCTGCACCCATCACCCATGTGCCCCGTGGCCAAGCTATAGCCCAAAGACGCAATAGAGGCATCTCTGATGCCCAACGAAGGCTAGAAGATTAAGTACCTGACCAGATAATTCGAGGGCCTAGAGTCGAGCCAAACACCGGTGTTGGGTCGATGCCTGGGCACCACGCAGAGTCGAACTAGGCCGAGTTAACAAATTTGCCTTCCAAGAATCCTTCCCACACATGGATTCCTCATGCCTCAAGGATAAACTCCACTAATCCTAAACCAATTTGGAGAAGAACTCACGAAGGACACATAATCCTTGCCCAACTAGAACTCTTAATTCGACGTGGACAAGGACGTGGGCACGATCATCTATGTTTTGCCAGATTAGGGTTTTTCCTATATTTAGACTATTTTAGTGTTTTAGTAGGATTTCCCTTGTAGTTTCAACTGTTTAGGGATTAATTAGTATTCTAGAATTAGAATAGAAGTAGAATTCGAAGAGCTTGTTCCCGAATCCTTCCCTTATAAATAAAGGCCCTTGGCCTACGATGGAACACACACTTTGAATAATTATAATCTCAGAACACATGTTTTTGTTTCCCTTCATGTTTTTGCTCGTTGTTGCTTAGCTTAAGGTTTGGTTTATCATCTTGAGTATTCTCCCCCTTGGTGTGGCACCTTCGACTGGACACTTAAGGTTCCTAGCTCCTTATAGCTAGTGGGTCCAAGTACTTTCCACCTAGGCTCCATAGGTTCAACTTGTTATTTGGGTATTCAGCTTGCGGTGTTTAAGAGTCGTCTGCCCACGGTTGCAGCAGTTCACATCTGCTGGTTGTAACATCCCCGCCCAACCGAATAGGTTGGAACTCCAGTTCGGGTGATCAAGGTACTAGAATCAATGCCTCTGGGTCCCATTGAGATCTGGGATATTCGTACCTAAGTCGGGTTGAGTTTGCAAGTGATCTTGGTGTGAAGTGAAGCACACACGATGTGTGTCTGCAAGGTACACGTCGTGTATCTTAGTAATTCCAACAGAATTTGACAAAAGTGCGAAAAGATAACGCACAGCCGTGTGTCTTAGAAACACGCCGTGTAGTTTCATAACACAAGTTGTGTGTTATTAAACATGTCGTGCGTTTTGACATGGGTATAAAAGACGGGGTTTGACGGGAATTAGCAACTCCCAGCTTCTGTTCTCTCTCAACAAAATCCTTTTAACAAATAGTTTTTGGCCAAACTTCAAAGCGTAATTCTGTGAGATGAAGAGGTCGGATTGACAATCCGTTTCTTGCTACGTGTTCTAACCGACAAGACGAAGAGATTGCTATTCTCAATTTTTGGTTTGTCGGTGTAGGACCCAGTCAGTGAGAAGGGGTTAGGCTACGAGTTTGGAGTTGGAGGAATTGATATTTTGGGGAATAAGAAGATGTTTAGAGCCTAGTCTTCTATTCCATGTGAGGGCTTAGCACTGTTAGATAGTGTTGGACAGCCTGAGGGTTGTAACTTTGACTTAGATGAAAGTTAAAAGTTGCATGAAAATGGGGAGAGTAAAAGGGGTAAATTGTGTTGTGATTGTGCCTTTGATTGATTGTTTGATTGTTGTTGTGACTAGGGGTTTGGGATGAAATGAAATGATTAACGAACCGGCATATAATTGAGAGATGGGATAGAATTGGGGAATGGATGCCAGTTATGTAATATCTTGAATTGTCAGTTTGTGGATGCAAGAGTGATGACACTAGAATTAACATGATTATCAGCCCCATTTAAGTGACATTTCAATGCTTGAAACACAGGTTTTGGGGTAGTTTAGGGTGTTTTCACTCAATTGCTCTATTTCCCACCGATTTGGTTACTTTGGCCTTTTATGGGTCTATTTGATGTGTTTTCTAGTGCCTTTATGAATGCACAGGTTTTTGCCATCAATTGTGTAACCTCAGACGTGTTAGGGAAACAATGAAGCCTCGAGAAATGACTCGGCATCAAAGCCAGAAATCAAACCAAGTGAAGAAGTGAATTCCAACTGCTCAGCACAAAGTTCTCGGCGAAAATCCCAATTTTCTCACCGAGAATGTATTGAAGATTACTAAGAAGTTCTCACTAAAAACTAATGAAGAAACTTATGAAGAATTCTTGCCGAGATTTAGCTGGACATTTACACTGAAGTTCTCGGTGAGAACTTCCAATTTTCTTGCCGAGAACTATCTTCTTTTCCAATGGTGACAAGGTTAAGGACTATATAAGCTGTCGTCACACATCGATTCAGGGGATCATTCAATTACACTTTTTACAGTCCTACTTCAGAGCAGATAGAGAGAGTTTAGGGAGCATCGATGAGTTTCCGGAGAGATCTTGACACCATCTCCCCATCTCGGAGTGCTTGGAGCTAGGAGTGAAGATTGTCAAAAATCAGAGCTTCGTCAGAGTCGTCAGAATTAGCTTTTACAGTGTCTATCTGTTCTCCCTTTGTATGATGAACTCCCTAGTAGTTTCTGTTTCTTCCGTTATCAACATGAGTAGCTAAACTCGTTTAAGCTTAGATTAGATGAACCCTAAGTGACCCGGGGCTTTAAAGTAGTCAAGGATCGTCAGTAATTAGATTCAAATTCAGACAGTTTCTCTTGCATGATTGTTTTGTACTTCGTTCCTGTGTCTCTTGTCTAGCTTGATCACCTAGATTAGATTAGTGTTAAGATAAGGATAGTGGTGAACGTCCGCCTTACTTTAGAACATCAAATTAATCAATTAACCTATTCAATGGAGTATGCCTTTCGTAGGAACCATTTAGGGTTAATCCTCTTCTAGAATAACTCATTAATCACAATTAATTGCACCAGTTAGTTCTCCGTTGCAGAAATGAACGCACGGATGGTTAATTAACCTTGGTAGTTAGATCCGATAGAGCGAACGTTCATGGAACTTAGACCTAAGGGTATGTAGTTATGGTGGTTGATATGATCATATTTAGTGCATTTTAAGTCCTTGATTAGCCTAGGGATCTCCCATGTTTGATCTCATTTTGCTATTATTAATATGCCTTTATTGAAGTTTTATGCAAAGTGCTATTTTGTTGCTCGGTTGCCAATTTGAGGCCAATTCTGTGTATATTGGAGTTGTTTTCTTTGCATTTTCAGGATTTGGCATTGAAGTACTGGTGACAAGGAGCACGTAGGATCAAACGGGAGGTCAATCGGAGCTAGGACAGAGGAGATATGGTCGTTGCAAAATGCACGGTTTCATACTTAAGTTCTCGCCGAAAACACTCGGCTTGTGCAAACAGGAGACTTCCAGGAGACGGACTTTGGATTTGTGAAGGAGTTTTCGCCGAAAACATTAGAATGAATGCACAGCCGGTCGGTGTTTTCAAACCTATTTTCGGCGAAAATCTTAAATAATTTTCGTCGAAAATTCCAGTGATTTCCGGTGCAGTATATAAGGAAGAAGGAGGCGAAAATTAAAAGAGAGATTCATTATAGTTTTTACAACACTCGTCCGTCTCTCTCTCTCTCTCTTAACTCAACAATCGCCGATCATCACCTTCCTCTCAACCAAACATCATCCTCCCTCAATTGTTTATCAACTTGAAGATCAAGGATCTAAGTGAAGTCCCTCATAGCTTGGATTGGAGCTTGAAGAGCCAAGTAGGAAGATCCTTCATGGAAGCAAGGATGGTCTCCTCTACTCAATTTCAGGTTTCTTCCATGGTTATGCTAGGCTAAGCTTAGGTTTATTTTAGTGGGGGATGGATCAACCTAGGATACGTGATTGATTGTATGGATTGAGTTTCTCTTAGCCATTTGTGTAAGATGATGATCCTAGACCTTGTGCTTTGTAGCCATTAGAGCTTGATTTGTTCTTTTGGTATTGTTTATGTCTTTCAATACATGAGAATGATTGATTGATGTTGATCTAAGGTTATAGGATTGTAATTGGATGATTTGAGAGATTGGATTATACAATTGCAACCATTTTGAGCTTGTTTTCCTTGTTGTCATTTTATCAAACACTTGGTGTGCATTGAGTTTTCTTTCATTTGAAGGTTGAGAGACCCTTTTGATTGCTAGACTAGTGTTATATGATTGACATGAGAGTGTCTTGCATCATTTACCTTGTGCTAGATGAATGTTAGCATAGAATTCAAGTTTTTGGCATTTCATTGAGCAAGTTAAGGCACTCCATTACCTTTGTTCACATAGCGAGAGCATGGTGCATTTGGTCTAGGAGTAGAGAGTCAATTGTACGAGAGTTCGTTGATTCTACTTGAGTGAATTGCATGGTCATTAGTTTACACATCGTTGCTTGAGATTCAATCCAGCTTTCATGAACCTTGAGCTTGAAGAAACCTCTTGCTAAGCTAAACTCCCTTCTCTCTTGTTTGATCCTCAATTTCACTTGTTAGTCTTTCCTTGTTTGTTTATGCTTTTGATTTGTTCTCTTTCAAAACCAAAACTCAATTTTAAAATGTTTAGACCGTTCATGAACTTTGTGAGTATAAGCTTATGAGAGGACCTCGTGGAATACGACCTTGGTAAAATTCTTATCAAGTTTTTGGCGCCGTTGCCGGGGAACTCTCATTCCTAAGAAAGCAATTATTAGTGAACCGATCTTTACACTTCCTTCCATTTTCCTTTTAGCTTCCATGTTACTCTTTGTTTACTTTGTTATCCTGCATCGTTATATTACTCGGGTGTGTTCGTTGTGCTTGTTTGCAGGAGATTGGTGTTAGTGCATGAGGCGTTCAGCTCGTCTTCAAGCACGACTCCAAGGACTAGAACAAGTGCTCGAGCCACAGACTACTTCGCCACCTCCTACAGTTGAAGAACAAGAAGCCGACTGCATCTCACACCACACTATGTCTCATCACGAGGATGAGGATAACCATTCGGAACATTCACATCACACTAATGAAGATGATCAATCGCAAAGAGGTGCGAGGCGCACACTAGCTGATTATGCTCGCCCAACCCTCGAAGGGGCAGCCTCGAGCATCGTGCGAAGACCGGTAAATGCAAGAAATTTTGAGCTAAAGCCTAATATGATTCATATGGTGCAAAATGGAGTGGTGTTCAATGGCATTGATGGAGAATGTCCATTAAGGCACCTCAAAGACTTCCTTGAGATATGCGATACGGTGCAGAACGATCAAGTTCACCTGTATTGTGTGCGACTCCGACTCTTCCCCTTCTCACTCAAAGGTAGAGCCAAGTCTTGGTTGGAGAACCAACCTAGTAGAACATTCACTACATGGGAGGGACTAGCCGAAGCCTTCCTCGAGGAGTTCTTTCTCCCTTATATGACAGATGCAATCCGAGATCGTATCAACCACTTCACACAACACAAGGGAGAGCTCTTCCATGAGACTTGGAATAGGTTCTAAGCCCTTCTTCGGTCTTGTCCTCATCACAACTTCACCGAATGGAGTTTGGCGGATATCTTTGCTAGGTCCCTTGATTTTGAGAATACAAGGATGATCAACCAAGCCGCCCGAGGTGATCTAAGGATGCTCACTCCCGGAGATGCTCTAGAACTCTTTGCGGAGATGGCCAACAAGACAAGGAGTTGGTCTCGACAACAACCTCCAAGGTCCAAGTATGGGAGCGACACTCACTACAACTCTAGAGCTATAAGTTTTGATGCACCAAAGGATTCGTCTAGCTATGGGAAGAAGCCTAAGTTACCGGGGCACCAAGATGAAGATGACCCTATGTTTGCACTCCTCATGTCTAAGATCGATGCTATGGCATCTCAGGTAAGTAACCTGAGTATGCCTAAGCATCCCTCTAAGGTTCCATCATCTCATGTGGGTAATCCCCCGGTTGCTTCAATATATTGTTGTGAATGTTGTGGGGGTCAGGGTCACGATGTCAGTGCGTGCCCCTCCGCCACTCCTGAGCTTGGCCAAAGCGATCACAATGAGGAGGTAAGCTTCGCACAAGGTCAAGGATTCCATGGTAATTTCAACCCCCAAGGTAACTATCAAGGTAGCTATAACCGACCTTGGAACCAAGGTGGTGGATACAACAAGTCTAACCAAGGGTACCAAGGCCAAGGGAGTCAAGGTAGTGGTTACAACAACGGTTACAACCAAGGAAATCAAGGAGGATTCCAAGGTTATAGAGGGTATCAAGGCAACCAATGGTCTCAAGGAAGTAACCAAAACCAAGGTAGTCAATGGACTCAAGGAGGTCACCAAGGTCAAGGGAACCAAGGGGGAAATCAATGGAATCAAAGTGGACATCCAAATCAAAGCCCCCAAGGTCCTACCCCACCGGGAATGTACAATCATAGAGGTGATGGACCACCCGGATTCAACAAACCACCTCACAACAAAGAGGGCGGTTCTTCAATATCGCAAGAGGATACCAACGCGGCAATGATTCAACTTATCAAGAATCAACAGGCTTTAATTGCAAATTTGGAGAATCAAATGGGTCATATTGCTAAGACGCTCTCGGAGCGACCCTCGGGCACTTTGCCTTCCAATACCGAGGTCAACCCCAAAGGTCCGGAGCATTGCAAGGTAGTGACCTTGAGAAGTGGAAAACCTTTGCAAGATGCAACCTCTTCTCCAATTGACTCCCAAAAGGTACAAGCTCCTAATATAATGGTTGATGATGATGATATCAAGGATCCTTCGAATAAAGTTGAGGTTGAAGTCAACCCTCCTACAGGTAATATGAGTACTAAGGTTGCCAAGGAACCTAGTAAGGCTACATCGAGTACACCACCGGTCTCTCCTCCCGCACCGGTTGTACCTCCATACAAGCCTAAGCTTCCATACCCCTCTCGAGTGAAGATGGATGGCCTTGAGAAGGTTTTTAAGAAGTTTGTTGAGCGACTTAGTCAAATGCAATTCTCTCTTCCGTTTCCCGAAGCTATGACTATGATGCCTCAATAAGCTAAGTTCATGAAGGAACTCTACACCAACAAGAGGAAACTACCGGAGACATCTCTAGTTCACCTCAATGAGGAATGCTCTGCCGTTCTCTTCAAGAGTCCACCGGAAAAGCTTAAGGATCCAGGTACTTTTACTATCCCTTGTGCTATAGGTAATACCTCTTTGGCTAATGGTCTTGCGGATCTAGGTGCTAGTATCAATGTCGTGCCTTATTGCATATTTGAGAAACTAGGGTTATCTAATCTTCGTCCTACTCGTATGTACATTCAACTTGCGGACAAGTCAACCAAGAGTCCTAGGGGAATTGTTGATGATGTGCTAGTTAAAGTTGATCCTTTTGTTTTCCTAGTTGATTTTGCGGTCATTGACACCGATGATGTGGATGTCTCATTGATATTTGGTAGACCATTTCTTGCCACTTCTCGTGCTTTAATTGATGTGCATAATGGGAAATTGACATTGAGAGTAGGACAAGAGATTGTCACATTTTGCATAGCCGATGGCATGAAATTTGCTCACGCACAAGATGATTTAGAGTACTCGTGTGATACTATTGCTTTGGCTAGTGTGTGTAGTATTTCTAACTTTGTGTGTCGAGATTCTTTGGATGTTTGCCTTAGAATGAATGTGCAGGAACATTTAGACACCCCAAAGTTAAAAGCTCAGGTGGCTTACCTTGATGAAGGGAGAGACAAGTTGGAGAGTGAAACAGTTTTTGTTGCTCTTCCGAAGGTGGAAAGGGTGAAGACCTCTTATGAAGAACCACCTACTCTTGAGCTCAAGCCTCTTCCCACTCATTTGGAGTATGCTTTTCTAATGCCAAATTCTAAGCTACCGGTCATCATAAATTCTAGGCTTCTACCCGAGCAAAAGGACCGTCTAGTGGAGCTCCTCAAGAAGTATATGAGAGCTATCGCGTGGAGCATCTCGGATATTCGAGGTATAAGTCCCACATTTTGCTCACATCGGATCCTCATGGAGGAAGATTTCAAGCCGGTTGTGCAACCTCAAAGAAGATTGAATCCTAACATGAAAGAGGTTGTGAAGAAAGAGGTTATTAAGCTTATGGATGTGGGGATTATCTTTCCCATCTCGGATAGTCCTTGGGTTAGCCCTGTGCAAGTTGTTCCCAAGAAAGGAGGGATCACGGTGGTAGCTAATGACAAGAATGAGCTCATCCTGACAAGGACGATCACCGGGTGGCGTGTTTTCATAGATTATCGTCGACTCAATGAGGCCACTAGGAAGGATCATTTTCCTCTACCTTTCATGGATCAAATGCTCGAGCGTCTCTCCGGTCACGAGTACTATTGCTTCTTGGATGGCATGTCCGGATACTTCCAAATACCGATTGCTCCGGAGGACATTGAGAAGACCACATTCACATGCCCTTTTGGTACGTTTGCTTATCGCCGAATTCCATTTGGATTGTGCAATGCTCCCGCTACCTTCCAACAATGTATGCTTGCCATCTTTGATGATTTTGTGGAAGATATCATGGAAGTGTTCATGGATGATTTCTTGGTCTTTGGGGATTCGTTTGATCTTTGTTTGAGGAACCTTGAGAAGGTGTTGCATCGTTGTGAAGAGACCAATCTCACACTAAGTTGGGAGAAGTGCCATTTCATGGTCAATGAGGGGATTGTTCTTGGTCACAAGATCTCTCGAAGAGGCACTGAGGTTGATAAGGCAAAGCTAGAGACCATCTCTCAACTTCCTCCACCTTCATCCATGAAAGCCGTGAGAAGTTTCTTGGGGCATGCTAGTTTTTATAGGCGCTTCATCAAAGACTTCTCCAAGATAACTACTCCTATGACTCGGCTTCTCGAGAAGGATGTAGACTTTCGCTTGGATGATGAATGCATGCGAGCCTTTGAACTCCTAAAGGGTAAACTCACAAATGCTCCTATACTCATTGCTCCGGATTGGTCGAAGTAATTTGAGTTGATGTGCGATGCTAGTGATTACGCTATTGGAGCGGTTCTAGGCCAACGAATTGATAAGAGATTCCATCCAATATACTATGCAAGTAAGACTCTCAATGAAGCTCAAAGGAATTATACAACTACGGAGAAGGAGCTCTTGGCTATAGTGTTTGCTTTTGATAAGTTTAGGTCCTACTTGGTGCTTTCTCACACTATTGTCTTCACGGACCACCAAGCTTTGAGGTACCTTCTATCTAAGACCGATGCTAAACCAAGATTGATTCGATGGGTTCTTTTGTTGCAAGAGTTTGACATTGAAATTCGAGATAAGAAGGGATCCGAGAATGTAGCCGCCGATCACTTGTCTCGTTTGAAAGAAGCTGAAATGGTACACAAGGTAATGAAGAAATCAATGACGACTTCCCCGATGAGCTATTATTCGCGTTAGCAACTTTGGAGTTCAAGGAACCGCGGTTCGCGGATTTAGCTAACTACCTTGCTAGTGGATACTTGAAGGAGGGTCTCTCCACTCAAGACAAAAGAAAGTTCTTTGCATATTTGAAGCATTACTATTGGGACGATCCTTTTGTGTTTCGAGTTGGCTCCGATGGGATGATTAGAAGATGTGTTAACCATGGAGAAGCGAAGGACATCATACTTCATTGCCACTCCGGTCCAACGGGTGGACATCATGGGGCAAATCGCACGGCTCGCAAGGAGGTTAAGTTTGTTCGTGGAACAGTTTAAGCCAAATTGTTATCGCTTGAATCTCAATGTGACCGATCTTGTCATTTGTGGACTTGGATGTTTTCTAATTCATTTGCTTGAGGACAAGCAAAGCTTAGTCGTAGGGGAATTTGATTTGATCATATTTAGTTCATTTTAAGTCCTTGATTAGCCTAGGGATCTCCCATGTTTGATCTCATTTTGCTATGATTAATATGCCTTTATTGAAGTTTTATGCAAAGTGTTATTTTGTTGCTCGGTTGCCACTTTGAGGCCAATTTTGTGTCTATTGGAGTTGTTTTCTTTGCATTTTCAGGATTTGGCATTGAAGTACTGGTGACAAGGAGCACTTAGGGTCAAACGGGAGGTCAATCAGAGCTAGGACGGAGGAGATATGGCTGTTGCAAAATCGAGAAAAATGCACGGTTTCATACTTAAGTTTTTGGCGTGAACCTTATAGTTCTCGCCGAAAACACTCGGCTTGTGCAAACAGGAGACTTCCAGGAGACGGACTTTGGATTTGTGAAGGAGTTTTCGGCCAAAACCCTGGAGAGTTTTCGCTGAAAACATTAGAAGGAATGCACAGCCGGTCGGTGTTTTCAAAGCTATTTTCGGTGAAAATCTTACATAATTTTCGCCGAAAATTCCAGTGATTTTTTTTTTTGATGAATAAATTCCAGTGATTTATATAAGGAAGAAGGAGGCGAAAATTAAAAGAGAGATTCATTATAGTTTTTACAACACTCGCCTGTCTCACTCTCTCTCTCAACTCAACAATCGCCGATCATCACCTTCCTCTCAACCAAACATCATCCTCCCTCAATTGTTGATCAACTTGAAGATCAAGGATCTAAGTGAAGCCCCCATAGCTTGGATTGGAGCTTGAAGAGCCAAGTAGGAAGATCCTCCATGGAAGCAAGGATGGTCTCCTCTACTCAATTTCAGGTTTCTTCCATGGTTATGCTAGGCTAAGCTTAGGTTTAGTTTAGTGGGGGATGGATCAAGCTAGGATAGGTGAATGATTGTATGGATTGAGTTTCTCTTAGCCATTTGTGTAAGATGATGATCCTAGACCTTCTGCTTTGTAGCCATTAGAGCTTGATTTGTTCTTTTGGTATTGTTTATGTCTTTCAATACATGAGAATGATTGATTGATGTTGATCTAAGGTTGTAGGATTGTAATTGGATGATTTGAGAGATTGGATTATACAATTGCAACCATTTTGAGCTTGTTTTCCTTGTTGTCATTTTATCAAACACTTGGTGTTCATTGAGTTTTCTTTCATTTGAAGGTTGAGAGACCCTTTTGATTGCTAGACTAGTGTTATATGATTGACATGAGAGTGTCTTGCATCATTTACCTTGTGCTAGATGAATGTTAGCATAGAATTCAAGTTTTTGGCATTTCATTGAGCAAGTTAAGGCACTCCATTACCTTTGTTCACATAGTGAGAGCATGGTGCATTTGGTCTAGGAGTAGAGAGTCAATTGTGCGAGAGTTCGTTGATTCTACTTGAGTGAATTGCATGGTCATTAGTTTACACATCGTTGCTTGAGATTCAATCCAGCTTTCATGAACCTTGAGCTTGAAGAAACCCCTTGGTAAGCTAAACTCCCTTCTCTCTTATTTGATCCTAAATTTCACTTGTTAGTCTTTCCTTGTTTGTTTATGCTTTTGATTTGTTCTCTTTCAAAACCAAAATTCAATTTTAAAATGTTTAGACCGTTCATGAACTTTGTGAGTATTAGCTTATGAGAGGACCTCGTGGAATACGACCTTGGTAAAATTCTCATCAGTGGTGTGTGAGAACTGAATGAATTAGGACTTTCGCCGGTCTTGTGATTGCCACTGCTCTGGTGATCTTAGGGGGATTCTTGTCTAAGCTTGTCTGTCATCTCGTTAGTAAAAACCAATCAATCAATCTATCTTTTAATTTCATTTCAATTTCCTTGCATTATAGTTTCAAAGTCGTGGAACTCACACCACACACAACTTGTTTAAACCTGAGTAAAATTGCTAGCTTCTTTGAGTAGTCGATTTGAAGAAACCTCGAGTGATTCGACCTACCTTACTTTTCAAGTAGGATAGTTATTTGACAACACACAAAAACATGTTCATCAAATTGGCGCCGTTGCCGGGGACTCTTCTCTATCATTTGAAAGAAGAGTTGGCATTTTATTCTTCTACCTTCCATCGTTTCATCTTTCATCTCACTTCGATTTTACACCAGTTGTTTTTGTTTTTGGTTCCTTGCAGGTTGTCTATAGGTATTTGAATAGTTCGTTCACTCATTCTTAGTCTAACCCTCTCAAGACTAATAATTCAGACAAGCCGGGTAGTTCTGCACCGCCTAAGCAACCCCCAGTGCCTAAGCAAGCTACAATCATCCTGCCTTCATCCTCTACCCTATAAAGATTGAGGAGTCGAAGGAGGATTCTTCTTCTTCCGCATCTTCCACTTCATCAGACTCACCGCCACCCTCTCCTAGGATGGGTGACCGACAGGCACTACCACCTCCGCCTCCTGCTCCGCGCATTATGGTGATTATAACAAATCGAGCGCAACTAGCATTCGGTCAAGCATCGCTGTTCCTCACAACGATGTCGATCCTGACTATGAGATCAAAATCGCTTTCTTGGGAATGATCTATAGGGTTGTCCAATTCGAAGGGAAGCCACATGACAACCTATGCACAAATTTGGTGGACTTCCTTTCCATGTGCCAAACCTTCAAGAGTGGGAGTCTCAATAAGAACACCTTATGCTTACGAGCCTTCCCATTCTCTCTTAGAGGCCGCAAAGAGATGGCTAAATAGCAAGCCACCCGGTCACTACACCACCTAGGACGATCTTACTGAAGACTTTGTTAAGGAGTATTTTCCTCCGGCCAGAACCACAGCTTATAAGGATAGCATTGCTCGATTCAGACAGAACGACGGAGTCAGCTTATACGATGCCTGGAATAAATTCCAAGAACTCCTCTACGACTTCCCTCATCACAACTTCGAGCAAACGTAACTAACTGAAATCTTTGCTCGAGGGATGAATGAAGAATCTGCTAAGTGGATCAACTCCTTGGCTGAGGGAGATTGTACCGTGCTCACACTAGAAACTTCTCTTCTTCACTTTACAAGCTGTGCATCTAAGTCCAGAAATTGGGAGAGACTATCTGAAACAGCTAAGAGCTGATTAAGCCTTGTAGAACAGATCAAGGCCGAAGTACAAAAACACATAAAGAAGGTTGGCGCACCCACCAACTCTCCATCAACTTCTGTCTATGTTGCTGATTGTGAATGGTGTGGGGTATGTGCTCATAATTGAGCAAGTTGTCAGAACTTCGGTAAAGCAGACGTATGGTCTGTAGATGAAGTGAATTTTGTTGGTCAAAGCTTCACCAACAATCAAAAAGGCCACTCCGACTATCGTCATTTCAGACAATCGCAACAACAAGGGAGCTTCCAAGAGCGTACTCCTTACAACTCCGGCATCAACCTGAACCAGAACAACCGACCATCTGGGTCGTATCAAGAATAAAAGCCGAACAATCAATCTGGAGGAATCTACCAACCGCCTCACAAGAATCAAGGCAACTATGGTACAACACCTGTTAATCGCCAGAATCAGTACTTGGACAACACTTATCAAGGCCCTCCTGGATTCACCGGAGGGCAACAACCTCAACGATCAGTGCCGCAAGATAACAAGGATAGCGAGTTGGATAAGAAGCTCAATTAGATCATATCCAGACTCGACGACAATGATGCTCAATGGAAATCTCAGGCTGCTCTGAATCAAGGACAGGCAAATCACGCACAGAAAGTGGAAAGCCAAGTGAGCACCCTTATCGGCCTCATGTCCAGTGGCCGGCCCTTGGGTCCGTTACGTAGCCAAACTTATCCAAACCCAAGGAATGAGCATGTCAAGGCCATCTCTACAAGAAGCGGCAAGCAACTAGTTGGTCCTACAGCTCTTCATCCGATAATGGTTCCTGATGATATCGCTATAGACATGCTAGAGATTGAAGATATCACAGAAGAATAGGAAGATAAAGATGACGAAGAGATGACTACCCGCCTCCTCCAACACCGGCTCTTGAGCAACCTCTTCCTCCATATCAACCTAGGATTTCGTTCCCTAAGGCTATGAAGCTCAAGACTCTTGACACCCAATACAAGAGATGGTATTCGATCATGGAGAACACGGAAATCAAAATACCAGTCACCGAAGCTATCCAGATGATACCAGAAGTTAGAAAATTCGTAAAGGATCTTGCGAAAAATAAGAAGAAGGGAGAGTTGTCTTCCGTCTCCCTTAAGGACGAGCGCTCTACCGACCTCGACCGCACCCATCCATACCTCCCCCAGCTAAGTGCTCCGATCCTGGTTCTTTAACTCTACCTTGCTTTATCAATGGTATTAAAATTGATAGTAGCTTGGTTGATTTAGGTGCATCTATCAATGTCATGCCTACTTGCATATATTAAAAGTTGAATCTAGGCGAATTAAAACCAATTAGTATGCAGTTGGTGTTTGCTAACAGATCTATCAAAGCACCTAGGGGATTAATTAAAGATGTAACTATCTGTTGTGGTCCTTTCACTATCCTAGATGATTTTGTTGTTATGGATACCCGAGAGGAAGATGTTACCCTCCTCCTAGGCGACCGTTTATGGCAACAGTCGGCATGACAATCAATGTCCCGAATCTCTTGTTGACATTAAGGGTCGAAACGGATAGCGTAACATTCCACCTCAAGGACGGTATGAAGTACATTCCCAAGGACGATGCACATTGTTTATCGGTCGATATTGTGGAGTTGGCCTCGCCCAACTTTAATACTAATGAAATTTATAGTGTTTCTCCCAAGATGGTTATGACTGTGCTAAACAGACTATCCATCCAATGAATGAGGCTCAAACACAAAAGCCGAAGAAGAAGAACAAAGAGAAAGCACCCACCATTGAATCACCACGAGCTAGAGATCCTGGTGAAGTAAAGAAGGAGTGCACGGTGAAGAAGCAAGAAGTTTGGAAGCCACTTGTCCCGCCATCCTCCACCAAGCCACCAGGCAAAGATGTACACTTGAAGGATCTCTTCGGACCATTCGAAGTTACCGGACAGCTCCCCGATGGACGGACTCAATTGACTCACATCAATGGGAGGAGATTCCTTCTGATCGGAGGTAAATCGAAGTTGTACTCCATGGATTCTGATGCGAGTGTGAAGGAAATCCTGAGTTGGGACAGTAGGGTGGTACCCGACACGGCCAGGGAAAGCTGGTGGAGGACCGTGGACGGCGGGTGTGACGGGAGCGGAAGCTCGGGAGCTAGAGCCGGTGTCAAGTCGCGCCTTAGTCCTGCGCTCATGAGTGACATTCCTATAGCCAGAAACGAAACCAGATTAATTAACTAATAACCCACCCCACACTTAGTAGAAAAACTCAATTTCATAGAGAAATGAGGAAAACCGAGTGGGGGTAAGCAAAGTAAGCAACCAGTAATCACAATAAATCACAAAGCATGCATATATCTAGCCGGAATGTTCATATCATAATTAGAGATCAGAAGTCAAACTGACATTCAAAAAGTCAACATCATAGCACATTGAACCCTAATCATGGCAATACTAGCTCAAAGCAGGAAATGACGGCATAATTATAAACTCAGATTGCAAACACAGTAATACAAACGTGAATGAACACACATGGCAGCCAAACAAGCATAGACAATTCATGGTCAAACCGACATTTCTCAAAAGTCAACATCGCAAAGAATCGATCTTTAAGCATAGCAACACACGATCAAATGGTATTAAAATTCAGCACAATTCTCCCTAAGCATGCTAGATCAGTCCAAAACAATCAGCTAACCTAGTTCACACGAAACAGTCGACACGCAAATCGAGGTAGATCGAAAAATAGTCAACGGAAGTCAGCCCCGATGAAATTCAGCATTCAACATGTCAAAAAATTTGGAATGAAAAGTTCTATAACTTACCTTGAAGCCATGAGAGTTGAAAATGAACGGAGAGAGAGAAATTGGTGAAAAATTGAGAAAACTAGGGTTTCGCTGAACGGGAGCTCTAGAGCTCCGATTCGAATGATTTACGGCTCGAAACGATCGCAAAACGGAGAGGAACAGGGCGGCGGTGGTGGGAAATGGGTGGTGGCGGTGAAAATATGGCGGCGTCGGCGTTCGGATTTACAAACAGGGGGAGGGTTTTTGATTTTTTGAAAATAAGAAGTGAGGGGGAGAGAGAGAGTGACCGGGAAAATAAGGGAAAATTTTTGGAATTTTTGCCTCAGGTTTTTGGCGAAAATATGTGCAATTTTTCGCCGAAAACTCAAGTTAAAATTGTCTGCCAGTTTTCAAATGAGTTTTCACCGAAAAGTTTAACTAAAATTGACTGGAAAACACAGGGGGTTTAAAGGGCAGTTTTTGCCGAAAAATGGGACAGTTTTCGCCAAAAAGTTTGACCTGCACGAGTTGAAAATATTTTCACAATCCGGTAAACTTCAGAAAATCACAATTAAATCAACAAAAATCGGAACAACCTCAAACAACTTGCGATTGAAACGATGACACACAGACTACACACGAAAAATCATGCAAACTGACACTTTTGGCTCCCCCAAACCGACTCTAAAACACTAAGTTTGACACAAATGAAAAACTGACTCCAGCCGTGGGTTGCCTCCCACAAAGCGCTCTTTTATTAACGTCCTTGAGCTGGACGATACCTGGACGGTATTAGGAGACTTCCCAACTCAAGATATCCTTAACGCTAGCATCGGAGTTCATGAAGTAGAGCTTCGGGGCATCTCCGTCAACCATAAATTTCTTCCCGTTAGCGTGTATGAGCTTGGTACGTCCATCGGGAAGGTGATCAGTGATCTTGAACGGACCAAAAAGTTCTTTTGAGTGGTCATCTTCTACAAGGAATACGGTGGAAGGAATGAGAATGATCGGCTTCGTCTTCTCTTTAACCTCCGACTTCATATCACCAGGATCGGTGATCGTCGGTGTTTCCTTAGGAGATGCTTTTGGCTTCTCTTTCTTTACTTGCTCCAGCTTTGGTAACTCGGAAAGAATTGGTGGTGCAGCTGGCTCGGTAGAAGGTGGCGGAACAATTGGTCTCCAAACCATTTGAGTCTTTTTCTTCTGATCCTTTCTCCGCGACCTGCCAGGTTCCTTGCTCGGCGATGAAGAAGAGGCTTTCAGTTCCTTCTTCTTTAGCGGCTTTTGAGCAGAAGATTTTGGTTTCTGCTTGGTAATCTGTTCAACACCTGCAATAACAATTGATCTAGGAACACTAGAAGAGACGTCAGTAACGGAGTTGACCAGAGTCAACTCTACAGTTTCAACAGCTAGACAATGAGATTCTTCATTCAAAGGAGTGTATGTTCATTCAGTCTTTAAGGCAAAACTTTATCGTGTCCTTATCAACCCTCACAGTCAAGGAACCATTTGGAACGTTAATTTGCATTCTAGTTGTTTCCATGAAGGGTCGTCCTATGAGAATGGTAGAATCATCCTTACTAGTATCTATTATCACATAGTCAGCTAAGAACGTGAAAGGACCACATTTAGTAACAACGTCTTTTATCTCTCCTCTCGGAGTTTTCAGTGATCTATCAGCAAAGACAAGTTGTATGCTAGTTGGTTCAAGTTCTCCTAGGTTCAATTTTTCAAATAAACTCATAGGCATAACATTGACAGACGCGCCTAGATCAACCAAACTACGTTCTATCTCAACATCATTAATAACTAGAGGAAGAGTGAAAGAACCAGGATCAGAACACTTAGCTGGGTATGGCGATGAAGGTTTCTTGCTACGAGCGGCAGGATATCCTTCTTTACCTCCCCACATGCCAGTCTCGATCCTTGCGTTCGGCAGCAATGCTCTTGGAAAAGAAGGCTTAACGTAGTACAGAGCAAGAGGAGGATCATACTCCTTAGGCGCCTCCTTCGGTGCTTCCTTCTTCTCTAGAGCTTCTGATATGGTCCAACTATGCTACCCTGATGTCAATCAGTACTCCTACACCCCACCAGGGTCACCTAGCCTAGGCAGGACCCTAAAACCTCTCAAGAAGCGAATGGATCCAAAGGCAGGCCATCTTCAAGCCCTAAAGCCAAGGTATAATAAGAAATATCAACTAAGTCCTTCCCTTGCAGGTAGAAAGACTCCGAGAGATGGAATGCTATTCCAGGCCATGCTGCTGGCCGAGGGTATAAGCCCTAGCACCAAAGAGAAACTTCAGCCTGCTCCTAGCCTGACCTCTAGGAGCCCTGAAGAAGAAGTCAGTTCCTTGAGTGACCCTCTAGAAGCATTTCTGGAGTACAGAAGGAAGAGAGCCCAAGAACACTTGGCCCGGAGAGGAGAGCTTCCAAGGATCGACCATGAGCTGAGCCATGAGAAGAATTGGAGTCCTTGGCCCCGAAGCATGACACTTTGACCACCCCTGGAGAGCTACATCCGAAGCTACTTGGAGGCCTACCTGAAGCTTAAAGAAGAAGGCCCGAGCGGAAATGGAAAAGGCCCAAGGAAAGAACAGCCCCGAGCCCTAGACCGGCAACTAGACCGATCTGAGGAATTCCATGAAGCCGGCCACGAAGACCAGGCCTTTTGGACAAGGCCCTTGCCACTGAACCAGCCCGGTGCACCAGGCCCACGACCGCCACCCGAAGCAAGCCCAGCGCCCGACCGGTCAAGCCCACTGGGCCGCCACATGCGCCCAACCAGCCTGAGCAGCCATACGCGGCCAGATTAGAGTTTTTGACCTAATTTAGGTCTTTTATTCTGCTTTAAAGACTAAAACTATTATTTTATGTTTATTCCTTTTTAGTAGGATTATTTAGGGGTTTTAGGATTCTTTTTCGAAGTAGGACTCTTTATTTTATTATTATTTAGGAAGTAGTGTTAGGGAGGAGAGCTTGTTCCCTCACCTATATATAGAGGCCACCGACCACCCATTGTAACCAAGACTTTTATGAAATAAACCCCCTTTTTGATAGAACTTTGTTCTTGAAACCCCTTACTGTATCTGCATGTTGCGATACTGAAGGATCGACTTATCATCAAGAGCATCCATCTCTTGGCGTGGCGTCTACAACTTGATACTTCTGG
Organism: Linum lewisii; assembly: GCA_034768395.1. Classification (NCBI taxonomy): domain Eukaryota; kingdom Viridiplantae; phylum Streptophyta; class Magnoliopsida; order Malpighiales; family Linaceae; genus Linum; species Linum lewisii. The sequence goes on from CM068302.1 coordinate 43,280,841, forward strand.
TTCCCAACTGTTATATAGCTGATGGGTCAAAGTCCTCTTCCGTCCCCGGTTCCCGATGGTTCTACCTCGTTGCACGGTCTCAACTTGCGGTGTTCAAGGGTCGTCTGCCCACGGTTGCAGCGGTTCACATCAGCTTCATCAGTCCTGCATAAATTAGAAGAAGCATTAGTAGATGACTTTGTAGATTCTTGAACGGATACCATTGATGAACCGTCGTTGTGCTGAGCAGGTTCGATCAAATAACTATCAAGCTCAAGAGCTAGGATAGATCGTATTCCATGGGCCTTCGAATGATTGGCTACTTCAGAACTAACAAATTATTCAAAGAAAAAACACTTAGTGCGTGGTGTGAGTTCCACGACTTCTACTACTAAGAAATGCAGAAAAATTAAAAAGATTAAACTAATGCAGATTGGGAATTAGGGTTTGGAAACAAGAATGACAGACGAACTTAGAATTTGAATCCCCCTTCGTTCCCCAGAGCATTGGCAATCAACAGATCAGCGGATTTCGATTCTTATTCAATCAATTACTAAGACACCACCATAACTCCTTACCCTTAGGTTTAAGACCGGCAAACGTTCGCTCTATCCGTTCTAACTACCAAGATTAACTAGCCGCCCGGGTACGGTCGCCTCTCGCAACGACTTAATTAATTGGTGTAATTACTAGTGATTAATGAGTTACTCTTGCAGTGGATTAACCCTAACCGGTTCCTACGAAAGGCACGCTCCAATTATAAGGTTAATTGTTCAATTCGATGTTCTAAAGTAAGGCGAGCGTTCGCTTCTATCCTTGGCTTAACAAGAATCTAATCTAGGTGATCAATCCATACAAGAAACATGCACAATGAAGAACGAACCAAACATGAAACAAAACTAATTGAATTTTGAATCTAATCACCGCCGATCCGTGACCGCTTTAAAGCCCTGGGTCACTTAGGGTTCATCTAGTCTAAGCTCTAACGAGTTTAGCTACTCATGATCATTACAAAAGAGACAAAGTTAAAGAAAGAGTTCATCATTCAGAGGAAGAACAGAAAAGAATCTGAAAAACCTAATTCAGGCGACTCTGACAGACTCCGATCTTCGGTAAGTTGCACTCCTAGCTCCGGTTCTCCGAGATGGAAGGGATGGCGTCACAATCTCTATCCGGCTCTTCGAACTCCAACTCTTCGCTCCAGAACTTCAGAGAAATCTTATCTCGAAAAGTTGTGTTTTTCGAATTATGAATTGTCTATTTCTTCTGGCCACCGGATTAAGTATAAATACTTAACCCTAGTTGGGCCGAGCTGAGCTGATGTTTTCGCCGAAATCATATGGATAGTTTCAGCGAAAATTCTTGTGTAAATTGCCATGATTTCTCTGCCTTGCATTTTCGGTCCGAAGAGCTTAATGGTTTCGCCGAAATCAGTCTTCACTTGGCATCAGCTGATTTGCATTGTTGATTTCGCCGAAACTGTGAGATCATTTTCGCTGAAGGTACAAGTGCATATGGGCAGATTTTCGGTTTGACTTGATTGGCTCCTTGGATCGATTCCGGTTTGATTCCTCGAGGTTCCTACGCCTTAGACACGTCCATGGCTACTTTATTTGATGGCAAAAACCTGTGCTAACACAAAAACACTAGAAAACCATCAAATATACCCGAAACTGGCCAAGGTAACACAAATGGCACGAGATAGGGCAATCGATTGAATATTCGTTATTCGACCCTAAAAACAGTGTCTTAAGCAAAGAAATGTCGCTTAAATGAGGCTGATAATCACGTCAAATCGAGTGTCATCAAATACCCCACACTTAAGCTTTTGCTTGTCCTCAAGCAAACTGAATAGAAACGCTCATGTTCATAAATGATAAGATCGATTAAATTGGAGCTCAATCAAGCACAATGAATTATTAGACAGATCGATCCTAGAACAAGAAACCTAACATGCATACTGATCAGCCAAACTACCTGGTCTCACTAATAAACTGCACACGACAAGTAATTAGCAATCAATCATGCACGAATTTGACCTAACCGACCAGACTTCTCACACAGGATATATTTAGTACAATGGGGACTCTCACTCTCTGTGTTTAAGGACGTGTTTCTGCTCTCGATCGTTTTCTGTTACCGAATCCTGTCATAGGTTTGCATTTCGACCACATCTCCACCACTGTGACAACACGAGTATCTAGTCAAGAAGGACTTCCCTGCTAGGACCGTAATGAAATCTACACTACTCGGGTTTATAATGAGATGGATGATGGGAATGAATGATGATGGCTTGGTGCGGTGTAGCTTTCGACTAACTTCCCTCGAATCTAATCTATGGCTTCCTACCGTCTAACCACACACGGGTAGAATAATGAACGCTCGTCCTATGATACCCTCAAGCAACCTAGCACTTATTCTTTTTCTTTTGCATACATTTTTCTTTTCAACTTTTCTTACGACTTCGTTCTTCCATTTGTAGGGAGAAGAACGTTTTACTTGAACTAAACTTTGAACTTTTTCTGATTTTCTTCTTTCTTCATTTTTTTTTTCTGAAGCTTGCTTCTTTTCTTACTTTATTTTTATTTTCTTTTGTGCCGATTTTTCTTTTAGTTGCTAGAGGGGTTTACAAGTCCGGACATATTAGCTAAGACCACCTGTTTAATGGCTATAGGCAGGTTACCACAAACCGACTTCCGGTAGGTCAATCTAGAACTACAACCACAGGGGATCAATGGGGAATGAAAGAAATGGGAAATGACTGTAATGTAATATCGAACCGAAAGAACAGGCCAAGCTCAAGGGTCTAAACCTAGCGGATTTTATCGTTTGGGAGGCTATCTGGCTTAGTAGCTGAATCTAGGTGCCCCTATCCTTCTAGAACTCTGTCATCGTGTGGTCTCGAGTTGGTCTCATGCAAATTCTAACTCGTTCGAGTAAACAGAAAACCACTCAGAAAGAATTAAAATTGCAAGTTACGTGCAATGGATCAAAAGCTCACAGTTGGTTTGCTAGTCGGATTCGGTCATTTTCATGCAATCAAGGCTACAAACTACAAGTGTGATTTTAAAATTCTGTTCTGACCAAGCAATTTAGCATCAAAGCATACAAGTTGGTTCTCAAGTTCTAGGTTAAGCAGTCTAAGCATCATTATGAAAGGTTGAACAACAACTTAACATCAAAAATCAAGAACTGAGCCATTCTAATGCTAGAGAGACTGGAATGGAATCACGAGGCACACAAAACACAATCAAGGGCAATCAAGTTCATGCAAGATTCTCTAGCATCCTACCCCACACTTAAATCGGACTGTGTCCTCACAGGACTAATTCTAGAGTTTAGAGTGATGAGCGAAAATGAGAGAAGGTGAGAGAGGAAGTTGTCCGAAATTTAAAGGATAAGTTAGGTGAATTTTCAAATCAGTTTCGGTGAAAGTAGGGGGTGGTTTCGCCGAAACTACTAGTTAAAATGGATTGACCGATTTCAAAAGGCGGTTTCGCCGAAAATGGAAGCTCGGTTTCGCCGAAAATTTTAGTTGGGATGGTTTCGCCGAAATCCGAAAATTTTCGAACCAAAAATGAGGACAGGAGAAACAGGTCCGAATTTTGAAAATCGGTTTCGCCGAAAACAAGGGTGGTTTCGCCGAAAATTTTGAACTGCTCGGGTTGAAAATGTTTTCGTAAATTAGGCCAACTTCAGAAAATCACAGTTAAATCCAAAAAAATCGGAACGACCTCAATCAACTTGCGACTGACTCTATGACATGCAGACTCTACACGAAAAATAATAAATCAAACAAATTGACAATTTTGGCTCTCTCGAACCGACTCTAAAAGACCAAGGTTGAAACAAAACAAAACTGACTCCAGCAGTGGGTTGCCTCCCACGAAGCGCTCTTTTATTAACGTCCTTGAGCTGGACGATACCTGGACGGTATTAGGAGACATCCCAACTTAGATTCTCCTTCACGCTCGCGTCGGAGTTCATGAAGTACAGCTTCGGGACTTCTCCGGTAAACGTGAATTTCTTCCCGTTCGCATGCAAAAGCTTGGTACGTCCGTCGGGAAGATGATCAATGAACTTGAATGGTCCAAACAGCTCTCTAGAGAGGTCATCCTTCTCGAGTGTGACGATGGAAGGAATGACGACTGTCGGTTTCTCTTTTTCTTTCTTCTTCGGCTTGTTATCACCAGGATCGGTGATCGTTAGTACTTTCTTAGGAGATGCTTTCGGCTTCTCCCTCCATACTTGTTCCGGCGCCGGTTTCTCGGAACGTGTTGGTGGTGCAGCTGGCTCGATGGTAGACGGTGGAATTTTTGGTCTCCAGACCATTTGGGTCTTCGTCTTCTTGTTCTTTCCTCGAGGTCTGCTCGGTGGTTTAGAAGAGGCTTGCAGTTCCTTCTTCTTCTTCTTAAGCGGCTTCTGAACCGAAATTTCTAGTTTTTTCGTAATGACTTGTTTAATATCTGCAGCAACAACTGATCTAGAGACACTGGAAGAAGCATTAGTAACGGAGTTGACCGGAGTCAACTCCACAGTTTCAACAGCTAAGCAGTGAGATTCTTCATTCCTAGAGTCATATTTCATGCCGTCTTTAAGACGGAACGTTTTCGTTTCTTTACCAACTCTTAAAGTCAAAGAACCATTAGGAACGTTAATATTCATTCCAGTAGTAGCCATGAAAGGTCGACCTATGAGAATAGTAGCGTCATCTGTACTAGTATCCATAATCACATAATCAGCTAAGAACGTGAACGGGCCACATTTGGTGACAACATCTTTAATCTCTCCCTTAGGGGTTTTAAGCGATCTATCAGCAAAGACGAGTTGCATACTGGGCGGTTCAAATTCCACTAGGTTTAACTTTTCATATAGACTCACAGGCATGACATTAACAGATGCTCCTAGATCAACTAAGCAACGTTCAATTTCAACATCATTGATGACCAAAGGCAAAGTAAAAGAACCAGGATCAGATAACTTAGCTGGATATGGAGAGACAGGTTTCTTAATACGAATGTCGGGGTATCCTTCCTTGTTCCCCTTCATGCCAGTCTCGATCCTTGCGTTTGGCAGCAGTGCTCTAGGAAAAGGAGGCTTCACGACGTATGGTGCAAGAGGAGGATCATCCTTAGGCCCTGGTTTCTGTTCCTCTTCTTCCTCTTCTTCCAGAGTTTCAGCGATCCTGCGTAAAACAGAAAAAGCATCAGCAATTAAGTTCGGAAGTTTTCGAGCAGTTACCATTTTAGCCTGTTCTTTTCTCGGGTTTGGTTCTGTCTGGCTTGGAAGCTGGCCAAATGGTCGACCAGATGCTAGCATGCTCGAGATGTTGTTCACGACTTGCTCAATCCGTTGTCCAGATGCTATTTGTTCTTGATTGAGAAGAGCTTGAGCCTTGAACTGACTGTCATGATCATCGAGTCTTGTGATGATCTGGCTGAGCTTCTTATCCAGGTCACTGACATTACTATCTCTTTGATGCTGCTGTCCTTGATAGGTATTGTTAAGATATTGATTCTGGCGATTGCCAGGAGCAGTTCCATAATTACCCGGATTGCGATGCGGCGGCTGGTAGATACCTGTCGGCGGATGGTTAGGCTTCTGATCCTGACCTTGACCAGCCGGGCGGTTATTCTGGTTCTGGTTATGATTGGTGCCAGTATTATAGGGAGGTCTGTCTTGATAGTTCCCTTGCTGTCTGAAGTTACGATAACCAGCATAACCATTCTGATTATTAACGAAGCCTTGTTGGATGAAATTTACCTCTTCGGCAGACCAGACTTCTGCCTTACCAAAATTCTGACAACGGCCTCCGTTATGTGCGCAAGCTCCACACCACTCGCAATCGGCAACATAGACAGAAGCTGCCGGTGGCTTGATTGGTGTGGTAGACTTCTTCAAATGCTTCTCTACCTCTGCCTTGATAGCTGCTTCGAAATCTAGCTTGCTCCTCGATCCTTCATATTGTCGCTCCCGATTCCTTGACTTGGAGGCACAGTTTGTGAAGTGCAGAAGAGCAGCTTCAGGAGTGAGTGTAGTGCAATCCCCTTCAGCTAGAGAATTGACCCACTTGGCAGATTCTTCTTGAAGTCCTCGAGAGAAGATTTCAGCTAACTGCCTCTGCTCGAATCCATGATGAGGGCAGGTGTAGAGAAGTTCTTGGAATCGATTCCAAGTATCATATAAACTTTCTCCTTCTTTCTGGGAGAATATGGCTATGCTATCCTTGATGGCGGTTGTTCTGGCCGGAGGGAAGTATTCTTCAACAAAGTCCTGAGCCAGAGTATCCCAGTTAGTGTAGTAGCCAGGTGGTTTGCCAGTAAGCCACCTCTTAGCAGCGCCTTTCAAAGAGAACGAGAAAGCTCTCAGACAAAGATGTTTTTGTCGAGGTTCCCATTTTTAAAAGTACTGCAGAGATCAAGGAAGTCTGCAAGATGAGTACACGGATTGTCTAGGGGCCTGCCTTCAAACTGTAAATCCCTAGAGATCATGGTCAAGAATGGAATTTTGATCTCATAGTCAAGATCTCCTTCAATGCGCGGAACGGCAATGGCAGATCGAACGCTAGTTGCGCTCGGCTTGTTATAGTCTGCTAGACACTTCTGTGCAGGTGGGGGTGGCGGCGGTTGATCGCCGTTTGGTGGTAATCTATCGGTCATGGTGGGAGATGGAGGAGGTGAAAGTGACTCGGTGTATGAAGCGGATGAAGAGTGCGGTGAAGACGGAGATGAGGAACTCTTCTTCGGTTCCTCGATCTTGATCGGAGTGATGAATGGATTGGATCTGCCTTCCTTCAGAATCTGTGATCGTAGAGGTGTAGCAGAACTGCCTGGATTCCCTGCAATCTTAGCCTGTTCGGTCTGAGAGCGAGTCCAAGGACGGTGAGGCATACACCTGTAAACCTACAGATAACAAAGACAAACAAAACCAGTGTAAAATCGAAGTGGATGGAAAAATGAAAGATGGAAAATAGAGGAATAAATTGCCAGATCTTCTTTCAACAATCAAAAGAAGGTCCCCGGCAACGGCGCCAATTTGATGAACCGTCGTTGTGCTGAGCAGGTTCGATCAAATAACTATCAAGCTCAAGAGCTAGGATAGATCGTATTCCATGGGCCTTCGAATGATTGGCTACTTCAGAACTAACAAATTATTCAAAGAAAAAACACTTAGTGCGTGGTGTGAGTTCCACGACTTCTACTACTAAGAAATGTAGAAAAATTAAAAAGATTAAACTAAAGCAGATTGGGAATTAGGGTTTGGAAACAAGAATGACAGACGAACTTAGACTTTGAATCCCCCTTCGTTCCCAGAGCATTGGCAATCAACAGATCAGCGGATTTCGATTCTTATTCAATCAATTACTAAGAAACCACCATAACTCCTTACCCTTAGGTTTAAGACCGGCGAACGTTCGCTCTATCCGTTCTAACTACCAAGATTAACTAGCCGCCCGGGTACGGTCGCCTCTCGCAATGACTTAATTAATTGGTGTAATTACTAGTGATTAATGAGTTACTCTTGCAGTGGATTAACCCTAACCGGTTCCTACGAAAGGCACGCTCCAATTATAAGGTTAATTGTTCAATTCGATGTTCTAAAGTAAGGCGAGCGTTCGCTTCTATCCTTAGCTCAACAAGAATCTAATCTAGGTGATCAATCCAGACAAGAAACATGCACAATGAAGAACGAACCAAACATGAAACAGAACTGATTGAATTTCGAATCTAATCGTCGCCGATCCGTGACCGCTTTAAAGCCTTGGGTCACTTAGGGTTCATCTAGTCTAAGCTCTAACGAGTTTAGCTACTCATGATCATTACAAAAGAGACAAAGACAAAGAAAGAGTTCATCATTTAGAGGAAGAACAGAAAAGAATCTGAAAAACCTAATTCAGACGACTCTGACACACTCCGATCTTCGGTAAGTTGCACTCATAGCTCCGGTTCTCCGAGATGGAAGGGATGGCGTCACGATCTCTATCCGGCTCTTCGAACTCCAACTCTTCGCTCCAGAACTTCAGAGAAATCTGATCTCGAAAAGTTGTATTTTTCAAATTATGAATTGTCTATTTCTTCGGGCCGCCAGATTAAGTATAAATACTTAACCCTAGTTGGGCCGAGCTGAGCTGATGTTTTCGCCGAAATCATAGGGATAGTTTCGGCGAAAATTCTTGTGTAAATGGTCATGATTTCTCTGCCTTGCATTTTCGGTCCGAAGAGCTTAATGGTTTCGCCGAAATCAGTCTTCACTTGGCATCAGCTGATTTGCATTGTTGATTTCGCCGAAACTGTGAGATCATTTTCGCCGAAGGTACAAGTGCATATGGGCAGATTTTTGGTTTGACTTGATTGGCTCCTTGGATTGATTCCGATTTGATTCCTCGAGGTTCCTACGCCTTAGACACGTCCATGGCTACTTTATTTGACGGCAAAAACCTGTGCTAACACAAAAACACTAGAAAACCATCAAATAGACCCGAAACGGGCCAAGGTAACACAAATGGCACGAGATAGGGCAATCGATTGAATATTCGTTATTCGACCCTGAAAACAGTGTCTTAAGCAAAGAAATGTCGCTTAAATGAGGCCGATAATCACGTCAAATCGAGTGTCATCAACCATCTTAGCTTGCTCCTTTCTCGGATTTGGCTCGGTTTGGCTTGGAAGTTGGCCAAATGGTCAACCAGATGTTAGCATGCTAGAGATCTAGTTCACAGCCTGCTCAATTCTTTGACTGGATGCAATCTGTTCTTGGTTGAGAAGAGCTTGGGCCTTGAACTGACTATCGTGATCGTCAAGTCTGGTGATGATCTGACTAAGCTTCTTGTCGAGTTCACTGACGTTTTTGTCCCTCTGATGTTGCTGCCCTGTATAGATATTGTTCAGATATCGATTCTGGCGATTGCCAGGAGCAGTTCCATAGTTACCCAGATTGCGGTGCGGTGGCTGGTAGACACCTGCCGGTGGATGGTTCGGCTTCTGATCCTGAGCTGGACCAGTTGGTCGGCTGTTTTGGTTCTGGCCTTGGTTCTGGTTGGCACCGACATTGTAGGGAGGTCTATCTTGATAATTCCCTTGTTGTATGTAGTTGCGGTAGCCAGCATAACCATTTTGATAATTACTGAAGCCTTGTTGAACAAAATTGACTTCTTCGGCAGACCAAACTTCTGTTTTACCAAAATTCTAGCATCGGCCTCCATTATGTGCACAAGCTCCACACCACTCGCAATCGGCAACGTAGACATCGGCTGCCGGCGGCTTGATGGGTGTATTAGACTTCTTTAGATGCTTCTCTACTTCTGCCTTGATGGTTGCTTCGAGATCGAGCTTGCTTCTTGATCCTTCAGATTGTCGCTCCCAGTTCCTTGACTTGGAAGCGCAGTTCAGGAAATGAAGAAGAGCAGCTTAAGGTGTAAGTGTAGTGCAATCCCCCTCAGCTAGGGAATTGACCCATTTGGCAGATTCTTCACAAAGACCTTGAGCAAAGATTTCAGCTAACTACCTCTGCTCTAACCCGTGGTGAGGACAGTTGTAGAGAAGTTTTGGAATTCATTCCAAGTATCATATAAGCTCGCACCTTCCTTCTGAGAGAATCTGGCGATGCTGTCCTTGAAAGCTGTGGTTCTGGAAGGAGGGAAGTACTGTTTGATAAAGTCTTGAGCAAGAGTCTCCCAGTTGGTGTAGTATCCAGGTGGTTTGCTAGTGAGCCACCTCTTAGCGGCGCCTTTCAGAGAGAATGGGAAAGCTCTCAAGCAAAGAGTGTTCTTGTCAAGAGTCCCATTCTTGAAAGTGTTGCAGAGATCAAGGAAGTCCGCCAGATGCGTGCATGGATTGTCTAGTGGCCTGCCTTCAAATTGTAGATCCCTAGAGATCATAGTCAAGAATGGAATCTTGATCTCATAGTCAGGATCTCCTTCAATGTGCGGCACGGCAATTGAAGATCAAACGCTAGTCACGCTCGCTTGTTGTAGTCAACTAGACTTTTCTGTGCACTCGGTGGTGGTGGTGGTGGTTGATGACCACCTGGTGGTGGTAACTGATCAGTCATCCTGAGAGATGGAGGAGGTGAAAGTGATTCGGTGTATGAATCGGATGAAGATGACGGTGAAGATGGAGATGAGGAACTCTCCTTCAGTTCCTCGATCTTGATCGGAGTGACGGATGGAGGTGGATTGGTTCTGCCTCTCTTTGGAATCTGTGATTGTCTTGGTAGAGCAGAACTGCCTGGTCTCTCTACACTCTTAGCCTTGTCGGTTTAGGAGCGCATAAGAGGGCGGTGATGCATACACCTGTGAACAACCTACAAATGACAAAGACAAACAAAACCAGTGTAAAATCGAAGTGGATGGAAAGGTGAAAGGTGGAAAGTAGAAGAATAAAACGCCAGTTCTTCTTTCAAACAATTAAAAAAAGTCCCCGGCAATGGCGCGAATTTGATGAAACAGTTTGTAACATCCCCGCTCAACCAAACGGTTTGGGACTCAAGATCGGTAGGCTAGGGTACTGGAATCAGTGCTCTTAAGTCTCCCTTGGGTTTCGGGTCATTCGGGTTTAAGTTGGGTCGAAGTTGCAAAGAGGGAATTGGTGATGCACCGAAAAGTGCTGATTTTGGACCCTAATGTGCGCAGGCGCACATTTGGAAGTGCCAGGCGCACTTTTCAATTAATTCAGTAAACTTTCGGCAGAATATTCAGAATGTGCGCCTTTTGGGGTCAATGTGCGCTAGCGCACATTTTGACACTTCGGGCGCACATTTCGTGCATAAAAGGACGAAACTGCACGGAAATCCGTATTTCTTTCCCCTTTCTCTCTCCCCGAAAAACCATTGACGAACCAAGAGCGAGCAACCTTCGAAGGGTGATTCCGGGAGCTGTAGAGGTCGGAATTGAGTTCCGTTTGTTGCTATGGATTCGTAGCGACGAGGAGAAGAGATCGCTAACCTTTATTTTGGGGTTTTTGGGTGTAGGTCGTGAGCAGTAAGGAAGGGTAGAGCTACGAGTTTGGTGGTTGGAAATCGAGTTTCTGGGGAACTAGAAGACGATTAGAGCCTCGTCTTCTATTCCAGGTGAGGGCCTAGCGTTGTGTAGGTAGTATGGACAGCGTGAGGAGTTTCAATTGGACTTAGAATAAAACCTAGGTTATGCATGAAGATGATGAGCGTAAAAGGGGATAAACTGTTCTGTGAATGTACTTGATTGCTATTGATGATTGCCGTGATTGATTGTTGTTGTTGATTGCTATGGTTTGGGGTTGGGTGTGAGCTGAAGTGAATCAAGTAATGGATTGACATAGAAATGAGTAATTAGGATGGTTGGGAGATGAGTGCAGGTGCTATGATATTATGAATTGCTGGTTGTGGATGCAGGAGAGTTGCCCCGCCAATGTGGGGTCGCTCTGAATAAGAGGAACAGGTGGGTGACCCCTAGACTCATGACATGGCCTCCCCTGTACTTGCAGGTGGGGGTGGCCGGTGAGCTAGCCGGTTATCCTATTGATTGTGATGTGTGTGCTGTGAACATGACAGGGGCATGGAGGACGGGATGTGTTGTGAATTATGGACTATGAATGAGATGTGGTTGATTTGTGTTGTATGTTGGTAGTAGATGTGATGAATGAGTTGAGAATGTGATGTTGAGAATTGTATGTGGAAATAGAACCGGAAGGAGCCCACACTACCCCACCCGAGGTATTGGTTGTTGAGTCTGATCCATTGGGGTGGATCCCCTTGACATGGGTGTCAAGGGAGTAATGTGATTGACGATGAGATTGATGATGATGATGATGGCTAATGAGAACGCGTTCCCCATGCGGTAGGGGAGCGCGAGGACTTCCCATGCGGTAGGGAAGTGCGTCGGCCGGCCGGTGGTGGTGTGGATAACTCCTTGGCGCCTAATAACTCACCTAGATAATATGAATGTGAATGTTTGTGTGCTTGTGGTTGTGGTAGTGACTTGGTTGATGGATGTGATGTGATGATGCTGTGTGTGCCGTGGATTGATGTATTATTTTTGTGTAATTCTATCGTTATGAGTTGTGCCTGAGAACAAGAACTGACCAACGTGATCACCTAGACTGTTTTTAGGGAATTAAAATATGGAAAGGGGGGGTTGGGATTGGTTCCATTGTTGGTTGTCTTGTGCGGAGTTGGGACCGCTCCATAGAGTAGGACAGCGTGTAGGTAGGCCCAGTGGGTTCACTCAATTTCAATAGGAAATTGATCCCTTTTCCCCTTTCAGGATCTCGTGGCTAGTAGAGGTGGCTGTGGAGTTGAGTTCGAGGTTGATATCGTGAAGTTCTGGACGGAAGCCATGAGGTGAAGACTGGGATTACACGGAGTTGACCTTTCTGTTCATTTCAGTTGACAATGGGATTTTGGGGGTTTTTATGTATTTACTGGTTTATGGTTGGGTTGGGGGATTTATGATGGTTTGGTTTGTACCCGGATTTCGGTTTCACGTGTTTTGAGGCCTCTTATGCTTTTACTGTCTTTTGATCACCGTCGATTTACCCTTGTTTTTACTCGGTAGTACCTGGGACCGGTGCAACCACGGGTTTACTCGGGTTGATTCGGGCCGGGTGTTACACAGTTTTAGAGCGGTATCAATCAAATAACTACCAAGCTGGAAGCTAGGGTAGATCGTATTCCACAAGTCTTCTAACAATTGACTACTCAAAGAAGCTGACAATTTATTCAGGTTTAACACTTTGTACGTGGTGTGAGTTCCACGACTTCTAATTCTAGAAAATGCACGGAAATTAAAAACTAAAACTGAAAACAGATTGAAAGATTGGTTGACTAACAAAGATGACATACAAGCTTAGACTTTGAATCCCCCTTCGTTCACCAGAGCATTGGCAATCAACAGATCAGCGGATTTCGATTCTCATTCAATCAATTCTAAGACACCACCATAACTCCCTACCCTTAGGTTTAAGACTGGCAAACGTTCGCTCTATCCGATCTAGCTACCAAGATTAATTAGCCGCCTGGGTACGGTCGCCTCTCGCAACGACTTAACTAATTGGTCCCAATTACTAATGATTTATGAGTTACTCTTGCAGTGGATTAACCCTAACTGGTTCCTACGAAAGGCACACTCCAATGATTAGGTTAATTGTTCGATTTGATGTTTTAAAGTAAGGCGAGCGTTCGCTTCTATCCTTAGCTTAACAAGAATCTTATCTAGGTGATCAATCCAGACAAGAAACATGAACAACGAATAACAAATCAAACATGAAAGAGAAACTAATTGAACTTTGAATCTAATCACCGCCAATCTGTGACCGCTTTAAAGCCCTAGGTCACTTAGGGTTCATCTTGTGCAAGCTCTACAAGTTTTGCTACTCATGTTCATAACAAAAGAATCAAAGGCAAAGACAGAGTTCATCTTGAACAGAGGAAGAACAAAAAAGGATCTGAAAAACCTAATTAAGATGACTCCGGCGTAGCTTCGATCTCCAGTAATCTTCAATCCTAGCTCTGAGTCTCCGAGGTGAAGGGATGGCGTCACGATCTCTTCCTGGCTCTTCGAACTCTAAACTCTGCTCCCGAACTCGTCAGAATTCTTAAAGTAATTGGTATTATGTGGTATATCTTCAATTGGGCCACTGGTTAAGTATTTATACTTAACCCTAATACCACCGGATTTTGCCTTGAGTTATAGCCGAAAACCTGCTGAGTTTTCGCCGAAACTTGACTGTAAATGACTTGAATGCTCGGCTGTTTCTCCTGTGATTTTTGGACCTTAGGGTTCTTGGCGAAAACTTTAAGTTTTCACCGAAAACTTGGAGTTTTCGCCGAAAACTTCTCTTTGTTGAACTCAGCCCATTTCTTCTTGAGTTTTCGCCGAAAACCTGGGGGATTTTCGCCGAAAACTTCAGTGTAAATGGGAGCAGGATTTGGTTTTACTTGATTGACTCCTTGGATCAATTTTGGTGCGATTCCTCGAGGTTCCAACGCCTTAGACACGTCCTTGGCTACTTTATTTGACGGGAAAAACCTGTGCTAACATGAAAACACTAGAAAACCATGAAATAGACCCAAATCGGGCCAAAGTAACACAAATGACACAAGATAGAGTAGTTGAGTGAATATTCGCTATTCTACCCTAAAAACCATGTCTTAAGTAAGGAAATGTCACTTAAATGAGGTTGATAATCACGTCAAATCGAGTGTCATCAGTTGGGCAAAATGAGGAGTTGGAGAAGGTGCTGGTAGCTTGAGAATTCACTGATGTGTTGGAGGAGTTACCTAGTGCACCGATTGAGCGTGAAGTGGAGTTCAATATAGAGTTACTTCCTGGAACCGCTCCAATCTCCATCCCACCTTATCGGATGGCGCTGACGGAGTTGAAGGAGTTGAAGGAATAGTTGCAAGAGCTCTTGGATAAGGGATTCATCCGCCCAAGTGTATCCTCGTGGGGAGCACCGGTGTTGTTTGTGAAGAAGAAGGATGTGATAATGAGAATGTGCATCGATTATAGGCGGTTGAATAAGGCAACGATCAAGAATCGGTATCCACTTCCAAGGATAGACGATCTCTTTGATCAATTGCAAGGGGCTGAAGTGTTTTCGAAGATAGATTAGAGGTCGGGTTATCACAAGTAGAAGGTTTAGGACGGGTCGGTGCCGATGACAACCTTTAGGACTCGTTATGGGCACTATGAGTTCCCTGTGATGCCTTTCGATCTCACCAACGCCCCAGCCGCGTTCATGGCGCTCATGAACAAAGTCTTTCACGAGTACTTGGATAAGTTCGTGATAGTGTTCATTGATGATATACCCATCTACTCCAAGAATGAGAAGGAGCATAAAGAGCATCTGAGGGAGCAACAGCTTTTTGCCATGTTCTCGAAGTGTGCCTTTTGGTTGGAAGAGGTGTTGTTTCTCGGTCATGTGGTTTCTAAGAGGGGGGTGGAGGTTGATCCGAAGAAGATCGAGGTGGTTGTTAATTGGTCCCCGCCTAAGGATGTGTCGCAACTAAGGAGTTTCTTGGGCTTCGTTGGTTATTATCGAAGGTTTGTCGAGGGGTTTTCTACTACAGCCTCTCCCTACATAAGTTGTTGAGGAAAGAGTCGAAGTACGAGTGGAGTGAGGAGTGCCAGAAAATCTTCGAGGAGTTGAAGAAGAGGTTGACTTCAGCACCGGTGTTGACCTTGCCAGTAGAGGGTGGCGAGTATGTGGTGTTTAGTGACGCGTCCTTGCAAGGTTTGGGTTGTGTGCTAATGCAGAATGGGAAGGTTATTGCTTATGCCTCACGCCAGCTTAGAGTGCATGAAGTGAATTATCCAACCCATGATCTGGAGTTAGCGGCGGCGGTGTTTGCCTTGAAGTTGTGGAGGCATTATATGTACAATGAGACGTTCAAGATTATGACCGATCACAAGAGTCTTAAGCATCTTATGGATCAAAAGGAGCTGAATAGTAGTGAGAGGCGTTGGGTGGAGCTCTTGAAGGATTATGATTGCACCATTGATTACCATCCCGTTAAAGCAAATGTAGTTTCTGATACTCTAAGTCGGAAAGAGTTGGTTGACCTGAGAGCTCTAAGGGTGGAGATGCAGATGGACGATGTAGGAGGTTTGCTTGCTAAGCTTAGTATCCGACCCATGTTGAATGATAGGATTGGCGAGGAACAGCTCATGGATGCTACTTTAGTAGCTATTCGAGAGGAAGTTGAGAAGGGTTAGGATAATGGTTTTGAGATAGCTGAAGGGTTGTTGAAGTGCAAAGGTTGAGTGTGCGTGCCGAAAGTGGAAGGGTTAAGGAAGGAGATTTTAGAAGAAGCCACTCTTTAATGTATGCTATGCATCCCGGTATGACCAAGATGTATCATGATCTGAAGTTGCATTTTTGGTGGCCGGGAATGAAGAAGGTTGTAGCTCCTTTTGTGTCGACTTGCCTGATTTGCCAAAAGACAAAGGCGGAGCATAGAGCTCCGGGTGGGCGACTGCAATCTCTACCGATCCCGGAATGGAAGTTTGGGGATATCACCATGGACTTTGTGTCAGGTTTCCCACCGACTAGAGAAGGGAAGGATGCCGTGTCGGTTATAGTCGACCACTTGACAAAAGTTTAAGCCAAGTGTGGAGGAGTTAACCAAGTTGTATATAGAGGAGGTGGTAAGGTTGCATGCGGTTCCCCAATCTATTGTCTCTGATCGGGATCCGAGTTTCACGTCTCATTTTTGGGAAGGATTTCATACGACGTTGGGAACTAAGCTCAAATTCTCGACGGGGTATCATCCTCAGACGGATGGACAATTGGAGAGGACGATCCTTACCTTGGAGGAGTTGTGCCATGGAATTTCAAGCTCCTTGGACTTATTTGCTATCTTTGGTTGAGTTCGCCTACAATAACTTGTATCATAGTAGTTTGAAGTCCGCTCCTCTTGAGGCTTTGTATGGGAAGAAGTGTAGGACGCCATTGTGTTGGGATGAGGAAGGCGCAAGAGTGTTGTCGGGTCCTCAAATTGTGCAAGAGACGGTTGATCCTGTTAAGGTCATCAAGGATAAGTTGAGAGCAGCTCAAGATAGGCAGAAGGCATATGCATATGGTCGTGCTAGAGAGCTGAATTTTGATGTTAGGGAGAAGGTATTTCTGAAGGTGTCGCCATGGAAGGGGCTGATGCATTTCGGTAGGAAGGGAAAGTTGGTGCCTCGGTATATTGGTCCTTATGAGGTCTTAGCAAAGTCGGGTCCCGTTGCGTATGTGTTGGCCTTGCCTAGTGAGTTGGAGAGAATACATAATGTGTTCCATGTGAGTATGATTAGGCGGTATCATGGAGATCCCTCGCATGTGATTCAGCCGGAGGAGGTGGAGATTGAGAAAGATATGCCTTATGAGGAGAAGCCGGAAGCGATAGTGGATAAGCAAGTTCGGGTTTTGAGGAATAAGCAGATTCCACAACTCAAGGTGGTATGGAGGAACCACGAGAGTGAGTCGGCTACTTGGGATATCGAGGATAGTATGAGGAGACGGTATCCGGAGTTGGTGGAAGCTTATGCTTCAGGTAATGTTTTCCCTTAGTGTTTTTCTTGTGATTGCTCGTTTTGGTGTTGGTTCTACGGAAGCTTGGGTGTGCATGGTGTGGGATTGTTGAGAAGTTTTGAGGGTAGGACGGTGGGTTGTCGTTAGGAGTTTCGAGAGTCAATATGATGTCTGAATTGCTACATTTCTGTTGTGTTCTTTTCGGTATCATATTGTTAGGATGAGTTAGGGATGATTTCGGGGGCGAAATCCTTGAAGTTGTGGAGACTTGTAACATCCCCGCCCAACCAAACGGTTTGGAACACAAGTTCGGTTGACTAGAGTGCTAGAATCAGTGACTAGGACGTCTGAACTTAGGTCTGGTCAGGTTGAGGTTACAAGTGGGTTAATGGTGCAGTGTAGAGTACACAGCCGTGTAGTGTGAATACACGCTGTGTCCCTTAACTAGAAAAGTTACAGAAGCTCATCGAAATTGCCATGCACGTCGTGTATCATGATACACGCCGTGTATCATGCCCTGACAATAAAAGATGGATTTTGCACGGAAATCCATAACTTCTCATTCCTTTCTCTGTCCCCGAAAAGCCATTGACGAACCATTTCAGAGCAAACTTCAGAAGGTGATTCCGGGTGCTGTAGAGGTCGGAATTGAGTTCCGTTTGTTGCTATGAGTTCGTAGCGATGAGGAGAAGAGATCACTAACTTCAATTTCTGGTTTCTCGGTGTAGGTCGCGGTCAGTGAGTGAGGTTAGGCTACGAGTTTGGAGTTGGGGAAACTTGATTTATGAGGAACTAGAAGACGATTAGAGCCTCGTCTTCTATTCCAGGTGAGGGCTTAGCGTTGTTAGGTAGTCTTCGACAGAATGAGGTGTTATGCTTTCAGACTTGGATAAAAGATAGGTGTTGCATGTAAATTGATGAGCTGCAGAATAGCGGTCAATCAAATAACTACCAAGCTGTGAAGCTAGGGTAGATCGTATTCCACGGGTCTCCTCTACTTCCTTACTCAAATATGTTGGCAATCAAATTCAAGGTTAAACACTTAGTGCGTGGTGTGAGTTCCACGACTTCTATACTAAAATGCAAAGATTAATTGAAATGAAATTAAGGCGAAGAAAGGTTGATTCAAAGACTAAGATGGACGACAGACAAGCTTAGATTTCGAATCCCCCTTAGATCACCAGAGCAACAACAATCAACAGATCAGCGCTTTCCGATTCTAGTTCATTCAATTCTCATGCACCACCGTAACTCCTGACCCTTAGGTTTAAGACTGGCGAATGTTCACTATATCCGATCTAGCTACCACGATTAATTAGCCGCCCAGGTACGGTCGCCTCTCGCAACGACTTAACTAACTGGTGCAAATTCTAACGATTTATGAGTTACTCTTCAGTGGATTAACCCTAATCGGTTCCTACGAAAGGCACACTCCAATTATAAGGTTAATTGTTCAACTTGATGTTAGGTGAGCGTTCGCTTCTATCCTTAGCTTAACAAGAATCTAATCTATGTGGCCAAACCAGACAAGAAACACAAAGAACAAGGAACAAATCAAACATGAAGAAGAAACTGAATGAATTTCGAATCTAATCACCGCCGATCCGTGACCGCTTTAAAGCCCTGGGTCACTTAGGGTTCATCAAATCTAAGCTCTACGAGTTTAGCTACTCATATTCAATACAGAAGAATTGAAGGCAGACAAAGAATACATCTCAGGTAGGGAAGACAGAGAAGAACTGCAAAACCTAATTTCGACGACTCCTTGCAGCTTCAATCTGCTGGATCTTCAACTCCTGGCACTGGCTCTCCGAGATGGATGGATGGCGTCACGATCCATTCCTGGCTCCTCGAACTCTCTCCACTCGTTCTCTCTCTCTCTCCATCTTGGGATTTTTTGTCTAGTGTAAATTGTCTTCTTTAATTTAGTCGCTGATTTTGTATTTAAACCTAACCGAGCGACTGCTAATTTTTGCTTGAATTTTCGCTGAAAATACAAGGAGATTTTCGGCGAAAATACCTGTTGAAAAGTTGGCTTGATCCGTCTGTTTCTTCCGGCTGAAATGGCTTAGGGTTTTTGGCAAAAACTCCCAAGGTTTTCACCGAAAACTTCTTCTTGATCGAGACAGTGGATTCCTTCTTGTATTTTCGGCGAAAACTCAAGGGTATTTTTGCTGAAAATTTGTGTGTAAAATAGAGCAGGAATTCCTTTTGAGTTTAATGACTTTTCTGGTTGATTTGGGTGTGATTCCTCAGGGTTCCAGTGCCTTAGACACGTCCTTGGCTACCGTATTTGATGGCGAACACCTGTGCTAACACGAAAATACTAGAAAACCATCACATAGACCTGAAACTGGCCAAGGTAACACAAAAGGCATGAGATGGATCGGTTGAGTGAATATTCACTATTCTACCCTAAAAACCATGTCTTAAGCAATGAAATGTCGCTTAAATGAGGCTGATAATCACGTCAGTTCGAGTGTCATCAAAATACCCCACACTTAAGCTTTTGCTTGTCCTCAAACAACTGAATAGAAACGCTCATGTTCACAAATGATAAGATCGATCAAATTGAAGCTCAATCAAACATAATGAATTATTAGACAGATAATTCCTAGAACACGAAACCTAGTATGCATACAGATCAGCCAAATAACCTGGTCTCACTAATAAACTGCACACGACAAGTGATCGTAACCAATTATGCACGAATTTGACCTGACCGCCCAGACTCCTCACACAGGGAAAATATAGTACAATGGGAACTCTAATTCTCTGTGTTTAAGGACGTGTTTAAGCTGTCAATCATTTTCTGTTACTGAATTCTGTCATAAGTTTGCATTTCGATCACATCTCCACAACTGTGACAACACGAGTAACCAGTCAAGAAGGACTTCCCTGCTAGGACTGTAACGAATTCTACACTACAAGGGTTTATAATGAGATGGACGATGAGAAAATATGATGATGGCTTTGGTGCGGTGTAGCTTTCGACTAACTTCCCTCGAATCTAGCCTATGGCTTCCTACCGTCTAACCAGACATGGGTGGAATAGTGAACGCTCGTCCTATGATACCTCAAGCAACCTAGCACTTATTTTCTTTACACATTTCTTTTCTTACTAACTTTTCTTTTGACTTCGTTCTTCCATATGTAGGGAGAAGAACGTTTATTGAAATGAAAACTTGAAAACGTTTTGGCTTTTCTGATTTTTCTCTTTCTTTTCATCATTTTCTTTTCGAAATTTACTTCTCTTTTTCTTCTTTTGTGCCGATTCTTTCTTTTAGTTGCTAGAGGGGTTTACACGTCTGGACATAACAGCTAAGACCACTTGTTTTAATGGCTTCAGGCAGGTTACCACAAACCGACTTTCGGTAGGTCAATCTAGAACTACAACCACAGAGGATCAACTGGGATGAAAGAATGGGAAATGGTTGTAATGTATATCGAACTGAAAGAACAGGCCAAGCTCAAGGGTTTGAACCTAGTGGATTTATGGTTTAGAAGGCTATCTGGCTTAGTAGCTGAATCTAGGTGCCCCTATCATTCTAGAACTCGTGTCATCGTGTGGTCTCGAGTAGGTCTCATGCAAATTCTAACTCATTCAAGCAAACAGAAAACCACTCAAAAAGAATTGAAATTGCAAGTTACGTGCAATGGATCAAAAGCTCACAGTTGGTTTGCTAGACGGATTCGGTCATTTTCATGCAATTAAGGCTACAAACTACAAGTGTGATTTTTTTAAAAATTTCTGTTCTGACCAGGCAATTTAGCATCAAAGTATACACGTTGGTTCTCAAGTTCTAGGTTAAGAAGTCTAAGCATCATTATGAAGGATTGAACAACAACTTAACATAAAAAATCAAGAACTGAGCCATTCTATTGCTAGAGAGACTGGACAAGAATCATGAGGCACACAAAGATATAGGCAATCAAGATCATGCATGGTTATCTAACATCCTACCCCACACTTAGATTGTTCTGTGTCCTCACGGGACCAAACTAAAGTAGAGAGATACGAAGAACCTCGAGGGTGATGGGGGGTGTAGTGGTTGAACGCGGAGGGGCTAGAGCGGAGTGAAGTAGCGACCCAAGAACCTACAAAACACAAATAACAAAAGATCAAAAGGATACCGGGACAAGTGCCCCGGATCCATACAGAATAAAATTGGATCGAGATCCGAAAAGAAGGAAGAAAAGAAATGGAAAGGATAGAAACAACCTGATCACTGTTCCGTGGGTGGGGGTGGAGGTGGGGTCGGGAAAGGTGAAATGCCAAGCCGCTGCTCCATTTGCTGTCGCCATGCGATATCATCCCTATGTCTGGCTGACTGGTCGGCCATGAACTGCTGAAGAATGGTCCATCGCTCGTTCTGTGCTACCTCATGTGCTACCCGGTCCTTCTGCCATGGAACCGAACCAGCCGAGTAGTCAAGCTGCCATTTCTCAATACGCGCCAGCCTGTCATTCATCTCAGCGGCGATTAGCGCCCGTGGCGGTGGATGTTCAACTAGATGTGGGATGTGGTGAGGGAGCGATATGCAATTCTCAAAATCCAACGACAGGTCGATACCCCGTGCTACGGCGAGTTTGGCACCTATGTACTCAATCGGGAAACGAGGAATATCGGGGCCCCATTTGTCACCGAGCTGGAGATTGTCGATCAGAAATGAAATGAAAGGCCCCCCGAAAGCTCAGAAGGAAGCTTCTTGGTGGTAGTGCGCTTGTGAAAGAATTGTGCAAGCCACCATCTAGGATGGAGGTTGGCATCCTCCTCTAAAGCACGGAATAGCACGAGCACTTCCAGAGAAACATGGTGACGGCCTGTCTTGCTGCAATAACACAAAGACTACACCCAAACATAATGTAAGAACTTAAGAATAGGGTGAACAATATCACCCACCGTAGGGTTGACGATAGGCTTGATCTCGGTTAGGCCAGCTGCCCACTTCCACACTTCTGGGTAAGGAGCACTCGTGATTGAGTATGTGTCCTTGAAGCCAGCGGATGTTGTATTGAGGTTGACGTGCGGATCCAGCAGGTGACCGAACTTGAGGATGGACTTCTCGTGGAGAACACCACCGAGGCGAAAGGATATGAATTTCTGATCACGTATGGGCTTCGGAGTGAGGCGCCGAAACGAACTCCAGAACTCTTGAAGGGCGACAAGCGGGTAGGGGGAACCACGAGCGGTCATAACTCGTAAACCGGCTTTATGAAGGGCGGTGTCGATGGTGGAGTGCCAAGCCGGATTGTGGTCCTAAAGACTATCCAAAGAAAGAACTACTGCCTTAGCCGGAGGAATATCTTTGATCTTCTGATAGACCTCCATTTGGTGTGGCTCAAGGGCAGCGATGAAAGGATGTAAGGCCCCAGTCGCGACAGCTGGAATACTGGCAATAAGGATCACAGTGGCCGGTACAGCCTGTGGGACAATGGCCACAACCGTCGGTGTCGGTGCAGGTGGTCGGGAGGTTTGAGCCCGGTTCTGGCGAGCCGAAGAGCGCTGCGCTCTATCTGCACTGGTGGTCTTGAAACGCTTCGGAGCCCTGTAAAACATAACTCAAGGAATACCCTAATTAGAAGATCAAAACCCTACCCCACACTTAGATTAACAAGTGGGGTAAGCAGAAACAGATCAAAAATTTATGAACGAATCCATAGCCACGATCGCACAGACAACAATTTATGAGCCCAAACAGATCAAAAGGAATTGCCCAAACCTAGCCAACCGACACCGAAACAGCAATCATGAAAATCGAGGAAAAACCAAAAAGTCAACCAAAGTCAACCATGCCGAAAAAAGAAAGTCAAAAAGCCAAAAGATACACAATCAAGGGCTGAGCAACTAACCGTGAAGACATGACTCGAGAAAATGATTGGAAATCCGAGAAATCGACGAAAAGCTTGGAAAACTTGTTCGGGTGGAACCGGAGTTGAAGAGCTCTGAATCTAGGGTTGAAGGTTGAAGCTGAAAAGGGATAGGCGACGACGAGCAATGGCTGGCGGCGGCGGCTGATGATGCGGCAGCAGCGGCTCGGGTCCGGCGAACAGGAGGTCAGCTGCGGAGAATGGGTAAAACTCGGTGAAAATCGGATTGGGGGGGTTTCGCGGAAACAGAAACCGAAGGGGGGGTTTTATACCGACCGAAATCATCAAAATTTTTGGTGAAAAAATTGGAACATTTTCGGCAAAAATTCCCTCTAAAATCGAAAACAGGTTCGGCGAAAAGTGTGGGATGTTGCGGTGAAAAGTTTCGGTGACGAGAAACAGGAGGATTGGGGTGATTTAAACTGGAGTTTTCGGTGAAAATATGGAAGGTTTTCACCGAAAATTCGTTTGAAAATGGCTCGGCAGTTTTTTTTTTTTTGAAGGAGGGGTTTTAAAACAAAACGACTCGGAACGAAAACAATTGACTCCAGCCGTGGGTTGCCTCCTACGAAGCGCTCTTGTTTAACGTCCGTGAGCCAGACGATACCTGGATTCGTGTCATGGTTCCATCGTGAAGTAGTGTACGTCTATGGAAGAGACAACTAATCCTTGCAGATACTTCTTAAGCCTATGCCCGGTGACCATAAACGGCTCTTGATCATGCAATTTGATTAGGACACTGCCTAAAGATGTCTGCCGCACCACGGTATAAGGGTCGGACCAACGGGACTTTAGTTTACCCGGGAAGAGCTTCAATCGAGAGTTATATAAGAGGACTTCATCTCCGGGGTATAACTGTTTGATCGTCTTTAATTGAGAGTCATGAATTCTCTTCGTGCGCTCTTTGTACAGCTTCGTGCTCTCATATGCGTGGAGACGGTGCTCCTCAAGCTCAGCGATCTGGTCCTGGCGGTTATTGCCTGCTACTGAATAGCTCATATTCAACTCTTTATTAGGCCAGAATGCCTTATGCTCAAGCTCAACCGGCAAATGGCATGCCTTGCCATAGACCAGCTGATACGGTGAGGTACCAATGGGAGTCTTTTAGGTCTTGGCATTGAAGTACTGGTGACAAGGAGCACGTAGGATCAAACGGGAGGTCAATCAGAGCTAGGACGGAGGAGATATGATCGTTGAAAAATTGAGAAAAATGCACCCTTCAACTGAAGAAGTTTTCGGCGAGAACTCTAAGTTCTCGACCGAAAACCAAATTACGGGAGACGGCCGTTCGATTTATGAAGAAATTTTCGGCCAAAACTCTTCAAAGTTTTCGCCGAAAATCTGTGAAGAAAAGCCAAACCGCTCAGTGTTTTTCAAAGACATTTTTGGCGAAAATCTTGTAGAATTTTCGCCGAAAATCCAGGCTATTTCCAGCGGTGCTATTTAAAGAGAGAGGGGTGGAAATTTTGAACAACAATTCATTATTCACAATTCACACCTTCGAACAAAAACCCTTTCTCTCAACTTTCCAATTACTTTTCTCCTCATCTCCAATCCACAACCCTAGAGCAAGGTGCAAATCAAAGTAGAGGAGCTTGGATTGAAGTCCACAACCTTGGAAGAGGAGCTTGCAAGAGGAGGATTGCCATGGTGTTCTTGGTGATCATCTTTCTTTCTCTTTCCTTCATTTCCTTGGCCATGTGTGGCTGATTTCTTAGGTTTCTTGGATTGATAGATTAGTTGTGCTAGGATAGAGGTTGATTGTACAAATTTGCCATGATTGATCTTGGATTGTAAGAAGATGGTCTCTAGACTTGTTGTTAATTCCATTGATGGCTATGGCTTGATTGGTCTATTATTTGTGATGTAATGCATGAGAGTGCTTAGATTACATGGATTGTAGGTCTAGGGATTGAAGGGAGTGTGTTCTAAGAGATTAGACCATCTCAATTCAACCATAGTTGCATGATTTCTCACTTGTGCATTTTATCGAACACTTGGTGTACATTAGGTTTTTCATTCAATTGAACTTTGATTAGTCTTTTGATGATTCTCTTAGTGTTAGGACATTGACATGAGAGTGTGGTGTCTAGCCTAGTGGTCATAGAGTCATAGGAGAGGGTTTTGTAGCTTGGCATTTCATCAAACACCTTTAATGCATCCTTAGTCACTTAGCTTGAGAGCGAGAGCCTAGGTTGAGTGGTTCTGGGATAGGGATTTAGTGCGACGAGAGTGCATTGAGTCTATAGAAGGGATTTGCATGGTCATTCGATTGCAACCTCGATCATGTTTGGCTTGTTTGTGCTTTTGTTCCTCTTGAGCATGATGAATCTATCTTTCCAAGTGATCCTCATTTACCTTTGATTTGCACCGCTTTGTTTGTTTGTTTAGTTTTCTTTATGTTTTCATTTGTTCTTATTTCAAACTAAAACCAATTTCAAATGAATAGACCATCCATGAACCGTGTGAGTATTAGCTATTGAGAGAGCCCTCGTGGAATACGACCTTGATTGTTGTGAGTTACATCCCGCACATCAAGGGATTGCCCAGGGCTCGATAGCTATGTTGTTAACTTGTTCATATGTTTCAACACGCAATAGCTCGTCAGGGAAAGAATCATTGATAGGGGTAGTAGATTTACCTGTTTGTGATTCCTCCAGTCGGGAAAGATGATCCGCTGCTAAGTTCTCCGCTCCCTTCTTGTCTTTAATTTCTATGTCGAACTTCTGGAGGAGAAGGATCCATCGGATGAGACGTGGCTTTGAGTCCTGCTTGGCTAACAGATGGCGCAGAGCAGCATGATCTGTGTAGACAATGGTATGTGAAAGAACCAAGTACTGTCTGAATTTATCAAAGGAGAAAACGATAGCCAGGAGCTCGTTCTCTGTAGTGGTGTAGTTCCTCTGAGCATCGTTGAGCGTCTTGCTAGCAAAGTAGATAGGATGAAATCTATTCTCCTTTCTCTGACCAAGAACTACGCCAACGGTGAAGTCGCTAGCATCGCACATAATCTCGAATGGAAGATTCCAATCTAGTGCTGTAAGGATCGGTGCGGTGTTGAGTTGAGTCTTCAAAGTTTCAAAGGCTTCAAGACAAGCTTTATCAAAAATGAAAGGAACATCTTTCTCAAGAAGCTTCGTCATTGGAAGAGTGATCTTGGAGAAATCTCTGATGAATCTTCGGTAGAAGCCAGCATGACCGAGGAAACTTTGAACTGTCTTAACTGAGGACGGCGGCAGCAAGCTGGCGATGGTTTCAAGCTTGGCACGATCGACTTCTATACCGGTCTTAGAGATCCTATGGCCCATAACAATGCCTTCAGTAACCATGAAGTGACATTTCTCCCAACTAAGAGCCAGGTTGGTCTCCTCACAACGAGCTAGCACCTTGTCCGGATTGGCAAGGCACTTTGAAAATGAATCTCCATAGACGGAGAAGTCGTCCATGAATACCTCCACCACATTCTCTACCAGATCTCCAAATATAGCCAGCATGCATCTCTGAAAAGTGGCAGGAGCATTACATAAACCAAAAGGAATACGACGATAAGCAAACGTACCAAACGGGCAGGTGAAGGTCGTCTTCTCTTGGTCATCAAGCTCGATGGGGATCGGGAAGTAACCGGACATCCCATCTAAGAAGCAATAGTAGTCATGACCAGCCAATCGTTCAAGCATCTGATCAATGAACGACAGTGGAAAGTGATCCTTCTTGGTGGCATCATTGAGTCATCGATAATCGATACAGACTCTCCATCCGGTAACCGTGCGAGTCGGGATGAGGTCACCCTTTGGATTAGGGATGACGGTGATTCCTCCTTTCTTTGGGACGACTTGAGTCGGACTGACCCAAGGACTGTTGGCAATATGATAGATGATACCGGCGTCCAAAAGCTTAAGGACTTCTTTCTTCACAACTTCCTGCATCAGAGGGTTAAGTTGGCGTTGCGGTTGTCTGACTGGTTTGAATTCTTCATCAACGACTATCCGATGTTTGCAGAAGGTTTGAGGGATGCCTCTGATGTCGGCCAACTGCCAGGCAATAGCTCGGACATGCTTCTTGAGTAGCCCGATTAGTTGCTCTTTCTGCTCGGGAGATAGGTTCGAATTGATGATGACTGGCAGTTGGCATTCCTTCCCCAGGAATGCATACTCTAGATGATCAGGGAGCTCATTCAAGTCGAGTTCTAGCGGATTCTCATATGAAGTAGTGATCCGACTCGATGCTGGCTCAATATGTGTAGGCGCATGAATGGGTGTGAATGTCGTCGTCTGCTCGTCTAACTCATCTTGCCATAGGCGCTGCTCTGGGTCTTCTAGTGCACTGTCAATTCCTGAAATCAAACACAACTCTAGTGGATCACTAGATAAAGCATTAGTAACAAAGTTGGCCGAGGCCAACTCTAGGGGATCAACAGTGTAACATTTATCATCTTGAGCAACAGAATATCTCATGCTATCTTTAATGCGGAATGCAACACTCTCTTATCCTACACTTAGAGTTAGCAGGCCTTGTTTACAGTTAATATTTGCACCAGCAGTGGTTAAGAAAGGTCGACCTAGGATAAGTGTTCCGTCTAACTCACGGGTGTCTAGAACAACAAAATCTGTAATTATAGTAAACGGACCACAACAAACAGCTACATCTTCTATTATACCCCTAGGTAGTTTGACAGACCTATCGGCTAACACGAGATGCAAAGTAATCGGTTTTAATTGCCCTAGGTTCAGCTTTTCATATAGATAAACAGGCATAACATTAATAGAAGCGCCAGAATCAGCCAGACTACGATCAATTTTAATACCATTAATGATGCACGGTAATGTAAAAGGACCGAGATCAGAACACTTAGCTGGAGGTGGTGGTGGCTGTCTTATGGGAGATGGCGCACCAAAAGAGAGAAGCGCATTCATTAGTGAGCGTGACAGAATACGCCTCTCCGTTCTTCACTTTCTTCACGAGATCCTTAAAGAACTTCCCAAGCGGTGGTATGATCTCCACAGCTTCAGTTACTGGTATTTTGATCTCTGCAGTCTTAAGAACATTGTACCACTTCTTGTACTGAGTATCGTGATCCTTAGCCTTGCTCATTGCAGCTTTTGGGAAGGGGATCCGAGGTATATATGGTGCCAATACGGGTTCAGGAGTTGTCTTGGGAGGAGGAGGGGGAGGAGCAGATGCTTCTTCCTCCTCTTCTGTGATATCTTCAATTTCTGGCATATCCATGGCAGCACTGGTATCTGGTACCACGTCAGGTTCTGGAACCTTTGGGTCAGTTGTTTGCTTGCCGCTCCTGGTGGTGATAGCTTGAGCATGCTCACTCTTTGCACCGAAGTCTGCTTGAAATGCCGCTTGATTGAGGAGAGGATTGCTAGTGAAAAGTCTTGTCATATTGCTTATAGCATCCTCTATCCTCTGGCTCTGAGCTCTCTGTCCTTGATTGAGTGCGGCTTGAGCTTTTAATTGAATGTCGTGGTCGTCGAGTCTGCTCATGATTAGATCAAACTTCTTCTCGTAATCTATGTCTCTATGGTAATACGGCTTTGCTTGGAACTGTTGCTGTCTTCCAATGAATCCCGGAGGTCTTTGATATGGATCTGCAAACCGGTTGTACTAGTTCTGCGGTACGAGGTTCCTGAAACTGGCGTAGCCTTTTTGATTGTTGGCGAAGCCTCGATCAATGAATTTTACCTCTTCTACAAACCAGACTTCTGTTTTACCAAAGTTGAGGCAGCTTCCACCGTTATGAGCGCAGGATCCACACCATCCACAGTCGGCCGAAAAGATGGTAGCTGATGGGGGATTGAGGGGGATACCAACTACCTGTAGATGCTTCTGAACCTCTGCCTTGATCTGTTCTGCAACGCTCATCTGACCCTGACTCTTGGTTCCTTCTCTTTGCCTCTCCCAGTTTCTGGATTTCGAAGCACAGCTAGCAAAATGCAGAAGAGCATCTTGAGGAGTGAGGGCGGTGCAGTCTCCGCATGCTAAGGAGTTTACCCACATACCTC
Source organism: Linum lewisii (assembly GCA_034768395.1). Lineage (NCBI taxonomy): Eukaryota > Viridiplantae > Streptophyta > Magnoliopsida > Malpighiales > Linaceae > Linum > Linum lewisii. The sequence continues at coordinate 43,309,693 of CM068302.1, forward strand.
GAGCAAAGAATTCAGCCAGCTGCCTTTGTTCATACCATGGTGAGGGCAGTTGAAGAGAAGGGATTGGAATTCATTCCAAGTGTCGTACAGGCTTGCATCTTCTCTCTGAGTAAACCTGGAGATGCGGTCTTTATAAGCAATTGTCCTTGCTGGAGGGAAGTATTCCTCAACAAAATCTTGAGCTAATGTCTCCCAGTTGGTGTAGTGGCCTGGTGGTTTGCTTCCAAGCCACTGCTTAGCTGCACCTCTGAGAGAGAACGGAAAAGCTCGGAGACATAAAGCGTTCTTGTTGAGGTTCCCAGACTTGAAAGTTCCACAGACAGCCAAAAAGTCAGCTATATGTGTGCAGGGATTATCATCCGGTCTTCCTTCGAATTGTACATCCCTAGAGATCAGTTCTAGGAGAGGAATCTTAATCTCATAGTCAGGATCGTTGTCATTGGAAAGCACGGTGATGGGGGACCGAACATTAGATGCGCGCAGCTTACTGTAGTCCGCAACACTCTTAGGAGCAGCCATTGCGGAAGGGGAAGATGGAACGGAAGTGATACGATTCTGTACCTGCTATGCTCTGCAAGAGACAAAAACAAACACAACCGGTGTAAAATCGAAGTGTGATGGGAAATGAAAGATGGAAAGGTAGAAGAATAAAAATGCCAACTCTTCTTTCAACGAAATAGAAGAGTCCCCGGCAACGGCGCCAATTTGATGAGCTGCAGAATAGCGGTCAATCAAATAACTACCAAGCTGTGAAGCTAGGGTAGATCGTATTCCACGGGTCTCCTCTACTTCCTTACTCAAATATGTTGGCAATCAAATTCAAGGTTAAACACTTAGTGCGTGGTGTGAGGTCCACGACTTCTATACTAAAATGCAAAGATTAATTGAAATGAAATTAAGGCGAAGAAAGGTTGATTGAAAGACTAAGACGGACGGCAGACAAGCTTAGATTTTCAATCCCCCTTAGATCACCAGAGCAACAGCAATCAACAGATCAGCGCTTTCCAATTCTAGTTCATTCAGTTCTCAGACACCACCGTAACTCCTGACCCTTAGGTTTAAGACTGGCGAACGTTCGCTCTATCCGATCTAGCTACCACGATTAATTAGCTGCCCGGGTACGGTCGCCTCTCACAATGACTTAACTAACTAGTGCAAATTCTAACGATTTATGAGTTACTCTTGCAGCGAATTAACCCTAAACGGTTCCTACGAAAGGCACACTCCAATTATAAGGTTAATTGTTCAACTTGATGTTCTAAAGTAAGGCGATCGTTCGCTTCTATCCTTAGCTTAACAAGAATCTAATCTAGGTGGCCAAACCAGACAAGAAACACAAAGAACAATGAACAAATCAAACATGAAGAAGAACCTGAATGAATTTCGAATCTAATCACCGCCGATCCGTGATCGCTTTAAAGCCCTGGGTCACTTAGGGTTCATCTAATCTAAGCTCTACGAGTTTAGCTACTCATATTCAATACAGAAGAATCGAAGACAGACAAAGAATAACATCTCAGGTAGGAAGGGCAGAGAAGAACTGCAAAACCTAATTTCGACGACTCCTTGTAGCTTCAACCTGCTGGATCTTCAACTCCTAGCACTGGCTCTCCGAGATGGATGGATGGCGTCACGATCCGTTCCTGGCTCCTCGAACTCTCTCCACTCGTTCTCTCTCTCTCTCCGTCTTAGGATTTTTCGTCCAGTGTAAATTGTCTTCTTTAATTTAGCCGCTGATTTTGTATTTAAACCTAACCGAGCGGTTGCTAATTTTTGCTTGAATTTTTGCCGAAAATACAAGGAGATTTTCGGCGAAAATACCTGTTGAAAAGTTGGCTTGATCCGTCTGTTTCTTCTGGCTGAAATGGCTTAGGGTTTTCGGCAAAAACTCCCAAGGTTTTCACCGAAAACTTCTTCTTGATCGGGACAGTGGATTCCTTCTTGTATTTTCGGTGAAAACTCAAGGGTATTTTCGCCAAAAATCTATGTGTAAAATAGAGCAGGAATTCATTTTGAGTTGAATGACTTTTCTGGTTGATTCGGGTGTGATTCCTCGGGGTTCCAGTGCCTTAGACACGTCCTTGGCTACCGTATTTGATGGCGAACACCTGTGCTAACACGAAAATACTAGAAAACCATCACATAGACCCGAAATGGGCCAAGGTAACACAAAAGTCATGAGATGGATCGGTTGAGTGAATATTCACTATTCTACCCTAAAAACCGTGTCTTAAGCAATGAAATGTCGCTTAAATGAGGCTGATAATCACGTCAATTCGAGTGTCATCATAAATGATGCGAGTAAAAGGGGAAACTGACTTCTAAATGTGTTATGTGATTGTGTTCTGATGTGCTTGACTTTTGATTGTTGTGATTGGGGGAAATGGTACGAAACAAACTGATTAATGAATCGACTTAGAAATGAGAGTTAGGATAGAATTGGGAATATGGATGCTGGTAATGAAATATTATGAATTGTTAGTTTGTGGTTGCATGAGAATGGCCCTGCCAATGTGGGGTCGTTCTGAAACAGAAGAACATGTGAGTGGTCCCTAGACTCATGAAATGGCTTCCCCTGTACTTGTAGGTGGGGGTGGATGGTGAGCTAGCCGATCACCCTTTCTGTGTTGTGTTGATTGTTAATGAGATTGTGGATGAACTGTGGAGTGGCGGAAATGGACGGCGAATTGTGTTTGAATGTGGAATCATGTGTGTTGTAATGATGTGGTTGGATGTGTTGTGATGAGATAGCATGAGTTGTGAATTGCATGTGAAAGTAGAACCGGAAGGAGTCCACACTACCCCACCCGAGATGTTGAATGATTGAGTCTGATCCACTGGGGTCGATCCCCTTAACATGGGTGTCAAGGGTGTTGATGGTTACTCGATGAGAGATTATGATGATGATGATAATGTGTTCCCCATGTAGTAGGGGAGCGCGAGGACTTCCCATGCGGTAGGGAAGTGCGTCGGCCGGCCGGTGGTGGTGTGGATAACTCCTTGGCGCCTAATAACTCACCTAGTATAAACGTGTGATTAGATTCAAACTCCCCAAGTTTTTGGCAAAAATCAAGCTGTTTCCAAGCCGTCCGCGAACAAATATAAAAGGAAGAATACCAGCTAAAATACAGACGGACACTTTTGGATGAAAATTCCAAGACTGAGACGAGAGAAAGAAAGAGTGAAAAGAGTTCGAGGAGCTAGGAAAGGATCGTGACGCCACCTCCCATCTCGGAGAACCAGTGCTAGGAGTTGAAGATCGAGCAGATTGAAGCTTCACGGATTCGTCGAAATTAGGTTTTACAGTTCTTCTCTGTCTTACCTACCTGAGATGTATTCCTTGTCCGTCTTTGAGTCTCTTGTATTGAATATGAGTAGCTAAACTCGTCAAGCATAGATTAGATGAACCCTAAGTGACCCAGGGCTTTAAAGCGGTCACGGATCGCCGGTGATTAGATTCGAAGCTCATTCAGTTTCTCTTTCATGTTTGATTTGTTCTTTGTTATCTGTGTTTCTTTTCTGGTTTGGCCACCTAGATTAGATTCTTGTTAAGTCGAGGATAGTAGCGCATGTTCGCCTCACTTTAAAACACCAAATCAACAATTAACCTATTCATTGGAGTGTGCCTTTCTTAGGAACCAGTTAGGGTTGATCCACTTATAGAGTAGCTCATGAATCACTAGTAATTGCACCAGTTAGTTTTGTCATCGCAAGAAGCGACCGTACTCGAGCGACTAATTAATCTTGGTAGTTAGATCGGATAGAGCGAACGTTCGCCAGTCTTAAACGTAAGGGTAAGGAGCTATGGTGGTGCCTGTGAACTGAATCAATCAAAATTGAAAACCGCTGGTCTGTTGATTGCCAATGCTCTGGTGATCTAAGGGGGATTCGAAATCTAAGCTTGTCTGTCATCTGTCTAAGTCAATCAACCAATCATTCTGCGTTTTAATTTCATTTCAACCTTCTTGCATTTTACTCTAGAAGACGTGGAACTCACACCACACACAAATTGTTGTTCGTGAATAAAATTGCCAACATATTTGAGTAAGCAAGTAGAAGAGACCCGTGGAATACGATCTGTCCTGCTCTGTGCTTGACAGTTATTTGATTGCACGCATTACAACGTCCATCAATCAGCTTCTTCGTCGGCGCTCTCCTGTGCAGGTCCTCTAGGGTCTTTATCTCTTTTTGGCTGGTCTTCCTTGGAGGCTACGGGCTCCATCTCGGACAGGGTGTCCGTGGCGGGCATTCGTGCCATGTCGACCGGTGTGGTCATGCCAGCTCTAGCATCTACTCTGTAGGCTTCTTCTTCATCGACTCTCGGTCCTCCTTGGAGTTGGGTGAATGTTTTGAGCATCTGAAATTGGTTCTCCAATGTCTCTCCATCACCTCCATTCGTTTATCTGTCATCGTTAGTAAATAGAACAAAGGCCTCCCAAAATCTCTCAACTAACAATATGAACTAAAACTCACACACTCTGATTTTACCACTCGTGTTTAATTTTAAGTATGCACTCAAGTAGGTTTAAAAATCAGAAACAAAGTTCAAGCTCAGTTCAAGTAGTTGCAAGTTTCTTTAAAACTACCAAGTTAAAATCTATCAAATCATAAAGCAGAACCAAGACTTGAAAACTTAGGATTATATCTCTAGCCACAAGTACTATCCTTGCTACGACTTCTCTTTCAAGCAATTGGAAATTAGTAGTCTTAGGGTCGGTTAAAAAAAACTAAACAATGAAATCTATAAAACTTGAAAAACTCCCCCCTCTTAAAAATCAACCTATAATAAAACTTTTGCAAGGTGGTCTTGCTTTGGTTGAGTCGTATATATATTTTTTGACCTCTTTTCTTTTCTTTTTTTGTATTTTTTCTTTATGTATTTTTTCATGGTCACCAACTTTTATTGCCTTACACGAATTGAAATACTAAAAACAAAGACAAATAAACAATAAACAGATGAAGTATTTAGGGTTTCAAATTTTTTTATAAAAACAGTAAAGATAGAGGGATAGAGTTGGCCCTAGTGTTAAACCTCGGTCCGATACCAGCTAATATGAACCGATCCGCAACCGTGGGCTAGACCTTATGCCAATAAGCCAATAAACAAAAATGACAAGTCTAACTTTGGTAGTCGGGGGGTGGATAGGACTTGGACCTGCTAGCTATAGAGAGCTAGGAACCCTAAGTATCGAATCGAAGGTGCTACAACGTGGGATGGATGCCCAAGATGATAAACTGAACCTTAGGTAATGCAAGAACGAGCAAAGACTTGAAGGAAACAAAAAGAAAGTTCTGAAGTTTATTTGCATAATTGATCAAAGTGTACCTTACAATGAGGTCGTATGCCTTTATTTATAGGTGAGGATTCGTGAACAAGCTCTCCAAATACTCCTACAACTTAACTACTAAAATAGAAAAAACAATTCCTAAATAGTCTAAGTAGGAAGTAAAATAAAACTAAAACACTAAAATTCTAAAAATAGCAAAATCCGATAAAGCAAGTCGAAACCCTAAGTCGGCAGATAACCCTAATACATGTTTAAGATGGATGGGGTGTGAAAATCCCTCCCTGACTAGGACTCCATCTTCTCCGTGTTTCCTACTCCTAAAAGGACTTGGAAACATGGGTGGCGCTCTGTGGCGTGGGGTTTCCTGATCAGGATATGAATCCTGGTCATGGGTGGATTCTTGGGCGCCGCCGGGTCTTTGGGCACGATTCTAGGCGCCGCCAGGTGCCGTGTCCTTGGTGTTCTCCTTGAATCCTTCTCCGAATCGAACATGGAGTAGTGGCAGTTTGTCCTTAGGACATAGGGAATCCTTCTGGATGAGGGATTCCTGAAAGGCACAGTTGGAATTTTGGGTCGACCCTAATCACGTCTCGTACGGGCTCCAGCTTCGGCTCTGTGCCAGAGTCGGCATCGGGGCCGGGCCCTTAGCTGGCTCAGCCCTATGCTCAGCCGTCGAGGCCTGGCTTTGTGTTAGCATCATTCTAGCGATGTCTTCAGGCTCTGGCACTTCAAGGATCTGAGGCTCTTGGTGTGGCGCCGACATCAGCGCTCGGTCTGGCCCTGGCATCAGCCTTATGCTGGTACTGTCACGGCCCGACATCAGTGCTAGAGGCTGGATTGGCATCAGGATCAGGACTTGATGATGGGGCTCCAAGGATGACGCTTTCCTACCAACAAGGTTTAGCCACTCCAGATAAACCTCTGATCGTTCTCTTCATAGCCACCCTTAATCCATGACTCCATGTACGAATTGATTTGGTTCTTAAAGGATTTGACCTAGCTCCGGTTCAGGAACAACTCTGGTCGTGTCTAGGGCACAGTTGGCTCATCAGATAGCCTCCCAAGCCTTAGGAACTGAATACGTCAAGAAAAGGTCATTATCAAGCATCCAATTCCACTCGAAATCATGGGTAAGGTGAGGGGAAAAAAGAGTGCCTACTTTGCATCAGAGTCTTTCAGACCCAAGAAGAGGCAATCGGGCAAGAGTACAACAAAAGATCCACTTTCTTGAGCTGGTAGTGCTCTACCCAAGAAACCCAAAGGGAGCCGCTGCATATAATAATGCCCCAAAGGTGTCTACACACACAAGCAATGTTCCACCATCTAAGATTACAAATACCCGCCCCTCCCTCAGATTTAGGTCGAGAAACGATCCTCCAAGAAATACGTGCCTTCTTTGTTTCACCCTCTGAAGAGTTCCATAAGAAATAGGAGCAGAGTTTCACCACTTTTGAAATAACACTGACCAGAAGAATGAAGATGTTCATCTAGTAAGATAGCATACTATTGAGAACAGAATTAATCAAATGCAGCTTACCAGCGTGACTGAGTAGTTTCACTCTCCAACCCCGAATACGGTGAGAGAGTTTATCTACCAGATTTTTGCAATCCATCGCTCTAATCTTATGAGAGACTAGAGGGACTCCTAGATACCTTACCGGCAGGGATTCAATCTTGAATACTAGCGGAACATAATAGAGTCGACATTGAAGCACTTACAAATGTAAACTAAAAGTTTACTTCTCCTCGCAAAATTATTTGCCATAACCGGTTAGACCATCTCGGTTCTACAATTATGTGAATTGTGAATATATGTGGTTCTACAATTCTACACACATCAATCTAAGTTGATTATTGGATAATTATTGACAAAAATAAGTAATGAATTGCTTACATAAAGAATAAGGGTGATATGTCAATCCATAAGATACACCCAACATATGATTCATGTAGATATTTAATTGATGCATAAATTAGACATTCACATGTGTCTAGAGTATATACTTGCAACATCCAATTCACGAGATTATTAGCTCAATGATTTTGATTATGAGCACATTTTCATGATTATCCAATAAGTGAAATACATTATTGAGAATATTATCCTATATACATGTATCTTTAGATGAAGAACATGAATTCGCATCATGCCAACGAGTTATAATGAGTTCCCCCGTTATAATTGGTTTTTGGTCAAAACCTCATATTTCCCATATAAGAATATATGAATGTGATATACATCCCAATTGCTCCACCATAATTTATTAAGATAAGTCTCAATAGAGATTGAGAAATTATATATGTTGGGTACGAGTCTTCGTTGATAGTCAAATATTTACACTATTGTCGGGAGATTTATAGATGACTCGTTTAGATGATCACATAATTTCGTTATTCAAATTTCCCAACATTAGGGGGAGAAATTCAAAGGTTGGAATGAATCATCACATTTTGATCCTCGCACTAAACAATATGACCTTGAAGTTCACAAGGATAATTCATTAAAAAAATTGAGTTGATCAACTACTAGACGTTTTAAGGTCCCGAAATAGTGACATAAAAAAATATCTTTTGCCAACTATATTTGCTTCAGCATAAGTGCTTTTCTTATTGGTAAAAACACAAATGAGTCTAATGCACTCATGAAGCATTAAAAATCAATTGATTCCAAAGATATAAATCCTCAAAAAGTGAAAAGGAGTTTTAAATGAAGATGGTCAAAACTAAGGGTAAGATAAAGGATAACAAACAAATACATATGCTCCTCAAGAGCATCAAGTACCTGATAATTATGAATGAAAAATATATTTTAATTTTGTATTTGGTGAAAAACTTTGGAATCATGATGAAAAGCTTATTAGAATGTAGCGCTAAATTTGATAAGCGAAAATTAGGATCATGAGCCAAATTCATTAATGCATGCAAAGAAGAAATGATTAGCCAAAATGGAAAATGTGATTGCGATAATATTATATTCCCTATAAAAATGAAACTTTTGTTATAATAAGTCTCTACACATGATGATGTAAGCAAATGAGACATATATATTCATCTCACTATGAAAGGTTTTGTACAATGACAAAAACTTATATAGTATGAAACATATATTTGGTGGGTGCAATAACTTTTCATTATATGATTAGTCTAGCAGATTGTGAAGGGAAATATTTGTCTTTGATGGATGTCATTACAACTTATATGTATGATTTGTCTAATAATGACATATATGCGTATATGAAATTTCTGGAATGAAACATTTAATTCATAAAAAAAATATGGAATGATACATTTTGCTAAATGCAAACAATAAGTCAAGTTGACGTGAACAATCTTCAATCATATTGAATTGACGTCATTCGAATAAAGAGATTGAGAAAGAATGATATATTTCACATACTAAATAGTTTCTATATTCTATTTTTTTATATTTTATACTTAATTCTTGATTTTTATCAATGAAATATTTTGTTTTTGAAACTATATTTGTAGCAAAATTTATATGATTTTGTTTTGAAAAAAAAAGTTTTCTTTATTTCTAAAGGTTAAGAAGTCATCATCTTTGATTATCTATTTGATTATCTATTGAGACTCATGAAGAGTTTCTCAAAAAAATTAGCTATTTGATTAACGCGTTTGAAATGAAATATAAGAAAAGTATCATTGCAAATTATTTGCAGATCGTGCATATGTCAAACATGGTTGTTGTTTATCAACAAAGATACACTAATAGAGTGTTTAAAAAAATTCGATATGGATATATATTGTTCATAACTATCTTGATGGTAGTGAGACCATTATATGTGAGTAGATGTCGATATGGATATCGATAAACTAATGAAGAATCACTATGTCTTAAAGTATTGTATATGAGTGCAACCAGAGCACTCATGAATCTTACTAGTCTTAAACTACAATTGAGGCCCGCAACCGTTGAACATGTTGCAACAGGCTTTCAGGGTCGGTGGTCCAACAATCACTATAGGAGTTATAAATGGTCATGGGGAGCCTAAATGCACTGCGTGTTGCATGTAGGCAACGATCGATTACAGATAATTAACACATCCCTTTCCCTTCTGGAAATGATAGTTGGGTTTGGCCAACATAAAAATTGTCCAACATTTATGACATTCATGTTTTACACCCTGCACCATCATTGTTTCTCCTCTCTACTTTGGGAGAGTATGAGTCCCCAACCTCAATTGCTTGGTTTTATCCTCATGAAGGTGTTTGATAAAGCTTGATGATCAGGATTCGACTTGATTTTTCAGTTCAGGTTTCTCACTTTGGGGTTCTCAGTTGAGGCTCTTATTTTGGGTTTTCAGGGTAGCTATAGAGATGGGTTCAAATGTCCAGTTCAGGAAAATAATTAAGGTTTTACGATGAAATCTAGTTAATGATTCATAAAAACAAATCTAGTTAATTGGGGAGATTTGTAACATCATGTCAGACACAGACTTGAAATTTTTTATATCAAGGATTTTTTTTAATGAGGTTAAGGCCTAAGGAAGTCTTCTGCCAAGTTTTGGATCAAACATAAATCGTTGAGGCAAGAACAATAAAAGGAATGACCATGTGAGGCTATCGAGAAGGTGCAGACTCCATGGAATAGTTATCTGTCTAATTGTAATAAAAATTAAATCCATGAGACAATGTAGACCTGTCAAAGAGTCCATGGAGGGTTCTTTAACAATTTGAGACCATTTAGAGGTCGTTTGATTGAGGAACGATCGAGATACATCAAAGGGGGTTGTTAGGTGAAATGTTGCTGACATGTTGTTTCGAAAGGGCGTAACATCAATTACTTGTGTCCAATAGAGGTTGTGTAACATCAAGGCAATATACTTTGTGTGTTTGCAATGGTCATTAGCCCTCTTGGGTTGTACAAAAACCTTGTTTTACATCCCAACACCCACCTCTGTTCCTTCTTCTCCCCCTTTGATGAGTCAAGGTTCCTACTTCAAATAACCCCTCATATCTTAAGAGATAAAGCTTGGATCAATCACAAATTTCAAATCAAGGTTCAAGATTCATTCAAGAGAATTTATACTTTTGGATTCAAGGTAAAATCTCCTCTCAACTAGTTTCCCCAAAGGTTGGAAAACTAAGGTTTTGGTTTGGGGATTGTTCAGGTTTAACATTCTTTGTGGGTTCGCTAGATGACGGAGGAGACTAAAAAAGTCAAGGATCATAAGTTAGAGTTGAGGAAATGAAGTTCTCACCAGTAGGATTTCATGGATCACAAGTTTCACGTGATGTGTTTAAATATGTCGTTTGAGCATTTACATTATGCCAGCTCTCATTCGCACGCTGAGAATTGTCATAATGGGTATATTGCACTGGATACCTGTTACAAGTTGGAACTGTCGAAATATTTTCCTTGTGATTGCATGCTTGTGTTTAGATGGGTTAGCATTGTTGAACTTTTTGGCATGTGGAATAGCACATTGGCATGTTATACTTGTGTTGCCAGTTTCAGTTATGATTATTGGTACCGTAAACTGCAAAACAAGAGCAACAAGCAATCATGCATAAATAGAAAGACAAATACGAGTTGATTGACTTCGCGATCTGTCCTTAAGAATTGTTATTCCCCACTATGTCACCCAAGGTTAACATAATCAATTCTCCCAGGATAAAACGGATACTCACATGCGTAGTGGTGATGCAAATGCAGGTGATCGGCGAACTCAATGAACGGCACGACTCGATTACTTTGACAGAATGAATGTAGAAAGCCTTTTTCGTGCAGAGAATAAGTTTAGAGAGGGGAAAAATCCGTAGGAGAAAGTGCAGGGACTGATCTGCTATTTATAGTAAATGAAGGGGTGCCTTCTAAAAAGACACAATTGTTGGCCGGTTTTGAATCGAACAGACATGTCAGTTCGCCTCTGAACCGGTTTAAAACCCAATTCTGGTTTGGATTTAGACCATAGATTCTAGATGACTTTTTGGTAAAACCGAATCGGACGGGTAGCAAAAGAATTGAATCAAATCAAATCTTTTGACCAAATTCGAATTCGAATTAGAATCCGAGGCCAAGGCGAGGCGACGACGACGACGCGAGTGCCCATCAATATCTCAAGCCTTTTACCAACCTTAGTGGGCTTGATTTCTTATATTTAGCTCCACTTTCCCATCAATTAGCAATGTGGTATTCAACACTACTTAGCTCATTCCTTCATTCACACATCAAATCCCCAACAATCCCCCACATCAATGGAGAATGCTAAGTTTTGAAAACTATGCAAAAACTGTGTGATTTGCTCGCAAGAATTAGCTGCATTTGAATAAGAAGGTTTCCCTTTGAACTTTTCGTAGTGAACATACATCGAGTATACTCGTCCATCGGTAGATTTGATATCTTTGAACCATAGACTTTTCGTGTATACTAAGACAACATATGTCACACAGCTAACCCTTAACTGTTCATTGGTTCTCACTATTGTGTTCATTTTAGCCCTGAACACTACATGGTCTCATGAGTGTGTAGAGAACTCGGCCACGTTAGTTCTCCTTGAAGCGGCTCTACTTCACACTCACATAGGTGATTTCTAAACGTGTATTCGTAAATACATCATTTGACCAACTTGAGGTCAAACTTAGAAACAATTAAAAGCCTTGCGTTTATAGGCTTACCCTTATTGTTAAACATTGTCTCATCATGAGAATGGGTTTGAGAAATTTTGACAATGTCGGACCATCAAACATAACTTTGTTTTCTCCTTGAACCTAGATCTTGGGATCTCCAATCAACTAGGTAGAGTTTCTGTCATGTTGATTATGTCCTTGGCCATAATCCCATTCCCCTCGATGATTTCTCAACTACATCTCTAGTTAGGCCTTTTGTAAGTGGATCTGACATGTTATCTTTTGATTTCACATAATCAATTGAGATAACACCACTAGAGATTAGTTGTCTAACCGTGTTATGTCATCGACGAATGTGACGAGATTTACCATTGTACATAACACTTTCTACCCTTCCAATCGCCGCTAGACTATCACAATGTATACTTATTGGTGATAATGGCTTGGGCCAAAATGGAATATCTTCCCAGAAATTCTGAAGCCATTAGGCTTCTTCACCAGCTTTGTCCAATGCAATGAATTCAGATTCCATTGTTGAACGGGCTATGGAAGTTTTCTTGGAGGATTTCCAAGACCGTAAACACATATCCACTTGTGGACTTGCTTTCGGTTGAACCGGTGATCCAGTTCGCATCACAATATCCTTCAAGCATAGCCGGATACTTAGTATAACGCAAAGCAAAGTTCTGAGTGTGCTTCAAGTACCCAAAAACACGTCTCATTGTTATCCAATGAGTTGCATTCGGATTGCTCATGTAGCGACTCAACTTACTTATTGCCAATGCAATATCTGGTCTAGTACAATTCATGATGTACATCAGATAGCCTAACACTTGAGCATACTCCGTTTGCGCTTCACTTGCACCTTTGTTCTGAGCAAGAGCAAGGTTCACGTCTATCGGCGTCTTCACTTCTTTGAACTTCAAATACTTGAACTTCTCAAGTACCTTGTCAATATAGTGAGACTGAGATAGAGCTAGACCTTGAGGGGTCTTATAGATTTTAATTCCTAGAATAAAATCAGCCACCCCCAAGTCTTTCATATAAAATGCCTTTGAAAGCATACATTTTGTAGACTTAATGTCAACAATGTCTTTACTCATTATCAACATGTCATCTACATACAAACAAACAATGACTTCATGATTAGGAGTATCCCTAATGTAAACACATTTATCGCACTCATTAATCTTGAATCCATTTGACGACATTATTGCGTCAAATTTCGCGTGCCATTGCTTAGGAGCTTGTTTAAGTCCATACAAAGACTTGACCAAGCGACATACGTGTGTTCTTGTCCTAGAACGACAAACCCTTCGGGTGTTCCATGTATATCTCTTTCTCCAGGTCGCCGTTATGAAAGGCGGTTTTCACATCCATTTGATGGATTTGAAGACCATACACAGCCGCCAAAGCAATTAACAATCTAATCGATGTAATTCTTGGGCTGGTGAATAAGTGTCAAAAAATTCAAGACCTTCTTTTTGTCTAAAACCTTTGACCACTAGTCTCGCTTTATACTTGTCAATAGTACCATCATCTTTCAATTTTCGTTTGAATATCCATTTATAACCAAGGGGTTTGTTTCCTGGAGGAAGATCTACCAACTCCCACGTATGGTTATGCAATGGACTCAATTTCACTATTGACCGCCTCTTTCCAATAATGAGATTCAGAAGAGCTCATCGAGTCCTTATATGTTTGAGGCTCATTTTCTAACAAGAATGTCAGAAAATCAGGACCAAAAGATGTAGTGACCCTTTGACGTTTACTCCATCGTTGATCGTCTACATGAGGTACAACATCCATTGTTGTGTCCTCCACCTCAGATACAACTTCCACAGTCGTATCTCGAGGTCTATTGGAGCTCTCACCAACACTTTCACTTACAATCTTGTAAGGAAAGATGTTCTCAAAGAACTCCTCATTATCCGATTCTAATATCATATTAGAATTGATGTCGGGAACATCCGAATTGTGGACCATAAACCGATATGATGTACTCGTATTAGTATACCCAATAAAGATACAATCAATAGTTTTGGGTCCTATCCTAACCTGTTTTGGTAACTTGCACTTTAGCTAACACCCCCACACTTTTAAATATTTTAAGCTAGGTTTATGCCCTTTCCATTTCTCGTATGGAATGGTTTGTGTCGTGCTATAAAGCACTCTATTGAGTATTTGGGTGGCTGTCAAGATAGCCTCCCCCCCCCCCACAAATTTTGTGGAAGACCAGAATTGATGAGCAACGCATTGATCAATTCTTTCAATGTGTGATTTTTCCTTTCGACAACTCCATTTTTTCGTGGAGTATAAGGAGTCGTCATCTTGTGAATTATGCCACTCTCTTGACAAAATTCTCGAAATGGGAATTCATATTCACCACCTCGATCACTTCGGATCATTTTGATCTTTTTGTTAAGTTGATTCTAAACTTCAGATTTATACTTCTTAAAAGCATCAATCGCCTCATCTTTGCTGATAAGCAAGTACACATAACAATATCGAGTACTACCATCGATAAAAGTTATGAAATACTTTTTCCCACCGCGAGAAGGTGTAGATTTCATGTCACAAATGTCAGTGTGAATTAAGTCTAACGGCTCCAAATTCCTTTCAACGGAACTATAAGGATGCTTCGTGAACTTTGATTCTACACATACTTGACATTTGGACTTAATGTACTCAGATTTAGGAAGTATCTCCATGTTCATCATTTTCCGTAAAGATTTGTAATTCACGTGTCCCAAACAGGCATGCCACAAAGTGGGCGACTCAAGTAAGTAAGAGGAAGATGATGCATCATTTTTATTGATGGTCATTACATTGAGTTTGAAAAGACCATCACACAGATAGCCTTTTCCGACAAACATGTCGTTCTTACTAATTACAACTTTATCAGAAACAAAGACAACCTTAAATCCATGCTTGATGAAGAGCGACGTCGAGACCAAGTTCTTGTGGATTTCAGGTACATGAAGCACACTTGTGAGTGTGACAGCCTTGCCCGAAGTCATCTTCAGACAAATCTTCCCAGAACCTTCAACTTGAGCGGTTGAAGAGTTCCCCATGTACAACTTCTCACCAGCATCAGAAGAGGTATAAGATGAGAACATCTCCCTTACAGCACATACATGGCGTGTAGCTCCGGAATCAATCCACCAATCCCTTGGATTGCTCACCATGTTGAACTCGGAGAAAATGGCAATAAGGTCATTGACTTCGTCTTCCACTACGTTCGCCGAACCGTTGCCCTTGTTCTGCTCCTTAGGGGCCTTACACGTAGAAGCACGGTGTCCTGCTTTGCCATAGTTGTAGCAATTTCCAAGGAACTTCTGCTTCTTCATGTTCTTCTGAGTCTTGGTACCAAAACAACTTGCTCCATCTGGATTCCTCTTCCTCTTCTTGGAAGAAGACTCCACAATGTTCGCCCCTTGAACATTGTGACCTTTTGCCGCAAGCCGATTGTCCTCTTTGATTCTCAAGCAGACAATTAGATCCTCAAGCGTCATCTCTTTGCGTTTGAGCCTCAAGTAGTTTTTGAACAACTGCCATCCATGACACAACTTCTAAATGAAGGCGGCAACCTGAAATGTCTCATTGATTGCCATTCCCTCATTGTGAAGTTCACGGATGATGACTTGAAGCTCATCAACTTGTTCTACAACTGGTACCTCCCTATTCGTTTTGTTTGTTTCTCGTTTGTTTCTCTCCTTCAAAATCCGCCCATCATGGCTAATACCCCGGCCCTAAAACATCTTTAGGCTTCTACATTGGTGCCTCCATGACATGAGCAAGGTAAGCTTTGCAACTTTCTTGAATCTAGGTAAACGCTTTGTTCTTACAATGTTGCTCCACATAATAGGCTTTCAAATCCCCTTGAACAAAGAGGTTCCTTATCCCTCCAATTTGAACGTAACTTCTTTGTTATGCCAATTAATCTTAGCTTGATTTTTGGATAGCCAGACCATGCCTAAGATTATGTCAAACTCCTCGAAGGGGAGAAGTATCAAGTCTTCTTCGGACTCGTGCCCGAATATTATTAAAACAAACTTCTAAATTATCAAGTCAATTATAAGGGTATCTCCTACTGGTGTCATCACCAGTAGGTTTTGGTTGATGGGTACGTGTAAACCTTAACTTTTGGGGAAAATCACAATAAATGAATGTATGCGTAGACCTAGAATCCATAAGAACAAAAGTTCATTGTCCTAGGATAGAAATTGTACCCACCACAACTTTTCTACCTACATTCAACTCATCCCTTTACATAGCGAAGAGCCTCACAAGATCCCAAACATGAGATGTCTAGCTCTAGTCTTGACAATTTTGGTAGTTGGTGGGGCATCCTACATTATTGTCAAAGCTTGATCAATTCCCATATTACGCTCTTCCTCTGTTTATAGTTCTCTCTAAAACAAACGCTCTTAGTGTTCCCGAACTTGGAGTTGCGGAAGGTGTCCTAACTCTTGGCATCAATATTATGCCCATGCACAAAATATGCATTATCCTGAATAGGGCCAAATGGGGCTATAGTTTGGAAGCGTGGATCTGGCGTGGGCACTCTAAACTTGTCTACTCGGAATGTTGGTTCACCTTTGGCATGATGCCACATCCATCTTCTTCTTTTGGAGGGGGGGGGGGGGGAGGGTAGGCTTGAGAGGAATGTCTTGGGGTGAGTCAAGGCCTTTCTCTTTTTGGCCATCCTTTCTTCATGTGCAACCTCATCATCTCTTTCCACGCTTAGCCTCGCACTGAAGACATGCCCTCGAGTTGGCCAATCGTTAGCAGTTAGCATCTTTTGGATTTGAGGTTGTAGACTGATAAGATAGTGATCTATTTGCGCTATGGTGTCTTGAAACATATAGCCCCTCATACGGTTGAAGTTGGTCATAACATGCAGTGTAATCAATGGCGACACTAGGAGGAGCCCCTCCGCCGGCATCGAGTCTAAAATTACATGTTAATTTTGGTATTTACAGAATTTGGTATCTGGGCATTTGAAGTTTGGCTCCCCCACTATGTTGTTTCGGTGAAATATTGTCTTAAATTTTACGTAATAGTTACTCATAAGCAACTTATAATATATAATAATTAAAATATTTGATCATAAATTATCGAAATTTGAACAAAAACTGTCTGTCGCACATATTATTGTTTTTTACTAATCAAGCAACCTATAATAAAAAAAATATTGTGTATTTTTACTTAGTGTTAGATTAATGAAATTTTCTACTATTATCCAAATTGGAAGAATTTTTTTTTGTTTATATGGCCTCATTCAAGAGGAAATGAAGATTTATGCCAAGGACCATAGACATGAGAATAGTATAGTTGCTATTATGTAGGTTTTTGTTTTTCTTGTTACCTTGTTCTTCCTTGTATGGTGATTCCAAGTTCTTTTATGAATAAAACCAGCTCAATTCATAAAAAAGGAATTTTTTTTTGGTGGCACCTCTTTTCAATTTATCTCTCCTATTATACCAATCCTGGTTACGACATTGGGTGCAATCCTCTATGGACTCACGTCCGTCGCTTCCCCATTTTTGTTTAATTACCAAGAAATCTAGTTGCCTACTATGCCAATAGATTTTGGAATGAAACACTCTTTAAAGGTGATGAAAATTTCCTCCCATATGATTTGCGATGGAGAATGCTAGCTAGTAGGTTGTGTCAACCACCAAGTATGTGCGGTGCCCTAGAGTAGCGCCAAGGTGAAAAGAACCTTGTACTCATCTTAAACTATTACATTTTTAAGGTCCAAATGATCATTCCCAACCAGCGTTCCACCACTACCGAGTATGTATCAAGGTAGGAGAAGTCCTCTATGCCCATGCTTATAAAGGCTTTCTATTAGGGGGGGTCTTACAGGTCTTTCACGTGGGGGCTACTCATAATTCTGTTATAATAATAACCTGGTTGTGACGTTGCGAGGCTTAAATTTAAGTTGATAATATATTGTTCACCCGTTGATGGAACTATAAAATTCTATATAATTATCAAATTAAGGTGATGAAAATTTGATGAAGTGAATTTAAAATAATAATAAGTCGATCAAAAGAGTGAATAACACAGAGTTATGTGATTACATAAGTGTCAGATATGTCGATTCCATTCAGGTTCGATTATTGTTCAGGGTGGATAGTTCAAAGTTCATACTCTACTCGCACCATATGTTAATGGCTCGGTGGTTTACTCGGGCCATAAAACTATCTGGTTAATTTTAGTTCTCGAATAATCAAAACATAGAGTTAAATTAGTTATCCTAACATATGTGCATAAAGCAAGGAGGAAAGCATGGGGTGCACGTGAAATTCTCTATCTGAGCTGACTTTCTACGTTTCTTCGATCGTTGGCGCCGAAGAAGTTTCTTTGTGGGTGCGCTCCTCTGGGGATTCTCTGTTGCCGGGGGATCTGATGGCAGGCTCCTAGAGTCGATCATCCTAGCCCTAAGCGAGCTGAAAATTCCTTCGTTCTTGTGTTTCATTGACTCTCTGTGGGTGCCCGTGAAATTCTCTTTCTCTAAGTTGAATTTATTACGTTTTTTTTATTGCTGGTGCCGGAGAAGTTCCCTTTGTGGGTGTCCTCCTCTGGCGCTTCCCTGCTTCCGAAGGA
This sequence comes from Linum lewisii, assembly GCA_034768395.1. Lineage (NCBI taxonomy): Eukaryota > Viridiplantae > Streptophyta > Magnoliopsida > Malpighiales > Linaceae > Linum > Linum lewisii. The sequence continues at coordinate 43,328,187 of CM068302.1, forward strand.
TCTAACGGCATGCTCCTTGAGTCATTCGTTGTAGCCCAAATCACCCGAATCTTTCTTTTTCTTCTACTCTTCTTTTCTTTGTCCTATATCTTCTTCTTTTCATCTTCTTATGGTAGATCTGTCTGGAAAATCTTGGGCCTCGATGGTCGGTACAGATCCAAACCCTGATTTGGTCTATACCCCTCCTATTTTCATTGATGGAGTGATGCAAGTTCCAAAAAATTTCTCTAGCTTGGATACAGCGAACTAAAAAAAGTCCTAGTTGGTCAACAATTAGGGAATCCCCCTCATCTTCGAGTTACACAGTCTCTTGTTAACAAGCTTTGGGGCTACGAAGGTCAGATTATTGTCTCTATTCTCCCCTGAGATCTTCTTATGTTTGAATTTTCTTTGGAAACTCTTTGTGATTGGGTATTAGAGCGTCTATGGCATATTTACTCTCAACCATTGTTCTTGAGAAGGTGAAGTGAAAATTTGGAGCCTATTGACACGCCGGTCTGGGTAACTTTCTTGAACGTTCCCCTACCATTGTGTAATCATTTGGGAGTCGGATTGCTCTGAGTAAATTCACTCGAATTGGAACGACTGTTGAAGTTTGTATTCTGGTTATTGAAGAAGAGGTATGACCAAATCTGGTTAAAGTGGCAATTTAAGGGGAAAGGCTTAAGTTGAGGTGGATTTTACCTCGATTCAAACTTATGAAAAGGCCTCTAATCTTGTTCGAAAAGTCCGAAAGGAAAAATATATCACATGGCATACTATTGGGGGATTGGGAACTCCTGTTCCTAGAGAAGAGTCGGGGAAAGGGGTTGAAGTTGCAGGAAATGGCCCTGGATCTTCCTCTGAAGAAAAGGGGTCAACTGCTACTATCATCCTAAATGCTAGTTCATCTGCTAGTAGCCCGTCTGTTATCACTACTGCAAATGCTAGTTCATCTGCTACAAAGGCATTACCCCTGTAAGAGATTACGGTTCAGTGTGAAATTCCAACGTCCTCAAACAAGTCTCATGTTTGTCATACTGAGTCAAGCAATGTTCCTACACACCATCCAAGAATGTGACAAGATCACCTGTGAAAGATGGCACGATGGAGGACGGACGGATTACAGACAGTGACAGTGAGAATGATCATGTTAAGGATAATGAACATGAAGCTGAAGCTGCAAAGGCTTTCTCTGGACAGGAAGTATTTTTATGATGATACTCAGAATCTTCTGACTACCTTAACTTCGCCTCTTGATGTTATAGTTTTAATGCTATTTGCTACCCTTCAGATGATTCTAATAGAACTGGTATCCCTAAAAGCATGATTGACTTCAATTAATGGATCAATGGTATTCAACTTACTAATCATCTTACAGTAGGGCCCCATTTTAATTGGTTTAACAATCAGCATGCAGATCCTATTCACAGGAAACTCGATATATGCTTAATCAATGAAGCCTGGATTAAAGATTTCTCTCATAGTAATGTTGAATTGTTAGCTCCACAAAAATCTGATCACCGTGGTATCCTTTTGGACACTTGTTTGTGTATCAATAGCCTTCTGAGGCCATTCAAATATTTTGATATATGGACATCCAGTACAAAGTATGATGTTGTTTCTAGGCCCTGGAATTCAAATTATAACATTGGTACTAATAGTGGCTTATATAAGATCTATGCTCGACTCAAGAATGTTAAATTTGCTTTGAAAAAGCTAAACTATGAGAGTTTCTCTAATATTTCCAGACGAGTAACAGCTGCAGAGGTTGCTATGAAGGATGCACAGTTGAATGCTTTGAAACCAACCTTCGGCTGTTTTTATGAGGCATCAAAAAATTTGCAAGCAATATGGGAGGATTTGAAATTAGCAGAAGAGTCATTTGAGAAGCAGAAATCTAAGGAATGTTGGTTAAATTTGGGACATTCCAACACTCATTTTTTTCATCGTTCGGTAAAGCTAAAGCAAGCTAAGAACCAGATTGTTCAACTTGAGAAGGGGGATGGTTCTATGACTAGATTTAGATGAAATTTATGGGATAACAGTTGGCTATTACTCCAATCTTCTTGGTGCTATTGATGTCAATTTTCAGGTTCCTTCTGATAATTTCTTGGAGCAGATTATCCTCAAGAAGCTGTCAGAGGTTCGTTCTACTGATCATATCAAACCTGTCACAGCAGAACAAATTCAGAAAGCTATGTTCTCTATTCCTCGTGAGAAAAGTCCAGGACCGTACAGATTCACTTCATTATTTTTTCCGAAGTCCTGGGGCCTAGTAGGAGCTGAAGTTACTACTTCAATTCTTAAATTCTTTGCTAAAGGTAAGATGCCAAAACCTGTTAATTCAACTCTCCTTGTGCTCATTCCCAAAAAGAAGAATGTGACAAACATTAGGGATTTCCGTCCTATACCTTGCTGCAATGTCTTATACAAGAGTGTTACTAAGGTAATTTCAAATAGATTGGTGTGCTGTCTCCCAGAAGTTATTACCTGAATAAATCTGCTTTTGTCAAAGGTAGACAGATTGGAGACAACATTCTAATGGCTCATGAATTTGTTAATGCTTATCACCTTAAACATACCTCTACCAGATGTGCTGTAAAAATTGATCTTCGGAAAGCTCTTGACTCTGTTCATATAGGTTTCCTTCTGTCTGTGTTGAGAGCCATGTGCTTCCCGTCAATTTTTCTAGGAAGTGTGATGTTGAGTGTGGGAATTAATGGAGGTTTAGTTGGACATTTTAAAAACATGTAGGGGCTCCGTCAGGGGGACCCCCTCTCCTTTGGTTTTTTTTTTTTTGTTGTCATGGAAGTGATATACTCTTTGTTAGAGGTGCAACTGAAAATTCAATCCCTTACCACCCTAAGTGGAAAACAATGAAGTTAATAGAACTTTGTTTTGCTGACAACTTGTTAGTTTTCACTAATGGAACTAAAGATGGGATTGATGGTGTAAACTATGGTCTGGCATAGTTTTACAAATATTCAGGGATTCAACTTAATCCTGAGAAAACTGAGATATACTTCTCAAAATCAGTTGCAAGTGATATAAGAAATCATATTGTCAAAGTAACAGGTTACGAAGAGGGTTCCCTCCCTGTGACGTCTAACTGTGATATTTTGGTGGAGAAGTTAACGAAGAAAATCTCAAGTTGTAAGGTGAAATATCTGAGCTACGCTGGGAGACTAACACTTCTAAAGTCTATTATTCAAGCAGTGGAGAAATGGTGCAGTGACTTTCTTAGAGTGTTGACATAGGTGTCTGGAAAAAAAGCTTAAATTTCCTGCACAAATATAGCTAAACCAAAGCTCGAAGGAAGTATAGGGATAAGGGGTCTTTACACTTGGAATGTCTCGGGTGTGGCACGTCATATTTGGGATCTCTTATGCCAGTGAGGGTTGATTTGGGTAGCCTAGGCGCACCATTACATGCTCAAAGGTTCAGATTTTTGGCACTTGAGGAGTGCTCCGTATGAATCCTAGATCTGGCGTAGGATTGTCAAAGTTAGGGAGCATATTCTTCCCCATATTACTATTAGTTTGGAGTGACCTTTGTGGGATGGAAATCAGCTCCCTAGATACTTTATAACTATGTTTTGGGAAAGCTTGTGTGTTAAGGATGCTCCGGTCCCTTGTATTTGCTGGTTTGGAAATCTCCTCATATGTCTAAACATTCTATGATAGTATGGCTTGCTGCTAGGGGTAAGAAGATGGTGTTAAAAACAAATGTTGCTAAATGGGGACTTCCTCAGGATATTACCTGCATTCTTTGTAAAACATGTATATATGAAGTTGATCATGTTTTTCATGTGTGTGCTATATCAAATCGATATACCGAATCTGTTTGCATTCTATACTTCCTGCTGTTACTAGATCTTGGGATGATGAAGTTTTCTATTACACCAACACGCTTACTGACTCTTCCGTTAAAAGCAAGGTGGGTCGTTGGATATGCTAGTCCATAATCAGCAGTGTTTGGTACGAGAGGTGCACGAGATATGCAGGAGATAGGAGAAGTTCTACTGCAAAGTTGATTCAAAGAATTGCTTATGAATATAATTGTAAGGCCGATGTGCCCAAAAGTCAGATGTATGTTTTCTGATTTCCCATTTTTTGCTTACCTCCCATAGTTGAGTTGGACACCTCCGTTTTGAGGGAGATAATGATACGATTAGGATGGTTCAGCTCGTCAGTCCAATTTGTTTGGCCGATAAGGTTCTTGTCTGTAGCTCATAACTTCTCAAGTTGATAACTTATCCACTTGTCCATTTTGATGAATGAGAAATTCTAATTATTCATAAAAAGAAATTCGTGAATCGGGGGGGGGGGGGGGGGGGGGGGGTGTTGTTGGTTAGTTGACCTAAATCTAGGGGCATAAAAAAATACCATTTGAACCATGTTATGGGTCTATAAGCTTACATATTATTCAAAACATGAAATACTCATATTATTGGTTCGCATGTCACGGATTGGCCTAGGCTAATCTTGTCAATTCATAAGAATCTTTTTTTTGTCAAAACATGATTTTTTTAAAGAGAAACTAGTCACATTTTATTAATTCAAATTATCAATGTGATATGTTAGAAAGTATATCACACAACCAAATTGGAGAGTCCTCATCGACAATTGGTGTATCAAAATAAATAGAGCTAACACGTGAGCAACTCCAATCTCGTTTCTCCTTATCACAAATTGTACCGTTAAACCATGATTTCACGCAATAACGACACAACATCCTCCTACAATTTCTTCAAACTCAATTGTGTTGCGCCGCAAAACACATTTAAGCATAGTAATTTGTAAATTCCATTCGAAATATATATGGCATGTTACTAATAGATAATCGAAAAATTTATTCACACAAATGTAAAGATATAACTTGTACGTACCTGGACCTAGTTGTTCCTCCAAATTATCTTCAGAAGTTTTTTTTTTCATATACAAGAGAATGATTCGTTACAAAGAAATCAACTCTAGCTATTTATTTATTGAAATATTGAGAAACAGTGGTTTGTACCCGGATTAATTCGTTCCTCAATTCATCTTCAATGGCTGTTTTCATGTACAAGAGGAGGACAAAATAATAAATGGCATAGCCAGAAAAGATATTCATGATGAATTTGATCATGAGTATTGAGAAAGTTCTATATATAAAGGGAGAAGGGAGTTCTATATATAAAGGGAGATAGGGAGTTACTATTGAATGAATAGTGTTTTCTTTCCTCCATTAAGATATTTAAGGCTTGGGGAAATCCTACCATTAGGACACCCCAAAGTGTCCTCATATGAGTACACCTCTTAGAGCCGTAGGATTTAAAGATCGGAAGGCCTATATTTATTGGACATAAGGGTAATTTCAATATTTATTTATTACAGATTTATAATTATTGTTTATTAATTTTCGGATTTGCAGTTACATTGCTGATTTTTTATTCCTTTTTCTGCTCCTTTTTTTGCTCCATTTAATTTATGATAAATTAATTATCTTTTTTTAATTACTTCTTCATCTTCTTCTCTATGCTCACCGATTTTTGTTGTGTATCTCCGGTGGTTTTTATTTTAGATTAGTTTCTAACACTTTTAAAAGTTCCTATTTTGTGGAAATTGTTTCGAACTGTTCCTCTTTTATCATTTCAGAACAGTTCCTATTTGATTGTTCCGGAACAGTGATCCATTTCAAAAGTGATGGAACGTGTTGAAAATCGATTTTGTTCCTTATTACCAAATCGGAACACAGAAAATCATAAAACCTTGAATCAAATTGAAAATGGAACAATAATATTGAATACCTGTTCCACAATGAACTATATGGAACACTACAAACATGTTCCATAATTAACTATATGGAACACTACAAATAACCAATGACCAGAAACTAAGAAGCAAAGATTTAGATGGCTGGTTCTAGATGGTCGGATCTAGATGGCCGATCTCCGAACGGATTAAAGGATGCCCAGATCTATAAACCGAATAAAGTAGAGTTGGCGAGGGTTTGAGGCGACAGAGATGTAGATGGCTGGCGGTAGATCTGGTGTGGGGCTGGCGGCGGCGGCAAGGCTGGCGGAAGATCTAATGATGGCGAGACTGGCGGTAGATCTGGTGTGGGATGGCGGCGACAAGTTGGCGGAAGATCTAATGATGGTGGCGAGGCTGGCGGCAGATCTGGTGTGGGGCTGGCGGCGGCGGAGTGGCTAGCGGCGGTGGAGTGGCTGGCGGCGGTGGAGTGGCTGGCGGCGGCGGCGAGAGGAGAGCACGACGGCAGGAGCTTTGAAGGGAGAGTAAGTGTTTGGGCTTGTAGGATTCTTCTCTCTACAATTGAGAATGACAAAACAACACTAATCAATCAACACTCTTTTTATTTATTTGTGTTCTTATAGGGGTAACAAAATTGAAACTCTTATATAATGTATTGTTACTGTATAGGCTTTATCACTAGACACATGCATATTTTCATATTTCATACAATGCTTTCAATTTTATCATAGTTCTGCTTGGAATAAAAGTAGAGATCATCAACCCCAAACTTTTTCTATGGTATATAAATGCATAATCATTCTGCCAAGAAGAGGGATTACACTATGGAAACTAATTAACATCATAATAGGCAATGTCATGTGATGGAGCTTGGATATGAGCAAAGAGGAGATGCAGAGAATAATGGTGATACACTATAATAAAAATAAGTGGTGACTATTGATAGGATATTTAATTGGATAATATTTAATTATTCTATTTTATGTTCCTTTTATTTTGTTTGAACATCCTTTTGTCAACATTTTTCATTCATTTTAATTATAATTTTTCTATATATATTTTTCTTTTTCATTTTGTCAATTATTTCACTCCTAGCATAGCTTTCCTGCATTTATATTTTTCAACAAAATAGTTCATATCAGCTTTCATAGCAGAAACAAAATACTCGGAACTACCATTACTGGTCTTCTGAAACTTTCCGCTACATCGTGCGGGTAATTCTAGTAGTACTAGTAGGGGAAGCAAACAAGCAGTACCCTTTGAAGTTTTTCGCTAAATCTACTGCACCCAAAAATAATAAATTGCATAGCAGCACAAGTGTGTTTGATAGACAGAGATACCAACTAATAAAAAATTTAAGAAAATCCAAATTAAGACTAGAAAGTAAAAATAATTGAACACATACAAGATGAGCAAATGCTGCCGAGGGCATCCATCGCATTTACAAGGAAAAACGAAAGAGATGACGAAATACTTAAAATAGGTGAGTCAAACCTGATTGTCATGTAACAGAAGGATTTGAGTTTCCATTTGATTGAGTGTGTACTGGCGTAGTAGTCATATGAGGTGTGTGTGTACTTGGTGTTGATGGATTCTCCATTTCATCAATTGTATCTTTCCAAACTTGATACAATGTTTTTTCGAGATAGAGATGCCCCTTTGACATTTAACATACTTGGAAAGTTCTTTTGTTTACCTACATTATTAATCACATAAACAATGAATTCACTATGTTAGCAACTTATTGTAAATCACATAAACAAAGAAGTTGATGTGCATTACCCTGGTATGTGCCGGAAGCCATGTCATGACGAATAGATGAAGTGCATAGACCTTCAATTCGACTACTTGTAATTAAGAATGCACCATGACCTTGTGATAGATAGTCGGCGAAGTTACTTATTCTTCTTCTTTGATACACCTGGAGCCATAGGACTACACAAAAGTATGGTGTATAAATATATCATATCAAACGATGTATGTACTATACTAAGTAATAATCAATGGTACAAAAAAATGAATACCATAAACACTCACTATATTGACACACAATTTGTTCAATGGCTATTGTGTGTTATCATCACTATTGTAATTAGCTCCATCATTGGATGTATCTGAATCTGATTCAAAATAGCCTTCATCATTACTTGTTGATTAGAAACCTTTTCTTGTTCTTCGACAATCGTTGTGTCAATAATGATCATGTTAGATATCACTTCTGGCATGACATCTTCCCTTCTCATTGAAAGATCTATTTCAACACCAATATCTCCCGTCCTAAGGATAATGTTTGTCAACTCTTCATCTTGGTATGCATCACCATATATCACCTCATCAACAACATTTTGGTTCTCAAGCTCGCCAACGAAAATATGTCATTGATTAATTTGATACACAACCCGCCAATTGGGTCCTAATTTTGGATTATTGATGTGGAAAACTTGATTTGTTTGACTAGCAAGCAAAATGGATCGCTCAGATACCAAAGACGATCAATTTTGATACTAGTGATTGCACCGTCATTCACAATCCGAGATTTTCTCTTGTCCACATTATACCAATCACATCTGAAGATATAAATATGCTTATCTCTCATGTAATCTACTTCAATAATCTCATCTAACACCACATAGAAGTTAATGATTTCATTACGATGATTTCCTTCCCCAACAATGCCACTATTCTGAGTTTTGAGACGCATCTCCCGATCTTTGGTATGAAATCTTACACCATTAACAATACATCTAGTGTATTTGGTAACACAAGATAGAGGCTCACAAGACAGAGATATAAGGCCAATGTCTGTTCAGTTTGACTACCGATTAATTCACTTGTCATCTATAATAAAACTAATACTCACAAGTTAATTGTATAAAACATATACACGTGTGAGAATGATAGATTTATAGACGACTGAAACTAACCCGAATTTGGAACCAATCAAAGAACTGAGATATATGGATATATTGTTTTGTTGATGGATCAACCTCATAAATAGAATTAAGATGTTCCCTAATAAATGTATCATCATATGAGATGATATTATGTGAATTTAAAGGAAGGAGGACAAACGGAGATCAAGAATAGGACTTGACTTACTTCATATGTGGTTGAACCTCCTCACAGTTGCTAAGCACGTACCAATGTATCATATTCAACTCATTGGATGTTAGCTGGACATAATTTGGAGAACCAAGCATTCGAACTTTACTTGAGAATATTGATAACTCATCATCTATCTCAATATCAAAATTCCTCTCTGCTGGATTGAATGAAGTCTCAATTCCATCAAGATACATAGAGCAAAAGGTTAAGCATCCATTAACGACATATGATTCAGACATAGATCCTTCCGGGTGAGCTTTATTACGGACAAAACCCTTTAATGTACTCAAATATCTTAAAAAGAGATTGAGATATCAAATTTTGCCTACTAATTAAGCAATACACTATACGAGAAAAATACTTTTGTTACACCTTTCAATCAGATACATCCACCGATATTGACCAGGACCACCAAGTATTGCTTCATGTGGTAGGTGAACAGCTAGATGCACCATTACATCAAAGAATGTTGGAGGAAAAATTAACTCCAATTTGCAAAGAATGATGACAATATCATCTTTCAACTTCTCCAATGCATCAACATGTAAGGACTTGCAACACAATTTATGAAAGAAGTTCCCTAATTCACCCAAAACACTAACAATACGTTGATCCATATAACCTGATCCATGACAAACATGACTTTTCATTCCAGATAGTTTGCCTTCCATGACATTATAACATCAAGAAACATTAGATGCATATCCATCTAGAAATTTGACTTCTTTCAGAAACTTATAGAATTTTTTATCTCCTCCTTTGTCATAGTATAACAAGCATGAGGCATTTCATATCTCCCATTTCCTCTCTTCACAATATGTAATTCCTTTCTTATTCCCATTGATTCTAAATCTTGTCTAGCTTTGATGATATCCTTTGTTTTATCATTTGCATCCAACAAAGTTCCAACAACATTATCACAAATATTTTTCTCAATATGCATCACATCCAAATTATATCTCAAATGTTGCTTCCTCCAATAAGGTAGAGGAAAAAAAAATACTTTGTTTCACCCAACTAAGTTCCTTAGATGCAAAGTGAGCGGTTTTAATTTCCCTAGGTTCAACCTTTCATATAGATAAACAGGCATAACATTAATAGAAGCACCTGAATCAGCCAGACTACGATCAATTTTAATGCCATTAATGATGCACGGTAATGTAAAAGGACCGGGATCAGAACACTTAGCTGGCGGTGGTGGCGGCTATCTTATGGGAGATGGTGCACCGAAGAGAGAAGCGCATTCGTTAGTGAGCGTGACAGAGTACGCCTCTCCGTTCTTCACTTTCTTCACGAGATCCTTAAAGAACTTCCCAAGTGGTGGTATAATCTCAACAGCTTTTGTTACTGGTATCTTGATCTCAGCAGTCTTAAGAACATTGTACCACTTCTTATACTTGGTGTCGTGATCCTTGGCTTTGCTCATTGCAGCTTTTGGGAAGGGGATCCGAGGTATATATGGCACCAAGACGGGCTCAGGAGCTGTCTTGGGAGGAGGAGCTGATGCTTCTTCTTCCTCTTCTTGGGAGGAGGGCATATCCATGGCAGCACTAGTATATGGTATCACGTCAGGTTCCGGAGCCCTTGGGTCGGTTATTTGCTTGCCGGTCCTGGTGGTAATAGCTTGAGCGTGTTCGCTCTTTGCACCGAGATCTGCTTGAAATGCCGTCTGATTAAGGAAGGGATTGCTAGTGAAAAGTCTTGTCATATTGCTTATCGCATCTTCTATCCTTTGGCTTTGAGCCCGCTGTCCTTGATTGAGTGCGGCTTGAGCTTTTAACTGATTGTCGTGGTTGTTGAGTCTGCTCATGATCTGATCGAACTTCTTCTCATACTCTTCGTCTCTATTGTAATGCAGCTTTGCTCGAGACTGTTGCTGTCCTCCAATGAATCCAGGAGGTCTCTGATAAGGATCTGCAAACCGGTTATTCTGGTTCTGTGGTACGTAGTTTCTGTAACCGGCGTAGCCTTTCTGATTGTTGGCGAAACCTTGACCAATAAAGTTCACCTCTTCTAAAGACCATTCGTCTGTTTTACCAAAGTTGAGGCAGCTTCCACCGTTATGAGCATAGGTTCCGCACCATCCACAGTCAGCAGAGAAGACGGTAGTAGACGGAGGATCAAGGGAGATGCCAACTGCCTGTAAATGTTTCTGAACTTCTGCCTTAACCTGATCTGCAACGCTCATCGGACTCTTGGTACTCGCCCTTTGTCTCTCCCAGCTTCTTGACTTTAAAGCACAACTAGCAAAATGAGAAAGAGCATCCTGAGGGGTGAGAGCAGTGCAATCCCCGCCAGCTAGGGAATTGACCCACTTTGCAGATTCCTCGCGCATACCATGAGCAAAGAATTCAGCCAACTGCCTGTCTTCATACCCATGATGAGGGAAGTTGAAGAGAAGAGATTTGAATTCATTCCAAGTGTCGTACAAGCTTGCATCTTCTCTCTGGGTAAACCTGGAGATGCTGTCCTTGTAGGCAGCTGTTCTTGATGGAGGGAAGTATTCCTCAATGAAATCTTGAGCTAAGGTTTCCCAATCGGTGTAATGACCGGGTGGTTTGCTTCCAAGCCATCTCTTAGCTGTGCCTCTAAGAGAGAATGGAAAGGCTCGAAGGCATAGATCGTTCTTGTTGAGGTTCCCAGACAGCCAGGAAGTCAGACAGATGTGTGCAAGGGTTATCATCCGACTTTCCTTCAAATTGTACATCCCTAGAGATTAGTCCCAGGAAGGGGATCTTGATCTCATAGTCAGGATCGTCATTGTTAGAAGGCACGGTGATGGGGGACCGAACGTTAGATGCGCTCGGCTTACTGTAGTCCGCAACACTCTTTGGAGCAGCCATTGCGGATGGGAAAGACGGAACAGAAGTAATCCGATTCTGTACCTGCTATGATCTGCAAGGGACAAAAACAAAAACAACCAGTGTAAAGTTGAAGTGTGACGGGAAATGAAAGATGGAAAGGTAGAGGAGTAAAAATGCCAACTCTTCTTTCAATGAAGTAGAAGAGTGTCCCCGGCAACGACGCCAATTTGATGAACGTTTGTAGAGCGGTCAATCAAATAACTACCAAGCTAGAAGCTTGGGTAGATCGTATTCCACGGGCCTCTTCTACTTGCTTACTCAAATATCATGGAAAATTTTACTCAAAGTTGTACACGTAATGCGTGGTGTGAGTTCCACGACTTCTATACTAAAAAGCGAGGTGAAATGAAACAAAAATTAAATGCAGAAATAAACGAGATTGATTGATTGACTTTGACAGACGACAGGTGAGCTTAGACTTCGAATCCCCCTTAGATCACCAGAGCATTGGCAGTCAACAGACCAGCGATTTTCGATTCTAGTTCATTCAGTTCACAAACACCACCATAACTCCTGACCCTTAGGTATAAGACTGGCGAACGTTCGCTCTCTCCGATCTAGCTACCAAGATTAATTAGCCGCCCGGGTATGGTTGCCTCTCGCAATGACTTAACTAACTGGTGCAATCACTAACGAATTATGAGTAACTCTAGCAGTGGATTAACCCTAATTGGTTCCTACAAAAGGCACACTCCAATGATTAGGTTAATTGTTCGATTTGATGTTTTAAAGTAAGGCGAGCGTTCGCTACTATCCTTAGCTTAACAAGAATCTAATCTAGGTGGCCAAACCAGAAAAGAAACACAAAGAACAAACAACAAATCAAACATGAAGGAGAAACTGAATGAATTTCGAATCTAATCACCGCCGATCCGTGACCGCTTTAAAGCCTTGGGTCACTTAGGGTTCATCTAATCTAAGCTCTACGAGTTTAGCTACTCATATTCAAAACAGAAGCATTGAAGAAAAACAAAGAATACATTCAGGTAGGAAAGACAGAGAAGAACTGTAAAACCTAATTTTGATGAATCCTTGCAGCTTCAATCTGCTGAATCTTCAACTCCTAGCACGGGTTCTCCGAGATGGAAGGATGGTGTCACGATCCTTTCCTGGCTCCTCAAACTCTTTTTGCTCTTCCTCTCTCTAGTCTCCATCCTCCAATTTTCGAGTGTCAGTTTTTTTAAATCAGCCGCCGGTTTCTGTATTTAAACCTAACCGCAGACAGCCTGATTTTCACTTGAATTTTCACCAAAAATATGGGGAAGTTTTCGGCGAAAACTTCTGTTGAAATGTTAACTTGCTCCTTCTGTTTCTACTGTTCCGAATAGCTTGGAGTTCTCGCGAAAACTTTAGGGTTTTCACCGAAAACTTATCATTGTTAGGGACTTCCAATTTCTTCTTGAGTTTTCGGCGAAAACTCAAGGAGATTTCGCCGAAAATATGTGTGTAAAGTAGAGCAGGATTTTCTTGACTTGAATGACTTCTCTGGTTGATTCGGGTGCGATTCATCGGGGTTCCAGTGCCTTAGACACGTCGTTGGCTACCGTATTTGATGGCAAAAACCTGTGCTAACATGAAAACACTAGAAAACCATCAAATAGACCCAAAACGGGCCAAGGTAACACAAAAGGCACGAGATGGAGCAGTTGAATATTCACTATTCTACCCTAAAAACCATGTCTTAAGCAAGGAAATGTCGCTTAAATGAGGCTGATAATCAGGTCAAATCGAGTGTCATCACCTTCCCAATGTGCAGTTGGGCCGGGAATAAGCAAAGTTATGAATAAGAAATTCTCTTTCATGCACATCCAAGGAGGCAAGTTATACAGCATGAGTATAATAGGCTACATACTGTAGGAAGTACTCATATTACCAAAAGGGTTATACCCATCACTAGGAAGCCCTAGCCTAACATTACGAGAATCCTCATGAAACCACGAAAACTCTTGATTGAAATTCTTCCAATCCTTTGAATCAGCAGGATGCCTCAACCAATCATCATCATTACGGTTTTCTTATGCCATCTCATTAAAGTCGCAGTCTTGCTTGACATAAACAATTGATAATGATGTAAACAAGGTTTCAAATATTACCAAACCAGAGTAAGGTAGATCGTATTCCACAGGTTTCTTCTAATCGTTTACTCAAAGGAATTAGCAAATTATTCGGGTTTAAACAAGTTATGCGTGGTGTTAGTTCCACGGCTTCTAAACTATAATGCGAATGAAATGAAATGGAATTAAAAGACAAATTGATTGAATAAGGTTGACTAACGATTTGACAGACAAAGCTTAGACTCGAATCCCTCTAAGATTACCAAGACATTGGCTATCACAAAACCGGCGACTTTCGATTCTAATTCATTCAAGTCTCAGACACCACCATAACTTCTTACCCTTAGGTCTAAGTATGCAAACGTTCGCTCTATCAAGATTAACTATCACGATTAATTAACCATCCATGCATTCACTTCTGCAACAGAAAACTAACTGGTGCAATTAATTGAGTTTAATGAGTTACTCTAGAAGCGAATTAACCCTAAATGGTTCCTACGATAGGCACACTCCATTGAATAGGTTAATTGATTGATTTGAGATTCTAAAATAAGGAGGACGTTTGCCAACTATCCTTATTTGAACAAGAATCTAATCTAGGTGATCAAGCTAGGAAAGAAACACCACACGAAGAACAAATCAATTATGCAAGAGAGACTATTTGAATCAAAATCTAATTACCGCTGATCTGTGACCGCTTTAAAGCCCTAGGTCACTTAGGGTTCATCTAATTTAAGCTTAACAAGTTTAACTACTCATGTCTAAATCAAGAGAATAAGAAACAACATAGGAGTTCATCTTAACAAGGAAGAACAAAGAAGAGCTGTAAAATCTAAATTTTGACGACTCCGGTGAAGTTTCAAACTCGATAAATCTTCACTCCTAGCTCCGAGCAATCTGGGATGGAAAGACGGTGTCAAGATCTCTCTGGGAACTCCAAGATACACTCTAAACTCTCTCTATCAGCTCTCTAAGTTTGAAATTTCGTATATTGAATGAATGATTGTTTAGGGACGAGACCGCTGCTTTATATAACCCTTTGCCGAATCACAGCCGGAAAAGAACCATATTCTCGGCGAGAACATTGAAAGTTCTCGCCGAAATTTCCTTTGTAAAGTGATCCTGAAAGTTGACGAGAGTTTTCCATTATTCCTTCATAAGTTCTCGGCTAGAACTTGGAAGTTCTCGCAGAGAACTCGTTTGTAATCAACTGGGAAAACTCGGCGAGAGTTTGGCTGGCTTTGTGAATAACTTCTCGGCTTCTTTGTAAACAATTGTAAAATCCCGACGAGAGTTTGGCTGAATTCTTGAATGGATTCTCGCCGAGAATATTGACATTCTCAGCGAGGACTTCTTAGCTGGGCAGCTTTTCTTCTTTATTTGATCGGTTTGAATTATGAATTGATTCCAGGTCATTCCTCGAGGCTCCATTGCTTCCCGAACACGTCCGACAGCTACATATTTGATGGAAAAAACCTATGTATTCATAGAGACACTAGAAAACACATCAAATAGACCTGGGGCAAAGTAACCAATTTGGTATGAAATAACATTAATGAATGAAAACTCACTAAACTTCCCCAAAAGTCGTGTTACAAGCAATGAAATATTGCTTAAACGGGGCTGATAATCACGATAAATCTATTGTCATCAACAATCTACGAAGTCTAGTCTTTAAAGGAAAGTATCGTAAGATCTTCCATGGTATCTTCTTCCCCTTACCATCATTAGTTTTCCTCCGAGACGTTTTGCATATTGGGCAAGCTTCATGAAGCTCATTTTCTTTCCAATATAACGCACAATCATAACGACATGCATGAATTGTGGTATATTCCAAGCCTATGGTACGCAACAATTTTTTTGCCTCATAATAAGAACTAGGAACTAAGTTACCTTTAAGAAGAATATCTTTGAGTAACTTAAGTAGCATGTCGAATGACTTGTTACTCCATTTGTTATAGACTTTGAAGTGAAGTAATTTCACTATAAATGAAAACTGTGAATACTTGGTACAACCATGATATAAGTCTTTATGAGCTTTTCCTTACATTTCCATGAACTCCTCATATCCTTTATTGGTAGAGTCATCGTCGCAGCTCTCATTATTCATGAAATTGTGATGCTCATCCAATAGATCATAAAGATTGTCTTCGTCATCCTCATCTACCAAAGTATCCACATTGATATCTATGTCATCCATGTCAGTAGTTGATGTCTCGCCATGATATATCCATGTTGTGTATCCAACATTTATACCATTAATCATCAAATGTTCAAGTGCCACGTCTTGTGAATTTTGCAAGACATTCAAGCAATGGTTGCATGGACAATGGATTTCAACACCTACGCCCAATCGGCCTTGAACAAAATACTTGAAAGACTTGACTCATTCAACATATTCTACACTAAATCGCATTTTGTTCATCCATGACTTATCCATCCTATTATGGTAGTCTATTTGAAGTATGTATAAAAAATTAGATACATACTAGACTCATAAATTCATTCAAAATTGAAGAACAAAGTATAAACCATACTTGAGATGAGGTGCAAATAAATCACAGAACATTAAATAATTGAATAGTTATTTCTAAATAAGTATGTACCATAAATAAAAATTACTTACATGTTATTTTATCACCACTATCTTCCAAAAAGCTTCAAATTCCAAAAGCTGCAAGTATAGACAAAGAGTTAAAGAATTATGATGATGTCTTGTCTTGCAAATTAGGGGTCATGTGAACATCTTAACTAATTTACTCTCTTGTCAAAATTACAAGAAAACATATCCTAACCACAAGAAAATAACACATCAGGTGAATTGTGACTTTTGGAGACCTCCACTATCAATTAATAAGCTTATAATTAATACTGTCAAGAATGGGCTTGTAATGCAATGAGACTATAATGTGTGTGATTGATAACATTATCCGAGAACTAGCTACCAGCTATACATATGGATAAAATATAAGAAGTTGACTAATTGAACTTGAGAAATAATTCATAGATCTCTCGTTTTGCAATTATGCAGCAAAATATGTGAGACTTAGGCCAATCCAATCTAATTAACCAATATATCGACCCCCCTTTGAGTCATCTTTATGGCAAAGTAAACTAAAGGTCTAGCTCTGGATCCATTCTTTGAACTAAGAATACCAAATTCTGCCACCATGTTGTTCATGCTTCATTTACCAGCCAATAGCTCAAGTACAGCTAGTTTTTCCAATAATAAAGCAAAAGATAATAACATAGTTACTTAATTATATGCATTATTAGTTATCTAGCTATATAAGCCCCTCAATTCCTTACAAATTCGTACCCAACTAAATTACTCATCTCAAAGTATTTCATACAAGTATTACAATCAGTTGTTCCAAATATGAAGGTAACCACATCAATTATTGGCATGAGTGTTGCCATTCAGAATCCGAATGCAAAGGCAGTAGCTGTAACTCAGAAAGTGAGCAAAAACAGCGAAGAACAAAAGCTTCCCAAGCTGAAGCAAGGGTAACAACAGAGAGTAAAACTACTGCTGCACAAAACAGTCAACGCCCAGGAAGTGAGTGGTGAGCCAAACAAGAGGCAAAACAGAGACAAAACAAAACCTACCTTCTGCATTACAGTTATTGTTTTACTGATTAAAAGTTGAAAGCGTATTAAAATATGCTAAGACTGATGTGTTTGACTAGGAACTTGAACAAATGGATGTTGAAACTGCCTTTTTGCATAGTGACTCAAAAGAAACCATCTACATGAATCAACCTAAGGGTTTGTTGACAAGAACTGCCGTAATCACTTTTTCCTTCTAAAAAGGTCCATCTATCGTTTAAAGCAATCACCTAGACAATAGAATAACAAGTTTGATAGTTGCATGAGAACTCTTGGGATCACTAGGAGCAAATATGATACTTGCTTGTACTTTGTTTCAAATAAATCCAAAGCTCCGTTGTATGTCTTACTGTATGTGGACTACATTTTCTTGATGAGTAGCTCTATCAGGAGTCAAAAGTGATCTGAAGAAATTCTTCGACATGAAAGACTTAGGGCCAGCTCAAAAGATTATAGGAGTTAGGATTTCTAGAAACAGAGACGAGCGTTGTCTCAAATTAATTATGTCATTAAGGTGTTAGAGAGGTTCGATATGTTGAATGCTAAGAAAACCTCTGTTCCTTTGGGAGATTACTTGGAGCTCAACAAAGCTCACTGCCCTTCAAGTCCTGAAGATTTGAAGGAAATGGAAAATGTTACTTATGATGTGTCTGTTGGATCTGTGATGTATGTTATGTTTTGCACTCGTCCTTACTTGGCAAAAAGAAATGTGTGGTGAGTCGAAGCTCGAATCCTGTTAGACATATTTACAGAAATTGGATAACAAGAACACACTTAACACACGACACAAATATAGCACACGACAAACAGAAACTGAGACTAGAAACTGCAAAGTCACAGTGTCTACAACCTAATATTCGATAGAGAGTGATATGCGGCAAAAATCTAGCAATCTAGCAAGCTAGGAAGCTCGAATATGCACTCACAATAAGTCATAAGTAGTGAAATAGAAAGACAAGCATCCAAAAGTAGATTGTTCAACAATTCAGAAACAGAACTAGAAAGCAGAAAAGAGAAAAGAGAGAACTCGAGGGTGCGTCACCCCGGAGGTTTCACCCCTTGGTCATCCCAACCAAGGGGCTCTTTGAGGTTCCTTCCCATGGTGATGATGGGAAGGGGTGACTCCACACTCGCGAGAGTTAAGGTATCAACACTTGAATGGTCCTCCCTACAAGTATCTAAAGGAATCGCGACATTGTTCCTCAAAGTATCCTCCACGACCAATTTCCTCTTAGGGCATTCTCTCTCTTTCTTATTTGGCCTTTTCCATAGAGACTTGGGAAGAGTAGGGTTGGTTTAAGGTATCACGAGTTAGTGAGGAGTGATTTGTGGAGACTCCTCAACATTACTGACCAAGGATACTTCCTACTTCTCCTCACACTCCTTCATCTCTTCTCAAAGCCACTTTCACTTCCTTGTACTAGGTCGTTTCCTTGAAGTCTTAGTCGAAGTACCATCCACCTTATGATCTCCATCTTTGGGAATGTTTGGCTCCGTTTCAAGGTGAGCGAGAGGCAATTCAACACTTAGCTCTCCCACAAGGAGCAGAGAGGTCTTGTTCTTCTCATCATGGACTTAGGACTCTTGGCATTCATCCTTAACGTTCAAATCCTTGATTCAACTTTGCAAGTCATGCATGATTTTTGTCCACTTCTCCACTTCATCCCTTACTAGCTCCTTTTCCCTTTGTTCCTCCTTCAATTGTAGCTAAAGGGCTACGAATTTAGCAATCATCTTGACTTCGGTGTCCTCGAACCTTTTCCTACTCACTCTTTGATGACATCTCGAGCTTCCAATTTGACACAATTCCTACCTTTCACTTTGCATGTTCCATATTATTGTCTGAGCTATAACTAGTCGCAAGCGTCGAGACCTCTTGGAATTCAGAAACAAAAGTAGAAAAGCAAGGTACATCCTGCTCACCACTAGCAAACTCATCAGCTAAATACGAGGTCTTATCCTTGTTAATTATATCAATCACACCTATGATGTCATCTTGTACTTCATGAGCTTACCTCATACCATCAGATAGCACTCTCACCCCCTATACGGAGGGTGATGTTGCCACCTTTGACATCGATAATGTCCCCTCCGTTAGCCAAAAAAGGTCATACTGAGGATGACTGTAGAGGTGACATTCTCCATATCAATAACCACAAAGTCTGCAGGAATCATAAAGGGGCCAACTGATGAACTGCAGAACAAGGTATCAAATAACTACTAAGCTAAAAGCTAAGCAGATCGTATTCTATGGGTCTTCTAATAATTGTCTACTCAAATGTAAAGGAAGATTAATCAAGTTCAAACACGTTGTGCGTGGTGTGAGTTCCACGACTTCTATTCTAGAAATGCAGGTAAATAAAAGACTAAATTGAAAGACAGATTGAAAGATTGGTTGACTTAACAAACACAACAGACAAGCTTAGACTTTGAATCCCCCTTAGATCACCAGAGCATTGGCAATCAACAGACCAGCGGTTTTCAATTCTCGTTCAATCAATTCTAAGACACCACCATAACTCCTTACCCTTAGGTTTAAGACTGGCGAACGTTCGCTCTATCCGATCTAGCTACCAAGATTAATTAGCATCCCGAGTACACCGCTTCTTGCGATGACTAAACTAACTGGTGGAATTACTAACGATTTATGAGTTACTCTTGAAGTGGATTAACCCTAACTGGTTCCTACGAAAGGCACACTCCAATGAATAGGTTAATTGTTGATTTGGTGTTTTAAAGTGAGGCAAACATTCGCTACTATCCTCAGCTTAACAAGAATCTAATCTAGGTGATCAAGCCAGAGAATAAACATAAACAATAAAGAACAAATCAAACATGCAAGAGAAACTGATTGAACTTTAAATCTAATCACCACCGATCCGTGACCGCTTTAAAGCCCTGGGTCACTTAGGGTTCATCTAGTCTAAGCTCTACGAGTTTAGCTATGCATGTTAATAATAGCAGAAACAAAGACAGAAACAGAGTTCATCATGAAAAGGAAGAACAGATGCAAACTGTAAAACCTAATTAAGATGACTCTGGCAAGCTCCGCTCTCCGGTAATCTTCACTTCTAGCTCCGAGTCTCCGAGGTGAAAAGATGGCGTCACGATCTCTTCTTGGCTCTTCGAACTCTCAAACTTCTGTTCTCTCGAACTTCTTAGGTCAGGAACTTGTGATAAGTTGTATATGAAAAAAGTATATTTCTTTTTGAGCCGCCAGTTTATATTTATACTTAACCCTTTCCCAGTCGGATTAGGTTTAAGGTTTTCGTCGAAAACTTAAGAACTTTTCGCCGAAAACTTCTTTGAAAAAGGCTGGCACAAGTCGACTGTTCTCCTGTGATAATTTGATCGAGAGTTTTCGACGAAGACTTAGCCTTCTCGTCGAAAACTTCTTCTTCTAAGCTCTGACGGTTTCTTCTGGGATTTTCGGCAAAAACTTCAGGTCTTTTCGCCGAAATCTTTTTTGTAAAGCTGGGCAGGATTTGTATTGATTTGATTGACTCCTTGGATCAATTCTCGTGCGATTCCTCAAGGTTCCAATGCTTTAGACACGTCCTTGGTTACATCATTTGGTAGCAAAAACCTGTGATATCATGAAAACACTAGAAAACCATAAAATAGACCCGAAATGGGCCAAAGTAACCAAAGTGGCACGAGATAGAGCAGTTGAGTGATTATTCGTTATTCTGCCCTAAAAACCATGTCTTAAGCGAAGAAATGTTGCTTAAATGAGGCTAATAATCACGTCAAATCGAGTGTCATCACCAACCTTAACAATAACATCTTATACAATTCCCCTAGGGTACCTAACAGACTTATAAGCTAACACAATAGTCATGTTTGTAGGTTTTAGGTCTCCTAGGTTCAAACATTCAAAGACACAAGACGCCATAACATTGACACTAGCCCTTACATCCGTTAGATCCTCTCTATTAATACAAAGTCCACAGAGAAAGGCAGAGTAAAGCTACCTGAATCTTTGAGATAATGGATGGTCTTCCTGTCACTGAGGAAAAATCTGAGCTATCCTAGTTGAGGGAGCAAAGTGAAGCTTCACTCACTGGTCTCTTCTTTGTGCTTATGTCCTTTAAGTACTTAGAGTATCCCGAGACACTGGTGAGCAATGTTTGGATTGGGTTGATAATTTTTTGCTTCTCAAGGATGGCAAGGAATTTGGCAAAGTGCTCATACATCACTTGCTTCCGGATGTGATTAGGGAAGGGAATCATTGGTACTTGCGGAGGAAGTACTGCCACCTTGGTGATACAGAATGGTGATGACCCATTCCTCGAGTCATCATCTGTTATATTCATAATAATCACAGCTGGCACCATTGTAGGCCCAACAACTCTGCTCGGTCCTCCGGTTTCCTTGCCACTTCTAGTAGTCACATCGTTCCAAGTCTCTCACTTAGGATTAGTCTCGGTGGTGCTTGGAAGAGACACATAAGGTTGTTGATTTTATTGAAGCATCCTAATTAACTAATTGAACTGGCTATTCGTTCTTTGGCCTTGAGCATGTTCTCCCTTCAACTGAGTCTCATGGCTAGCAAACTTCATGTCGGTCTTGTTCTCCATCTTCTCCAATTGGCTCAATACATTACTACTGGTAGGCTCTCTACTTGAAGACCACTAGCCTTGGTATTGGCTTTGAAATTTTTGATTATGCATCTTCTGAGGTTGGTATACCGGCCGTGATCCACTTCCATCGCTTTGATTGCCGAAGGAGGTCTTGCCTTGATTGTAGGGGTCATTTTCCGTACAGGTTTTGGGACCTGGATTTGGCTGAAATCCATTTCCCCCCAAATTCCATTTTTTCGGTCTATTTAAATAACCCAAATCCGGGGGAGTTCAATTCATGGCAGTCTTTCAAATCACCCCTGGGCAGGTTTTTAATTCTCGTTGAAACTGGAAGGAGTTGGGCGGATTTTAAGGTCCCAAACCAATTTTTTTCCCATCTTGCTAAACTTACCCTAAAATTTTTTGTTCTATTTCTTTGAGTCCGTCTAATACCTCGAATCTGAACCTTATCCTTCTTCTCCATTGTCCCAGAATCACAAAGTATGTACGAAAATTTGTTCGAGGAGGATAACGAATAATTGTTTTGTGTGTTTGATTTTTTTTCTCGTTGATAGAATAGAGTTTCGCAGACAGACCTTATTTGAATATTGGTAGAATATTGTTGATCGTTTGAATATTGATGTTTGATCGAATAATGTTTATTATTTGAATATTGAGTTTGGTCGAATAAAAAACTTTGAATATTTTTATAATAATGGTGAGCTCGAATTTTTTTAGTATTTTGTGTAGATAATAGCATAAATGAGATGTAGAAAGAATGTAGAGGTTGTTCGGATTGATAAGAAGGTTAGTTCAGTAATGCTAGGTGGTCCTTTATTTGAAATCGATATGGTTATGGTATTGTGGAAAACAAGGAATTAAAATCCGAAAGGAAACCCAGCAATCGAATCCCTTCCGGATTTTAATTCCATTGCAATTCATTTCCACGCGGAAAATGACCCCGTAATCCGAGTTATACAACCCTTCTTGTCGGTATCCTTAGTAGCCTGATTGGTTTTGCGGGTAGCTTTTGGAGATGTAATACAATTCTTTCTCGTTCATCAGATAAGTAGCTCCAAATTTCTTGCACTCACCTCCTTCGTGGATACAAGAACCACACCAATTACACAGCTCTTTGAAGCTCTTTGTTCTCTAGAATTTGTAGCGCTCCCTTTCGGGATGCTTGGGATCTCCGTAATTTAAGAACTCAACACCCTTGAACCCTAGAGCACTTGAAGGCTTGGTTACTTGAGATGAAGATGGAGGGGTGCTTGAACTTCCCACATTACATTTGTCGACCTTGGATTACAAGGCTTTCATCTCCTTTAAGTGCTTCTCCATCATGATTTTCATCTCAGAGTTTTCAACCCAGCTAGCAACTCTTGGAATTGATCTCCGGTTTGAAGTACGGCTTTGCTTAGCCACTTGACCATAATGTTCAAGGGCCTCATCCGAATCTAGTTGCATGATGTCCCCTCGAGCTAATTGGTTCACTATCATCATTGTTGCATCATTCAAAGAATTACTGAAGAATTCAGCCAATTGGGCACTACCGAAACCATGGTGAGGGCACATCCTTAGAAGTTCTTAAAACTGATGCTAAAAGTCGTAGAGGCTCTCATCATCTAATTGCATGGAAATTGCTAATAGAGCGTAGCTCAATCCCTGAAACTTCCTCCAGGTTGACTACTAAGCCATCTCTTTGCCGAGCCCATGAATGAGAATTTGAAGAGCCAAATTTTAAATCATCCTCTAAGACATGCCTTTGCTCTAAAATGTCGCATATGTCTGAGAATGTCTATAAGTAGGCTGTTGGACAGTGTTCTGGACTTTCATGGAACAGCCAATTTTGGACTAAGTTGATGTAGTGGCCTTTTAGCTCAAACTGATCAGCTCCAATTGCAGGTGGCACAATGCTTTGTTCTTTCTCCCCCACCAATGGCTTTGTAAAATTCACCAAATTCCTCCTTTCTTGAGCCATATCCAAGTATAAAAACTTGAAACAATACTCAAGGTGTCCTCGCTATCAATTTCTATGTCCAAGAAGTGAGAGGATTCTGAAGAAGTCTCAAAGTCATATGCAAACTCGTCCTCAAACTCCCAGTGGTCACTCTGCATACAAACAACCACACAACAAAAGTGAAGATTCTGAAGCTTGAAACTCTAACTAAGCTACAAGACAAGTATCCACACAAGCAACTCAAGACAGCACAACACTCCAATTTTTCAAGAACAAAGCACAAAAACAAAATTAACCAAAACAAGATACAAGGCAAACTCAAAGTCAACACAAAGGAAAAAACAAACAAGGGAAGCACAAACTTAAAACTAAGGTAGAAGAAAGAAATATTTCCTATCCTTTCACACTTGAACGAAGGTCCCCAGCAATGGCGCCAAAATTTGATCATGACCGAAGTGATCGATCCTAAGGATACTTAGCAAGATAGGCTCCATTTAACGGGGTTCTTCGATGGAAGGGTACTCAGATAGGAGGAGAGCTAACAAAGGGTTGTGTAGTAGGTGCCATGGAGAGTCAAACAACAATCAAAGTCCAGTAGCATAAACTAAAGGTCAACTCAAGTAGAAAAGTTAATGTGGGCTCAAAGAGCATGGAAATGATGAAAGCAAGTCAAGGTGCATACAACAAGCAAAAATAACAAAGGAATGGATCAATAATAAGGAAGCGTGGGTTGGAGGTTCACTTACAAGCTTAGGGTGCAATACTTATGGAACCCCCGGGCAGAAAACAAGTCAATTCAAGGAAAGTAACACTCGACGACCCTCACACGCCTCTCCGAGCCAAGTCCTAGGGTCCCTATTAGATCCTACTACTATGCAAATGACAAGGAAATCAATCTTTCGACCAAACTAGACAAAACCACCACAAATGCCAAGTGCTCGATGAAATACCTAATGAGAAAATACTTAAGTAGGACCTACAACATGCCCCTCTCCATGAGCATCACATGTAAATAGGCAATAAACACCTCAAACTTGGATCCTAGCACTCATCTATGTGAATTAGGACATAATCCACCAACATACATGAGCAAAGAAAGTGCCTATTCTCACCTTCAACACCCTTTGCGCAAGTCATGGTCAATTTTGAGTAAGAAACACTACAAGGAAAAGATAATTTAACAACAGATGTTTAACAGCGGCCCTGAAATTGCCGCTGTTAAATTATAACAAACGAGAAATTTAACAGTGGCTAAGTGGCCGCTGTTAAATTTGACAGTTTAACAGCGGCCATAAGCCGCTGTTAATAATCTCTTTCCTGATTGGCTGAAACTGATGCACACGGATAGCCCAACTTATTATCTGAACCATTGATTTAATCTCAACGGCTCATCTTCTTCTTCCCTACACTTGCAGCCTCTAACAAACCCTAAACTCTTAGCCATCGCCACCGCTTCCACCGAAAGCCACCTTGGCCACGATTTTCATCTTCTTCTCTTCTCTTTTTCTCTTCGTAATCATCTTCTCTTCTTCCATAAGTTTCATAAACATCTTCTGTTCTCTTCTTCCATCTCCGATCAGCCACTGCCATAACCGCCGCCAAAACGCCTCCGCCGTTGAATCGACGTCTAAAGGTAAGTTTCTAGACTTGATTTCTATTCCTATTTTCTTTGGATTCGTTTTGTTCATATTGATTACAAGTTGGGTTCTGTGTTAGGTGAGTGGGGTTTAACGATTAAGGGATTGGGTTCTTGAAGTCTTCATCCTCGTACAAATCAGAGAAGATGTAGAAGAAGACAGAGAGTTTGGGATGAAATTTAGACAAGAGTTGAAGAAGAAGAAGACGACCAAGACTGGAATTTAGCCATTAGGGACAAAGCTAGTATTCCCAGAGTTGGGGCAGGAGCCGTATCAAAAAATAGTGGCCGGAGCTCCGCTATTACCGCCAGAGCTTCGGCTTTTAATTTCAATCGTCAAATCTGTTAAACAGCGGCCACAAACCGCTGTTAAAATATTTCATTTAATCGCGGCCAGATTTTCGCGCTGTTAAATTGTATTAGCATTGAGCGATTTAACAGCGGCTCGTGGCCGCTGTTAAATGCTCTTTCTGCCGCTGTTAAACTGTCAGTTTCTTGTAGTGAAACTGACAGTTTAAAGTGTGAATAGCCAAAGAGTAATTAGAAGTCTTGCAACCACACAACTCATCCAGTCCAAAATAATACCCAAACACCCATGGATTTCCCCCAACCCAAACCCTAAGTCTAGTGTGCCATACAAAGAACAAGAACAACCATCAATCTACACAAAGAAACGAAGAGAGTAGACATTCTTAGCTCTAGAAGGAGTAGGAATGGATGGATGATGGTATTGAGCCTTGGGGAGTGGCTGGAATAGAGGTGGAGACACTCAACCTTCGTCAAAATTGCCTTGGAGGACACAAGAAACGAGCTTCCTTTCAAAACACCCAAAAGAGGGCATTCATAGTGGCTGAGGGGGTGACCACAATCGCGGGTTGTGGCCTGTCGCAGGTTGGGCGTGGACGCAAGGGGTGACCGGCCGCACAAGATATTGTCCGCTTTGGGCCCAACCCTCATGGATTTGTTTTTGGGTGTTGGTGGGATTCGAACCCATGACCTCCTCCTCTTAAGATCAAACTCCCAGCACTACACCACAAAACGCATCATGTCAGTTAAGGTTGAACCATTCCCCATAGCCCATGGATCTTCCTCGTGCTTTGTCGATATGGGATTTTCCTAGGATATCAGATACACCCCCAGGACTCAACGTCCTCGTTGATATTTTCCCCACCATTGTTCAAGAGGGACGGGAAGAGGCTCTGATACCACTTCTAACATACCAACCTTTTCTAAAAAGATATTGTCCGCTTTGGGCTCTAACAAAATTTTTTTGGGTGTTGGTGGGATTTGAACCCATGACCTCCTCCTCTCAAGATAAAACTCCCACCACTACACCACAAAATGCGTCATGTCAGTTATGATTGAACCATTCCCCATAGCCCATGGATCTCCCACGTGCTTTGTTGATGTGGGATTTGCCTAGGATGTTACATTAACTCTAATTTTGCTCAAAATTTTTGGCCAAGAGCGTGCTCATATCTGTAACACCCGTCCCAAACCGACCCGAGTTTGCCCATGGTCGAACCAGTGTGAGTGTTACTCGAAGATTTAGCATTTAAAATATAAAGGGAAACAACCTTGAAATTCAAAATAAACTTAAATCCATAGTACGACGGAAGCGCTTCTAATAAAATAAAACCGAATACAAACTGAAATACAAAAATCCAACAACCATTTACAAAATCTCCCAACCCAAAAGTGTCAACTGAAACATAAATTCAAAACAATGGTCACTCCAAAGTAGTCTCCTAATCTTCACTTCACAAGTCAAACCTGCAACTCCACTGAACTCAACCGAACACCTGATCTTCGACTCACTCTCACTACCACGCGAAATTGAAAAGAGAAACTGGGAGGGGATCAATTTCCTATTGAAATTGAGTGAACCCACTGGGTTTAACTATGCGTCGAACCTAACTTCCGGAGCGATCCCAACTCCGCACACAAACAACATTGGAATCTGACACATCCACTCATATTTTAATTCCTAACATGATACTAGGCGATCACATAAGCTCACTATCAAATCAACATCCTCAATTCACAATAACATCAATATAACAGAGGCAATCATTCAATCGATTCAGCATTACATCCAATTCATATAGCTCAACAATCATAAGCCTCATACACACAGTTCAATATCAGAAGCTTCATAAGCAACTCGTCATCTCAATCGTCAAAACACAATCATACACAATACATATACATTCCTATTTACTAAGTGAGTTATTAGGCATCTCCCCATATTAATAGTTCACAACTCAGAACATCATTATACACCTAAGCCATTCACATCAATCCCACAACTTAGCACAACGACACCATTCAATTCACAGATCAACCCAACCCAGTTCACACACATTACATAACAGTTTGCCAACACATACCGCACATCACATATACACACTCAACACATCACATTTAAGCTCGTAATCACATCAAACACTACATACGCACGACAGTTCACAATTCATCTAACTAGGTGAGTTAATTAGGCGCCATAAGGAGTTGTTCCCCCGCTACCCCACCGGCCATCACATCATCCATATCCCGTAGGATCTTTCCCCATAGGGAGATAACATGACGCATCCCCTAAGGGATCCTTCCTCCACGGAGCTATCACGACGCATCCCATAGAGATCCTTCCACGAAGAAGATATCAACCACTATGACTCCCTGTCATAGGATTCACCCCAGTGAATCGAACTCTAACACAACGGTATTTCGGTTGGGGTAACATTCGCTCCTTCCAATTCTATCAGTTAATTCCATTAAACATAACCACATCGATCACACACACATCACTAATGCAAATCCATATCACAATTCCCCAATTCAAGTTCACAACATAATTCCACAATCCAAGTCCACAACACAATTCCACATACCAATTCCATACTAACCACAATCGACAATCATAGGTACAATCACAGAAATTCAGCTCCTCCCATCCCCTCCTATCTCACATTTCTAGATCAAATACATTAGCCATCATGTTTCGTCCCAATTCCCCACATCACACATCAAACAACACATTCCTCAAATAGTAATCACAAGACAGTTATCCAATTTTACACTCATGGGTTCATGCAACACCTAACTCATCCTAAGTCCAACTTCAACTCCTCACTCCCATTTGTAGCCACCTAGTCAACCGTACATTCACACAGGTTAACCACACGTATAGACAAGTCTATCATCCACCTAAACAAGTAAACTCAACACCACATAACAACAACAATCACAACAACAACAATTTACCATGCAACTCTCCATTTCTAGCATTCCCAGATTAAACCACATAATCTATCTAGTTCACATATTTCATCAACACGGTTCCTAGCCACAATCTGTCCAATTCCGACATTTTCATTCTTCTCAACCAATTCCTAAAACACATTCAAGACTCCAACCGTAATATAATGAGCACATAACACGCTAGCAATCACCATCACACACGAGCCATCCATTTCAATCAAATCAATCAACCAATTCATGTAATCAAACCACCAATTCCATGTACTAATTCCCTTATCCAATTCTAATAGCCAATTCTAAGTCATAAGTCTGCCACCCTGAACACATTACCAACCACCATCACACACATCATCAATTCCACCCAAATGGCACATCGCATAATCAATACATCAACACATAGCATCATCTCAATCCCAACATCACATAAACCAACACAATCCAAATCATTCGGTAATCCCACATAATCACAAACAGTTTAAGGGTAAACGGCTAGCTCACCGGCCATCCCTACCTGCAAGTACAGGGATAGCCATGTCATGAGTCATAAGGTTACCCTCCTGTACAGGGCCATCCACCTGTTCATCTTATAAAGAGCGACCCCACATTTGCAGGACCACCCTCCTGCAACCACCACTGTCAGCACAAGATACAGAGCCAGTTTACAGAATTACATCCTGACCCTCCTACACTCGTTACTAAGTCAAATCCATTAAGCACCCGTGTTAAACATTCCCCCAATCATACCACATAACGCATCAGCCAACAATCATCATACAAATCATCAATTAACAATCATACAAACATTATCAATCATCACAATCACATAGCAAGCAATTACATAACAGTTTCCCCTTTTACTCTCTTCCAATTCATACAAAGCCCTACATTCTTCTAAGTCTGAATTGTAACTCCTCACACCAACCATACTACCTATCATACGTTAAACACTCACCTGACAAAAAGATGAGGCTCTAAACTCTTCTAGAAAACCCAAACAGCCATGCTCTACAACTCCAAAAATGTAGCTCTTCTCCTCGTCATTGACAGCAGCCTACTCCGAACCACCCAGAACCCTGATATGCGATCTCTTCCTCTCGTTGCCACAAACGGGTAGCAACAAATGGATCGCCAATCGGAGCTCTTCAACTCCCAGAATCAAGGATTGAAGCTAAGGGGATTTTTGGTTCGTCAAAAGGATTTTCGGGGAAAGAGAAAGAGGGGAAATTGTGAATTTCTGTGAAAATCAGCTATTTATGGCAGTCACAAGAAACACGGCGTGTTGTTCCAAACAACACGGTGTGTTTTTATAACACACGGCCATGTTTTGTAATTTGCCACCTTTGACGAATTTTCACGTACTCGCTTGTATCTTCGACCCGACTCAACTATGAACGTCCCGGACTTCAATGGGGCCTCAAGAATATTGTTTCCAATGCTCAACCATCCAAACTCGAGTTCCAAACCGTTCGGTTGGGCGGGGATGTTACATCCATCTAGTCCAGCTAATTTTTCATTTGGCATTGAAAATGAAGCCTTTTTTACTTTTTTTTCGGAGTAACATGGAAAACACGAGCAACCTCTTCCGGATTAGTAAGTATTGCCTTAAAAAACTTGCTCAAATCACATCTAACATAAAAGAATACCCCCCAACAGGTTAATATATAGCTGAATTGCAATGTCAGCCATGCCTTCAAAATTGTAACACCTGTCACGAATTAACTCGGTGAAACCTGTGGTTAAATCGGATATGGGTATTCTGAGTAAAAACCAACACGAAATACAAAGTAAAACCAAAATTAAAAGGGAAAGAAAACGTAAGAGGCCTCCATAAATCCATGAAAAGGTAAAATCGTGTACGAATCCAAACTCAACATAAATCCGTTGATGACACTCGATTTGACGTGATTATTAGCCTCATTTAAGCGACATTTCTTTACTTAAAACATGGTTTTTAGGGTAGAATAATGAATATTCAATCGATCTCATGCCATTTGTGTTACCTTGGCCCGTTTCGGGTCTATTTGATGGTTTTCTAGTGTTTTTGTGTTAGCACAGGTTTTTGCCGTCAAATAAAGTAGCCATGGACGTGTCTAAGGCATTGGAACCTCGAGGAATCAAAACCAGAATCGATCCAAGGAGCCGATCAAGTCAAACCAAAAGTCTGCCCATTCACACTTACATTTTCGGCGAAAATAACATCACAAATCGACTGATGCCACTTGAAGGATATTTTCGGTGAAAACAATATGTTTTCGGACCGAGAACCTATTCGGCGAAAAGGACAGAAGAAGCAGCTGAGTGACCAGCCATTTAAACAAGGATTTTCGCCGAAAATACCTTGTTATTTTCGGCGAAAATATCAGGCTGATCCGGCTAATTTAGGGTTAAGTATTTATACTTAACCCGGCGGCCCAAAACAGAGACCTGAGATATACAATCATAATTCGCAAAATACAACTTTTCGAGATCAGAATTCAGAGAATCCTCTTAAGTTCTGGAGCGAAGAGTTAGAGTTCGAAGAGCCAGATAGAGATCATGACGCCATCCCTTCCACCTCGATGAATCGGAGCTCGGAGTATTATCTACCGAAGATCGAAGTCTGTCAGAGTCGTCTAATTCGGTTTTTCAGATTCTTTTCTGTTCTTCCTCTGGATGATGAACTCTCTCTTTGTCTTTGTTGCTTTTGTAATAATCATGAGTAGCTAAACTCGTTAGAGCTTAGACTAGATGAACCCTAAGTGACCCAGGGCTTTAAAGCGGTCACAGATCGACGGTGATTAGATTCAAAATTCAATCAGTTCTTTTTCATGTTTGATTCGTTCTTCATTGTTCATGTTTCTTGTCTGGATTGATCACCTAGATTAGATTCTGGTTAAGCTAAGGATAGAAGCGAACGCTCGCCTTACTTTAGAACATCGAATTGAATAATTAACCTTATAATTGGAGCATGCCCTTCGTAGGAACCAGTTAGGGTTAATTCACTGCAAGAGTAACACATTAATCATTAGTAATTACACCAATTAGTTAAGTCGTTGCGAGAGGCGACCGTACCCGGGCGGCTAGTTAATCTTGGTAGTTAGAATGGATAGAGCGAACGTTCGCCGGTCTTAAACCTAAGGGTAAGGAGTTATGGTGGTGTCTTAGTAATTGATTGAATGAGAATCGAAATCCGCTGATATGTTGATTGCCAATGCTCTGGGGAACGAAGGGGATTCAAAGTCTAAGTTCGTCTATCATCCTTGTTTTCAAACCCTAAATTCTCAATCTGCTTTAGTTTAATTTTTTAATTTATCCGCATTTCATAGAGTTAGAAGTCGTGGAACTCACACCACGCACAACTTGCTTGCATTTGAGTATTTTGCCAGTTTTAAAGTAGTCAATCTTAGAAGACCCCTGGAATACGATCTACCCTAGCTCTTGTTAGCTTTGTTAGTTATTTGTTTGAACCCGAACAATGATCTTAGGTTCACTAAATTGGCACCGTTGCCGGGGACTTCTTTTGATTGTTCGAAAGAAGAACTGGCAATTTATTCTTCTACTTTCTATCTTTCATTTTTCCACCCACTTCGATTTTACACTGGTTTTGTTTGTCTTTGTTATCTGTAGGTTTACAGGTGTATGCCTCACCGTCCTTGGACTCGCTCTCAAACCGAATAGGCTAAGAGTGCAGAGAGACCAGGCAGTTCTGCTACACCTCTACGATCACAGATTCTGAAGAAAGGCTGATCCAATCCATTCATCACTCCGATCAAGATCGAGGAACCAAAGGAGAGTTCCTCATCTCCATCTTCACCTGTACCGTCATCTTCATCCGCTTCATACACCGAGTCACTCTCACCTCCTCCATCTCCTACCATGGACGATAGATTACCACCACCACCACCAAATGGCGATCAACCGCCGCCGCCACCACCTGCACAGAAGAGTCTAGAACACTATAACAAGCCGAGCGCGACTAGCGTTCAATCTGCCATTGCCGTTCCGCGCATTGAAGGAGATCCTGACTATGAGATCAAGATTCCATTCTTGACGATGATCTCTAGGGATTTACAGTTTGAAGGCAGGCCCCTAGACAATCCGTGCACTCATCTTGCAGACTTCCTTGATCTCTGCAGCACTTTCAAGAGCGGAAACCTCGACAAAAACACTCTTTGTCTGAGAGCTTTCCCGTTCTCTCTGAAAGGCCCTACTAAGAGGTGGCTTACTGGCAAACCACCTGGCTATTACACTGATTGGGATACTCTGGCTCAGGACTTCATTGAAGAATACTTCCCTCCGGCCAGAACAACCGCCATCAAGGACAGCATTGCCAGATTCTCCCAGAAAGAAGGAGAAAGATTGTATGATACTTGGAATCGATTCTAAGAATTTCTCTACACTTGCCCTCATCATGGATTCGAGCAGAGGCAGTTAGCTGAAATCTTTTCTCGAGGACTTCGAGAAGAATCTGCCAAGTGGGTCAATTCTCTAGCTGAAGGGGATTGCACTACACTAACACCTGAAGCTGCTCTTCTTCACTTTGCAAACTGTGCTTCCAAGTCAAGGAACTGGGAACGACAATCTGAAGGATCGAGGAGCAAGCTAGATCTCGAAGCTACAATCAAAGCAGAGGTAGAGAAGCATTTGAAGAAGTCTACCACACCGATCAAGCCGCCGACAGCTTCTGTCTACGTTGCCGATTGTGAGTGGTGTGGGGCTTGCGCACATAACGGAGGCCGCCGTCAGAATTTTGGTAAGGCAGAAGTCTGGTCTACCGAAGAGGTAAATTTCATCCAACAAGGCTTCGTCAATAATCAGAATGGTTATGCTGGTTACCGTAACTTCAGACAGCAAGGGAACTATCAAGACAGACCTCCCTACAATGCTGGCGCCAATCATAACCAGAACCAGAATAATCGCCCGGCTGGTCCAGCTCAGGATCAGAAGCCTAACCATCCGCCGGCAGGTGTCTACCAGACGCCGCATCGCAATCCGAGTAATTATGGAACTACTCCTGGCAATCGCCAGAATCAATATCTTAACAATACCTATCCAGGGCAGCATCATCAAAGAGAGAACAATGTCAGTTACCTGGATAAGAAGCTCAGCCAGATCATCACAAGACTCGATGATCATGACAGTCAGTTCAAGGCTCAAGCTCTTCTCAATCAAGAACAGATTGCATCTGGACAAAGAATTGAGCAGGCCGTGAACAACATCTCGAGCATGCTAGCATCTGGTCGACCATTTGGCCAACTTCCAAGCCAGATAGAGCCAAATCCAAGGAAGGAGCAAGCCAAGATGGTAACCGCTCGAAAACTCCCAAACTTAATTGCTGATGCTTGTTCTGTCTATGTAGGATCGCTGAAACTCTGGAGGAAGAAGAAGAACAGGAACCGGCGCCTAAGGAGGATGATCCTCCTCTTGCACCATACGTTGTGAAGCCTCCTTTTCCTAGAGCATTGTTGCCAAATGCAAGGATCGAGACTGGTATGAAGGGGAACAAGGAAGGATATCCTGACATTCGTATTAAGAAACCTGCTTCTCCATATCCAGCTAAGTTATCTGATCCTGGTTCTTTTACTTTGCCTTTGGTCATCAATGATGTTGAGATTGAACGTTGCTTAGTTGATCTAGGAGCGTCTGTTAATGTCATGCCTATGAGCCTGTTTGAAAAGTTAAACCTAGGAGAACTTGAACCGCCTAGTATGCAACTCGTCTTTGCTCATAGATCACTTAAAACCCCTAAGGGAGAGATTAAAGACGTTGTCACTAAATGTGGCCCGTTCACGTTCTTAGCTGACTATGTGATTATGGATACTAGTACAGATGATGCTACTATTCTCATAGGTCGACCTTTCATGGCTACTACTGGAATGAATATTAACGTTCCAAATGGTTCATTAACTCTAAGGGTAGGTAAAGAAACGAAAACGTTCCGTCTTAAAGATGGCATGAAATATGACTCTAGGAATGAAGAATCTCACTGCCTAGCTGTTGAAACTGTGGAGTTGACTCCGGTTAACTCCGTTACTAATGCTTCTTCCAGTGTCTCTAGATCAGTTGTTGCTGCAGATATTAAACAGGACATTAAGAAGAAGCTAGAAAATTCGGTTCAGAAGCTGCCCAAGAAGAAGAAGGAACTGCAAGCCTCTTCTAAGCCACCGAGCACTAAACCGAGCAGACCTCGGGGAAAGAACAAGAAGACGAAGACCCAAATGGTCTGGAGACCAAAAGTTCCGTCGTCTTCCACTGAGCCAGCTAACCACCAATTAGTTCCGAGAAACCGGCGCCGGAACAAGTATGGAAGGAGAAGTCGAAAGCATCTCCTAAAGAAATACTGACGATCACCGATCCTGGTGATACCAAGCCAAAGATAAAAGAAAAGAAGAAGCCGACAGTCCTCATTCCTTCCATCGTAACACTCAAGAAGGATGATCTCTCCAGAGAACTGTTCGGACCGTTCAAGTTTGTCGATCATCTTCCCGATGGACGTACCAAGCTGTTGCATGCAAACGGGAAGAGATTTACGCTTACCGGAGAAGTCCCGAAGCTGTACTTCATGAACTCTGACACTAGCATTAAGGAGAATCTGAGTTGGGATGTCTCCTAATACCGTCCAGGTATCATCCAGCTCAAGGACGGTAATAAAAGAGCGCTTCGTGGGAGGCAACCCACGGCTGGAGTCTGTTTTTAAATTTTGTTGAACTTGGTATTTTAGAGTCGGTTCGGGGGAGACAAAAGTGTCAGTTTGTTTGATTTATTATTTTTCGTGTAGATTCTGTGTGTCATAGAGTCAGTTTCAAGTTGATTGAGGTCGTTTCGATTTTTGTGGATTTAACTGTGATTTTCTGAAGTCGGCCAGATTTGTAAAAATATTTTAAACCCGAACAGTTCAAAAATTTTGGCGAAATCACCCCTCATTTTCGGCGAAATCGCCTTTTGGTTTTTCACTGAATCTCCCTGTTCATTATTTTCGGTTCAAAAAGTTGTCTGCTTTCGGCGAAATGATTTTTGAAGACCAACAGCCATTTTAATTAAAATTTTCAGCGAAACCATATTGTTATTTTCGGCGAAATTACCTTCGAAAATCCGGCAGTGCATTTGAACTGAAATTTTCGGCGAAACCACCCTCTTATTTTCGCCGAAAATAATTTTGAAAATCACCCCACTATTCCTTTAAAATCCGGATTTACTCCCTCTCTCATCCACTTTCATTTTCGTTCACAAAACCGAAAACCCCTTCCCCTTTTCTTTTTAAAAAATCGCCGACCACCCTCCGCTTTAAAACCGCCGTCGCCGCCGTTTTCCGCCGCCGCCGCCATCGCCGACCTCCGCCGCTCCCTTCCCCTCTCCATTCCGATTCCGTCGAGCCCTAGAACAGCTGAATCGGAGCTCTACAGCTCCAGTTCACCGAAACCCCTGTTTTCCAAGTTTTTCACCGATTCCTCCCCACCCGTTCTTTTTTAGCAGTCATGGCTTCAAGGTAAGTTGTAGAGATTTTCAATACGAATCTTTTGACATATGGATTGCTGAATTTCGTCAGGGTTGACTTTTGGTTGACTTTTCAGTTTGCCTTGTTTTGCGTGCCAACTGTTTTTGTGTGAACTAGGTTAGCTGAATTTATAGAACTGTTCTAGCATGCTTAGGGAGTTCCGTGCTTAATTTCCATATCATTTGATCATGTGTTGCTATGCATACAATTGATTCTTTGTTATGTTGACTTTTGTGAGAAATGTCGGTTTGACTTTGAATTGTTGTGATCATTTGGCTGCCTGATGTGCTCATTCTCGTTCATATTATCGTGCTGCCATTTGAAATCATATTTTACCGTCATTCTCCAAGTTATGATAGTCTTGCCATGATTAGGGTTCAGTATGCTTAAATGTTGACTTTCTAAATGTCGGTTTGACTTTTTTTTTTGAACTCTGATTGTGCTTATCCGATTCTGGCTGTTCCTACGTATGTATTTTACTGTCTATGATTACCGGTTACTCCGCTTTGCTTACCCCACTTAGTTTCCCTCATTTCTTTGTGAAATTGAGTTTTTCTACTAAGTGTGGGGTAGGGCTTTGGTTGACTAATCTGGTTTCATTCTGGTTTAGGAACACCACTTATGAGCGCAGGACTAAGGCGCGGCTTGATGGCGCCTCGAGCTCAGGAGCTGCCGCTCCCGTCACACCCGCCGTTCTAGGTCCCCCACCTGCACTACCCCCCGGGCTGGATACCATCGCACTATCGCCCGTCTCCCTGACTTCTACTTTGAGTGCTTCCAGAAGCTCGAGCACGTTCGGGGAGCTGACGTGCGCCCTCTATCCATGGATTCCCTCTTTGATCACGACGAGGACTACTATCGGAACGTGCATGACGCCCTAGCACCGGCAGGCCTCCTCGAGCTGACCACCATCGCTGCCGAGTTCCCAGACATTGCCCTCCAGGAGTTCTGGGCAACCTTTGATCTAGATGAGCACAAGAGGAAGCAACGCCAGAAGGTTGTCACCTTCTATCTTGGTGGGGTATACAGGCAGCTCACCTACGATGAGTTTGCTGCTCGTCTCGGCATCCCCTACGAGCACTATCACGATCATCATCTAGGCTGGGGCGAGGACGATAACGAGGAGGAGTACCACACGCTCTGGAGCCACATGACAGGCGTACCTGGCGATCGCCTCGGGGCGAGCAACTCAGTTAAGTCGCTCTCTCACCCTCTCTTTAAATTTATTCATATGGTTTGGCGTAGATCCCTTTTATATGTACCCGACAAGGATCGCCACCATATCCTCAAGGAGGAGCTCATGCTTCTCCGAGCCATCCGAGAGAGCTACCCTCTACACCCCAGCTGGGTACTGGCTCGCATCTTCCGCCAAAAGACTAGAAGGAAGACGCCACCTCGCAGACTACTGGGGGGCAACTTCATAGGACATCTCATCCTCTCCTTCGGCATCAGCCATGAATATGGCCCGCACATTCCACGACACCAAGTTAGGACCGTTGGAGGAGACTTAGCGGTTGAGTACGACTTAGAACTCGACCTCAGTCCCCATGTAGCAGCAGATCCTCCACTCCAGCCTGTGGTCGAGCCGGAGGAAGAAGATGATGCTGAGGAGGAGCAGCCCCAGCCGCCACCAGTATTCCGAAAAGAATAAAAAAAAAGAAGACACATCCCGACCCTCATACACTCGTTACTAAGTCAAATCCATTAAGCACCCGTGTTAAACATTCCCCCAATCATACCACATAACGCATCAGCCAACAATCATCATTCAAATCATCAATTAACAATCATACAAACATTACCAATCATCACAATCACATAGCAAGCAATTACATAACAGTTTCCCCTTTTACTCTCTTCCAATTCATGCAAAGCCCTACATTCTTCTAAGTCTGAATTGCAACTCCTCACACCAACCATACTACCTATCATACGTTAAACACTCACCTGAGAAGAAGATGAGGCTCTAAACTCTTCTAGAAAAACCCAAACAGCCATGCTCTACAACTCCAAAAATGTAGCTCTTCTCCTCCTCATTGACAGCAGCCTACTCCGAACCACCCCGAACCCTGATATGCGATCTCTTCCTCTCGTTGCCACAAACGGGTAGCAACAAATGGATCGCCAATCGGAGCTCTTCAACTCCCAGAATCAAGGATTGAAGCTAAGGGGATTTTTGGTTCGTCAAAAGGATTTTCGGGGAAAGAGAAAGAGGGGAAATTGTGAATTTCTGTGAAAATCAGCTATTTATGGCAGTCACAAGAAACACGGCGTGTTGTTCCAAACAACACGGTGTGTTTCTATAACACACGGCCATGTTTTGTAATTTGCCACCTTTGACGAATTTTCACGTACTCGCTTGTATCTTCGACCCGACTCAACTATGAACGTCCCAGACTTCAATGGGGCCTCAAGAACATTGTTTTCAATGCTCAACCATCCAAACTCGAGTTCCAAACCGTTTGGTTGGGCGGGGATGTTACATCCATCTAGTCCAGCTAATTTTTCATTTGGCATTGAAAATGAAGCCCTTTTTACTTTTTTTTTTTTGAGTAACTTGGAAAACATGAGCAACCTCTTCCGGATTAGTAAGTATTGCCTTAAAAAACTTGCTCAAATCACATCTAACATAAAAGAATACCCCCCAACAGGTTAATATATAGCTGAATTGCAATGTCAGCCATGCCTTCAAAATTGTAACACCTGACACAAATTAACTCGGTGAAACCTGTGGTTAAATCGGATATGGGTATTCTGAGTAAAAACCAACATGAAAGACAAAGTAAAACCAAAATTAAAAGGGAAAGAAAACGTAAGAGGCCTCCATAAATCCATGAAAAGGTAAAATCGTGTACGAATCCAAACTCAACATAAATCCATTGATGACACTCGATTTGACGTGATTATCAGCCTCATTTAAGCGACATTTCTTTACTTAAGACATGGTTTTTAGCGTAGAATAACGAATATTCAATCGATTGCCCTATCTCGTGCCATTTGTTTTACCTTGGCCCGTTTCGGGTCTATTTGATGGTTTTCTAGTGTTTTTGTGTTAGCACAGGTTTTTGCCGTCAAATAAAGTAGCCATGGATGTGTCTAAGGTGTTGGAACCTCGAGGAATCAAAACCAGAATCGATCCAAGGAGCCGATCAAGTCAAACCAAAAGTCTGCCCATTCACACTTACATTTTCGGCGAAAATAACATCACAATCGACTGATGCCACTTGAAGGATATTTTCAGCGAAAACAATATGTTTTCGGACCGAGAACCTATTCGGCGAAAAGGACAGAAGAAGCAGCTGAGTGACCGGCCATTTAAACAAGGATTTTCGCCAAAAATACCTTGTTATTTTCGGCGAAAATATCAGGCTGATCCGGCTAATTTAGGGTTAAGTATTTATACTTAACCCGGCGGCCCAAAACAGAGACCTGAGATATACAATCATAATTCGCAAAATACAACTTTTCGAGATCAGAATTCAGAGAATCCTCTCAAGTTCTGGAGCGAAGAGTTAGAGTTCGAAGAGCCGGATAGAGATCGTGACGCCATCCGTTCCACCTCAACGAATCGGAGCTAGGAGTATTATCTATCGAAGATCGAAGTCTGTCAGAGTCGTCTAATTAGGTTTTTCAGATTCTTTTCTGTTCTGCCTCTGGATGATGAACTCTCTCTTTGTCTTTGTTGCTTTTGTAATAATCATGAGTAGCTAAACTCGTTAGAGCTTAGACTAGATGAACCCTAAGTGACCCAGGGCTTTAAAGCGGTCACGGATCGGCGGTGATTAGATTCAAAATTCAATCAGTTCTTTTCATGTTTGATTCGTTCTTCATTGTTCATGTTTCTTGTCTGGATTGATCACCTAGATTAGATTTTGGTTAAGCTAAGGATAGAAGCGAACGCTCGCCTTACTTTAGAACATCGAATTGAACAATTAACCTTATAATTGGAGCGTGCCTTTCGTAGGAACCGGTTAGGGTTAATTCACTGCAAGAGTAACTCATTAATCATTAGTAATTACACCAATTAGTTAAGTCGTTGCGAGAGGCGACCGTACCTGGGCGGCTAGTTAATCTTGGTAGTTAGAACGGATAGAGCGAACGTTCGCCGGTCTTAAACCTAAGGGTAAGGAGTTATGGTGGTGTCTTAGTAATTGATTGAATGAGAATCGAAATCCGCTGATCTGTTGATTGCCAATGCTCTGGGGAACGAAGGGGATTCAAAGTGTAAGTTCGTCTGTCATCCTTGTTTTCAAACCCTAAATTCTCAATCTGCTTTAGTTTAATTTTTTAATTTATCCGCATTTCGTAGAGTTAGAAGTCGTGGAACTCACACCACGCACAACTTGCTTGCATTTGAGTATTTTGCTAGTTTTAAAGTAGTCAATCTTAGAAGACCCCTGGAATACGATCTACCCTAGCTCTTGTTAGCTTTGTTAGTTATTTGTTTGAACCCGAACAACGAACTTAGTTTCACCATCCGTAAAAATCCAACATAACCCAAAAGTACATAAAACCCCCAAATATCCAAGGTCAGCTAAAAAGAAAGAACAAGTCAACTCCGAGTGCACTCCAGTCTTCACCTCATCACTTCAAGCCGGAACTTCTCAAAATCAACCTCCACCTCAGAACACCAACAACTCCACTCATTGGCCACGAGATCCTGAAAAGGGATCAATTTCCTATTGAAATTGGTTGAACCCACTAGGGCCTACCTACACATTGTCCTAAACCGAGGGAGCGGTTCCAAACTCCGGACAAGACATCAACAATGGAACTTGACCTGACCACTTCCAGATTTTAACATCCTAAAACAGTCTAGGTGATCACGTTGGTTCAGTTCTTCATTCTTATTCACAAGCAACGACATGAATATAATCACAAACGAAGCAGCATACAAAACATAGCACATGAATCAGAATCAGTTCACAAACACCATTTATTCACACGTCATCACACATACACAAAACCAATCACATATTAGTTTACTAGATGAGTTATTAGGCGCCAAGGAGTTATCCACACCACCACTGCCGGCCATCTCATCAACCTGACGCATCCATTAAGGATCCTTCCACGAGGGAGAACAACATCTGATTCATCCACAAGTGATCCTTCCACGAAGGAGAATGACAACCATCCTTGGTAACCCAACCAAGGCATTCACCCCAGTGAATCAGACTCAATGCAACCAGTATCTCAGGTGGGGTAGTGTGGGCTCCTTCCGGTTCTACTTCCACATACAATTCACAATTCAAACTATTCCATCACAATACATCCATCCACATCATCACATCACTCAGGGGCATTCTCCTGCAACCACAAACTGATAGTTCACAAATCATATCACTAGCATCCATATCCCCAATGCATCCTAACTCTCAATTCTATGACAATTCATTAGTCATTTCATTTCATCCCAACTCCCAACCACAACAATCACCAAACAATTAATCAGAAACACCATCATCAAGCAATCAATCAGAAACACAATCACAGAACAATTCACCCCTTTTACTCTCATCATTTTCATGCAACACCTAGCTTTCGTGTAAGTCCGAATTATAACTCCTCACGCTAACCAAAAAACCTAACAACGCTAAGCCCTCACCTGGAATATAAGATGAGGCTCTAACGGTTTTCTAGTTCCCCAAAATATCAGTTTCCCCAACTCCAAACTCATAGCCTATCCCCTTCTCACTGACTACGACCTACACTGAGAAACCAGAAATTGAAATTAGCGATCTCTTCTCCTCATCGCTCGGAACGAATAGCAACAAACGGATTATAATTCCGACCTCTACAACTCCCGGAATCACCTTCTGAAGGTTGGCTAAAGTTGGTTCGTCAAGAGGTTTTTGTGGAAAGAGAAATGAGTTGAAAGTTATTAAATCCCGTCAAAACCCATATTTTATACCCAGGTCAAGACACACGACGTGTTTTATGACACTACACCACATGTTTCTATTACACACGGCCGTGTGTCATCTTTTGGACATCTCGACGAGAATTAGCTAGAATTAGTGCACGGTCGTGTACCTCAGATACACGGCGTGTACCTTGAAGACACATGGCGTGTGTTCTTCACTGCACATCACACTCACTTGTAACCTCAACCTGACTTAACCACAGATGTCCCATACCTGAATGGGACCTCAGAGGCACTGATTTCAGCCGTCTAATCACTCGAGCTTGAGTTCTAACCCATCCAGTTGGGCGGGGATGTTACAAAAATCATCAATCATATCTCTCTCAACACCCCTGAACTGTGTGATCGTGTTTATGATCCTCACTTTCTTGAAGGACATCCTTTAAGGATTGATGAAGTTTATAAAGAAATGTCGTGCTACCTCTAGTTTAAATTCTATGGCACCACGCGACCACCATAATAACCTAATTATAAATTAAAAGATCAAATTTCATTCCGAGAACCTGAAAAATCAATGCAGATTTCAGCAAATTCTCCCAAGTGTTTTGGTATCCAGGAAGACTAATCGATATAAATATGTTACACTTTTCACCCTATATTTGATAAGTTTTCATGTGGTATTTAAGCGTTAATGTTGTTCTTTTAATGGTTTTGATCAACTTTATGAATATACGTCTCAATTGAACTCTCAGGATCATTATGGTCCATTTTCACATTTTCAAAGGTGTTTTTGATGATTTTTCAAGTCATACCATTATTTTTATTATGTCGATATGAAGCCACATGTTCAAACGGTGCTCAAATCGGAGTCCAGACGCTCAAGATATCAAGTTTTGAAGTTTTAACTTAAATGCAACGATACGCTAAGGAAGGAACCACAGCTAGCGTCCCGTCAGTGAGACTCGGCGTGAAACTGGCGTGTAATCAGTCTGCACGCCATTTACACGTCAGTTACACGCCGCACCACTGGGCAGATTTTATAAATAGGGTTTTTGGAGACCTAATTTCCAGACAATGACCACACTTCGTTCCCTGCTCATTTTTTACGAACTCCCTCGACCTCTAGCACATGGAAAACCCTCT
The DNA here is from genome assembly GCA_034768395.1 of Linum lewisii. Classification (NCBI taxonomy): domain Eukaryota; kingdom Viridiplantae; phylum Streptophyta; class Magnoliopsida; order Malpighiales; family Linaceae; genus Linum; species Linum lewisii. The sequence goes on from CM068302.1 coordinate 43,371,456, forward strand.
CGAAGCCCATAAATAATCACCCCATCATCATCCTTCATCTCCCACATCACAAAAAAACAGTAGGAGCAGGTCCAGATTCATCGGGACACGAAGAAATCGGTGGAGCTTTTCATCTCTTTCTTTGTAGGTCGTATTTCTCAGATCTTCACTATGTACTAATGTAACTAAACCCCATAGGGTTCGACAAGTGGAACCTTAGGGAGGTTGATGGTTATTACACTCCTATTAGTTTGGATTTATTTCAGTTCAATTCAAGTCTAGATGTTATTCAAATCTATGTGTTCTTCATCTTATATTTCTTATTTCATCGAACACCTTGTGCGCATTCTACTTCAATGTAAACGGTGACCAATGCCCGTTTGTTAGTGGTTAATGTTGAGTTCTATTTGACTCTATCCAATGAGCCTAGGATTCGTGTCGATGTTATGTTGAAACATCTCATCTGGCTTGTTAGAACTGTTTTAGTCCAAAGTTGTCTAATCATGATTCATGAACCCGAAAGGGGAAACTTGCTTGACCCTTATTTCTCTCCCATTTCATCCAGATTGTGTTTTGTCTTTGCGCTCTTTGAATGATTTTTTGTCAAACCTCTACTTCCATGCTCTTTGATCCCATGCTTCAGTTAGTCTGTTATAGGTTGAGTCAGCCTTGTCCTGACATTGTGATTGGGAAGTGTGTGTGTTTTGTTTCTTCTTCCAATTTGAACACCTCTCTCTCTAAGTAAGCCAAACCTAGAGACCCTAAGGAAATATGACCCTGGACAAAAGCTAGGTATCTTTGGTGACGCTTTCTGCAATGATCAAAGACCATAAGGGAAGTTACACTTTTCGCTAACCTCGGCTCCATAAGGGCACATGGTAAAAAGAAGGCCCCTAGTCTCCGGATTTAATTGAGGGGAAAACACACAATTGATAGGGACTTTTATCCCCTTACTCATTTTCTTCATCCTTGTCGTAATTTGATCCATGACAGAGATCCAACAGACAAACAAATGCATGGGAATGCTGGGCTTACCCTATAGGTCTGTACCAGTTGGTACCAAGGCACTAAGTCAGCCTTCTTTCGGGTAGTTTCCCACACTTATAAACTGAAAATTTCACATCAAATTACCATTCCACAAGATTAGCTGTTCAATATCTAATAGGATCTAACGTTGAATGGAGAATAGACCAAGCAAGAATCTCGGTAGGATGAGTGATATATAAAAGGAAATCCCCAAAAAGAACTAATTTTTTATTAATGAATAATCTTCTCTCCTAACACCGAACCCACTTATGGATTCATATAGAAACACATCTAACCTTATACTATTAGAACAAGGAAACCCCACTCAGCTAAAATAGAAGTCATAATCCAATTAAAAGTCAGAATCCACACAACCAAAAAACTCATCCCTTGAAGAATGTTCAAACTATATTTGACCAAGTCTATGAGTTCCAAAGATGTACTTAAGAGCATACTTCATGGCGTTCCAGTGTGCTTCACCTGGATTTGACATGAACCTGCTCAAAACACTTATAGCAAATGAAATATTTGGTCTTGTGCATAGCATTGAATACATCACATAACCAACAACAACATCATAAGGAACATTTTTCATTTTATCAACGTCAGACTGATTAACAAGGCAGTGACTTTTGGTCAACTCAATATGAGAACCAAAAGGAATTGGAGGTTTTGTATGATTCATAGCAAACCTTTCCAGAATCTTGTCAACATAGTCTGTCAAGATAGCCTGATGGTTCTCTGTCAACGGTTCAGATAATTTTGATGACTAGAATTTTTAGAGTAGGCCCGAGGTCCTTTATTTCAAAGTACCTTTTGAGCTCAAACTTAATTGCAGTAGTAGCATCTGAATTATCACATATCAGGAGAATAGCATGAACATACAGCAGGACATACAAGAGAAACTTGGAATTCAAATGTTCCAACTGGATACAAGTATCATACTTGCTTCGTGTGAATTTCAAGTTTCCCATACAAGAGTCAAACTTAATAGTCCACTGCCTAGGGGCACTATAAAAAAGAACACAAATAGTCGCAGGCCCGTTCGGATATAATCGCAGGCAGGCCTATGACTAAGTATTAATTTAGCAGCAGGCGCGGCCTGCGACTAACTCTAGGCCGCCTGTGACTAAACTAGCTGCGACTACTCGCAGGCGCCCGCGACTAAGCATGGGCCCGCGAATAACTTAATCGCAGGCGCGCCTGCGACTAAGAAAAGGCCTGCAACTAACTTAGTAGCAGGCCCGCTTGCGACTAGATAACTATGGATCATTTTGGTCATATTCTATACGATTTTGGTCAGATTCCACGATTTTGGTCGGATTTCGCGATTTTTTTAGGATGCTCAATTTTGTAATTAAAGATTATTAACATATTATATTCCTAGAACAACAATGGTTTCTCATTAAGTCATAAACTCAATCATATGTTACAACAAATATTAATTCATAATTAACAACACATGAAAATAACATATTCACCTAACTACAAGAACAACACATCCAAATATTTATCACAAATGTATGAAAATCCAACACAACCACCTAAAATACAACAAACAAAGAGGACATCCTACTGATTCCCCTGATCCTGGTTCTGGTTCTGGTAAATGGCGTCATTCCAAGGCTGCTGCAATTATCAACAATGAAACAACAAGTAAGTAGAGTTAATTAAATAGTGTGTAATTATAAATTAATTGAAAGCATAAATAAATTCACTCACAAAGGTCATCCACTCGGCAAGATGAGTGGGTATGGTATCAAAGTCGAAGTCCGGGAACACAGACTGATCTGTCGCCTGAGTGGTCTGTGGCTGCTGAACTGGTTGTGGCACATAGGGCTGTTGAACTGGTTGTGGCACATAGGATTGCTGCACATAGGCTTGTGTCTGAGTGGGAGGGACGGCAGATGAACTGGATGCCCGGCAAACTGTGTGGGTGCAATAGACCTGAGTATAGTCTCCAGTTAACTAACCCTGCTCTCCAACAGCTGAACATACTCAGGTGTGGCGGCACGAAAGAAACACTCTCTGATGTAGTCATCCCCACACCAGCATGAGTACCAAAGACCTATACAAAGAAGATGTTGCAAATGTGTAAATTACAATAAAGTTACTAATGAATTGTATTCATTCACTTAATTTACAATTAATTCTCTCACCTAACTCTTAGTGAACCCTTCACCGAGCATACGGATGTGGACAGGATGCTCTGGTTTGTTCATTGTTTGTGCCAGAGAGTCGTGAACAATAATTCGTTGATCAAATAATTAGGACTATATATATTTGGCAACAAAATACTGTTAAAATTCATTAACGCACACCAAACTTACCGCCACTGCCTTCGCATGCGCATCTTTGAACTTTCCATCAAGGCCGGTGTAAAAGTTAATGAACATCTGGCCCCTCGACGGTCGACGTCCTATTTTCTGCACCGTCTCCTCAATCTACCTCAGCCACGATCTAGAGCCACCATGATGGTTCTCCTGTTGCAGTGCTTGGTTTGCCTTGTTCCGTTCCACGACATTCTAATCCAGGAAAACAAATTATTATACTCAATTTAGATAATGATAAACAATTAGATAATCTAAACCGTACCTTAAATACTTGAGTCTTCGTGTACTCAATGTATTGATACCAATCATTCGGAGGGCATCCTTGTGGAGGATTTTGAAGAATCCACTCCTCAGGGAGATTGTACTTCTCCGCATGCTCCATCATCGCCTTCCATATTTGAAGCCTAGACTTGCCCCAAGCTCGACCAAATGCATGGGAATGCTAGGCTTACTCTATAGGTCCATACCAGTTGGTACCAAGGCACTAAGTCAGCCTTCTTTCGGGTAATTTCCCACACTTATAAACTGAAAATTTCAAATCAAATTACCATTCCACAAGATTAGCTGTTCAATATCTAATAGGATCTAACGTTGAATGGAGAATAGACCAAGCAAGAATCTCGGCAGGATGAGTGATATATAAAAGGAAATCCCCAAAAAGAACTAATTTTTTATTAATGAATAATCTTCTCTCCTAACACCGAACCCACTTATGGATTCATATAGAAACACATCTAACCTTATACTATTAGAACAAGGAAACCCTACTCAGCTAAAATAGAAGTCATAATCCAATTAAAAGTCAGAATCCACACAACCAAAAAACTCATCCCTTGAAGAATGTTCAAACTATATTTGACCAAGTCTATGAGTTCCAAAGATGTACTTAAGAGCATACTTCATGGTGTTCCAGTGTGCTTCTCCTGGATTTGACATGAACCTGCTCAAAACACTTATAGCAAATGAAATATTTGGTCTTGTGCATAGCATTGAATACATCACATAACCAACAACAACATCATAAGGAACATTTTTCATTTTATCAACGTCAGACTGATTAACAAGGCAGTGACTTTTGGTCAACTCAATATGAGAACCAAAAGGAATTGGAGGTTTGGTATGATTCATAGCAAACCTTTCCAGAATCTTGTCAACATAGTCTGTCTAAATAGCCTGATGGTTCTCTGTCAATGGTTCAGATAATTTTGATGACTAGAATTTTTAGAGTAGGCCCGAGGTCCTTTATTTCAAAGTACCTTTTGAGCTCAAACTTAATTGCAGTAGTAGCATCTGAATTATCACATATCAGGAGAATAGCATGAACATACAGCAGGACATATAAGAGAAACTTGGAATTCAAACGTTCCAAGTGGATACAAGTATCATACTTGCTTCGTGTGAATTTCAAGTTTCTCAAACAAGAGTCAAACTTAATAGTCCACTGCCTAGGGGCACTACAAAAAAGAACACAAATAGTCGCAGGCCCGTTCGGATATAATCGCAGGCAGGCCTATGACTAAGTATTAATTTAGCCGCAGGCGCGGCCTGCGACTAACTCTGGGCCGCCTGTGACTAAATTAGCTGCGACTACTCGCAGGCGCCCGCGGCTAAGCATGGGCCCATGACTAACTTAATCGCAGGCGCGCCTGAGACTAAGAAAAGGCCTGCGACTAACTTAGTCGCAGGCCCGCTTGCGACAAGATAATTATGGGTCATTTTGGTCAGGTTTCACGATTTCGGTCAGATTCTATACGATTTTTGTCAGATTCCATGATTTTGGTCAGATTCCACGATTTTGGTTAGATTTCACGATTTTTTTAGGATGCTTAATTTTGTAATTAAAGATTATTAACAGATTATATTCCTAGAACAACAATGGTTTCTCATTAAGTCATAAACTCAATCATATGTTACAACAAATATTAATTCATAATTGACAACACATGAAAATAACATATTCACCTAACTACAAGAACAACACATCCAAATATTTATCACAAATGTATGAAAATCCAACACAACCACCTAAAATACAACAAAAAAAGAGGACATCCTACTGATTCCCCTGATCCTGGTTCTGGTTCTGGTAAATGGCGTCATTTCAAGGCTGCTGCAATTATCAACAATGAAATAACAAGTAAGTAGAGTTAATTAAATAGTGTGTAATTATAAATTAATTGAAAGCATAAATAAATTCACTCACAGAGGTCATCCACTCGACAAGATGAGCGGGTATGGTATCAAAGTCGAAGTCCGGGAACACAGACTGATCTGTCGCCTGAGTGGCATGTGGCTGCTGAACTCGCTGTGGCACATAGGGCTGTTGAACTGGTTGTGGCACATAGGATTGCTGCACATAGGCTTGTGTCTGAGTGGGAGGGACGACAGATGAACTGGATGCCTGGCAAACTGTGTGGGTGCAATAGACCTGAGTATAGTCTCCAGTTAACTAACCCTGCTCTCCAACAGCTGAACATAATCAGGTGTGGCGGCACGGAAGAAACACTCTCCGATGTAGTCATGCCCACACCAGCATGAGTACCAAAAACCTATACAAAGAAGATGTTGCAAATGTGTAAATTACAATAAAGTTACTAATGAATTGTATTGATTCACTTAATTTACAATTAATTCTCTCACCTAACTCTTAGTGAACCCTTCACCGAGCATACGGATGTGGCCAGGATGCTCTGGTTTGTTCATTGTTTGTGCCAGAGAGTCGTGAACAATAATTCGTTGATCAAATAATTAGGACTATATATATTTGGCAACAAAATACTGTTAAAATTCATTAACGCACACCAAACTTACCGCCACTGCCTTCGCATGCGCATCTTTGAACTTTCCATCAAGGCTGGTGTAAAAGTTAATGAACATTTGGCCCCTCGACGGTCGACGTCCTATTTTCTGCACCGTCTCCTCAATCTACCTCGGCCACGATCTAGAGCCACCATGATGGTTCTCCTGTTGCAGTGCTTGGTTTGCCTTGTTCCGTTCCACGACATTCTAATCCAGGAAAACAAATTATTATACTCAATTTAGATAATGATAAACAATTAGATAATCTAAACCGTACCTTAAATACTTGAGTCTTCGTGTACTCAATGTATTGATACCAATCATTCGGAGGGCATCCTTGTGGAGGATTTTCAAGAATCCACTCCTCAGGGAGATTGTTCTTCTCCGCATGCTCCATCCTCGCCTTCCATATTTGAAGCCTAGACTTGCCCCAAGCTCGGCCAAATGCATGGGAATGCTAGGCTTACTCTATAGGTCCATACCAGTTGGTACCAAGGCACTAAGTCAGCCTTCTTTCGGGTAATTTCCCACACTTATAAACTGAAAATTTCAAATCAAATTACCATTCCACAAGAGTAGCTGTTCAATATCTAATAGGATCTAACGTTGAATGGAGAATAGACCAAGCAAGAATCTCGGTAGGATGAGTGATAGATAAAAGGAAATCCCCAAAAAGAACTAATTTTTTATTAATGAATAATCTTCTCTCCTAACACCGAACCCACTTATGGATTCATATAGCAACACATATAACCTTATACTATTAGAACAAGGAAACCCTACTCAGCTAAAATAGAAGTCATAATCCAATTAAAAGTCAGAATCCACACAACCAAAAAACTCATCCCTTGAAGAATGTTCAAACTATATTAGACCAAGTCTATGAGTTCCAAAGATGTACTTAAGAGCATACTTCATGGCGTTCCAGTGTGCTTCACCTGGATTTGACATGAACCTGCTCAAAACACTTATAGCAAATGAAAGATTTGGTCTTGTGCATAGCATTGAATACATCACATAACCAACAACAACATCATAAGGAACATTTTTCATTTTATCAACGTCAGACTGATTAACAAGGCAGTGACTTTTGGTCAACTCAATATGAGAACCAAAAGGAACTGGAGGTTTGGTATGATTCATAGCAAACCTTTCCAAAATCTTGTCAACATAGTCTGTCTAAATAGCCTGATGGTTCTCTGTCAATGGTTCAGATAATTTTGATGACTAGAATTTTTAGAGTAGGCCCGAGGTCCTTTATTTCAAAGTACCTTTTGAGCTCAAACTTAATTGCAGTAGTAGCATCTGAATTATCACATATCAGGAGAATAGCATGAACATACAGCAGGACATACAAGAGAAACTTGGAATTCAAACGTTCCAAGTGGATACAAGTATCATACTTGCTTCGTGTGAATTTCAAGTTTCTCATACAAGAGTCAAACTTAATAGTCCACTGCCTAGGGGCACTACAAAAAAGAACACAAATAGTCGCAGGCCCGTTCGGATATAATCGCAGGCAGGCCTATGACTAAGTATTAATTTAGCAGCAGGCGCGGCCTGCGACTAACTCTAGGCCGCCTGTGACTAAATTAGCTGCGACTACTCGCAGGCGCCCGCGACTAAGCATGGGCCCATGACTAACTTCATCGCAGGCGCGCCTGAGACTAAGAAAAGGCATGCGACTAACTTAGTCGTAGGCCCGCTTGCGACAAGATAATTATGGGTCATTTTGGTCAGGTTTCACGATTTCGGTCAGATTCTATACGATTTTTGTCAGATTCCATGATTTTGGTCAGATTCCACGATTTTGGTTAGATTTCACGATTTTTATAGGATGCTCAATTTTGTAATTAAAGATTATTAACAGATTATATTCCTAGAACAACAATGGTTTCTCATTAAGTCATAAACTCAATCATATGTTACAACAAATATTAATTCATAATTGACAACACATGAAAATAACATATTCACCTAACTACAAGAACAACACATCCAAATATTTATCACAAATGTATGAAAATCCAACACAACCACCTAAAATACAACAAACAAAGAGGACATCCTACTGATTCCCCTGATCCTGGTTCTTGCTCTGGTAAATGGCGTCATTCCAAGGCTGCTGCAATAATCAACAATGAAACAACAAGTAAATAGAGTTAATTAAATAGTGTGTAATTATAAATTAATTGAAATCATAAATAAATTCACTCACAGAGGTCATCCACTCGGCAAGATGAGCGGGTATGGTATCAAAGTCGAAGTCTGGGAACACAGACTAATCTGTCGCCTGAGTGGTCTGTGGCTGCTGAACTCGCTGTGGCACATAGGGCTGTTGAACTGGTTGTGGCACATAGGACTGCTGCACATAGGCCTGTGTCTGAGTGGGAGGGACGGCATATGAACTGGATGCCCCGGCATACTGTGTGGGTGCAATAGACCTGAGTATAGTCTCAAGTTGACTAACCCTGCTCTCTAACTGCTGAACATACTCAGGCTTGTGTGGCGGCACGGAAGAAACACTCTCCGATGTAGTCATCCCCACACCAGCATGAGTACCAAAGACCTATACAAAGAAGATGTTGCAAATGTGTAAATTACAATAAAGTTACTAATGAATTGTATTCATTCACTTAATTTACAATTAATTCTCTCACCTAACTCTTAGTGAACCCTTCACCGAGCATACGGATGTGGCCAGGATGCTCTGGTTTGTTCATTGCTTATGCAAGAGAGTCGTGAACAATAATTCGTTGATCAAATAATTAGGACTATATATATTTGGCAACAAAATACTGTTAAAATTGATTAACGCACAACAAACTTACCACCACTGCCTTCGCATGCGCATCCTTGAACTTTCCATCAGGGCCGGCGTAAAATTTAGTGAACATCTGGCCCCTCGACGGTCGACGTCCTATTTTCTGCACCGTCTCCTCAATGTACCTCGGCCACGATCTACAGCCACCATGATGGTTCTCCTCGTGTAGTGCTCGATTTGCCTTGTTCCGTTCCATGGCATTTTAATCCAGGAAAACAAATTATTATACTCAATTTAGATAATGATAAACAATTAGATAATCTAAACCGTACCTTAAATACTTGAGTCTTCGTGTACTCAATGTATTGATACCAATCATTCGGAGGGCATCCTTGTGGAGGATTTTCAAGAATCCACTCCTCAGGGAGATTGTTCTTCTCCGCATGCTCCATCCTCGCCTTCCATATTTGAAGCCTAGACTTGCCCCAAGCTCGGCCAAATGCATGGGAATGCTAGGCTTACTCTATAGGTCCATACCAGTTGGTACCAAGGCACTAAGTCAGCCTTCTTTCGGGTAATTTCCCACACTTATAAACTGAAAATTTCAAATCAAATTACCATTCCACAAGAGTAGCTGTTCAATATCTAATAGGATCTAACGTTGAATGGAGAATAGACCAAGCAAGAATCTCGGTAGGATGAGTGATAGATAAAAGGAAATCCCCAAAAAGAACTAATTTTTTATTAATGAATAATCTTCTCTCCTAACACCGAACCCACTTATGGATTCATATAGCAACACATATAACCTTATACTATTAGAACAAGGAAACCCTACTCAGCTAAAATAGAAGTCATAATCCAATTAAAAGTCAGAATCCACACAACCAAAAAACTCATCCCTTGAAGAATGTTCAAACTATATTAGACCAAGTCTATGAGTTCCAAAGATGTACTTAAGAGCATACTTCATGGCGTTCCAGTGTGCTTCACCTGGATTTGACATGAACCTGCTCAAAACACTTATAGCAAATGAAAGATTTGGTCTTGTGCATAGCATTGAATACATCACATAACCAACAACAACATCATAAGGAACATTTTTCATTTTATCAACGTCAGACTGATTAACAAGGCAGTGACTTTTGGTCAACTCAATATGAGAACCAAAAGGAACTGGAGGTTTGGTATGATTCATAGCAAACCTTTCCAAAATCTTGTCAACATAGTCTGTCTAAATAGCCTGATGGTTCTCTGTCAATGGTTCAGATAATTTTGATGACTAGAATTTTTAGAGTAGGCCCGAGGTCCTTTATTTCAAAGTACCTTTTGAGCTCAAACTTAATTGCAGTAGTAGCATCTGAATTATCACATATCAGGAGAATAGCATGAACATACAGCAGGACATACAAGAGAAACTTGGAATTCAAACGTTCCAAGTGGATACAAGTATCATACTTGCTTCGTGTGAATTTCAAGTTTCTCATACAAGAGTCAAACTTAATAGTCCACTGCCTAGGGGCACTACAAAAAAGAACACAAATAGTCGCAGGCCCGTTCGGATATAATCGCAGGCAGGCCTATGACTAAGTATTAATTTAGCAGCAGGCGCGGCCTGCGACTAACTCTAGGCCGCCTGTGACTAAATTAGCTGCGACTACTCGCAGGCGCCCGCGACTAAGCATGGGCCCATGACTAACTTCATCGCAGGCGCGCCTGAGACTAAGAAAAGGCATGCGACTAACTTAGTCGTAGGCCCGCTTGCGACAAGATAATTATGGGTCATTTTGGTCAGGTTTCACGATTTCGGTCAGATTCTATACGATTTTTGTCAGATTCCATGATTTTGGTCAGATTCCACGATTTTGGTTAGATTTCACGATTTTTATAGGATGCTCAATTTTGTAATTAAAGATTATTAACAGATTATATTCCTAGAACAACAATGGTTTCTCATTAAGTCATAAACTCAATCATATGTTACAACAAATATTAATTCATAATTGACAACACATGAAAATAACATATTCACCTAACTACAAGAACAACACATCCAAATATTTATCACAAATGTATGAAAATCCAACACAACCACCTAAAATACAACAAACAAAGAGGACATCCTACTGATTCCCCTGATCCTGGTTCTTGCTCTGGTAAATGGCGTCATTCCAAGGCTGCTGCAATAATCAACAATGAAACAACAAGTAAATAGAGTTAATTAAATAGTGTGTAATTATAAATTAATTGAAATCATAAATAAATTCACTCACAGAGGTCATCCACTCGGCAAGATGAGCGGGTATGGTATCAAAGTCGAAGTCTGGGAACACAGACTAATCTGTCGCCTGAGTGGTCTGTGGCTGCTGAACTCGCTGTGGCACATAGGGCTGTTGAACTGGTTGTGGCACATAGGACTGCTGCACATAGGCCTGTGTCTGAGTGGGAGGGACGGCATATGAACTGGATGCCCCGGCATACTGTGTGGGTGCAATAGACCTGAGTATAGTCTCAAGTTGACTAACCCTGCTCTCTAACTGCTGAACATACTCAGGCTTGTGTGGCGGCACGGAAGAAACACTCTCCGATGTAGTCATCCCCACACCAGCATGAGTACCAAAGACCTATACAAAGAAGATGTTGCAAATGTGTAAATTACAATAAAGTTACTAATGAATTGTATTCATTCACTTAATTTACAATTAATTCTCTCACCTAACTCTTAGTGAACCCTTCACCGAGCATACGGATGTGGCCAGGATGCTCTGGTTTGTTCATTGCTTATGCAAGAGAGTCGTGAACAATAATTCGTTGATCAAATAATTAGGACTATATATATTTGGCAACAAAATACTGTTAAAATTGATTAACGCACAACAAACTTACCACCACTGCCTTCGCATGCGCATCCTTGAACTTTCCATCAGGGCGGCGTAAAATTTAGTGAACATCTGGCCCCTCGACGGTCGACGTCCTATTTTCTGCACCGTCTCCTCAATGTACCTCGGCCACGATCTACAGCCACCATGATGGTTCTCCTCGTGTAGTGCTCGGTTTGCCTTGTTCCGTTCCATGGCATTTTAATCCAGGAAAACAAATTATTATACTCAATTTAGATAATGATAAACAATTAGATAATCTAAACCGTACCTTAAATACTTGAGTCTTCGTGTACTCAATGTATTGATACCAATCATTCGGAGGGCATCCTTGTGGAGGATTTTGAAGAATCCACTCCTCAGGGAGATTGTTCTTCTCCGCATGCTTCATCCTCGCCTTCCATATTTGAAGCCTAGACTTGCCCCAAGCTCGGCCAACCTTCTTGTTAAAAAACTTGCGAGCACCCGGTAAGATCTCTGGAGCGCAATAGAACTTATCCTAATTTCACATAGAAATTATAATTAAGAATCACACTAACTATAATATAATGTGTTCATACTTAAGTAAATAGAATGAAATTAAAATTTCAAACTTACCGTGAAGAACTGCTCGAATGCAACATCCTTGGCACGATGTGGCACTAACTTCCAGTCCTTTGGATAGATAGGATAGAACTAGTAGTTTCTGCAGAAATAGAAATTTACCATTCTTAATATATACTCAAATATTTTATTCATTTCGTTCAGGAATGAAATTCATAGAGAGAACTAACCAATAAAGTCCAGCTCATACGTATATGTCTTCTTCTTGGTGGTCGAGGCAGCGAAAGAATTCCCTCCAGAAGTCTGACCAGTAGGAGATCCGGGAGGAGGAGATCCCCGACGCTCTTCACTACTAGAACAGGATGCCATATTTACCCATAAAAATGAGATTATTAATATATATATATATATAAACTCATAATTCGTGACGTAAAGAATACAATCGTACTAGAATATTTAGATAAACTAAACAATGTCATTCTTTATCGAAGTCAATTACACCACTCCCTACGATTTGAAAATCAAGGATGTTGTTTGTTACAGGTAATTGTTGTTGAGCTAATGCTAAACAATACTCATGGGATATAGCGCCTTCCTCTCCTGTGTCGTATGCATCTCGGAGCCAGAAGATGCACCTGGGAGGATGTTGATCCTCAGCCAGGCCCCAAGGCCAGCTCCTACGCCAGCCAAAGTCAGACTAATGACCCTCCAGGAGCTGATGCTGACGCCGAGTCCCGACCTGGGCCCCGGGCCAAGCCTAGCACCCAGCCTAGGCCCCATGCCAACCCCCACGGGCCCCCGGAGCAAAGACCTGCCTGAAGACATCACTGCAGTACTCTTGGAAGAAGGCTCGGAGCAGAACTCAAAAGGCCTGAACAGATTTGAAGAAGGCCCCAAGCTAAGCCTACCACAGGCACATGGCCCATGCCAGCGCCCGTCAAAGGAACACTTTTGGCCCAGCGAACAATTGACCCGTGCCTTTTGGGATTTTCCAAAGGCACTGGAATTTTTATGGCCCCAGGATTACTCTCCAACAAACGGAGCTCAATTCGGAGGAGTATCAAGGGAGATAGAGCTAGGACAAGTCCTAGTAGAGCATGGATGGAGCCCTAAAGAGCACCACTCGGATGTTGATCCGAGGAAGCCCATGCCAGGAGCTGTGATTAGACCACCACCTGAGCCTGATCCAAGAGGAGAAGAAGGAGAGCCCATCCTTGGAGAAGAGCCAAGAGGTCAGTGATGACACTCGATTTGACGTGATTATCAGCCTCATTTAAGCGACATTTCTTTGCTTAAGACATTGTTTTTAGGGTCGAATAACGAATATTCAATCGATTGCACTATCTCGTGCCATTTGTGTTACCTTGGCCCGTTTCGGGTCTATTTGATGGTTTTTTAGTGTTTTCATGTTAGCACAGGTTTTTGCCGTCAAATAAAGTAGCCATGGACGTGTCTAAGGCGTTGGAACCTCGAGGAATCAAACTGGAATCGATCCAAGGAGCCAATCAAGTCAAACCGAAAATCTGCCATTCACACTTACAGTTTCGGCGAAACCAGGACTCCAGTTTCGGCGAAACCAGCAGTTCAAATCAACTGATGCCAAGAGAAGGATGGTTTCGGCGAAACCATTCAACTGCTCTGACCAAAAATAATGAACAGCCGGCGGAGCCCTGAACTCAAGCCAGTTTCGCCGAAACTATCCCTATGGTTTCGGCGAAAACATCAGCTCAGCCCGGCCCAACTAGGGTTAAGTATTTATACTTAATCCGGCGGCCCGAGGGAAGGGGGATGGGAGAGGAGAATCATAATTAATCATAATACAACTTTTCGAGAGCAGAATTCTCTGAAGTTCTGGAGCGAAGAGTTGAAGTTCGAAGAGCCGGATAGAGATCGTGACGCCATCCCTTCCATCTCGGAGAACCGGAGCTAGGAGTGTAACTTACCGAAGATCGAAGTCTGCCAGAGTCGTCTGAATTAGGTTTTTCAGATCCTTTTTTGTTCTTCCTTTGAATGATGAACTCTTTCTTTGTCTTTGTCTCTTTTGTAATGATCATGAGTAGCTAAACCCTTTAGAGCTTAGAGTAGATGAACCCTAAGTGACCCAGGGCTTTAAAGCGGTCACAGATCAGCGGTGATTAGATTTGAAATTCAATCAGTTCTGTTTCATGTTTGGTTCGTTCTTCATTGTGCATGTTTCTTGTCTGGATTGATCACCTAGATTAGATTCTTGTTAAGCTAAGGATAGAAGAAAACACTCGCCTTACTTTAGAACATCGAATTAAACAATTAACCTTATAACTGGAGTGTGCCTTTCGTAGGAACCGTTAGGGTTAATCCACTGCAAGAGTAACTCATTAATCACTAGTAATTACACCAACTAATTAAGTCGTTGCGAGAGGCGACCATACCGGGCGGCTAGTTAATCTTGGTAGTTAGAACGGATAGAGCGAACGTTTGCCGGTCTTAAACCTAAGGGTAAGGAGTTATGGTGGTGTCTTAGTCATTGATTGAGTAAGAATCGAAATCCGCTGATCTGTTGATTGCCAATGCTCTGGGGAACGAAGGGGGATTCACAGTCTAAGTTCGTCTGCCATTCTTGTTTCCAAACCCTAATTCTCAATCTGCTTTAGTTTAATCTCTTTAATCTTTCTGCATTTCCTAGAAGTAGAAGTCGTGGAACTCACACCACGCACTAAGTGTTTTTCTTTGAGTAATTTGTTAGTTCTGAAGTAGCCAATCATTCGAAGGCCCGTGGAATACGATCTGCTATACGCTTTTTCTTAGCATTAGTAGTTTTTATTTGGCTGAACTGCCCACATAACAATGACGGGTGGCGCACACCAAATTGGCGCCGTTGCCGGGGACTTCTTTTGATTGTTGAAAGAAGATCGGGCAATTTATTCTTCTATTTTCCATCTTTCATTTTTCCATCCACTTCGATTTTACACTGGTTTTGTTTGTCTTTGTTATCTGTAGGTTTACAGGTGTATGCCTCACCGTCCTTGGACTCGCTCTCAGACCGAACAGGCTAAGATTGCAGGGAATCCAGGCAGTTCTGCTACACCTCTACGATCACAGATTCTGAAGGAAGGCAGATCCAATCCATTCATCACTCCGATCAAGATCGAGGAACCGAAGGAGAGTTCCTCATCTCCGTCTTCACCGCACTCTTCATCCGCTTCATACACCGAGTCACTTTCACCTCCTCCATCTGCCACCATGACCGATAGATTACCACCAAACGGCGATCAACCGCCGCCACCCCCACCTGCACAGAAGAGTCTAGCAGACTATAACAAGCCGAGCGCGACTAGCGTTCGATCTGCCATTGCCGTTCCGCGCATTGAAGGAGATCCTGACTATGAGATCAAGATTCCATTCTTGACCATGATCTCTAGGGATTTACAGTTTGAAGGCAGGCCCCTAGACAATCCGTGCACTCATCTTGCAGACTTCCTTGATCTCTGCAGTACTTTTAAAAACGGAAACCTCGACAAAAACACTCTTTGTCTGAGAGCTTTCCCGTTCTCTTTGAAAGGCACTGCTAAGAGGTGGCTTACTGGCAATCCACCTGGCTACTACACTAACTGGGATACTCTGGCTCAGGACTTTGTTGAAGAATACTTCCCTCTGGCTAGAACAACCGCCATCAAGGACAGCATCGCCAGATTCTCCCAGAAAGAAGGAGAAAGTTTATATGATACTTGGAATCAATTCCAAGAACTTCTCTACACCTGCCCTCATCATGGATTCGAGCAGAGGCAGTTAGCTGAAATCTTCTCTCGAGGACTTCGAGAAGAATATGCCAAGTGGGTCAATTCTCTAGCTGAAGGGGATTGCACTACACTCACTCCTAAGCTGCTCTTCTGCACTTCGTAAACTGTGCCTCCAAGTCAAGGAACTGGGAGCGACAATATGAAGGATCGAGGAGCAAGCTAGATTTCGAAGCAGCTATCAAGGCAGAGGTAGAGAAGCATTTGAAGAAGTCTACCACACCAATCAAGCCACCGGCAGCTTCTGTCTATGTTGCCGATTGCGAGTGGTGTGGAGCTTGCGCACATAACGGAGGCCGTTGTCAGAATTTTGGTAAGGCAGAAGTCTGGTCTGCCGAAGAGGTAAATTTCATCCAACAAGGCTTTGTTAATAATCAGAATGGTTATGTTGGTTATCGTAACTTCAGACAGCAAGGGAACTATCAAGACAGACCTCCCTATAATACTGGCGCCAATCATAACCAGAACCAGAATAACCGCCCGGCTGGTCAAGCTCAGGATCAAAAGCCTAACCATCCGCCGGCAGGTGTCTACCAGCCGCTGCATCGCAATCCGGGTAATTATGGAACTGCTCCTGGCAATCGCCAGAATCAATATCTTAACAATACCTATACAGGACAGCAGCATCAAAGAGATAACAATGTCAGTGACCTGGATAAGAAGCTCAGCCAGATCATCACAAGACTCGATGATCATGACAGTCAGTTCAAGGCTCAAGCTCTTCTCAATCAAGAACAAATAGCATCTGGACAACGGATTGAGCAAGTCGTGAACAACATCTCGAGCATGCTAGCATCTGGTCGACCATTTGGCCAGCTTCCAAGCCAGACAGAGCCAAACCCGAGAAAAGAACAGGCTAAAATGGTAACTGCTCGAAAACTTCCGAACTTAATTGCTGATGCTTTTTCTGTTTTACGCAGGATCGCTGAAACTCCGGAAGAAGAGGAAGAAGACGAACAGAAACCAGCGCCTAAGGATGATCCTCCTCTTGCACCATACGTCGTGAAGCCTCCTTTTCCTAGAGCACTACTGCCAAACGCAAGGATCGAGACTGGCATGAAGGGGAACAAGGAAGGATACCCCGACATTCGTATTAATAAACCTGTCTCTCCATATCCAGCTAAGTTATCTGATCCTGGTTCTTTTACTTTGCCTTTGGTCATCAATGATGTTGAAATTGAACATTGCTTAGTTGATCTAGGAGCATCTGTTAATGTCATGCCTATGAGTCTATATGAAAAGTTAAACCTAGGGGAATTTGAACCGCCCAGTATGCAACTCGTCTTTGCTGATAGATCGCTTAAAACCCCTAAGGGAGAGATTAAAGATGTTGTCACCAAATGTGGCCCGTTCACGTTCTTAGCTGATTATGTGATTATGGATACTAGTACAGATGACGCTACTATTCTCATAGGTCGACCTTTCATAGCTACTACTGGAATGAATATTAATGTTCCTAATGGTTCTTTGACTTTAAGAGTTGGTAAAGAAACGAAAACGTTCCGTCTTAAAGACAGCATGAAATATGACTCTAGCTGTTGAAACTGTGGAGTTGACTCCGGTCAACTCCGTTACTAATGCTTCTTCCAGTGTGTCTAGATCAGTTGTTACTGTAGATATTAAACAGGTCATTACGAAAAAACTAGAAATTTCAGTTCAGAAGCCGCTTAAGAAGAAGAAGAAGGAACTGCAAGCCTCTTCTAAATCCCCGAGCAGACCTCGAGGAAAGAACAAGAAGACAAAGACCCAAATGGTCTGGAGACCAAAAGCTCCACCGTCTTCCACCGAGCCAGCTGCACTACCAATTCGTTCTGAGAAACCGGCGTCGGGACAAGTATGGAGGGAGAAGCCGAAAGCATCTCCTAAGGAAGTACTAACGATCACCGATCCTGGTGATAACAAGCCGAAGAAGAAAGAAAAAGAGAAGCCGACAGTCCTCATTCCTTCCATTGTCACACTAAAGAAGGATGACCTCTCTAGAGAGCTGTATGGACCATTCAAGTTCGTTGATCATCTTCCCGACGGACGTACCAAACTACTACATGCGAACGGGAAGAGATTCACGCTTACCGGAGAAGTCCTGAAGCTGTACTTCATGAACTCCGACGTGAGCGTGAAGGAGAATCTAAGTTGGGATGTCTCCTAATACCGTCCAGGTATCGTCCAGCTCAAGGACGTTAATAAAAGAGCGCTTCGTGGGAGGCAACCCACGGCTGGAGTCAGTTTTGTTTTGTTTCAACCTTGGTATTTTAGAGTCAGTTCGGGAGATCCAAAAGTGTCAGTTTTTTGATTTATTATTTTTTGTGTAGAGCCTGCGTGTCATAGAGTCAGTTGCAAGTTGATTGAGGTCGTTCCGATTTTTTTGGATTTAACTGTGATTTTCTGAAGTTGGTCGGATTTGCGAAAATATTTTAAACCCGAACAGTTCAAAATTTTTGGCGAAGCCACTACCATTTTCGGCGAAACTGATTCTTGATTTTCGAACTCATCCTTCCTGTTTCCTATTTTCGGTTCGAAAATTTTCTGATTTCGGCAAACCATCCCAACTAAATTTTTGGCGAAACCGAGCTTCCATTTTCGGCGAAACCGCCTTTTCAAATCGGTCAATCCATGTTAACTTGTAGTTTCGGCGAAACCACCCCCCTACTTTCGCCGAAACTGATTTGAAAAATCAGAACATTCCCACTTTAAATCCGGTCTTCCTCTCTCTCCTTCCTTCCCTTCTTTCATTTTCGTTCAAAAAGCCGAAAACTCCCTCCCCTCTATTTTCAAAACGCCGCTGACCGCCCCATTTTAAAACCCATCGCCGCCACTACCCGCCGCCGCCGCCATCGCCTACCGCCGCCGCCGCCATCGCCGACCACCGCCGCACCTCTCCCCTCCTCATTCCGACCCCACCAAGCCCTAGAACGTTCGAATCGGAGCTTTGCAGCTCCAGTTCTCCGAAACCCCAGTTTTCAAGTTTTTCACCGATTCCTCTCACCTCGTTCATTTTTAGCAATCATGACTTCAAGGTAAGTTGTATAACTTTTTGAAACGAATCTTTTGACATATAGATTGCTGAATTTCGTCGAGGTTGACTTTTGGTTGACTTTTCGGTTTGCCTCGTTTTGTGTGCCGACTGTTTCGTGTGAACTGGGATTGACTGAACTTATATAACTGTTCTAGGATGCTTAGGGAGTTCCGTGTTTAATTTCCATATCATTTGGTCATGTGTTGCTATGCATACGATTAATTTCTTGTTATGTTGACTTTTGTGAGAAATGTCGGTTTGACTTTGAAATGTGTTGATCATTTGGCTGCCCCAAGTGTCCATTCTTGTTCAGATTATCGTGCTTGCCAATTGAAATATTATTTTACCGTCATTCTCCGAGTTGTGACAGTCTCGCCATGATTAGGGTCCAATATGCTTAAAGGTTGACTTTCTAAATGTCGGTTTGACTTTTTGACCTCTGATTGTAATTATCCGATTCTGGCTGTTCCGAAGTATGTATTTTAATGTCTATGATTACCGGTTACTCCGCTTTACTTACCCCACTTAGTTTCCCTCGTTTCTTTGTGAAATTGAGTTTTTCTACTAAGTGTGGGGTAAGGTTTTCGTCGACTAATTTGGTTTCATTCTGGTTTAGGAACACCTTTGAGCGCAGGACTAAGGTGCGACTCGATGGCGCCAAGAGCTCAGGAGCTGCCGCTCCCGTCACACCCGCCATTCTGGGTCCTCCACCTGCACTCCCTCGCCATGCTGGATACCATCCCACCATCGCCCGTCTACCGGACTTCTACTTTGAGAACTTCCAGAAGATCGAGCACATACGTGGAGCGGACGTGCGTCCTTTATCCATGGAGTCACTCCAGGAGCATGACGAGGATTCCTACCGGAACGTGCATGACGCCTTAGCACCGGCTGGTTTCCTAGAGCTGACCACCATAGCCGCCGAGTTCCCAGACATTGCTCTCCAGGAGTTCTGGGCGACATTTGACTTGGACGAGCATAAGAGGAGACGGGGCCAGAAGGTGATCACTTTCTTTCTTGGTGGGGTGTACAGGCAGCTCACCTACGATGAGTTTGCCGCTCATCTGGGCATCCCCTACGAGCACTATCACAATCACCACCTCGATTGGGGCGAGGATGATGACGACGAGGAGTTGCACGCCCTCTGGAGCCACATGACAGGCGTGCCTGGCGATCGCCTTGGGAAGAGCAACTCAGTTAAGTCTCTCTCTCACCCGCTCTATAAGTTTATTCATATGGTTTGGCGGAGGTCACTTTTATATGTCAGAGACAAGGATCGCCACCATATCCTTAAGGAGGAGCTCGTGCTTCACCGAGCCATCCGAGAGAGCTACCCTCTCCACCCCGGCTGGGTGCTAGCTCACATCTTCAGCCAAAGGACCAAGAGGAAGAAGCGACCACGCAAACTCTTGGGAGGCAACTTCATAGGTCAGCTCATCCTCTCCTTCGGCATCAGCCATGAATATGGCCCTAACATTCCACGACATCCAGTTCGGACCGTTGGAGGAGACTTAGCGGTCGAGTACGACTTAGAACTCGACCTCAGTCCCCATGTAGCAGCAGATCCTCCACTCCAACCTGCGGTCGAGTCGGAGGACGACGATGATGCTGAGGAGCAGCAGCAGCAGCCGCCGCCTGAGTTTCAAGATTATATACCCTCGCCACACCATCAGGATGGGTACATCCTCCAGTCGCCGCCGCGCATTCCCGATCCATATCCGGCACCTACTCATCAGCCCCGACCGCACCCCGCGGACATTGGTGAGTTGTACGAGCGACTGCAGGAGTGGCGCATCACCGACACCGCCACTCAAGAGGCTAGGTGGACTATTATGCAACACCACATGCGCCGCGCCGAGAGGCGATATGAGCGACAGCTGGAGTGGCAGCGACAGCTCGGCGATTACTTCCACTTCCCCCACCCTGACACCTCTGACCAGTGATGATCAGGTGGTGTCCTTTTCCTTGTCCTTTCTTTTTATTTATTATTTTCGGATTTCGATCCAACTTTTTTCTGTGTGGATCCGGGGCACTTGTCCCGGTTTCCTTTTTATGTTTTATTTGTTTTTGTTTTGTAGGCAGTTGGGAAATTCCCTTTGCTTCGCTTGGGTAGATTACCTCCGCTCCGAGGATCCGTACTCATCCACTACGCCAATCATCTCGATCCAGGTTCTTCCATTCCACTCTAAACTCTAGAATTAGTCCTGTGAGGACACAGTCCGATAAGTGTGGGGTAGGATGCTAGAGAACCTTGCATGAACTTGATTGCCCTTGATTGTATTTTGTGTGCCTCGTGATTCCATTCCAGTCTCTCTAGCATTAGAATGGCTCAGTTCTTGATTTTTGACGTTAAGTTGTTGTTCAACCTTTCATAATGATGCTTAGACTGCTTAACCTAGAACTTGAGAACCAACTTGTATGCTTTGATGCTAAATTGCTTGGTTAGAACAGAATTTTAAAATCACACTTGTAGTTTGTAGCCTTGATTGCATGAAAATGACCGAATCCGACTAGCAAACCAACTGTGAGCTTTTGATCCATTGCACATAACTTGCAATTTAAATTCTTTCTGAGTGGTTTTCTGTTTACTTGAATGAGTTAGAATTTGCATGAGACCTACTCGAGACCACACGATGACACGAGTTCTAGAAGGATAGGGGCACCTAGATTCAGCTACTAAGCCAGATAGCCTACCAAACGATAAAATCCACTAGGTTTAGACCCTTGAGCTTGGCCTATTCTTTCGGTTCGATAATACATTACAGCCATTCCCCATTTCTTTCATTCCCCGTTGATCCCCTGTGGTTGTAGTTCTAGATTGACCTACCGGAAGTCGGTTTGTGGTAACCTGCCTATAGCCATTAAACAGGTGGTCTTAGCTAATATGTCCAGACGTGTAAACCCCTCTAGCAACTAAAAGAAAAAAACGGCACAAAAGAAAAAGTAAAAGTAAAGTAAGAAAAGAATCAAGCTTCAGAAAATAAAGAGAGAAGCAGAAAAATCAGAAAAATAAGAAAAGTTTCAAAGTGTAGTTCAATAAAACGTTCTTCTCCCTACAAATGGAAGAACGAAGTCAAAAGGAAAAGAAAGAAAAAAATGTGTATGCAAAAGAAAAAGAATAAGTGCTAGGTTGCTTGAGGGTATCATAGGACGAGCGTTCATTATTCTACCCGTGTTTGGTTAGACGGTAGGAAGCCATAGATTAGATTCGAGGGAAGTTAGTCGAAAGCTACACCGCACCAAGCCATCATCATTCATTCCCATCATCCATCTCATTATAAACCCGAGTAGTGTAGATTTCATTACGGTCCTAGCAGGGAAGTCCTTCTTGACTAGATACTCGTGTTGTCACAGTGGTGGAGATGTGGTCGAAATGCAAACCTATGACAGAATTCGGTAACAGAAAACGATCGACAGCAGAAACACGTCCTTAAACACAGAGAGTGAGAGTCCCCATTGTACTAAATATATCCTGTGTGAGGAGTCTGGTCAGTCAGGTCAGATTCGTGCATGATTGATTGCTAATTACTTGTCGTGTGCAGTTTATTAGTGAGACCAGGTAGTTTGGCTGATCAGTATGCATGTAGGTTTCTTGTTCTAGGATCGATCTGTCTAATAATTCATTGTGCTTGATTGAGCTCCAATTTAATCGATCTTATCATTTATGAACATGAGCGTTTCTATTCAGTTTGCTTGAAGACAAACAAAAGCTTAAGTGTGGGGTATTTGATGACACTCGATTTGACGTGATTATCAGCCTCATTTAAGCGACATTTCTTTGCTTAAGACATTGTTTTTAGGGTCGAATAACGAATATTCAATCGATTGCCCTATCTCGTGCCATTTGTGTTACCTTGGCCCGTTTCGGGTCTATTTGATGGTTTTTTAGTGTTTTCATGTTAGCACAGGTTTTTGTCCTCAAATAAAGTAGCCATGGCGTGTCTAAGGCGTTGGAACCTCGAGGAATCAAACTGGAATCGATCCAAGGAGCCAATCAAGTCAAACCGAAAATCTGCCATTCACACTTACAGTTTCGGCGAAACCAGGACTCCAGTTTCGGCGAAACCAGCAGTTCAAATCAACTGATGCCAAGAGAAGGATGGTTTCGGCGAAACTATTCAACTGCTCGGACCGAAAATAATGAACAGCCGGCGGAGCCCTGAACTCAAGCCAGTTTTGCCGAAACTATCCCTATGGTTTCGGCGAAAACATCAGCTCAGCCCGGCCCAACTAGGGTTAAGTATTTATACTTAATCCGGCGGCCCGAGGGAAGGGGGATGGGAGAGGAGAATCATAATTAATCATAATACAACTTTTCGAGATCAGAATTCTCTGAAGTTCTGGAGTGAAGAGTTGAAGTTCGAAGAGCCGGATAGTCCATCTTGGAGAACCGGAGCTAGGAGTGTAACTTACCGAAGATCGAAGTCTGCCAGAGTCCTCTGAATTAGGTTTTTCAGATCCTTTTCTGTTCTTCCTTTGAATGATGAACTCTTTCTTTGTCTTTGTCTCTTTTGTAATGATCATGAGTAGTTAAACCCTTTAGAGCTTAGAGTAGATGAACCCTAAGTGACCCAGGGCTTTAAAGCGGTCACGGATCGGCGGTGATTAGATTCGAAATTCAATCAGTTCTGTTTCATGTTTGGTTCGTTCTTCATTGTGCATGTTTCTTGTCTGGATTGATCACCTAGATTAGATTCTTGTTAAGCTAAGGATAGAAGCGAACGCTCTCCTTACTTTAGAACATCGAATTAAACAATTAACCTTATAATTGGAGTGTGTCTTTCGTAGGAACCGGTTAGGGTTAATCCACTGCAAGAGTAACTCATTAATCACTAGTAATTACACCAATTAATTAAGTCGTTGCGAGAGGCGACCGTACCCGGGCGGCTAGTTAATCTTGGTAGTTAGAACGGATAGAGCGAACGTTCGCCGGTCTTAAACCTAAGGGTAAGGAGTTATGGTGGTGTCTTAGTAATTGATTGAGTAAGAATCGAAATCCGCTGATCTGTTGATTGCCAATGCTCTGCGGAACGAAGGGGGATTCAAAGTCTAAGTTCGTCTGCCATTCTTGTTTCCAAACCCTAATTCTCAATCTGCTTTAGTTTAATCTCTTTAATCTTTCTGCATTTCCTAGAAGTAGAAGTCGTGGAACTCACACCACGCACTAAGTGTTTTTCTTTGAGGAATATGTTAGTTCTGAAGTAGCCAATCATTCGAAGGCCCGTGGAATACGATCTGCTATACGCTTTTTCTTAGCATTAGTAGTTTTTATTTGGCTGAACCGCCCGCATAACAACGACCGGGTGGCGCACACCAGTCAGCCCATGACCGAGCAGCCACGAACCAAAGCTGGACTAATACTAAGCAAAGCTGGATTTCTGGACAGATTCGTAGCCCGACAAAGAGTGATGAATATGGGCTACTTGGAGACAGAATTTGGGCTGATGTCCAATATGAAAGTTGTAGCCCATGGAGTCTACTAGTGATCTGAAAAAGATCAGAATTTTAAGAATTTGTTTAGTATTTATTTGGCTAATATTTCCAGAACCCGTTTAGGCTGTTTATAGGGAAACTTGGCTCCCAAGTTAGGAGTTCTTGTTTAAGTAGGATTCTTTTCCCTTGTAGGATTGGAGTCCGAATTTACCTTCTTTTTAGTCTAGATTAGGATTAGTTTAAGTCCTATTTAGTATTCTAATTAGGACTCTTTTTATTTCTTTATTATTTTATAGTTAGTTTCTAAGGGACCGGATCAGCATCCAAGAAAATGCTGGTTTGGAAAGTTCCAAACCCAACTTCAGCCATTAGATCTAGTTTGACCCTTTGACCAATCTAATGGTCCAGATTTGTTAGGGGTATTTAGGAGTTTACACAAATAATTTAATTATTATATTTAATTTAAATATTTTATGATTATTTTTTATTTAAATATTTTTGTTTTTAATCAACCACTGCGCAGTCATTGTCGCCAGTCGTCGGTCGCCTGCCGCCCGCCAGTGACTTTTTCCGATGACTTTTTCAATGACTTTTTTCGGTGACTGTTTCGACGACTGTTCCGATGAATTTTTCGACGAGGACTAGTTAACTAGTTAACCTGAATTTTACTATTAACTTATTAGCATGATTTTTTTATTTATAACTAGTTAACTAGTTAATTTGGGTTTTTACAGTTAACATGTTTTCCAATGACTTTTTCGGCGAGGCTCCGAAGACCAACCAAACTCCGGTGACTTTTCCGACGAGGACAAGTTAACTAGTTAACCTGAGTTTTACTAACAACTTGTTAACAAGATTTTTTTATTGATAAATTAACCTGAGTTTTTATAGTTAACTAATTATCTAGTTAAGATGTTATCTAATCGAGTTAACTAGTTACCAAGTTGTTAACTAGTTAACCAGTTGAGTTAACTATTTATCAAGTTGTTAACTAGTTAACAAGATTTTTAGTTGATAATTAGTTATCAAAATTGAGTTAACTAGTTAACCAATCGAGTTAACTAGTTAACTTATTAAATTTAGTTATCCAGTCGAGTTAACTAGTTAACCAATTGAGTTAACTAGTTATCCAAATCGAGTTAACTAGTTATCCAATCGAGTTAACTAGTTACCAAGTAGTTAACTAGTTATCTAATCGAGTTAACTAGTTATCTAATCGAGTTAACTAATTATCTAATCGAGTTAACTAGTTAACCAATCGAGTTAACTAATTAACCAATTGAGTTAACTAGATAACCAATCGAGTTATTTCAACAATGGCAACAACATAAAAATATAATGACTAAAATTGCAACTTTTAACACTAAACATTCAAACTATCTAGAAATTAAAATACAGGGACTAAGTTGTAAGTTTTAATATATATTAAACAATTCTCAATCCCTTCGTTAACTGTACTCGGACTGCGCCATTTTTGTCCGCCGCCGATGCTTCGTCAGCTTCTTCGATGTTGCTCCGTCTTTCCATACCTGAATCGGCAGATCTCGGCGGGCATCAACGATGCTCCATCGTTCGAACTAGGTTTGGGGTTGTTGTCATGATCGAATATGAAAGAAGGGAGAGGATTTTTGCCCTTGATGATCCAGCCTAGGGCGAAGAAGGAGACTCCAACGAGAATAGTTGTTCCCCAAGCTTGAGACGCCTGTTGTATTGTTTTATGGCGAAACGCCACTGCTCCCATAGTGTCGTCGGAACAGGGTTCGCTGGATGAGGAGGAATCGGAGAAATCTGTGTCGCCGGAGCTTTTTGAGAAGCTGGAGGAGGAGGAATCGGAGTCGTCGGAGCTTTCCGAGAAGCTGGAGGAGGAGGAATCGGGAGGAGTTCAGCGGTATACGGAGAGCTCTCCGACGGAGAAAGGTTTAGTTTACGCTGTGTCAGGAAAGGTCAAGGGAAGGAATAATTTGTTTTCCTGATTTTGCCCCTCTGGTTAATGGGTTTGGAATGTTTCCAAACCGAAAAATTTGGACGCAGATCCTTTGCCAGTTTCTAAGGAGGAATAGAAGAGCTTGTTCCCTACTCCTCCCTATATAAAGAGGCCACCGGCCTCTCTTGTACTTAAGAACCCTTTGAAATAAACAACCCCTTTGATAGAACTTTGTTCTTGAAACCCCTTATTGTACCTGCATGTGGCGATACTGAAGCATTGGCTTATCATCAGGAGTATCCTCCTCTTGAAGTGGCGCCCTCGACTTGATACTTCTGGTTCCTAGCTCGTTTATAGCTAGTGGGTCAAAGTTCTCTTCCATCCCGGTTCCGACGGTTTCTTCCTGTTGCTAGATCATCCCACGGTTGCAGCGGTTCACATCAGTTGGTATCAAAGCATGGTTCAAACACAAGGACCACATCTATCCCAGTCTCCAGGTTTATCTTGGATTCATATCCCTTTACTTTTCTTGTTGATTAAAAAATATTTTGAAAATCTTCATCTATTTCTAGTTCTTGTTTCGAGTCTCTATTGTAAGGCAGAAAAGATTGGTGGCCGACCAAGTCATCAAAAGAAAACCCTAAAAGAAGTCAAGAAAAAAAAAGAAAAATCAAGCAAGTCCACCCTTGCCAAGTTCTTTATTTTTGTTGTAATAGTGTGTTTAAGAAGAGGGGATAGATTAGCTTTCGTTGCTTGTGTTAAACCGAGCCACGACCCTACTTTTAGCCACTAAAGTTATTGTTTATCGACTCTTAGAAAAGAGAGTATTAGAAAATCAAATTAGAAAAGGTTTTTGGGTGTTCGTTGTTACACTAACCATGGCAGAAAGGGATCTATGTCTGTTGGAGCTGCAGTGCCTGATTGCACGCTTAGCCCTACACAACATGGAATATTCGTTTAGAAGGTTAGTTGAAGACAGGAGAGCCAACACCGTGCCCAGCACCAAGCCGAGCGCCTGCCCAGCGCCAGCACCAGCGCCCGAGCAGCGCCCAGCTCACGAGCAGAGCCCAGCCCCGAGCGGAGCCCAGCACCTGACCGGCGCCCAGCGCCCGACCGGAGTCCAGCGCCCGACCAGAGTCCAGCGCCCGACCGGAGCCCAGCGCCCGACTGGCACCCAGTGCCCGAGCAGCGCCCAACGCCTAGCGCCCACGTCCCAGCGCACCGCTCCAGCCCTCCAGCGCCCAGCCCCGACGCCCTCGACCCCAGCCCCGACACTAGTCTCGGCCCCAACCCCGGCCCCGCCCCATGACCCCGGCGCCGCGCTAACCGAACCCGGCCGGATGCCGCCCGACCCCGGCGCACCTGCCGGACCCCCTGATTCCGACGCCGCCCTGTCCATTCCCAGCCCGACGGCGCCCGACCCCGGCACCGCCCTGTCCAACCCTCGGCCAGACCCCCGGCCCGAGTCCCAGCCCGTGCCCCAGCACGAGCCCTGGTACCAGCTCCGGTATCCAATGGCGCCCGATCCCGGAGTTCCCATACCAGCCCCGGTATGGCCCGAAGACCTCAGGCCCGAGCCCCGAGCACCCGTACCAGCCCCGGTACGGCCCGAACACCCCTGGAGCGCCAAGGATTATCAGGCAAGGATTCGAGTACGAATCCTCTTCAAGAAGAGGGGGATGATGTAATCCTGGCCACCAAGCCCGGCTTGGACATGACTGATGTCGATCCGGCCCCAGCACTGATGTAGGGCCGAGAGTACACCGGCCCCAGACCAACTCCAGCACTACCCCTAGAACCTAGAAGAGCCTAAGCCCAGAGCCAAAAAATGCACCTGGGAGGATGCTGATCCTCAGCCAGGCCCCAAGGACAGCTCCTACGCTAGCCAAAGTCAGACTAAGGACCCTCTAGGAGCTGATGCTGACGCCGAGTCCCGACCCGGGCCCCGGGCCAAGCCTAGCACCCAGCCTAGGCCCCATGCCAACCCCCACGGGCCCCCGGAGCAAAGACCTGCCTGAAGACATCCCTGCAATACTCTTGTAAGAAGGCTCGGAGCAGAACTAAAAAGGCCTGGACAGATTTAAAGAAGGCCCCAAGCTAAGCCTACCACAGGCACAAGGCCCATGCCAGTGCCTGTTTGAGGAGCACTTTTGGCCCATCGAACAATTGACCCGTGCCTTTTGGGATTTTCCAAAGGCTGTGGAATTCTTATGGCCCCAGGATTACTCTCCAACAAACGGAGCTCAATTCGGAGGAGTATCAAGGGAGATAGAGCTAGGACAAGTCCTAGTAGAGCATGGATGGAGCCCTAAAGAGCACGACTCGGATGCTGATCCGAGGAAGCCCATGCCAAGAGCTGTGATCAGACCAACACCTGAGCCTGATCCAAGAGGAGAAGAAGGAGAGCCTGTTACACCCCGAATCTCTGAACCAGAATTTTTTTTTGAATTTTATTCCATACGTTTGAGAAATGACCGCAAATTGACGTTTAAATGATTTCGAGGCAAGTTAAGTTCACTCATGGAAGGCGGAGTGAGAGGTTAAGCGACTGACTTGACTCTTGCGGACCTGGTACGACTCGATTGGACGCACGACCTTCCCGTTAAAATTTTGGTCATCTATGCCCGTATTTATTTAACCACGGTATAGCGTGAGGTGTTCAATGCGGTAGTCCTCGTTAATCAAATGGTTTTTTAATTTGGTTAAGTGGGATTCAAAGGAAGGCGGGTAAGGGTTAATGGAACACGGTTGCATGGAAGTCAAGAATTTTGCTTGGCCGAGTTGGTTGAGGAACTGAACCAACTACCTAATGGTCACAGGTTCAAGTCCCTGCACCAGTAAATCCTTTATTTTTATTAGTTTTCAGTCTTTCTTCAAAACGACGTAGTTTTGATAGATGAT
Source organism: Linum lewisii (assembly GCA_034768395.1). Lineage (NCBI taxonomy): Eukaryota > Viridiplantae > Streptophyta > Magnoliopsida > Malpighiales > Linaceae > Linum > Linum lewisii. Next base: position 43,400,823 of record CM068302.1, read on the forward strand.
GACATCATAGTGACATCACCACTAGGTCAGCATCATCTTCCATGAACCAAGGCCGCCGTCGCATCTTTGTTTTCCTCTATAGTTCCGGTGAGGGCCCAATCCTCCACATTATTGATGTTTGTCGGGTTTTGATGATTGTAAATCATCACCATGTGAACTCCGACCCCTCCAGCTCCATTATTGGCCGAATATCGCCAAAACAAAGCTACCTCACAAATAAACGACCTTTCACTCCTTTCCTTTTCGTGACCTTGACTTTTGGGGTACTCTAGAGGGCATCGAGAGGCTTCTGAGTTGGCTATAAAAGCCAACAAGCCTTCGACTTTGAGTCACGGAACCTCACCGTCGTAGCTCCGACGAGAGTTGCGGCGGAGCGTTCCAAGCATGCCCAACCCTTGGAAAATACAAACCTGACATCGTCTTAAGCATGGAAATCTTTTCCAACCTTCAAAAGGTAGTTTCATGCGAGAATTAGGGGAATCCGAGCTTCACCCAAGCTTCACCGGAGTTTCACCAAAAGGAGGGTGTAGTCTCCTGCAAATTGGAGAAGATGATGGCAGAGTTGCATTTTGGTCACCCAAATTGTATAGGTGACAGTCAGTCCTCCAATTTAATTTAATTACTATCGTGGTCCAAACCTATTAGTCTTTGACAGTTTGGCCCCTCAGATATTCTATTCTCTTAGTTTAATCCTAAACTCTAAATGGTGACAGATTTGGCCCAACTAACTTTTCAGCTAGTACAATTTGGCCCGGAGTTACGACGGTTCGGTAACTACTTATTTCCATCCGATTCAAGCTATGAAACTGATTTCCAAGTCAACCGACTCGATTTATAGGTGGGTTGGTTTAAGGGGGTAAATTCCTTGGATTAATTAATTTCTCAATTTAAATCGCTATTTGGTTAAACTTTGTCATTAACCAAATATTGTGATTATTCCGAACTAATAGTTTGACGGGAGCCGGATCAACGAGTGAGGTACTCGAGCCTTATTTTGGACTCGTGCCTGCTTAAATTAAGGTCCTTATAATTCTCGTGGTGATTTACTACTAACTAAGTACTAACCCATATGAGTTGGTTTTCCCGATAGGTTAGATTATTCAGAGTAATGAGTGACGCGGATCCTCATTAATTCCGGTTTATAAAGTTATGATGCCTAAGGTTAGAGGGACTGAAGTAGTCCGAGTGACTCCCCTACTTACCTGGAAATTAAGACGGAAAGTCTTGGTTTTGACAACAAGGTGTCGTTTCTACGAAAAGTTCTATCTTTCCGGAACCGTTTGTTTTATACCTAATTATGTTTGATTCGACTATGGTTAAATCGTGATGTTATCTGATGATGTTGGGCACCTTGTGTATACAGGTGGAAAGTAAAGCCCCGCTAGCTAGTACTCCGCCGGGAACATCGATGGATACAGGTTCCTACCGGGTGATGGAAGTTGGGTATTGTTAGCCCAACCGAATCACGGTAGATGAGTACGAATAGCCCCAACCGGATGATGGGAGTTGGGTATTGTTAGCCCCAATCGATTCATGGTAGTCGGGAAGAATAGCGACTCTTGTGAAGTCCCTATTATAGGCTCAAAAGTAAGCCTTATCGATGATGGTGTAGAGGTTAGCTAGGCGGGAAGAGGGGACGCCTTGTTGATTGGTGAAAGTTGTTCGAGTTTGATCTCGATATTGTGTGGTACTATTAGAATAGTTCATGGGATGTCTTATTGACTTGTGATTATGTGTGTTAATGTTTCACATATAGGTCATGATTGGAATGTTGGATTAATATTCCTTGTGGCAGGTCATTTGATAAAAGGTAACGACAATCTCCGTTACGGGAGGATGATTATGGAATTACTGGTTTGCGTTGTTAATTCCATTAAATGTGTTTATTCCTGTTTATACGGATTAATCATGATAACGGACTGACCCCGAGCCACCCACCAGTTTTGCAGGATTTTCCTGGACAAGCAACGGACCACCGGAGTTTCTTAAGGCGTGCCGGAGCAGTGGATCATGAGACGGTGTAATGGCGACTTGGAGGATTGCTCTCAAGTCGTTGGGCCCAATCCCGCTATAAATGTTTTGACGGTTAATACCCTAGTTTTATGGTTGGTTTGAAAGGAGTTGGTCAAAGTTGTTTTTTTTTTACCTTTGAGTCATCGTCTATCCCGGGACACGTTGTCGTTTTACATTTCATAAAATTGGGGTGTTACAGAGCCCATCCTTGGAGAAGAGCCAAGAGGTCAGCGCATGACCGAGCAGCCACGAAACAAAGCTGGACTAATACTAAGCAAAGCTGGATCTGGACAGATTCGTAGCCCGACAAAGAGTGACGAATATGGGCTACTTGGAGACAGAATTTGGGCTGATGTCCAACATGAAATTTGTAGCCCATGGAGTCTACTAGTGATCTGCAAAAGATCAGAATTTTACGAATTTTTTTAGTATTTATTTGGCTAATATTTCCAGAACCCGTTTAGGCTATTTATAGGGAAACTTGGCTCCCAAGTTAGGAGTTCTTGTTTAAGTAGGATTCTTTTCCCTTGTAGGATTGGAGTCCGAATTTACCTTCTTTTTAGTCTAGATTAGGATTAGTTTATGTCCTCTTTAGTATTCTAATTAGGACTCTTTTTATTTCTTTATTATTTATAGTTAGTTTCTAAGGAGGAATAGGACAGCTTGTTCCCTACTCCTCCCCTATATAAGAGGCCGCCAGCCTCTCTTGTACTTAAGAACCCTTTGACATAAACAACCCCTTTGATAGAACTTTGTTCTTGAACCCCCTTATTATATCTGCATGTGGCGATACTGAAGGATTGGCTTATCATCAAGAGTATCCTCCTCGTGAAGTGGCGCTCTCGACTTGATACTTCTGGTTCCTAGCTTGTTTATAGCTAGTGGGTCAAAGTTCTCTTCCATCCCGGTTCCAACAGTTTCTTCCTGTTGCTAGATCATCAGCTTGTGGTGTTTAAGGGTCATCTGCCCACGGTTGCAGCGGTTCACATCATCGTCAACATAGAAAACCATACGTGCATCACTAGCACTACTATATGGCTCGTCTTCAGCTTTGTCACCAACATCTCTCAAATGGTTAAAGTTGATCATTGTTATACCGAGAGCATCTGTTTTCTTCCATGTCGGATTCACCGTATCAGCCCACTGACACTTGAACAACGTGACTGTTCGAGTATAATAATCTAGCTCGATGATCTCAATAAGTTTCCCATAAAACCAGAGATCGGTACGAATTGGATTGTTGTCGGAAGAGCCTGGCACGCTGTCTGTGCCGAATTTAGCAGCTACACCACTATTCTGTGTCTTTGGTTGATCTCGATCAACTATTCTAAAGCGATATCCATTGATGTCATACGTAGTAAATCGAGTTGCAGACACATTCGGTCCCCTAGCCAACGTCATTAGATCAGCATTGTACGTTTCTAGCTGATCTAATATCTGTGAATTAGAGTAATTACGCATCATCATTCGTCTATCTGTATCAACCACTAACATTTATTGAAGGGAACAGGGCAGTATATTACCTTGTTTTGAAGCCAACCAACAATCTTTTTGTGAACTACTTTGTTAACTGCAGTCTCACTGGCACGTCTACCCAGTTCCCTTCTAGTTTCCGCTTCGCATTCCCTGAATGATAATTTGAACTATTAATTATACTTGTCACTTGTTGTGCTTCTAATGAAAATTATACGGGATTAGTTTTACCTCACAAGAGGCTGAGCTAATGGACTATTGAATAGAACATAACGATACGCTTGAGACCACTCCAGCTGTGACAACTTGAAAGGTACATCTATACTGGTTGGAGCCCCGCGTGAAATGAGTATTCCCGAATTGTCCTCGCTGGGCACTTCAGGCTCGGTTGCAACACGTTTTCTTCTATTGTAATGTGCCTCTACATCATCATCGAAGTATAAAGATGAGAAATTGAATAACTCATCTGATAGCCAGCCTTCAGCAATAGACCCTTCAGGGTGTGCTCTATTACCGACAAAGGTTTTTAGTTTGCCCAAATACCTAAAAAAAGACATTTGAACATACCTTCAGAGTTGGTATTAGAACACTTATTTTCTAAGTTAATTGACGTTGTACAAAACATACCTTTCGATAGGGTATATCCAACGATACTGAACTGGTCCACCACGTTTGACTTCCTCAACCAAGTGGAGAATTAAATGCACCATAATAGTGAAGAATGCAGGAGGAAAAATCATCTCCAAATGACAGAGTGATATCACAAACCTCCCTTGGAGTTTATCGAGCTCAACAATATTCACCACTGGTGAACACAGTTCCTTGAAGCACGCTCCCAGCTCTACCAACACTCTTGCCACCGACACCGGTAACACATTTCGTATCGCAAGTGGCAACAAGTCATGCAACAACATGTACTAGTCATGACTTTTTAAACCAAACATCTTACGGTTGGGTAAGTCAACACATCTTGCGATATTACTTGCATAACCATCTGGAAATTCATTCCCTTCAGTGACTTCAGCACAACTTCTATTTTCTTCTTGTCGAGAGTGAATGAAGCGGCTGGACAAGTTTTTCCATCTGCTAATGGCCAAAGTTGACTTCTAATCTTCATTGATTTCAAATCTTCCCTTGCCGCTAGGTGATCTTTCCTCTTGTTCTTGTCATTGAGTAATGTGTACAAAATGTTGTCGCACACATTTTTTCTATATGCATAACATCCAGATTGTGACGCAATAGATTAAACTCCCAGTACAGCAGATTGAAGAATATGCTGTTCTTTCTCCATTGTGGCGTCGGACCTAATTCTTTAGGTTGCGTCTTGCCAAATATCACATCAATGTTCCGCACCTGTCCCAGTATCTCAGAGCCATTAAGCATCATCAGAGCAGATCATTTCTCTACTTTCCCATTGAATTTACTTTTCTGAGATCTGAACCGATGATCATGTGGTAGAAACGTCCTGCTGCTCATAAAACAAGGTTTGTTACCAGAAGCTTTTAACCTGACAACGTCAGCGTCAAACATACATGTCAGACATGAGAGCGCAGTGTGTGTATTCCATCCTAACAAGTTGCAGAGTCCAGGATAATCACTGATCGTCCATAATAATGCAGCCCGAAGAGTGAAGTTTTCCTTCTTCACTGCATCATAAGCTTGCACACCAACCCACAACGACTTCAGTTCTTCTATCAAAGGCTGAAGGAACACATCTAAATCATTACCCGGCATTTTCGGTCCAGGAACTATGCCAGATAGAATGAGTCATGTTTGCTTCATACACAACCATGGTGGGGTGTTGTACGGGATTAGCACGAACGGCCATGTACTATGACTTATACTCAGTACCAAATGGATTGAAGCCATCAGTAGCTAATCCAAGTCTCACATTACGTGGCTCGGAAGCAAAATCTGGGAACCTCGTGTTGAAACTTTTCCACGCTTCTGCATCTCGAGGATGTCTGCCCATACCATCATTACTCATCTCTGTTGCATGCCAAGTCATATCTTCTGCTATGTAAGGACACATATATAACCTCTTCAACCGACGTATTAAGGGAAACTACCGAAATATCTTCTCGGGTCGAGGCTTTGATTTCTTTCTAGATGCAGTCCTATTTCCTAAATCCTTGAATCGAGCAACTCCACACACTCGGCATTGCATCGCTGCACTATATTCTCCGATGTATAGTAGCCAATCGTTCTTGCATGCATCGATTTTTTGGTAAGTCAACCCAAGTTTTCTGATCGTCTTCTTCGCTTCATAGTTGGTTTGAGGAATTTTGGCACCAACAAAAGCCTGATTAAGCAAGTCCAGAAGCATAGTCATAGCTTTGTCACTGATCTTGTGTAAGTACTTGATGTGGTATAAACGCATCATGAAGGAGAATTTTGTGAACTTAGTGCATCCATCATGTAAGGGCACTTCACCGTCCTGTAAAATTTGAAAGACGTCATCATCTGGGAGCTGACTCCGGACATCCGGCATTGGTATGTCTGTAGGATGTGGTTGTGGAGTTTCAGTTTCAATAGCCACGTTTGATCCAGTAGGAACTGGATCTTCTTGAAATTGTACTCCAAATGCGTCATTCACCATGTTCTGGAACAAGCTTAGCTCAATTATCGGTGTTTCCTCAACCAATGCTGGCGGATTTACTACTTCAGTGACCATTGCAACTGGAGTATTCTCAGACAGACAGAAATTCAGTAGCTAACTCCCCATGCAAATTCTAAACAGCGTAAGAAGAGGGAAAAGCTGAATGGAGCAAGTGGTCATTAACTTGCTGTCGTGGCCTCCACTTCTTGAACTTGCACTTGGGACAAGGACAGAGGATATTCACTCTATCGAGTGCATTAGAGACAGCAAAGTCTAGGAATTTTTTATGCCCGACATAATACTCGGGAGTATGACGAGCCTTTCGTATCCAAGATTTGTCCATCTAGCTAGAGGAGCAACAGTTGAGTAGATAATATAAGTTAATTAGGTATAATATTAGATGTCTAAGTAACTTAGTACCAATGACTAAGTTTGCCTAATTATATTAATTACATATCTTAAAAAGGTTAGTTATACCAACTTGGTATAAATAATTTACTACTTAGTATTAGCAACTAATTAATTCTCCTATGTATTCATAATTTAATTAAATTATAACTAATACGATTACATGCATATATATTTTTTAAAATTTCACAACTTCATATAATTAATTATGTACCATTATGAAACGTTTAACATAGGACATGCATAACTATTCATTGATTTTAATTTTAATAAATCATATGACATGCATAATATTTTTTATTATAAAAGCTTATAAACCAATTTGAATTCTAAATCTCCCATTTAAATTTGAAGTTTGTTTATAAACATTAACTAATTTACGATTATTACATAAAAAATATTAGCATCCTTTACTAAGTTATAATTTGTGATAATATAATGTAAATAAATCAATTAATACATATTTTGGTACATCATGTTGTTAATAGCTAATTAAACAACTACTTGATGTAATAAAGTAATTACCTACCTGAATGCTGGAGAACAGAGTGTGATAATCAAATAACGACTTAACCGAATATCTGAAAATAACATTTACTTGAACTTAGACAACAAAATAAATATTAGACAACATGCCTACAAAAGAAATAAATCGTTGGATCGCAGTGTTCTCACCTGATTACCGTTATAGATGACCGCTACTACAACGTTGTTATGGTATTTCCCCTCCAATAGAAACGGGTCACCAAGTTTGAATCTGATTAAGAAATAAAAAATGAAATCAATTATTAGAACACATGAGCTCAAATCATTAACACTAACTAACATTATTAAGCCTGACCGAGCAGAAATCAGTGATTCAATACGGTGATACTTAAAAAAGCCACAAAAACGTGATGAATAAGTCTGCAAAACGTCAATAACAACACATATTTCAGATTCAAGACGGCAAAAATGTCAAAAAATTCAAAATACACACAACAATCTGCCCCTAACAAAATCGTACATTCAAACTCTTACCAAGAACGACCTGAATCAGTCCAAATAAGACTAATCGAACGAAAATACGTCAGAAATCCCTGCAAATCATCGTGATAAATCAAAATTAACTCCAGAACGCATAGAACAACGACAAGAAGAAGAGATTAGGGATAATACTTACCGAAAACAAGTAGAAATCGGAGAGAATAGAGGAAATCGGCGATGAGGCAGTCCGAGTTGAGAGGGAGAATTGAGAGAGAGTTGAGAGAATGAGCTTCTCAAGGTCCGGAGGGGGAGGTCATTCAAAATGTTAGTCGCTGGTGGCCTGCGACTAAATTAGGCCTCTGTCGCGGGCCCAAAGCTTAGTCGCAGGCGCCTGCGACTAAGCTTAGTCGCGGGCCTGGCTTAGTCATAGGCGGCCTGCGACTATAATTGACAAATAGTCGCGGGCCATGTCTTAGTCGCGGGCCGCCTGCGACTAAGTTAGTCACAGGCCCATACTTAGTCGCAGGCACCTGCGACTAAGCCCTAATTTAGTCGCAGGCGCCTACGACTAAGCATATGGCCCGCGACAAGCTTAATCGCAGGCCCTTTTTCTGCCGGCGACTATATTACCTGTTCTTTGTAGTGGGGATTGTTTTAACCCATTGTTGGAATTATTAAGCTGACATACATGATTAGGTTTAATTTTATCCTCAAAACCCTTAAGATACTTTATGTATATGGTTTCCTTTAGATCACCATGCAAAAAGGTTGTTTTGACATTGATTTATTCTAATTCCTAATTATACACAGTAGTCATCGCTAGTAGAAGTCTCAGAGACTTGTACTTGACAACTAGAGCAAAGACCTCATTATGGTCTATGTTGTCTTTCTGTGTGCAGCCCTTAGCAACTAACCTAGCTTTGAACCTGGGAGGATCTAGTGAACTGGACCCATCCTTAACACTAAAAACCCACTTGTTATCAATTAAGCGAATTTTTTCTTGGGGGGGGGGGGGACAAAAATCTAGATTTTATTAGCATGCATTGACTGAATTTCCTCATGCATAGCATGAAGCCATTCATGACAACTAGAACTCTTAACAACTTGCTCAAAAGTTCCAGGGACATTAGAGACAACAACTTCAGAAGCACAAACAACAAACTTAGCAACATTCAAAAATATATCTTCTGTTAGGAATCATAACCCTAGCAACCCTATCCCTAATTAATTGATAGTCAGCTACATTAGAAGCGCCATTTTCATGTAGACCAGGCACATCAATATCAGCAGGGTTCGAAGGAGAGGGGAAATGGATTACTTCAGAGCTTACCTTACCACCAGATTGGTGAGTTTGTGAGTTAGTTTCCAAAGCGTGTGGTGGTCTCAGAATGCCCTTCTAAGTTCATGGATTGATCATCTTCAACATGACCAATGTCTAATTCGTCTTCATTCTCCATTTTTTGGTTTATAGGAATGAAGAAGTAACCTGCAGGATTAGTGTCTGAGTCCTATGACTTAGTGTTTCCTACACACTCAGCAACACAATCAGTAGCACTTTTGAAGTGAAAATCTAGTTTATTAAAGGTTACATCTCTAGAGATGATGACAACCTTGTAACCACCAGGTTGAACTAGAAGCAGTTTGTAGCCTTTAACTCCGTCAGGGCACCCTAACATGACACATTTCTGAGCTCTAGGGTTCAGTTTTCCTTGAGAGATATGAGAGAAGGCAATACACACTAGGATGATTCCCAATCCATAATTCCTGGGGGGTTTTGAACTTAACAGTAGAGGAAGGAGATATGTTTATGATGTAGGCAACGACAAGGATCCAGTCATGAGAGGACTGGCTAGAGACAACCAAGAGTTCATTGGTTGCTCAGAAAAGGCTCCAACAACATTAGAAGATCCGAGTTTATCTTTATCATTAAACTTCCAATCGCTAGCTCGTTGATGAAAGTCTTTAGCATAATGACCATCTTTACCACAGTAAAAGCAGAAAACCTTAGACTTAGAATTATCGTTAGAAGATGAAGATGACTTGTTATCAGACTTCTTCTTAGACTTCCAATTTTTAGTTTTCCCTTTACCCTTCGCCAACAGAACTTCAGTTTTGATTTCAATTTTAACTTATGTTGTCTTAGTTTTGGACTTAAAGGATCTAAGGGCATCATACTTTTGAGTGATGGCCTCAGAAATCTTGCACATAGTTAAGTCATCGCGACTATACTGTATCATGTCCTTTTGGTTATCAAACTGAGCAGGCATAGAGTTTAGGAGCAGAACAACTTCATGAGTTTCATCAATGCTGTCCCCACATTTCTCTAAGTCTTGTGTCATACGAAGAAAGATATCAAAATTCTCATGAACAGACATAGAGGTATCAAAAAGATTACACGCCATCTACATATCAGTTGCACCCCAGATGTCGCTGACGCTACGCTAGCTTTTTTTTGTTCCTTAGCGTAGCATTTTAATTACGCTAACCCTACCTAGCATAGTGTTAAAACTTTAGAACTTGATATCTTGAGCATCTAGACTCCGATTTGACCATCGTTTGAACCAATGGCTTCGTATCAAAGTCATCTACATAAAAGTATAACTTGAAAACTCATAATAACGCATTGGAAAACGTGAAAATGGACCATAAAGGTCCTGAGAGGCTAATTGAGATGAATATTTATAAAGTTAATCAAAATCATCCAGATAACAACATTAACGCTTAAAAACCATTCGATTACAAATCAAATATGGGGGGAAATGTGACCTATTTCTATCCGACGCCATAACCAGAAAAAAGCCTAAGTTGCTTTTTCCCGATGCCCACTGAATACTATCCCTACCTCCTGCGTGGTTTTTTATCTTTACCAAAGAAGCCTCGATACCTTCTGAAGTGTTAGAAACTCCTCCACCGCCATGTCATCATAGCTTCAGACTCGGAACCTATTTGGAATACCTGCAACATAGGTGGGAAATCAAAGGCTCTTCTACCTAATGTACCTCGGGTGTTAGAACTGGCTAAAATATTGATGAGGATTATAGGTCATCATCTCATTTTAGTTGAGATAATGAGAAAGAGAACCTTATTCCAGTCTCGATTGTGTTTAAGCAGAAAGTGCTTCCTCTTGATCTTTATGGGACAGCTAAAGCTATTGCTAGTAATGTGCAAGGAAAATCAATGAGGAAAGTCCTAATAGCCAGCCGACACCCGAAGTCTCTTAACTGAGGTCAAAAGATTGTGCCTAATGATAGTCCAGTATCTTGAAAGGCTCATGGCCTGAGCTACTAGGACTCGCGCCACCTGATCTCAATACATGAGTTTTCCTTGGTCGTTGTCCTAATAATCATTACGGTTAGTTTATTTTCCTGGAATTTTTGTGGGCAAGACATAGAGACTTCATCCACATGGTTAAATTTTATATTGCTCATTTCAAACGGTCCTTGTTGATTATCCTCAAACCAGTATTAGTGGCACCGTGGCTTTGGGGTGATCAACCATCTAGGATTTCATAGGCGCTTTATCATCAATTCCCTAGGTTTCTTTGTGCATATTTGGGATCTCTGGCGGGCATTAGAAATAATGTGTGTTGAGAGGGGCAGATCGGACCAAATGATCAACTTTGAGTTGACGGCCCATAATATGATGAGATTCTTCGTGGATAAAATGTGGCCCATGCCCATTTAGTGTTATGAAAATGCACGATATGCCATCATAGTTAAGATTCTGCATTGCATGTCATTATAATAACTTTTAGGTGCATCACGTGCCATTATGGTAACTTTAAGGTGCACTTACCGAATTTTGCAGATTTCTCAAATGTAATAATAATATTTACTTTAATTTTTCCAAGAGATAATTATTTTTGTAAAATACATTAATATGTTAAATTAGACTTTTTGGATATATAATCCAAGTCGAGAGTGGATTTATGGGAACAATCGTGTACTTATTGTTATTTGCGAAAGTTCATTCAGATATCGCATATGAGATGTTAATCCTATCCTGTTTAAATTCATTCAACACTCGAAACACTTACGAAAAAAATTTCAATCCACAAAAGAAAAGGAGAAAGAACTTATGCCCATAGAAATCGTGATGTCTTTTTATTGGATCAAAAAGCATATTTCAAGGAACTTCTATCAATTGGTTTCACGGGATTCAACTAAGTGTCTTGATCGTCACAGGGAGATTTTGTGCTAAATTTACCATATTAAAGTATTTTACAAAAGTAATTCCCAACTCGGAAAATTAAAATGTTAAAATAAATCATAATATTACATTTAAATTCTTATTCAACATATTAAAATATTTTACAATAATAATTGTCACCTAAAAAAATGTTAAAATAAATATCATTATTACTTATTTTTATAGCCACGCCATCAACTTGTAACCTGCTCAAATTTGAGAAACCTGCAAAATTTGGTAAGTGCACCTAAAAGTTACCATAATGGCACGTGATGCACCTAAAAGTTACTATAATGGCACGCGATGCAGAATCTTAACTATCATGGCATATCGTGCATTTTAATAACACTATAAGGGCATGAGCCACATTTTATCCTTTCTCGGGATTGGTGGTAGTCCTTCACAGAGTTTGTCAAGAAACATTTTACTCATTTGAAGTCAGATTGGTGAGACCTCCGGTCGTTGGTCGGGATTCAGCCAAATAAAAACTACTAATGCTAAGAAAAAGCGTATAGCAGATCGTATTCCACGGGCCTTCGAATGATTGGCTACTTCAGAACTAACAAATTATTCAAAGAAAAAACACTCAGTGCGTGGTGTGAGTTCCACGACTTCTACTTCTAAGAAATGCAGAAAAATTAAAAAAAGATTAAACTAAAGCAGATTGAGAATTAGGGTTTGGAAACAAGAATGATAGACGAACTTAGACTTTGAATCCCCCTTCGTTCCCCAGAGCATTGGCAATCAACAGATCAACGGATTTTGATTCTTATTCAATCAATTACTAAGACACCACCATAACTCCTTACCCTTAGGTTTAAGACCGGCGAACGTTAGCTCTATCCGTTCTAACTACCAAGATTAACTAGCCGCCCGGGTACGGTCGCCTCTCGCAATGACTTAATTAATTGGTGTAATTACTAGTGATTAATGAGTTACTCTTGCAGTGAATCAACCCTAACCGGTTCCTACGAAAGGCACACTCCAATTATAAGGTTAATTGTTTAATTCGATGTTCTAAAGTAAAGCGAGCGTTCGCTTCTATCCTTAGCTTAACAAGAATCTAATCTAGGTGATCAATCCAGACAAGAAACATGCACAATGAAGAATGAATCAATCATGAAAAAGAACTGATTGAATTTCGAATCTAATCACCGCCGATCCGTGACCGCTTTAAAGACCTGGGTCACTTAGGGTTCATCTAGTCTAAGCTCTAAAGGGTTTAGCTACTCATGATCATTACAAAAGACACAAAGACAAAGAAAGAGTTCATCATTCAGAGGAATAACAGAAAAGAATCTGAAAAACCTAATTCAGACGACTCTGACAGACTCCGATCTTTGGTGAGTTGCACTCCTAGCTCCGGTTCTCCGAGGTGGAAGGGATGGCGTCACGATCTCTATCCGGCTCTTCGAACTCCAACTCCTCGCTCCCGAACTTCAGAGAATTCTCATCTTGAAAAGTTGTATTATGATTAATTATGAATTTCTCCCTTTTCCTCGGGCCGCCGGATTAAGTATAAATACTTAACCCTAGTTGGGCCGGGCTGAGCTGATGTTTTCGCCGAAACCATAGGGATAGTTTCGGCGAAACTGGCTTTGAGTTCAGGGCTCCGCCGGCTGTTCAATGTCTTCGGTCCGAGCAGTTGATTTATTTCGACGAAACCATCCTTCTGTTGGCATCAGTTGATTTGAACTGCTGGTTTTGCCGAAATTGGAGGCCTGGTTTCGCCGAAACTGTAAGTGTGCATGGCAGATTTTTGGTTTGACTTGATTGGCTCCTTGGATCGATTCCAGTTTGATTCCTCGAGGCTCCAACGCCTTAGACACGTCCATGGCTACTTTATTTGATGGCAAAAACCTGTGCTAACATGAAAACACTAGAAAACCATCAAATAGACCCGAAACGGGCCAAGGTAACACAAATGGCACGAGATAGGGAAATCGATTTAATATTCGTTATTCGACCCTAAAAACAATGTCTTAAGCAAAGAAATGTTGCTTAAATGAGGCTGATAATCACGTCAAATCGAGTGTCATCACAGATCATCATCCAATTCATGTGCTTATTGAACCAATTAATAAAACTTAACGTGGGCCACCACTTTTCCAGTTCCTTGCACCCTAGTTATCTCACTTGGATTTGCCATGGGTTCTTCCTAAGACGTGGAGGCCTCATGGTGACATATTAGTTAACCTCGCCTTGCTGACCTAGAAGCTAACATTTTGGAATCATGTTGAGTTTGGTAATATCCAGCGTCTTAAGATTTTCCTCCTTGCCAATCTCGAAGAGCTCGAGCTCATAGCTTCATATGACCTCTCAGTCATGGTTTTAGCTCTAGAAGTGAAGGCTAGAGCTGATCTTGAACAAACCCTGTGGGAAGAACAGTTGTTTTGGACTCAAAAAGCATGGATTGATTGGGCTAACGATAAGGATCGGAACACTCGTTTCTTCCACACAATCACACTCAAATGAAGGACTCATAATAGAATTTAATGGTTTGGTTGAGCTCGAGTGAGCTGTCAGATGATAAACACACATAGAAAATTCATGATATTGAACATTTTTGAATTCTCTTTCATGAAGAAAGTTACGTCTCAGTTACTCTCGCATCTAACTTTAATAGGATCCCCTCGATGAATGAAATACATTGCATGATCTGCAGCATGAAGAGCTTGAAAGCTTTGGGGTTTATGGGTACCAACCTATCTTTTCTCAAACAAATTGTGATCTGGTGGGTTATTCCTTGGCGTCTTATTCATTCTTGTTTCTTTGATGATGATATTGTTACATCGGTTAACGAGACTATCCTGGTCCTCATTCCTAACAGTCCAAATCTAGATATCATTCATCACCTCCGTTCGATCAGTTTGTGCAACATGTTTTATAATGTTCTAACAAATGAAAGAAATCTGAAAAGAAAGAGAAAAACTCCTAAAAATAGCTATTACCCTAAGGGTGGCCATGTCCAGATCCGTGTCCATGTCCAATTCCAGTCAGGATTGTGCTTCTGTTTCCTAGTCGGGCAAGGACTATATGTCCTCCGGTTTTCCTACTCCTATAAGGACTTGGAAACCAGTTGTTGATCCTGTGTCTTCAAGTTCTCCTTGTTCGAGATGGATTCCCTCATACGGATGGATTCTTAGGTAATCTGTGCCAAGGTCATATTTCTGTGGCATGGCCTAGCATCAGCGTCCTGCGGTCCAGCATCTGCGTCTCAGCTAGGTCGGCATTAGCGTCTGCCATCAACATATTTTCTGGGCCCAACATCAGCATCAGGTCTCGGCCCGACATCAGCATCAAGTCCCGGTCCGGCATCAACATCAGGTCTCGGTCGTTGGGGCCTGGTTCCTTTATTTCTGTGTGTCCAGCTGCTCCATTATCTGGAAGTGGCATGTCTAGGCTATATGGTGACGCGTCCCGTCTGTGGCATGGTGCGTCCAGTCCATGTCGTGTCTGTGGCGTGCGCACCTATGTCCACTTTTGATCTAGCTCTAGTGTGGCCCTTCATTTGGCTTCCTTGGGCATGAAACTCCTCAAGAATGAGTGTCTTACTCTCCTCATCCTCTCGACATCCTCCTCATGTCCTCTTTTCCTCCATGCCTCTAGGTATGCCTTAAGGATTCGTGTTCATGGTGTTGGGGCCGTGTCGGGCTTCGTGGGGGCGATCGCGTCACCTTATGTCCTCACTCATTAAGTCTACACATGCTAGTTTTGTTCCTGGATGCCATATCATAGATAGTATTATCCTACTCCAGGAAGTGGTGCATTCCATGGAGTATGATAAGAACCGCAAGCAGAGGATAAACCTAAATATTGATTTTGATAAAGCCTGTGAGAAGGTTCGTTGGCCCTACCTTGACGATACCATCACTGAAATCGATCTTGATTTGAGCATAGTAAGGTGAATCAAGGCTTGTGTCCATTAGGAAAAATTTAGAATTCTTTGGAACATCATCCTAATTGACGAGTTTTGCTCCGAGCGAGGTATTATACAGGAAGCCTTTGTCTCCCTTTCTCTTCACTCTTCGCATGCAAATACTTAGTGACCTAATACATAGTGCGGTTGACACAAGAGATGAGAAATCGATCATTTTATCTCCCAATGGTCCAATACTCTCTCATCTATTTTACGCTGATGACTTCATTCTTTTTCTCGAGTCTTCACAGGATCAAGCCAATATGATTTTGAACATGCTTGATCTATTTTGCTAAGGTTCCAGCCAGTCCATTAGTATAGGTAAGTCCATCATCTTCTTCTCAAAGAATTCGGATAGCCATTCAAGCCGAGCTATTGGTTAAGTGTTGGGTATCCCAATTACTCGGGACCTTGGACACTACCTCGGGTGTAATGACTCGATTCCAGTTAACTAGTTGGTTCTGAAATTTTTTTGTTTTCTTTAAATCGATTAACTTTGAGAAATGGCTTTATTGATTTAATTGAAGAATAATTAATTCGTGAGTATTTAATCTATTGAAATTATTCGTTGGAATCGAGTTCTAAGTCAGTAAGCTAAATCAATTGGTCGAACCAATTGACCCGACCCATTTGATATTGGTGCCTCACTCAATCAAGAAGCTAAGATGAAATGGGTTGTGAGCCCAGCTACAACAACAACAACAACAAAGAGGAATGGGGGGTGTGTGGGCCCGTTCAACCAAAGGAGGAAGGAGGAGCAGTGGCCTTGACTTGCACCCGTTTGACCATGGGGGAAAGAAATGAAGAAGTTAGGCTGGTGAAATTGAAGTGTAGATGAGAACCGGACCCAGCCCGCTGCAGCGAAGGAGAAGGAACAAAGGGCTTTAAGCTCGTGAGTGTTCAGGAGGAAAGAGGAGAAGGATGGTAGTGATGCACCCGCCATAGCGTGGACACGCCCAGAGAATCCGTGGACACGAAGCCAGGAGAAGAGCTTCAAGACCAAGGTCACTACGTACGTGGATGCTTGGAGTCTGGCCGAGCATGAAGCGGATGACGATCGGATGCTAAGAAACGGATTCCTGGTGCTGGAGATGATAACGCCAAGTGTCATGCCCAATGATGTTAGGGCCAAACCAAATAGATGTCGGACCGAGGGTCGAGGCTACTGATGATGGTGCCGACTAAGGCCGAATCAGAGATTAAAACTGATGTCGCACCGGATCTTGAGACCCGACCAAGTACTGATGCTCAGCCGGACCAAGACAATTGACCAAGTAATGTTGATCTGAGGAACGCGACTGATCCTCGGTAGATACACGATGATGTTAGGCTGCTGCAAGCCCAAATGTCGGATCCGAATGGCGACCGAGAGACCAAATCCGCGCCACATGTTGATTCCGTGAGTCTAGGATTTTTGAAGCCACGACCGAGAACCTCGGATTCCTAGTCCTATTAGGAATAGGAATGCCGAGTAATGCGTTGTCCAAGCCAGATTAGGATTTTATTCCTTGATTAGGGTTTATAAGACTTTTTAGTAGTTTTTCCTTTTTAGGATCAGATTTTATTCCCTTTTGAATTAGTCTTTAGATTAGTTTAATATTTTAGAGTTATAATCATACAAGGAAGTAGAGAAGCCTTTGGCCGACCCCCATCCCATAAATAGGAACCCTTGCACCACATTTTATTTAGACTTTGATTAATAAACTTTAATTCAAAACTTTCGTTATTTGATTTATTCAGACTCATTCTTGCATAGTATTTAGGTTGGTTTTTCGTGGCCAAGGTCACCACCCTTAATTTCGTGGCACCATTCGACCTTGATACTTAGGGTTCTTAGCTCTTTATAGCTAGTGGGTCCAAGTCTGTCCCATACCGGTTTAAAGATTGTACTCGATTGCTAGGTCACTGAGCATATTGGTATAGGGTCACGGCCCACGGCTGTCGGCGGTTCATATCAGTTTGGTATCAAAGCGTGGTTCAACACTCGGACCACGTATCCTGTTATCCTTAATTTTATAGAAAATTTTCGAAACCCCAAAATAGTTTCATCTTTGTGTTCGATTTCATTGTATCGTTATTATTTAGTTTGTTCAAGTGTTTGTTGGTGACCAAGAAAATTTCAAATATATATTTATTTCAAGAGGTCAAAAAGAAAAGTTTTTACCCAACCAAAGCCTAGGTCACCTCACAAAGTTTTGTAGTAGGTCCGAACACAAGAGCAGGGCTAAAAATCATATCTTTCGTTGCTTGCTTTGTTTTGAACCTTAGAGACCCTTATTTGCAATTTCAAGTGCTTTGTTGCTTGGTAATCGAGTCGTAGAAAGGAATCATATTTTTCCCTAGAGTAAACCCTAGGTTTTCAAAGTTTTATTGTTCTACTTGTCACGTTTTCCAACTAGATAGCTTTGAAGAAACTTGCAACTATGTAAACTTTTTTTGGCCACTATGTAAACTGAATGTTGAACTTTTGTTTCTGATTTCAATACCTTATTTGAGTGCTTACTAGATATTCAAATACGAGTGGTAAAATTATAGTGATTGTGAGTTAGTTCATTATCTAGGTTGAGAGATTTGTGCGACCTTTTTTCGTTACATATTTTTTATCTTAAGATGGCCAATGAACGTATGGACATGATAGAGGCCACTCTAGCTACTCTATTGGAGAGGATGAAGCGGGTGCTGGAAGGAGAGGACGGTCCGCATGGTGATGCCCACCAACGACCGAGGAGGAATATCCGAGAGCCCGATGACGACATTAGTGGACTGAAGCTCACAGCCCCTAAGTTTGTAGGAAAGGCCAACGCTGATGTCTACCTAGACCAGAAGAGAGACATGGAGGCTTTCTTCGAATGCCATAACTATTCAGACCGAAAGAAGGTAATTGTTGCTATGGTTGAGTTTACTAACTATGCTACTCTATGGTGGGGCCAGTTATGGAAGCAATGGATAAGGGATGAGATGATGTCGTTCGAGTCGTGGAGAGAGTTTAAAGGATTGATGCCTTTCGTAGGAACCAATTAGGGTTAATCCATTGCAAGAGTAACTCATAAGTCGTTAGTAATTGCACCAGTTAATTAAGTCGTTGCGAGAGGCGACCATACCCGGGTGGCTAGTTAATCTTGGTAGCTAGATCGGATAGAGCGAACGTTCGCCAGTCTTAACCTAAGGGTAAGGAGTTATGGTGGTGTCTTAGAATTGGTTGAACGAGAATCGAAATCCGCTGATCTGTTGATTGCCAATGCTCTGGTGAACGAAGGGGGATTCATAGTCTAAGCTTGTCTGTCATCTTTGTTTAACCAACCAATCTTTCGATCTGTTTTCAGTTTTAATTTTTTTATTTCCGTGCATATCTTAGAAATAGAAGTCGTGGAGCTCACACCACGCACAAAGTGTCAAACTTGAGTAAATTGTCAGCTTCTTTGAGTAGTCAATTGTTAGAAGACCCGTGGAATACGATCTACCCTAGCTTTCTAGCTTGGTAGTTATTTGATACCCTGTTCTGCAGTTCATCAAATTGGCGCCGTTGCCGGGGACCTTCTTTTAATTGTTTGAAAGAAGAACTGGCATCTTATTCTTCTACTTTCCATCTTTCACCTTTCCATTCTCTTCGATTTTACACTGGTTTTGTTTGTTTTTGTCGTTTGTAGGTTGTTCACAGGTTTATGCAACGCCTTCCTCTCACGCGCTCCCAAACCAACAAGGCTAAGAGTGTAGAGAGACCAGGCAGTTCTGCTCCGCCAAGACAATCACAGATTCTAAAGAGAGGCATAACCAATCCACCTCCATCCGTCACTCCGATCAAGATCGAGGAACTGAAGGAGAGTTCCTCATCTCCATCTTCACCGTCATCCTCATTCGCTTCATACACTGCATCACTTTCACCTCCTCCATCTCCCAGGATGACTAATCAGTTACCACCACCAGGCGGTCATCCACCAGCACCAGGAGGTGCACAGAAGAGTCTAGCTGACTACAACAAGCCGATCGCGACTAGCGTTCGATCTTCCATTGTCGTGCCGCGCATTGAAGGAGATCCTGACTATGAGATCAAGATTCCATTCTTGACTATGATCTCTAGGGATCTACAGTTTGAAGGTAGGCCACTAGACAATCCGTGCCATCATCTGGTAGATTTCATTGATCTCTGTGGCACTTTCAAGAATGGGAATCTCGACAAGAACACTCTTTGCTTGAGAGCTTTCCCGTTCTCTCTGAAAGGCGCTGCTAAGAGGTGGCTTACTGGCAAACCACCTGGCTACTACACCAACTGGGAGACTCTCGCTGAAGACTTCATCGAAGAGTACTTCCCTCCCTCCAGAACCACAGCCTTCAAGGACAGCATCGCCCGATTCTCTCAAAAGGAAGGAGTGAGCTTATATGATACTTGGAATGATTTCCAAGAACTTCTTTACAACTGACGTCACCACAGTTTCGAGCAAAGGCAGTTAGCTGAAATCTTTGCTCGAGGTCTTCGAGAAGAATCTGCCAAATGGGTCAATTCCCTAGCTGAAGGGGATTGCACTACACTTACACCTGAAGCTGCTCTTCTTCATTTCGCAAACTGTGCTTCCAAGTCAAGGAACTGGGAGCGACAATCTGAAGGATCAAGAAGCAAGCTCGATCTCGAAGCGACCATTAAGGCAGAAGTAGAGAAGCATCTAAAGAAGTCTTCTACACCCATCAAGCCGCCGGCAGCCACTGTCTACGTTGCCGATTGCGAGTGGTGTGGAGCTTGTGCGCATAATGGAGGCCGATGCCAGAATTTTGGTAAAACAGAAGTCTGGTCTGCCGAAGAAGTCAATTTCGTTCAACAAGGCTTCAACAATAATCAGAACGGTTATGTTGGCTACCAGAATTTTAGGCAACAGGGGAATTATCAAGATAGACCTCCCTACAATGCCGGTGCCAACCAGAACCACGACCAAAACCAGAACAACCGACCAACTGGTCTAGCATAGGATCAGAAGCTGAACCATCCGCCGGCAGGTGTCTACCATCCGCCGCACCGCAATCCGGGTAACTATGGAACTGCTCCTGGCAATCGCTAGAATTAATATCTGAATAATACCTATACAGGGCAGCAACGTCAGAGGGACAACAACGTCAGTGAACTAGAAAAGAAGCTTAGTCAGATCATCACCAGACTTGACGATCACGACAGTCAGTTCAAGGCCCAAGCTCTTCTAAACCAAGAGCAGATTGCATTCGGTCAAAGAATTGAGCAGGCTGTGAACCAGATCTCTAGCATGCTAGCATCTGGTTGACCGTTTAGCCAACTTCCAAGCCAAACCGAGCCAAATCCGAGAAAGGAGCAGGCTAAGATGGTATCCGTTCAAGAACCGACAAACTCATCAACTAATGGTTCTTGTAATTTATGCAGGACTGATGAAGCTCCAGAGAAGAAGAAAGCACCGACAGAGGCGCCTAAGGAGTATGATCCTCCTCTTGCTCTGAACTACGTGAAGCCTCCTTTTCCAAGAGCATTGCTACCGAACGCAAGGATCGAGACTGGCATGTGGGGAGGTAAAGAAGGATATCATGCCGCTCGTATCAAGAAACCTTCATCGCCATATCCAGCTAAGTGTTTTGATCCTGGTTCTTTCATGCTTCCTCTAGTTATTAATGATGTTAAGATAGAACGTAGTTTGGTTGATCTAGGCGCGTCTGTCAATGTTATGCCTATGAGTTTATTCGAAAAATTGAACCTAGGAGAACTTGAACCATGATGTGCAAGATTTAACTCACAACATACAAAGTCGTATTCCACGAGGGCTCTTTCAATGGCTAATACTCACACGGTTCATGGACGGTCTATTCATTTAAAATGAGTTTGGTTTGAAATAGAAACAAAAGAAAACATAAAGAAACTAAACAAACAAACAAAATGGTGCAAAATAAAGATAAAGGAGGTTCACTTGGAAAGATAGCTTCATCATGCTCAAGAGGAACAAATGCACAAACAAACCAAACATGATCGAGGTTGCAATCGAATGACCATGCAAATCCCTTCTATAGACTCAATGCACTCTCGTCGCACTAAGTCCCTATCCTAGAACCACTCAACCTAGGCTCTCGCTCTCAAGCTAAGTGACTAAGGATGCATTAAAGGTGTTTGATGAAATGCCAAGTTACAAAAACCCTCTCCTATGACTCTATGACCACTAGGCTAGACACCACACTCTCATGTCAATGTCCTAACAATAAGAGAATCATCAAAAGACTAATCAAAGTTCAATTGAATGAAAAACCTAATGCACTCCAAGTGTTCGATAAAATGCACAAGTGAGAAATCATGCAACTATGGTTGAATTGAGATGATCTAATGATGACACTCGATTTTACGTGATTATCAGCCTCATTTAAGCGACATTTCTTTGCTTAAGACATGGTTTTTAGGGTAGAATAATGAATATTCAATCGATTGCCCTATCTCATGCCATTTGTGTTACCTTGGCCCGTTTCGGGTCTATTTGATGGTTTTCTAGTGTTTTTATGTTAGCACAGGTTTTTGCCATTGAATACGGTAGCCAAGGACGTGTCTTAGACGTTGGAACCCCGAAGAATCACACATAAATCAACCGGAGAAATCGCTCAAGTCAAAGAAAACGTCTGCCCCATTTACACATGTATTTTCTGCGAAAATACCCTTGGGTTTTCGTCGAAAACGTAAGAAGGAATCCACTGCCCCGAGTAGGAAGAAGTTTTCGCCAAATTCCTCTACTATTTTCGGCAAAAATCCCAGTTGAAATCATAAAATTTCGGGTTGATATAAATACAGAATTCGGCGGCTAATGAAAAGGGGGGAATCACTTAACACACACACAAACGAAGACGGAGAGAGAGACAGGGCGAGTGGATAGAGTTCAAAGAGCCAGGAACGGATCGTGACGCCATCCATCCATCTCGGAGAGCCAGTGCTAGGAGTTGAAGACTCAGCAGATTGAAGCTGCCAGGAAGCATCGAAACTAGGTTTTGCAGTTCTTCTCTGTCTTCCTACCTGAGATGTATTCTTTGTCTGTCCTCGATTCTGCTGTATCAAATATGAGTAGCTAAACTTGTGTAGCTTAGATTAGATGAACCCTAAGTGACCCAGGGCTTAAAGCGATCACGGATCGGCGGTGATTAGATTCGAAATTCATTCAGTTTCATCTTTCATGTTTGATTTGTTCTTCATTTTCTGTGTTTCTTTTCTGGTTTGGCCACCTAGATTAGATTCATGTTAAGTTAAGGATAGAAGCGAACGCTCGCCTTACTTTAAAACACCAAATCAAACAATCAACCTTATAATTGGAGCGTGCTTTTCGTAGGAACTGATTAGGGTTGATCCATTGCTAGAGTAACTCATTAATCATTAGAATTTGCACCAGTTAAGTTAAGTCGTTGCGAGAGGCGACCGTACCCGGACGGCTAATTAATCATGGTTGCTAGATCGGATAGGGCGAACGTTCGCCAGTCTTAAACCTAAGGGTCAGGAGTTATGATGGTGTCTATGAACTGAATGAACTAGAATCGAAAATCACTGGTCTGTGACTGCTGTTGCCTTGGTGATCTAAGGGGGATTCGAAGTCTAAGCTTGTCTGTCATCTTTCTAGTCAATCAATCATCTTCAATCTTTCTTCGCTTTAATTCTCATTTCGAATCATCTTTGTATTTTAGTATAGAAGTCGTGGAACTCACACCACGCACAACCTGTGTTTAAACTTGAATTAAATTGCCAACACCTTTGAGTAAGGAAGTAGAGGAAACCCCTGGAATACGATCTACCCTAGCTTTGTTAGCTTTGTTAGTTATTTGGTTAAACCCGAACAACGATCTTAGGTTCACCAAATTGGCGCCGTTGCCGGGGAGGTCTTTTATTTCGTTGAAAGAAGAGTTGGCATTTTTATTCTTCTACCCTTCCATCTTTCATTTTCCATTACACTTCGATTTTACACCGGTTGTGTTTGTTTTTGTCTCTTGCAGATCATAGCAGGTATAGAAGCAGATCACTTCCGTTCCATCTTCCTTTACCGCAATGTCCACTTTTAAGAGTGTTGCGGACTACAGTAAGCCGCGCGCATCTAACCTTCGATCACCCATCACCGTGCTCTCTAATGACAATGACCCTGACTATGAGATTCAGATTCCTCTCTTGGAGCTAATCTCTAGGGACATACAATTTGAGGGAAGACCAGATGATAATCCCTGCACACACATAACCAACTTTTTGGCTGTCTGCGACACCTTCAAGTCTGGGAATCTCAACAAGAATGCGTTATATCTCCGAGCTTTCCCGTTTTCTATCAGAGGTGCTGCTAAGCAGTGGCTCAGCAGTAAACCGCCGGGTCACTACACTGACTGGGAGACATTAGCTCAAGATTTTGTTGAGGAATACTTTCCTCCTGTAAGAACAACTGCTTATAAAGACTGCATCTCTAGATTCACTCAGAGAGAGGATGCAAGCCTGTATGACACTTGGAATGAGTTCCAGTCTCTTCTCATTGACTGTCCTCACCATGGGTATGAACAAAGACAGCTGGCTGAATTCTTTGCTTGTGGTATGCGCGAAGAATCTTCAAAGTGGGTCAACTCCCTAGCTGGCGGAGATTGCACTGCCCTCACTCCTCAGGATGCTCATCTACATTTTGCTAGCTGTGCCTCAAAGTCTAGAAACTGGGAGAGGCAAAGAGAAGGAACCAAGAGTCAGATAAGTGTTGCAGAGCAGATCAAGGCAGAAGTTCAGAAGCATCTGCAAGCAACTAGTATTCCCCTCGACTCTCCGTCAGCTACCATCTTTTCAGTTGACTGTGGATGGTGTGGATCGTGTGCTCATAACGGCGGAAGCTGCCTTAACTTCGGCACAACAGAAGTCTGGTCTACAGAAGAGATCAACTTCATCGATCAGGGCTTCGCTAATAATCAGAAAGGCTATGCCGGTTACAGAAACTACGTGCCACGGAACCAGAGCAACCGGTTAGTGGATCCTTATTATAGACCCCCGGGATTCATTGGAGGACAACACCAGTCTCAAGCTAAGACGTACTACAATAGAGACATGGATTATGAGAAGAAGTTCGATCAAATTATGAGCAGACTTGACGACCACGACATTCAACTAAAAGCCCAAGCTGCACTCAATCAAGGACAGAGAGCTCAGAGCCAGAGGATAGAGGATGCTATAAGTAATATGACTAAACTCTTTACTAGCAATCCTCTCCTTAACCCAGAAGCATTTCAAGCAAACTCCTGTACAAAGAGCGAACACGCTCAAGCCATTACCACCAGGAGCGGCAAACAAACAACTGATCCCAAGGCTCCAGAACCTGAAGAAATGCCAGATACCAGTGCCGCCATGGATATGCCAGAAATTGAGGATATCACAAAAGAGGAAGAAGAAGCATCTGCTTCTCCTCCTCCTTTGCCTAGGACAGCTCCTGAGCCCGTTTTGGCACCATATGTTCCTCGGATTCCCTTCCCAAAAGCTGCAAGGAGCAAGGCTAAGGATGACGACACTCAGTACAAGAAGTGGTACAATGTTCTTAAGACTACAGAGATCAAGATACCAGTGACTGAAGCTGTGGAAATCATACCACCACTTGCAAAATTCTTTAAGGATCTCGTGAAGAAAGTAAAGAACGGGGAGGCGTACTCTATCACGCTTACTAATGAATGCGCGTCTATTCTCGGTGCACCATCTCCCATTCGACAGCCGCCACCTCCCCTAGCTAAGTGCCCTGATCCCGGTTCTTTTACATTACCGTGCATTATTAATGGCATTACAATTGATCGTAGTCTGGTTGATTCTGGTGCTTCTATTAATGTTATGCCTGTTTATTTATATGAAAAGCTGAATCTAGGGCAATTAAAACCGATTACTCTGCATCTCGTTTTAGCCGATAGGTCTGTCAAACGACCTAGAGGTATGATAGAAGATGTAACTGTTTGTTGTGGTCCGTTTACCATAATGGCAGATTTCGTTGTTCTAGATACTCGTGAGTTAGACGGAACACTTATCCTAGGTTGACCTTTCTTAGCAACTGCTGGTGTGAATATAAACTGCAAACAGGGCCTGTTAACTCTAAGCGTAGGTCAAGAGAGTGTTGCATTCTGCATTAAAGATAGCATGAGATATTCTGTTGCTCAAGATGATAAATGTTATGTTGTTGATCCCTTAGAGTTGGCCTCGGCCAACTCCCTTACTAATGCTTTATCTAGTGATCCGCTAGAGTTGTGTTTGATTTCAGGGATTGATAATGCGTTAGACAATCCAGAGCAGTGCTTATGGCAAGATGAGTTAGATGAACAGAAGGCAACATTCACACCCATCACCGCGCCTACACATATTGAGCCAGCATCGAGTCGGATTACTACTTCATATGAGAATCCGCCAGAACTTACTTTGAAGGAGCTGCCTGACCACTTAGAATACGCATTTCTGGGGAAGGACTGTCAGTTACCAGTCATCATCAGTTCGAAACTATCTCCCGAGCAGAAAGAGCAATTGATTAGGCTACTCAAGAAGCACGTCCGAGCTATTGCCTGGCAGTTAGCAGACATCAGAGGCATCTCTGAAACCTTCTGCAAACATCAGATAGTTGTTGATGATGAATTCAAACCAGTTAGACAACCCCAACGCCGACTTAACCCTCTGATGCAGGAAGTTGTAAAGAAAGAAGTACTCAAGCTTCTAGATGCCGGTATCATCTATCCTATTGCCGACAGTCCATGGGTCAGCCCGACTCAAGTCGTCCCGAAGAAAGGAGGAATCACAGTCATCCCTAATCCAAAGGGTGAACTCATTCCTACCCGAACAGTTACCGGATGGAGAGTCTGCATCGATTATCGACGACTCAATGATGCCACCAAGAAGGATCACTTTCCACTACCGTTCATTGATCAGATGCTCGAACGATTAGCTGGTCATGAATACTACTGCTTCTTAGACGGGATGTCCGGCTACTTTCAGATCCCCATTGAGCTTGATGATCAAGAGAAGATGACCTTCACATGCCCGTTTGGTACGTTTGCTTACCGTCGTATTCCCTTTGGTTTATGTAATGCTCCCGCTACCTTTCACAGATGCATGCTTGCTATATTCGGGGATCTGGTAGAGAATGTGGTGGAGGTGTTCATGGACGACTTCTCCGTCTATGGCAATTCATTTTCAAATTGTCTAGCTAATTTGGATAAGGTGCTAGCCCGTTGTGAGGAGACCAACCTGGCACTTAGTTGGGAGAAATGTCACTTTATGGTTACCGAAGGCATTGTTCTGGGCCACAAGATATCTAAGACCGGTATAGAAGTTGACCGTGCTAAGCTTGAGACCATTGCCAGCTTACCCCGCCGACCTCAGTTAAAACAGTTCGAAGTTTTCTCGGTCATGCTGGATTCTACCGGAGATTCATCAGAGACTTCTCCAAGATCACTCTTCCAATGACGAAGCTCCTTGAGAAAGATGTTCCTTTCATCTTTGACAAAGCCTGTCTTGAAGCTTTTGAGACCTTGAAGACTCAACTCACCACCGCACCGATTCTTACAGCACCGGATTGGAACCTTCCGTTCGAGATCATTTGCGATGCTAGTGATTTCGCCGTTGGCGTAGTTCTTGGTCAGAGAAAGGAAAAGAGATTTCATCCTATCTACTTTGCAAGCAAGACACTCAATGATGCTCAGAGAAACTACACTACTACGGAGAAAGAGCTCCTAGCTATCGTTTTCTCCTTTGATAAGTTTAGACAGTATCTGGTTCTTTCACATACCATTGTCTACACAGATCACGCCGCTCTGCGCCATCTATTAGCCAAGCAGGATTCAAAGCCACGTCTCATCCGATGGATCCTTCTCCTCCAAGAGTTCGACATTGAAATCAAAGACAAGAAGGGAGCAGAGAACTTAGCAGCGGATCATCTTTCCCGATTGGAGGAATCTCAAACAGGTAAGTCTACTACCCCCATCAATGATTCTTTCCATGACGAGCTATTACGTGTTGAAACATATGAACAGGTTAACAGCGTAGCTATCGAGCCCTGGGCAATTCCCCACGCTCAAGATCTGAGTAATACCGCCGATTCAGATGAGCCTTGGTATGCAACTCTGGCTAACTATCTCTCACACGGCATTGTACCTCCTGAACTGGATTTCAATGCACGCAAAAAGCTTTTTAAAGAAGCCAAGTCATACTTCTGGGATGAGCCTTTCTTATACCGCATCAGTCTTGATGGGATGATCCGGAGATGTGTCTCTTACACTGAAGCAGCTGACATCATGCGTAAGTGTCATGAAGGACAGTTCGGAGGACACTTTGGAGGAAACCGCACGGCAAGAAAGGTACTCGAAACAGGTTTTTATTAGCCTTCAATCTTTAGTGACTGTGACATTTTTGCTCGACGTTGTGATGCATTCCAGCGATCAGGTAACATCTCAAACCGTAATGAGATGCCCCAAATTGTTTCTTTAACTGTTGAAATTTTTTATGTTTGGGGAATCGATTTTATGGGTCCGTTCACACCCTCCAACGGAAACAAGTACATTCTTGTAGCCGTTGATTACGTTTCTAAGTGGGATGAGGCTAAAGCTTTACCCACTAATGATTCTAGAGTGGTGGGTCGGTTCCTTACCCATCTTTTCACGCGTTTCGGTTCACCGCGCTTCATCATAAGTGATAGGGGTACCCATTTCCATGGAAAATTCGATCGGGTGTGCAAACGCTTTGGCGTCACCCACCGAATGTCCACAGCTTATCATCCTCAAGCGAATGGTCAAGCGGAAGTGACGAACCGTGAGCTCAAGCGGATTTTGATAGAACGGTTGGCCGGTCTCGCAAGGACTGGTCATCCAAGTTTAATGATGCCTTATGGGCTTATCGCACTGCCTACAAGACTCCCATCGGTACCTCACCGTATCAGCTGGTCTATGGCAAGTCATGTCATTTACCAGTTGAGCTTGAGCACAAGGCATTTTGGGCTAACAAAGAGTTGAATATGAGCTATGCAGTAGCAGGTAGTAATCGCCATGACCAGATCGCTGAGCTTGAGGAGCACCGTCTCCACGCTTATGAGAGTACGAAGCTATACAAAGAACGCACCAAGAAAATTCATGACTCTCAATTGAAGACAATCAAGCAGTTCTACCCTGGAGAAGAAGTGCTCTTATATAACTCTCGATTAAAGCTCTTTCTGGGTAAGTTGAAATCTCGATGGTCTGGCCCTTACACCGTGTTCAGACAGACACCCTTAGGCAGCGTCTACATTAAATTGCACGATCAAGAGCCGTTTGTGGTCAACGGGCATAGGCTTAAGAAGTATCTGCAAGGGTTAGCCGTCTCTTCCATCGACGTGCACTACTTCACGTCGGAACCGTGACACGATTCCAAGTATCGTCTGGCTCACGGACGTTAAACAAGAGCACTTCGTGGGAGGCAACCCACGACTGGAGTCAGTTATTTTCTCGTTTTGAGTCATTTTTTCTTTAAACCCTTTCGGGAAAAAAAATAGCCGCCATTTTCAAATAAATTTTCGGCGAAAATGTGTCATTATTTTCGCTGAAAAATGTGTTTTAAAAATCAACCTGCTTCTCCTGTTCAGCATTTTCAGACCGAAAACCACCTACTTTTCGCCTAAAAATTTTCCTCCATTTTCACTAAGGTTTTCGCCGAAAATCTATCTGCCTTTTCACCGAAAATTCTGGTTCAAATTCACCTTTTTCTCCTGATTGAAGTTTTCGAACCGAAAACCCCTAATTTTTTTCGCCAAAAACATTTTGTGCTATCCTTCGACTATTTAAGCGGCCCCACCCCTCATATTTTTGGTCCAGCATCCGAAAACTTTGAATGTTCGGCTCCCCTCCCTGCTTTGAAATACGCCGCCGCCCGAACGCTCGACGCCGCCCTAATCCGCCGATTAGTCGCCGCCGCCGTCTCCTTAGCCGCCGCCGCCGACAGTCACCCTTCCCCCGTCCCTTGCCCCTGATTCAAACCCTAGAACCAGTGTTTTTCAGCTCCAGTTCCGGCCGACCTAGTTTTCAAGTTTTTCATCGATTCCTCGGATTTCAAATCATTTTCTCGAGTCATGTCTTCACGGTTAGTTGTTCAGCCCTTGATTGTGAATCTTTTGGCTTTGTGACTTTCAGTTTTCAGTGTGGTTGACTTTGGTTGACTTTTTGGTTCTCCCTTATTATTCATGATTGCTTTGTCGGCAACAATTGGCTAGGTTCTGGTATTGTTTTGTGGCCTTCTCAGAAGCGTGATTTGTTGTCTGTGAGATTGTGTCACTGAATCATTCCATTCTTCATGCTTGCTCCATGAATTGACAATTCTTCAATGATATTTCTTGATTCGATGATCTTTCAGTTAATTAGTTTACCCCAACTTGAAAACCTAAGTGTGGGGTAAGTTCCTTGTCATCTCATGCTGGTCATCTCTGAGTTGTGTTTTACAGGGCTCCCAAGCGTTTTAAGACTACCAGTGCAGATAGAGCGCAGCGATCCTCAGCTCGCCAGAGCAAGACACCACCTTCCCGACGACCCGCACCAGCTACGCAGAAATCGACGGCTGTGGCCATCATTCCCGAGGATGCGCCGACTCCTGCGACTCCCACTTCCTCTATTCCTACACCTGCCAATGGGGCCGTACATCCTTTCATCGACGCCCTGGAGCCGCACCAGCTTGAGGTCTTTCGGAAGATCAAAGACATTACTCCGGCTAAGGTGGCAGTTCTTTCTCTTGATAGTCTCAAAGCGCACAATCCGGCTTGGCACTCGTCCATTGACACCGCTCTTCATAAAGCCAGTTTGCGAGTGCTGACCACTCATGGCTCCCCCTACCCGCTTGTCGCCCTCCAGGAGTTCTGGAGTTCATTCCGGCGCCTCACCCCGAAGCCCTTTCGTGAGCAGAAATTCGTTTCCTTCCGCCTCGGTGGTGTTCTTCATGAGAAGTCCCTTCGCGAGTTCGGCCGCTTGCTGGATCCGCACGTCAATTTTGATACCGCATTAGCTGGCTTCGAGGACACATACGCCATCACAAGTGCTCCTTACCCGGATGTGTGGAGATGGGCCTGCTGCGAGGATGAGAGCTCACCTATCGTCCACCCCACGGTTGGTGACATCTTTCACCCTATTCTTAAATTCTTGCATTATGTTTGGGTGCAATCTCTGTGTTTTTGCAGCAAGACGAGCCGCCACCACGTTTCTTTGGAGGAGCTCGTATTATTCCATGCTTTAGAGGAGGATGCCAACCTGCACCTCGGATGGTCGCTTGCACGATTCTTTCACAAGCGCACTACCGCCAAGAAGCTTCCTACTGAGCTT
Source organism: Linum lewisii (assembly GCA_034768395.1). Classification (NCBI taxonomy): domain Eukaryota; kingdom Viridiplantae; phylum Streptophyta; class Magnoliopsida; order Malpighiales; family Linaceae; genus Linum; species Linum lewisii. The sequence continues at coordinate 43,431,671 of CM068302.1, forward strand.
CCAGGAGGCCCTTTCATTTCAATTCTGATCGACAACCTCCAGCTCGGTGACAAATGGGGCCCCGATGTTCCTCGTATCCCGATTAAGCATATAGGCGCTGAACTTGCCATAGCACGGCACATCGACCTTTCAGAGACTATTGAGCATTGCACATCGCTCCCTCACCGCACTCACCAGTCAATTGACCGCCCGCCGTCGCGAGCACAAATCACCGCGGAGATGAATGAAAGGCTGGCGCGTATTGAGAAGTGGCAGCTAGACTACTCGGCTAGTTCGTTGCAATGGCAGAAGGACCGAGTAGCACATGAAGAGACTCAGAACGAGCGTTGGTCCACTCTACAACAATTCATGGCCGACCAGTCAGCTAGACACAAGGACGAGCTCGCATGGCGACAGCAGATGGAGCAGCGGTTCGCCACCCCCACTTCACCCCCTCCCGCGGATTAGTGATCAGGTTGTTTCTATCCTTTTCCTTTTCTTTTCTTTCTTCTTTTTGGGTTTCTACCCAATTTTATTCTGTGTGGATCCGGGACACTTGTCCCGGTGTCCTTTTGATCTTTTTGTTGTTTGTGTTTTGTAGGATTTTAAGTAGCTCCGCTCCGCTCCGGACTCTCCGTGTTCGTCCACTACACCACCCTCCAGGTTCTTCATTTCTCTCTACTTTAGTTTAGTCCTGTGAGGACACAGAACAGTTTAAGTGTGGGTTAGGGTGTTAGATAACCATGCATGATCTTGATTGCCTATCCTCGTGTGCCTCGTGATTCCTGTCCAGTCTCTCTAGCATAGAATTGCTCAATTCTTGACTTTTGATGTGAAATTGGCTTCAATTTTGAACAATGATGTCTAGACTGTTCCACTTAGAACCTGTAACCAACGTGTCAGAACTGATATTAAATGAGCCTAGGTCAGAACAGATCATAAATCACTTCTGTAGTTGAAACTTGAATTAATTGAATTGATTGACTTGTTAATAACAAAGCTCGATAACACCGTTCTAAGATGATAAATGCTAGCTTCTTCCATGTTTTCACTCCATATTTGATCACCTGTGATTGTGGCTTGAGATTAGACGGAAATCCAATTCGAAATCTTGTGTAAAAAGTTATAACTAGCTAGGATTAAGTGGCTAAATGGTGAAATCAAGCAATTGAGTGAATCAAATCAATGCTAAAGTTCTTTAAAGTGCTGAAAAATCAAAGCTAGGCAAGCCCGACACCTAAGTGAAGTGTTCGGGTTGAGCACTAGCATAGGCACAAATACTGTAAGCTAGGCAGGTCCAACACCTAAGTGAAGTGTTTGGTATCGAGCACTAGTATGCAGTAAATAAATTAAAGAAAGTCTGAATCTTGAAAGAAATTGTTGTTTAAATCGGTCCTAGCTAGAACATGTAACGTACAGATCTAGAAACGGATGAACTCGAGTCGATAGCCACGTCACTTTTCCTACCTCCGCGTCCAAATCATGGCTAGAGCTTAAAGCCTTTTTTATTAGAATTGGTGTTATCGTAGTCGGTTAATTATGAATAATTGTTTTGCTAAGAAACGATCTTTGTTAAAACCACTACTTGAAGTGTACAGGAATTAGTGTGATCGAAAACTTGTTTGGTTGATGTTCTTGCATGTGTAGGTCACTTTTTCTACGTGGAACAGTCTAAACCAAATTGTTAGAATTGAATCTCAGTTTAATCTCATGTCATTTATGAATTTGAGTGTGTTCTAGTTCAGTTTGCTTGAGGACAAGCAAAAGCTTAAGTGTGGGGTATTTGATGACACTCGATTTTACGTGATTATCAGTCTCATTTAAGCGACATTTCTTTGCTTAAGACATGGTTTTTAGGGTAGAATAACGAATATTCAATCGATTGCCCTATCTCGTGCCATTTGTGTTACCTTGGCCCATTTCGGGTCTATTTGATGGTTTTCTAGTGTTTTTATGTTAGCACAGGTTTTTGCCATCGAATACGGTAGCCAAGGACGTGTCTTAGACGTTGGAACCTCGAAGAATCACACATAAATCAACCGGAGAAATCGCTCAAGTCAAAGAAAACGCCTGCCCCATTTACACATGTATTTTTGGCGAAAATACCCTTGGGTTTTCGCCGAAAACGTAAGAAGGAATCCACTGCCCCGAGTAGGAAGAAGTTTTCGCCAAAATTCCTCTACTTTTTTCGGCGAAAATCCCAGTTGAAATCAGAAAATTTCGGGTTGATATAAATACAGAATTCGGCGGCTAATGAAAAAGGGGGAATCACTTAACACACACACAAACGAGGACGGAGAGAGAGACAGGGCGAGTGGATAGAGTTAAAAGAGCCAGGAACAGATCATGACGCCATCCGTCCATCTCGGAGAGCCAGTGCTAGGAGTTTAAGGCTCAGCAAGTTGAAGCTGCCAGGAAGCATCGAAACTAGGTTTTGCAGTTCTTCTCTGTCTTCCTACCTGAGATGTATTCTTTGTCTGTCCTCGATTCTGCTGTATCGAATATGAGTAGCTAAACTTGTGTAGCTTAGATTAGATGAACCCTAAGTGACCCAGGGCTTAAAGCGGTCACGGATCGGCGGTGATTAGATTCGAAATTCATTCAGTTTCATCTTTCATGTTTGATTTGTTCTTCGTTTTCTGTGTTTCTTGTCTGGTTTGGCCACCTAGATTAGATTCCTGTTAAGTTAAGGATAGAAGCGAACGCTCGCCTTACTTTAAAACACCAAATCGAACAATCAACCTTATAATTGGAGCGTGCCTTTCGTAGGAACTGATTAGGGTTGATCCATTGCTAGAGTAACTCATTAATCATTAGAATTTGCACCAGTTAAGTTAAGTCGTTGCGAGAGGCGACCGTACCCGGACGGCTAATTAATCGTGGTAGCTAGATCGGATAGAGCGAACGTTCGCCAGTCTTAAACCTAGGGGTCAGGAGTTATGATGGTGTCTATGAACTGAATGAACTAGAATCGAAAATCGCTGGTCTGTGACTGCTGCTGCCTTGGTGATCTAAGGGGGATTCGAAGTCTAAGCTTGTCTGTCATCTTTCTAGTCAATCAATCAATCTTCAATCTTTCTTCGCTTTAATTCTCATTTTGAATCATCTTTGTATTTTAGTATAGAAGTCGTGGAACTCACACCACGCACAACCTGTGTTTAAACTTGAATTAATTTGCCAACACCTTTGAGTAAGGAAGTAGAGGAAACCCCTGGAATATGATCCACCCTAGCTTTGTTAGCTTTGTTAGTTATTTGTTTGAACCCGAACAACGATCTTAGGTTCACCATCTAATCTCTTAGAACACGTTCCCTTCAATCCCTAGACCTACAAACCATGTAATCTAAGCACTCTCATGCATTACATCACAAATGATAGACCAAATCAAGCCATAACACAATTTGGAATTAACAACAAGTCTAGAGATCATCTTCTTACAATCCAAGATCAATCATGGCAAATTTGTACAATCAACCTCTATCCTAGCACAACTAATCTATCAATCCAAGGAAACCTAAGAAATCAGCCACACAGGGCCAAGGAAATGAAGGAAAGAGAAAGAAAGATGATCACCAAGAACACCATGGCAATCCTCCTCTTGCAAGCTCCTCTTCAAAGGTTGTGGACTTCAATCCAAGCTCCTCTACTTTGATTTGCACCTTGCTCTAGGGTTGTGGATTGGAGATGAGGAGAAAGTATTTGAGAAGTTGAGAGAAAAGGGTTTTGATGAAGTGTGAAATCTGAATTAATGAATTGTTGTCCAAAATTTCCACCCCTCTCTCTTTAAATAGCACCGCTGGAAATAGCCTGGATTTTCGGCGAAAATTATACAATATTTTTGCCGAAAATGTCTTTGAAAAACACCGAGCGGCTTGACTTTTCTTCACAGATTTTTGGCAAAAATTCTACAATATTTTCGCCGAAAATGTCTTCATAAATCGAATGTCCGCCTCCTGTTTAAGGTTTTCGGTCGAGAACTTAGAGTTCTCGCCAAAAACTTCTTCAGCTGAAGGGTGCATTTTTCTCAATTTTTCAACGAACATATCTCCTCTGTCCTAGCTCCGATTGACCTCCCGTTTGATCCTACGTGCTCCTTGTCACCAGTACTTCAATGCCAAGACCTGAAATGCAAAGAAAACAACTCCAATAGATATAGAATTGGCCTCAAAGTGGCAATCGGGCAACGAAAGGGCACTTTGCATAAAACTTCAATAAAAGCGTATAAATCATAGCAAAATGAGATCAAACATGTGAGATCCTTAGGCTAAACAAAGGCTTAAAATACACTAAATATAGTCACATCAAATTCCCACACGACTAAGCTTTGCTTGTCCTCAAGCAAATGAATTAGAAAATATCCAAGTCCACAAATGACAAGATCGGTTACATTGAGATTCAAACAATAACAATTTGGCTTAAACTGTTCCATGAACAAACTTAACCTACACATGCAAGAACGTCAACCAAACAAGTCTAGACCTCACTAATATATGCACACTTCAAGTAGTGGTTAATTGGGATACAAAAAAACCGACCACGACAACACCGACTCTAATCAAAAGGACTTGAACTCGGGAAATGGAACGGATAAGGCGGGGGTAGGAGAGTGATGAGTGATCATGATGCGGCTATCGACTCGACTTCATCCGTTTCTAGATTCGCACTTTACAAACTCGGGCGTAGGATCAAGGGCTACATTTGAGAACTCTTCTTTTTTTTCATTTTTTTTCTCTTTTTTTTCTCTACTGCATACTAGTGCTCGATCCAACACTTCACTTAGGTGTTGAACCTGCCTAGCTCACAGCTTTTGCCTTTGCTAGTGCTCAACCCGACACTTCACTTAGGTGCCGAGCTTGCCTAGCTTAGCTTTTCTTTTCTTTTGAACATTTTCTCTTGACATTAACCACTTGATCCTTAGCCCCTTACAACTTCAACACAAGATTTCAAATTGGATTCCGTCTAATCTCAAGCCACAATCACGAGGGATCAAAAAGGTGATGAAAACATGGAAAAAGGGTGAAAATTCTGATTGCCTTCATCATCTTAGACTGGTGTTATCGAGTGGTACAAAAACACGTATCAAACCAATCAACCAACATACAAGAGTGAGAAAAAAAAATCTCTGTTCTGGCCTAGACTCATTTGACATTAGCTCTAACATGCTGGTTATAGGTTCTAAGTAGGACAGTCCAAACGTCATTGTGAAAGATTGAAGCCAATTAAACACCAAAAGTCAAGAACCGAATGATTCTACAATAGAGGAAGTTGACATTCAATTAAGATCATGCAACTCAAGCATAGCCTTAGACTTCTACCGACAAATAATCACACCAAACCTCAAACTCCCTTACGACTAACATGAGCATTGTCCTCAATGATCAAGAGAGAGAGTGTAAGGTGGAACGAAGTTACCGCGTTGGTAGAGAGGAGCATAGGACGTAAGAGTGGTGAAAGAGTTCCATGATGATCCTTGGTGAAGAGTGATCCCAATTGCTTGCCAAACCTTATTCAAAATTAAAACAACACAAAAACCTCAAACAAAAATTAAAAGCAAAAAAATTAAAGATAACATGGGGTGCCTCCCAAGAAGCGCTTGGTTACCGTCTTAAGCTCGACGATACCTGTGCTATGGTGTCCAACTTAGTACCTCCTTGATGTCAAGTAGCTTCTTCCATGATGAAGATTGAGCTCCAAGTAGCAATAGAAGCAAAGGGTAGACTAGCCAATGAGCAATGATGCTTGTATAGCACTTGACATCTTGGGGTGGCTTGCTACCTTTGAAATTTGGAACTTGAGGAAGAAAGTATGGTAGGGGGCCACCATTGAGCTCCATCGTCTCCAAGTTGGTGATGCCACTCGAAGAGTCTTCCGGGTCAAGCATGGGTGACTCCTCTTCCATTATAACCTTAGGGGGCGTAGAGATGCATGTCTCCTTGGGTTCTTGGCACAAATACTTCATGACCAAGCAAGAAGTTCGAAGAGTACTCGCAATCCTTGGTGGGACCACAATAGAGTGGTGTTGTTCACTTTCGTGCTCCACTCTCGGTGTCACCTCTTCTTGAAGCATCTCCAAATCATCTCTCACCTCCTCCAAAGGGTCATCATCCTCAAGTCTCCTTGATTCTTCTATCCTCACATCATCGTTACTTGGTGTGTCCCCGGGTAGAACATGTTCCTCAATCTCCTCCACTACCAACTCTTCTTCCGTGTCAAGCTCCTCGGATTCACAAGTGTCATCTTCATCATCATAAACTTGCTCCAAATGATTGGGATGTCGTTCATTCTCAAGAATCTTTGTGACGAGCTCTATGCTTTGGGATAAGCGGTTAACTCGATTTGCATTATCCTCCGCAATTTGCAAGATCTCTAGCATGAAAGAAGGTGGAAGAGGTTTCTCATGGCTCATGAACTCCTCTTGGGGAAACTCACTTTCCTCTTCTTCCATGACAAGCACTTCCGGTTCAAAGGTGTCGGTGATGAGCTTCACACGTTGAGTTAAACGATCCAACCGAGCCGCATTATCTTCTGCAATTTGCAACATCTCCTCAATTGTGGGGGGAGGTGGAGAGTGTTGTTCATCCTCTAGAGCTTCCTTGATGAGCGTCACACCTTGAGCTAAGCGATTAAGTTGGTTCGCATTGTCTTCTGCAATCTTCAAAGCTTCCTCAAGCGTGGGAAGAGGTGGAGAAGGCTCCTCATAACTTACAAACACCTCTCGAGGATGCTCGCTTTCTCTAACCATCTTAAAGAGCTCCTCTAGCATGGAAGGCGGTGGAGAATGTTGTTCATCACTTGTGAAATCCTCTTGATAATAATCCGACAAGACTTGATGGTAGGGTGGAGATGGATAGGGACATTGCTCATTCCACATGGGTGTTGAAGCTTGTTGTTCTTGACCCCACCATTGGCTATCTCCCTCATAAGTTCCTTGGTAGTAGTTGGATGGAGTAGGATGACCATAGTATGGGTTAGGAGATGGATTCCACCCTTGATAGGTACCATAACCATTACCTCCATTCCACGAGTTCATCTTACTTGCAACCTTGCTCCCATGAATTAGATAGGTGGAGAAGGGGCCTACAAACACGCACAACAAACACAACCAAGTAGTACAACAATGCGGGATAACAACACCCCAAAAAGAAATAACAAAGAAGCAAAACTAAAATGGAAGGAAGTGAATAGAACGGTCCACTACTAAATGCTTTCAAAGGATTGAGAAACTTCCCCGGCAACGGCGCCAAAAACTTGATGTGCAAGATTTAACTCACAACATACAAGGTCGTATTCCACGAGGGCTCTCTCAATGGCTAATACTCACACGGTTCATGGACGGTCTATTCATTTAAAATGAGTTTGGTTTGAAATAGAAACAAAAGAAAACATAAAGAAACTAAACAAATAAACAAAATGGTGCAAAACAAAGATAAGGGAGGTTCACTTGGAAAGATAGCTTCATCATGCTCAAGAGGAACAAATGCACAAACAAACCAAACATGATCGAGGTTGAAATCGAATGACCACGCAAATCCCTTCTATAAACTCAATGCACTCTCGTCGCACTAAGTCCCTATCCTAGAACCACTCATCCTAGGCTCTCGCTCTCAAGCTAAGTAACTAAGGATGCATGAAAGGTGTTTGATGAAATGCCAAGCTACAAAACCCTCTCCTATGACCACTAGGCTAGACACCACACTCTCATGTCAATGTCCTAACACTAAGAGAATCATCAAAAGACTAATCAAAGTTCAATTGAATGAAAAACCTAATGCACTCCAAGTGTTCGATAAAATGCACAAGTGAGAAATCATGCAACTATGGTTGAATTGAGATGATCTAATCTCTTAGAACATGTTCCCTTCAATCCCTAGACCTACAAACCATGTAATCTAAGCACTCTCATGCATTACATCACAAATGATAGACCAAATCAAGCCATAACACAATTTGGAATTAACAACAAGTCTAGAGATCATCTTCTTACAATCCAAGATCAATCATGGCAAATTTGTACAATCAACCTCTATCCTAGCACAACTAATCTATCAATCCAAGGAAACCTAAGAAATCAGCCACACATGGCCAAGGAAATGAAGGAAAGAGAAAGAAAGATGATCACCAAGAACACCATGGCAATCCTCCTCTTGCAAGCTCCTCTTCCAAGGTTGTGGACTTCAATCCAAGCTCCTCTACTTTGATTTTCACCTTGCTCTAGGGTTGTGGATTGGAGATGAGGAGAAAGTATTTGAGAAGTTGAGAGAAAAGGGTTTTGATGAAGTGTGAAATCTGAATTAATGAATTGTTGTCCAAAATTTCCACCCCTCTCTCTTTAAATAGCACTGCTGGAAATAGCCTGGATTTTCGGCAAAAATTATACAATATTTTAGCCGAAAATGTCTTTGAAAAACACCCAGCGGCTTGACTTTTCTTCACAGATTTTTGGCAAAAATTCTACAATATTTTCGCCGAAAATGTCTTCATAAATCGAATGTCCGCCTCCTATTTAAGGTTTTCGGTCGAGAACTTAGAGTTCTCGCCGAAAACTTCTTCAGCTGAAGGGTGCATTTTTCTCAATTTTTCAACGAACATATCTCCTCCGTCCTAGCTCTGATTGACCTCCCGTTTGATCCTACGTGCTCCTTGTCACTAGTACTTCAATGCCAAGACCTGAAAATGCAAAGAAAATAACTCTAATAGATATAGAATTGGCCTCAAAGTGGCAACCGGGCAACAAAAGGGCACTTTGCATAAAACTTCAATAAAAGCGTATAAATCATAGCAAAATGAGATCAAACATGTGAGATCCTTAGGCTAAACAAAGGCTTAAAATGCACTAAATATAGTCACATCAAACCAACTAGCATACAACTTGTCTTTGCTAATAGATCACTGAAAACTCCGAGAGGAGAGATAAAAGACGTTGTTACTAAATGTGGTCCTTTCACGTTCTTAGCTGACTATGTGATCATAGATACTAGTAAGGATGATTCTACCATTCTCATAGGATGACCCTTCATGGCAACAACTGGTTCCTTGACCTTGAGGGTTGGTAAGGACACGATAACGTTCCGCCTTAAAGACGGAATGAAATATACTCCTTTGAATGAAGAATCTCATTGTCTAGCTGTTGAAACTATGGAGTTGACTCCAGTCAACTTTGTTACTGACGTCTCTTCTAGTGTTCCTAGATCAATTGTTGTTGCAGGTGTTGGACAGATTACCAAGCAAAAACCAAAATCTTCTGCTCAAAAGCTGCCAAAGAAGAAGTAACTAAAAGCCTCTTCTTCACCGCCATGCAAGGAACCTGACAGGTCGCGGAGAAAGAATCAAAAGAAGAAGACTCAAATGGTCTGGAGACCAGTTGTTCCGCCACCATCTTCTGAGCTACCGACGCCGGAGCAAGTATTGAAGGAGAAGCCAAATGCATCTCCTAAGGAAATACCGACGATCACCGATCCTGCTGATACAAAGCCGGAGTTTAAAGAGAAGACGAAGCCGATCGTTCTCATTCCTTCCACTGTCTTCCTTGTAGAGGATGATCCCTCGAGAGAACTTTTTGGTCCATTCAAGATCACTGATCACCTTCCCGATGGACGTACCAAGCTCATACACGCTAACGGGAAGAAATTTATGCTTGACGGAGATGCCCCGAAGCTCTACTTCATGAACTCCGATGCTAGCGTTAAGGAGATCCTGAGTTGGGATGTCTCCTAATACCGTCCAGGTATAGTCCAGCTCAAGGACGTTAATAAAAGAGCGCTTCGTGGGAGGCAACCCACGACTGGAGTCAGTTTTTCATTTGTGTCAAACTTAGTGTTTTAGACTCGGTTCGGGGGAGCCAAAAGTGTCAGTTTGCATGATTTCTTATTTTTGTTTGAGGTTGTTCCGATTTTGTCGATTTAATTATTATTTTCTGAAGTTTATCGGGATTGCGAAAATATTTTCAATCGTACAGGTCAAACTTTTTGGCGAAAACTATCCCATTTTGAATCTTTTGACATGTTGATTGTTGAATTTCGATGAGTTTAATTCTGGTCTACCTCGTTTTACATGTCTGCTGTTTTGGTGTGATTTTTTCTGAACTGATTGAACTTAGACGTTCTAGATTGCTCTAGGGGTGTCGTGCCATGAATTTGTGCCGTTTGAAAAAAATCAAAATTCTCCTAAACCTTCTTTGTTCGACTTTGATTCTGTGTGGATCCGGGACTATTGTCCCGGTATCCTTTTGATCTTATTATTGTTTTTGTTTTGTAGGAACTTGAGTAGCCACTCTGCTCTACTCTGGACGCTCCGTGTTCATCCACTACACCGACCATCACCTTCCAGGTTCTTCGTATCTCTCTACTCTAGTTTAGTCCTGTGAGGACACAGAACCGTTTAAGTGTGGGGTAAGGAGTCTAGGATTATGCATGATCTTGCTTGATTTTCTGTGATTCTGTGGTTCAATTTGAATTTCTCTAGCATAGAATTGCTCAATTTTTTACTTGTGATGTTAAATTGACTTCAATTTTGAACAATGACGTGTAGACTGTTCCACTTAGAACCTGTAACCAACGTGTTGGCACTGATATTAAATGAGTCTAGGTCAGAACAGATCATAAATTACTCTTGTAGTTGAAACTTGAATAAATTAAATTGTGTTGCTTGTTAATCAGAAAGCTCGATAACACCGTTCTAAGATGATAAATGCTAGTTTCTTCCATGTTTTCACTCCATATTTGATCACCTATGATTGTGGCTTGAGATTAGACGGAAATCCAATTCAAAATCTTGTGTAAAAAGTTATAACTAGCTTGGATTAAGTGGCTAAATGGTTAAATCAAGTAATTAAGTTGTGCAAATCAATGTTAAAGTTCTTTAAAGTGCTAAAAGTCAAAGCTAGGCAAGCCCGACACCTAAGTGAAGTGTTCGGGTTGAGCACTAGCAAAGGCACAAATACTGTGAGCTAGGCAGGTCCAACACCTAAGTGAAGTGTTTGGTATCGACCACTAGTATGCAGTAAATAATTAAATGGAAGAAGTTTGAATTTTGAATGAAATTGCTGTTAAAAATCGGTCCTAGCTAGAACATGTAACGTACAGATCTAGAAACGGATGAAGTCGAGTCGATAGCCATGTCACTTTTCCTACCTCCGCGTCCACATCATGGCTAGAGCTTAAAATCTTTTTGATTAGAATTGGTGTTATCGTAGTCGATTAATTAAGATTAATTGTTTTTGTAGAAAACAAACTTTGTTGAAACTACTACTTGAAGTGTGCAGAAATTAGTGAGATCGAAAACTTGTTTGGTTGATGTTCTTGCATGTGTAGGTCACTCTTTCTACGTGGAACAGTCTAAACCAAATCGTTAGAATTGAATCTCAGTTTAATCTCGTGTCATTTGTGAATTTGAGTGTGTTCTAGTTCAGTTTGCTTGAGGACAAGCAAAAGCTTAAGTGTGGGGTATTTTGATGACACTCGATTGGACGTGATTTTCAGCCTCATTTAAGCAACATTTCCTTGCTTGAAACATGGTTTTAGGGGTAGAATAGCGAATATTCACTCAACTACTCTATTTCCTACCTATTTGGTTACTTTGGCCATTTTCGGGTCTATTTGATGGTTTTCTAGTGTTTTTGTGATAGCACAGGTTTTTGCCATCATTTACATAGCCACGGACGTATTCAAGACCTCAAAGAGTGAACCAGAAATCAAACCGGAGTCAGAACCGAAGATCCAACTGCCTAGCACAATGTTTTCACCAAAAAACCTACATAGTTTTCGGCGAAAATATTTTAAGAAACTCACAGGCGAAGTCAGCTGATTTACACTAAAGTTTTCGGCGAAAACTTTCATAGTTTTCGCCGAAAATCCTAGAAGGAACCCATCGAAGATCCAGCTGAAGTTCTCAGTGAAAAGTTCAAGTCTTCGCCGAAAACTATTGAAGAAAAAGACACAGGAGGATTACTTTGAAGTTTTTGGCGAAAACTTTAGAAGTTTTTGCCGAAAACTCCTTCCTTTTCTGGCACTGTTGGAAACCCTAATGACTCCTATTTAAACAGAGCAGCTAGCAGCCAAACAGGCGAGAGGATTATTCCAACAACTATTCACAAATCAGACTTTTGAGAGTCAGCCGACTCTAGGGTCGATAGATAAAGTTTAGAGATTTTGAAGATCTGTGGAGAGATCGTGACGCCATCCTTCCACCGCGGAGAGCTCGGAGCTTAAAGTTGAAGATCCAGGAGATCGAAGCTTCGCCGGAGTCGTCAGAATTAGGTTTTTCAGTTCTTATCTGTTCTTCCTCTGTATGATGATTTCCTTTGTTGCCTTTGATTCTTCTGTTATCGTTATGAGTAGCTGAACTTGTAGAGCTTAGATTAGATGAACCCTAAGTGACCTAGGGCTTTAAAGCGGTCACGGATTGGCGGTAATTAGATTTGAAGTTCAATCAGTTTCTCTTTGCATGGTTGTTTTGTTCTTCATTGTTTATGTTTCTCTTCTGGTTGGTCGCCTAGATTAGGTTTATGCAAGCTAGGGTTAGTCGCCAGACAGCTTCCCTGCTTTGGCGCATAAACTTGTCTTCCTTGATCACCTAGTTTAGCTTCTTGTTAAGCTGAGGATAGAAGTGAACGCTCGCCTCTCTGATGAGCTGCAGAATAGCGGTCAATCAAATAACTACCAAGCTGTGAAGCTAGGGTAGATCGTATTCCACGGGTCTCCTCTACTTCCTTACTCAAATGTGTTGGCAATTTAAATTCAAGGTTAAAAACACTTAGTGCGTGGTGTGAGTTCCACGACTTCTATACTAAAAATGCAAAGACAGGTTGAAATGAAATTAAAGCGAATTAACGATTGATTGATTGACTAAGACAGAAGACAGACAAGCTTAGATTTCGAATCCCCCTTAGATCACCAGAGCATAGGCAATCAACAGATCAGCAGTTTGCGATTCTAGTTCATTCAGTTCTCAGACACCACCATAACTCCTGACCCTTAGGTTTAAGACTGGCGAACGTTCGCTCTATCCGATCTAGCTACCATGATTAATTAGCCGCCCGGGTACGGTCGCCTCTCGCAATGACTTAACTTAACTGGTGCAAATTCTAACGATTTATGAGTTACTCTTGCAGTGGATTAACCCTAATCGGTTCCCATGAAAAGCACACTCCAATTATAAGGTTAATTGTTCAACTTGATGTTCTAAAGTAAGGCGAGTGTTCGCTTCTATCCTTAGCTTAACAAGAATCTAATCAAGGTTGCCAAATCAGACAAGAAACACAGAGAACAAAGAACAAGTCAAACATGAAGAAGAAACTGAATGAATTTCGAATCTAATCACCGCCGATCCGTGATCTCTTTAAAGGGTCACTTAGGGTTCATCTAATCTAAGCTCTACGAGTTTAGCTACTCATATTCAATACAGAAGAATTGAAGACAGACAAACAATACATCTCAGGTAGGAAAGAAAGAGAAGAACTGTAAAACCTAATTTTGACGACTCCTCGCAGCTCCAATCTGCTGAATCTTCAACTCCTAGCACTGGCTCTCCGAGATGGCTGGATGGCGTCACGATCCGTTCCTAGCTCCTCGAACTCTATCCACTCGTTCTCTCTATTTCTCAGTCTTGGGATTTTTCGTCCCGTGTGTTAAAATTGTGTGTGTGTAAGTCTCCCCTCTGATCTCCGCTTGTTTCAGTATTTATACCTAACCGGCGATTTCTGCTTTTCAACTGGGATTTTCACCGAAAATACAAGGGAATTTTCGGTGAAAATATCTGTTCAAATGCGGCTTCATCCATCTATTTCTCCTGGTTGATTTGGCTTAGGGTTCGGCAAAAATCCCAAGGTTTTTGCCGAAAACTTCTTCTTGATCGTGACAGTGGATTTCTTCTTCATTGTTTATGTTTCTCTTCTAGTTGGTCGCCTAGATTAGGTTTATGCAAGCTAGGGTTAGTCGCCAGACAGCTTCCCTGCTTTGGCGCATAAACTTGTCTTCCTTGATCACCTAGTTTAGATTCTTGTTAAGTTGAGGATAGAAGCGAATGCTCGCCTCTCTGATGAGCTGCAGAGAAGCGGTCAATCAAATAACTACCAAGCTGTGAAGCTAGGGTAGATCGTATTCCACGGGTCTCCTCTACTTCCTTACTCAAATGTGTTGGCAATTTAAATTCAAGGTTAAAAACACTTAGTGCGTGGTGTGAGTTCCACGACTTCTATACTAAAAATGCAAAGACAGGTTGAAATGAAATTAAAGTGAATTAACGATTGATTGATTGACTAAGACAGAAGACAGACAAGCTTAAATTTCGAATCCCCCTTAGATCACCAGAGCATAGGCAATCAACAGATCAGCAGTTTGCGATTCTAGTTCATTCAGTTCTCAGACACCACCATAACTCCTGACCCTTATGTTTAAGACTGACAAACGTTCGCTCTATCCGATCTAGCTACCATGATTAATTAGCCGCCCGGGTACGGTCGCCTCTCGCAACGACTTAACTTAACTGGTGCAAATTCTAACGATTTATGAGTTACTCTTGCAGTGAATTAACCCTAATCGGTTCCCATGAAAAGCACACTCCAATTATAAGGTTAATTGTTCAACTTGATGTTCTAAAGTAAGGCGAGCGTTCGCTTCTATCCTTAGCTTAACAAGAATCTAATCTAGGTGGCCAAATCAGACAAGAAACACAGAGAACAAAGAACAAGTCAAACATGAAGAAGAAATTGAATGAATTTCGAATCTAATCACCGCCGATCCGTGATCTCTTGAAAGGGTCACTTAGGGTTCATCTAATCTAAGCTCTACGAGTTTAGCTACTCATATTCAATACAGAAGAATTGAAGACAGACAAAGAATACATCTCAGGTAGGAAAGAAAGAGAAGAACTGTAAAACCTAATTTCGACGACTCCTCGCAGCTCCAATCTGTTGAATCTTCAACTCCTAGCACTGGCTCTCCGAGATGGTTGGATGGCGTCACGATCCGTTCCTAGCTCCTCGAACTCTATCCACTCGTTCTCTCTATTTCTCAGTCTTGGGATTTTTCGTCCCGTGTGTTAAAATTGTGTGTGTGTAAGTCTCCCCTCTGATCTCCGCTTGTTTCAGTATTTATACCTAACCGGCGATTTCTGCTTTTCCACTGGGATTTTCACCGAAATACAAGGGAATTTTCGGTGAAAATATCTGTTCAAATGCGGCTTCATCCATCTATTTCTCCTGGTTGATTTGGCTTAGGGTTTCGGCAAAAATCCCAAGGTTTTTGCCAAAACTTCTTCTTGATCGGGACAGTGGATTTCTTCTTCATTGTTTATGTTTCTCTTCTGGTTGGTCGCCTAGATTAGGTTTATGCAAGCTAGGGTTAGTCGCCAGACAGCTTCCCTGCTTTGGCGCATAAACTTGTCTTCCTTGATCACCTAGTTTAGATTCTTGTTAAGCTGAGGATAGAAGCGAACGCTCGCCTCTCTGATGAGCTGCAGAGAAGCGGTCAATCAAATAACTACCAAGCTGTGAAGCTAGGGTAGATCGTATTCCACGGGTCTCCTCTACTTCCTTACTCAAATGTGTTGGCAATTTAAATTCAGGTTAAAAACACTTAGTGCGTGTGTGAGTTCCACGACTTCTATACTAAAAATGCAAAGAAGGTTGAAATGAAATTAAAGTGAATTAACGATTGATTGATTGACTAAGACAGAAGACAGACAAGCTTAGATTTCGAATCCCCCTTAGATCACCAGAGCATAGGCAATCAACAGATCAGCAGTTTGCGATTCTAGTTCATTCAGTTCTCAGACACCACCATAACTCTGACCCTTAGGTTTAAGACTGGCGAACGTTCGCTCTATCCGATCTAGCTACCATGATTAATTAGCCGCCCGGGGTACGGTCGCCTCTCGCAACGACTTAACTTAACTGGTGCAAATTCTAACGATTTATGAGTTACTCTTGCAGTGGATTAACCCTAATCGGTTCCCATGAAAAGCACACTCCAATTATAAGGTTAATTGTTCAACTTGATGTTCTAAAGTAAGGCGAGCGTTCGCTTCTATCCTTAGCTTAACAAGAATCTAATCTAGGTGGCCAAATCAGACAAGAAACACAGAGAACAAAGAACAAGTCAAACATGAAGAAGAAACTGAATGAATTTCGAATCTAATCACCGCCGATCCGTGATCTCTTAAAGGGTCACTTAGGGTTCATCTAATCTAAGCTCTACGAGTTTAGCTACTCATATTCAATACAGAAGAATCGAAGACAGACAAAGAATACATCTCAGGTAGGAAAGAAAGAGAAGAACTGTAAAACCTAATTTCGACGACTCCTCGCAGCTCCAATCTGCTGAATCTTCAACTCCTAGCACTGGCTCTCCGAGATGGCTGGATGGCGTCACGATCCGTTCCTAGCTCCTCGAACTCTATCCACTCGTTCTCTCTATTTCTCAGTCTTGGGATTTTTCGTCCCGTGTGTTAAAATTGTGTGTGTGTAAGTCTCCCCTCTGATCTCCGCTTGTTTCAGTATTTATACCTTACCGGCGATTTCTGCTTTTCCACTGGAATTTTCACCAGAAATACAAGGGAATTTTCGGTGAAAATATCTGTTCAAATGTGGCTTCATCCATCTATTTCTCCTGGTTGATTTGGCTTAGGGTTTTCGGCAAAAATCCCAAGGTTTTTGCCGAAAACTTCTTCTTGATCGGGACAGTGGATTTCTTCTTCATTGTTTATGTTTCTCTTCTGGTTGGTCGCCAAGATTAGGTTTATGCAAGCTAGGGTTAGTCGCCAGACAGCTTCCCTGCTTTGGCGCATAAACTTGTCTTCCTTGATCACCTAGTTTAGATTCTTGTTAAGCTGAGGATAGAAGCGAACGCTCGCCTCTCTGATGAGCTGCAGAGAAGCGGTCAATCAAATAACTACCAAGCTGTGAAGCTAGGGTAGATCGTATTCCACGGGTCTCCTCTACTTCCTTACTCAAATGTGTTGGCAATTTAAATTCAAGGTTAAAAACACTTAGTGCGTGGTGTGAGTTCCACGACTTCTATACTAAAAATGCAAAGATAGGTTGAAATGAAATTAAAGTGAATTAACGATTGATTGATTGACTAAGACAGAAGACAGACAAGCTTAGATTTCGAATCCCCCTTAGATCACCAGAGCATAGGCAATCAACAGATCAGCAGTTTGCGATTCTAGTTCATTCAGTTCTCAGACACCACCATAACTCCTGACCCTTAGGTTTAAGACTGGCGAACGTTCGCTCTATCCGATCTAGCTACCATGATTAATTAGCCGCCCGGGTACGGTCGCCTCTCGCAACGACTTAACTTAACTGGTGCAAATTCTAACGATTTATGAGTTACTCTTGCAGTGGATTAACCCTAATCGGTTCCCATGAAAAGCACACTCCAATTATAAGGTTAATTGTTCAACTTGATGTTCTAAAGTAAGGCGAGCGTTCGCTTCTATCCTTAGCTTAACAAGAATCTAATCTAGGTGGCCAAATCAGACAAGAAACACAGAGAACAAAGAACAAGTCAAACATGAAGAAGAAACTGAATGAATTTCGAATCTAATCACCGCCGATCCGTGATCTCTTTAAAGGGTCACTTAGGGTTCATCTAATCTAAGCTCTACGAGTTTAGCTACTCATATTCAATACAGAAGAATCGAAGACAGACAAAGAATACATCTCAGGTAGGAAAGAAAGAGAAGAACTGTAAAACCTAATTTTGACGACTCCTCGCAGCTCCAATCTGCTGAATCTTCAACTCCTAGCACTGGCTCTCCGAGATGGCTGGATGGCGTCACGATCCGTTCCTAGCTCCTCGAACTCTATCCACTCGTTCTCTCTATTTCTCAGTCTTGGGATTTTTCGTCCCGTGTGTTAAAATTGTGTGTGTGTAAGTCTCCCCTCTGATCTCCGCTTGTTTCAGTATTTATACCTAACCGGCAATTTCTGCTTTTCCACTGGGATTTTCAATAAAAATACAAGGGAATTTTCGGTGAAAATATCTGTTCAAATGCGGCTTCATCCATCTATTTCTCCTGGTTGATTTGGCTTAGGGTTTTCTGCAAAAATCCCAAGGTTTTTGCCGAAAACTTCTTCTTGATCGGGACAGTGGATTTCTTCTTCATTGTTTATGTTTCTCTTCTGGTTGGTCGCCTAGATTAGGTTTATGCAAGCTAGGGTTAGTCGCCAGACAGCTTCCCTGCTTTGGCGCATAAACTTGTCTTCCTTGATCACCTAGTTTAGATTCTTGTTAAGCTGAGGATAGAAGCGAACGCTCGCCTCTCTGATGAGCTGCAGAGAAGCGGTCAATCAAATAACTACCAAGCTGTGAAGCTAGGGTAGATCGTATTCCACGGGTCTCCTCTACTTCCTTACTCAAATGTGTTGGCAATTTAAATTCAAGGTTAAAAACACTTAGTGCGTGGTGTGAGTTCCACGACTTCTATACTAAAAATGCAAAGACATGTTGAAATGAAATTAATGCGAATTAACGATTGATTGATTGACTAAGACAGAAGACAGACAAGCTTAGATTTCGAATCCCCCTTAGATCACCAGAGCATAGGCAATCAACAGATCAGCAGTTTGCGATTCTAGTTCATTCAGTTCTCAGACACCACCATAACTCCTGACCCTTAGGTTTAAGACTGGCGAACGTTCGCTCTATCCGATCTAGCTACCATGATTAATTAGCCACCCGGGTACGGTCGCCTCTCGCAACGACTTAACTTAACTGGTGCAAATTCTAACGATTTATGAGTTACTCTTGCAATGGATTAACCCTAATCCGTTCCCATGAAAAGCACACTCCAATTATAAGGTTAATTGTTCAACTTGATGTTCTAAAGTAAGGCGAGCGTTCGCTTCTATCCTTAGCTTAACAAGAATCTAATCTAGGTGGCCAAATCAGACAAGAAACACAGAGAACAAAGAACAAGTCAAACATGAAGAAGAAACTGAATGAATTTCGAATCTAATCACCGCCGATCCATGATCGCTTTAAAGGGTCACTTAGGGTTCATCTAATCTAAGCTCTACGAGTTTAGCTACTCATATTCAATACAGAAGAATCGAAGACAGACAAAGAATACATCTCAGGTAGGAAAGAAAGAGAAGAACTGTAAAACCTAATTTCGACGACTCCTCGCAGCTCCAATCTGCTGAATCTTCAACTCCTAGCACTGCTCTCCGAGATGGCTGGATGGCGTCACGATCCGTTCCTAGCTCCTCGAACTCTATCCACTCGTTCTCTCTATTTCTCAGTCTTGGGATTTTTCGTCCCGTTGTGTTAAAATTGTGTGTGTGTAAGTCTCCCCTCTGATCTCCGCTTGTTTCAGTATTTATACCTAACCGGCAATTTCTGCTTTTCCACTGGGATTTTCAATAAAAATACAAGGGAATTTTCGGTGAAAATATCTGTTCAAATGCAGCTTCATCCATCTATTTCTCCTGGTTGATTTGGCTTAGGGTTTTCGGCAAAAATCCCAAGGTTTTTGCCAAAAACTTCTTCTTGATCGGGACAGTGGATTTCTTCTTCATTGTTTATGTTTCTCTTCTGGTTGGTCGCCTAGATTAGGTTTATGCAAGCTAGGGTTAGTCACCAGACAGCTTCCCTGCTTTGGCGCATAAACTTGTCTTCCTTGATCACCTAGTTTAGATTCTTGTTAAGCTGAGGATAGAAGCGAACGCTCGCCTCTCTGATGAGCTGCAGAATAGCGGTCAATCAAATAACTACCAAGCTGTGAAGCTAGGGTAGATCATATTCCACGGGTCTCCTCTACTTCCTTACTCAAATGTGTTGGCAATTTAAATTCAAGGTTAAAAACACTTAGTGCGTGGTGTGAGTTCCACGACTTCTATACTAAAAATGCAAAGACAGGTTGAAATGAAATTAATGCGAATTAACGATTGATTGATTGACTAAGACAGAAGACAGACAAGCTTAGATTTCGAATCCCCCTTAGATCACCAGAGCATAGGCAATCAATAGATCAGCAGTTTGCGATTCTAGTTCATTCAGTTCTCAGACACCACCATAACTCCTGACCCTTAGGTTTAAGACTGGCGAACGTTCGCTCTATCCGATCTAGCTACCATGATTAATTAGCTGCCCGGGTACGGTCGCCTCTCGCAACGACTTAACTTAACTGGTGCAAATTCTAACGATTTATGAGTTACTCTTGCAATGGATTAACCCTAATCGGTTCCCATGAAAAGCACACTCCAATTATAAGGTTAATTGTTCAACTTGATGTTCTAAAGTAAGGCGAGCGTTCGCTTCTATCCTTAGCTTAACAAGAATCTAATCTAGGTGGCCAAATCAGACAAAAAACACAGAGAACAAAGAACAAGTCAAACATGAAGAAGAAACTGAATGAATTTCGAATCTAATCATCGCCGATCCGTGATCGCTTTAAAGGGTCACTTAGGGTTCATCTAATCTAAGCTCTATGAGTTTAGCTACTCATATTCAATACAGAAGAATCGAAGACAGACAAAGAATACATCTCAGGTAGGAAAGAAAGAGAAGAACTGTAAAACCTAATTTCGACGACTCCTCGCAGCTCCAATCTGCTGAATCTTCAACTCCTAGCACTGGCTCTCCGAGATGGCTGGATGGCGTCACGATCCGTTCCTAGCTCCTCGAACTCTATCCACTCGTTCTCTCTATTTCTCAGTCTTGGGATTTTTCGTCCCGTGTGTTAAAATTGTGTGTGTGTAAGTCTCCCCTCTGATCTTCGCTTGTTTCAGTATTTATACCTAACCGGCGATTTCTGCTTTTCCACTGGGATTTTCACCGAAAATACAAGGGAATTTTCGGTGAAAATATCTGTTCAAATGCGGCTTCATCCATCTATTTCTCCTGGTTGATTTGGCTTAGGGTTTTCGGCAAAAATCCCAAGGTTTTTGCCAAAAACTTCTTCTTAATCGGGACAGTGGATTTCTTCTTTCATTTTCGGCGAAAACCCAAGGGTATTTTCGCCGAAAATATATGTGTAAATGGGGCAGGAATTCGTTTTGGGTTGAATGACTTTTTTGGTTGATTCGGGTGTGATTCCTCGGGGTTCTAGTGCCTTAGACACGTCCTTGGCTACCACATTTGATGGCGAACACCTGTGCTAACACGAAAATACTAGAAAACCATCAAATAGACCCGAAATGGGCCAAGGTAACACAAAAGGCATGAGATGGATCGGTTGAGTGAATATTCACTATTCTACCCTTAAAACCGTGTCTTAAGCAATGAAATGTCGCTTAAATGAGACTGATAATCACGTCAATTCGAGTGTCATCAAAATACCCCACACTTAAGCTTTTGCTTGTCCTCAAGCAAACTGAACTAGAACACACTCAAATTCACAAATGACACGAGATTAAACTGAGATTCAATTCTAACGATTTGGTTTAGACTGTTCCACGTAGAAAAAGTGACCCACACATGCAAGAACATCAACCAAACAAGTTTTTGATCTTACTAATTTTTGTACACTTCAAGTAGTAGTTTTAACAAAGCATGTTTCTTGGCAAAACGATGAATCATAATTAACCGACTACGATAACACCAATTCTAATCAAAAAGACCTTAAGCTCTAGCCATGATGTGGACGCGGAGGTAGGAAAAGTGACGTGGCTATCGACTCGACTTTATCCATTTCTAGATCTGTACGCTACATGTTCTAGCTAGGACCTATTTAAACAAGGATTTTATTCAAGTTCAACTTCTTCCTTCCATTTATTTACTGCATACTAGTGCTCGATACCAAACACTTCACTTAGGTGTTGGACCTGCCTAGCTCACAGTACCTGTGCTTATGCTAGTGCTCAACCCGAACACTTCACTTAGGTGTCAGGCTTGCCTAGCTTTATTTTGCCCACTTTAAAGAACTTAACATTGATTTGCACAACTTTATCACTTGATTTAAAAATTTAGCCACTTGGTCCTAGCTAGTTATAACTTTTTACACAAGATTTCGAATTGGATTTCTGCCTAATCTCAAGCCACAATCACAGGTGGTCAAATATGGAGTGAAAAACATGGAAGAAGCTAGCATTTATCATCTTAGAACGGTGTTATCGAGCTTTGTTATTTACAAGTCAATCAATTCAATTAATTCAAGTTCAACTACAAGTGTGATTTATGATCTGTTCTGACCTAGACTCATTTAATATCAGTTCCGACACGTTGGCTACAGGTTCTAAGTGGAACAGTCTAGACGTCATTGTTCAAAATTGAAGTCAATTTAACATTAAGAGTCAAGAATTGAGCAATTCTATGCTAGAGTGACTGGACAGGAATCACGAGGCACACAAAGATATAGGCAATCAAGATCATGCATGGTTCTCTAACATCCTACCCCACACTTAGTGTTCTGTGTCCTCACAGGACTAAACTAAAGGAGAGAGATACGAGGAACCTGAAGGGTGATGGGCGGTGTAGTGGTCGAGCATGAAGAGACCGGGGCGGAGCGGAGTAGCTATTCAAAAATCCTACAAAACACAAAACAACAAAAAAGATCAAAAGGATACCGGGACAAGTGCCCGGTCCACACAGAATAAAAGCGGATCGAGATCTGAAAAGAAGAAAGAAAAGAAATGGAAAGGATAGAAAAAACCTGATCACTGTTCCGAGGGCGGGGGTGGAGGCGGGGTCGGGAGAGGTGAAATGCCAAGCCGCTGCTCCAGCTACTGTCGCCATGCGATATCATCCCTGTGTCTGGTAGACTAGTCGGCCATGAATTACTGAAGAATGGTCCATCGCTCGTTCTGGGTCTCCTCATGTGCTACTCGGTCCTTTTGCCATTGAAGCGAACCAGCCGAGTAGTCTAGCTGCCACTTCTCAATACGCGCCAGCCTCTCATTCAGTTCTGCGGTGATTAGCGCTCGCGACGGCGGGCGTTCAACTGACGAGGGAATGCGGTGAGGGAGCGATTTGCAATGCTCAAAATCCAATGAAAGGTCGATGCCCCGTGCTATGGCGAGTTCAGCACCTATATGCTCAACCGGGACACGAGGAATGTTGGGGCCCCATTGTCACCGAGCCAGAGATTGTCGATCAGAATTGAAATGAAAGGTCCCCCTGGAAGCTCAGAAGGAAGCTTCTTGGTGGTAGTGCGCTTGTGAAAGAATCGTGCAAGCCACCATCCGGGATGCAGGTTGGCATCCTCGTCTACAGCACGGAATAATACGAGCTCCTCCAAAGAAACATGGTGACGGCTCGTCATGCTGCAATAACACAGAGATTGCACCCAAACATAATGCAAGAATTTAAGAATAGGGTGAAAGATGTCACCGACCGTGGGGTTGATGATAGGTGAGATCTCATCTTCGCAAGAGGCCCATCTCCACAAGTCTGGGTAAGGAGCACCCGTGATGGAGTATGTGTCCTTGAAGCCAGCGGATGTTGTATTGAGGTTGATGTGCGGATCCAGCAGGCGGCCGAACTCGAGAATGGACTTCTCGTGGAGAACACCACCGAGGCGAAAGGATACGAATTTCTGCTCACGTATGGGCTTCGGGGTGAGGCGCCGGAACGAACTCCAGAACTCTTGAAGAGCGACAAGCGGGTAGGGGGAACCATGAGCGGTCAGTACTCGTAAACTGGCTTTATGAAGGGCGGTGTCGACGGTGGAGTGCCAAGCCGGATTGTGCGCCTTGAGACTGTCCAGAGAAAGAACTGCCACCTTAGCCGGAGGAATGTCTTTGATCTTCTGAAAGACCTCTAGCTGGTGCGGCTCCAGGGCTGCGATGAAAGGATGTAGGCCCCCATTGGCAGGTGCAGGAATAGATGAGATAGGAGTCACAGGGGTCGGTGCATCCTCGGGGATGATGGCCAAAACCGTCGATGTTGGTGCAGCTGGTGCGGGTGGTCGGGAGGATGGGGTCCAGTTCTGGCGAGTTGAGGATCGCTGCGCTCTATCTGCACTGGTGGTCTTAAAACGTTTGGGAGCCCTGTAAAACACAACTCAGGGAAAACCAGCATCAGATGACAAGAATCCTACCCCACACTTAAGTTGACAAGTGGGGCAAGCAAATTAACCGAGAGACCACCGAATCGAGATATAGCAGCGAAGAACTGTCAATCAATTAAGCAAGCATGAGGAATGGAATGATTCATTAACACGATCGCACAGACAACAAGTCACGAGCCTTAAAAGGTCACCAAGAAATGCTAGAACCTAGCCAATTGACACCGACATAGCAATCATGAAAATTGAGGGAGAACCAAAAAGTCAACCATGCCGAAAACCGAAAGTCAAAAAACCAAAGATGCACAATCAAGGGCTGAACAACTAACCGTGAAGACATGACTCGAGAAAACGATTGGAAATCCGGGAAAACGACGAAAAGAGCTTGAAAACTAGGTCGGGAGGAACCAGAGCTGTGGAGCTCCGATTCTAGGGTTTGAACCGAGGGCTAGGCAAGGGGGAAGGGTGGGCGCGGCTTTGGTTAAGGCGGCGGCGGCCGGTCGGCGGACAAGGAGGCGGCGGCGGCTGGACGGCTATCGGCGATGGCCAAACTGGTGAGAGAATTTGTGTGAAGTTTTCGGATGGGGGGCGAAAATCAGAAGTTGGAACCGCTATAAATAGTCCGCGGAAAACACAAGATTTTCGACAAAAATTAGGGTAGATTTTCGGCGAAAATGTCAGTGAAAATCAAAAACCGCTTTGGCGAAAAGTGAGGGAATTTTCGGTCGAGAAGTTGAAACAGGAGAAACAGGTCGGTTTTAAACAGGATTTTTTGGCGAAAATATGGGTGAATTTTCGCCGAAAGTAATCTTGAAAATGGCCGGCAGTTTTTTTTTTTTTAACTAGGGTTTTGAAATAGAACGACTCAAATGAAAGCAACTGACTCCAGCTGTGGGTTGCCTCCCACGAAGCGCTCTTGTTTAACGTCCGTGAGCTAGACGATACCTGGATTTGTGTCATGATTCTAAAGCAAAGTAGTGCACGTCGATGGAAGAGACAGCTAGTCCTTGCAGATACTTCTTAAGCCTATGCCCGGTGACCATAAACGGCTTCTAATCATGCAATTTGATTAGGACACTGCCTAACGATGCCTGCCGCACCACGGTATAAGGGCCGGACCAGCGGGACTTCAGTTTACCCGGGAAGAGCTTCAAGCTAGAGTTATATAAGAGGACTTCATCTCCGGGGTAGAACTGTTTGATCGTCTTCAATTGAGAGTCATGAATTTTCTTCGTGCGCTCTTTGTCTAACTTCGTGCTCTCATATGCGTGGAGTCGGTGCTCCTCAAGCTCAGCGATCTGGTCGTGACGCATATTACCGGCTACTGCATAGCTCATGTTCAACTCTTTGTTAGCCCAGAATGCCTTGTGCTCAAGCTCAACCGGCAAATGACATGCCTTGCCATTGACCAGCTGATACGGTGAGGTACCGATGGGAGTCTTGTAGGCAGTTCGATAAGCCATAAGGCATCATTGAGCTTAGATGACCAGTCCTTGCGGGACCGGCCAACTGTCCTATCAAGAATCCGCTTGAGCTCACGGTTCGTCACTTCCGCTTGACCATTCACTTGAGGATGATAAGCTGTGGACATACGGTGGGTGGCGCCAAAGCATTTGCACACCCGGTCGAATTGTCCATGGAAGTGGGTACCCCTATCGCTTATGATGAAGCACGGTGAACCAAAACACGTGAAAAGACGGGTAAGGAACCAACCCACCACTCTTGAATCATTAGTGGGTAGAGCTTCAGCTTCGGCCGACTTAGAAACATAATCAACGGCTACAAGAATGTACTTGTTTCTGTTGGAGGGTGTAAACGGACCCATAAAATCAATTCCCCAAACATCAAAAATTTCAACAGTTAAAGAAACAATTTGGGGCATCTCATTACAATTAGAGATGGTACCTGATCGTTGGCACGCATCACAACGTCGAGCAAAAGCATCACAATCACTAAAGATTGAAGGCCAATAAAAACCTGTTTCGAGTACCTTTCTCGCAGTGCGGTTGCCTCCGAAGTGTCCTCCGAACTGTCCTTCATGGCATTTACGCATGATGTCAGCTGCTTCGATGTAAGAGACACATCTCCGGATCATTCCGTCAATACTGATGTGGTATAAGAAGGGCTCATCCCAGAAGTATGACTTTGCTTCTTTAAAGAGCTTCTTGCGTGCATTGAAATCTAGCTCAGGCGGTACAATGCCGTGAGAGAGATAATTAGCCAGAGTTGCACACCATGGTTCTTCCGAGTCGGTTGCATTACTCAGATCTTGAGCGTGAGGGATTGCCCAGGGCTCGATAGCTATGCTGTTAACCTGTTCATACGTTTCAACACGCAACAGCTCGTCAGGGAAAGAATCATTGATAGGGGTAGTAGACTTACCTGTTTGTGATTCCTCCAGTTGGGAGAGATGATCCGCCGCTAAGTTCTCTGCTCCTTTCTTGTCTTTAATTTCTATGTCAAACTCTTGGAAGAGAAGGATCCATCGGATGAGACGTGGCTTTGAGTCCTGCTTGGCTTATAGATGGCGCAGGGCAGCATGATCTGTGTAGACAATGGTATGTGAAAGAACCAGGTACTGTCTTAACTTGTCAAAGGAGAAAACGCTGGCCAGAAGCTCTTTCTCCGTAGTAGTGTAGTTTCTCTGAGCATCATTGAGTGTCTTGCTAGCAAAGTAAATAGGATGAAATCTCTTCTCCTTCCTCTAACCAAGAACTGCGCCAACGGCGAAGTCGCTAGCATCGCACATAATCTCGAATGGAAGATTACAATCTGGTGCTGTAAGGATCGGTGCGATGGTGAGTTGAGTCTTCAAAGTCTCAAAGGCTTCAAGACAAGCTTTATCAAATACGAAAGGAACATCTTTCTCAAGGAGCATCGTCAATGGAAGAGTGATCTTAGAGAAGTCTCTGATGAACCTTCGGTAGAATCCAGCATGACCGAGGAAACTTCGAACTGTCTTAACTGAGGTCGGCGGTGGTAAGCTGGCGATGGTCTCAAGTTTTGCACGATCAACTTCTATACCGGCCTTAGAAATCCTATGGCCCAGAACAATGCCTTCTATAACCATGAAGTGACACTTCTCCCAACTAAGAGCTAGGTTGGTCTCCTCACAACGAGCTAGCACCTTGTCCAGATTAGCCAGGCACTTGGAAAATGAATCTCCATAGATGGAGAGGTCGTCCATGAATACCTCCACCACATTCTCTACCAGATCTCCGAATATAGCAAGCAAGCATGCATCTCTGAAAGGTAGCGGGAGCATTACATAAACCAAAAGGAATACGACGATAAGCAAACGTACCAAACGGGTAGGTGAAAGTCATCTTCTCTTGATCATCAAGCTAGATGGGGATCTGGAAGTAACCAGACATCCCGTCTAAGAAATAGTAGTAGTCATGACCGGCCAATCGTTCAAGCATCTGATCAATGAACGACAGTGGAAAGTGATCCTTCTTGGTGGCATCATTGAGCCGTCGATAATCGATACAGACTCTCCATCCGAAAATCGTGCGAGTCAGGATGAGCTCACCTGTTGGATTAGGGATGACGGTGATTCCTCCTTTCTTTGGAACGACTTGAGTCAGGCTGACCCAAGGACTGTCGGCAATAGGATAGATGATACCGGCATCTAGAAGCTTGACTACTTCCTTCTTTACAACTTCCTGCATCAGAGGGTTAAGTCGGCGTTGTGGTTGTTTGACTGGTTTGAATTCTTCATCAACGACTATCCGATGTTTACAGAAGGTTTCAGAGATGCCTCTGATGTCTGCTAACTGCCAGGCAATAGCTCTGACATGCTTCTTGAGTTGACTGATCAATTGCTCTTTCTGCTCGGGAGATAGATTCGAATTGATGATAACTAGTAACTGGCAGTCCTTCCCCAGAAATGCGTATTCTAGGTGGTCAGGCAGCTCCTTCAAAGTAAGTTCTGGCAGATTTTTGTATGAGGTAGTAATCCGACTCGATGCTGGTTCGATGTGTGCAGGCGCAGTGATGGGTGTGAATGTCACCTTCTGCTCGTCTAACTCATCCTGCCATAGACACTGCTCTGGATCTTCTAATGCATTGTCAATCCCTGAAATCAAACACAACTCTGGCGGATCACTAGATAAGGCATTAGTAACGAAGTTGGCGGAGGCCAACTCTAGGGGATCAACAGTATAACAGTTATCATCTTGAACAACAGAGTATCTCATGCTATCTTTAATGCGGAATGCAACACTCTCCTATCCTACACTCAAAGTTAACAGGCCTTGTTTACAGTTAATATTTGCACCAGCAGTTGCTAAGAAAGGTCGACCTAGGATAAGTGTTCTGTCTGACTCGCGAGTATCTAGAACAACAAAATCTGCAATTATAGTAAATGGACCACAGCAGACAGCTACATCTTTTATTATTCCCCTAGGTAGTTTAACAGACCTATCGGCTAACACTAGATGCAGAGTAATTGGTTTTAACTGACCTAGATTCAGCTTCTCATATGGATAAACAGGCATAACATTAATAGAAGCACCAGAATCAGCCAGACTGCGATCAATTTTAATGCCATTAATAATGCACGGTAATGTAAAAGGACCGGGATTAGAACACTTAACTGGGGGTGGTGGCGGCTGTCGTATGGGAGATGGCACACCGAGAATAGAAGCGCATTTATTAGTAAGCGTGACAGAGTAAGCCTCACCGTTCTTCACTTTCTTCACTAGGTCTTTAAAGAACTTCCCAAGTGGTGGTATAATCTCTACAGCTTCTGTCACTGTATATTGATCTCTGCAGTCTTAAGAACATTGTACCACTTCTTATACTGAGTGTCATGATCCTTGGCTTTGCTCATTGCAGCCTTTGGGAAAGGGATCCGAGGTACATATGGCGCCAAGACAGGCTCAGGAGCTGTCTTGGGAGGAGGAGGAGGAGCAGATGCTTCTTTTTCCTCTTCTGTGATATCTTCAATTTCTGGCATATCCATGGCAGCATTGGTATCACGTCAGGTTCCGGAGCCTTTGGATTAGTTGTTTGCTTGCCGCTCCTGGTGGTAATAGCTTGAGCTTGTTCGCTCTTTGCACCAGAGTCTGCTTGAAATGCTGCTGGATTAAGGAGAGGATTGCTAGTAAAGAGTTTAGTCATATTGCTTATAGCATCCTCTATCCTCTGGCTCTGATCTCTCTGTCCTTGATTGAGTGCAGCTTGAGCTTTTAATTGAATGTCGTGGTCGTCAAGTCTGCTCATAATCTGATCGAACTTCTTCTCATAGTCTATGTCTCTATTGTAGTACGGCTTCGCTTGAAACTGGTGTTGTCCTCCGATGAATCCTGGAGGTCTATGATAAGGATCTACTAACCGGTTGCTCTGGTTCCGTGGCACGTAGTTTCTATAACCGGCATAGCCTTTCTGATTGTTAGCGAAGCCTTGATCAATGAAGTATATCTCTTCTATAGACCAGACTTCTGTCGTACCGAAGTTGAGGCAGCTTCCACCGTTATGAGCACAGGATCCACCATCCACAGTCAGCCGAAAAGATGGTAGCTGACGGGGGATCGAGAGAAATGCCAACTGCTTGTAAATGCTTCTGAACCTCCGCTTTGATCTGCTCTGCAACACTCATCTGACTCTGACTCTTGGTTCCTTCTCTTTGCCTCTCCCAGTTTCTAGATTTTGAAGCACAGCTAGCGAAATGCAGAAGAGCATCCTGAGGAGTAAGGGCGGTGCAATCTCCGCCAGCTAGGGAGTTGACCCAATTTGCAGATTCTTCGCGCATACCATGAGCAAAGAATTCAGCCAGCTGTCTTTGTTCATACCCATGGTGAGGACAATTGAAGAGAAGAGATTGTAATTCATTCCAAGTGTCATACAGGCTTGCATCTTCTCTCTGAGTGAACCTGGAGATGCGGTCTTTATAAGCAGTTATCCTTGCGGGAGGAAAGTATTCCTCAACAAAATCTTGAGCTAATGCCTCCCAGTTAGTGTAATGACCTGGTGGTTTGCTTCCAAGCCAATGCTTAGTTGCACCTCTGAGAGAGACGGAAAAGCCCAGAGATATAAAGTGTTCTTGTTGAGGTTCCCAGACTTGAAAGTGTCACAGACAGCCAAAAAGTCGGTTATATGAGTGCAGGGATTATCATCTGGCTTCCCTTCGAATTGTAAATCCCTAGAGATTAGTTCTAAGAGAGGAATCTTAATCTCATAGTGAGGATCATCGTCATTAGAAAGCACGGTGATGGGGGATCGGAAGTTGGAATCACGCGGCTTACTGTAGTCTGCAATACTCTTAAGAGCAGTCATTGCGGTAAAGGAAGATGGAACGGAAGTGATCCGTTTCTGTACCTGCTATGATCTGCAAGAGACAAAAACAAACACAACCGGTGTAAAATCGAAGTGTGATGGAAATGAAATATGGAAAGGTAGAAGAATAAAAATGCCAACTCTTCTTTCAACGAAAATAGAATTGATAAGAATAGCGGTCAATCAAATAACTACCAAGCTGTGAAGCTAGGGTAGATCGTATTCCACGGGTCTCCTCTACTTCCTTACTCAAATGTGTTGGCAATTTAAATTCAAGGTTAAAAACACTTAGTGCGTGGTGTGAGTTCCACGACTTCTATACTAAAAATGCAAAGACAGGTTGAAATGAAATTAAAGTGAATTAACGATTGATTGATTGACTAAGACAGAAGACAGACAAGGTTAGATTTCGAATCCCCCTTAGATCACCAGAGCATAGGCAATCAACAGATCAGCAGTTTGCGATTCTAGTTCATTCAGTTCTCAGACTCCACCATAACTCCTGGCCCTTAGGTTTAAGACTGGCGAACGTTCGCTCTATCCGATCTAGCTACCACGATTAATTAGCCGCCCGGGTACGGTCGCCTCTCGCAACGACTTAACTTAACTGGTGAAAATTCTAACGATTTATGAGTTACTCTTGCAGTGGATTAACCCTAATCGGTTCCCACGAAAGGCACACTCCAATTATAAGGTTAATTGTTCAACTTGATGTTCTAAAGTAAGGCGAGCGTTCGCTTCTATCCTTAGCTTAACAAGAATCTAATCTAGGTGGCCAAACCAGACAAGAAACACAGAGAACAAAGAACAAGTCAAACATGAAGAAGAAACTGAATGAATTTCGAATCTAATCACCGCCGATCCGTGACCGCTTTAAAACCCTGGGTCACTTAGGGTTCATCTAATCTAAGCTCTACGAGTTTAGCTACTCATATTCAATACAGAACAATCGAAGACAGACAAAGAATACATCTCAGGTAGGAAAGACAGAGAAGAACTGTAAAACCTAATTTCGACGACTCCTCGCAGCTCCAATCTGTTGAATCTTCAACTCCTAGCACTGGCTCTCCGAGATGGTGGATGGCGTCACGATCCGTTCCTGGCTCCTCGAACTCTATCCACTCGTTCTCTCTATTTCTCAGTCTTGGGATTTTTCGTCCTGTGTGTTAAAATTGTGTGTGTGTAAGTCTCCCCTCTGATCCCCGCTTGTTTCAGTATTTATACCTAACCGGCGATTTCTGCTTTTCCACTGGGATTTTCGCCAAAAATACAAGGGAATTTTTGGCGAAAATATCTGTTCAAATGTGGCTTCATCCGTCTGTTTCTCCTGGTTGATTTGGCTTAGGGTTTTCGGCGAAAATCCCAAGGTTTTCGCTGAAAACTTCTTCTTGATCGGGACAGTGGATTTCTTCTTTCATTTTCGGTGAAAACCCAAGGGTATTTTCGCCAAAAATATATGTGTAAATGGGGCAGGAATTCTTTTTGGGTTGAATGACTTTTCTGGTTGATTCGGGTGTGATTCCTCGGGGTTCCAGTGCCTTAGACACGTCCTTGGCTACCACATTTGATGGCGAACACCTGTGCTAACACGAAATACTAGAAAACCATCAAATAGACCCGAAATGGGCCAAGGTAACACAAAAGGCATGAGATGGATCGGTTGAGTGAATATTCACTATTCTACCCTTAAAATCGTGTCTTAAGCAATGAAATGTTGCTTAAATGAGGCTGATAATCACGTCAATTTGAGTGTCATCACTCTCTTTAAAACATCAATTCAACTAATTAACCTATTCATTGGAGTGTGCCTTTCGTAGGAACCAGTTAGGGTTAATTCATTGCAAGAGTAACTCATAAATCATTAGTAATTCCACCAGTTAGTTTAGTCGTCGCGAGAGCCGACCGTACCCGGGAGACTAATTAATCTTGGTAGCTAGATCGAATAGAGCGAACGTTCGCCAGTCTTAAACCTAAGGGTCAGGAGTTATGGTGGTGTATAGAAACCGATTGAATTAGAATTGAAAATCGCTGGTCTTGTGATTGTCGTTGCCTTGGTGATCTAAGGGGGATTCGAAATCTAAGCTCGTCTATCTTCCTGTTAGTCAACCTTTTTAATCTTTCTGTCTTTTATTTCCCTTTGTTTATTAGATTAGAAGTCGTGGAACTCACACCACGCACAACGTGTTTAACCCTGAGTAATTTGCCAACATATTTGAGTAGACAAGAAGAAGAGACCTCGAGTAGAATACGATCTAGTCTACCTTGGTAGATTAGTTATTTGATACATCCTACAACGTTCATCAATGACCGCCGAATGCTTGAATGGCTGTTGCTGGAGATGATAAAGCCAAGGGACGCACCCAATGATGCTAAGGGCCGAACCGAACCGATGTCGGACCGAGGTCCGAGGCTGCTGATGCTAGTGCCGACTGAGGCCGAACCAGAGGCTGAGATCGAGGACTAATCAGAGACTAAAATGGAAGCCGCACCAGATGCTTAGACCCCAACTAAGTACTGATGCTGAGCCGAACCAAGACGATCGACCAAGTTCTACTGATTTGAGGAAGACGACTAATGTTGGGCCACTGCAAGCCCGAGTGCTGGATCCGGATGGTGACCTGAAAGATCCGCGCCACACATGGTTTTTCATGAATCCGACGAAGACACAGATTCTGTGACGCGCTAGGAATTCTGAAGCCACGACCAAGAACCTTGGATTCCTAGTCCTATTCGGAATAGGAATTTCGAGTAATGCGTTGTCCAAGCAGGATTAGTATTTTATTCCTGGATTAGGGTTTATGAGACTTTTTAGTAGTTTTTCCTTTTTAGGATCGGATTTTATTCTCTTTTAGTTAGTCTTTAGATTAGTTTAATATTTTAGAGTTAGAATCGTACAAGGAAACAGATAAGCCTTTGGCCGACCCCTATCCTATAAATAGGAACCCTTGTACAACGTTTTACTCAGACTTTGATTATAAATTTGAATTCATAACTTTTTTTCTTTGCTTCCTTCTAGCTTTTGCTCGTTGTTGCTTAGCGTTTAGGTTGGCTTATTGTGGCCAAGGTCACCACCCTTGACTTCATGGCACCATTCGACCTTGATACTTAGGGTTCCTATAGCTCTTTATAGCTAGTGGATCCAAGTCTAATCTGCCCCGGTTTAGAGATTGTAATCGATTGCTAAGTTACCGAGCATATTGGTATAGGGTTCATATCAGGTATGTTATAGGGTTTCAATTTTGAAGGGTTTTAGTGCACAGTTTTTGAGAAAGGGGAAACAGCTCCCACTTTTCGGGAGCCTGTCATTGAAATTAAGGGAGAAAGGGACAAATGGTGTCGCGACATAGGAGGGAGATAGAAAGATTCATCAAATGGAAAGATGAAGCTGGAGGTGGCGCTTAGGTTCATCGAGCGAGGAGGAGAAAAGGCTCTTCGGAGGCTGATTAGGAGAGGAAACGTCGAGGGCCGACGGTTCGAAGAAGCTTGGAGCGGCGGTGACAACGGGGATCGCAGGAGAAGAAGGATGACTAAGTGGCAGTGACAAAAATTCCAATTACCTCCTTGTCATTTTGGGAAGTTAAGTGGCCTCTATAGTGGTTTGTTTCGATATTTTTGCTAAGGATGTGTTTGGTAGGACTTTTGGTGTTAATTCAGAAATTTTACAATAACTCCATCGTTAGAGCTTCGATTGACGAATTATCAGGACTGGTGGAATTAGGATGATGAGACAGACCATGTCCTACAGTTTTGAGGGATGTCACATCATTTAAGAGTTGAGGGTTTATGGTTTAAAATTACCTTCATGCTCGAGGGTTTATCCTTAAGGGTTCATGGCATTGTGTTGGTTCACATGCTGGTTGTGCGTTCTTATGTTGGGTACTTGAGTCTAGCCACTATATGGCTAGACGGCATACATATAAGGGTAACTAACTAGTATTGATGGTTTCAGTACTAGTTTAGGCCACATGCCGAAGTAGGGGATTACTGCCCCACCATTAATAGGCTAGTATATAATTTTGGTGTTGGTGGCCCACCCTTGGATTGCACAATCGCCTAGGTAACGCAAATGGTCAAGGTTCTGGTGGTCCTTATTTAATGATCATTCAAGGAAGTCCTTAGTGGTCAGGAGGTCCATAGAGACCATGATTTACTGGAATGATAATCTAGGGGCTACTGGCACTTTTAATGGATAACTTAACAGAGGTAATCTCTTACCTGGTCAGGGTACGGATTCCAGGTTTCGTCTTTATGACGGGTGTAACATCCCGATTTCGAGTCGGGATTCAAAATTCTTGGTTAAACTCGTTGGTTAAAGGTTTGGAGGAATTTTAATTCGAATTTGATTAATTAATTTGCGAGTATAATTTATTCCAATGTCAGAATAAATCTTATTTCGGGTTAATTGTTGGGTTCGAGTTTTAAATCATTGGGTTGAATCGATGGTCGAACCAATTGATCCGACCCGAGGCCTCGATCAAACTGCTATCTATTTCATTAAGGGCTTAGGCCTAATAATTAAGAAGGATGGGAAGAGGGGCTGTTAAGCCCCGTGGCTTTAAGGAGAGGGGTGTTTGGGTTGTAGGCCCGCTCGGTTTGAGCAAAGGGGATGAGGGGAAGTTGAGCCCGAGGCCCAGCTGTTGTTGTGGCGCGTTGGGAAAATTGAAGAGGAGAGAAGGGATTGGGCTTCGACCTTCGGCCCATCTTTTGTTAAGCAACGTAGGGAAATTAGAGGAGGAAAAGTTAGAGGTTGGTGGTTGTGCACAGAAATCGTGGCACGAAGAACGAGGTAAGGGGCGGCTGGGTTTCGAAGAAAAAGGAAGTGGAGACGGAGAAAGCTTCGGCCGATGAAGGAAATCAAGGAGAAGGAAATCGAAGAAGAGAGGCTCCCTCTCCGTGATGACGATGGGCCAAGGAAGTGCCGGGAGCCGATGGTGGCGGATTGCAGTTGCGGTTTGGTTTTATTGAAGGATCGAACGCTGGAGATCGGTGAGAGGAAGAAGAAAACAAAGAGTTGCGGAGGCGTCGGAGTCTTTGGCGGCAACGGTGACGGTGTTTCTACCTTGTTCCAAGAAATTGGGAGTGCGGAGGTGGCGGTCGGACCTCGCCGGCGGTGAGTAGTTTCGTCGGAAAAGAAGAAGAGCGAGACTGTCACCCTTTGCAGAGTTTAGTGACCTTCCGGGCAGTTCCATGAAGTTTAGTGATCTCCTTGCAATTTATGAAAGTTCAGTGGCTATTCTGCTATTTCTATAAATCTGTGGCGTGTTTGGAGATTTCCCTCTAAGGGTCTGTTTGGCAGGGGTTGTGGTGGTATTTCAGAGATTCGAGCTTAACTCCTTCGTTAGATCTCCGATTGACGAACCGTCAGACCTAGTGGAATCAGGACAGCGAGACGGACGTTTCTAGACAGAATTCAGAGTATGCAATTTAGGCTAAGGTGATGGCTTAGTGTCGATAGGTAGAGATGTAAGGAATTACAATCCGACATAGTAATTAAAAGGGATACATGAATTGGAGAGTTGCAAATGGTTAATTAGATATTCTGGCTTGTTAATTGCTGATGTGCTTATGTGTAGCTTCAATTGGTTGTGATACGTGATGCATGGTTTGACTTGTTTGAATGTATAGTTGACTGGTTCGATTGAATAGTTGGTTAGGTAATAGAATGAGGGTTTAATTCATGAATGCGCAAAATATATATCTATATGTGGCTGTGGAATGTTGGTTGCAGGAGGATGGTCTTGCCAATGTGGGGTCGTCCTAACGATGAACAGGAGGGTGACCCTAGACCTTGCGACATGATCACCTCTTTGCTTTTATTATTACAGGTGGGGTGGTCGGTAAGGCTAGCAGTCCACCCGTAATAATTGTGGATTTGTGATGTTGATTTGTGATGTAGGATTGTGTTGTGGATTTTAAAGTGGAATTGGGAAGTGGAATTGATCAAATGGAATTAAAATGATAGAACCGGAAGGAGCCAACATTACCCCAATTGTGTTTCACCCACCGACGGACGGGTGGTTAGGGCCTACCGACGGACTGGTAGATTAGTCACCCGACGGGGAGTGGAATTGTGGAATTATGGAATTGTGGATATGTGACGTGTTCCCCATGCGGTAGGGGAGCACGAGGCCGGCGGGGTAGCGGGGGAACAACTCCTTATGGCGCCTAATTAAATCACTTAGTTAAACGAAATGTGAACGGTCGTGTGTGTGTGTGCTGGATGTAGTTGTGAGCTGACATGTGATATGTTGTTGGGTCGTGTTTGTGCTGGTTTCATTTATGATGACTTTGATGTTGTGGATGTTTGATTATGTATGACTATTGGATGATATTGTTGGGGGTGATGATGCATGATGGGAATAGGGGTAGAGTGAAATGATTGAACACTTAGAACTATCTTATTAGGATGTTAAAATGAACTAAAGTGTGGGTCCCATTGTTGTATTCCAATGTGGGAGTTTGGGATGCTCCCTAGGTAGTTCGATGCATAGTTAAGCCCAGTGGGTTCACTCAGTTTCATTAGAAAATTGATTCCCTCTTAGTCTCTCTCTCTTTCAGTTAGAAGTAGTTGGTGAGCCGAGCTTGGAGCAGCAGTGGTTAGTAGTTGGAGCTAAGAGGTGAGCCAGAAGACTGGAGGATGGTGACCGAGGATGTGGATGTTTTTATGTATTTTTATTTCAGTTGACAGCTTTGGGGGTTTTAAGAGTTATTTAATGTTGATGTCGATTATAAGTTTTGGTTGATTGTGGTTTGAAATATATTTAAGTGGGGATCCCCGTCTTTGTTTTAATGATTTTATTTTATCGGTTTAATTATTGTTGGTGTTGAATTGGTTATTTGGTTTGATTAATTGCCAGTAACACCGGTTCCCGATCTAACTAATGGGTTCGACCTAGGTGATTCGGGGTGGGTGTTACAAGGGTATCAGAGCCTGGTTTGTCTCTGCTGCATAGGTGAACTGTTCATTTTGTTAGAGGATTAGCTACCCTCTAATGGAAGGGGCAGAACACCAATGCAGTACTGACATTCCAAGGGTCTTTCAAACGATTTTATTTATTTATTATTTTTTGGTTTGAGGTTTTGAAACGAAAGTGAGATTTTAAGAAAGAAAGTGATTTAAAATTTGTCAACTGAAATTGTTTTTTTTCCTCGGTCCTCTGAAGTCACGAAGGAAGCCAACAGATGAAAGGTCGCAGCTTTGGGCAAGTACTTAAGTTGGAATGGAGTGTCGGGTATGGATAAGTGAATGGACTACAGAAGTAGAGGTTGTAGTTAATTAGGACGTTAACTGCTAATCGAGTATACAAGGAATAGTGCTAGACTTAGGCGACGACCGTTATGTCAGTAGAGTACGCAAGGGTTTGAAGTTGTGGAGTAAGGTTAGTGGTTTGGAAGCAGAAGCTTGGATGTTATTTGGCTAAGTTTTGGATGGAGGCTTGGGATTTCGAGGACGAAATCCTTTGAAGTTGTGGAGACTTGTAACATCCCGGTTTCGAGTTTCCGATCGGGATTCAAAATTCTTGATTAAACTCGTTGGTTAAAGGTTTGGAGGATTTTTAATTCAAATTTGATTAATTAATTTGCGAGTATAATATATTCCATTGTCGGAATAAATCATATTTCGGGTTAATTGCTGGGTTCGAGTTTTAAATCATTGGGTTGAACCGATGGTCGAACTAATTGATCCGACCCGAGGCCTCGATCAAACTGCCTATCTATCTCATTAAGGGCTTAGGCCTAATAATTAAGAAGGATGGGAAGAGGGGCTATTAAACCCGTGGCTATGAGGAGAGGGGTGTTTGGGTCGTAGGCCCGCTCGGTTTGACCAAATGGGATGAGGGGAAGTTGGGCCCGAGGCCCAGCTGTTGTTGTGGCGCGTTGGGAAAATTGAAGAGGAGAGGAGGGATTGGGCTTCGACCTTTGGCCCATCTTTTGTTAAGCAACGTAGGGAAATTAGAGGAGGAGAAGTTAGAGGTTGGTGGTTGTGCACAGAAATCGTGGCACGAAGAACGAGGTAAGGGGCGGCTGGGTTTCGAAGAAAAAGGAAGTGGAGACGGAGAAAGCTTCGGCCGATGAAGGAAATCAAGGAGAAGGAAATCGAAGAAGAGAGGCTCCCTCTCCGTGATGACGATGGACCAAGGAAGTGCCGGGAGCCGATGGTGGCGGATTGCAGTTGCGGTTTGGTTTTATCGAAGGATCGAACGCTGGAGATCGGCGAGGGGAAGAAGAAAACAGAGAGTTGCGGAGGCGTCTGAGTCTTTGGCGGCAACGGTGACGGTGTTTCTACCGTGTTCCAAGAATTTGGGAGTGCGGCGGTGGCGGCGGGACCTCACCGGCGGCGAGTAGTTTCGTCGGAGAAGAAGAAGAGCGAGACTGTCACCCTTTGCAGAGTTTAGTGACCTTCCGGGCAGTTCCATGAACTTTAGTGATCTCCTTGCAGTTTCTGAAACTTGAGTGGCTATTCTGCTATTTCTATAAATCTGTGGTGTGTTTGGAGATTTGCCTCTAAGCCTCTAAGGGTCTGTTTGGCAGGGGTTGTGGTGGTATTTCAGAGATTCGAGCTTAAGTCCTTCGTTAGAGCTCCGATTGACGAACCGTCAGGACCAGTGGAATCAGGACAGTGAGACGGACGTTTCTAGATAGAATTCGGAGTATTCAATTTAGGCTAAGGTGATGGCTTAGCGTTGATAGGTAGAGACGTGAGGAATTACAATCCGACATAGTAATTAATAAGGATGCATGAATTGGAGAGTTGCAAATGGTTAATTAGATGTTTTGGGTTGTTAATTGCTGATGTGCTTACATGTAGCTTTAATTGGTTGTGATACGTGATGCATGGTTTGACTTGTTTTAATGTATAGTTGACTGGTTTGATTGAATGGTTGGTTAGGTGGCTAGAATGAGGGTTTAATTCATGATTGCGCAAAATATATATCTATATGTGGCTGTGGAATGTTGGTTGCAGGAGGATGGCCCTGCCAATGTGGGGTCGTCCTAACGATGAACAGGAGGGTGACCTAGACCTTGCGACATGATCACCCCTTTGCTTTTATTATTACAGGTGGGGTGGTCGGTAAGGCTAGCAGTCCGCCCGTAATAAGTGTGGATTTGTGATGTTGATTTGTGACGTGGATTTGTGATGTAGGATTGTGTTGTGGATTTGTAAAGTGGAATTGATCAAATGGAATTGGGTAAATGGAATTAAAATTATAGAACCGGAAGGAGCCAACGTTACCCCAATTGTGTTTCACCCACCGACGGACTGGTGGTTAGGGCCTACCGACGGACTGGTAGATTAGTCTCCCGACAGGGAGTGGAATTGTGGATATGTGACGTGTTCCCCATGCGGTAGGGGAGCACGAGGCCGGCGGGGTAGCGGGGGAGCAACTCCTTCTGGCGCCTAATTAAATCACTTAGTTAAACGAAATGTGAACGGTCGTGTGTATGTTGTGCTGGATGTGATTGTGAGCTGATATGTGATATGTTGTTGGGTCGTGTTTGTGTTGATTTCATTTATGATGACTTTGATGTTGTGGATGTTTGATTATGTATGACTATTGGATGATATTGTTGGGGGTGATGCATGATGGGAATAGGGGTAGAGTGAAATGACTGAACACTTAGAACTATCTTATTAGGATGTTAAAATGAACTAAAGTGTGGGTCCCATTGTTGTATTCCAATGTGGGAGTTTGGGATGTTCCCTAGTTAGTTCGACGCATAGTTAAGCCCAGTGGGTTCACTCAGTTTTCTTAGGAAACTAATTCCCTCTTAGTGTCTCTCTTTCTCTTTCAGCTAGAAGTAGTTGGTGAGCCGAGCTTGGAGCAGCAGTGGTTAGTAGTTGGAGCTAAGAGTTGAGCCAGAAGACTGGAGGATGGTGACCAAGGATGTGGATGTTTTATGTATTTTTATTTCAGTTGACAGCTTTGTGAGTTTTAAGAGTTATTCAATGTTGATGTCGATTAGAAGTTTTGGTTGATTGTGGTTTGAAATGTATTTAAGTGGGGATCCCCGTCTTTGTTTTAATGATTTTATTTTATCGGTTTAATTATTGTTGGTTTTGAATTGGTTATTTGGTGTGATTCATTGCCAGTAATACCGGTTCCCGGTCTAACCAATGGGTTCGACCTGGGCGATTCGGGGTGGGTGTTACAAGGGTATTAGAGCCTGGTTTGTCTCTGCTGCATAGGTGAACTGTTCATTTTGTTAGAGGATTAGCTACCCTCTAATGGAAGGGGCAGAACACCAATGCAGTACTGACATTCCAAGGGTCTTTCAAACGATTTTATTTATTTATTATTTTTTGGGTTGAGGTTTGAAATGCAAGTGAGATTTTAAGAAAGAAAGTGATTTGAAAATTTGTCAACTGAAAATGTTTTTTTTTCCTCGGTCCTCTGAAGTCACGAAGGAAGCCAAGAGAAGAAATGTCGCAACTTTGGGCAAGTAGTTAAGCTGGAATGGAGTGTCGGGTGTGGAGAAGTGAATGGACTGTAGAAATAGAGGTTGTAGTTAATTAGGACGTTAACTGCTAAGCGAGTATACAAGGAAGGAAGGCAGTAGTGCTGGACTTAGGCGACGACTGTTATTGATGTGAACCGCTGCAACCGTGGGCAGACGACCCTTGAACACCGCAAGTTGGAGATCGTGCAACGAGGTTAAACCGTCGGGAACCGGGGCGGATACGTACTTTGACCCGTCGGCTGTATATAGCCGGGAACCAGAAGTGTCCAGTCGATGACGCCACACCAAGAGATGGATGCTCTTGATGATAAGTCGAACCTTAAGCGATGCAACAACGAGCAAAGGCTTGAAGGGAAGAGAACATATGTTCAAACAGGGGTTTATTGATTTCCAAAGTTGTCTTACAAGGGTGGCCGACGGCCTCCTTATATAGGTGAGGGAACAAGCTCTCCTCCCTAAAGACTACTTCCTAAATAATAATAAAATATAGATTCCTAACCTTAATTAGAATCCTAACACACCTAAACAATTCGACTAAAGAGGAATAAAACATAAAATAATAACTGGAGTCTTTAATGTGGAATAAAAGACCTAATTAGGTCAAAAACCCTAATTCGGCGGCGGCGGGCAGCTTTGGGCCGGTTGGGCTTCGGTAGCGTGGGCCGGTTGGGATTTGGTGACGGCCCGGCGGGTTTGCTTGGTC
This sequence comes from Linum lewisii, assembly GCA_034768395.1. Classification (NCBI taxonomy): domain Eukaryota; kingdom Viridiplantae; phylum Streptophyta; class Magnoliopsida; order Malpighiales; family Linaceae; genus Linum; species Linum lewisii. Next base: position 43,473,042 of record CM068302.1, read on the forward strand.
GGGCTCCGGCTGGTCTTGAACCGCGGCTTTAGTGACTTGTTTTGGGCCTTGCTTCGTGTGGGCTCCAATGCCTTCTTGAACTTCTAGGAGGGTGTAGCCTTCTTTGACAAATCGATCAGCATCCTCTTCATATCCTTCTTTACTCCAGGATTCCATGTAGGCATTAAGTTTCTCTCGGAAGGCCTTGGTCTGACTTCGGGTAAAAGGAGGCTCAGGTCGGGTCCAAGGTTTGCTGGGCTCATCATCCCCCTCTTCTTGTGGAGGATTCGTCCTTGAATCCTGACCTATATATTCATCATCATAATAAGGGGTTAGGTCGACCATATTGAAGGTTGCACTTACCCCATAAGAGTTTGGCAGGTCAAGGATGTAGGCGTTGTTGTTGATCCGCTGGAGGACTGTGTAAGGCCCATCTCCCCTTGGTAGTAGTTTGGACTTCCTCTGCTCTGGGAACCTGTCCTTTCTGAAGTGTATCCACACTTGGTCTCCTGCTTCAAAATTTTCTCCTTTCTCCCTCGGTTGGCATTGCGAAGGTATTGGGCCGTTCTTCTTTCAATATTGGCCTTGGCCTTCCCATGGAGTTGCTTGACATAGGCTGCCTTCTCTTGACCACCTGCATCTAAAAATTCATGGACAGACAGTGGTGATAAATCCAACGGGGTTAGTGGATTAAACCCATAAACAAGTTGAAACGGGGAGTATTGGGTAGCTGAATGCACGGCTCGATTATATTCAAATTCTACATGTGGTAGACATTCTTCCCAAGTCCGGATGTTACTCTTGATGACTGCCCTCAGCATTTGGCCTAGGGACCGATTTACGACTTCAGTCTGCCCATCAGTTTGTGGGTGGCAGGTGGTGGAGAACATTAGTCGGGTGCCCAGCTTAGCCCATAAAGTCTTCCAGAAGTAGCTGAGGAACTTTGAATCCCTATCGGAGACTATGGTCTTTGGAACTCCATGCATCCTCACTACCTCCCTAAAGAATAGGTCAGCAATTTGAGAGGCATCATCAGTTTTATGGCAAGCAATGAAGTGAGCCATCTTGGAGAACCTGTCAACAACAACAAATATGGAATCTTTCCCCTTTCGGGTTCTAGGTAGTCCTAGGACAAAGTCCATAGACAAGTCTACCCAAGGATGTTCAGGTATGGGCAAGGGGGTGTACAGTCCATGGGGTCTGAGTTTAGACTTAGCTCGTTGGCACTTGGAGCATTGAGATATGATCTTCTCGGCATCGTGCCTCATCTTAGGCCAGTAGAAGTGCTCTTTGAGGGTGGCTACGGTTTTAGCTACACCAAAGTGTCCCATGAGACCTCCACCGTGGGCCTCTAGGGTTAGGATAGTCCTGCAAGAATGGTTAGGGAGACACAGTTTTGATCCTTTAAATAAATAACCATCTTGCTGGTAGAACTTACCAAATCCTCCCTGTTGACAAGCTTCAAAGATACTCTTAAAATCAGGGTCAGTGGCATAAAGGTCTTTGATGTGTTCAAAGCCGATGAATTTAGTAGAGAGGACTGAGATTAGAGTGTACCTTCGGGAAAGGGCATCTACCACGATGTTGTCCTTACCTTGCTTATATTGAATGATGTAAGGAAAAGATTCGATGAATTCTATCCATCTAGCATGCCACTTGGTGAGCTTGTGTTGAGCCTTGAGGTACTTGAGGGATTCATGATCCGTGTGGATGATGAACTCCTTAGGCCATAAGTAGTGTTTCCAAGTTTTCAAAGCTCGTACCAGGGCATACAGCTCTTTGTCATAGGTCGGATAGTTGAGAGTAGCGCCACTGAGCTTTTCACTGAAGTAGGCAATGGGCCTCTTCTCCTGCATTAGAACAGCTCCTATCCCTACTCCGGATGCATCACACTCGATCTCAAATGGTTTGGTGAAGTCGAGCAACATGAGCAAATGGGCCTCGGTAAGCCTTCTTTTGAGGGCTTCAAATGCCTCTTGCTGTAGAGCTCCCCACTGGAAGGGAACATCCTTCTTTAGCACGGCTGTGAGAGGAGCAGCAACGGTACTGAAGTCCCTTACAAATCTTCGATAGAAGCTAGCCAATCCATGGAAGGTACTAACATCAGTGATGCTTTGAGGTGTGGGCCAGGATTTGATGGCTTCTATCTTGTCTTCATCAACCCTTATACCTGCGGAGCTCACAACAAAGCCAAGAAAAACAAGATGATCTGTGCAAAAGGTGCACTTGCTCATGTTAGCATAGAGGTGTTCTTTTCGTAGGGTTTCTAAGACAATTTTTAGGTGGCCTAAGTGATCTCTTAGATTTTTGGAATAAATAAGAATATCATCAAAGTAGAGCACGACAAATTTCCCTATGTACGTCCTAAGGACTTGGTTCATTAATCTCATGAAGGTACTGAGTGCATTGGTTTAAGCCGAATGGCATGACCATCCACTCATATAATCCTAGTTTAGTTTTGAAAGCAGTTTTCCACTCATCACCTTCCTTCATTCGGATTTGATGGTACCCAGATTTAAGATCAATTTTGGAGAAGATGGTGGCACCATGTAGTTCATCCAGCATGTCGTCTAACCTAGGAATAGGATGACGATACTTAACTGTTATGTTGTTGATTGCTCAGCAGTCAACACACATCCTCCATGTACCTTCCTTCTTGGGGACTAGAATGACGGGGACATCACAAGGACTCATGCTTTCTCGGACAAATCCCTTGTCCATCAATTCCTCCACTTGGGCTTGGATTTCCTTGGTTTCTTCTGGATTGGTACGGTAGGCTGGTTTGTTTGGTAAGGCAGCTCCGGGTACCAAGTCTATCTGGTGCTCGATGCCTCTTAGTGGTGGCAGTCCACTAGGGATTTCTTCGGGGAAGACAGTTTTGAATTCCTGTAGAAGAGAAGTAACAACACTAGGTAGAGAAGTATTAGGGTTAGAAACCAAACACTCCTTGTAGCGGATGATCACAAGGGGCTTCCTAGAGACTAGGGATTGTTTGATCTCACTCGGGGTGGCTAATAGGTTTTCTCTCCTATCAATCTCACTCTTTTGAGCTCTGGGACCTGTAAGGTCTTGTAATTCTGTTTTTACACTCGTAGGATCTCTCGTTTGTTCTCTCTTCTCTCTGTTCTTGAGCTCCCTCTCTTTCTTTTCTTTGATGGCCTTTGATCTAGCTGGTCTTGGAGAATCTCAGTAGGTGACGTTGGCCGTAGAGTGTACTTAGTATCCCCATGAATGAGGCTGTACCTGTTGGTTCTTCCATCATGCGTGGAGTACCTGTCGAATTGCCAAGGTCTTCCTAACAAGATGTGGGCAGCTTCCATAGGAACCACATCACATAAAATGTTATCTGTGTATCTTCCAATATAGAAGGGAACATGTGCTTGTCGGGTGACACTCAATTCCCCACAGTTACTAAGCTAATGAAGTTTGTAGGGTTTCAGGTGTCTTTGGGTTTGAAGACCAAGCCCCTTGACCAATTCGTGGCTTACAGCATTAGTACAGCTTCCTCCATCAATTACCATACTACAAATTTTGTTTTGAATTACGCACCTTGTATGAAAGAGGTTGTCTCGTTGTTCCCATCATTCCTCCACAACTTGTGCGTTGAGGATTCGTCGGGATACAACAGAGATTCGTCGGGCCGACTTTGGGGGTCGGGGAGCACTAGGGTTGTCTACGGTTGGGGGCCGAGGTCTAAGTCGCCCAGGGCTCGGGGCTTGGGCGGCGGCCCGGGTCATGGACCGGGTGAGAACTCCGGTCCGGGCAGGTACTCGAGGCGCTCCGGGGTCAGGGGGCGTCGGGTTGGGGGTGGATTGGGCGGCGCCGGGGTCATGCAGCTCGTCGGGTGCGTCAGGATTAGGTGGTGTTGGGGCGGAGTCGGTCAGGGCGGGTCCCAGGTCTTGAGCCTCATCGTGTGCGCCGGGGATGGTTGGCGTCGGGTCGGCGTAGGTCAGGATGGCGTCGGGGGCGGCCGGTCCGTCGGGTGGCATCGAGGTTGGGCGCTCAGGTGTCGAGGTTTGGGCGGGCGGCGTCGTGGTCGGGGCCGAGGCCGAGTGCTGGGGCGCTAGGGCCTGGGGCAGCGCCAAGGCGGAGGCCAAGCGCTGGGGCGCTAGGGCCTGGGGCAGTGCCGAGACTGGAGCCGAGCGCTGGGGCGCTAAGGCCTGGGGCAGCGCCGAGGCTGGGGCTGAGCGCTGGGGCGCTAGGGTCTGGGGCAGCGCCGAGGCGGGGGCCAAGCGCTGGGGCGCTAAAGCTTGGGGCAGCGCCGAGGCTGGGGCCGAGCGCTGGGGCGCTAGGGCCTGGGGCGGTGCCGAGGCTGGGGCGCCAGGCCCGGTCGGGCAGTGTTGGTCGAGGCCGGGGCCGCGTGCCGGGGCACCGGAACCGGGCGCCGGGTTGTGCCGGCTTCTCTTGCCAATTGAGCCATGGTGGCTTGTATCTGTTGTAGGACTTGGGAAGCTTCTTCTATTGCCGCTTCTATCTTGTCAAGTCTTTGATTTGCCATGGTTAGTTGGAACAAGTATCTGGCCTCACAAATCTCTCAAAAATCCTCCTCACTCACTCTTGATTTTTCCTCTCGTGTTTTAAGATATAATAGACGCACTCAATAAAAGTAGAACATAAACGCTTCACCTACAAGCAGTTGCAAGTTTCTTCAAAGCTTCGAGGGTAGACTTACCAGTATGTAGGTGCCAGGACTCGAGCTTCTAAGGTCTTCCTTGTAGCTAGGGCTTGGTGAACTCTCCGTCTTGTCCTCGGGCTTCCTTCCGTAGCAAGCGATCTAGGTGTTGGGGTCGGGCAACGAAAGCCTATCTTCTATCCCCTCTTCTTAGGATTGTTCTTACTATCTCGGCAAGGGTGGCCTTTCTTTAGTTGGGTCTTTATATTTTCTTTTGACCTCTTTTCTTTTCTTTTCTTTTTCTTGATCTCGACTTAGGGTTTTGTCGATGGTATAATGGCCACCGGTTTTTCTTTGCCTTACACTTGAAAAGAACTGAATACAGAAATTGAAACAATAGGGATTTTTCGAAACTATTTCTATGAAAGCGATAAAGATATGAATCCAGGGTAACCTGGAGACTGGGATAGATTGTGGTCCTTGAGCTGAACCGTGCTCTGATACCAACTGATGTGAACTGCTGCAACCGTGGGCAGACGACCCTTGAACACCGCAAGTTAGAGATCGTGCAACGAGGTTAAATCGTCGGGAACCGGGGCGGATACGTACTTTGACCCGTCGGCTGTATATAGCCGGGAGCCAGAAGTGTCCAGTCGATGACGCCACGCCAAGAGATGGATGCTCTTGATGATAAGTCGAACCTTAAGCGATGCAACAACGAGCAAAGGCTTGAAGGGAAGAGAACATATGTTCAAACATGGGTTTATTGATTTCCAAAGTTGTCTTACAAGGGTGGCCGGCGGCCTCCTTATATAGGTGAGGGAACAAGCTCTCCTCCCTAAAGACTACTTCCTAAATAATAATAAAATATAGACTCCTAACCTTAATTAGAATCCTAACACGCCTAAACAATTCGACTAAAGAGGAATAAAACATAACATAATAACTGGAGTCTTTAACGTGGAATAAAAGAACTAATTAGGTCAAAAACCCTAATTCGGCGGTGGCATGCAGCTTTGGGCCGGTTGGGCTTCGGTAGCGTCGGGTCCAAGGTTTATTGGGCTCATCAGTTATGTCATTAGAGTACGCAAGGGTTTGAAGTTGTGGAGTAAGGTTAGTGGTTTGGAAGTAGAAGCTTGAATGTTATTTGGCTAAGTTTTGGATGGAGGCTTGGGATTTTGAGGACGAAATCCTTTGAAGTTGTGGAGACTTGTAACATCTCAGTTTCGAGTTTCCAGTCGGGATTCAAAATTCTTGGTTAAACTCGTTGGTTAAAGGTTTGGAGGATTTTTAATTCGAATTTGATTAATCAATTTGCGAGTATAATTTATTCCATTGTCGGAATAAATCTTATTTCGGGTTAACTACTGGGTTCGAGTTTTAAATCATTGGGTTGAACCGATGGTCGAACTAATTGATCCGAACCGAGGCCTCAATCAAATTGCCTATCTATTTCATTAAGGGCTTAGGCCTAATAATTAAGAAGGATGGGAAGAGGGGCTGTTAAGCCCGTGGCTTTGAGGAGAGGGGTGTTTGGGTCGTAGGCCCGCTCGGTTTGAGCAAAGGGGATGAGGGGAAGTTGGGCTTGAGGCCCAGCTGTTGTTGTGGCGTGTTGGGAAAATTTAAGAGGAGAGTAGGGATTGGGCTTCGACCTTCGGCCATCTTTTGTTAAGCAACGTAGGGAAATTAGAGGAGGAGAAGTTAGAGGTTGGTGGTTGTGCACAGAAATCGTGGCACGAAGAACAAGGTAAGGGGCGGCTAGGTTTTGAAGAAAAAGGAAGTGGAGACGAAGAACAAGGTAAGGGCCCGAAGCTGCTTGACCATGAGTTGGCCTCTTGGCCCTTCTCCTGGGTTGGATTCTCCTTTCTTCTCTCCTCTTGGATCAGGCTCAGGGAGTGGCCTGATCGTGGCTCCTGGCTTGGCCTTCCTCGGATCAGCATCCGGGCTCCATTTAGTGATGCTCAGGCCATGCATCACTAGGACTTGCTTTAGCCCTAACTTCTTCAATACTCCTCCGAATTGGGATCCGTTTGTTGGAGGGTGCTCCTGAGTCTTTAATCTATCCAGGGCTGCTGGTAGTTCATGAAAGGCACGAGCCAGTTGTTGGATGGGCCAGAAGTTCTCCTCTGTGGTATCTAGGCCCAATGACACATCTAACTCTTGGCCTTCTTCAAATATGTTCGGGCCCTTTGAGTTCTGCTTCGGCCAATTGTTCAGGAATGCTATCAGGAGGTCTTCAAGGGCTTGTGCTGGTCCAGGGATCGTGGCTTCGATCCTTAAGCTTAGTTCTAGTATTTGGCCCGGTCCGGGGCTCGTACCGGGGTCTATCTTCGGGTGCCAGCTTCTTCTGGCCAGACTTTCTTCATTCTGCTTCGGCCACATATTCTGGAATGTCTCTAGAGGGTCTTGTTCAGGCTCTCGTCTCGAAGTTGGCCCGAAGGTGGCCAGGATCACATCATCCCCCTCTTCTTGAAGAGGATTCGTCCTCAAATCCTTACCTGGTAGTCCTTTAGAAATCAGAAAATTAATCACAAGGGAGTATAGACTTGACCTGGTGGTTCGTTGGCGCTCCATGGGGGGTCGCGCCGTACCAAGGGTGGTACGGGTTCTCGGGGCTCGGGCCTTAGGGCTTCTGGTGATGTCGAGCCGGAGGTGGACAGTGCGGGGCCGGGGTCGGGAGGCGTCGGGCCGGGATCAGGCGGCGTCGGCCGGGGTCAGGCGGCGTCGGGCTGGTCAGGCGCTCGGGAGGTCAGGCGGCGTCGGGCCGGGGTCAGGCGGCGTCGGGCCGGGGTCAGGCGGCATCGGGGAGGGTTCAGGCGGCGTTGGGCCGGGGTCAAGCGGCGTCGGGCCGCGGTCAGGTGGAGTCGGGCCGAGGTCGGTCAGGGCGGCGTTGGGGTCAGGCGGCGTCGGGCTGGGGTCGGTCAGGGTGGCACCGGGGTCATGGGGCCTGTCGGGTGTACTGGGGTCGGGCCGGGGTGGACAAGGCGGCGCCGGGGTCAGGCAGCGCCGGGGGCGGGTCGGGCTCCGGGGACTGGTCGGGCGTCGGGGCTGGGGCCGGTGGCGGTGCTGAACCGGGGCTGGGGCCCAGACTTGTGCCGGGGCTGGGCGCTGGGTCGTCGGGGCTGGGGCCGGGTGCTGGTTCGGTGCTGGGGCTGCTCCGGGTGCTGGGGACGGGACTGGTGCCGGGGCTGGGGCCGGGGCTAGGCGCTAGGGCACTGGTGCTGGGCGCTGGGCGCTCGGGCGCTGGAGGGCCGGGCCAAGGCGCTGGGGCGCCGGGGCTGGGTTCTGGGGCGTTGGGCGCTGCTCGGGCGCTGGCCTGGTGCTGGGCAGGCGCTGGGCTGGTGCTGGGAAGGCGCTGAGAACGGTGCTAGGCCTAGTGCTGGGCACGGTGTTGGGCCTGGTGATGGGCACGGGCCTGGGCACGGTGCTGGCTCCGGAAGCTTCTTCTCTTCTCTCCAGCCTTTCCACCGTCGCTCGTTTGTTGGGGCAGGCTCTCACCGTGTGATCTCATTCTTGGCACTCGTAACAAATAATCCCACTCAAAGGGTTAGTCCCAATATTCAAATTTAAACCAGGTTTAGGGATACCTTGTGTGGTTCGGCTAGGCCTTCCTTGATTTAATGTTGGGACGGGGGCTTGAGCTATTCCAGCTCCTCTCGTCCATGCTTTCCTTGGGAGTTTTTCATCTTCCCTTCGTTCCAACCTCCTAACCGAATCTTCTATGTTGTATAGGGCTAGGGTTTTTTGGATGTGGACCAGGGTAGCTCCAAGATTCCGAAGGTTGTTCTCGATGTTGGCTAATCTCTCGTCTGCCATGGTTAGTACTAGCAAACGGAAGCAATTTTCTATCCCCTCTTCTTAGAAATAAACTTACAACGAAAGGAAATAATGTGGCAAGGTGGCCTTGCTTTCTTTTCTTTTTCTTATCTTATAACTCGAAACTAAAATTGAAATAGAAGGGAAATTTTCGAATCAATTTTCTAAAGAAAGCAATAAAAGGATATGAATCCAGGTGAACCTGGAGACTGGGATAGATTGCGGTCCGTGAGCTGAACCGTGCTCTGATACCAACTGATGTGAACCGCTGCAACCATGGGCAGACGACCCTTAAACACCGTAAGTTGAGACCGTGCAACGAGGTAGAACCTTGGGAACCGGGGGCGGATAAGTACTTTGACCCGTCGGCTGTATATAGCCGAGAACCAGAAGTGTCCAGTCGAAGACGCCACGCCAAGAGATGGATGCTCTTGATGATAAGTCAACCTTAAGCAATGCTCCTCACATTAACTCGAAGGGAAAAGAACATAAGTTCTGAAATATATTTAATCAAAAGGGGGTTCTGAGTACAAGAGGTGGCCAGCGGCCTCCTTATATAGGTGAGGGAACAAGCTCTCCCCCCTAAACACTACTTCCTAAATAATAATAAAATAAAAAAATAAAAAGAGTCCTAATTAGAAAACCTAAAGAGGACTTTAACTAATCCTAATCTAGACTAAAAGGAGGGAAAATTCGGATTCCAATCCTATAAGGGAAAAGAATCCTACCTAAACTAGAACTCCTAAAAAGGAGGCTGGAAAATCCTAAAAACAGCTAAAGGGATTCTGGAATATTCGGCCTAATAAATACCAAATTAATTCTGAAAATTAATCTCTTTGGCAAACTCCTAGAAGACTCCATGGGCTATTACTTTCGTGTTGGACTTCAGTCCAAATTCTATCTCCAAGTAGCCCGTATTCGTCAATCCTTGCCGGGCTAGGAATCTGTCCAGAAATCCGGATTTGGACTCCTATGACTTTAGTGTTGGCCCGAAGCTGCTTGACCATGAGTTGGCCTCTTGGCCCTTCTCCTGGGTTGGATTCTCCTTTCTTCTCTCCTCTTGGATCAGGCTCAGGGGGTGGCCTGATCGTGGCTCCTGGCTTGGCCTTCCTCGGATCAGCATCCGGGCTCCATTTAGTGTTCCTCAGGCCATGCATCACTAGGACTTGCTTTAGCCCTAACTTCTTCAATACTCCTTCGAATTGGGATCCGTTTATTGGAGGGTTCTCCTGAGTCTTTAAGCTACCCAGGACTGCTGGTAGTTCATGAAGGGCACGAGCCAATTGTTGGATGGACCAGAAGTTCTCCTTTGTGGTATCCAGGCCCAAAAACACATCTAACTCTTGGCCTTCTTCAAATATGTTCGGGCCCTTTGAGTTCTGCTTCGGCCAAGTGTTCAGGAATGCTATCAGGAGGTCTTCAAGGGCTGGTGCTGGTCCAGGGATCGTGGCTTCGATCCTTAAGCTTAGTTCTAGTATTTGGCCCGGTCCGGAGCTCGTACCGGGGTCTATCTTCGGGTGCCAGCTTCTTCTGGCCAGACTTTCTTCATTCTGCTTCGGCCACATCTTCTGGAATGTCTCTAGAGGGTCTTGTTCAGGCTCTCGGCTCGGGGTTGGCCCGAAGGTGGCTAGGATCACATCATCCCCCTCTTCCTGAAGAGGATTTGTCCTCGAATCCTTACTTGGTAGTCCTTTAGAAATCAGAAAATTAATCACAAGGGAGTATAGGACTTGACCTGGTGGTTCGTTGGCGCTCCATGGGGGGTCACGCCGTACAAAGGGTGGTACGGGTTCTCGGGGCTCGGGCTTTAGGGCTTCAGGTGATGTCGAGCCGGAGGTGGACAGGGCGGGGCCGGAATCGGGCGGCGTCGGGCCGGGGTCAGGCGGCGTCAGGCCGGGGTCAGGCGGCGTCGAGCCGGGGTCAGGCGGCGTCGGGCCGGGATCAGGGGCGTCGGGCCGGGGTCAGGCGGCGTCGGGCCGGGGTCAGGCGGCGTCGGGCCGGGTTCAGGCGGCGTCGGGCCGGGTTCAGGCGGCGTCGGGCTGGGGTCAGGCGGCGTCGGGCTGGGGTCGGTCAGGGCGGCGCCGGGGTCATGGGGCTTGTCGGGTGTGCTGGGGTCGGGCGGCGTCGGGCCGGGGGTGGACAAGGCGGCGCCGGGGTCAGGCAGCGCCTGGGGCTGGTCGGGCTCTGGGACTGGTCGGGCGCCGGGGGCTGGTCGGGCGCCGGGGCTGGGGCCGGTTGCTGAACCGGGGCAGGGGTCGAGACTAGTGCCGGGGCTGGTGCCGGCGCTGGGCGCTGGGTCACCGGGGCTGGGGCCGGGTGCTGGTTCGGTGTTGGGGCCGGGTGCTGGTTCGGTGCTGGGGCTGCTCTGGGTGCAGGGGACGTGGCTGGTGCCGGGGCTGGGGCCGGGGCTAGGCGCTGGGGCACTGGTGCTGGGCGCTGGGGCGCCGGTGCTGGGGCGCCAGTGCTGGGCGCTCGGGCGCTGGGCGCTGGAGGGCCGGGGCAAGGTGCTGGGGTGCAGGGGCTGGGAGCTGGGGCGCTGCTCGGGCGTTGGGCTGGTGCTGGGCAGGCGCTGAGCACGGTGCTAGGCCTAGTGCTGGGCACGGTGTTGGGCCTGGTGATGGGCACGGTGCTGGCTCCGGAAGCTTCTTCTCTTCTCTCCAGCCTTTCCACCGTCGCTCGTTTGTTGGGGCAGGCTCTCACCGTGTGATCTCGTTCTTGGCACTCGTAACAAATAATCCCACTCAAAGGGTTAGTCCCAATATTCAAATTTAGACTGGGTTTAGGGATACCTTGTGTGGTTCGGCTCGGCCTTCCTTGATTTAATGTTGGGACGGGGGCTTGAGCTATTCCAGCTCCTCTCGTCCATGCTTTCCTTGGGAGTTTTTCATCTTCCCTTCGTTCCAACCTCCTAACCGAATCTTCTATGTTGTATAGGGCTAGGGTTTTTTGGATGTGGACCAGGGTAGCTCCAAGATTCCGAAGGTTGTTCTCCATGTTGGCTAATCTCTCGTCTGCCATGGTTAGTACTAGCAAACGGAAGCAATTTTCTATCCCCTCTTCTTAGAAATAAACTTACAACGAAAGAAAATAACGTGGCAAGGTGGCCTTGCTTTCTTTTCTTTTTCTTATCTTATAACTCGAAACTAAAATTGAAATAGAAGGGAAATTTTCGAATCAATTTTCTAAAGAAAGCAATAAAAGGATATGAATCCAGGTGAACCTGGAGACTGGGATAGATTGTGGTCCGTGAGCTGAACCGTGCTCTGATACCAACTGATGTGAACCGCTGCAACCGTGGGCAGACGACCCTTAAACACCGTAAGTTGAGACCGTGCAACGAGGTAGAACCGTCGGGAACCGGGGGCGGATAAGTACTTTGACCCGTCGGCTGTATATAGCCGGGAACTAGAAGTGTCCAGTCGAAGACGCCAAGCCAAGAGATGGATGCTCTTGATGATAAGTCAACCTTAAGCAATGCTCCTGACATTAACTCGAAGGGAAAAGAACATAAGTTCTGAAATATATTTAATCAAAAGGGGGTTCTGAGTACAAGAGGTGGCCGGCGGCCTCCTTATATAGGTGAGGGAAGAAGCTCTCCTCCCTAAACACTACTTCCTAAATAATAATAAAATAAAGAAATAAAAAGAGTCCTAATTAGAATACCTAAAGAGGACTTTAACTAATCCTAATCTAGACTAAAAAGAGGGAAAATTCGGATTCCAATCCTATAAGGGAAAAGAATCCTACCTACACTAGAACTCCTAAAAAGGAGGCTGGAAAATCCTAAAAACAGCTAAACGGATTCTGGAATATTCGGCCTAATAAATACCAAATTAATTCTGAAAATTAAGCTCTTTGGCAGACCCCTAGAAGACTCTATGGGCTACAACTTTCGTGTTGGACTTCAGTCCAAATTCTATCTCCAAGTAGCCCATATTCGTCAATCCTTGTCGGGCTAGGAATCTGTCCAGAAATCCAGATTTGGCCTCCTATGACTTTAGTGTTGGCCCGAAGCTGCTTGACCATGAGTTGGCCTCTTGGCCCTTCTCCTGGGTTGGATTCTCCTTTCTTCTCTCCTCTTGGATCAGGCTCAGGGGGTGACCTGATCGTGGCTCTTGGCTTGGCCTTCCTCGGATCAGCATCCGGGCTCCATTTAGTGATGCTCATGCCATGCATCACTAGGACTTGCTTTAGCCCTAACTTCTTCAATACTCCTCCGAATTGGGATCCGTTTGTTGGAGGGTGCTCCTGAGTCTTTAAGCTATCCAGGGCTGCTGGTAGTTCATGAAAGGAACTAGCCAATTGTTGGATGGGCCAGAAGTTCTCCTCTGTGGTATCTAGGCCCAAGGACACATCTAACTCTTGGCCTTCTTCAAATATGTTCGGGCCCTTTGAGTTCTGCTTCGGCCAATTGTTCAGGAATGCTATCAGGAGGTCTTCAAGGGCTTGTGCTGGTCCAGGGATCGTGGCTTCGATCCTTAAGCTTAGTTCTAGTATTTGGCCCGGTCCGGGGCTCGTACCGGGGTCTATCTTCGGGTGCCAGCTTCTTCTGGCCAGACTTTCTTCATTCTGCTTCGGCCACATATTCTGGAATGTCTCCAGAGGTCTTGTTCAGGCTCTCGGCTCGGGGTTGGTCCGAAGGTGGCCAGGATCACATCAGAGTGGCTATTCTACTATTTCTATAAATCTGTGTCGTGTTTGGAGATTTGCCTTTAAGGGTCTGTTTGGCAGGGGTTGTGGTGGTATTTCAGAGAATTGAGCTTAACTCCTTCGTTAGAGCTTCGATTGACGAACCGTCAGGACCAGTGGAATCAGGACAGCGAGACGGACATTTCTAGACAGAATTCAGAGTATGCAATTTAGGCTAAGGTGAGGGCTTAGCGTCAATATGTAGAGACGTGAGGAATTACAATCCGACATAGTAATTAATAGGGATGCATGAACTGGAGAGTTGAAAATGGTTAATTAGATGTTTTGGGTTGCTAATTACTGATGTGCTTATGTGTAGATTCAATTGGTTGTGATACGTGATGCATGGTTGGACTTGTTTGAATGTATAGTTGACTGGTTCGATTGAATAGTTGGTTAGGTACTAGAATGAGGGTTTAATTCATGAATGCGCAAAATATATATCTATATGTGGTTGTGGAATGTTGGTTGCAGGAGGATGGCCTTGCCAATGTGGGGTCGTCCTAACGATGAATAGGAGGGTGACCCTAGACCTTGCGACATGATCACAACTTTGTTTTTATTATTATAGGTGGGTGGTCGGTAAGGCTATTAGTCCACCCGTAATAAGTGTGGATTTGTGACGTTGATTTGTGACGTGGATTTGTGATGTGGGATTGTGTTGTGGATTTGTAAAGTGGAATTGGAAGTGGAATTGATAAAATGGAATTGGCTAAATGGAATTAAAATGATAGAATCGGAAGGAGCCAACGTTAGCCCAATTGTGTTTCACCCACCGACGGACCGGTGGTTAGGGCCTACCGATGGACTAGTAGATTAGCCTCCCGACGGGGAGTGGAATTGTGGAATTATGGAATTGTGGATATGTGACGTGTTCCCCATGCGGTAGGGGAGCACGAGGCCGGCTGGGTAGCGGGGGAACAACTCCTTATGGTGCCTAATTGACTAAATTAGTTAAACGAAATGTGAACGGTCGTGTGTATGTTGTGCTGATGTGATTGTGAGCTGATATGTGATATGTTGTTGGGTCGTGTTTGTGTTGGTTTCATTTATGATGGCTTTGATGTTGTGGATGTTTGATTATGTATGACTATTGGATGATATTGTTGGGGGTGATGCATGATGGGAATAGGGGTAGAGTGAAATGACTGAACACTTACAACTATCTTATTAGGATGTTAAAATGAACTAAAGTGTGGGTCCCATTGTTGTATTCCAATGTGGGAGTCTAGGATGCTCCCTAGGTAGTTCGACGCATAGTTAAGCCCATTGGGTTCACTCAGTTTCATTAGGAAACTGATTCCCTCTTAGTCTCTCTCTCTTTCAGTTAGAAGTAGTTGGTGAGCCGAGCTTGGAGCAGCAGTGGTTAGTAGTTGGAGCTAGGAGTTGAGCCAGAAGACTAAAGGATGGTGACCGAGGACGTGGATGTTTTTATGAATTTTTATTTCAGTTGACAGTATTGGGGGTTTTAAGAGTTATTTAATGTTGATGTCGATTATAAGTGTTGGTTGATTGTGGTTTGAAATGTATTTAAGTGGGGATCCCCGTGTTTGTTTTAATGATTTTATTTTATCAGTTTAAGTATTGTTGGTTTTGAATTGGTTATTTGGTTTGATTTATTGCCAGTAACATTGGTTCCCGGTCTAACCAATGGGTTTGACGTGGGAGATTTGGGGTGGGTGTTACAAGGGTATCGGAGCCTAGTTTGTCTTTGCTGCATAGGTGAACTGTTGGTTTTGTTAGAGGATTAGCTACCCTCTAATGGAAGGGGTAGAACGCCAATGAAGTACTGACATTCCAAGGGTCTTTCAAACGATTTTATTTATTTATTATTTTTTGGGTTGAGTTTTTGAAATGAAAGTGAGATTTTAAGAAAGAAAGTGATTTGAAAATTTGTCAACTGAAATGTTTTTTTTTCCTCGGTCCTCTGAAGTCACGAAGGAAGCCAATAGATGAAAGGTCGCAACTTTGGGCAAGTAGTTAAGTTAGAATGGAGTGTCGGGTATGGAGAAGTGAATGGACTGTAGAAGTAGAGGTTGTAGTTAATTAGGACGTTAACTGCTAAGCGAGTATACAAGGAAGGAAGGCAGTAGTGCTGGACTTAGGCGACGACAGTTATGTCAGTAGAGTACGCAAGGGTTTGAAGTTGTGGAGTAAGGTTAGTGGTTTGGAAGCAGAAGCTTGGATGTTATTTGGCTAAGTTTTGGATGGAAGCTTGGGATTTTGAGGATGAAATCCTTTGAAGTTGTGGAGATTTGTAACATCCCGGTTTTGAGTTTTCGGTCAGGATTCAAAATTCTTGGTTAAACTCGTTGGTTAAAGGTTTGGAGGATTTTTAATTCGAATTTGATTAATTAATTTGCGAGTATAATTTATTCCATTGTCGGAATAAATCTTATTTCGGGTTAATTGCTGGGTTCGAGGTTTAAATCATTGGGTTGAACCGATGGTCAAACCAATTGATTCGTCCCGCGGCCTCGATCAGACTGCCTATCTATTTCATTAAGGGCTTAGGCCTAATAATTAAGAAGGATGGGAAGAGGGGCTGTTAAGCCCGTGGCTTTGAGGAGAGGGGTGTTTGGGTCGTAGGCCCGCTCAGTTTAAGCAAAGGGGATGAGGGGAAGTTGGGCCCGAGGCCCAGCTATTGTTGTGGCGCGTTGGGAAAATTGAAGAGGAGAGGAGGGATTGGGCTTCGACCTTCGGCCCATTTTTTGTTAAGCAACGTAGGGAAATTAGAGGAGAAGTTAGAGGTTGGTGGTTGTGCAAAGAAATCGTGGCACGAAGAACGAGGTAAGGGGCGGCTGGGTTTCGAAGAAAAAGGAAGTGGAGACGGAGAAAGCTTCGGCCGGCGATGGAAATCAAGGAGAAGGAACCCGAAGAAGAGAGGCTCCCTCTCCGTGACGACGATGGACGAAGGAAGTGCCGGGAGCCGATGGTGGCGGATTGCAGTTGCGGTTTGGTTTTATCGAAGGATCGAATGCCGCAGATCGGCGAGAGGAAGAAGAAAACAGAGAGATGCGGAGGCGTCAGAGTCTTTGGTGGCGATGGTGATGGTGTTTCGATCGTGTTCCAAGAATTTGGGAGTGCGGCGACGGCGGCGGGACCTCGCCGGCGGCGAGTAGTTTCGTCGGAAAAGAAGAAGAGCGAGACTGTCACCCTTTGCAGAGTTTAGTAACCTTCCGGGCAGTTCCATGAAGTTTAGTGATCTCCTTGAAGTTTCTGAAAGTTGAGTGGCTATTCTGCGATTTCTATAAATCTGTGGCGTGTTCGGAGATTTGCCTCTAAGGGTCTGTTTGGCAGGGTTGTGGTGGTATTTCAGAGATTCGAGCTTAACTCCTTCGTTAGAGCTCTGATTGACGAACCGTCAGGACCAGTGGAATCAGGACAGCGATATGGACGTTTCTAGACAGAATTCAGAGTATGAAATTTAGGTTAAGGTGAGGGCATAGCGTTGATAGGTAGAGACGTGAGGAATTACAATTCGACATAGTAATTAATAGGGATGTATGAATTGGAGAGTTGAAAATGGTTAATTAGATGTTTTGGGTTGTTAATTGCTGATGTGCTTATGTGTAGCTTCAATTGGTTGTGATACGTGATGCATGGTTTGACTTGTTTGAATGTATAGTTGACTGGTTCAATTGAATGGTTGGTTAGGTGGCTAGAATGAGGGTTTAATTCATGAATGCACAAAATATATATCTATATGTGGTTGTGGAATGTTGGTTGCAGGAGGATGGCCCTGCCAATGTGGGGTTGTCCTAACGATGAACATGAGGGTGACCCTAGACCTTGCGACATGATCACCTCTTTGCTTTTATTATTACAGGTGGGGTAGTCGGTAAGGCTAGCAGTCCGCCCGTAATAAGTGTGGATTTGTGATGTTGATTTGTGACGTGGATTTGTGATGTGGGATTGTGTTGTGGATTTTTAAAGTGGAATTGGGAAGTGGAATTGATCAAATGGAATTGGGTAAATGGAATTAAAATGATAGAACCGGAAGGAGCCAACGTTACCCCAATTGTGTTTCACCCACCGACGGACTGGTGGTTAGGGCCTACCGACGGACTGGTGGTTAGGGCCTACCGACGGACTGGTAGATTAGTCTCCCAACGGGGAGTGGAATTGTGGAGTTATGGAATTGTGGAGTTATGGAATTGTGGAGTTATGGAATTGTGGATATGTGACGTGTTCCCCATGCGGTAGGGGAGCACGAGGCCGGCGGGGTAGCGGGGGAACAACTCCTTATGGCTCCTAATTAACTCACTTAGTTAAACAAAATGTCAACGGTCGTGTGTGTGTTGTGCTGGATGTGATTGTGAGCTAATATGTGATATGTTGTTGGGTCGTGTTTGTGTTGGTTTCATTTATGATGACTATGATGACGTGGATGTTTGATTATGTATGACTATTGGATGATATTTTTGGGGTGATGCATGATGGGAATAGGGGTAGAGTGAAATGACTGAACACTAAGAACTATCTTATTAGGATGTTAAAATGAACTAAAGTTTGGGTCCCATTGTTGTATTCCAATGTGGGAGTCTGGGATGCTCTCTAGGTAGTTCGACGCATAGTTAAGCCCAGTGGGTTCACTCAGTTTCATTAGGAAAATGATTCCCTCTTAGTCTCTCTCTCTTTAAGTTAGAAGTAGTTGGTGAGCCGATCTTGGAGCAGCAGTGGTTAGTAGTTGGAGCTAGGAGTTGAGCCAGAAGACTGAAGGATGGTGACCGAGGACGTGGATGTTTTTATGTATTTTTCTTTCAGTTGATAGCTTGGGCGTTTTAAGAGTTATTTAATGTTGATGTCGATTATATGTTTTGGTTGATTGTGAATTGAAATGTATTAAAGTGGGGATCTCCGTCTTTGTTTTAATGATTTTATTTTATCGGTTTAATTATTGTTGGTTTTGAATTGGTTATTTGGTTTGATTTATTGCTAGTAACACCGGTTCCCGGTCTAACCAATGGGTTCGACCTGGGCGATGCGGGGTGGGTGTTACAACGGGTGTTTCAGGAAGTTTGGTTTTGAGCTTGCGGGTTAGGCACTCAATAATTAGCACTAACCCTCTTCTTTCTACTTTCTGTTTATGTTTTCTGGTTAGGTTTATAAGTCTATGGAGCTGGATCTAGAGAAAGAGCAGGCAGGATTCTCGGTAGTTGAGTTGGATTGCCACGTATCACCAACTGGTTGGTGGACCGGACTTGTAGTTGCCTTTGACCACTCATGGTCACTCGGGCCATTTATCTTACGGAAACCCTAACCATCATGGGTCTTCGACTTCCGTTAATCATTTACAGGCTTTGACAACCTTTGCTCTCCTATAGTTTGGACCCAAAAGGTTTTAGGCCCATCAATTACCCTTGACTATCGTGTGAGGGACTATCTTCATCGTCTCTTTCAGATACTCAAAGTTGTCTTTAGCGTTACTTCATTTGGTTTGTTGGACATTCATGCCCCTATTCTACAATGTGATCTCCTATGCGTTTTCCCCTTGGCCTTTGTTTGTGGAATCTTTCCATTTTATTAGTTCCTGCTTGTTGAAGCTGCATTTTGTGAATTTCTTCTTGTGGAAGCGGTTCATACACATGTCATCGAACTTTGCCCCAAGTATTTCCTTTTAGCATTCCGGGGTGGCCATCATTTGTTTCCCCTAGCTTCTATATCCTCCCACGTTCGTGGATATCTTGCTTTGCAAATAAGCCTCTGCATGTGTGGCTGTACAGCTACGTGTCCTGGAAGGTGTCTGATGTCTCACATATGGGCATTCAATCTTGTGACACGTAGCCCTTCTAACACTATCTCATTGGATGACATATGGTCAAGGGCTACATGGGGCTCATGTGCCAGCGAGACGACTCACTTGCCATGTCATCTATATAAATTCTCCGAGTTTGTCCTCATTTGTTTCTTCATACCTTCTCTATAATTTCAAAGCTCCTAAACGTTGAAAGTTAATCTCTGATAGAAAGAAATATGTTACGCCTCTCCCCCATATTTGATACGTTTTCATGTGGTATTTAAGGGTTAATGTTGTTCTTTTACTGGTTTTGATAAACTTTTTGAATATTCGTCTCAATTGGCCTCTCGGGATCATTATGGTCCATTTTCATGTTTTCCAAGGCGTTTTTGATGGGTTTTCAGGAAATAAAATTATTTAGAAAACATGGATACGAAGTCGCGGTTCAAACTGTGCTCAAATCGGAGTCAGACACTCAAGATCTCAAGTTCTGAACTTTTAACGCTACGTTAGGTCGTCATGCTAGGTAGGGTTAGCATGACTGCAACAAGACGCTAAGGAAGGAAAAGGAGGATAACATCCCATCATCAAGAATCAGCGTGCAGATGGTGTGTAATCGGCATGCATGTCAATTACACGCCGGTCACACGCCGCGGCACTAGGTAGAATTCTATAAATAGGGTTTTTGGAAACCTAATTGCAAGAGAAAGACTTCGTTCCTAGCTCGTTTGTTAGTGGCTAATGTTGAGTTCTATTTGACTCTATCCAGTGAGGTTAAGATTCGTGTCAATGTTATGTTGAAAGATCTCATCTGGCTTGTTAGAACTGTTTTAGTCCAAAGTTGTGACCCGAAAGGGGAAACTTGCTTTACCCTTATTTCTCTCCCATTTCATGCAACCTATGTTTTGTCTTTGCGCGCTTTGAACGATTTTTTGTCAAACCCCTACTTCCATCCCCTTTGAGCCCGTGCTCGAGTTAGCCCGTTATAGCATTAGCCAACCTTGTCTTGAGATTGTGATTACGAAGTGTGTGTGTTTTGTTTGTTCTACCAATTTGAACATCTCTCTTACAATTGAGTAAGCCAGACCTAGAGACCCTCGAGAAATACAACCCTAGCCAAAAGCTACGTATCTTTGGTCACACTTTCTACAATGATCAAATTTTAGCATCGTTGTCGGGGAATTCATATTTTGGTCTGAAACATTTTGAGTTTCTATGTTCCACCTTTTTACAATTTTGTTTTTATTCTTTGATTGTTTGCTTGTATCTGTGATAAGGATTGCATACTTGTCACTCCTTGTTCTTCTTTGGTTGTTTATGCAGCATCCCGAAGACTTTGAGAATCCTTTCCACGAAGATACGGTGGATGCAAGGAGATCGTTGGCAGATTTCACCTAGCTTGTGGTGGGATAAGCTGGAAGAAGCATTGTTCTACCCCATATTGTAGCAGCAGACTTCGAGCTGAAGCCACATCTGATAAATATGGTCGCCAATAAACCATATCATGGGATTTTTGAAGAGTACCCAGCCGCGCACATTGGGAACTTCCATGAGCTCTCCAATACCTACAAGCAGCAGAGAGTTTTACCGAATGCTATTCACCCCATGGTGTTTCTTTTCTCACTTGTGGGAGCAGCAAAGAGGTGGCTCAATAGTCAACCTGGTTTTCACCAATTGGAGGCAGCTTGCCCAAGCATTCTTTGAGGAATTCTTTCCACCCTCCAAGATTTCAGAGTTTCAGAAGAGGATTGCGCGATTCATGCAGTTGGATGATGAATCATTGTACGAATGCTAGTACAGATTCGAAAAACTCCTGAGAGCTTGCCCACAACATGGGTTCGGAGACGTACAACTTGCCAATTTCTTTGGCACCAGTTTAAATGATGCGACAACAATGACAGTGAATTAGTTGGCGCAAGGTGATGTTTCTGTTCTGTCTCCATAAAGGGCTCTTGCTCATTATGCCTCAGTTGCGAAACAAAGTAGAATGTGGACGAGGAGAGCTCTTCTTCGTGATTCTAGTAAGGGAGACTGATGACACGCTTTTGGCGTGCTTCAAATAACTAATCTACCAAGGCAGACTAGATCGTATTCTACTCGAGGTCTCTTCTTCTTGTCTACTCAAATATGTTGGCAAATTACTCAAGTTGAAACAGGTTATGCGTGGTGTGAGTTCCACGACTTCTAATCTAATAAAAAAAGGAAAATAAAAGATAGAAAGATTAAAAAGGTTGACTAACGAGAAGATAGACAATCTTAGATTTCGAATCCCCCTTAGATTACCAAAGCATTGGCAATCACAAGACCAGCGGTTTTCAATTCTAATTCAATCGGTTTCTATACACCACCATAACTCCTGACCCTTAGGCTTAAGACTGGCGAATGTTTGCTCTATCCGATCTAGCTACCAAGATTAATTAGTCGCCCGGGTACGGTTGCCTCTCGCAACGACTAAACTAATTGGTGGAATTACTAACGATTTATGAGCTACTCTTGCAGTGGATTAACCCTAACTGGTTCCTACGAAAGGCACACTCCAATGAATAGGTTAATTGGTTGAATTGATGTTTTAAAGAGAGGCGAGCGTTCACTTCTATCCTCAACTTAACAAGAATCTAAACTAGGTGATCAAGGAAGACAAGTTTATGCGCCAAAGCAGGGAAGCTGTCTGGCGACTAACCCTAGCTTGCATAAACCTAATCTAGGCGACCAACCAGAAGAGAAACATAAACAACGAAGAGCAAAACAACCATGCAAAGAGAAACTGATTGAACTTCGAATCTAATTACCGCCGATCTATGACCGCTTTAAAGCCCTGGGTCACTTAGGGTTCATCTAATCTAAGCTCTACAAGTTCAGTTACTCATAACGATAACAGCAGAATCAAAGGCAACAAAAGAAATCATCATACAGAGGAAGAACAGATAAGAACTGAAAAACCTAATTCTGACGACTCCGGCGAAGCTTTGATCTCCTGGATCTTCAACTTTAAGCTTCGAGCTCTCCGAGGTGGAAGGATGGCGTCACGATCTCTCCACGGATCTTCGAACTCTCTAAACTCTATCTATCGACCCTAAGGTCGTGGCTAATCAACCAAAATTCGTGTATATTCAATCTGGCTTCAAAAAGTCTAAATATAACCCTAGAAACCCTTTACAAGTTGGAAAAGGCTGAATTTTCCCGTCTGGGAGCTTACACGGCGTGTAAGCTCACAGTGCATTTAGTGTACACGGCGTGTAAGCTCCAAAACGCAGCGTTTTGAGCTGTGCAGAGTTCCAACTTGTTTCGATCATTTCTGCTCCGTTTGAACTCCGATTTGGTCCTCGTTTGAAGCGTTGGACTCGTGAGAGAGTCCTCTATAATGTGGTAACCTGGGGGCTCAACATAAAAGCTCACAAAAAGGATAAAAATAGCCAAGAAATGGACAATGTATGCACTAGGAGCCTAAAATTACATAATAAACACATATTCACCAAATACTCATCAAAATGGCATCAAAGGGGCATGAAATGTCGCTTAAATGGGGCTGAAAATCACGTCAAATCGAGTGTCATCAATACCCCACACTTAAGCTTTTGCTTGTCCTCAAGCAAACTGAAGTAGAACACACTCAAATTCACAAATGACACGAGATTAAACTGAGATTCAATTCTAACGATTTGGGTTAGACTGTTCCACGCAGAAAAAGTGACCTACACGTGCAAGAACATCAACCAAACAAGTTTTTGATCTTACTAATTTCTGCACACTTCAAGTAGTGGTTTTAACAAAGCTCGTTTCTTGGCAAAACAATTAATTATGATTAACCGACTACGATAACACCAATTCTAATAAAAAAGACTTTAAGCTCTAGCCACGATGTGGACGCGGAGGTAGGAAAAGTTACGTGGCTATCGAGTCGACTTCATTCGCCTCTAGATTTGTACGTTACATGTTCTAGCTAGGACTGATTTAAACAACAATTTCTTTCAAGATTCAAACTTTCTCCATTGATTTACTGCATACTAGTGCTCGATACCAAACACTTCACTTAGGTGTTGGACCTGCCTAGCTCACAGTATTTGTGCTTATGCTAGTGCTCAACCCGAACACTTCACTTAGGTGTCGGGCTTGCCTAACTTTATTTTCAACACTTTAAAGAACTTTAACATTAATTTGAACAACTCAATTACTTGATTTAACCATTTAGTCACTTAATCCTAGCTAGTTATAACTTTTTACACAAGATTTTGAATTGGATTTCCGTCTAATCACATGTGATCAAATATGGAGTGAAAACATGGGAGAAAGCTAGCATTTATCATCTTAGAACGGTGTTATCGAGCTTTGTTATTAACAAGTCAATCAATTCAATTAATTCAAGTTTCAACTACCGAAGTGATTTGTGATCTGTTCTGACCTAGACTCGTTTAATATCAGTTCTGACACGTTGGTTACAGGTTCTAAGTGGAATAGTCTAGACGTCATTGTTCAAAATTGAAGTCAATTTAACATCAAAAGTCAAGAATTGAGCAATTCTATGCTAGAGAAATTTCAAATATGAACCATAGAATCACTGAAAATCAAGCAAGATCATGCATAATCCTAGAATCCTATACCCCACACTTAAACGGTTCTGTGTCCTCACAGGACTAAACTATAGTAGAGAGATACGAAGAACCTGTGACGAGATGGTCGGTGTAGGGGATGAACACAGAGAGTCCGGAGTAGAGCGGAATAGCTACTCAAGTTCCTACAAAAACAAAAACAACAAAAAGATCAAAAGGATATCGGGACAAGTGTCCCGGATCCACACAGAATAAAAGTCGAACAAAGAAGGTTTAGGGAATTTTGAAAATATTTAGACTTTTTTCTTTTTTTTTTCAAATCACGGCACGACACTCCTAGAGCAATCTAGATCATCGAAGCTCAATCAGTTCAGAAAAAAATCACACCGAAATAGCAGGCACGCAAAACCAGGTAGACCAGAATTAAACTCGTCAAAAATCAACAATCAGCATGTCAAAAGATTCGAAATTGAAAACCCAGTAACTAACCTTTTAGACACGACTCAAGAAGATGGACAGAAAGCGACGAAGTTGGCCAAAAATGTGAAAAGCTTATTTCGGGGATAACCGAAGCTACAGAGCTCCGATTTGGATGATCAAGTATGCGTTAGAATCGGACCGAAAAAGGAAACTGATTTTCAAAATAGACACAAGTTTTCGGCGAAAACTATGGAATTTTTCGCCGAAAACTTCTTCGAAAATAGGCAAAAAATAAAGAGGACGCCATTGTTTGTTTTTATGAGATAGTTTTCGGCGAGAAATTATAATTCTCGCCGAAAACCTAATTTAATTTTTTTTTTTCAAAACCCAATCGAAACGAATCAAAATGAAAGGAAATTAAACTGACACTTTGGCTCCCCCGAACCTGGTTCGAACAACGAAAAAGACTGACTCAAAAATTCAAAAACGGACTCCAGCCGTGGGTTGCCTCCCACAAAGCGCTCTCTTTTAACGTCCTTGAGCCGGACGGTACCTGTTAGGGACCCCAACTCAGAAGCTCCTTAAAGTCAATCGCCTTCTTCAAGGCCAGCGGTTTAGTGCCAGATAGCAATCCAGAAGTGTGATGCAGCCGGTAGTGCTCCAATAGATCGCGGTTCTGGTTGGATGACCAGTTCTTCTCGAATTCTCCTTGATGACACTCAAATTGACGTGATTATCAGCATCATTTAAGCGACATTTCCTTGCTTAAGACATGGTTTTTAGGGTAGAATAACGAATATTCAATCAATTGCCCTATCTCGTGCCATTTGTGTTACCTTGGCCCGTTTCGGGTCTATTTGATGGTTTTCTAGTGTAGCACAGGTTTTTGCCGTCAAATAAAGTAGCCAAGGACGTGTCTAAGGCATTGGAACCTCGAGGAATTGCACCGGAATCGATCTGAGGAGTCAATCGAGTCGAACCAAAGTCTGCCCCGGTTTACAAAGGAGATTTCGCCGAAAATACCCTAGCATTTTCGGCGAAAATACATGCACAAAATCACTGATGTCAACTGAAGGAAGTTTTCGGCGAAAACCCTAAGTTTTTGCCAAAAACTGTTGGACCGAAAATTACATAAGAAAGCAACCGGTGGGCTTCCCATTTACACTAAGATTTTCGGCGAAAATACCCTAGTATTTTCGGTGAAAATATCAGGCAAAATCCGACTGAATTAGGGTTAAGTATAAATACTTAACCGGCGGCCCAAAATAATATACTTTTTCATAATATACTTTTCATAATCATAATTCCAAGGATTCTCAAGAGTTATTGATGTGAACCGCTGCGACCGTGGGCAGACGACCCTTAAGCACCGCAAGTTGAGACCGTGCAATGAGGTAGAACCGTCGGGAACCGGGGGCGGAAAGTACTTTGACCCGTCGGCTATATAACAGCCGGGAACCAGAAGTGTCCAGTCGAAGACGCCACGCCAAAAGATGGATGCTCTTGATGATAAGTCGATCCTTCAGTATCGCGTCATGCAGATACAATAAGGGTTTCAGAACAGAGTTCTTTCAAAGGGGGTTTATTTCATCAAAGTCTGACTTACAAGGGTGGCCGGCGGCCTCCTTATATAGGTGAGGGAACAAGCTCTCCTCCCTAATCACTACTTCTAAATAATAATAAAATAAAGAGTCCTATTCCTAAATAGTCTCCTAAAAACCCCTAAATAATCCTACTAAAAAGGAATAAACATAAAATAATAGTTGTAGTCTTTAAAGCAGAATAAAAGACCTAAATTAGGTCAAAAACCCTAATCTGGCCGCGTACGGCTGCTCGGGCCAGTTGGGCGCGTGTGGCGGCCCGGTGGGCTTGACCGGCCGAACGCCGGGCTTGACTCGGGTGGCGGACGCGGGCTTCGGCTTCGGGCGGGCTCAGTGACCGGACTTCTTGTCCAAAAGATATGTTCTTCATGTCCGGCTCCATAAAACTCCCTTGATCAGCCCGGCTGCTGGTTTAGGGCTTGTGGTTGCTCTCTCCTTGGTCCTTCTTTCTTTCCGCTCGGGCCTTCTTCTTTAAGCTTCAGATAGGCCTCCAGGTAGCTTTGGACGTAGCTCTCTGTGGTCAGCCCAAGTGTTATGCTTCGGGGCCAAGGACTCCAAGTCTTCTCATGCCTCGGCTCAGGTTCAGTCTTTAATAGCTCTCCTCTTCGGGCCAAGGGTTCCTGGATTCTCTTCCTTCTGTACTCCAGAAATGCTTCCAAAGGGTCACTCAAGAACCGACTTCTTCTTCAGGGCTCCTGGAGGTTAGACTAGGAACGGGCTGAAGCTTCTCTTCGGTGTTAGGGCTTATACCCTCGGCCAACAGCATGGCTTGGGACAACATTCCCTTCCGCGGAGTCTTTCTACCTGCAAGTGAAGGATTTATGCGATATTTCTTGTCATACCTTGGCTTTAGGGCTCGAGGATGGCCTGCCCTTGGATTCATGCGCGTCTTGAAAGGCACTAGTGTCTTGCCTAGGCCAGGGGATCCTGGTGGGGTGTAGGAATACCGGTTGGCATCGGGGCAGCATTATTGGATCATATCATCCCCCTCTTCTTGCCTTGGATTTGTCCCCAAATCCATCTCGGATCCTTTCCTAACACTCATCATCCTCTTCTAGTTTTCAGCAGCATTATCCTTAGACTGAGGAGTGTCACTTGATTCAGTGATTGACCAGGGCTCGGGTCCTTCAGCACTCTCTCCTTCAGTCTCCATCGCTCCTTCTCCTGAAAAACTATCAACAAGGCTCGGGAAGGTAGCGGGTGAGAGCTCCTTACTCATCTCCACATCCGGGTCAGCATCCAGATCCTCGTTGCTCGGGGCAGCTCTGAAAACTCGTCAGGAGGTGATCTCCCATTGAATCTGGGGTGCACAGGGGACCGTCGCTGAAGCGTCGGGTCGGGGCACGGGGGTGCCGGAGGTACCGGAGGTGAACCAGGGCACTTCGGGCAGGGCGGCGGCGCCAGGTAGTGGGGTGGCGTCGGGCAGTGGTACGGTGGTGGGCAGTAGGAAACTGGCAGCGGCGACCAGTGGTGAGGTGACGGCGGGCAGTAGGAAGCCGACGGCGGCGGCCAGTGGTGAGGCGACGGCGGGTAGTAGGAAGCCGACGGCGGCGGCCAGTGGTGAGGTGGCGGCGGGCAGTGGAGAACTGGCGGCGGTGGGTGGTGGGAAGCCGGTGGCGTCGAGCATCATCACGTCGGGGCAGCCAGGGTCGGGTAGGACCGGGGCTGAGCGTCAGGCAGGGACGCGCCGAGATCGTGGTCGGGGGCCTCGTCGGGGGGCCTTGGGCAGCAACTGGTCGGGCAGGGTAGCGCCGGGTGCTGGGGCGCTAGGACTGAGCGGGTAGCGCCAGTCGGGGCTGGGCGCTGGGGGGCCGGGGCCAGGTAGGGCAGCACCGGGGCTGGGGCCGAGCACTAGGGTGCTGGGGCCTGGGGCAACGTCGGAGCTGGGGCCGAGCGCTGGGGTCTGGGGTAGCGCTGGGGCTGGGGCCGAACGCTGGGGCGCTGGGGCCTGGGGTAGCGCTGGGGCTGGGGTCGAGCGCTGGGGCGCTGGGGCGCTGGGGTCTGGGGCAGCGCCGGGGCTGGGGCCTAGCGCTGGGGCGCTGGGGCCTGGGGTAGCGCTGGGGCTGGGGTCGAGCGCTGGGGCGCTGGGGCCGAACGCAGGGGCGCTGGGGTCTGGGGCAGCGCCGGGTCTGGGGCCGAGCGCTGGGGCTGGGGCTGAGCACTGGGGTGCTGGGGCCTGGTCGGTCAGTGCCGGGGCTGGGGCCAGGGCTGGTGCCAGGGCTGGTGCCGGGGCTGAGGCCGGGGCAGGGGCCGGGGCTGAGGCCGGGGCTGGTGCTGGGGCTGAGGCAGGGGCGCCGGGTGCTAGGGTTTTGAAAGTGAACCCTGCAAACTTTTCGAGCCCTTCGGGCTGAACTTTTTCTCCTTCATCTGACTCCTCTTCTTCTTCCTTCTTCTCCTCTTTTTCATCGTCCGTCTCGATTCCTCCTTCTCTTACTACCATCGTCCGTTGGTTAGGGCAGTCCCTTGAGATGTGTCTTCTACCTTGACACTTAAAACATACAATTCCACGAGGACGTGGGTTAGAATTCTGAACCGTAGAAGTAGGTTGGGCAGCTGTTACCAGTGGTGCCGAACCCCTAGGGTTAGGGTTTGGTCGTGCACTTGAGCCTCGGGGCTGGTCGAGCTTCCATGGGGCTTGGCTTGTGACCGAGCCTTTCCACGGGGCAGTGGCCGATCTTCTGGGGTAGCCTCTCCTCAATTCCCTCTCCACACGGTTGGCTAGGCCCTTAAGATCCTCGTAGTCAACGTAGTTAAGTAGGTTGACTTGATGCATGATCTCGGGGTGTAGCCCACCCACAAACCGGGCTATCTTCGCTTCAGGCTCTTCTCTGAGGTCGAGTCTAGCTACCAACATCTCTATCTCCTTGGTGTATTGCTCCACGGACATGGTGCCTTGCTTTAAGTTCCGGAGGGATGTGTGTAGGTCTCGGGTGTAGGTGCTAGGAACGAACTTCTTCCTCATGATCCTCTTGAGGTCTCGCCACGACTCGATAGGGTCCTCCTCATCTCTTTGGACCCGTTCTTTGAACTGGCTCCACCATAGGGCAGCATAGTCAGTGAATTCAAGGGTGGCAAGGATTACCTTCTTACGTTCGGAGTAGTGGTGGCACTCGAGGAAATCCTCCATACTTCTCTCCCAATCTAGGTACTCGTCGGCATTGTATTTGCCAGCAAACTTTGGCACGGTGAGCTTGAGGTTACTCAAGTCATCGTCAATTTCCTGAGCTAGTCGTCGGGCTCTCCTGTTCAGGCCTTCAGGGCTGTCCTCTCGGTGCTCATCTCGTCCTCTCTCGGCGTGAAGCTGAGCTAGGGATTCTTGGACGGCGGCCATGGTAGCTCCATTCCGAAGGCTGCCTTCAACGTTGGCTAGTCTCTCGTCTGCCATGGTTAGTACTATCGAACGGAAGCAATTTTCTATCCCCTCTTCTTAGAATTAAACTTACAACGAAAGGAAATAACTCGGCAAGGTGGCCTTGCTTTCTTTTCTTTTTCTTTTCTTATAACTCGAAACTAGAATTGAAATAGAAGGGAATTTTCGAATCAATTTTCTAAAGAAAGCAGTAAAGGATATGAATCCAAGTGAACCTGGAGACTGGGATAGATTGTGGTCCGTGAGCTGAACCGTGCTCTGATACCAACTGATGTGAACCGCTGCGACCGTGGGCAGACGACCCTTAAACACCGCAAGTTGAGACCGTGCAACGAGGTAGAACCGTCGGGAACCAGGGGCGGAAAGTACTTTGACCCGTCGGCTATATAACAGCCGGGAACCAGAAGTGTCCAGTCAAAGATACCACGCCAAGAGATGGATGCTCTTGATGATAAGTCGATCCTTCAGTATCGCGTCATGCAGATACAATAAGGGTTTCAGAACAGAGTTCTTTCAAAGGGGGTTTATTTCATCAAAGTCTGACTTACAAGGGTGGCCGGCGGCCTCCTTATATAGGTGAGGGAACAAGCTCTCCTCCCTAATCACTACTTCTAAATAATAATAAAATAAAGAGTCCTATTCCTAAATAGTCTCCTAAAAACCCCTAAATAATCCTACTAAAAAGGAATAAACATAAAATAATAGTTGTAGTCTTTAAAGCAGAATAAAAGACCTAAATTAGGTCAAAAACCCTAATCTGGCCGCGTACGGCTGCTCGAGCCGGTTGGGCGCGTGTGGCGGCCGGTGGGCTTGACCGGCCGAACGCCGGGCTTGACTCGGGTGGCGGACGCGGGCTTCGCCTTCGGGCGGGCTCAGTGACCGGACTTCTTGTCCAAAAGATATGTTCTTCATGTCCGGCTCCATAAAACTCCCTTGATCGGCCCGGCTGCTGGTTTAGGGCTTGTGGTTGCTCTCTCCTTGGTCCTTCTTTCTTCCCGCTCGGGCCTTCTTCTTTAAGCTTCAGATAGGCCTCCAGGTAGCTTTGGACGTAGCTCTCTGTGGTCAGCCCAAGTGTTATGCTTCGGGGCCAAGGACTCCAAGTCTTCTCATGCCTCGGCTCAGGTTCAGTCTTTGACAGCTCTCCTCTTCGGGCCAAGGGTTCCTGGATTCTCTTCCTTCTGTACTCCAGAAATGCTTCCAGAGGGTCACTCAAAGAACCGACTTCTTCTTTAGGGCTCCTGGAGGTTAGAATAGGAACGGGCTGAAGCTTCTCTTTGGTGCTAGGGCTTATACCCTCGGCCAACAGCATGGCTTGGGACAACATTCCCTTCCTCGGAGTCTTTCTACCTGCAAGTGAAGGATTTAGGCGATATTTCTTGTCATACCTTGGTTTTAGGGCTCGAGCATGGCCTGCCCTTGGATTCATGCGCTTCTTGAAAGTCACTAGGGTCTTGCCTAGGCCAGGGGATCCCATCATCACTTTCATCAAATGTAAATGAAATACAAACTCAAAAGTCTCAATCTTCTGATATGCACCTCTAGCTTTAGCTCGAGCAGGGCCTTCCTTACAATTGTCACTAATATCCCTGAGAACTTCACAAGTAGCATGAAACATGTCAATAATGCTCAATACATAATGGTAATGTGAATGCCGACGAGTTTGTCCAGCACGTGTTAAAGATCTCATTTGATTAGCTCCCTTGACCAGATTGAATTTCTCCAAACTTCAACATGTCATCAATATCTCTTTTGTGAATTGCTTGTAACTACATAATCCTTTTAGGAGATGACTTGACAATATTGATGATGCAATCCAGTAGAGAGAAAAAATCCCAAACATGATCACATACCTTTGCAGATGCAACTAATGTCAATTGTAATTTGTGAGCAAAACAATGAACTAAATAGGCATATGGACAATCTCTGACAAATAATGCTCTTAGTCCATGAAATTTCCCTGACATATTACTAGCACCATCATATCCCTAACCTCGCATCTTGTCAATTTGAAGATTATATTTTGAGAGCACACCACAAATTACCTGTTTCAATGTATCCACTGAAGTTTCAGGAACACTTTTGAGAGCAAAGAAACGTTCAGTTAAAATACCATGAGAGTTGACAAACCTCAAGATAATAGACATTTGTTTCCTTCCCGCTTGATCAACAGCTTCATCAACAAGGATAGAGTAGCAAGAGTTTCCAATTTCATCCCTTATACTACCACGCACTCTATTTGCTATAATTGCCAATATCTCTTTCTGAATGTTGGGACAAGTGTATTTGGCATTTCCATGTGCTTTATCAAGAACCACATTCTTGATTCCTTCATTCAACTTAGCTGCAAAACCTATCCATGATTTGAAATTTCCTTGATTGAGTCAAGTTTCAGATTCATCATGCCCTCTAAAAGAACTACCTTGAAGTGCTAGCTCTTAAACAACCATATTTGTTGTTTTTAACCGCAAACGATGCTTTGCTATATCTTCTCAATATGACTTGATGGTTTCATCAAGGCATAAGCAACTGCAACACATTTATTATGAACTGACGAAGATGATGAACCGACATGATTGAAAAATACACAATCCTTACCGTGAACCCTCTTCCAATTGTCAAACCCATCTTGTACTAAGGCAGAAGCTTGTTTTTCATGAATCATGTCTCAAAATAGAAAGCAGGGAAAACAGTATGCTTTGTGTGTAGTGGGTGAATACTCCAACCAAGTAAATTAAGAATACCAAGCCTCTTGAAAGCGATGAAGTTTTCCTCCAATCTTTCGTGGCTTATGGTATGAAAGTCTAGGTTGGTAAGCCTTATGCTGCAAATACTTTCTTCTAACTTCATCTCTTAACTCAAGATGCCAATCAACTATTTTTTTCCTTTTTGCAGGATCTCTTTCAACTTCGATATCAGAAGATGGAGATGGATGTTGAACATGCATTTGATTCCGAATAGGTGAAGAAGCTGATTGATTTGTAGTTGAAGAAGTTTCTTGATTCTCAACATTTGCAGATGGATGTTGAACAGGTGTCTGATTCCGAACAGGTGAAGGAGCTGATTGATTTGTAGTTGAATGAGTTTCTTGATTCTCAACATTTGCAGCTTCCACTGAACTATAATACATAAACAAGCCAGTCTTCGTCTTTTTATTTCTTTGTTGAGAATAAGCCATCTTTGATATATTGACCTGTATAATTAAATCATATTGAACATTTAGCCACAACCCACAATCCAAATATAGAAATATAATATACATATATTCATGAATCATAACTCATGAGTGAACTCACTGGAAAATGGAATTCTGGAATGTGGAATGTTCCAATTTTCATATGACCCGTGCCGATTTCCCAATTTCCATGTGATATGTTCCAAACTCCCAATTTCCATATGTCCCAAATGGTCAATTTCCACAATTCTCTCTCTCTAACTTTCTAATTTCTAACGTTCAAACTTTAAACACAAAATTTCCTTCGTTTTTATTCAAGTTACAAAATCAAAGATATTCTCAATAGTTTCTAAGCTTCGTTCAGTAAATTTAAATCACAAAGTTTACCTTTAAAGTTTATGGAACAGGAAGTAACGACAAAGATGGAAGAAGTCAAGATGAGTAGCCGGAGTAGCGGCAGGCGGCCGCGACCGCAGCTGACTTATTGATGGAGGTGAGGATGTCGAAGTCGGAGTCGGAGGATAGCAATGATAGCGGCAGGTCGCTAATTTATCGACGGAGCCACGAAGGTCCTCGAACTTGGAGTGATAGATTGATTGTTTGATGGAGTCGGAGGCTTGAATTCTGAAACCAATGGCACACGAACGTCCGTCGTAATAGAAATTAAGAACTTAAGGTTTCTAGGTTGGAGGTTTAACTATTTATTAGTTATAATATTAGTGGGGTAATTTAGTGGACCCAATTTTATAATATATTTGGTAATTCTTGGGCTATGTATCTGTTTTATATTATCATAAGTTAAATAAAAACAAACAGTGGGCCAAATTCGAAAAATCACTGGGCCAAATCACGTATACATACGAAAATATATATAGTTTAGTAGCTCTAGTACCAGGCGAGGGGTGGGCCACGGCCCGGAGAACCCCACCCCTGGATCCGCCTATGCATCAATCAAATCATATTGACAAGATTATACAAAAACAAACTTCAGAAGAGGTAAAGAAAAATATAGTTAGAGTGAATGCTTCAATTGGTGGTGACTTCAAGGGCTTGCTTTTAGAGGTAACGACGAAGGTATTAGTAAAAAAAAAATCATGGACATTTCATTGAGTTGCTCAAATATACAACTTCTAATAATGAAGCTAGCAAGTGTGATTTTGAAGAATGCACCAAAGAATGCCAAGTACACCTCACCTGACATTCAAAAGGAAATTGTGCATGTTTTAGCTAAGATGGTAAGGAGAAAAATATTTGAAGAAGTTGGAGATTCAAAATTTTCTATAATAGTAAATGAGGCCAGTGATGAAAGTAGGAAAGAACATGGCTATTTTTCTTCACTTCGTTGATATTAAAGGACTGATACAAGAGCACTTATTTGATGTTGTTCATGTGAAAGATATAACATCAATGACTTTATATTCTTCAATTTGCTCAACTCTTTCTTCCTATAAGTTTTCCATTCAAGATATCTGTGGACAAAGATATGATTGAGCAAGTAACATGATGGTCTAAAAGCATTATTTCTGAAGGATCATCGTCAAGTATATTACGTACATTGTATGGATCATCGTCTTTAACTAGCAATGATGGCAGCTGCCAAAGAGGTACATTTTGTGCATGAATTTTTCTTAAACTTGTCATTGATAGTTAACGTTGTTACGGGTTCCTGTAAGCATCATGATGAGTTTAAAACTGCTCAGGCAAATGAGATTGAAAATAAACTAGCATTGGATGAACTGGAATCAGGAACATGTTCAAATCAAATTACTACTCTGACGAGCTCGTGATACTCGTTGGAGTTAACATTTGAATTCTATATCTAGCCTTATCTACTTATATGATCCAACTTACACTGTGCTTGAGTATATAAAAAAGGATTGTTCTGACTACAAAACGAAAGGAGATGCTCGTGTAGCTTAACATTGTTCGAGTTCATATTTATTATGGTTTTGATGAAGGAAGTCTTGGGTATAACTGATACACTTTGTCAAGCTTTACAATTGAAGACTCAAGACATTGTAAAGCAATGATTTTAGTGGCATCTACAATTAAGCTCTTGAATAAACTTAGAGATCAAGATTGGGATTCTTTCTTGAAAAATGTCTTAGAGTTTTTCAAAACTTATGAAATTGAGGTTCCAAATCTTAGTGCTCCACGTGTTGCAGGTAAATGTACTCGTCAAGAAAATGTTGTGGGAAATGAGCATTACTATCATTTTGATGTGTTTAATACCATCATAGATTATCAGACAAAAGAAATACGCTCAAGGTTTGATGAAAAAGTGATTGAACTTTTGAAGCTTAGCTCATGTTTGGATCCTTCAGATGGATATAAAGCTTTTGACGTTGATGTTATTTGTGGTCTTGCAAAAAAGTATTATCCTTTTGATTTTTCTGAGCAAAAAATTTAGGTATTGGACTTCCAGTTGAGGCTTTTTCATATTGATGTTCCTAATCATCCTTCTTTGGAGAATTTATCATCTCTTGCTGAGCTTTGTTGCAAGTTGATGGAGACAAGAAAATCAAACCAATTTTATCTTGTGGATCGACTTATTCGGCTTGTTTTGACTCTTCCAGTCTCTACTGCTACGGGTGAACGTGTAGTGTATTCTCGGCAGTAAAATGTGTGATGACTTTTTAGCTGATAGTTTAATCATTTATGTTGAACGTGACATATCAGAAAAATTTAGTTTAGACACAGTTTTAAGTGATTTCAATGATGTTAAAGAACGTCGAATGATTAAAATAATAATA
This sequence comes from Linum lewisii, assembly GCA_034768395.1. Taxonomy (NCBI): domain Eukaryota; kingdom Viridiplantae; phylum Streptophyta; class Magnoliopsida; order Malpighiales; family Linaceae; genus Linum; species Linum lewisii. Next base: position 43,507,741 of record CM068302.1, read on the forward strand.
TTTTTATTTATTTTAATTTGGATTTTTTTATTATTGAATTTTTTCTTCGGCCCGTAAGATAAAAATTTCCTGGCTTCGTCCCTGCTTCTCTTGGAACATACTTAGAGTCGTCCTCTCCTAGGTATCGCAAGTAGGGTCCTACAAAGGACTTTCAAAATAGAATTTCTTCGATCAAGATGTCTTTCCTTAGGAGCGCCATGGGGTGTGCTAGTCGATGTCGTCATCAATCAGTCTTCATCCAATATTCGTGTATATTCCTTTTGCTGCCTCTAATTCCACTATTGCCATTATTGGCTCTTCAAACGCCATGGCGTGGCTAGCTTAGATAAGGCGTTGGTGTGCGAGTTTTCTTCTCTCGATATCTATTGTGGCTCTATTCTGTCAAACTTCACCATCTCTTCCTTTGCTTTTTTATGGTAGGGAATGAGGCAGACTTCTCTTGTGTCATACTCCCCCTTCCACTGGTTGAAAACCATCGTCGAGTCTTAGTATGCTTTTAGCATGCATACGCTGGTCGCCTTTGCTAGGCGTAATCCTACAATGAGTGCCCATACTCAGCCGCGTTGTTTTTCCGTGAGTGAGTGAAATGCCTTGGGAGATTTTAATGACGATCCTTGCTCTTGTCCGTTTTTGTGCGAGGAACCATCTATGTACAGTTCCCGCAGCGTTTCCTTCCCTTATTTGTTGAAAATGCATCCTTCGAGAATGAAGTTGGCCAAGACTTGTGCTTTGATGGATGTCCTTGGCAGGTATTTAATGTGGTACTAACTCAACTCTATCCCCCATTTGGCTAGGCGTCTTATAATGTTCATTGATCCCAACAGCGTTTTGATCGGAAAGTTGGTGACTACGAAGATGGTGTGCGACTTAAAGTAGGTTCGCAACTTTTATTTTGTCACGACTATGGAGGATGCCACCTTCTCTGCTGCAAATTACCTCTCAACGACACACACATTTGTTTCGCTTGTATATCAGACCGGCTGCTATTCCGATCCTTTGCTTCTGACCAGTGCTGAGCTTATGACAAATGTGGATATTGCAATGTATAGGCTCAATGAATCTCGCTCCTTTGGTACCACTAGCACTGCGATGTTGATAGGAAAACTTTTAGTTCTTCAAATGGCCCTAGAGCCCTCTTCGTTCCATGAAAAATCGGTTGCTGCTTTCGTTGTGGTGAAGAATGTGGCACAACATTCATCAAATTTTTGAAGAAATTGATTAATTCCCGCTAAACGCCATGTGAATACTTGTACTTTGTTCATTTTTGTTGGCGGGCCTGTGCTCATTATTCCCTTAATTTACTTGGGGTTTTCTTCTATCCCTCTTCTTGTAATGATGTATCAAAAGAATTTTCCTGAGGATGATCCAAATACACATTTTGTGGTGTTAAGGCGGAGGTTTTACTTCCTCAGCGTCTCAATGGTTTCCCTTAGATCCTTCAAGTGATCGCTTTGTCATGTGCTTTTGACGAGCAGCTCATCAAAGTATGCTTCCATATTTCTTAGTAGGTAGCTTCGACATTCTTCAGGATGAAAGGCATCACGTTGCAAGAGTAGTTGTCGAAGGGCATCATAAACGCCTTCTTCTCTTGATCCTCCTTTGCGAGTGGTATTTGATGATATCCCGCGAACATGTCTAGGAAGGACAGTGTCTCATGGTTCTCCGTGGGATCCACTAAGTAGCCTATGCTTGGTAGAGGGTATGGATATTTTGGACAAGTGTCGTTGAGATTTATGAAGTTGATGCACATGCGCCATTGTCCTCTAACCTTCTTCACTAATACCATTCTGGATGTAACACTTTTCTGATGAAACTTGCTTCTAATAACCTCCTTATTTCCAACGTTCTACCACTTCAAGACTATGTTTCTTCATTTCTGATGTAAAGGTTGAGCGTTCAGATATACTAACAGCTTGTAATCCATTATTTCGGCGTCCGAACCAAGCATGTGTTATGATTTCATTCAAAGACCTCTTTGTATTCCATTACTAGGGCCAGAATATTCTTCTTGAGGTGGGCGTTCGCATGCACCAAAAATCTTATGGTTGTCTTTTCGTCGTGGGTTCCAAGGGCACCTCTTCATCCACTTCAGATGGCTCTACTGGCTTTTTCTTCTCCTCCCACGTCTCTACCATGAAGCAAGTTTGTTTCTTTTTCAACACCAGGTCATAGCACCAATTGGCTAGGGACGGGTTCCCTCTTTCCAGACTGATGCCTTCCTCAGTATGAAATTTCATGACTTAGTGGATTAGCGAGGAGAAGGCTTCAAATCTCTCTAGACTGGGCGCACGAGGATGATATTTTACGCCGAGGAGAAATTCCTGACATGGAATTTCACGCTGCGGGTTGACTTGCATTTCTCATCTCTGATTGTTACTACAGGGTGATGATTCCCATTACAGGCATGTCGTTCCCGGCGAAACCAACTATCATCATGTTGGAGTATCATAGGCTGGAAGTTATTAATTGCAGCCTCTTGAATGTGTTGGTGGACATTATGTTTGTTGAACTTCCTTCGTCGGTTATTACCCGATCTACACTACACGAGTTAATTATTACTCGTATCACCATTGCGTTAACGTTGGGCCCACCATTCTTGATAAAATCTCTTTCGTCAAAGGTAATAAGTAAGCTTGCTCCGACTTGGTTGGTGTGTGAGCTCTCCCCTACTATTTGGGGGTTCATAGGTGGATCATACCCTTCTCCACCACAGATGGTTTCTACAGTGATCATCTCAAATCGTTAGCGTTTGCAGCGCCAGTCCGATCAAACACATTCTTTCTGGGTTCTCCAGGCCTTTATGGCTTCTTTGAGTGGGTTCGCTCGCGTCTAGGTAGAAGCTATTCGCGTTCCTTCATCTTTTCAAGCTTCTGCAACACTCTCTTTCTCTGTCTTTCTCTTTGTTTTGGAGGATGTAGTCTTTTACTTCTCTTACGTTCAGCAGTCTCTCGATCTCGTACTTCAGGTAGTTGCAGTCATCGATGAAGTGTCCATATTATCGATGGAACTTGCACAAGCAATGATGGTCCCTTCTCTTTGGGTCCCCTTTCATTGATTTTGCCAGAGAATGTCGCACTGTCTTTTTTGCATGACCATGAGTAACCTGTGGTGTGGTTCTCTCAATGGCGTGTAATATTTGAAGCAACGAGCCTAGGAGGGGGGGGGGTAAAACTATTCTTCGCCATTCTTCCTCCCTCCCTTCCAGTGGCCCTTGCTCTTCGTCTATCCTCTGTCAACTCTTTCCTCCTTTTGACGTTTGGGCTCCTCTCTTTTCTCGTTGCTGCGAGTTTCATTTGCGGAGAGAATTCTCATCTTCGTGTACAACCATGAGGCTTTCTTCTACTTCGACACACTTCTGGACTCTAGATTCCAGACCAGGGTGGGATCTTGGGGGATCCCATGTCATGTACCTGAGGAGCTCGACATTGGTGGTTGCCATCTTCAGGTATGTTTCTACCATGTCAAGAGTGATTTTTTCCATGGACATGTTAGCGCCCGACTACTTGTCGTAGTATCTCCTGAGGGATTCATCATTCCCTTGCTTTAGTTTCCAAAACGTGGACATTTGTACTTGATTTCCCTTTGTCCTGACAACTTTGTCATGAACACCCTAGCGAAATCCTCCCAGCTTTTGATTACTCCTTCCGGTAATTTCTAGCACCATTCGAGCGCCAGTCCGCTGAATGTACCAAGAAAGGCTCTGCAGTATGCGGCATCTGAAACTTTGTACATTTGTATAGTTATAGTGAATGTTACCAAATGGTCGCCGCGGCTTCCTTTTCCCTTGTACACTCCCATCATGGGAGGGTTGAAATTTTAGGGGAGTTCGTCAGCTAGCAGTGTCCTAGACATAGGTTGCCTCAACGTCTGTTGTCCAACGTTCAACTGATGGGAGGGGATGAACATTCAGATTACTTCTTCAGCGTCATCCCTCTCTTGTGAGGGACCATGGGGGCACCCCACTTAGAGTTATCTTGGGTGAGATTACTTCTTCAGCGTCATCCCTCTCTTGTGAGGGACCATGGGGGCACCCCACTTAGAGTTATCTTGGGTGAGAAGCAATCTCATCATTGCCTCCATCTTCTCGTTCTACTTCATCATTGCCTCCATCATTTGAGCTGCCAGAGTCTGGGTCGATCTTGGCATCTTAGAAGATGTTGCCACGATCACTGGGGTCGTGTGCGTCATTAGTGGTGAAGTGAACATCGACTGTTTCATCGTCAAGCAACGTCTTCTTTCCGCGGTTGCGAACTCATCATCATCACCAACTCTTTCCCAATCCCGAACCTCTAGTGCATTGGGGTTGGGGGGCACTGGTGGGTTTTAGAACCCTGTGGGCACCACCTAGCCATCCGGTGTTTCCATGTTGGGATTGGTGGTCACCCAAGCTCCGTCTCCTTTGGTACTGGTGTTCACGACCTCTTTTCTTGTACTGGATTCATGTTTCTTTGTCAAGCGCTACCCCTATTTGGCGCGCCAATTGTTCAGTCCCAGAGAGTCCGAGTTGGTTCCAGTGCAGGGTCCATGGTTAAGCACATTTGACTCCTGGCACTAGTCTTGTACCTCGCAAAGTGTCAGACAGATGATAGTAAGAGGGTGATATAGTAGGGGTAAGATTTTATTAATGGTTGTCTGGGAGATAGAGAAGTATCAGGTTGTTCCCGTAGGCGGAGTCGTTGGGCGTTTGAGCACAAAGCGTACGCCCAAGGTGGTGTGTGTAAGTATGTGTGTGTCATCCCCTGTCATTGCTGAGGTCAGAGTGTCTATTTATAACTTATCGGTAGTTGAGTCGAGTCGTCACATGTCACCAGCCGATTGGTGGACCGGTCTGGTAGTTGCCTTCGACCTCTCGTGACGGCTGGAGCCCTTTTTCCTGCCAAAACTCTAACGGTCATGAGCCTTCTGCGTCCGATGAGTTGAGTCCAAGTTTTGGCAGGACTGGTTCTCCTGGTTCGGACCCAGAGGGGTCTCGGGCCCTCACAAATATAATAAATAACTTTTTAAAGTATGAACTGTGCAGTAAACCATTATCCACGGTACATGTAATAAAAAGGTTATAATGTGTAAAGAATAACAAAAGGCGTGAAGAAGAAAATGTTGGGAGGTCACTGTCTGAAAGTAGGGTCTGTGGACTGTGATGTAGCTATTGACAAAGAATGGGATTCACAAGTTCTCCATATTTCTACCATTTTATTTGTTAATATGTCTTTCGTTTTGTACACTATATCAATTTCAATTGGATGAAAAGAAAAGACAAATACCATTCTTTAACGTTTTTTCAACTATTCCAACTCCAAAAGATAACAATAATAAAGGACTCATTGTAATTACAAATATTGAGACTATCATTTATATCATAAAAATAAATATAAAGAAAAACACCTTACGATTTCTGTCATCTTCTAAATACACATGTCTGTTTGATTTCATGGTATTATATCATATAACAATTGATCAAGGTTTTACTTAAATTTGAGTTGATGTTATTTATAGCTCTAAAACAAAATTCACTAATAAAAGTAGACGTGTAGATGTAGACAGCCACATAATATGTGAAGTGAGATATAAGGTCAAGTTACAAAAAAAAATTAGCTTTTACCAAAAAATATATATATAAGAACTAGTTATAAGGTCTTGAACTAGTTACGTGAACTTGTAACTAGTTTTTTTTTCAAAAACCAGTTATAAAAGTGTTTGAATCAAATTCGTTCCTGTTTGCCTACATGTATGTAATCTTATTTGTGGGAGAGTTTAAATATTTTAATATTATTATTTTAAACAAATGATTTTTAAGGGTTTTGAGGGGTTAAAATTAAGGTTTTAGATATTTAGGGTTTACAAATTAACATTTTAGGTTGTAGACATCGATAAGAATATTTGGCCACAAACGGTGCATTATTTCAATGTCAAATCATGTAGGGGTCGTTTTTCGTACAAGTTTTGGCGTCTGAATTTGGCTGAAATCCGTTTCCCTCCGAATTCCATGTTTTCCGGTCCATTAGGCCACCTAACTCCGGAGGACCAATGCCCGACAGACTCTCAAATCGCATCCAGACATGTTTCTTGATTCCTGTTGAAACAAGATGGAGTTGGGCGGATTTGAGAATCCTCAACCCAATTTTTTTCCATCTTGCCAAACTTACCCCATTGTTTTCTTCTCGTCTAATTTTGTACGACCCCTTGTAATTACTGTAACTAGCATTTTGTAATTATTATAACTTGTGTATTATTATTATTGTAAATAGTGATGAGATTCATTTTATAATTACTTGAACTTGTGTTTTCATTTTGAACATACCTTGCATTGTTGATTCTTTGGATATTGCTATTTGGTCGGATAATGTTGATTATTTGAATATTTCTATTTGATCGAATAAGCAATTTTGAATAATTTTATAATAATGATGAGCTCGAACTTTTTGAGTATTTTGTGAAAAAAAAAACTGCATGAATAAGACACAAAAGAATGTAGGGTGTATGAGATTGATAGTAAGGGTAGTTCAGTCATGTTATGTGGTCTTTTGTTTGAAATGCATATGGTCATGGTACAGTGGAAAACAAGAATTAAAATATGTAAGGAATTATGGCCTTCCCTAGCAATCGAATCCCTTGTAGAATTAATTTCACTACAATTCATTTTCGTGTGAAAAACTACTTCATAGTTATGGTTACAATATCGTATTAACCGAATTGGGGACTTACTAATCAGCTATGACTTATTTTAAGAATCCACATGAATTTGTGAAATTCTCTTATTAATGGTATCTTATTTCACTTAGAAGGACAAACTTAAATAGATTTTAATTTGGAAAATCAAAGTTTATTTATAGTGTAAAGAGACATTTTGAAATCTAGTTAGGATTGGCGTTATATATAGAATACCATGAGAAAAAAATATGTACAAATGTTGTGTGGGTTGAATTAAAATTAAAATAAAACAAGTAAACTATAATTGATTGAAGTTATTCATAGTAAACTCTCAATTTCGTTTGTTGTTAGCTAAAATTTAGAGGAAGAGACCACCGAAAATATTCCCTGACATCCGAAAGAGGGCCAGAGATCTGTTGATGGCGGGATACAACTTCGGTTAGAAGTTTAGCGTCTCCACGCACAGCGGGCCTACCAGAGTTCTTCTCAGACAGGCTGAGGCTATCCTGATGGCCGTACTTGGGGATTACGGTGATTTGCTCAATCTCGTCACTGATTTACATTTTTGCGAAGGTGCCTTACGTTTTTAGCGTTTACAGGATCGATCGAGGAGGCTACGTGTGCGAGATCGAGATTTCTCTATTTATATGCTCGTTGTTTCTGGCGATTGGCCATGTCGTTGTGGCGTATCAAATGGGCTGCAGAGAGCGTAGGAAGCTTCTGGATTTAAAAAATTGACATTGAAGATAAAAAACAATGACATGAGTGCTCTCTTCTATCATCTCTGGATTTTCGGCCGCACCGGGCAATAATGATGAGATAAGTGGCTTTCTCTTTGTATACTCATTTCTTTCTTTTCTTTTCAACTATGTTCTTATGAGGTTTTAGGATTTTTTTCTTTTTGTTCACGCGATCTCCTTTCTATTACAGAAAAAATCGAAAGCCACATAATGAATGTAAGAAAATCGGCAACCTTGGGGTTGATTCATAAGGATGAATTCTTTCATTACGAAGATCCATGAAAATCGAGAGCCATAAGAACTTTTGTGTTCGACTTCTTACCCCTTTGGTGGGACTTGGGCATAAGAACTTGTGTTCTACCTTTACCTGTTTGTTGGACTGGGCATAAGAACTTTTGTTCTTCCTTTACCCGTTTGTAGGACTTGGGCATAAGAACTTTTGTTCTGCCTTTACCCCTTTGTGGGACTTGGGCATAAAAACTTCACTACAAAAAAATATACATATGGCGTCGGTTAGACCGGGTTTTTAGCGTCGGTCATAGCTGACGCTAAAAATATGTTGCGTCTTTCGATCCAACCAACGCGAATAATGGTGACGCTAAACATTAGCGTCGGTCGAAACAACAACCGACGCAAAATGACAATCAACCGACACCGTTGCGGCCCAGCAACCCACGGGTCAGTTAACCGGTCGGGTGGGTATAGGGTTTTTGGCGTCGGTCTTCTCCGACGCAATATAATACCGACCGACGCTAATTCACATGCCCATTTTGTGCCGGATTTAACCGACGCTAAATGTTAATGACCGACGCTAAATGTTATTGACCGACGCAATTTACAGATTATAGTTCACCTATTTTTCTGCTTTCTTATCAGTCTCATACTCTTCTAGTGCCAAAACCTGCATACAAAGCACATTTTCGCTATCCCATTTTCACTAAAACCATCACCAACGGGAAATCATAGCAAATATTACTAAAATAACTAATATACCGATAAAACATCCAACATATGTAAATAACATCCATCCAAAACTAAATAAGCAACACAACTAAATCTAAGTGTTTAGTCCTATCTACTCATCATCGGTGTCATCCTCCTCATCATCGGTCGCATCCTACTCATCATCGGTCTCATACGACCCCTCATCCTCGTCTGCATGATCATCTGGTCTCATCTTCTCCTTCCCCTTCCCCGTCCTCGTGGATGATGAACCTCCATATGCAACCAACTGGCTGAGACGCAGAACCTCAGCCTCCAGCCCGCTCAGTCGCTAAACCTCAGCCTCCAGCGTCCTCATACGATCCTCAGCAGGACGAAGATCGAATACATGAGTAGTAGTAGCTGAACTACTACTCTGACTGGCTCCACCACGCTTCTTACTCATATTAACCTACATGGAAAGTACAGATAATCAGAAAATTACTATTTAAATGTTAGTTTAAAATAATTTCCAAGTATATACCACAATACATACCATAGAGGGGGTGACACCAGATCCGAGCCCGCGAACCCGACCACTATGCTCTTTCGGATAGAGCAGGCCTAGTGCATCATTCATTGAAGGCTCTATTGAGATGGAGGGATCACGGGTGTACTCTAGAATTTCAGGCTACACATTGAAATGAAAAGAAAAAAATTGAAAACCCCTAATCTGATTAGATACACACCACTTCAGATAGATGAAACAGGACTTACCACTTTAGGATCGGTGTAAGTGTTGTCCTTCTTCGTGTGAGTGATAGCATACAGCTCACCTCTAGATGGCACCCTCCCCTGTTCTTTTGCCTACTTGTGCACGAACTAAACATGTTTAGTAAACTTTCTATAAACATAAAGACATAAATAACTAGCAATTAAATCTGGATTATTACCAACTCAAACCCTCTAACCCGCAGCTTCTTCGAACCTCCAGTGTGGGGTGACTTATGGCTCCTCTTAGCGGCAGAGTTCTTGCGAGCCAACTCCTGCAATTTGAACAATCAATTCATATCAGTATTGCAACAGAATCAAAGTCATAAAATACTTTTAACTCATTTCCAATTTCAACTCTACTTACCACCATATCCGGCCTCAGTCTCAGATCCACGAACTGTGCCCACATAGGAGGAGGGATCCTAGACGGCTTGTGCTCTAGTGCCCACGCCCTCGTAGGCACCACAAACTCTCTCATGTTGAACTCCTCGCCAGCGGCTTCAGCATCCTTCTTCATCATTGCCTTAAGCGTGTTAATCGCATGTCCGGTCCACAATTTGGTTTTGAAGTCCCGCCACTTCTTGTTAATATCTGTCAAGATGTAAGAACTAGCCCATGATTTCATCTCTGGCGGCTCAATCACGATATATGGCTACATCAAATTCAGTATCAATTCATTAATAGTATTCAACTCAAACTAATTGACTAAAGGTTAACAATTTGAGAGTTTATCACTTACCCATACGATCTCCATCAAATCATTCTTCTCTTGATCTGTTACTTTCTCCCACGACTCGTAGGTAATCGGAATGTAGTTGTGATCCTAAGCCAGCGCGCCTAAGAACCCGCCCAACAAAGAAGCTGGACCAATAACCTTAGGTCCTAGGCGGCTAAAAGGGATGACAACCTTCTTACCATCTCGAAGACGGCTCAACAACTGGCTCCCGGAGACCTCATCTACGGTCGTTACTCCAGCAGGATCAACTAGCTCAACCTCCCACTTATCTCTATGTGCAGAATCCATGTCTGCATAACAAAAACAAACCGAATTAGGTCAAACATGCAATCATTATTTGGAGATGAATAACTTTGTCAAACATGTAATTAACTAACCCTAATTAATCATCAAACTCTGCAGTTCCAAGCCTGGTTAGGGGTACAACAGTGGCATTATCAAAATTCGAAAACTCTGGATTCACAAGCATATCAGATTCATGAACGGAGCTTCCTTCGTGCTCGCCCATGTCATACACTTCTCTAGGTTTGATATGTATAGGAACACACCATCCCTTCTCCACTTTCACTACAACATAAAGATGATTTACTCGCAGGCGAACGGGCTGCCTGCTACTAAGCTAGTGGCAGGCGGGGTGGGCTTAGTGGCAGGCAGCCTTGTGGGCTGCAAGTAACAGCAGGCCTGCCAGCTGTTAGTGGCAGGCGGCCTGCGAGTAAGCCCGGCCTGCCACTAGCTTGTGGCAGGCGTCCTGCGAGTAAGCCCGGCCTGCCACTAGCTTGTGGCAGGCGGCCTGCGAGTAAGCCCGGCCTGCCACTAGCTTGTCTGCTCCTATGAAATTCACTTTCGCTGAAACAAATCCTCCCTCCGCGCCTCCATATATCTTTCTTTCCATTTTTCTTCTTCTTCCTCAAATTCCTCTGCTTCACTTCCTTGATTCCCATCCTCTTCAATCAAAACTCTCATCTTTATTTTCTTCTTCACATCATTAATGGCGTCCCGCTATAATTCCTACCATTCTTCCCGCTCTTCCGCATCTTCTTCTTCCTCCTCCTTCTCAAGAGCCCTCGTTAAATCCAATAAACCATCTGATCTCTCCCAATTGAAACCCATTTCTTCCAAATCTAAGCCCACAACACACAATCTCTCTGCACTGGTGAAGAAGTTCATAGACTATAAAGATGGATTGTTAAGGCCAAAATTTGACATGTGAGGAGCTTTTTCAGGAAGGCGACTTAGTTCATGTATCTGAAACCACCATTGACATAGGGTTTCAAGATGGGGATGAAACGATTGGGATAACTAGAAATTTAGTGACCATATAGCAATGATAAAAAAGTTGAGTGACTACCTCTAAACGAAAAGGGATGAAACAGAAAAGATCAGAAATTTAGTGACCAGATAACAATAATCAGAAAGTTAAGTGACTGCCTAGAAACAACGGGAATGACACATGAAAAAACAGAAATTTAGTGACTAGACAGTAATAATCATAAACTTAAGTGACTAATATTAGTGGCAGGCGGCCTGCCACTAACCACGCGCCTGCCCACCTCTACACATCAGCCTGCCACTAACCACCTGCTGCACTAAGGTTAGTGGCAGGCGCCTGCCACTAACCACCTGCCTGCGAGTAGCTTACTCGCAGGCGGGGCCTGCCACGTGTTGGGCTTCATCGCAGCTGCTTTACTCGCAGGCCCGTCGTGCTTAGTGGCAGGCCCCGCCTGCGAGTAAGCACTGTGTTTAGTGGCAGGCTGCCTGCCACAAAGCACGACGCGGCCTGCCACTAAATCGTCCGTCTGTTGTAGTGTTTTGATATGATAAAGCCTTAAAATGAAGGATAGTTTTGAGAACTTTGTACATCCTTCGTATAATGCTGTTTCCCCATCTTTTAGTAAATCCCTCAAATTAATATTCTCCTCAACCGGCTCATCAACTGGCTCCTCCATGTCATTAGGGATGTTCATGTTACTGTATTCGAGAATGGGACCATTATCTTCATTCATTTGATCATCCTCGTTTATACCTTCAGTAACGACACCAAAAGCATCAGTAGTCTCAGGTACCTCCTCAGTAACGACACCAAAAGCATCATTAATCATTGCATGGAGGGATCCTGTAGGATCATAGTTATGAACCCTTGTAGGTGGATTAATCCCAGAAGACGATGCGAAATTACGTTCTCCATGTTGATCCCAAATAGTATAGCCTTGAGGAAATGGCTTTCGAAGTAAATGTTCGTAAACATCATCCCTACATAGCCATTTCTTAAATCCACATTTTGGACAGGGACAGAGAATTTGTTCCCCTCCATTGTTATTGGAGAAAGCAAAATTCAAGAAGCTTTCTAAGCCAACCATGTACTCCGGTGACAATCTTGGTTTGGATATCCAAGATTTGTCCATTGGGATCTACCTGATTTAGTTTAGAGCAGAAGTGTTCAGCGATGGAAATCCTAGTCTACATTAATTAACTTAATCAAAAAGATAATATGTTGTAGGATATACTATAAAGTACCTAATAAGTAGCTAAGCTAAGAATACACTATTAACTAGTCTTTGTAAGAAATTATCACTATATATGCTTACATTTTATAAGAGGCATAGGCATACATGTTATAAGAAATTATCAATTATAAGAGGCATATGCAGAGGCAAGCATACATTTTCCTACAAATTAGCTATATATGTTTAGCTATAATTAAAATTACTCAAAATTTATAAACTAATCTTAACGGGTTGAATCACACTAATCATTATTACAGCTAATGATGAACTACTAACATTAGTAGGAATTAATCTTAACACCAATTAGAAAATCCCATTGAACACACAATTAAACACCAACTATAGCCCGCAAGAAAAACGCATTAAACACCACCAAGATTATTCATAAACTCTCTCATCCACATTAAACGACATTCCGCATAAAACTATGAATACGACATTCCTTTGAAGGTACACAACCATAAAAATATTAATTCACTATGAAGACAACATACCTTGTCAGAAGAAGAAGAGTGCAGTAGACTTTCAAAGCTTCTGATTGTGTGTCTACCTTCAATCAGAACATAAAAAATTCATTACCAAACAGCAGTCAAACATAAATTCAATCAGAACATCAGAAATTCAATCAGAGCATCGAGGATGTTGTTGGTGCTTTGATCACTGACCTGTAGACTGCTGAATAAGAGAATTTGTACCTCTCCTCAGCAATGTCCCGAAGAGAACTTGTGAATCCTTCAACAAGCTGGTTAACAGAAAGTTACAGTTAAGAGTGAAACAAAATATAGTATGAAAGGAGTGTAGTTCAACTGTCAAAATCACTAGACTTGGACCACATTTTAATATCATGGACTTTGATGTTAGGAAGAAGGCAAATGCAGGTTCGGCAAGCAATTCATCAGTTCCGGATTCGAAACCTAAAGATGGATTATAACACTATTTTGGGAGGTGGGCACTGGACCAGTATCATTTTTTTGGTGTAAGAATATTGCTAGAACTTTGCCAAAATTCTCGAAAGTCACAACCAACATTCTGCCATACTGAATCAAACCATGCAAACAAGCTACTTCACACTTAAACACCACCCCATTTAAGCTATTGGCTAATCTAATATGGTTTGCTTGAGCTTTCGTGTATGTTTGCTTTGACGGGAATTTCAATAGGCACATAAATAATATTAATAGTTTCAATACCACATTGGCAACAACATGCTATTCTTACAAACACAATCCACAACAACAAAGAACTAGAAGGTTTGGGAGATTCATTCAAGGGTTTCTTTTCAAATATAGTAAAGATTCATTTAAGAAAGAAATCGCAGGCACTGGAACCACTAAGACTGATTGACTAAATCATAAATGAATGTTAAGCCTTTTTGATACTAGTTTCTATTTCCATAAAAAAGATAAAGAAAAAGAAAAAGGATATATGTAGATCTACCTGGAGCTGGAGTAATCGAATGGCTTGCCGGTGGCGAGATGAGCGGCGGCGAGGATGGCGGCCAGTGAGATCGGAGAGAGAAGATCAGGAGCGGCGGTTTCCTTTTTCGGAGAGAGAGTTCCGCGAGAAATGAGTTGTTTTCGTCGAAGAGGGGCTTTTATATGTGGTGTATTTAGCATCGTTCATCAATCGACGCTATTTTCCCGTGTAAATAGCGTCGGTTGATGACCGACGCTATTTACTTTCTCACAGCCGACGCAATATTCCCGTGTAAATTGTGTCGGTTCTAACCGACACAAATCACTTTATCATAACCGATGCTAAATTACCCGTTGGTTCAACCAGCAAATCGATTCAGAATGGCATTTAGCATCGGTCATTGTAAAAACATTTAGCGTCGGGCATGTATTGACTGACGCTATTTTCGCGGGTCAACACGCACACTGTATTTTGCGTCGGTCTTTGACCGACCGACGCCATCCTCTTTCATTTCAAATGACGCTAAATTCCCTATTTTTTGTAGTGCTTGTGTTCTGCCTTTAGCCGTTTGTGGTACTTGAGGATAAGAACTTGTGCTCTGCCTTTACCCCTTTGTGGGAGTTAGCTAAATTTTTTAAGAACACCTAGTCTTCCAGTTATCGATAATGGTGGTGGTGTTTTGTTTAAGGACGGCTAGTGAGGTGGGTCACCGATAATGATAATCGAAGGGTCATGTTTGTCGGAGTAGGTCATCGATGGTGTTTCTATGAGAGTGTGTTGTTCTTCTGAAAAGTATTAAAGTCTTGATCATTTAGAACTCTCCCAAGTCACTTTGAGCATCATTTTGAAAATCACTTACCATTTCTTTCATTACCTTGCTTTTGATTAGGTGTGTGGATGATAATACCCGATCAATGAAACTCAATTATTAAATCATTCAATCTATGATGAATAGAGTTCATTTATTACCCTAATTAGGTTTGGAAAATTATGAAAGTTAATGATCATAATTTCTCCCAATCGATAATAAATGTTGGAGATTTACTATTCTCAATCAGTTTCGTTTGTAATTTGATTCTAAGGTGACTTTCCTTTTTGAAGCCGATATTCTATTCTCTTAGTTCATCTCCTTTTCGCTATTAGTGCGTAAATTTGTGTTTGTTTCCTTAATCATTTTCCTCTGCCCAATTTTTTCATTACCAACAACTCCTACTTCCTTAGAATTGATTCTCTTCCATTTATATTAAAATTGAATGCTTTAATTAGGTGATTAGAATTCATCCGTTCAACCAAATTTATAATAAAATCCTTAATTACTATTGATTCCCCTCTTCTTGCCATATTTAACCTTTTGATCTTGCCAGGATTTCAACAAAGCTTCTCTTGTATTTCATTTTATTAAGTAATGTTCTAAAGAATGATGTTTCATTTTATTAAGTAATGTTCTAAAGGAATATACGGTGACAATTAATAATGATATACGGTGGCAGTTAATAATGATATAGTGGGCCCGATAACTCTGGAGAGAGGGCTCCGCCAAGGTTGTCCACTCTCGCTTTTCCTTTTTATCTTTTGCACGGAAGGCTTATCGGCTTTGTTGCGAAAAGGAAGTGAGGAGGGACAGTTGCATGGCTCGAGGGCAAGTAAAGGGGCCCCACCGATTTCACACTTGCTCTTCTCAGATGATAGTTTCTTCTTTTACAGAGTAGAAATTGAGGAGGCAAGGCAGTTACGGAGGTTGTTGGAGGTGTATGAGGAGCCTTCTGGACAGTCAATTAACCGCGTAAAATCGAGTATTTTCTTTAGTCCGAACAATTTTGAAATGCTCAGAGATGGGATTAAACATATACTCGATATATCAGCACATTTGGATACCAGTCGATATTTGGGTTTGCCTTCTATGGTGGGAGGTGTTAACCGGAGAGTGCTTCAGTTTTTAAAAGACCAGATGTGGAAGAGGTTACAAAGTTGGAAAGATAGGCCGATGTCCAAAGGTGGCAAGGAAGTGTTGGTGAAGGCAGTTGCGCAATCTCTCCCGTAATATTTTGTATGAATCTGTTCCTAATCCCTGTGATGATGGTGAAGGAGATTGAGAGGATGATAAACAACTTTTGGTGGGGTACTAAGAGGAATGGAGGAGGAGGTATTGCTTGGATGAGATGGGAAAGGTTGTGTGTTCGAAAGGAGAACGGAGGTATGGCGTTCTGGGATCTATGTGGTTCTAATCTGGCAATGCTTGGTAAGTAAAGGTGGAAGCTTCTTATAGACAATATGTCTTTAGCTAGCAGAGTGTACAAAGCTAAATATTTTCCCAAGGGGTTTTTTTGTCGGCTCCTTTAGGAGCAAATCCTAGCTATATTTGGCGAAGTGTGTTGGAGGCTCAAGCAGTGTTTTACAATGGATTGGAGAGTGGGTAATGGGGCAGATATCCGAGTTTGGAGTGATCCATGGGTGAGGCGAGATTCTGATCCGCATGTTGAATCAATCTCACCAATTGAAGGGTGGGACTTGAGAGTGGGGGCGCTTTTGACGCCGCATATGAATGAGTGGGATGGAGGTCGGGTTCGGGCTCTATTTCATCAGAGTGAGGCGGAGGAGATTTTAAATATGCAGCTGGGGGGGAGGTGGGCAAGATAGGTGGCTTTGGAAATAAACGAAGACGGGAGTGTACACGGTTAGAACGGCATATAGAATGATTACCGAGACATGGAGGTGAAGGCACCGACACGTATGAAACATGCGATGTGGAGACCCCTAAGAGATGTTTTGCCGACCCGGAAAGTGCTTCAGAGGAGGAGAATAGTAGTACCTTGGAATTGTGGTCTATATGACGGCAATCCGGCAAACTGTTTGCACCTCTTTGTGGACTATGATTTTAGTCGTGATTATTGGAGACTAAGTGTTTGGAGAGACTAGTGAACCATTTTCGAAAAACTAGCGAGTCTTTCGAGGAGTGGGCCGCTTTAGTTCTTAATGATCCAGATGAGAAGGTTGTTGCAAATATAATGTCGGTTGTCTGGGCAATATGGAGAGAGAGGAACAATAAGGTCTGGATACAACATTCAAATACAACAACAAGGATGGTTTTGGGAGCAAAGGAGGCTTTGGAGTATTGGCTAACGGCTCAGACGAAGCGAGAGGATGAAGGTGGCTCAGTGCGAGTTGAAGGGTGTAATAAATGACACCCGCCAGCAAATGGAAAGCTCAAGCTTAACATTGATCGGTTGTGTTCTCAAGTAGTTGATGAAGAGAAGCTGGCATGTGTATTAGGGACCATAGAGGGGAGGTGCATGGTTATAAGATGCTGCATTGGCGGGGATTAGCACCTGCTAGGGAAGTTGAGGTATGGGCGATGTTTGAAGCTATCAAATGGGCAGAGAAGCTGGATCTAAGGGAAGTTATCTTGGAGACTGATGCAAAAGAATTGGTGGACCGGTTGCAAGGATATGAAATGGATGACACCGAGTTTGGAATCTGTCTACGTCATTGTCAAAGAGTCATTCAAGTTCATGCAGACTTTTCAGTTTCGTTTGTACGGAGGAGTGGTAACCTGGTTGCTCACACTTTAGCTAGGCAAATATGTTCTTTCCCGTCACCCTCTTTTGCGTCGACACCTTTGAGTTGGTTTTGTAATGCTTTGGGAGATACTTGCTTGATTATGCATTAATAATGATGTGATATAATGTATTAAGGTACTTTGTTTTCTCACGGTAAATTTTTTGTTGATGTACGGAACGCTATCTCCATAATTTTGAGATCATTCTTATAAATCTAATGGATATTAGCAAATAATTTTTTATTGAAAAAATTATCTTTATTTAAATAATAAATAATTTTCAAATTGACTTATTTTTAGAACATATTTGCACTCTCCCGAGACTCTTCCCCCTTCTAAGCCTTTTCCCCTTCCTCTTTCCCCTTCTTTTTTTCTTTTTTTATATTTTTTTGGTTGGTTCACGATCTATAGCTTACTCCTGCCCAGGATTTGATATGACAAAAAAAATTCTAACCATAAATTTGTTGTGTGAAATCAGAGAGGACGTCAATACCTCTCTCATCATTGGTCGTCCGTTGCAAAATTGATGTTCATACCATAATTGATGTACAGGCTGGATGGCTGACGCTAAGGTTAGAAAGGGAAGAGATTGTTTTCGAGATCTCTAAGCATCATTGTAGTATGACTGCATGTACACCAAACAAAACACCTTCTTCCCACGTTAATGCTATTACTTTTGATCATCGTTCATGAACTAACCCACTTTTTTATGCAAGAAATTGTAGATGTAAAGAGTTTTGTTCACAACATGTGAAGTCGACATTGGGAGTCATATCAGCTCCAACAAATACTCCTGATATCAAGATTGACGAGAATGAGTGGTTTGGGCCTTTTGAGGTCACTAACATCATCCTGGATGAAAAAGTGGAGCTCACTCAACTAGATGGTCGAAAACTGTTGCTCAATAAAGGTGCAACCAAGTTGTATTTCAAGAATTTTGATGCTAGTGTGAAGGAGGTCTTGAATTGGAATGCGTCTGGATAACCTCAAAGTATCTGATACTTCTAACTAAAAAATGTGAAACAAAGAGCACTTCTTGGGGGTATTTTAACTTTTATGTAAGTTTAAGTCCATTGATTCATCCTTGTGTGTGTTACTCTTGAGTCAATTGAGGTTTTGATGTTTTAGGGTTTCTGGTTGATATTTGGATCCTTTTGGGGACAAACAATATAATTTTACTAATCTTGGACAATAGGGTGGTCATGACCATGAATAGGTCACTAACCTATTCCCCTCTGACCATTCTATTGGTCCGTCCGATTCTCAAGGTTTTCCCATTCAAATTTTGAGGCATCTGTCTGATTTCATGATTTATTGAAAAAGGGCCTTCATGACCTTGAATAGGTTGTCGACATATCCTCAAACAAGAACGACCTATGCTTCAATAAATGTTTGGTGTTTCCTTCGTTCCCCGAATTGTGTTTTCCTTCTTTCTTTTCCAGTTCTCAATCCCACTTTCTTCCGTGTGGAGACGAGGCACTTGTCACGTGTTCCTTTTATTTGTGTGTGTTTTAGGTATGTCTTGATTCATGGTCAGTTGATCTATGAGCTCCTCCGGTGTTCCATCCTCTAGTCCAAGTACTTCGTATGATTTCTTTGTCACTTAGTCTAGTGAGGACACTGTCCCGCTTAAGTGTGGGTGTGAGTAGAGTAGAGTATTCAATGACACTGTCCAGACGGTTTGGAACACAAGTTCGGTTGACTAGAGTGCTGGATTCAGTGCTTGTGAGGTCCCATTGGGGTCTAGGACGTTCGTGTTTAAGTCGTGTTGAGGATACAACTGAGTGTGCTGGGCTGTGAAGAACACACGCCGTGTGTTGTAACACACGCCGTGTAGTGCCATAACACACGCCGTGTGTTGTGAGATACACGGCCGTGTAGTAATTCTTGCAATTCTCGTCAAAAGTTCCAGTTTATGATAAACGACCGTGTCTTATAGAAACACGTCGTGTAGTGTCATAACACACGCCTTGTGTTATGAAACACGCCGTGTATCATGACCTGCATATAAAAGACAAATTTTGCACGAAAATCCATAACTTCTCATCCTTTTCACTCTCCCGAAAAGACTTTGACGAACCAATTTTGAGCAATCTTCATAGGGTGATTCCGGGAGCTGTAGAGGTCGGAATTGTGTTCCGTTTATTGCTATGGGTTCGTAGCAACGAGGAGAAGAGAGCACTAACTCCATTTCCTGGTTTTTGGGTGTAGGTCACGGTCAGTGAGGAAGGTTAGGCTAAGAGCTTGGAGTTGGGAAAACTGAGTTTCTGAGGAACTAGAAGACGGTTAGAGCCTCATCTTCTATTCCAAGTGAGGGCTTAGCGTTGTTAGGTAGTCTTGGACAGCGTGAGGAGTTATAATTCGGACTTAGATGAAAGATAGGTGTTGCATGTAAATGATGAGAGTAAAAGGGGAAAACTGTCCTGTAAATGTGTTCTGTGATTGGGTTCTGATGTGCTTGACTGTTGATTGTTGTGATTGGGGGAAATGGAACGAGATGAACTGATTAATGATGCAACTTAGAAATGAGAGTTAGGATGGAATTGGGGATATGGGTGCTAGTAATGGAATATTATGAATTGTCAGGTTGTGGTTGCAGGAGAATGGCCCTGCCAATGTGGGGTCGTTCGGAGACTGAGGAACAGGTGAGTGGTTCCTATACTCATGACATGGCTACCCCTGTACTTGCAGGTGGGGGTGGCCGGTGAGCTAGCCTCACTCTTTGTGTGTTGTGTTGTGAGGTGCAATCAGGGATGAGCTACAGAATTGTGGAAACGGATGTTGCATTGTGATTGAATGATGGATTTATGTGAAATGTGATGTTGTGGTTGGATGTGTTGTGATGGAATAGCTTGAATTGTGAAATTGAATGTGAAAGTAGAACTGGAAGGAGCCCACACTACCCTACCTGAAATACTGTTGAGATCGAGTCTGATTCACTAGGGTGAATCCCATGACGGGGAGTCATGGATGTTGATATCTCCGATGAGGAAGGATCCCAATGGGATGCTTCGTGATAGCTCCGTGGAGGAAGGATCCCTAAGGGGATGTGTCGTGTTATCTCCCCATGAGGGAAAGATCCTAGGGGATGTGTGTCGATGTGATAGCCGGCGGTGGTGGTGTGGACAACTCCTTGGCGCCTAATAACTCACCTAGATAATATGATTGTGATTGTTTGCGTGCTTGTGGTTGTGGTAGTGACTTGGTTGATGGATGTGATGTGTTGATGTTGTAGGTGCCGCAGATTGATGTATCTGCTCTATGTTATTTTATTGCTTTGAATTGTGCTTGAGAACGAGAACTGACCAACGTGATCTCCTAGACTACTTTAGGGAATTAAAATCTGGAACGGGGTTAAGTTTGGTTCCATTGTTGGATGTCTTGTGCGGAGTTGGAGCCACTCCATAGAATAGGTCAACGTGTAGGTAGGCCCGATGGGTTCACTCAATTTCAATAGGAAATTGATCCCTTTTCCCCTTTCAGGATCTCGTTGCTGAAGAGGGTGTTTGTTGGAGATAGTGTTTGAGGGTTGAGTTCGTGAAGTTCTGGGTTGAAGCCATGAGGTAAGACTGGAGATCACACGGAGTTGACTTTTCTATTCTTTTCAGTTGATTTGGGTTTGGTTTATGTTGGATTTTGAGGATTTATGTTGGATTTAGGCTTGTACTCGGATGGTCGTTTCACGTTTTTATGAAGTCCTTTGATGTTTCACATTCTTTTAATGTCAACGTTTCATCATTTTACTTTGGTTTTTGCGCGCGGGTAACACTCGCGACCAGTTCAACCACGGGTTTCACCGGGTTGAATCGGGACGGGTGTACATGTCATACCACTTTTATTGCATCTGTCATCCCATCACCTCAAGCTAATTGGTTTAATCTTTGAATTGTGGCATGTTGAAAACATGGTAGACTCCTTAGGATAGATGAACTTGATTTGCAGGACTTGCGATTGAACTCTTGATGATTGAATAAATAAAAGTTAGGTCAGAACAGAGAAATTATCATCTCATTGTTGAACGTGTTGCATACATGTTAATGAAAACTGACGAGTACCCCCAATTATTAGATATGTGTCGTAGTATAGACATAATTTTTTTGTTCTTTTTTATTGGGCCATCTTTGTATTGAATTGCTCGAAGTTGCATGAGACCGAAGTCGAGACCACATGGTGACACGAAGATTGACACGATAGAGGCACTTAGTACACTCATTTATAGCCATAAATACCTAGCGAAATATTTCCCTTACGATAGACCACTTTCAGCGTTGGCCTTTTCTTTGACTATCACTACTTTATAAGCTTATCCCCCTTTCTTGGTTTACTACCTCTAATCTCGTGTAATTGTGGTATTGGTATGAAACTTGCTTGACTCTACCTTAAAAAGTTGAAATAAATTGTTTTCTACCAAGGAATTATAAGGATTCAAAGAACTCCCCTCTTGTATGTGACCTCTAGAGTTGTGAAAACATTGTTGACAAAAAAAATTAGATTATTGAAACACGAAAAAAGAGGAGTAGAAAAATTACCAAAAAAATTATGTTAAAAAAAGAGTTAGGAAAACCCGAAGCCTAAGTGAAGTGTCAGGTTGAGCACAAGAATAGGCACTTGAGTTGGTGTAGTTGGAGTAGAAAGTAGCATAAAGGCTTCCTAGATGTTCAATTAACTTGGCTAGATGTAATGCAATTCAAGTTTTTGCTCACATCTTGTGATTTCATTCTTATTAGGAATAATAGGTCGGGAGGCCCCTGTACTATTGAAAGATAACAAACAGACCCTCCTACTATTAATTGCACCAAACAAGCCCCCCTACTTAGAACATATAACAAACAAGCCCTTCCGTTACAAATGTGACAAACGGCGTTACTGAATTGTTGACATAGTTGACCCATATGTTTTTAGAGTTTACACGTCAGCCGATTAGAATGTCAGCAACCCTAAACGGCGCTGTATTTTACTATTTGGATTATCTGTTGTTAATAACCCTGAGTCAAAATGGAGTCGTTTAGGGTTGCTGACATTCCAATCAGATGACGTGTAAACTCTAACAACCTATGTGTCAATGACGTGTCAATTGTGTCAACAATTCAGTAACGTCGCTTGTCACATTTGTAACGGAAGGGCTTGTTTGTTATATGCTCTAAGTAGAGGGGCTTGTTTGGTGCAATTAATAGTAGGAGGGCCTGTTTGTTATCTTTCAATAGTACAGGGGCCTCCCGGCCTATTATCCCTTCTTATTACTTCATCTTCTTATTGATAAGTCTCGTTAGAATTGACTCGACCAATGAGCTTTCTTCCCTTAGAACATTGAAACTACATATTAGATTACC
This sequence comes from Linum lewisii, assembly GCA_034768395.1. Taxonomy (NCBI): domain Eukaryota; kingdom Viridiplantae; phylum Streptophyta; class Magnoliopsida; order Malpighiales; family Linaceae; genus Linum; species Linum lewisii. The sequence continues at coordinate 43,530,366 of CM068302.1, forward strand.
CGGTTTCACTCACGAGAGGGTCGGTTAGACAAGTTCATCATTAGGAGTAGTTCTTTATTCCAATAACTTGTGCACCAGCTTTGCTTTAGGTCCATGACACGAAAGCATAGTCTACGTCAATGTGAGGTAGCGAGGTTAGCAGACACGGAAGTGCATGATGTGAGGCCATAGAAGAAGAGAACTAGGACGACTTATGAACACCTATTTGAATTGCATGATACATGTCTTATTGAGCTTCGGTGGAGCATCTTAGTTACTTAGGGGGATTCGAGTGTAATCATTGTCTCCATTTGTCTTAAGAACCTTTCACTATTATCTTTGTAGTCTTGTAGCTTAATTTTTGTTTTCATAGCTTTAGTCACCATTAGTAGTGATCTATGGAACATCAACCACAAATTTGTTATTTTGGTTAACCTTAGCATAATTTAAGTATATGTAGTATAGTGATGACACTCGATTTGACATAATTTTCATCCCCATTTAAGCGACATTTCATGCCCCTTTGATGCCATTTTGATGAGTATTTGGTGTATTTGTCGTAACTTCGTGATTATAGGCTCCTAGTGCATACATTGTCCATTTATTGGCTATTTTTACCCTTTTTGTGAGCTTTTATGTTGATCCTCCAGGTTACCACATTATAGAGGACTCTCTCACGAGTCCAGCGCTTCAAACAGGGACCAAATCGGAGTTCAAACGGAGCAGGAATCATCGAAACAAGTTGGAGCTGGTTTTTAACTAAAATTTTCGGCGAAAATCTGGTGATGTTTTCGGTGAAAATTCCTTTGAAAATCCGGGCAGAAACCCTAATTTTCAGCCTTTTCCAACTTGTAAAGGGTTTCTGGGGTTATATATAGACTTTTTGAAGCCAGATTAGATACACACGAATTTTGGCTGATTAGCCACGACCTTAGGGTCGATAGATAGAGTTTAGAGAGTTCGAAGATCTGTGGAGAGATCGTGACGCCATCCTTCCACCTCGAAGAGCTCGGAGCTTAAAGTTGAAGATCTAAGAGATTGAAGCTTTGCCGGAGTCGTAGAATTAGGTTTTTCAGTTCTTATCTGTTCTTCCTCTATATGATGATTTCCTTTGTTGCCTTTGATTCTTTTGTTATCGTTATGAGTAGCTGAACTTGTATAGCTTAGATTAGATGAACCCTAAGTGACCCAGGGCTTTAAAGCGGTCACGGATTGGCGGTAATTAGATTCGAAGTTCAATCAGTTTCTCTTTGCATGGTTGTTTTGTTCTTCGCTGTTTATGTTTCTTCTCTGGTTGATCGCCTAGATTAGGTTTTTGCAAGCTAGGGTTAGTCGCTAGACGGTTCCCTGCTTTGGCGCTTAAACCTGTCTTCCTTGATCACCTAGTTTAGATTCTTGTTAAGCTGAGGATAGAAGCGAACGCTCGCCTCTCTTTAAAACATCAATTCAACCAGTTAACCTTATAATTGGAGTGTGCCTTTCGTAGGAACCGATTAGGGTTAATCCACTGTAAGAGTAACTCATAAATCGTTAGTAATTGCACCAGTTAATTAAGTCATTGCGAGAGGCGACCGTACCTGGGCGGCTAGTTAATCTTGGTAATTAGATCGGATAGAGCGAACGTTCGCCAGTCTTAAACCTAAGGGTAAGGAGTTATGGTGGTGTATAGAAATTGATTGAATTAGAATTGAAAACCGTTGGTCTTGTGATTGTTGTTGCTTTGGTGATCTAAAGGGGGATTCGAAATCTAAGCTCGTCTATCTTTTTGTTAGTCAACCTTTTAATATTTCTGCCTTTTATTTTCCTTTGTTCATTAGATTAGAAGTCGTGGAACTCACACCACGCACAACCTGTTTAAACCTGAGTAATTTGCCAACATATTTGAGTAGACAAGAAGAAGAGACCTCGAGTAGAATACGATCTAATCTGCCTTGGTAGATTAGTTATTTGATACCGCTAAAACTGCAGCATCATATAGAAATCTTCGGTAATACGACCTAGGTTTAATATAATTGTAAAAACTTTAGCTAGATTTAGTGTTGCATATCGAACTGAGCCGAGTTGAATATACAAACGACTCAATAACCCGACTCGTTTAAAATTTGTCCAACTCGAGTTCATCTTGAGCTCAATTCGAGCTTTGGAAACTAAACCATTAAAACTTGAGTTTGACTCATTAAGCTTTCAAACAGGCTGGCGATCCGGCTCGTCTAAAATCAAACTAAGTCAGGAAAGCAATTTTGCCAAGCCAAACACTGAGCGAATATGAACGACTTTGTTGGTTAACCGCCGTAACTAGATTAATATATTACGCCTAAAGAATATGGGAATCCAATATAATATCAACATTGTTCATTTTTCATCGGCAAGGTTTGATAGAAAGATATCAGGTCCTTTAATTTTATTTAATAATAGAAAAATGCCAAAGAGAAAACTATTCAAAAGATTGGTGGGAACCCACTCCCATCTCAAAATCAAACACAAAATTAAATCCAAACAAATTATTATATATCTTGTTCAGTTTCCGTCCCTATAATCACCCCTCTTCCTCTCTTCCTCTCAAAGTCCAACCATGTCTATCTCTTCATAGAAGAACAAAACCAAAAATATCAGACAACCATGGATTTGAACTGCATCAAGAGAAGGAAGAAGAACAGCAGTCCGACATCGACTGTCATGGATCTCCTCCCATCGGAGATCATCCAGGAAATACTTTCCCGGCTGCCCATCACTTCATTAGTCCAATTCCGATGCGTTTGCAGCTCCTGGAGGGCTCTAGCGGCAGACCCTCACCTCACTAATTTATCCCTCAGCCGCCACGCTGGTGCTTCTTCTTCTTCTTCATCCGCGGCCACCAATCTTGAAGACCCCTGCCTAATCCTCCACTGTGATTTCCCCATCAGGAACCAGCTCTACTTTGCCGATTTAGCAGCCGATGGTGAAGAAAAACACAGGCTAAGAAGAATTCAAGCCCCCTTTTGGTCCACCATGCCTGAATTCGACATTATCGGATCTTGCAACGGGTTACTCTGCCTCTCCGATTCACTATACGGTGACGCCCTCTACGTCTACAATCCTTTTTCCGGAAAATTCCTAGAGCTCCCCAAATCTTCTCGCTACGCGGATCAGGAGGTGGTCTTCGGATTCGGATTCCACCCGACGACCAAAGAGTACAAGGTAATCAAAATCGTCTACTACCGAAATGGCGGGTCAAGTCGACCCGGATACCCGAGGTCACGCAGGACAGTTTTCCCATTATCAGAAGTCCAAATCCTGACATTGGGTACTCCCGAATGGAGAATCCAGGACAAAATATCTCACCAATTGATCCGCAGGCCAGGGGAGGCTCTAGTAAACGGGAGGCTCCATTGGGTGACACGGCCACGGCGGTACAACCCGGTCCGCCGCCTTATATCGTTCGATTTGGGGGATGAGCAATTCAGGGAAGTGGCTAAACCTGAGAGTGGAGGATTGAGCAGGTGTAATTTCAACCTGGTGGCGTTAAAATCATGCCTTGGTGCAGCGGTTTACTGCAACTACGGGAGACTGGAGATATGGGTGATGAAGGAGTACAATGTGAAGGAATCGTGGGTGAAGGAGTATAGCATTGGTGCTTACATGCCCAAAGGGTTGAAGCAGAACATAGAGAGATCGTACAAGATATGGAGAACTGGGCTTAACGGAAGGGTTAGGGTTCTTGGTATCCTGAAAAATGGGGAGATTCTGCTGGAGTACAAGAGCAGAGTGCTGGTTTGTTACGATGCCAAGAATGGCAAATTCAGGGATCTGAAATTGCAAGGCGTGCCCAAATGGTTCCAGGCTAATGTTGTAGTGGGTTGCTTGAATTGGATTGATACTCCATTGGTACTATAAACACCTCTATAATTCTCAATACAAGTTCAGTTAGTTACAGTGTCTATTGTTATTTTCCGCCATTGTTACATCTCTTACTTTATTTATGTACATGATTATATATTGTATTACAATGTCTAGTTGCTGCTGTATTTTTGTAATGTTTGTAAAGTTATAATGCAGATCGAGTTAATTAGAAGATGTATTTTAAAGAAAATTAATAGTGAAATCACATGGTGCTTCCTCTTTTTCCAGTTCGATTGATCTTGTTCTTTAGTTGATTAGTTTATCTTGTGCTGACAAACTAATATTTGCAGTCACATGGTGCACAAAATTTATATATGATATAATGTTGAGATCACATGGGCTGGTTGAGATGGGAAGATGGTGATTACTAGTATAGTATAGCTTGTGTACGTATCAATTTGGATGCAACATGACCTTACATAACAAATTCTGCATCTTAGATTAGAAATCCACAAGTAGCATTTCCAGTTTCCTCCTATTTTTTTTATGTCTCACACTTAATTTTTTTTTTTTTTCCAAAATGAAACAGTTTTATTTTCGGTTGTATTATAGTGATCTTATTCTTCTAAATCGTGAAACGATTAATTAACGAGACCGAAAGTTTGAATTTTGATGATAAGTTGAAAATTGAATATGGATTCATCATGAATATTGATAAATATATCACCTTAATTGATCTTTGAGACTAATCTAATGTTTCATCCCATCAATCTAATTGCACATATCTCTTGCGAAATTTGATTTATCAAACTGTAAATTTATAGCTCTCTTTTATCTTACTTTTAAATAGTCTGTTCGTGAAATTATAATTACATCAATTAATATAACAATATGACAACGGAGGTGAAATAAAAGAACTATTTGGTTTGATGTCATGTGGGTACATTGTGATTTATGTTTTTTCGCTTTTCATAAACTGTTGCACTGCAATAACTTAAAGTAGTGACAAAGTATCATCTAACAAAACACTTAACCTTAAAACAAAACGTGAATTTAACCTAATTAAAATTATCTAAATATCTTTAACATCAAAATATTCTTAATGGAGTAAAAAGGCATGTTAAGAAAAATTCATGTAATCCTCAATTTCAGCCAAAAGGGGTTCAGATTTTTTGGTCTCTAGGTTAATTTGATGGGTTCAATGCCCATGAAAATAAGGGGTTAGGTAAAGGAAGAGTCGACCAAGTAATCTTCTCCTCTCCTAGAAAAATGACTAGGCAAAGAAAGTAATGTATTTTTCTTCTTTGATTTGCTTGTAATTCACCAAACCCACCATCCACAGACCACAATGCTATATGATATTTAAGTGGATTGAGACCTTTATGAATTTTCAAACTTTAGTTAATTCATCAATCAATTCATGGCAACTATGAAAAACGTCCAGATTACTAAAAGATTCCCTTTGAATAAAATACTTATCCAGCCTAGCTTTGGAAATGTTTTACATCAGGGTAAGAAAATGTTATTCATTAACAAGTTTTTTACCATCTTATTCTAATTTTGTTTTATCGTAACTAAGTTTTCAATCTCATTAATTTCTTATTTTATTTTTCCCTATTTCTATTACAAGTTTATCCTAAAATACTTTGAATAAGAAAATTATTTTGTTCAATCAACGGGTGAATACACCAACGTTAAAAATATATTTAACGCACAGTGACATCGCGCGACCACACAATATAGTAAAGATTTAAACTGTAATTTATGATCAGCTTCTTTTTGCTGAAATTTTTTCTGTACTCATTTCATCTGATGCTTTTTTAATTTCAATCCAGCAATAAAGCCCATATTTCCTTTCTCCTTTTACCCTCATAAAAGGGAGAAGCTCTCTGTTTCCCATTGAGTTTTAGGGGTACAAAAGCTAACAAGGCAACAAGTAGCAAAAGCTGTATAGACACAACAACAGCAATGGAAAAAATCCTCATCACTAGCAGCGCCACCCTTTTCAATTTCTTTAGCTATCAGGCTTCAACATTGGAATGGTCCCCCAAATTCTCACATCAATCCACAAGACCCTTAATGCGTGCAAAAAATAAAGCTTGCTTTTTAGTGACCTTTTTCTAAGTTTTCAACTATATCATCAACCCGGCGACAATAGTAAAGCTGATAAAGATTCAAAAACAAATGAATCAAATAAATATCTTTAATATTAAAGGTCAAGGGGCCAAAGGGGGTAGCTGAGCTTTGAGCCAAGTGAGTGTGTTGGCTTCTAGTTGGGTACTTTTCCAGTGTTGAGTTGTTTAGGTACGATACCTTTGTTTTTGTGGCTCAAACAATTGGTTCTCTATTGGCCATTCTCCATCTAATATTACTCCCTTCATTTCCGCCAAAACTGTTTACGAGGGAGATCATCTCTTAGCTTTCATTTCACACTAGATTAGGAAGTCGCGCGATGCCGCAGAGACTTAAATCAGATCAAATACGATACTGCTCACTCGTGAGTAAAACTATAAATACTTATATAAAGAAGTAATTAAAAAATTAGTGAATTTCTTCATTATATAATAATTACGTTATACAAAAATGGTATCGATTGCATGTTTTTGGAAGTGAAATCACTACTGAATATTCTCCTCTTCCCCCCGATTAATATCTGCGACTTTATTACTTTAGAATCTCCATTTGGGAACAAAGCTTCTCATCTAATATCCTCTCAACATTTGCCTATGTTCTTTCAATTAGTCTGTACATAAATACATAATGGAACATGAAAGCAAGCAAACATCAATGGTTAACTTTCCAGATTTAATAACTTTCCAAAACACAACTTATGTGTTACCTTTTCTTCACCCCATTTCATCGAACACCTAATAGGCACAAAAACAGTAACCCCAAATCCATTCTTAAAACTTAGCCATATTCACTCATTATAATTGCAAAGCTCCAATCCAGTACATGGAGCATAAAACAGACCTGCAAAAAGAACTAGCTTTCTCTGAAATCATTAAAATTGCAAAGCTCCAAACCAGTAGATGGAACATAAAAGAGACTTGCAAAGAGAAACATCTTTCTCTGAACTACTCTTCTTCTTCCTTCCAAGCTACAAGGGACGGAATCAATGGAATAGAGAGAGTGAAAGGATTTTTTTTATCAAAAGAGTGGAAGGAGTTGTTTGGATGAGAATAAGAAAAGAAGCATACCATGAGCTTACTGCATACCTGGAGACTGATAACACTGGAAAGCACGTAACTGGCACAACACAAAAGACAATCGAAACAATGCAAAACACAAGGAAAATAGGAGTAAGAGAATATGAGGGAATTACACATGTGCAGGGAATCTGCTGCAGCATGACTCGACTGTAAGACCACTCGAATGGAAAGGCAATTAGACGCAATTGTTTGGGCTGGCAAAAGAGAACATGTACAGTTAAACATGAAGCTTGTAGGGAGAATAAGATGCAAAGTTGATTGAAACACAAGATCAAAAACTAAGAACAATTGTAGATGAATTTGTGAGGAGACTGGAATAAAAGCCAATAAATAGGTAGCAACTAAACAAAAAGAAAAACACAATTGTCAACATGGTTCCTAACTTAACAAATAACTGTAACCTAGCATATGAGAGCAACAAAACAAATGATGCATCAATGCTTTTACTTAACAAAAAAACTTGAAAGTACAAATGTTGCATCAGTGGGTTACAAAACAAAGAATTGCAGATAGGTCAAAAAGCATATGCATTAGTAGCCTGATTAGCCAATAACTCAGCAACTAAAAGGCATGGATCAGTGGTTTATTCAACAAAGAGTTTAGGAGGAAGGCATTAACACAAGGAGGGGACTTGAAATAATAGGAATGGATGGTCAAAAGGATTATCTTCGTTCACACCAATCAAACTGCGTGTATGAACAGAGGAAAATCTAAGGACCATCATCTAAGGTAAAATAAAAGGCAAGATAGCTCAAGGGAAGCAGGAAAGCGACACCAGCAAGTTTGTGATGTCACTAATCACAACACTATTGTTTTATTTTGTAGAATGAATGGTTTAATCATTTATTTTGTTTTCCTTATAGGATACACAACATAGAATCAGAGTTATGCCAATATAAAAAAAAATGCAGGAAGTCACAAGGAAAAAATAAACTTTTTATTGGGTAGAGTTAAGTTCTGAACATGAACGAAAATAGTTGAGGAAACTTACTTAGATTTTCCCCCAGCACGGAAAAATACGACATGTTTACATTGATTCCACCGGTTGCATAGAGAACTGCAAGAAACATGAACAAAAATAGTGATCAAACGCAGCAAGAAGGAAAATAAGCTTTGCCATAATTCGGTACGGTAGAAGTAAGAGAAGAAGAAAAGCCTACTGTCTGAAGGTCATGGTCCATCAACTGGGAATGGAAATTGCAGCAAAATGAAGTATTCAAATCCCTAGTTTTCAAGGGTTAGGGGGGAATAGAGTTGTGGGCGGGTCAGATAATCAAGTTGGAAGATTAACAGAACAAAAACCCCAATCATAAGCAAATTAACCTAAAGACAGAGGTTTCACAACTGGAATCTGCGATCAAAATAAATACCCAACTCGTCGCCATTTCTGTCATCCCCCTTCTCCTTCTATTTCACCGACCTCAGTTCCACAGTCGAATTCCATAGTCGGACCTTGAATCTTTGATCTAGTAAGTAGGGGCATTGGGGCAATCTCCTGCTCCAGCCTCTACTTCAGGTGGCGTTGCAGTAGTAGAAGTTGATCGACGTTCTGTTGATGGTATAGAAGCGAGAAATTTGAGAGTTTGGGAATTGCGAGACAAAATTAATCGGAAGAGAAGAGATGAAAAGGAAGGAGGTGCGTCGATGTGTAAAGAAATCAACTTGGAATTACACAGAAAGAATGGGAAGAAATCAATAACAGAAACAGAAGAAGGAAAGATCGGAAAAAGGCCGCGGATACAGAAGAGAGAGAGTGTGTGTGTGTTGTAGCGGAGGGGAAGAAGCAGACTAAGCTGGAAAGAAACTGTAAAGAGATAATGGGAAGAAGCAAACTGAGTTTGGTAGTAGAGCTGAACTAAACTGAACTGAGAGGTAGAGATAAGGAAATAGTCGAAAACCAAAAAGACACTATGAAACAGAATAGAGGATGCACTGTTCATAAGCTACAGTGTCAAACAGTAATGAACAGTGTAGAATTCTCTTGCTTTTTTGTCTTAATAATTAATTAATAATAATTAGGTTTTAGTTTTTTCTCATATTCTACATCATTTCAGGCCCACTATCGTAAGACATTACAAGAGAAGGTAGTACCTCAACATTTAAGGTGGAATCAAATTGAACTTTAGATCAAATTTGATAAAATACTAAATTGTTACAAACAAAGTTAATTGAACAACAAAAATTCAAATTATATAACAAAGTTTGTGTAGGCTGAGTATAGGTTAGGGGAATCACTTTAAGATTCATGTACATCATGTGACAAATAAAGTTTAGAGTGAGTTTTTTCAATGTGGGAAGAAATACGAGGCATATATGCCCATTGTAATAAACAACTTAAAAGACATAGATAAGAAAGGGTAGTTGGTGGAGACTCAATATTTTATGAGTGAGAGATGTCTCTCTCTAACATTATCTCGCTAGATTTTACTCTCAACTTGTATGCTTTCTTCAACTAGAAGCCTTCACTTTCTCACTTGAGGAGCATGATTCATCCTCCAACAATGAGCCATTTTTTACCCAAGGTTATGAGTTGTTCCCCACTAAGCAGCATGTCTCAACCCGAACTTTTATCCTAGACAAATATGAACAAATCTATGCTTTCAAACTCTATGTCGAAAAAACCTCTCTAAAGCAAGAAACGGGAATAGAGGAACATTAATAGCGCAAATCCATTTCTCCTTAAGATTTTACTGATACAAAACCTCAACCACAATGTCTTAAATGCATTTCTAACCGGAGCTTACAAACGAAAAGACCTACTTGTAAGAAGGGAAAAAGGGAGAGTATGAGATTATTTACTCCCCCTAACTTATTCAATATGGAATCATTCAGGCTCTCACTTGCTTTGGCCTATCATTTACAACCTTGTCATGTACCTCCTTGATTCCAAAAAACCTCCTTGGTAGCTTTTATGGCTATTTTTATATGAATGTGAGTATATATTAACAAGAGGGCAGAGAAGCCCAAAGGAGGAAACAAAGTCAGTGCGTGAAGTTGACCGCAACCAAAGAAGACTGAGACGCATAGTAAACAAAGAAAATCCCCCTGGAAAACAGAGGGAGCCAAGAGTCAGCACCATAAAACAAGAGCACAACCGCAATCAACAAAACAAAACAGAAAAGAACACTCAAAACAGACGAGCGAGCAAAAAGGTGAAAAAAAATCATAGTAAAAAAACCTGGACCAGTGGCAGGGGAGCCTCAGCCAGGATAAAAAATTTGACCAACCATCTACCAACATTCAACATGACTCTGAAGAAAACCTTGGAGTCTTCAAAACTCTTGTCATTGAAGATTCTATTGTTACGCTCAAGCCAGATGAACCACAAAAAAGCATGAAAGACAAGTCTCTAGCTATGAGGGAAAGAGGGAGAACAGTTCATACCTTTCCACTCCAGGACAACGTCGCCAAAGGGGCAAAAATGGAAAGCGCTGAAGTGATCTTGTTCCACACACTAAGAGAGAAAGCGCACCACAAAAAGAGGTGGTTGATCGACACCAACTCGCAAAGGCAGGGGGCACATCTATTAGCAAGCCGAAATCCTTTCTTTAGGAGATTATCCAGGGAAGCGATCTTCGAATGGAAGACCATCCATGCGAAGGCTTGAACTTTTGGGGCACCCCAGGGAGCCAGATGCACTCTTGATGAGAGCTAGGATTGCCACGAAATCTGACACCCGTGATAGAACAACGTAAAGAGCGAACAGTGAAGCGGCCAGAAGCCTCTAAAGGCCAACAAGGAGCGGTCGTCCCCGCCGAGAGAAAGTCCCGAGGAAGCTCGTCAAGGTGTGAAAACAATGATTTCCACTCGACAAGGGTACCACCACGGAGGGAAGTCGTTACAGGAAATAAACCATCTTTCCTACCGTAAAAAAATAAAGGTCAGGAACATTTAAATACAAGGATATTTCTGCCACGACTATCCTTGGATAAGCATCAATGAACCTCACACCCCGAACCCATACATCAAACCAAAAAGCACCCCCCGGGATCGAGAGGGCCGAACTTCCAGAACAAAGAGCTAGATTAGACCAACCATTTCCAGATCAAAGAGGCTGCCTGACCAAGATTCTAAACCGAACGCCACTCAGACACCCAACTATCGCATTTGGAAATCAAGCATTTCTTTCGACGACATACCTCTTAGGCCATTTGCAAAGAAGAGAAAAGTTCATGATACTCAGATCGTAAACCCCCTAACCTCCGATCCTTCTGGGTGACTTGACAATCTCCCAACGAACTCAATGAATCTTGTCCTTCACCGTTGAACTGGCCCAAAGGAATCTCTCGAGCCTACGAATCACCTCAGCTGGCACTTTGAGAGTGGACAAGAAGTAGTTTGGGAGACCGGAGATCACACTTTTAAGGAGCACAATACGACCTCCAAGAGACAAAAATATGGACTGTCAGGAGTGGATTTTGCATTCCAAAGCCGCGATCACAAGGTCCCAAATAACTTTTGAATTAGCCTTAGCACCGAGAGGAAGGCCAAGGCAGGACGAAGGGAGTGCCTCCAAGTGGCATCCCAAGAAATCAGAAAACCGGACAACATATAGAACAACTCCAACCGGGAAAAGAGAGGATTTATGTCAATTGTCTTTAAGTTCCAAAATAATCTCGAAGTAGATCAAGGCCTCCAACACATACTGGATTTGGGAGAACGACACATCGCAAAAATCAAAGCATCCTCAGCGCAGAGGGTGTGGGTGACCATACCTAGGCCCTACCTTCGTTCATGCAAAAACTGGTGATGCTACCATTATCTTGCAAGAGGTTCAAGATGCCTGACAACACCTCCATCACTGCAATGAAGAGAAAATGGGGACATGGAGTCCCCTTGCCTGAGGCCTCGGCTGCTCTTGAAAAAGCTGGAGGCTTCCCCATTGACAAGCACTGAAAAAGAGGCGGAAGTCACACAAGCCAGCACCTGCCTAATCCAACTTTCCCAAATCCCATCGTTTCAAGCACCTTGAACAGACACGGCCAATTAACCTGGTCCAAATCTTTCTCAATGTCGAGCTTGAGAATAGTATCTGGTTTACCACTTCTCACTCTCACATCAATCGCTTCATTAGCAATCAGGACATCATCTAGGATTTGTCGGTCGCTAGTAAAAAGGCACTATTAAAATGACATCCACCATGAGGGGCTTGATTCTGCCCATCAAGAGCTTAGAAATCACTTTGTACATGCACCCCAACTAGGGGTGGCATTCGGCCGGGTCAGCCCGATTATCTAGCGGACCAATAACGGCCCTAATATTCAGCGAGTTTTTTTTAACCGCCCTACCCTGTCCCGTCGGTTCTGTTTTCCTTACCGTGACCGTGACCGTGGCCGACGGGCGAGCGGGCACCAACGGTTATACCCGGCCCAGCGTGAAGCCCAACATTTGCGGCCCAAATTCGAATCCAAATGCTGCCCAACTGCTTCCAAACTCAATTGGATTGCATAATTATGGGTCTTAGAGGCCCAAATAATTTGTTATTTCAATTGTAAAACTTATTAAGTTATCTTATAATTTAGTTCGTACTAACTTATTAAGTGACACAATTAATAAAAATTAATTCCGAAATACTAAACAACTAACCAAATAATTAATTACAAAAACTAAAAATCTAAAATTCCAAAATAATAACACAAATACTTCTGTTTAATAATAACTAATTAACATCCAAAATTGCGAATACTAAGAGTTCAAAGAAAATAAATTTAAAACATAACGATGTGATGATCACAACTCTCGTCAAGTCATCCATATGCCTTGGAATCAATTATCTGCAACAAGCAAAATAGAAAACACAAACAATTAATCAAATGATAAGAATGAAGAAAATTAGAAACTCAAGTTACGAAACTGAAAATACACACCAGTTGCATCAACATTCTCCTCTTCCTCATCCAACCTAGCAAGAATCTCCGTGAAACAACCCTCGAGAGCATTCGCAGGGATCCTCAAATCTAAGTCAAACCCATACAGTAATAGTTAAATATAGTTGCATGGCATATTTACCAAAGTATGTTTAGTATAAAACTCAAAAGTATATCAAGATATACCTATTCTTAAATCATCGTGAACCTAGCTTTTCGTGCACAACATGGCTTCCACCGCATCGTGACCAAGCTTACTACGATGTGGATCCAATATCCTTCCATCAGCACTGAAGGCAGATTCGGAGGCGACCGAAGTTACAGGGATAGCTAACAAATCTTTGGCCATTGCTTGCAATGTCGGAAACTTCACTCCATTCATTTTCCACCACACGAGGATGTCAAAATCATGAGATTTAGGAATAATCTCCTCATTCAAGTAATTGTCCAACTCAGTTTGATAAGGAGTTTTTTTCAACCTCTTCCTTTTTCTTACATATAAGGCAAAGTCAAGATCATCATCGGTGGGGTTATATAACTTCACTAGTGGGATGCTCATTTGTGGGCACATTTTTTGTTTGGTATTCCTGAATCAGCCCAGACAACAATTTTGTGATCTTCTCATGGTTGATTCTGTTCGGGTGTGGGCTAGTCTATGTTCCCAATACTCAATCATTACTAGCTTGCAACGAGGATCGAGTACAACCGCTATGGCCAAAACCTCATGTATATCCATCCAGTACTTCGAAAACTTCAACCACATCAACTCTGCCATTCTACTTACCTTCTGGTCGGAATCAATACGCGATTCAAAAAGCTTCTCACTCAACTCACAAATCTTTGGGAAGAAGAGGTTGACAGTAGGGTAATTTGATCCAGAGAATAATGTCGAGATGTCATTAAAAATCTTCAATTTGTCACAAACAACTGCAGCAAATTCCAACTGCGACTCACTTGGACAAGAAGAGTAACTAGGTTCGCGTACTTTGAGCCTGAAGAAAACATCTTTGTAATAGGCAACCGACAACATCACGTAGGTAGAGTTGCACCTAGTGGGACAATCATCCTGCAAACTTTTGTCATTAGAATTACGACATTGTTTCGCAACTTCTTTAAAGAACTCTACTCTTTTATGGGTTGCTGTCCAATATATGACACTATCCCTAATCTTCTCAATTCCGCTCTTCAACACATCCAACCCATCCTTGACAATTAGATTGAGAATGTGAGCAATACAACGCATATGCAATAGAGCTCCATCCTTTAACAAGTAAGAGGCGACTAATCTCGACTTAATGTTCTCCATCATCTTGCATTTGTGCTGCAGTTATCGAGTGTGACAGATGATAGTTTGGCATGGACATTCCATTTCAACATGTACTTATCTAATTCATCTGCCAAGTTATCAGTTGTGTGTGGTGCTGGCACATAAATAAATCGCAGCATGTGGCTTCTTAGATGCCAATTGTTATCTATGTAATGAGCAGTCACAAACATGTAGCCTTTCTTTTGAGTAGTGGCAGTCCACATATCAGTAGTGATGCCAATTCTACCAATGTTATCATCAATCCTCTTGTTGACCTTGACTCTCTCGGCCTCATACATGTTTAGAATCTCGTTCCTTATAGTGGTTCGACATGGAACTCTAAATTGAGGTTGTAGACCCCTGAGGAGATTTCTCGTATAATAATGCTCAACAATGGATAGAGGATAGTCATGCATGACTATGGCTAGGCCCAATTGCTTTCTCTATACTTCAGGATTGTAAGTCATGGCCTTGAGTTCCCTCTTCCCCGCGACGTCGGTGAAAACATCTGGACCTAGTATTTTCTGACCGATCATGAATCTTTCTTTGGATCTAGTTACCCATATGAGTCTTCAAATGGGTAGTGCCATTATTGGAATTACCCGCTAGAAATGTAGTCAAAATCGTGATTCCACGTGAAATCGAAAACATGGATGAAATCGGAATCGTAGTTTTTAATCGTAAGATTTTTTTTTTATGAATTAGTGGTTTCATTTCATCAAAAAACAGTTAGGGGTTGTTTGGAAAAATGATATGTAGGGATATTGAGATTAGGGAGATATTGAGATGTTATTAGTATTGATATGTTCAGCCAATTATCATGATATCATTGTTTGGTGTAGTGGTATTGTACTAGGTGGAGATAAGTGACTTAATTGTGGAAATGACAGAAAAGTGTTGGTGAGAGAGAAATAGTTGGTGTTGAGAGTAATGATTAATGGTAGTGTAATTTGAAATTAAAGTGTGGGGCAAAATTGTCTGGAAAAAGTAATATCAATATCACCCCTCACATATTCTAGGGGGGAGTAGAATATGTGTGGAGTGATATTGATATTACTTTTTCCCCCAAATATCCTGATATGTGGTACGAAAAAAACAGTGATAACTTGAATATCATGATATCTGCTGATATCAATATCAATATCCTGTTACCAAACGACCCCTTAAGTACAAAACTGAAGAAGAAAACTATAAACTATAGCTACACAAAATTAAGCTACTATATACAACTAAGGAATTCTAATTCCTCTCTTCTACCGTTTGCAAAATGTCTCAAGTCCCCACCAATTTGTTATATACTTCTATCTATATTCAATCTCAACCCCCCATAAAGCACTGCACATCTCGTACGCCAAATGCAATTAAGCAGCATTATAATCTTCAGACGTTTAACTCTTATACTGACCGATGAACCTCCCCAAATCATGCTATCACCAACCACTTCCACCCAGCTCTTCCTTGCTATTTTAGGCAGAATAGCATCAACTAAACTCTGGGAGAAGCTGCAATCAAAGAAAAGATGATCTCTAGTCTCCACATGAATAGCACAAAGAGGACAACTCAAATCAGATATAGCACACCAAACACTAAGCTTATCCTTGGTCATGATCCGATTAATGATAACCAGCCACGCCACAAAATTTAGCCTCGGAATTTGGTATCCTTCCCAAACCAGCGTGAACCAAGGCACTTCCGGCTTGCACACTCTGATATCCATCCAAACTATTTTAGGTCTAAACTTACTTACTGTTTTCCCATTCAAGCAGGAATTACCATCATCATCAAACTATTTTAGGTCTAATAGTAAGATTTTATGAACTACTATCGAAATATTTAAGTTAACAACATATTAAGAATAAGAAGACCATTACCCAACTTTGAAAAGTCTAGATAAAAAAAAAAAGAGAAGGTCAGCTCTTAAGCAGTCATTCGAGAAAGTAATAATTAGATTTTAGACACTTTTTAGTAATAACTTCTATCTTAATAAATCAAAATCTTTTAAAAAATCAATTTAATTTAATTGTCTTTGTTCTATGTAGTTGTACAAACTAGTAATTTTCCCTAGAAAGTGAAATCGTAATATACAAGAAAAATCGTTGATTTTATAAGATTCTAAGATTTTGATCGAGATTTTATTAGATTTTACGACCCATAGATTTTGCGTGGAATCAAGATCGCTAGAGACCAGTGAAATCGTAAAACCGTAAGATTTTAAGATTAAAATTGGGATTTTGACTACATTGTCCGCTAGCTCCTTCTGACAATACTTGCATCTTGCCTTTATTTCACCACCAATCGTCCTGATTTTGAAAAAGTGACCCCAAACGACACTAGTAAGCTTACTAGTATCTAGGATTTCCTCAACAGGACGAGAATTGGGTCGAGGAGAATTAACAGCAGTACCAGTAAAGGAGAGGGATTCGGGTTTGAGAGGGATTCGGGGTTTGAGTGTCCATAGTTGAATGACCAGGACAATATTTGCCTACAGTAATCAAAATTGAGGAAGAAGAAGAACAAAGATTAGAGAACATAAGAAAGAAGAACAGATAACTAGAGTCTAGATAGAGCTGGCTTATAGAGAATTATTATTACTTATTAGAGAATGTTATCCATATAGAGCTGGATTTTAGAGAATGTAGTTAAGTATATTCATAATTTCGAGAATAATCTAAAGAATGAAGAACAGAAGAAATCATATTCATAATTTAAAGAATGAAGAAAGCAGACTACGTAAGCTTAAAAAATAGAACACAAATAAATTTACACAAATCAGTGTAGACAAATCAGTTTACAGAAATAAGAACTACCAAACAGTTTAGAGAAATCAATTGCATAAGAAACGTAGGTAGGAGAATTCACAACACTAAGTGTTTGCAGAAACATGAACTTAGTTTGATAGTTTCAGCATGTAAATCAGTTTGACAGTTTCATACAACTTAGCTAATCTATCTACTCAAGTTTCAATAACTCATTTCATTCACTTATGAACCAACAGTGTATTGGTTTACTAACTCATATTTTTGTTTACAGAGATTACTAAGTACAAACTCAGATTACTAATACTAACTCAGTTCATCTAACTTATTTAACGAAATCATAATTTCACTAAGTGCAACTCAGTTTGACAGTTTTAGCATGTAAATCAGTTTGACAGTTTCATACAACTTAGCTTACAAACTCAAGTTTCAAACTCATTTCAATATTGCATAAACTTATGAACTCACGGTTTAGTAGTTTACTAACTCAGATTTGTGTTTACAGATTACTAATACTAAGTACTAACTCAGTTCATGTAACTCAGATAGTCAGATTACAGTAATAGTATTACACTTAGTGTTCAAACATAATCAAAAACAGAGTTATGATGTTCAGTAACCAATTCCCAACTTTCACCACACAATTTCGACAGTCCCAGCAGTACACTAAACTCGGCAAAATTGAACACTAAGTGTTTTACCACACAGAGTCGACAGTCCCAGCAGTATATTAAACTCGGAAAAATTGAACAGTAATCAAGAATGGAAGAGTTGAACTAAAGATTTGTAAACTAAAGGAACGGAGTTGAACTGTAGTAACAACATGAATACTGAAATGATTTAATGTTTACCTAGAAGATTTCTCACAGACTATGATAATCTGCAAAACAAACACAAACAATTGAGCATCAGAATTAAGAGAAAGTTAATTATTGTCTTTGTAATAACAGAATTTAAAGAATTTCTACCTTGAAGGCTGAAGCTTAAGTCGAAATCGAACAGAACATGAAAAAAAAAACAAATTAGATGGAAGAAATCATACCCAAAGCTCTGGGAGACTGCGACACTGACGGCTTCTGATCTACGTTATAGGCTTATAGCTCTCCCCTATTGGTCTGGACTCTCGAGCTAACACTAAGACTTCCTCCGATTGCAGCGACAGTGGGACTGTATATTTATAGCCTAAGCTAGCTAGTGACATTAGAAGGCAAAAGATCTTCATCATTGAATATTCAGAGTTGAAAATCTACTGCTGATGGGTAGATTAAAGAGGAAAATTAGAGGAAATCCAAAAGAGTAATCGAATTAGGATTTTAATTAGGCATAACTTATTCACTTACCTTGGAGACTCGGAGAGTTTGAGTTGGCTGACTGAAGCTGCAGAATAGTGAATAACTGATTTAGCGGAGACAATCTCGCGACGAAGAAGCAGTTGGATGGAGGAGTGTGAGGAGAGATTGCCGCGATATGGAGAAGAAGATTATGGATGGAAGAATCAGCGAGTTTGGGGGGGGGGGAATATTCCAGATACAGTCAGTTACCAAATTACAAGACTTATTATGGGTGTGGGCTTCGGGTCGGGCATTCCGCAGGCCGGTTATTACCAATACCACGCCCGGCCCGTCCTTTTCTAAATAACCAACGGGTAATATTCGCTCGGCCCAAAAACCGATCAATTTGGGTTACTGCCCCCATTGACCGGGCCAGTTTTGGGTGGTTACTCGGGTTATTGGTTCAGACTGCCACCCCTAACCCCAACCAAGCTAATTGGTCTCAGATCCTTAAAGGTGGTAACTGCATCTGATTTCAGAATAAGAACAAGAAAAGTGTTGTTGACACCAATAGGCAAATCCAAATTTTGGAAGAACTCAACAATCGCCAGGCAAACCTGTTCCTTGATTATGTCCCAGTTGTTCTTGAAGAAGACCATAGAGAAGCCGTCAGGCACAGGGGCCTTATCTTCGACACAACTTTTGATCTTGTTCCAAATCTCAAGGGAGGTCACTGAAGCCAAATGGGAGGTTGTCCGGTTCGGACGCAAACGTTTTGACATAATCTTAGAAGTGAAAGGTCAGATACGACAGCTTTCTCTATTCAGAGATTGATAGAAAGAGACAGCTGTTGCAACAACCTCACTTTGACCATTCACATGGACTCCATTCACCAGAAGCCCATCCAGATGGTTCCTACGATGATTGAAATTGGCAGAGAGGTGGAAGAATTTTGAATTCTTGACTCCAAGATTAAGCCAATTCGATATTGACTTTTGTTTCCAAGATATTTCCTGAAGCTTCTAGAGCTAATCTAACCTGCACTTAATCTCAATTCTTTGGATCCGATCCGACTCCTGGAGGATACCCTCCTCCTCCTTCCTGTCTAAAGCCTGAATCAGGTTCAACCCCTTTTCAATCTCCATGTCCAGAAACTTGAAAGTCTCCTTATTCAAAATTTAGAGGTTATCTTTAAGTTTCTTGGCCAATGAGAGCAAATCGCCTCTAACACTTGGGTTTGAGGCCCAGAAGTCCAGCAAAAAGGGGTTTGAAATTCAGGTGTTTTAACCACATATTTTCGAACCTCAGGGACAGTTGATGTGAGGGAGAGAAAGATAACCGACTACCAACGACCAATGGTCAAAACAATATCGGGCCAGAGCTTTCAACACACATCCAAGATAATGTAGCTCCCAATCAACCGAAATAAAAACGTGATCAATTTTTCATAGCGACGGTCTGATCTGAAGAGTTTTATACCCTTTTGGGATGTTGATTTTGGGTTAGTTGTTCATCAGATTTTATCAGTTTATTATTGAGGCCTCTTTCTAATTTGAACATTTTAATAAGAGTTAATGCACATTCATATTTAGTGTTTTTCGCTTATTTTCATTTATGTTCTTTTGAGTAATACTCATACCGGTTCAACCATGGGTTTACATGGGTCGATTCGATATGGGTGTTACACGAACCGTCCTACTTCTAATATGAAACGTGCAGGCGATCCGATCGCAAACAGACCCCCCCCCCCCCCCGAAAAAACACTCACCCCCTTTTCACTCTCTCACTACAAGAAAAAGTAGTTTTAGTGACTAAAATTTTGTAAAAATAGTCACTAACCTGATGGTCGCTAAAGATATTTAGTGACCATTTTTGCGTTTTAGTGACCGTTTTTCTAAATGGTCACGCAAAACGGCCACTAAAACGTAAAAAACAGTCACTAAATACCTTTAGCCACCATCAAGTTAGTGACTGTTTCCAAAAATTACGGTCTCTCTCTCTCTACACACACACACAATCTCTCTCATTCTATGAAAACTTTTATGGCGGTTGTTTACCTAGTTAGAAAGGGGATAATCCCTCCTGCCTTATTCTAGCTTTCATCTTCCCCAAAATTTGGGTGATAAGATGGCTAGGAAGAACCGAAATCCTCCGTAGGGTGACGTAAATTTATCTGCGAGATTGAGCCAAACAACATTAATGAACTTGGAAACATAGTTGGGATTGGATGGATGAACATCCCATCGGAATTAATATCATATGTCCCACAAAATACCCAAGTTTACGCCTTCCCTCATCAGATGCACAACTTTACGAGATCGGGAAAGCCGTAAATTCCTCTTACTTTTGCTTCTAGATCACGATTACTATGGCTAGTTCCCCAAAAATGAAAACTATCACTAGCTCGACAAGATATCAACCTAAAAGACTCATCTGGCCCAAATGCCCTTAGTGTCGACCGTAAGCTCATAAGGAAGTTTCTCTGCTCCAAATGCATGAATATAGGGATGGCAATCGGAGGAGCCAAGTGATATTGGTTGCGAATTGCGATGTCAAACATCAAAGATCTTGGTGATAACAAGTTCCTTTTTCACTTCCCCATCATCCCAATAAAATAATTAGATATCGGAGAGACGTCCCTGGTTCATCTCAGACACAACTTTGGTTGTTCTGCACTAACATGTAAAAGGCTCGTCGCACAATATTGACTTCAACCTCTCAGCAACTTGGTTTCCAGTCCCCAATCTCCTTGTGGCACAATTGATTGTTAGGAATCTCATGAAGCTATAAAAAATATTTCCTCAATTGGTAGCGATAAATCCAATGGGTCTCTGATGTGACCTTATTTCATCAACTTTTATCCTATGATCTACCTAGTATTGCCCCGTGTTTGATCCCTCTATGTCTTGGTTTGTATGCTTTTCGAGTCATTTTGCACAATTTGTGTTATTGCAACTCGGGGGTCACTTGTGGCCCCATTCTATGTGCTTTCTAGTTTCTTTTGTGCACATTTCAGACTAGGACGTGATAGTAGAGGTGAAAAATAATTCATAGGATCAAATGAGAGCTAAATTGGAGCTTGGATGAGGGAGAAACGAGCGAGGCAAAATTGCAGTTTGTGCAGAGTTTAGGGTACACGACGTGTAGTAATACACGACGTGTCGGCATACACGACATGTATTCCCAGCAGATTTCTATATAATGTCGAATTTTGGAGTTCAAAAGAAGGAATCACTTCTATTTTCATCACCCACGACCCCATAAACCCTAGGACACATTTCTGGAGCAAAATTGGAGCTATTGGAGCTTGGATTGAAGCCAACAAACCTTGGGAGAAGTGCTTAAGTAGAGAATTGAAGATCATCACAAGGATTCATCAATGGTGTTCTTGGTGACCAGTCTCTTTTATCTTCTCTTTACTCCCTTGGCCATGTGTGTTCACCTTGAATGGGTAGAGTAGTTATGCTATGATAGAGGCATGATTGTATAGACTTGCCATACTTGCCATGATTGATCTTGGTTGTACGAGGATGATTTCTAGACTTGTTCTTATTGCCATTTTTGCCATGTTTGCTTGATTTGGTCCATTCAATGTGATTTGATGCATGAGAGTGCTTGGATTTCATGGACTGTAGGTCTAGGGATTGAAGTGAGTGTGTTCTAAGAGATTAGATCATCTTATTTCAACCATATTCACATGATTTATCTCTTGGGAATTTTATCGAACACTTGGTGTGCATGTGGATTTTCATTCAATTGAGAATCGAAACACTAATTGGTGAATCTCCTAGTGTTAGGGCATTGATATGAGAGTGTTGTGTCTAATCTTGTGGTTATAGAGTCCTAAGAGAGGGTTTTGTGTCTTGGCATTTCATCAAACACCTATAATGTATCCTTTTTCACTTAGCTTGAGAGCGAGAGCCTAAGTTGAGTGGTATTAGGATAGGGATTTGGTGCTACGAGACTATATCAAGTCTATAGAAGTGAAATGCGTGCTCATCCGAGTGAAAACTCGATCTTGATTGGTGTGTTTGTTCATTTAGTCCTCTTGAGCATGATGAAACTATCCACCAAGTGACTCCCTTTGACTTTGATTAAAACCATTTTGCTCTCTTGTTTAGTTTTTGTCATATTTGCTTAGTTTTTGCTTATGTTTTTTAACCACTTGATCAAACCAAAACTCTTTCTAAATTGCTAGACTGTCTACCAAGTGTGTGAGTATTAGTGTTTGAGAGAGCCCTCATGGAATAAGACCTTGAGTGTGAGTAATCTATCCTTTTAGGTTAGTTATTTGTATGTCAAGTTTTTGGCGCCGTTGCCGGGGACTGAGACAAGAAAGGGTCTTAGAATGTAGCCGCCGACCACTTATCCCGCTTGGAATAGGCCGAGATGGTGCACAATGGAGATGAAGAGATCAATCACAACTTCCCCGATGAGCTTCTATTTGCCATAGCAACAATGGAATTTGAGGATCCTTGGTTCGCCAATTTTGCTAATTATCTCGCTAGTGGCGACTTGAAGGAGGATCTCTCCACTCAAGATAAGAGGAAGTTATTTGCAGATTTGAAACATTACTTTTCGGATGACCCTTTTATATTTCGAGTTGGCTCGGATGGTATGATTCGGAGGTGTGTTACTCTTGGAGAGTCCAAGGATATCATGCGACATTGCCACTCTGGCCCCACAGGTGGACACCATGGATCAAATCACATGGCTTGCAAGGTACTTGAGTCCGGATTCTTTTGGCCCTCCATGTTTTGAGATTGTCAAGACTTCGTCAAGTCTTGCGATGCATGTCAACGTTCAGGTAACATCTCCTCTTGTAATGAAATGCCTCAAAATGTGTCAGTCGTGGTTGAAATATTTCATATTTGGGGAATTGATTTCATGGGACCATTTCCTACTTCACATGGTAACAAATTCATATTAGTTGCAGTAGATTACGTGTCAAAATGGGCGGAGGCACAAGCTTTGCCTACCAATGATGCCCGAGTCATAGGGAAGTTTCTTGTTAAGTTGTTCCACCCGTTTTGGTACCCTCGTGCCATCATTAGTGATCGAGGCACTCATTTTTAAGGGCAATTTGATAGGGTATGCCACCGGTTCGGCGTTACTCATCGGATGTCCACCTCATATCACCCTCAAACTAGTGGCCAAATCGAGGTGACCAATAGGGAACTTAAGAGAATCTTGGAGAAAACGGTTGACCAATCACGAAAGGATTGGTTGAAGAATCTTGATGATGCTCTATGGGCCTACCGAATGGCCTACAAGACCCCTATAGGCACTACTCCCAATAGGATGGTCTATGGCAAAGCATGTCAGTTGCCGGTAGAGCTCGAGCATCGAGCTTATTGGGCTTTCAAATTTCTAAACCTTGATGCAAGTCTCGCATGAGAAGAACGTAAGTTTTAGGTACATGAGCTAGAGGAGTATCGCCACCATGCTTATGAGAATGCAAAGCTTTACAAGGAGAGGACGAAGCTCATTCATGACTCCTAGTTGAAACCGGGCAAGGATTTCAAAGTTGGTGATCAAGTCCTCCTATACAACTCTCGGCTCAAGCTCTTTCTCGGGAAATTGAGGTCTCTTTGGTCCGGCCCTTTTATGGTAACACATGTCTTTCCTTATGGCACCATCGAGGTAATCTCTCCATCCCAAACCGAACCTTTTAAGGTGAATGGCCATAGACTTAAGCATTATGTTGTTAGTGATACTATAGGTGCTGTCGAGGTCTTGTCTTTGGTCATGCCTTTAGTGTTCCTTGCTTCGTCGAGCTTACGACGTTAACCAAATGCTTCTCGGGAGGCAACCTGAGTGTTTTCTCGTTGTTATCGCTTTGTCTTTGTGTGTTTGTGTGTGTGCTCTTGATTTCTTTGGAGTCCTTGAGGTTTAGAGTTGGTTTTTGGTCTGTGTTGCTGTGGGAAGTTGAATTTGTTCGAGTCTAGGACCTTTTGGTGTTTGGAGTTGTTTGGGAGGTTTGGAAAAATTGCTCTTTTTGTACAGGGGACTACATGACGTGTAAGTCTACACGTTGTGTACCTGTACACGACGTGTACCTTTACACGACGTGTACATTCTCCGGCGTCAACTTTTCCAAAGTGTTTTCAAAACAGTTCTCACTGAAAACTCTATAGTTCTCGGCGAGAATTTGGTATTTTTATCTTTCAAAAATCCGGCGTCAACTTTTCCAAAGTGTTTTCAAAATAGTTCTCGCCAAGAACTTTAAAAATCCTCGGTGAGAACTTGCCATTTTTTTTTAGTTTTTCGCGTCATTTTGTTTTAACTGATTTCAAAGAGATTCTCGGTGAGAACTTTAGCCTAAAATTTTAAAATATAGCCCCCTTATCCCCTTTCGTCGACCCTCCCCCAACTGTGCAGACCCCCTTTCGAGTCCATCACCAACTCCTGTCCATCCGCCTTCCTCTTTCGGTCGCCATCGATTCCTCCCAGCCAACATCGTCCCACCGCCAACCTTCTAGCCGTCGCCACCTTTCTCTCTACCCGCTGACTCCAGCCAACTCTCGCCCCATCCCGTCGTAAACTTCCGGCGTCGTGCCTCACACCAGCAGTTGCATAGCCGCCCCCAGCCATCTATCTCCTACCACCAACATTCATCTCCCATTCCCCCAACGGGTTCTTTCTTATTCCTAACAGTTAGCGTGGATTATCGTTTGGTTTAGTGTGGATTTTCGTTGTGGCCAGTGGCAGTTAGCAGTCAGTCGGTGGCTTGTCGATTGTGTTCCAGTTGATTGTTCATTGCTTGATCTGTTTCATTATCTGTTTGGGATTGATAGCGGATTGGGGGTGGGATATTTGTGGTTAATTATTTGATTTGCTGTGATTTACTGATTGTTTCTCAAGTGCTGTTTGTTCTCCATTATTTGTCCTTGGGTATTTGGCGCTGGTTTAGCTAGCAATGGGGTGGCTTGCGTGTCGTGTTCTATGGTTGATTGTGGTCATGTTTCTTGTGGCTTGTTCATGTGAGTTTGCCTTCTGGCTAAGTGGCTTGGTTTATTGTGCTTCACTTTGCATAGGATTGGTAGCTATTTGATGGAGGGAAGTTTGTAATCAGTGCATTGGAACTTCCTTGATAATTATGTTTCTTCAATTATTTGGGGTTGGTTAGCATTACTTGCTGGGTATGGGGTTTGTTTTTTTAGGCGTTTGCTTGATGAACTTATTTAAATGAAATCATGTTGGGGTGGTTGATTTTCATATATTGTTCGGAATGATTGGTCTGTGGTGTTGTGGTGTGGCATGATTCATGATTACTAACCCTTTAACTTGATCTATGACTTGTGGTTACTCGCCTACTTCATTAACCAGATTGACTAGTGTTGCTGTGCTCATGAGTGCTGAACTTAAGTGTTGATGATAATGCTTTTCTGCTTATGACTTGTAATCTTGCTCCGTGCATATCGTTGTGGTGTATCATTTGATTTTGCAGATTCTAAATTCGAGGACCGACTTCAATTCTTTGTGTGAGGAGGGGTGTGGTTGATCACCACTCATTGGTTTATTTTTGTACACCACCCCTTGCATTGTGTGGACTCATGCTTATATGTTATTGATTTGTGTTATTGATTTGTGTTATTGATCTATGATGCATGCCTATTGCTTAGTGTGGTTTTAATGAAATGATCTTTCCTAGCATAGGTTGTTGCACTTGACTTTGATGATCGTGATTCGTGCTAAGTGATATTGCCATGTTGATGCGATCGTTGAGCTATGGATGTTAAACTGTTTGATCTTTGCTCCGATTTTACATGATTTGATTTTGATTGATGGTTATATCCTTAGTATTTGTTTTGGTAGTCATTAGCTCATTTTGATCAACTTTGTTTTCTCGTAGGATGCCACCTAAGGGTAAAGGAAACGCCTCGACCTCCTCTTCCGCACCAAAGAAGCGAAAGGGACCGGTTGGTGAGCCCTCGGTTGAGCTTCAGGACCCTCCACCTATTTGGAGCATGGACATCCCAACTGAAATTAGAGAGAGGATTTTTTACTTCGACCCTGCTAGCAAGGCATATCAGAGATTTCAGATTATGGAGCATTGAGCTCCAGCGAGGTTCAGAAGGCTTGATATTCTAGGTTTGCAGCAGCATGAGGGGTGGTATGATCACCTCAAGGATTATGCTGATGGAGCTGGACTTTGGCCACTTCTGGAGGTGAGTGAGCGGGCGTATGAATGGGCGACGAAGGAATTCATGTGCAGTTCCGTCTAGGTGGATTCCTTAGAGTGTGCTCCATTGACGAGTTTGGCTACTGTTTTGGTTTTTATGACTTTTTGACCTTGAGAAGTGACGTGATGAGATCTCTGTCTACCGTATCCAACACAGGATTCTCTACTTGGGATTTTTGGACCTCCATTACTCCGTTGCATGGTGCCTATAACTCTAGTGTGTCCAAGGTGACATCGGTGAGAAAGCCGCTGCTCCGCTTCCTACACTACTTCTTTCGACACTCTTTTACTCATAGGAAGCCTCGTTCTTCCTCGAGTGTGGTCACCTCGAGGGACCTCTTCCTTTTATATTGTTTAGAGTCGGGTTCGAAGGTGCATCTAGGCAGTTATATATCTCCTTGGCCACCTTGCAGAGAAATGAAAAGACGGGATTGATGTTAGCTAGGTGGAGGCTATGTGACGCGACTTCTTTAGTTATATAACTGCCTAAAGGAGTTCGGACCTAGCCCACCTTGGGTGCCACTGATTACTGTCTTTGTTGCAGATATTGTAGAGTTAGGGGGCATTCCTAATCTTCTGGCACCCACGTACCTACGACTTAGGACCGATGCTGATGAGGAAGCATCTATACCTGAGCAGTTTGCATTTCAGGAGCTTTCCTCTAGAATTAGTCTTCTCACACCAGTCTTCGAGGCTGTGCGGTATAGGCAGACTCAGGATAGCTCGGCGATTGGGGATTTAGCTCGTCGGGTCTCTGATTTGGAGCTAGGCCGCCAGGCGGACAGTGAATGCTTGGTGAGGATGGAGAGTGCGCAGCGGCACCAAGGAGTCCAGATTTCACACGTGGAGCAGTCACAGTACTGGCAGCAGTGCTTCATGTCCTATTATCAGAACTCCTATCTTGCTTCCTCGACGTACTACACCGATCAGGGTGTGGTCCAGGAGGAGGAGGTTTTGCTACAAGGAAACTTCCTGTTGTAGTGGCCGGCATACCCACCTCCACCTCTCTACTCGGGTGACTTCCAGCCATGGCAGCCCCAGTGGCCAGGTTATCGTACCCACCTCCATCACAGTGAGCTTTCCAGGACCGCAGCTCTATCTCGTGACTCTTGTATTTTGTAATTTCTGTTTGACTGTGATTCTGTGTGGATTCTTATTTTTCGACTATCATTTCTATTTTCTATTTTTGGTTTGTACTCTAGATTGAGCAGTGCTCTCATTGGCTATTTTGTACTTGGTTTATGACCCTATGGATGTTACTTGGTTGTGGTTTGGCCTCTCGTGTTTTTCCACAGGTACCCTTGGTTCAGGTCCTCGTCCTAAACAGGTTACTGGACCGAGGGTTTCATCTCCGACTTCTCTTCTTCACCGTGCGGTATTCTGGTTCTACCTTACTCTCTCTCTCGTCCATTGAGGACAATGCTCGTTCTAGTCGTAGGGGGTATTTTGGGTTTGGTATGATTGTTTGCCGGTAGAAGTAGAATCTTGTGCTATGATAGTGGATGCTTTGTGCTAGGTAACATGTTTAGTTGCACCTCTCTTTTTCTCTACCTTAGCATGTTCTTATCATTTCGCATGCTCCACTATCACCTCTTTTGCTTGTTGAATACTTAACCCGCTTAAATTCTATTCGTTTGACTTGCCAATTGATTGTATGGTGAGAACATACGTGATGTCTGGGGTTTTCAATGCAAAGTGTGAACTGTTTTTATTCCAAATGCCTTTTAAAGCTTTTTACAACAAGACTGAAACTAGTTTTTGTTAAGTATGAGAACTGGTGACTTGGCAGAGTATTGTGTAGTGTTTAGTGTCGGTCGTAATTTCCTGGAGTCTAGGACATAGGGTAGGAAAGCGGGGTGCCAAATGTGTCTAAAAAGAGTCAAATGTGTCCAGCTGAATGGTAGACGTGCGTAGGAGCCACTTGGTTTGAGATCCACCACGAGCTGGCAATGTTTTGCCCGCACATTGCTTAGTCCCAAGTGGAAGTCTCAGTGTGGCATTCTCCTTCTCAACCCCTCCCGGCGTAGGCATGGATTAGGATAACGCGGTCACCAATGGGGCTGGCAGCTCCATACCTGTGGGGGTCTCGACCAATGCTCCTATTCATAAAACAAAAGAGTTTAGCAAAAGAAATATTTGAAGTCGCTCTTATATTAGAAAGACCAAATGCGAAGAAAAAGTGATATGTGGGAAGAAAAAGAGGGGGTAAAATTTGAAATAGCCTAGAGTCTTTTCGCAAAAGCCACAAAATCTCAAATGGTAAGGATGAGTGATGTGATCCCCCACAGCTGCCCTAATGCCAACAAGCATTCCTACACCCCACTAGGATCGCCAGTCAAGGGAAGAAATCTTAGGGCCATACAAGAAGCGTGTAGGGCCAAGGAGAGCTCACAACCAAGCTCTCCAACAATTCTTGAAGCCAAGGTACGTGACCAAATACAGACTCAGGCCCCCACCAACAGCCAAGCAAGTTAGGATGTCAGTCAGGCCACCCCTAGCATGGATGCCGGTCAAGGCACCCGATCCGAGCCCCGAGCCGGACCGAGCCTAAGGCCCCTAATAGGCTATGGATCAATCCTCATGAGCCCTAGAGGCACTGACCACCCCTGGGATCCTCTGGAAGAATTTCTGGAGTTTAGGCAACGGAGGACAGAGGAATTCATGACCAGAAGAGGCTGGCGCCCGAAGACAGGCCTGGTACGAGCCCTGAACCGGGCCAAATGCAAGAACTAGGCCCTAGGCCAAATGCCATGAGCCCCGGACCAGCAACAGCCCTTGAAGACCCTCAGAGAACATTCCTGAATACTTGGCCGAAGCAGAAAGTAGAAGGCTTGACCAGAATTGGAGAAAGCCCAACACTGAGCCAGCCCCGGGCGCCGGGTCTGGCGCCGGGCGCGGCGTAGAGGAGCGCTCTAGGCCGAGCCAACAAATGGCGAGCCTTTTGGGAATTTCCAATGGCCCTGGATACTCTGAAGACCCAGGACCAACCTTCAACAGACGACGCTTCATTTGGAGGAGAAATGAAGGAGGAGCCACGTAGGGAAGTGCTCATACACGATCCGGGTCCAGACATGCAATCCCACCGAGCGAAGGATTCCCATCCGGGCCAGCAATCCCTTCTACCACGTCCCGAAGACCACGTTCCTAAGTCCCTCTAGGACTGGGACACTAGGGGAGCGCCTAATCCGAGTCAGAATCCCTGCCCAGCCAGCCCAAGACTTGCACGATCCGCCACGGATGCTACCCGGATTAGGGCTTGCCTGGATTTTGACGGTTTTGCCTGTTTAGGCTTATTACTTTGGTTCCAAGACTTTTTTTGACTTGTTTTGTGTTTTCTTTTCTAGTCTTTGATAAGTATGATTATTTTAAGTGTTTTAAGAGTCCTAATTAGTATTTAGATTATTTAAATTCTAGATTAGGAAGTAGTTAATAAGGAGGAGAGCTTGTTCCCTCCTATATAATGAGGCCGCCGAACACCCATTTTTATTCAGACTTTAATCAATCAATAAACCCCATTCAGAACTTTATTCTAAACCCCTTCGAGTATTTGCTTGATGCATTACTAAAGGTTAGGCTTATCATCAAGAGCATCCATCTCTTGGCGTGGTGCCCTCGACTTGATACTTGTGGTTCTTAGCTCCTTTATAGCTAGTGGGTCAAAGTCCTCTTCCATCCGGTGTCATAGGTTCTTCACGAGTGCTAGGACATCAGCTTGTGGGGTCGTCTGCCCACGATTGCAGCGGTTCACATCCATGAGTGTACTACCCCCTCGACATAGGTTGAGGTAAGTCAACCAGGCCCTTCCTTTCCCTTCGTTTATGTCTAGGTGACTCCAGGAATAAGCGAACCGTCTAGTAACCGACACTTTGCCTCTATCAAGTTTTTTGGTCTTATGTTTAATAAGAACTAGTTTGGTTGTTGTTATAACAAGGTTTTAAAGGTTATTTGGTGAGATTTTGGGATCCTTTACCTTGTTAAAACTCGGGCTATCAAAATGTGGTTCAACGAACTTAGAGATCTTTTGGCTTCTTTCAAATAGTTAGTGCGTTAGTGTAAGTATTTGCTTGCTTGAGGACAAGCTTCGGGTTAGTCGTAGGGAAGTTTGATGTGACCATATTTCATGCACTTTTATCCTACGATCTACCTATGTATTGCCCGTGTTTGATCCCCTTATGTCTTGGTTTGTATGCTTTTCGAGTCATTTTGCACATATTGCGTTATTGCAGCCCGGGGTTAACTTGTGGCCCCATTTGATGTGCTTCCTAGTTTCAGACCAGGACGTGATAGTAGAGGTGAAAAGGAATTCATAGGATCAAACGGGAGCTAAATCGAAGCTTGGATGAGGGAAAACGAGCGAGGAAAAATTGTGGTTTGTGTAGAGTTTAGGGAACACGACGTGTAGGCATACGTCGTGTATGCCCAACATATTTCTATATAATGTCGAATTTTGGAGTTCAAAAGGGGGGATCACTTCTATTTTCATCACCAACGACCCCATAAACCCTAGGACACATTTCTTGAGCTAATTGGATCTATTGGAGCTTGGATTGAAGCCAACAAACCTTTGGAGAAGTGCTTAAAAGTAGAGAATTGAAGATCATCACAAGGATTCATCAATGGTGTTTTTGGTGACCAATCTCTTTTCTCTTCTCTTTACTCCATTGGCCACGTGTGGCTAAGTTTCTAGGGTTCATCTTGGATAGGTTTATGATAGAGGCATGATTGTATAGACTTGCCATGATTGATCTTGGTTGTATGAGGATGATTTCTAGCCTTGTTCTTATTGCCATTTTATGCCATTTTTACTTGATGTGGTCCATTCAATGTGATTTGATGCATGAGAGTGCTTGGATTGCATGGATTGTATGTCTAGGGATTGAAGTGAGTGTGTTCTAAGAGATTAGATCATCTTATTTCAACCATATTCACATGATTTCTCTCTTGGGGATTTTATCGAACACTTTGTGTGCATGTGGATTTTCATTCAATTGAGAATCGAAACGCTAATTGGTGAATTTCCTAGTGTTAGGGCATTGATATGAGAGTGTTGTGTCTAATCTTGTGGTCATAGAGTCCTAAGAGAGGGTTTTGTGTCTTGGCATTTCATCAAACACCTAGAATGCATCCTTTTTCACTTAGCTTAAGAGCGAGAGCCTAAGTTGAGTGGTATTAGGATAGGGATTTGGTGCTACGATAGTGTATCAAGTCTATAGAAGTGAAATGCATGGTCATCCGAATGAAAACTCGATCTTGATTGGTGTGTTTGTTCATTTAGTCCTCTTGAGCATGATGAAACTATCCACCAAGTGAACTCTCTTTGACATTGATTTGACATTGATTGAACCATTTTGCTCTCTTGTTTAGTTTTTGTCATATTTGCTTAGTTTTTGCTTATGCTTTTTAACCACTTGATCAAACCAAAACTCTTTCTAAATATCTAGACCGTCTACCAAGTGTGTGAGTATTAGTCTTTGAGAGAGCCCTCGAGGAATACGACCTTTAGTGTGAGTAATCTATCCTTTTAGGTTGGTTATTTTCACGTCAGTCTCGAAGGAGAATGGTGGAGAAATTTCTCTCGGATGCGGGTAGACATTTCACACTTCACTACTCATCTTTCGTCGCCCACACTTATTCTCCACAATTATTTTCTCTATCTCCACCTATTTCACCATGAGCAAGAGAGGTCCCAATTGGTCAATGGATGAAGACATAGCTCAATATCAAGCTTGGTGCAAACATACCGTGTGATGGAAACATAGGTAACAAACAAGAATTTCAAATATTTTTTAGAAGAGGATTGAAGTAGCAAGGTATTGTGCCAAGGAGTGAAGATCACTGATCATCGGGACATTAGCAAATTGACATTCAGAAGTGGGCACATAGTCCAAACGTGATGTGAAGAAACAATGACAAAATGAATTACAAACACAAAAGTACCTCGAAAATTACTCAATAATTTGATTATATATAAGTTAAATTTATTAAAGCCACAATAATGTTTATTAAAACCACAATAAGTAGTTCATTTTATCTTCTACTATAGTTGGAGCTGTTGCAATATTCAAGAAGGCTACAAGGCGATATATCAAATTGACCTCTAATCTTTAGCTTTTGATTGGAGTTTAGTGTGTCACCTTAGTGGTAATAATTAAAATTACTGATGTATAGGTAATGCAATTGCTTTTGATTGGAGTTTAGTGTGTCACCTTAGTTTGTAGAAATTGGGTTTACTGCTTCGCTTCTAGCACAAAAATAATAAAAAGCAAAAGAACACTACTGGTGCAAAGTGTAATAAAGCAAACTAGCCAAGCCAAGACTTCTTTCACAATGGGAAGTATGGCAACTTTGGGTGCCACTCACCATCTTACCAGCTCAACAGTCATATTCACTGTTTACATAATTGCTTTAAGAAAGCATGCCTTGTGACGGTTGGCACAACTATGTCTCTGATTTATCACCTGGCACTGCCAAGACCCTCCTTCAGTACATATCTTCTCAGCTGCTCCAGAACTAACTTTTCCCCAGTTAGAACCTCCACCAAACCTTGGTAGATAAAAGGACATCACATTTCATCAACTAGTACAACGTTAAGTATATAAAAAATGAAAGAAGACGAGTTCATCATGTATGTAATTAATGCAGTAATGAGAATGAAACAGGGCACTGTTTCACCATTTGTGTAGTGACGACAGTCGTGATGACCAACTTTCAGTTCAGTGATCCAATTTTTACCAAACTTAGCAGCAACTTCAGTAGCATTTTCTGAACAACCAACATACCAACACTTAGTCCTTGGCAGTTTTGTCAGCTTCCTACGATCAACTTTCCCTGTAAAACACGTGAATCCGTATGATCATTATAACGTTCCAAAGGGGCATTTCGTCATACACTTAGAAACTGGATCGATTGATTGACCCAATGATGAATTTCTAACCCGGAACTGATTTGCCGGACATAACGGCAAGTGCTGTAAACATATTTTCAGGGTCTTTTGGCTGAAAATCAAACACAACAGGCTGCCACAAATGGATAAAAGAAACACGATTTCAGTCAAGATAACACACATGATCAGTTTTGTGGCGGAGCAAGAAAACCCAGATAAGGAATTGAAATTTGTGGCTAACACAACCTGATGAGAAGAAGATGAGGTGGTAATGATGGGTTGAATGATGACCATGAAATGCTGCAATTCCCAGCTGAGATTGAGAGAATAAGCGGCGGACATGAGTAGCTGGGGAGGTCCTTTGGCGGCTTGCAAAGGAACTGCCGCCACGTATACTTGGTCTTTGATGGGCTGTTGAGTTCCCGCCATTGCTGATTTCGCCAACCAAGAGGCGGCCATCATGGTTCTTCTTCTAGCATTGGTGAGCTCAGGAACAACCAACCGTTAACATCAGTTCTAGTTAGTCATCGCTCCTTGCCAGAGAATTGGAGAGCGTTTTCGTCGTCCACAAGATTTTGTGGATTTTCCCTTTTAATTAAATCCAATGTCTACAAACTTATGTAGTCCACAAGAATTGAAGAGAATTGGGTTTTCGGACTCATCGAGTTCCAAGACTTTGTGCTTGGGTTTTAGTGGGCCTGCCAAAACATAGTTGAGCTTTGGTCTGTTGGCTCGTAGGTCATAATGATTTTTATTATATGATATCTACTACATGAAAATACCCTTTAGTGTTTTGATATTAAAACACCTCTTAGAGCCGTAGGATTAGAGAGTAGATCTAACGGACTAAATTAAAATGGATAAAATAGTCATTTGAAACTAATATATATAGTAAATCATACTAGGGTTTCACCACAAACCCTGATTCTTTTTACAATCAACCAAAAACCTCTCCCTCTCAACCCTATTTGCTCGAATCTCGTCGCCGCCGCTTTGCTCCACCCAACCGCCGCCGCCGCATCTCCAGCCCATCCGCCACCGCGACTCCAGCCCAGCCGCCGCTGCGTCTCCAGCCCAGCCACCGCCGCGTCTCTAGCCCAGCCACCGCCGCGTCTCCAGTCCAGGCCAGCCACCACCGCGTCTCCAGCCCAACCACTGTCGGATCAGCACTGCCAGCCCAGCCGCACGCCGCGTCTCCAGCCAAACTGCCACCACGTCTCCAGCCCAGCCGCCGTCGCGTCTCCAGCCCAGCCGCCGCCGCGTCTCCTGCCCATCCGCCGCAGCGTTGCTCCAACCCATAGAACCGCCGCCGTGTTGCTCCAACCAGATTCAAGGAAGATGCTAGATTCAGAGTAGAGGTTTTCTTCGAACCCGGGGTTGTTAGAGCGGGAAGAAGGAGGAGGACGACGGCGGAAGCTTCCGGCGGCGTGGAGATTCTTAGGGTTAGGGGCGGCTGCATAGTTTTGTAAATTAAAATTTTGTTTAATTTTTAACAAAAATTGTTATTTTCTGATTTTGTTCCAATTTACTAATTAGGAACAAAGTATTATCTTCATCTTCTTCTTTTTGGGTTTTTCTTTTTCATCTTCTCGAGTTTGTTCCGATTTTCTTTTAGGAACATGTTCATCTTTGGGGTTTTAAAATAAAAGTTGTTCCGATTGACGATTTAGGAACATATATTTTATGAAAATTGTTACTAAATATGAAAAGGAATAATGAATATAGATATATTTTAAGAAGATTGTACCTAAATATGAAAACGGGACAATGGAAAAGATATATTTTAAGAAGATTGTTCCCAAATATGAAAACGGAACAATGACAAAAATATTATAAAACGGTTCCCTATATGATTGTTCCTAAATATGAAAACGGAACAACGAACGATTTAGAATATTAATATAAAAAATTAAAGATATATAATTACACTTTTATCCTTTGAACATGGACCATTAGATCTCCCCTTAAAAAATGAATGGTTATGATGGGTGTTTTGATATCAAACACTAAGGGGTGTTTTCATGGTAGGATTTGCCTGCTATTGCAGTATTCAAAACTTGCATTACGGATGCCGGTAACGGGACAATTTCTATAGTAGCAACACCTTTTTTGTGGATCACCATGACAACAGAATTACAGTCCGTAATTATTTTTAATTATTTTTTTGCAAATCCTACTAGCAACTAAATTAATATCGCTAAAAGAGTCTTATACAACTAAATATCGCTTGTATAGAAGAGTGTACAACATTGAATATGAAGGCCTCCACGAGATTTGCTTCCATTGCGGGAGATATGGCCATGACCAGAAGGGTTGGCCGACTCTTAGAGAAGTAAGTGCTAACCAAAATATGAATGAAGAAGCTGTGTTTGATAACCCAATCTTCCAAGAGGCAGAAACAAGAACGGAAATTGGTGAGGATTTTGGCTCTTGGATGAAAGCAAAAATAATATGAGGAGACGTCAAGACGATAGGGATAAAAGCATGGTTACGAAAACAAAGGTTGTTGAGTATAAGAGTTTCGCCTCAAACTCGAGTTTTGCTACCATGGCAGATGAGGAGATTGATCCCAACTCGAAGGGTGTAGCCGGGAATAGTGAGATGGAAGTTGACCGAGCTTTCACACCCTCAGAGCATGGAGACGAGGAGGTAAAGCACCCGCAAGACTCGCCCTCGGAAGAAGAGGTAGTTAAGGCTGCACGTGAAAATATTGTAGTTGATCTGCCGAGACCTACTCCGGAAACTAATCAAAAGGGACTAGGCTCTCAAGGTGAGACTGGTTCTGTTTCTTGAAAGGACTTCCCTCCCTCTAGTAATCAAGTGAGTAGTGATATAGAGGGCAATAATCGTAGTTTGTCGATTAAGAAGGTTAGTAGACCTATGCGTAAGAGTTAGGCGCAAGATTCCCGAACCAATGAAGAGGGCCCAAAGAAGATGGGAGGAGTGCCAAAAGGAGGTGGTGGTGGCCCCACGAGGAAAAAGCAAGTCAAGTTGACTTGAGAGTGGGTGGTAGCTTTTCACGTCCAATGTTTAAGCTACTCTCTTGGAATTGTCGTGGTGAGAGCCACGACAGATTTTTTGTTGCTTTTAAGAGGTATAAAAATGAGGTTAATCCAGACATTGTTATTTTCAGTGGTCGTATAGCTGCCAGGTCTACGGGAAGCTTAGTTTTGATGAGTGTTCGTAGAGTGGAGGCGATTGTTTTTTCTGGAGGTATCTTGGTGATTTGGCACCCACATCATGTGATGCTTAATGATCTCTTGGAGTCCTCTAATCATTCGTCTGTTGGTTCGACGAGAGTTGGGCATCAGTCTTCCTTATGTCCATACATACCACAAAAGTAAATATTTTCAAGGATTTCTATTCCACGTGGAAATTTCTATGTTCTATAGCGTACTTGCCAAGAAAAGGCTTCGCAAAATCAACCTCCATGCACACCCTTGCTGTAACACCATAACCTATACATTGCACCTAACCGATGAATTAACATAATTGCAGCGGAACATGATTCGGGTGTTACATTAACTTGCTTAATAGGTTGATATTTTTCTTGAAAATTCGACATGAACTATTCGTATAATGGACCTAACAGTTCTTCTAATCATACCTGCATAAAACATAACATACTTCTACATATACATTCCATGGTTACCTACAACATCCAACTCAGTTATTAGCTCATGCCACTACTACAAACACACTACCACTATATACATCCTTACAATCCTGCAAACCACCTATACATCTGCACTATATACACAAAGATCACATGATAACTACAACGTTCCTTTACATGCCACACCTGCATAAGGATCTAACATATGCATGAAAATGTGTCAAAAACATATGTAAGTGAAAACATGGATCTTTGGCCAAAATGAACTCCCCCGTAGTCGTCCAAGCATGGAGTAGTTGAAGACCGTACCTCATCGAGCCTTCAACTCCTAGACCTACTAGAAGCTTCAAGGATCTCTACTGCTGCTGCTGGTCTGCTCACCCACAAGGATAAGCAGAGGAAAATATAATAAAGAAAAGGGTCAGCTCATAGCTGAGTGAGTGTAATCATAGCATCGTGAGTTCAAAGCAAAGCATACCCCTAACACGTATCTAGCACATAAGCCAAAACACTAGGATCGAATCTCAGCTATCATGACATTCCAATAGGCTAAAGACTCAACCACCTTGACATATGCACATGCGTCTTATCATATTTTAATTATTAGGCGCCTGGCTATTCCCATGCTATTAACTCTCCCGGGCTTGCTTGCTTGCTTGATATTCAACACCACTAAGGGTGTGATCATGACTTGTAAAAGAACCTTCACCATACCAAGGGTGAGGTTATAAACTTGATTTCATGAATGAGTCTACACCATACAAAGGGTGCAACTATAAACTTGACTTGATAATTGAGTAATAGCATGGGGAGCCCTAATTGCTACGTGAACGACCGTGAGACCAAACCATATATGACTTGTGTTCTTGTTCATGATTCTTAACTTGATATTCCTTAACCTTAACTCGATCGTTTAATGCACTTGTCTTGTATATTCTTGACATATCAATACTTGACTTGGCTTATAAATAACTTAGGAGTCCCATAGTAGTACTTCATCGGGACTAACCCTCGTACCAGATCATTCTCCGTATCATAAATCCAATATCGCTACTATCCCTAACATTGTAAATAATGACAATATAAGCAAATTACTAATCATAAATATCATAGCTCATATTAGCGAACAAAAAGAAAACATGAAACATGGAATCATATAAATCACTTATTGATAAGCACGACAATGAAAACACGTATCAATCATGGTTCCACATATAACACGTAAATACATACACC
Source organism: Linum lewisii (assembly GCA_034768395.1). Taxonomy (NCBI): domain Eukaryota; kingdom Viridiplantae; phylum Streptophyta; class Magnoliopsida; order Malpighiales; family Linaceae; genus Linum; species Linum lewisii. The sequence continues at coordinate 43,568,496 of CM068302.1, forward strand.
CCTAAGCAGTCGGTCTAGTTCTCCTAGGTTCATACTAAGAATAAACGTAATTAACACGATACAACAAACCTGATATGCCGTGCTAATCCCTCACCAATCCTGATTGACGGAACTTCGATACTATCTTCTTTGTCGGAGCCCTACTTCAGAACGACCTCCGTAGCACGAACCGTAAACAAATAAACGCTTAATTTTAGTTTTACCCTTCCTTCTCTCAATTTCCCTTCGTTCCCCACTCTGTTTCCAACTTACAGAACACCACCCCCCATCTTAATGAACTAAACCTCCCTTTATTCCCCTTAGGCGTTGTTTCCCCCACCAAAATATCTAACTTTAACATATCTAACTAATGATAATGCTTAGTAATTTATACGTGGAGGATTGGGGTATTCCCCCCACGTGAACAAAGTTTTCTTTCTTTTTCTTTTTACTTTTCTTTTTAAAATTTGAACATTATTATATACAATTTAATATTATATTATATTATATATAATAATAACTTATACCACGTCGACTTATCGATATTTCTGGTGTGGTCTGATCGGGATGTTACAATTCCTCCCCTCTTAAAAGATTTCGTCCTCGAAATCCATCTTTGTTTGAGTTCTAAAACAATCTCTACTCTCTTTTAACTTCACTTCTACCTTAGCTTATCATGCATCTAACAAGTTACTGTTCCTTAATTAGGTGATTCACATCAAACAGGCAATCACTTAGCATGCTAGTTTCCCATGATTTAGTTATATGACTCCTATACTACATGATCATATCATAAGCACATCAATCCAAACATGAAACAGCAATTTAACCTGCTAAGTAGGCCTCTATAAGCTTAGGGTACTTCTCTCTCATACTCATCTCTGTTTCCCAGGTGGCACCTTCACTACCTTGGTTCCTCCAAACCACTTTCAACATTGGAGTCTCCTTTTTACGAAGAGTCTTAACAGTACGATCAACTATCTCAATTGGGATCTCTTCATATGTAAGGTCCTGGTTCAACTCCACTTCTTCAGGTCTTAACACATGTGAAGGATCTCCACAATACTTCTTTAACATGCTTACGTGAAATACATTGTGGATTAGTGACAATTCAGGAGGTAGCGCTAACTTATACGCCACTGGTCCAATTTTCTCAATGATTTCATAAGGTCCTATGTAACGAGGTGCTAGCTTTCGTTTCTTTCCAAACCTCATTACACCCTTCCAAGGAGAAACCTTGAGAAATACCTTCTCACCCACATCATAGCTCACTTCACGCTTATGAGTGTCGACATAAACTTTTTGTCGATCTTGAGCCACTCTTAAGCGATCCTTAATCATCTTGACCTTATCCACCGTAATTTGGACAATCTCGGGTCCCTCAATTTGTCTCAAACCTTCCTCATCCCAGCATAAAGGTGTCCTACACTTTCTCCAGTAGAGTGCTTCATAAGGAGCAACACCCAAACTGCTATGGTATTGGTTGTTATAAGCGAACTCAATCAATGGTAAATGATCTGCCCATGATCCCTTCCAATCCGTCACACAAGATCGAAGTAGTTCCTCCAATGTAAGAATTGTTCTTTCCGTTTGACCATCAGACTCGGGATGGTAGGCTGAAGTAAAATGAAGTTTTGTTCCCAAAGCTGCATGTAGACTTTTCCAGAATCGAGATGTGAAACTTGGATCTCGATCAGAAACTATCGACAATGGAACACCATGTAACCTCACAATTTTCTTGATGTACAAATCAGTTAGCATTTCAAGTTGTGGCTTCCATTTAATAGGTATAAAGTGAGCCGCCTTGGTTAAACGGTCTACTATTACCCAAACTGCATCTTTGCCCTTAGCTGGTGGAAGCCCATAGACAAAATCCATGGTAATTCTTTCCCATTTCCATTCGGGAATTGGTAGTGGTTGTAACCTTCCTGCGGGTGCTCGATGTTTTGCCTTAACCTTTTGGCATACTAGGCATTTGAAGACATGCTCAGCTGCTTCCTTCTTCATCCATGGCCACCAATAATAAGGTTTGATCGTATGAAATATTTTAGTTGCTCCTGGGTGCATAACATAAGCGGATGAATGAGCTTCATCAAGAATCTCTTTTCTTAAGTTTTCGACATTAGGTACACATGCCCGACCATTGTACCATAGCATGCCATCTACAAACTCAAATGGGCTCTCTTTACCTTGTTCAATATCTGAAATAATTCCAGCTAACTTCTCATCCTCCTTTTGTTTCTCACGTATCTTATCATGAAGTAATGGTCGAATGTTCAACCGAGACAATAACCCTGATAAACCATCCACTTCAACTTCTACATTCATTGCTCTCAAATCCACTAAATCAGCCATGTTTTTCTTGCCTTCCTACTTAAAGCATCAGCAACCACATTAGCCTTTCCGGGATGATAATCAATCGTGCAATCATAGTCCTTCAATAACTCAACCCACCTCCTTTGTCGACTGTTCAACTCTTTTTGGTCCATTAAGTACTTAAGACTCTTATGATCAGTAAGAATCTTAACAGTTTCACCATATAAGTAATGTCTCCATATCTTTAGGGAAAACACCACTGCTGCCAATTCCAAGTCGTGAGTAGGGTAATTGATCTCATGGGGTCTCAATTGCCTTGAGGCATAAGCTATAACCTTACCATCCTGCATTAGCACACATCCTAAACCTTGATATGATGCGTCACTATACACCACGAACTGCCCTGAGTTAGAAGGTAGAGCAAGTACAGGTGCAGTAGTCAACCTTTCCTTGAGTTCATCAAAACTCATTTAACATGCCTCATTCCATACATATATGGTATCCTTCCTTAACAACTTGGTCAACGGTGCTGTAATCTTTGAGAATCCTTCAACAAATCTCCTGTAATAGCCTGCCATACCAAGAAAACTTCTCAACTCAGACACGTCCTTTGGTGGAACCTAGTTCACTACAGCTTCTATCTTCTTAGGATCCACCTCAATCCCTTTTCCTGATATCACATGCCCCAAAAATAAGACTTCTTCCAGCCAAAAAGCACACTTTGAGAACTTGGCATACAGTTGCTTCTCCCTTAAGGTTTGTAACACAATTCTGAGGTGTTCAGTGTGTTCCTCCTTGCTCTTAGAATAAATGAGAATGTCATCAATGAATACGATGACAAATTTATCAAGATATTCATGGAAGACTTTATTCATGAGAGCCATAAATGCTGCAGGTGCATTCGTGAGTCCAAATGGCATTACCACATACTCATAATGCCCATATCTGGTTCGGAACGCTGTCTTAGGAATTGCTTCTTCAGCCACCCTCAACTGGTGATACCCGGACCTTAAGTCAATCTTAGAAAAGACAGATGCACCTTGCAATTGATCAGACAAGTCATCAATTCTAGGAAGAGGGTAACGGTTCTTGATTGTTGCCTTATTCAACCTCCTATAATCAATACACATCCTCATTGTGCCATCCTTCTTTTTCACAAATAACACTGGTGCACCCCAAGGTGAAATGCTGGGCCGGATAAAACCTTTATCCAATAAGTCTTGCAATTTCTCTTTGAGTTCCTTTAGTTCTACCGGTGCCATTCTATATGGTGCAATTGAAATTGGTGCCATTCCAGGCACGAGCTCAATGTCAAACTCAATTTCCCGTTCAGGTGGGGACCAGGAAATTCCTCAGGAAATACATCCGGAAATTCTTTCACAACTTCTACATCTTCTAACCTTACTTCCTTATCCACTATCACATGAGCGAGATATGCTTCACAACCTTCTCGCACTAAAGCAAAAGCCTCCATGGCTGAAAGCAACACATTCATCCCTTGTTTCTTAATACCTTTGAACACTACTTGTCCCTCCTTTGGAGTGTTAAAGTAAACTTCCTTCTGACTATAATCCACGACTTCTCCATGAGTAGCAATGAAATCCGTTCCAAGAATGATATCGAACTCATCAAATGGTAAAAGGATCAAATCTGCTGCCAGAAAAGCTCCTCCCACACATATGGAAGAGTTTCTAATTACGGAGTCCACACTCAAAGTATCACCCATTGGTGTCTTAACACATAAGGTATATCCTAACTTATCAGGTACTAAGCGTAGCATATGTGCAAACATATAAGACATAAAGGAATGTGATGAACAGTATCAATCAATGCATATAATTGCTTGCCAAGGATAGAAAGCATACCAGTCACCACCTCTGGTGCTGCCTCTGCCTCGCCCCTAGTCATATCATAAACTCTCGATACTGCCTGAGCTTTAGTACCCTCTACGTTGGTACCCTGAGGTCTGGTACCCTGATATTGGTTCTGACCACCAGGTCTACTACTTTGCTGACGACCACGACCACCCTGAAATCCTCCTCGGCCACTTTGAAATCCACCGTGACCACTTTGAAAACTACTTCTGACTGGGGCTCTAGATTGTTGCACTGAGGCTTCTGAATGTGTAGAACCACCTCCTCCTCTATTAGGGAATTCCCACACGCGATGCCCTAGCTTTCCACATTGAAAACATTCCCCAGAAAACTTCCTACACTCACCAAGATGTCTTTTCTGACAAACTTCGCATATTGGAAAGGATGGAACCGAACCTGCTGGTCTCTGGTAAGAGGATGCAGTAGAAGATTGAGCTGGCATCCTCCAACTAGTGTTAGGACCCCTCTTCATAGGATATCGAGGTCCACCATAGCTCCCACTTTGTATTGGTGCCTTCCTTTTCCTATCTTCTTCTTTGGCTTTCTGCTCTTCACGTCCCTCAGCCTCATATGCCTCATACTTAAGTGCTGCTTCCTTAATAGTGGCCATGCTCTCCTCATCCACCCTATGGATCTTCTCCTTCAATCCTAGTCGCAAACCATGTAAATACCTCTGCTTTTTTTTCCTCTCCGTGTCCGCTAAGCCATCCTCAAAATAAAGAAGTCGAACAAACTTGATAGTGTATTGGGTTATCGTCATATCTCTCTGCTTAAGGCTGGCGAACTCATTAGTCTTTGCTCTAACAAATGCCTCAGGAAGAAACTCTGTCTTAAAGGCAGCCAAGAACTGATCCCAAGTAAACTCCACTCGTTGCCCACTAATTCTTGATACTGAAAACCACCAACTCTTTGCATACCCCTTCAACAAGAAAACTGCATATTGTACTTTCTCTTCTGGGGTAGCATACATATACTCGAACACATCCTCCATCTTCATCAACCAATCCACAGTCTTCTCCGGATCAGTCATGCCATCAAACTCCTTTCCACCTAAACTTTTCATCTTAGCATAATCCAAGACCTCTGGTTTTACTTCAGCAACCACCATACCTCTCGACTGATCGGTAGGGGGACTACCTGCGCTTCCATGCGAACTACAAGGGACAACATTGGCCTTAGTTTGATCCACACACTACTTGAAACAAATCTTAATGAAATTACTTAAAGAAAAGGTTGAAAATTCAATGCAAATTTCAAAACCATGATGCATGTGGACTACTAACACTACACCACACAAGACACAACCGCTCGATCGCCAGTGCAAGTACGGGTATGGAATACCTCCCCTCTTTTGGGGTTCGCGACGTCCCAAGAGAAAAATGTAGCATACCTATAATGCAGAAGGCAAACCAGGCTCTGATACCAACTTGTAACACCCTAACCTATACATGGCACCTAAACGATGAATTAACATAATTGCAGCGGAACATGATTCGGGTGTTACATTAACTTGCTTAATAGCTTGATATTTTTCTTGAAAATTCGACATGAACTATTCGTATAATGGACCTAACAGTTCTTCTAATCATACCTGCATAAAACATAACATACTTCTACATATATATTCCATGGTTACCTCCAACATCCAACTCAGTTATTAGCTCATGCCACTACTACAGACACACTACCACTATATACATCCTTACAATCCTGCAAACCACCTATACATCTGCACTATATACACAAAGATCACATGATAACTACAACGTGTCTTTACATGCCACACCTGCATAAGGATCTAGCATATGCATGAAAATGTGTCAAAAACATATGTAAGTGAAAACATGGATCTTTGGCCAAAATGAACTCCCCCGTAGTCGTCCAAGCATGGAGTAGTTGAAGACCGTACCTCATCGAGCCTTCAACTCCTAGACCTACTAGAAGCTTCAAGGATCTCTACTGCTGCTGGTCTGCTCACCCACAAGGATAAGCAGAGGAAAATATAATAAAGAAAATGGTCAGCTCATAGCTGAGTGAGTGTAATCATAGCACCGTGAGTTCAAAGCAAAGCATACCCCTAACACGTATCTAACACATAAGCCAAAACACTAGGATCGAATCTCAGCTATCATGACATTCCAATAGGCTAAAGACTCAACCACCTTGACATATGCACATGCGTCTTATCATATTTTAATTATTAGGCGCCTGGCTATTCCCATGTTATTAACTCTCCCGGGCTTGCTTGCTTGCTTGATATTCAACACCACTAAGGGTGTGATCATGACTTGTAAAAGAACCTTCACCATACCAAGGGTGAGGTTATAAACTTGATTTCATGAATGAGTCTACACCATACAAAGGGTGCAACTATAAACTTGACTTGATAATTGAGTAATAGCATGGGAGCCCTAATTGCTACGTGAACGACCGTGAGACCAAACCCTATATGACTTGTGTTCTTGTTCATGATTCTTAACTTGATATTCCTTAACCTTAACTCGATCGTTTAATGCATTTGTCTTGTATATTCTTGACATATCAATACTTGACTTGGCTTATAAATAACTTAGGAGTCCCATAGTAGTATTCATTGGGACTAACCCTCGTACCAGATCGTTCTCCGTATCATGAATCCAATATCGCTAAATAATGACAATATAAGCAAATTACTAATCATAAATATCATAGCACATATTAGCGAACAAAAAGAAAACATGAAACATGGAATCATATAAATCACTTATTGATAAGCACGACAATTAAAACACGTATCAATCACGGTTCCATATATAACACGTAAATACATACACCCCTAAGCAGTCGGTCTAGTTCTCCTAGGTTCATACTAAGAATAAACGTAATTAACACGATACAACAAACCTGATATGCCGTGCTAATCCCTCACCAATTCTGATTGACGGAACTTCGATACTTTCTTCTTTGTCGGAGCCCTACTTCACAATGACCTCCGTAGCACGAACCGTAAACAAATAAACACTTAATTTTAGTTTTACCCTTCCTTCTCTCAATTTCCCTTCGTTCCCCACTCTGTTTCCAACTTACAGAACACCACCCCCATCTTAATGAACTAAACCTCCCTTTATTCCCCTTAGGCGTTGTTTCCCCCACCAAAATATCTAACTTTAACATATCTAACTAATGATAATGCTTAGTAATTTATACGTGGAGGATTGGGGTATTCCCCCACGTGAACAAAGTATTCTTTCTTTTTCTTTTTACTTTTCTTTTTACAATTTGAACATTATTATATACAATTTAATATTATATTATATTATATATAATAATAACTTATACCACGTCGACTTATCGATATTTCTGGTGTGGTCTGATCGGGATGTTACACTTGCATATATCCATCGTGCTCCTTCTGCAGTAGCCAAATCTAGTCGAACTATGTGATCGATGTAGTTTCCAATCCGCGACATCGTAACATGATAGCAATAGTGTATCGACAACCTCGGTAGTCTAACCGACATGAGAATATTCTTAATAGGCTTTTATTTATTTAAAATCTGATGACCAACGAGCAAGGATGATATAATACTAAAAAATCTTCCAAGGACTGAAGGACCCTGAAAGCTACATGCTTGTAGTCAACACCGTCAGTAAATTAGCGATGAGGACTTTAATAACGAAATGAATCGAAAACAAACTAATAACTTAACAAGATAGATTGGCACCTCTTACCACTCCTTCACGTCATTGAAATTATAATAACTTGAAGTTAGTAATCTGCTATAGCAGGTTTAGCATGTCATGTTACATAAGAAATAAATGTGGTTACGTAAGTCTTACGTATCAGATGAGTATCTTACGTAACAGATGAGTATCTTACGTAACAGTTGTAAATGATTGTTACATAAGTCTTACGTAACCACAGTTTGTCGTACGTGACAATTGTAAGTGATTGTTACGTAAGGCTTGCGTAACAACAGTTTATCTTACGTAACAAGCCTAATTTCATTCTTTACGTAATAAATAATTGTCATTACGTGAGCCTTATGTAACCACAGTTTTTCTTACGTAACAGTTGTAAGTGATTGTTATGTAAGGCTTACGTAATGACAGTTGGCTTACGTAATAAGCCTAATTTCATTGTTTACATAAGAAATAATTGTCATTACATGAGCCTTATGTAACCACAGTTTTTCTTACGTAGCAGTTGTAAGTGATTGTTACGTAAGGCTTACGTAATGAAAGTTTGTCTTACGTAACAAGCCTAATTTCATTCGTTACGTAAGAAATAATTGTCGTTACGTGAGCCTTACGTAACCACAGTTTTTCTTACGTAATAGTTGTAAGTGATTGTTACGTAAGTCTTATGTAACGACAGTTTGTCTTATGTAACAAGCCTAATTTCATTCGTTACGTAAGAAATAATTATCGTTGCATGAGCCTTACGTAACCATAGTTTTCTTACGTAACAGTTGTAAGTGATTGTTACGTAAGGCTTACGTAACGACAGTTTGTCTTACGTAATAAGCTGAATTTCATTCTTTACGTAAGAAATAACTGGGGTTACGTGAGCCTTACGTAATTACAGTTTGTCTTACGTAACAGTTGTAAGTGATTGTTACGTAAGGCTTACGTAACTACAGTTTGTCTTACGTAACAAGGCTAATTTCATTTTTTACGTAAGAAATAATTGTGGTTACGTGAGCCTTACGTAACCATAGTTTTTCTTATGTAACAGTTGTAAGTGATTGTACGTAAGGCTTACGTAACGACAGTTTGTCTTACGTAACAAGTTTAATTTCATTCTTTACATAACAAATAACTGTCGTTACATGAGCCTTACATAACAACAGTTTGTCTTACATAATATTTGTAAGTGATGAGCTTTTTTGTAATTTATCCGAAAAGCCCGAAACTCTTAATTTGACTAACATGATCCCTACCCGGCCCGACCCTTATTACGTCCTGTTTCAGGTTACCCAAACCTCGGTTTGACAGATCCGAGTCTGGCTAAGCTTGGTTGGTCAGTTTTCCCGCCCCTACTTATCTTGCCATTTTGGGAACATTCCTTTGGTGAAATTAAGAAATTGGGTGGGTCATCATGGTTTGTCGGGTTTTTTTTTGTTAGCATATTTGCGTCACATATGACTATTTTACAAAAATGATCATAACCGCAAACCTTCGGATTTTGTTGCAGGTTATTTTGGTTTATGAGTAGTTTGAGTCACAAAAGAGTGGAATCAACATTATGACAGAATGAGACTAATTAGTAGACGAAAATTTGAACAAGTTTAGTTAAACTACTATAATAGAGGGATGTGAGTTACAAGCACTTTCACTTTTTGCCCCACTCCTTGTCCACCTTGGAGGATGTTATCTTCCTCGTGTACCATGCGAGGTGTGAAGAAATCAGGGCGGTAAGATCATATATATTGGGTGTCGGGCATGAAGGAGTGACATCTAGCAAAACAAAAAGGTATCAGAAGTCCATATTAGGTGTGTCATATGTGAGGCGACAAAGGTGAGTGTAGGGTTTCAGTATTAGATGTGGTACGTTGATCTCACCAACGGTGGAGATGCTTTCTTGGTCGAACCCTAGTTTAGCTTGCAGTTAACAACTCTTCCATTACACAGAACTAGCTTGCAAAAAATAAATGGAGTTCCACATCTTCCTCGAAGACTAAATTGATGGTGTTGTTGGACACGCCCCTTTCTATAATTATACAATCCCACATTCTTGCTTGGCGGCTTTCATCTTTCTTATCATAACTGTCATTTATGTTAAATGCCCCACTTTAGAGAGGTGAATGGAAAATTCTATTGTACTAGGTATCATCGCTACTAATTCAGTTTCGTTTTCAACACGTTCATCACTCTCTCTCGCACATCATCAACTTCAACTCGAAACTAGGTAATCTCCATGTCATTATAATCATCATACATAGCTGATTTATTCATACATTTTGTCATTGTTCATAAACACAAAATTGTTTGCACCATGAATTAGAGTTTATGGATAATAGTTAGACAATGAAGAAGTTTGTTGCTGAAATTGGCGTACAATATGACTTAGGGTTAATTGTTAGAATACAACTATGGTTTAGGGTACATCGTTAAAGTTTTATAATTTAGTTTATTTCATGAGTTTCAAATATAGATTTTGAAGTTTAGATTTATAGTGTTACAAAAATATAGATTAGAAGTTTAGATTTGTAATTAGATTTAAAATGTTCAAAAATATAGATTAGATAATTAGATTTCAAATATAAAAAATGAAGGCCTTGTTTACTATCACTTATAATTAGCAAAATTACATAATCAACTTAATTAATTTCATAATACGCATAAAATGATGTTTAGTTGTAAATTAAAAAATTCAATTATATAGTTTTAACACAATTTTGTCCAAATTAAAAAGTGACAAAAAGCCAATTATGAAAATTATAAAATTCACATTATGAAATGTGGAGACAGGGAATTATTTAAATTTTCATAACAACTTCCCCTTTCAATTCCCACTCTCAGCGTATATATTGGATATTATGAGAAGAGTGAGAATTAAGGCGTGGGCTTCCTTCTTGCTGTAGTAGGGGGTCTGCTGTTCTTTTCTCTGTAAACTGATGAACCAAAAAAGAGGGATGAAAGACAATCCTTGGATAAGAAATTGAGAGATTACTGTTGTTCATGTCTTTGTTAAAGTATCTGTTGTTTCTGTTTAGTGTAATGGTGCTATGGATATTTGTTTCACCCTCAAAGCTCTTGCTTCCATCCAAGCTGCTAATAGAAGAAGAAGGTAATAGTGTGATATTACAAAGTGGTCATAAAACTTTAAAATGTTACAAAGTAGTTCAGAAATTTCAAATCACGTTACAATTCAGTACTACAATCACTTAATGCCGCATTTTTTGGGTTGTTTTGTCCTGTAACATGTCATAAAAATGGATCAAATACTTGAGTAGTCCCGATTCATGGTGTTGGGTTATTGCAGAGATTTGGAGAGAGATGTAGAAGATATCATGGTAGAAAAGTTAGTAATCCCACACCTTAATTCCTGCTCTTCTAACCGTGACGAGATTGTAAATCAGATGTGGAGTGATGAGCGTGCTAGTAATTAGTCGAGTTTAGACGAGTATTATATGTGATTCACTTGAATTCTAGAAGTATGCATAATTTGTAATTCAACTAAAGTAATAAACACAATTATTATTATAAAATTATATAATTTCATAATTTACAAAACACCAAACAGAATTTCAATTATGAATTATAATTACGTAAAGGGCCGAAGTTTATGAGATTTGAACCCGTGACATCTTGAAATAAAATCTAGGTATTGCCACCAAGCAAATAGCCTAATCCATGTTAGTCCATGCTTAGTTGCAGCATGAAGCTTTTTAGTTTTAGAAGGAAAACTGATCAGCTGTTTTTTTTCTTCAGATTGATAAACATTAATTGAACTCACTATTCCTAGAAATTATGAGTAGCTCACCGGTTTCTTGTATTTTAATTATAATTATAATCAATGGCTCTAATTCTTTAATTGAATTTTTTTATGATTTAGATCTCTTTTCACTAACTTCGAGTTACCTTACTTGAAGTGAACGCAAGTCACCTTAGGAAGTGCAGAATGCTACCGGCAAATCAGGAAATCTTGTATGAGAACACTCATTTTGTTCTCACCATGAGAACACTAATATTTACCATCCATTCTTTTAATCTAATCTAATGGCTATAAATTCATGGGCATCTATGTAAATTTCCCTATTAATATTAATTCCCTTATTTAAATAATTTAATAAAATAATATGATAAATATTAATCCTAACTAAAATGTAGGAATTAGTTATGGGAAAGAATCCAACTTCCGGCGGTTATTCTTCTTGTTCATCTTCACGTCTAAAATTTTCAATTTTTTACCGGCGACAATTTTTCTTTATCGGCGGCTTCATTATTTAATGCGACGGTGGTTTTTTTTTCCGGCGACTTGGAAATCGACAACGTCGTTTATTCGTAATCGACGGAAGCAACATCAATCCTGCATCAAATCGAACCATCATTGTTTAATCCCGCAACCTTCATTTGTTTATCAGGTTTTTTCAGAATTCGAACTTTGATAGCCATCTGTTTCGTTTCGATTATTGTGATCAGTCATTTAATCTTCCCATAATGCTACAACAATGGAAACGACCACAGATGAGAAGATATCATCGAAGTCGGCTTCGGTGCCGACCACCGTTCCATCATCATCCGACACTGTTGCTTCAGGTTCGTTAAGTACCAATTTTTTCACTTTAGGTACATTATGTCTCTTTTTCCCTTTTTCAGTACTGACGCAGTGGCTTTTGTCCCTTTTCCCCATGTTTGGTACCAGATTCATTGACAGAGTCGGTCCCTAACCACAATATCGATGAAACTCCTACCCGTGTTCAGGCTTCAGTTTCGAAGACATCATCAGAGTCCGGCCTGTTGCCGACTACCGTTCCATCGTCATCGGACATTTTTGCTTCAGGTACGTTAGGTACCTATGAACTCACTTCAGGTACATTAAGTACCATTTTTCCATTTCCAGTACTGACACAGTATATTGTGTTCCTATTTTCCATGTTTGGTACCAGATTCAATGCCAGAGCGGGTCTCTAACCACAATATCGGTGAAACTCCTACCAGTTTTCATGCCTCAGGTACTAAAATTTATTTTCCAAAGTTTAGGTATTGTGTTAAACTACAAATACTTCGATATTCTCATAATATTCTACTTCAACTTTGGCAACTATCAGGACCACTGATGGTTACATGTCCAGCTACTTTTTTACCTGATGCCCCTGCATGCAAGTTATTTGAGGATCCAGTGGCTTGGAAGGATATTACTTTTGATGCTATTGAGGAATTTCACAAGTTTTACCATGAATATGCATATGATGCTGGTTTTAGATGGAGGAAAATGTCCATTGTTTCGAGACGGTGCAAAAGTGATGACGTTACAAGGATTCGTTATGTACGGCTTGGTTGTCAGAATGAAGGATACAAGGATGGAAGTGCATTGGACCCAAAAAACAAAGGTAAAGTGGACGCTACCTGTAACACCCCAATTTCATGAAACGTAAATCGACAACGTGTCCCGGGCCAGACGATGACTCAAAGGTTGAGAAATATAACTTTGACCAACTACTTTCAAACCAACCATAAAACTAGGGTATTAACCGTCAAAACATTTACAGCGGAATTGGGTCCAACGACTTGAGAGCAATTCTCCAAGTCGCCATTACACCGTCTCATGATCCACTGCTCCGACACGCCTTAAGAAACTCTGGTGGCCCGTTGCTTGTCCAGGAAATTTCTGCAAAACTGGTGGGTGGCTCGGGGTCAGTCCATTATCATGATTATTCTGTATAAACATGAATAAACACATTTAATGGAATTAACAACGCAAACCAGTAATTCCATAATCATCCTTCCGTAACGAAGATTACTGTTACCATCTATCGAATGACTTGTCACAAGGAATATTAATCCAATATTCCAATCACGACCTATATGTGAAATATTAATACACATAATCACAAGTCAATAAGACATCACATGAGCTATTCCAATAGTACCACACAACATCGAGATCAACTCAATCCACTTTCATCGAACAATAGGGCGTCCCCTCTTCCCGCCTAGCTAACCTCTACGCCATCATCGATAAGGCTTACTTCTGAGCCTGTAATAGGGACTTCGCAAGAGTCGTTATTCTTCTCGACTAGCATGAATCGATTGGGGCTATCAATACCCAACTCCCATCATCTGGTCGAGGCTAATTCCACCCAACTCTTATCATCCGGTTGGGGCTATCCGTACCCATCTACCATGAATCGATTGGGGCTAACAATACCCAACTCCCATCCCCCGGTAGGAACCCGTATCCATCGATGTTCTCGGCGGAGGACTAGCTAGCGAGGCTTTACTTTCCACCTGTATACAGAAGGTGCCAAAGATCATCAGATAACATCACGATTTAACCATAGTCGAATCAAACATAATTAGGTATAAAATCGACGGTTCCGGTAAGATAAAACTTTCCGTAGAAACGACACCTTGTTGTCAAAACCAAGACTTCCCGTCTCAATTTCCAGGTAAGTAGGGGAGTCACTCGGACTACTTAAGTCCCTCTAACCTTAGGCATCATAACTTTATAAACCGGAATTAATGAGGATCCGTGTCACTCATTACTCTGCATAAACTAACCTATCGGGAAAAACCAACTCAGATGGGTTAGTACTCAGTTAGAAGTAAATCAACACGAGCATTATAAGGAGCTTAACTTAAGCATGCACGAGTCTAAAATAAGCCCCGAGTACCTCACTCGTTGATCCGGTTCCCATCAAATGATTAATTCAGAAATAATCACAATATTTGGGTAGTGACAATGTTTAACCAAATAGCTATTTGAATTGAGGATTAATTAATCCAAGGAATTTACCCCCTTAATCCAACCCACCTATAACACGAGCTGGTTGACTTGAAGATCGATTCTGTAGCTCGAATCGGTTTGAAATAAGAACTTAACGGACTTTCGTAACTTTCGAGCCATTCTGTCCTAACTGAGAAAGTTAAACAAGGCCAAATCTGTCACAAGTTGATAGTTTAGGATTGCGACAGTAATTAAAATTAAATTGAAGGATCATGATGTAACCTAGAAAGTCGGGTGACCAAACTCCAAATTTGCCATCTTCTTCTTCCAATTTGCAGGAACGTAGCCGGCGGCAAAGGATATTTTCCGACGAGCCGTCATCCTCCGCTACTCGAACCAAAATGAACTTTTGAGTAAGGGAAAAGCTTCGGGGGTCAGGGACGAGGTCAACAATAGATTCTTCTTGGCTTGGGAACGTTTGGAACTCCCCTACGCAGCTTTTCGTTAGAGCTACGACGGTGAGCTTCCGTAACTCGAAATCGAAGGCTCGCTGGCTTTTATAGCCGACTAAGAAGCCTCTCGATGCCCTCTAGACTACCCCAAAAGCCAAGGTCATGAAAAGGGAAGGTCGTTTATTTGAGTGGTCGTCGTTGCCTGATGGTGAACGCCACCTGGTCGTTGTTATGCGGGCGGTTCAGCCAAATAAAAACTACTAATGCTAAAAAGCGTATAGCAGATCGTATTCTGAGGGCTTTCTATGATTGGTTACTTCAGAACTAGCAAAATACTCAAAGGTAAACACGTTGTGCGTGGTGTGAGTTCCACGACTTCTACTTATAAGGAATGCAGAAAAATTAAAACAAATTAAACTAAAACAGATTGGGAATTAGGGTTTGAAAACAAGAATGACAGACGAACTTAGACTTTGAATCCCCCTTCGTTCCCGAGAGCATTGGCAATCAACAGATCAGCGGATTTCGATTCTCATTCAATCAATTACTAAGACACCACCATAACTCCTTACCCTTAGGTTTAAGACCGGCGAACGTTCGCTCTATCCGTTCTAACTACCAAGATTAACTAGCCGCCCGGGTACGGTCGCCTCTCGCAACGACTTAATTAATTGGTGTGATTACTAGTGATTAATGAGTTACTCTTGCAGTGAATTAACCCTAACCGGTTCCTACGAAAGGCACACTCCAATTATAAGGTTAATTGTTCAATTCGATGTTCTAAAGTAAGGCGAGCGTTCGCTTCTATCCTTATCTTAACAAGAATCTAATCTAGGTGATCAATCCAGACAAGAAACATGAACAATGAAGAATGAATCAAACATGAAAAAGAACTGATTGAATTTCGAATCTAATCACCGCCGATCCGTGACCGCTTTAAAGCCCTGGGTCACTTAGTCTTCATCTAGTCTAAGCTCTAAAGGGTTTAGCTACACATGATTATTACAAAAGAAACAAAGACAAGGAAAGAGTTCATCATTCAGAGGAAGAACAGAAAAGAATCTGAAAAACCTAATTTAGACGACTCTAGCAGACTTCGATCTTCGGTAAGTTACACTCCTAGCTCCGGTTCTCCGAGATGGAAGGGATGGCATCACGATCTCTATCCGGCTCTTCGAACTCCAGCTCTTCGCTCCAGAACTTCAGAGAATTCTGATCTCGAAAAGTTATGATTAATTATGATTCTCCTCCCTGTTGGGCCGCCGGGTTAAGTATAAATACTTAACCCTAAATTAGCCGAGTCAGCCTAATATTTTCGCCGAATATTCCTTAAGAATTTCGGCGAAAATTCCTTTGAGTTCAGGGGCTGATTTCTCTAGTCTTGAATTTCGGTCCGAAGAGTTGATTGATTTCGCCGAAGACATGCTTTGACTCGGCACCAGTTGATTTGCACTATTGATTTCGCCGAAGATGCAAGCCTGTTTTCGCCGAAAATGCAAGTGTGAATGGGCAGATTTCAGCTTGAACTTGATCGACTCCTTTCATCGATTCCGGTTTGATTCCTCGAGGTTCCTACACCTTAGACACGTCCATGGCTACGTTATTTGACGGCAAAAACCTGTGCTAACACAAAAACACTAGAAAACCATCAAATAGACCCGAAACGGGCCTAGGTAACACAAATGGCACGAGATAGGGCAATCGATTGAATATTCGTTATTCTACCCTAAAAACCATGTCTTAAGCAAGGAAATGTCGCTTAAATGAGGCTGATAATCACGTCAAATCGAGTGTCATCAAATACCCCACACTTAAGCTTTTGCTTGTCCTCAAGCAAACTGAATAGAAATGCTCATGTTCATAAATGATAAGATCGATTAAATTGGAGTTCAACCAAACACAATGAATTATTAGACAGATCGATCCTAGAACAAGAAACCTAACATGCATACGATCAGCCAAACTACCTGGTCTCACTAATAAACTGCACACGACAAGTAATTAGCAACCAATTATGCACGAATTTGACCTGACCGACCAGACTCCTCACACAGGATGTATATAGTACAATGGGAACTCTCACTCTCTGTGTTTAGGGACGTGTTTCTGCTCTCGATCATTTTCTGTTACCGAATTCTGTCATAGGTTTGCATTTCGAGCACATCTCCACCACTGTGACAACACGAGTATCTAGTCAAGAAGGACTTCCCTGCTAGGACCGTAATGAATTCTACACTACTCGGGTTTATAATGAGATGGATGATGGGAATGAATGATGATGGCTTTGTGCGTTGTAGCTTTCGACTAACTTCCCTCGAATCTAATCTATGGCTTCCTACCGTCTAACCAAACACTGGTGGAATGATGAACGCTCGTCCTATGATACCCTCAAGCAACCTAGCACTTATTCTTTTTCTTTACACGATTTTTTTCTCTTTTGCTTTCTTTTGAACTTTTCTTTTGACTTCGTTCTTCCATTTGTAGGGAGAAGAACGTTTTATTGAACAATACTTTGAAACTTTTATTATTTTCTGATTTTTCTGCTTCTCTTTTTTTCTGAAGCTTGCTTCTTTTCTTTCTTTCTATTTTTTTTCTTTTTGTGCCGATTTTCTTTTAGTTGCTAGAGGGGTTTACACGTCTGGACATATTAGCTAAGACCACCTGTTTAATGGCTATAGGCAGGTTACCATAAACCGACTTCCGGTAGGTCAATCTAGAACTACAACCACAGGGGATCAACGGGGAATGAAAGAAATGGGAAATGGCTGTAATGTATTATCGAACCGAAAGAACAGGCCAAGCTCAAGGGTCTAAACCTAGTGGATTTTATCGTTTGGTAGGCTATCTGGCTTAGTAGCTGAATCTAGGTGCCCCTATCCTTCTAGAACTCGTGTCATCGTGTGGTCTCGAGTAGGTCTCATGCAAATTCTAACTCATTCAAGTAAACAGAAAACCACTCAGAAAGAATTAGAATTGCAAGTTACGTGCAATGGATCAAAAGCTCACAGTTGGTTTGCTAGTCGGATTCG
Source organism: Linum lewisii (assembly GCA_034768395.1). Taxonomy (NCBI): domain Eukaryota; kingdom Viridiplantae; phylum Streptophyta; class Magnoliopsida; order Malpighiales; family Linaceae; genus Linum; species Linum lewisii. Next base: position 43,586,521 of record CM068302.1, read on the forward strand.
GTCATTTTCATGCAATCAAGGCTACAAACTACAAGTGTGATTTTTAAAATTCTGTTCTGACCAGGCAATTTAGCATCAAAGCATACAAGTTGGTTCTCAAGTTCTAGGTTAAGCAGTCTAAGCATCATTATGAAAGTTTGAACAACAACTTAACATCAAAAATCAAGAACTGAGCCATTCTCATGCTATAGAGACTGGAATGGAATCACGAGGCACACATAAAACATAATCAAGGGCAATCAAGTTCATGCAAGGTTCTCTAGCATCCTACCCCACACTTAAATCGGACTGTGTCCTCACAGGACTAATTCTAGAGTTTAGAGTGGAATGGAAGAACCTGGAAGAGGACGGTTGATTTCAGAGGGTAAGCACGGATCTTGAGAGTGGAGGGAAGTGTAACAGAACCTGAAGCAAAGGGAGTCCACCGATTGCCTACAAAACAAAAACAATTGAAACATAAAAAGGAAACCGGGACAAGTGTCCCGGATCCACACAGAAAAAAAGTTGGACCGAAATCTAAAAATAATAAATAAAAAGAAGGCACCAGAAAAGGAATACAACCCGATCACTGCTGGTCTGGTGAGCCGGGAGGTGGAAAGTGGAGAAATTCGCCGAGCTGGCGTTGCCACGCCATCTGCGCCTCATATCGCCGGTCGGCGCGGCGCATATGTTACTGCATAATAGTCCATCGCGCCTCTTGAGTGGCACTGTCGGTGATGCGCCACTCCTGCAGTCGCTCGTATAACGCACCCACGTCCGCTGGGTGCGGGTGGTGTTGTTGAGTATGCGCCGGATATGGCTCGGGGATGTGCGGCGGCGACTGGTGGATGTACCCTGCCTGATGGTGTGGCGAGGGTATATAATCATGAAACTCAGGCGGTGGCTGCGGCTGCTGCTCCTCAGCAACATCTTCTTCCTCTGACTCGACCACAGGCTGGAGTGGAGGATCAGCTGCTACATTGGGACTGAGGTCGAGTTCTAAGTCGTACTCAACCGCCAAGTCTCCACCAACAGTCCTAACTTGGTGGCGTGGAATGTGTGGGCCATACTCATGGCTGATGCCAAAGGAGATGATGAGCTGTCCTATGAAGTTGCCCCCCAAGAGTTTGCGAGATGGCGTCTTCCTCTTGGTCTTCTGGCTGAAGATGCGAGCTAGCACCCAGCAAGGGTGGAGAGGGTAGCTCTCTCGGATGGCTCGGTGAAGCATGAGCTCCTCCTTGAGGATATGGTGGCGATCCTTGTCTCGAACATATAAAAGAGACCTCCGTCAAACCATATGAATAAATTTATAGAGCGGGTGAGAGAGAGACTTAACTGAGTTGCTCGTCCCGAGGCGATCGCCAGGTACGCCTGTCATGTGGCTCTAGAGCGCGTGGTACTCCTCGTCATCATCATCCTCGCCCCAGCCCAGGTGATGATCGTGATAGTGCTCGTAGGGAATGCCCAGATGAGCGGCAAACTCATCGTAGGTGAGCTGTCGGTAAACCCCACCAAGAAAGAAGGTGACAACCTTCTGGCGCTGCTTCCTCTTGTGCTCCTCCAGGTCAAAGGTCGCCCAGAACTCCTGGAGGGCAATGTCTGGGTAATCAGCAGCTATGGTGGTCAACTCCAGGAGACCAGCTGGTGCTAAGGCGTCATGCACGTTCTGGTAATAATCCTCGTCATGCTCCTAGAGTGACTCCATGGACAGAGGGCGCACGTCAGCTCCACGGATGTGCTGAATCTTCTGGAAGCACTCAAAGTAGTAATCCGGTAGACGGGCGATGGTGGGATGGTATCCAGTCCGGTGAGGGAGTGCAGGTGGTGGACCCAGAATAGCAGGTGTGACGGGAGCGGCAGCTCCTGAGCTCGAGGCGCCATCAAGTCGCGCCTTAGTCCTGCGCTCAAAGGTGTTCCTAAACCAAGAACGAAACCAGATTAGTCAACCAAAACCTTACCCCACACTTAGTAGAAAAACTCGATTTCACAAAGAAATGAGGGAAACAAAGTGGGGTAAGCAAAGCGGAGTAACCAGTAATCATAGACAGTAAAATACATACTTAGGAACAGCCAGAGTCGGATAAGCACGATCAGAGTTCAAAAAGTCAAATCGACATTTTGGAAGTCAACATTTAAGCATATCGAACCCTAATCATGGCAAGACTATCATAACTTGGAGAATGACGGTAAAATATGATCTCATATGACAAGCACGAAAATATGAACGAGAACGAACACATCAGACAGCCAAATGATTACAGCAATTCAAAGTCAAACCGACATTTCTCACAAAAGTCAACATAACAAGAAATTAATCGTATGCATAGCAACACATGATCAAATGATATGGCAATTAAGCACGGGACTCCCTAAGCATCCAAGAACAGTTCTATAAGTTCAGTTAATCCTAGTTCACACGAAACAGTCGGCACAAAAAACGAGGCAAACCGAAAAGTCAACCAAAAGTCAACCCCAACGAAATTCAGCAATCCATATGTCAAAAGATTCGTATTGAAAAGCTCTACAAATTACCTTGAAGCCATGGATGCAAAAAGTGAACGAGTTGAGAGGAATCGGTGAAAAACGTTGAAAACTAGGTTTCGGGGAACTGAAGCTGCAACGCTCCGATTCGAACGTTCTAGGGCTTGAATCGATCAGAAAATGGAAGGGAAGGGAGTGGCGGCGGTCGGCGATGGCGGCGGCGAGTGAAATGGCGGCGGTGGCGATTTGAAAGAGGTGTGGTCGGCGGCGTTTTGAAAACAATGGGAGGGGGTTTTCGGGTGGTTAAACGAAAATGAAAGAAGGGTTGAGAGAGGAGAGGCCTAAAATCGGGATTTTTAAATGGGAAGAGTTGGGTGATTTTTTCACAAAGCTTTCGGCGAAATTGAAAGGAAATTTTCGCCGAAAATTTTAGTTCAGATAAACTGTCGGATTTTCGAAGGCAGTTTCGCCGAAAATAACAGTACGGTTTCGCCAAAAATTTTAGTAAAAATGGTTTCGCAGAAAACAGAAAACTTTTCGAACCGAAAATGATGAACAGGAGATTGAGTTCGAAAATCAAAAATCGATTTCGCCGAAAACAAAGGTGGTTTCGCCAAAAATTTTGAACTGTTCGGGTGTTTAAATATTTTCGCAAATCGGCTAACTTCAAAAAATCACAGTTAAATCCACAAAAATCGGAACGACCTTAATCAATTTGCAACTGACTCTATGACACACAGACTCTACACGAAAAATAATAAATCAAACAAACTGACACTTTTGGCTCCCCCGAACCGACTCTAAAGTACTAAGATAGACACAAAACAAAAACGGACTCCAGCCGTGGGTTGCCTCCCACGAAGCGCTCTTTTATTAACGTCCTTGAGCTGGACGATACCTGGACGGTATTAGGAGACATCCCAACTCAGATTCTCCTTCACGCTCACGTCAGAGTTCATGAAGTACAGCTTCGGGACTTCTCCGGTAAACGTGAATTTCTTCCCGTTCGCATGCAAAAGTTTGGTACGTCCGTCGGGAAGATGATCAACGAACTTGAATGGTCCGAACAGCTCTCTAGAGAGATCATCCTTCTTGAGTGTGTCAATGGAAGGAATGAGGACTGTCGGTTTCTCTTTTTCTTTCTTCTTCGGCTTGTTATCACCAGGATCGGTGATCGTTAGTACTTCCTTAGGAGACGCTTTCGGCTTCTCCTTCCATACTTGTTCTGCGCCGGTTTCTCGGAATGAAATGGTGGTGCAGCTGGCTCGGTGGAAGATGGTGAAATTTTTGGTCTCCAGACCATTTGGGTCTCCGTCTTCTTTTTCTTTTCTCGAGGTCTGCTCGGTGGTTTAGAAGAGGCTTGCAGTTCCTTCTTCTTCTTAGGTGGCTTCTGAACCGATATTTTTGGCTTCTTCTCGGTACCCTGTCCAGCACCTGCGGTGTCAATTGATCTCGAAACACTGGAAGAAACATTAGAAATGAAGTTGACCGAGGCCAACTCCACAATCTCTACAGATAAACAATTTAATTCTTCCTTAGGAATGTATTTCATCCCGTCCTTGAGACGGAATGTTGCAGTATCCTTCCCCACCCTTACAGTTAGAGAGCCATTAGGAACATTGACATTAATTCCGGCTCTCGCCATGAACGGCCGGCCTAAGAGAAGGGTGGAATATGTCTCTTGAGTATCCATAACTATATAATCAACGAAAAACCGGAACGGGCCACAGCAAGTGATTACATCCTGGATCATTCCTCTAGGTTCTCTTAGAGTTTTTTCAGCGAACATTAAATTCATGTTGGCAGGTTGTAATTCCCCTAGGTTCAGTTTCTTATATAAACACATAGGCATGACATTTATAGAAGCACCTAGGTCAATTATGCTACGCTCGATTTCAATGTCATTAATGCTCAAAGGTAAAGTAAAAGGACTAGGGTCGGGGCACTTAGCTGGAATAGGTATGGGTGGTGGTCGAGGGATGATAGCCGAGCACTCTCCCTCATTGGAAACGAGAATTTCTTCCTTCTCAGACGGGCTGGTCTGCTCACTGCTCCTGGTTGTTACAGCCTTAGCGTGCTCGTTCTTCACGGTGGAGCTGTCTGGAGACGGAGCCTGATTGAAGATGGGAAGACGAGCCATCGCACTAGCAATTTTATTTATCATATCCTCTATTCTCTGTCCTTGTGCGATCTGCCCTTTGTTAAGAGCATCTTGCGCTCTAAATCTTTCCTCGTGATCATCAAGTCTTGCTGTAATTAGATCAAACTTCCTGGCTATTCTCCTCTCCCAATTGTCCTCAGATATAAAATTCGGAGGCTGCTGTACTCTGGGCAATCTGGAAGGATCTTGATAACCATTGTCCATGTATTGATTTCGGCTCTGATCGAGTTGGAAGTTGTAGGGACGACGCTCATAGAAGCCTTTCCGTTGTTGAGGAGGTGTTCTGAACTAACGGTAGTCGGAGTAGCCTCTTTGATCCCTGGTGAATCTGTGATCAATGAAGTTGACTTCCTTGTTAGGCCAATTATTAGTTGTACCGAGGATCTCTTCCATTTGTTTCTGTACCGCGATCTTAATATGATCTTCACTGCTTGGTTGACTCTTGGCTGCTCCAAACTGTATTTCCCTATTTCTGGACTTAGATGCGCAGTCCGCAAAGTGAAGTAGAGCAGCTTCTGGTTCAAGTGCTGTGCAGTCGCCATCAGCTAAGATGTTGACCCATTCAGCTGTTTCTTCATTCATCCCTTGGGCATAGATTTCAGCTAGCTGCCCCTGGTTGAATCCGTGATGAGGGCATTCAGAGAGAAGCGCTTGGAAGTCGTTCCACGCGTCGTGTAAACTTACTCCTTCCTTCTGAGAGAATCTAGCGATACTATCCTTGTAGAATGTAGTTCTTGAAGGGGATAGTATTCTTCTATGAAGTCTTGAGCTAGACTATCCCAGTTAGTGTAATAGCCAGGTGGTTTTGAGCTGAGCCATATCTTGGCATTGCCTTTAAGAGAGAATGGGAATACTCGTAAGCAAAGATTATTCTTACCGAGATTCCCTTTTTTAAACGTCTCGCACATGTCAAGGAAGTTTGCCAAATGTGTGCGGGGGTTTTCTTGCGGCTTCCCTTCGAAGTGAAGATCCTTAGAGACCATGCTCAGGAAAGAGATTGTGATCTTTTCATCGGGGTTGTCATCGCTGTGTGGCACGACGACGCTAGCTCAGAGGTAAGCCGTATTTGGTCTACAGTAATCCGCCACGGTGCGCTGAGCAGCTAGTACGGGAGGAGAAGGTGGTGGTGAATTGAAGTATTGGATGAAACAGATGAAGATGAGGAGTTCTCCTTCAACTCCTCAATCTTTTGAGGGATAGGTGGTGTAGGCGGTGTGGTTATGACTTGCTTCTGAGCTCGCGGTTTCTTCGGCGAAGCAGAATTACCCGGCTTAAACTGAGAATGAGCAATCGAGCAGTTCATGAACCTGTAGAACAACCTACAAGCAACAAAAGCAAACATACCGGCGTAAAATCGAAGTGGGTGGGAAAATGAAAGATGGAAAATAGAAGAATAAATTGCCAGTTCTTCTTTCGAACAATCAAAAGAAGTCCCCGGCAACGGCGCCAATTTGGTGAACGCCAACCGGTCGTTGTTATGCGGGCGGTTCAGCCAAATAAAAACTACTAATGCTAAAAAGCGTATAGCAGATCGTATTTCGAGGGCTTTCTATGATTGGTTACTTCAGAACTAGCAAAATACTCAAAGGTAAACACGTTGTGCGTGGTGTGAGTTCCACGACTTCTACTTCTAAGGAATGCAGAAAAATTAAAACAAATTAAACTAAAGCAGATTGGGAATTAGGGTTTGAAAACAAGAATGATAGACGAACTTAGACTTTGAATCCCCCTTCGTTCCCCAGAGCATTGGCAATCAACAGATCAGCGGATTTCGATTCTCATTCAATCAATTACTAAGACACCACCATAACTCCTTACCCTTAGGTTTAAGACCGGCGAACGTTCGCTCTATCCGTTCTAACTACCAAGATTAACTAGCCGCCCGGGTACGGTCGCCTCTCGCAATGACTTAATTAATTGGTGTGATTACTAGTGATTAATGAGTTACTCTTGCAGTGAATTAACCCTAACCGGTTCCTACGAAAGGCACACTCCAATTATAAGGTTAATTGTTCAATTCGATGTTCTAAAGTAAGGCGAGCGTCGCTTCTATCCTTAGCTTAACAAGAATCTAATCTAGGTGTTCTAAAGAACTGATTGAATTTCGAATCTAATCACCGCCGATCCGTGACCGGTTTAAAGCCCTGGGTCACTTAGGGTTCATCTAGTCTAAGCTCTAAAGGGTTTAGCTACTCATGATTATTACAAAAGAAACAAAGACAAGGAAAGAGTTCATCATTCAGAGGAAGAACAGAAAAGAATCTGAAAAACCTAATTTAGACGACTCTGGCAGACTTCAATCTTCGGTAAGTTACACTCCTAGCTCCGGTTCTCCGAGATGGAAGGGATGGCGTCACGATCTCTATCCGGCTCTTCGAACTCCAGCTCTTCGCTCCAGAACTTCAGAGAATTCTGATCTTGAAAAGTTGTATTATGATTAATTATGATTCTCCTCCCTGTTGGGCCGCCGGGTTAAGTATAAATACTTAACCCTAAATTAGCCGAGTCAGCCTAATATTTTCGCCAAATATTCCTTAAGAATTTCGGCGAAAATTCCTTTGAGTTCAGGGGCTGATTTCTCTGGTCTTGAATTTCGGTCCGAAGAGTTGATTGATTTCGCCGAAGACATGCTTTGACTCGGCACCAGTTGATTTGCACTATTGATTTCGCCGAAGATGCAAGTTTGTTTTCGCCGAAAATGAAAGTGTGAATGGGCAGATTTCGGCTTGAACTTGATCGACTCCTTTGATCGATTCTGGTTTGATTCCTCGAGGTTCCTACGCCTTAGACACGTCCATGGCTACGTTATTTGATGGCAAAAACCTGTGCTAACACAAAAACACTAGAAAACCATCAAATAGACCCGAAACGGGCCTAGGTAACACAAATGGCACGAGATAGGAAAATCGATTGAATATTCGTTATTCTACCCTAAAAACGATGTCTTAAGCAAGGAAATGTCGCTTAAATGAGGCTGATAATCACGTCAAATCGAGTGTCATCACCTGACGAATCCGACAAGGTAGCTTCGTTTTGGTGATATTCAGGCCAATAATGGAGCTGGAGGGGTCGGAATTCACGTGGTGATGGTTTACAATCATCAAAACCTGACAAACATCAATAATGTGGAGGATTGGGCCCTCACCAGAAAATAAAATGCGACGGCGGCCTTGGTTCATGGAAGATGATGCTGACCTAGTGGTGACGTCACCATGATGTCATCCTTCAGCGAAACTACGTTGTTTTGATGTCTGGAAAAATAAAAATAAAAACTGCTTGGGTAGGAATCGAACTGGTGACCTTGAGTTGATGGTTTAGTTCCTTAACCAACTCGCGGCCAAGTGGAATATTTGACTTCCTTGCAACCATGTTCCATTAACTCCTTACCCGCCTTCCTTCAAAATCCAAGCTTAACCAAATTATGAAACCATTTGATTAACGAGAACTACCGCATCGAACACTTCACGCTATTCGGGGGTTAAATAAATTGAGGTGTTGATGACAAAATTTAGCGGGAAGGTCGTGCGTCCAATACGAGTCGTACCTAGGTCCGCAAGAGTCGAGTCGGTCGCTTAACCTCTCGCTCCGCCTTCCATGAGTGAACTTAACTTGCCTCAAAATCATTTAAACGTTAATTTGCGGTCATTTCTCAAACGTATGGAATAAAATTCAAAAAAAATCTGGTTCAGTGATTCGGGGTGTAACATTTATCCCCTTCTTAAAAAGATTTCGTCCCCGAAATTAGACGACAGTTAACTTTAACGGTGCCAAACCGGAGCAAGTCATAAACGTGAGAAAACTTAATTTTTCATTCGAGAAAACTAAAAGTAAGGCAAGCCAGAAACAAGATCACTAAACAGATGATGATCGCCATTTTCTCGAATGCTTCCACAGGTCCATCGAAGACGCCTCTACGATAACCTATACATACAAAGAAAAGAAAGAGACAATGAGAAGGAGGCATCCTCTCCCAAGGATGATAGCCTTCTTCATGGCGTAGTCCTCGTCGTAAACCCTTTCCATTCTTGAAGCGACTGCGATGGAGGACTTCAAGATTTCCACCGGTGATTCGGCTGTCGAGAGAAAAAAGAGAAGAGAGGGGGGGTTCTTAAAGAGAAGGAGGAAGGGGAGGTGTCATCAATGAGCCTCGCCCACTTGCGAGTGTCGGCAATTACGGGTAAACAAGTGTGAATTACGAGATTGTCTTAAATTCGCTAGTTAAAATATCGATACAAACTATTGGCATCTCTTGGTTCGCCTGCCATCCGCAGGGATTCTGAGATACATAATTCTTACCAACTAGCCGGCACCTAAAGATTCCGGAGAAACATACACACCGTCTGAGACCATACATTCTTATGTCCCAAGTAAAAACCACAAGAAAGAGAATAAGGTTACAACATGAATTCGAAGAAATACTAAGGCATGCGGGATGAGACTTCTGTTCGATTTCGCCGAACTGGTCCTTCTGGAGGATTTTCTTGACGCCTTCGTCGGTCTACGTGTTTGCATAGTTTTAGGATGAAGGTGATAGCCACGAAGAGAAGAATGACTATCAGAAGGATACAGTTTACCCCACTCAAGGTTTCTGTTTCATCAGATCAAGTCATTTTTCTTTAGAGAATGACTTAGAGGGAGGGGGTAGATTTAAAGAAGAAAAGTTTACGGTTAGCTTGCCCAAAAAGCCATCGTTCGGACTCAAAAGCAAAAAGAGCGACATGACAACAAAGGTTCAGGCTTTAACGGAGCCTCAAAAGTAGAGCTGATGCGGTGGACGATTCTCAGTCATTCACGTGTCTTCGCAGAAAGCGAGAGATTTACGTAGATCTTGTGTCGGAGATCAACGTTTCCTTCATTTGGGTATTTAACCCAGATTAAGCTCAGTTCCAAGTGTCACCCGCATGGTGCTCTGAGGGGATTCCGTCAATACTTACGGGAGGTTTGGATGGAAGTTTTCGGTGAAGGAAGGAAAAATGCAGGAGCGACTCCATTCCTCAACTTTTTCCCCACCACTAAGAGTCCACCAGTCCCTTCTGGTAATCCTTACTTGACCGATTTCTGTCCCTTTTGTGATTCTATCAAAATAGAATGGACGCTAGATAGTAGCTGCCCTAATCACATGAATCCGAATGAAAACTCCTTCATTTCTCTAGATCGTAGCTTTAATCAACTCGTTTCCTTTGGAAGGGGTTCCAAGGCAAAATCCAAAGGGAAGGGTTCTGTTAGGTTGGGTCCCTTGATCATACCGGACGTGTTACTAATCTCTAACATTGACGGTAGTTTCATTAGCATGAGCCAACTTATGGAACTGAATTTTTCCTTCCATTTTAAGGGAGGGTGGTGTACCATTTTTGATCATTTCTGAAACCCTTTTCTCTTTGTACCAAAAGTAGGCAGGTGCTTTCTGCTTAACATGGCTCATGTTGCGCAGACAGGAGTTGCCATCACGGGAAGAGCAGACCAAGCGGGAACAGTCAAGATTTGTTTTGGAAAGAAACTGTTTAAAGACGAGATTCTAGAAATGGCAAGTAAGATATTGGAGGCTGACAAGGGAAAGAAGCGAGAGCATCCGAACGAGTTAGTGGATTTTTCGCGGAGTTAGTTCTAAAAAAGACGCGACCCGAATAGTCATTTTGTACTACTAGTTCATGTACCCAGTTCCTTCTTAATAATAATAATTTTCTACTTCTCTTCACCTTTAGACATTCAAACCAGTTATTCCCTTAAAAAAACTAACTCAAAACGCAAGATCACAACTTCAAACATGAGTTACCACAACAAAAGTTAGTACGAAATTAAAGTGGTCTACTTATCATGTAAGTTCTTGCGATCGAGTTCCTGACGTCGTTCCTTAGTTGTCTCTAACGTCAGCTTCTAGATGACGAAAATTTGACCACACAGAATGATCAAGGCAAAGATTACCAATCCCACGTCACGCACACTGCCATCCTCTCGATAGCACATTCCCGGAATTGAGAGAGTTTACTAAGCAAGGGAGGGAAAACGAAAGAGATGGTGATGGTGGTCAAGTTTTCGAAACCCGGTTTTTATGGGAGCCAAATTCAAGAAGGGAGTGGTCACAATAATTGTGACACCACTCATTTCATGTCAGCACGCAAGGACAAAAAGAGGTGGCCAAGGAGTCAAGGGCTAGGTGGATAGGGTTTTTGCCTTTAAATAGACGGTAACGAAACGCTTTGGATAACATAACAGAGGTTGGAAAAGAAATACCTCATTCATCACTTTTATATCAAAGAAATGGCTACGATTCCAATTTGCCAGTGCGGGGAAGCCACGATTATAACAACATCCTGGACGGAAGAAAATCCAGGGCGAAGGTTCTTTAGCTGCAAAAGACGTCGCTCGGTAAGTCAAAAGTGCTTTACAAGTTTCGACTATCATTTAAACTAACCAGAGAGAAACTCATCTATCCCCTTGGTTTATGGCAGAGGATGAACAACTATTTTAGTTACTTTGCATGGTTAGATCCCCCGATGCAACATCGAGCCAAAGTCGTGATCTACGGTCTCTTACGAAAATTAAACATCTACGAGCGTACCTTCGGATGTGAAAGACAAGCAATTTCAGGAGAGACTATTCCCGATACTGCTGCATCATCTGCATCTCCCATCAGGAACAAGGCTAATAGTGGTTTTCGTAATAGAAACATAGAAGTTACCTACAAAACTTCCTTAGCAGTCCTTGCCGTTGTTTGTATCCTTGTCGGAACCCTTATCATTCGCGTGATAAGCAAATAAATTCTTACTTATATCCTGTAACATCTATATCATCCACACCCACCATCGTCATAATAACGAATTGTTTCAACAACGTTAGTTATAGAACTCAAGAACGTCTCACCGTGGAGGTTTCTATGTCGGTGCCATGATGCAGGGATCTGAGACCGGTGCCTTTGAAAAACCTTTCACTTTTAAACCTTGGTTAAAATCGGTCAAACCTTAATACCATTTTTCTTTAAAATCAAAAGAATAACTCCCGCACTAGACCGATCTTCCAGTGTTTTCTGGTAACCCGAGAAACAGGGGAAGCCGACTCTGATACCAAAATGTAACACCCCAATTTCATAAAACGTAAGTCGACAACGTGTCCCGGGACAGACGATGACTCAAAGGTTGAAAAATACAACTTTGACCAACTACTTTCAAACCAACTATAAAACTAGGGTATTAACCGTCAAAACATTTACAGCGGAATTGGGCCCAACGACTTGAGAGCAATTCTCCAAGTCGCCATTACACCGTCTCATGATCCACTACTCCGGCATGCCTTAAGAAACTCCGGTGGCCCGTTGCTTCTCCAGGAAATTCCTGCAAAACTGGTGGGTGGCTCGGGGTCAGTCCATTATCATGATTATTTCGTATAAACATGAATAAACACATTTAATGGAATTAACAACGCAAACCAGTAATTCCATAATCATCCTTCCGTAACGGAGATTACCGTTACCATCTATCGAATGACTTGTCACAAGGAATATTAATCCAATATTCCAATCACGACCTATATGTGAAACATTAACACACATAATCACAAGTCAATAAGACATCACATGAGCTATTCCAATAGTACCACACAACATTGAGATCAACTCGATCAACTTTCATTACACAATAGGGCGTCCCCTCTTCCCGCCTAGCTAACTTCTACGCCATCATCGATAAGGCTTATTTCTGGGCCTGTAATAGGGACTTCGCAAGAGTCGTTATTCTTCCCGACTAGCATGAATCGATTGGGGCTATCAATACCCAACTCCCATCATCCGATCGAGGCTAATTCCACCCAACTCTTATCATCCGGTTGGGGCTATCCGTACCCATCTACCGTGAATCGATTGGGGCTAACAATATCCAACTCCCATCACCCGGTAAGAACCCGTATCCATCGATGTTCCCGGCGAAGGCTAGCTAGCGAGGATTTACTTTCTACCAATATACACAAGGTGCCAAACATCATCGGATAACATCACAATTTAACCATAGTCGAATCAAACATAATTAGGTATAAAACCGACGATTCCAGAAAGATAGAACTTTCTGTAGAAACGACACCTTGTTGTCAAAACCAAGACTTTCCGTCTCAATTTCCATGTAAGTAGGGGAGTCAATCGGACTACTTAAGTCCCTCTAACCTTAGGCATCATAACTTTATAAACCGGAATTAATGAAGATCTACGTCACTCATTATCCTGCATAATCTAACCTATCGGGAAAAACCAACTCAGATGGGTTAGTACTCGGTTAGAAGTAAATCACCACGAGCATTATAAGGACCTTAACTTAAGCATGCACGAGTCTAAAATAAGGCCCGAGTACCTCACTCGTTGATCCGGTTCCCATCAAACGATTAATTCAGAAATAATCACAATATTTGGGTAGTGACAATGTTTAACCAAATAGCTATTTGAATTGAGGATTAATTAATCCAAGGAATTTACCCCCTTAAACCAACCCACCTATAACACGAGCCGGTTGACTTGAAGATCGATTCCGTAGCTCGAATCGGTTCGAAATAAGAACTTAACGGACTTCCGTAACTTCCGAGCCATTCTTTCCTAACTGAGAAAGTTAAACAGGGCCAAATCTGTCACAAGTTGATAGTTTAGGATTGCGACAGTAATTAAAATTAAACTGAAGGATCATGATGTAACCTAGAAAGTTGGGTGACCAAACTGCAACTTTGCCATCTTCTTCTTCCAATTTGCAGGAACATAGTCTTCGGCAAAAGATATTTTCCGATGAGCCGTCATCCTCCGATTCTTGAACCAAAACGAACTTTCGAGTAAGGGAAAAGCTTCGAGGGCCAGGGACGAGGTCAGCAAAGGTCATGAAAAGGAAAGGAGTGGAAGGTCGTTTATTAGAGTGGTCGACGTAGACTGACGAATCCGACAAGGTAGCTTCGTTTTAGCGATATTCAGGCTAATAATGGAGGTGGAGGGGTCGGAATTCACGCGGTGATGATTTACAATCATCAAAACCCGACAAACATCAATAATGTGGAGGATTGGGCCCTCACCGGAACTATAGAGGAGTCACCGGAAAACAAAGATTCGACGGCGGCCTTGGTTCATGGAAGATAATGCTTACCTAGTGGTGATGTCACCGTGGCGTCATCTGATGACACTCAATTTGACGTGATTATCAGCCTCATTTAAGCGACATTTCCTTGCTTTAGACACGGTTTTTAGGGAAGAATAGTGAATATTCACTCAACTGCTCCATCACGTGCCTTTTGTGTTACCTTGGCCCGTTTCGGGTCTATTTGATGGTTTTCTAGTGTTTTCATGTTAGCACAGGTGTTTGCCATCAAATACAGTAGCCAAGGACGTGTCTAAGGCATTGGAACCCCGAAGAATCGCACCTGAATCAACCAGAGAAATCATTCAAGTCAAGAGAAATCCTGCTCTACTTTACACACATATTTTTGGGGAAAATCTCCTTGAGTTTTCGCCGAAAACTGAAGAAGAAATTGGCAGTCCCTCACAATGATAAGTTTTCGGTGAAAACCCTAAAGTTTTTGCCGAAAACTCCAAGCCATTCGGAACAGGAGAAACAGACGGAGCAAGTCAACATTTCAACAGAAGTTTTCGCAGAAAACTTCTCCATATTTTTGGCGAAAACTCAAGGAAAAATCAGCAGAACCGCGGTTAGGTTTAAATACAAAAACTGGCGGCTGAATGAAGACATCATACAACTTACACTCTGAAATTAAAGAACGGGGAGAGAGAGGACGAGTGGATAGAGTTCGAGGAGCCAGGAACGGATCGTGACGCCATCCATCCATCTTGGAGAACCAGCGCTAGGAGTTGAAGGTCCAGCAGATTGAAGCTGCAAGGATTCGTCGAAATTAGGTTTTACAGTTCTTCCCTGTCTTTCCTACTTGAGATGTATTCTTTGTTTTTCTTCGAGTCTTCTGTATTGAATATGAGTAGCTAAACTCGTAGAGCTTAGATTAGATGAACCCTAAGTGACCCAGGGCGTTAAAGCGGTCACGGATCGGCGGTGATTAGATTCGAAGTTCATTCAGTTTCTCCTTCATGTTTGATTTGTTCTTTGTCTCTGTGTTTCTTGTCTGGTTTGGCCACCTAGATTAGATTCCTGTTAAGCTAAGGATAGAAGCGAACGCTCGCCTTACTTTAAAACACCAAATCGAACAATTAACCTAATCATTGGAGTGTGCCTTTCGTAGGAACCAATTAGGGTTAATCCACTGCAAGAGTAACTCATAATTTGTTAGTAATTACACCAGTTAGTTAAGTCGTGGTAGTTAGATCGATAGAGCGAACGTTCGCCAGTCTTAAACCTAAAGGTCAGGAGTTATGGTGGTGTCTGTGAACTGAATGAACTAAAATCGAAAATCGCTGGTCTGTTGACTGCCAATGCTCTGGTGATCTAAGGGGGATTCGAAGTCTAAGCTCACCTGTCATCTGTCAAAGTCAATCAACCAATCTCGTTTATTTCTGCATTTAATCTTTGTTTCATTTCACCTCGCTTTTTAGTATAGAAGTCGTAGAACTCACAACACGCATTACGTGTACAACTTTGAGTAAAAATTTGTCATCATATTTGAGTAAGCAAGTAGAAGAGGCCCGTGGAATACGATCTACCCTAGCTTCTAGCTTGGTACTTATTTGATTGACCGCTCAACAATCGTTCATCAAATTGGTGACGCTGCCGGGGAATTCTTCTATTTCGTTGAAAGAAGAGTTGGCATTTTTATTCTTCTATCTTTCCATCTTTCATTTCCATCACACTTCGATTTTACACCGGTTGTGCTTGTTTTTGTCCATTGCAGATCTTAGCAGGTACAGAATCGAATCACTTCCGTTCCATCTTCCCTTACCGCAATGGCTGCCACAAAGAGTCTTGCGGACTACAGTAAGCCGAACGCGTCTAACGTTCGGTCTCCCATTGTCGTACCTTGATGACACTCGAATTGACGTGATTATCATCCTCATTTAAGTGATATTTCATTGCTTAAGACATGGTTTTTAGGGTAGAATAACGAATATTCAATCATTTGCTCTATCTCGTGCCATTTGTGTTACTTTGGCCCGTTTCGGGTCTATTTGATGGTTTTTTAGTGTTTCTATGATAGCACAGGTTTTAGCCGTCAAATAAAGTAGCCAAGGACGTGTCTAAGGTGTTGGAACCTCGAGGAATCTCACTGGAATTGATCCAAGGAGCCAATCAAGTCGAACCAATTCATGCTCCGTTTTACACTGAAGATTTCGCCGAAAATACCTTCACATTTTCGGTGAAAATACATGCACAAATCGACTGCTGTCAGCCAAGGGAAGTTTTCAGCGAAAACATCAAGTTTTCGCCGAGAACCATCAGTCCAAAAACCACAGAAGAATCCAGCCGGCGGTCATCCCTTTTACACTAGGATTTTTGGCGAAAATCCCTTCACATTTTCGGTGAAAATCTCAGTTAAAATCCGGCGGTATTAGGGTTAACTATAAATACTTAACCGGCGGCCCAAAAGAGGATATATCTGATCATACCTCATAATTCACATAATGCTGAGAATCTCTAAAGAGTTCTGAAGGAGAGTTTAGAGTTCGAAGAGCCAAGAAGAGATCGTGACGCCATCCCTTCCATCTCGAAGACTCGGAGCTAAAGATTGCAGTTTACCGGAAGATCGAAGTTTGGTCGGAGTCGTCTTAATTAGGTTTTTCAGATCCTTTTCTGTTCTTCCTCTGTCAAGATGAACTCTTTCTTTGTCTTTGATTCTTTTGTGAAAAACATGAGTAGCTAAACTCTTAGAGCTTAGACTAGATGAACCCTAAGTGACCCAGGGCTTTAAAGCGGTCACGGATCGGCGGTGATTAGATTCGAAGTTCAATCAGTTTCTCATTCATGTTTGATTTGTTCTTCATGGTTCATGTTTCTTTTCTAGATTTATCACCTAGATTAGATTCTTGTTAAGCTAAGGATAGAAGCGAACGCTCGCCTTACTTTAAAACATCAAATCGAACAATTAACCTAATAATTGGAGTGTGCCTTTCGTAGGAACCAATTAGGGTTAATCCACTGCAAGAGTAACTCATAAATCGTTAGTAATTCCACTAGTTAAGTTAAGTCATTGCGAGAGGCGACCGTACCCGGGCTGCTAATTAATCTTGGTAGCGAGAACGGATAGAGCGAACATTCGCCGGTCTTAAACCTAAGGGTCAGGAGTTATGGTGGTGTCTTAAAATTGATTGAATGAGAATTGAAATCCGCTGATCTGTTGATTGCCAATGCTCTGGTGAACGAAGGGGGATTCGAAGTCTAAGTTCGTCTGTCATATCTGTTTGCAACCCTAATTTCCAATCTATTTTTAGTTTCAATTTTTAATTTCCGTGCATTTCTTAGAATTAGAAGTCGTGAAACTTACACCACGCACGAAGTGTTTAACCTGAGTAATTTGCTAGCTTATTTGAGTAATTGATCATTAGAAGACCCGTGGAATACGTTCTACCCTAGCTTTCCGGCTTGGTAGTATTTGATCACTGTTCTGTAGCTCATCAAATTGGCGCCGTTCCCGGGGACTTCTTTTGATTGTTCGAAAGAAGAACTGGCATTTTATTCTTCTATTTTCCATCTTTCATCTTTCCATCCACTTCGATTTTACACTGGGTTTTGTTTTGTTTCTGTTATTTGTAGGTTGCTCACAGGTGAATGCATCGCCGCCCTTGGACTCGCTCTCAAACCGACAAGGCCAAGAGCATAGAGAGACCAGGCAGTTCTGCTCCACCTCGACAATCACAGATTCCAAGGAGAAGCAGAACCAATCCACCTCCATCCGTCACTCCAATCAAGATCGAGGAACTGAAGGAGAGTTCCTCATCTCCATCTTCACCGTCATCTTCATCCATTTCATACACCGAGTCACTTTCACCTCCTCCATCGCCTACCATGGATGATCAGTTACCACCACCACCACCACCACCTGCACAGAAGAGTCTAGCAGACTACAACATGCCGAGCGCGACTAGCGTTCGATCTTCTATTGCCGTGCCGCGCGTTGAAGGAGATCCTGACTATGAGATCAAGATTCCATTCTTGACTATGATCTCTAGGGATCTACAGTTTGAAGGTAGGCCACTAGACAATCCGTGCACACATCTGGCGGATTTCCTTGATCTCTGCAGCACTTTCAAGAACAGAAACCTCAATAAGAACACTCTGTGCTTGAGAGCTTTTCCGTTCTCTCTGAAAGGCGCAGCTAAGAGGTGGCTTACTGGCAAACCACCTGGATATTACACTGATTGGGATACTCTGACTCAGGACTTCATCGAAGAGTACTTCCCTCCTGCAAGAACAACAGCTATCAAGGACAGCATCTCCAGATTCTCCCAGAAAGAATGAGAAAGCTTGTACGATACTTGGAATCAATTCCAAGAACTTCTCTACAACTGTCCTCATCACGGATTCGAGCAGAGTCAGTTAGCTGGAATCTTTGCTCGAGGTCTTCAAGAAGAATCTGCCGAGTGGGTCAATTCCCTAGCTGAAGGGGATTGCACTACACTCACGCCTGAGCTGCTCTTCTTCATTTTGCGAACTGTGCCTCCAAGTCAAGGAACTAGGAGCGACAATCAGAAGGATCAAGGAGCAAGCTCGATCTCGAAGCTACTAAAAAGGCAGAAGTAGAGAAGCATCCGAAGAAGTCTTCTACACCCATTAAACCGCCAGCAGCTTCTGTCTATGTTGCCGATTGCGAATGGTGTGGAGCTTGCGCGCATAATGGAGGCCGATGCCAGAATTTTGGTAAGACAAAAGTTTGGTCCGCCGAAGAAGTCAATTTTGTTCAACAAGGCTTCAACAACAATCAGAACAGTTATGTTGGCTACCGGAACTTCAGACAGCAAGGGAACTATCAAGATAGACCTCCCTACAATAATGGCGCCAACCATAACCAGAACCAGAATAACCGACCTGCTGGTCTAGCTCAGGATCAGAAGCCTAACCATCCGCCGGGAGGTGTCTATCAGCCGCCACACCGTAATCCGGTAACTATGGAACTGCTCATGGCAATCGCCAGAATCAATATTTGAATAACACCTATACAGGTCAGCACCACCAGAAGGAGAACAACGTCAGTGACCTGGACAAGAAGCTTAGTTAGATCATCACCAGACTTGATGATCATGACAGTCAGTTCAAAGCTCAAGCTCTTCTCAATCAAGAATAACAAATCGCATCCGGTCAAAGAATTGAGCAAGCCGTGAACCACATCTCGAGCATGCTAGCATCTGGTCGACCATTTGGCCAACTTCCAAGCCAGACAGAGCCGAATCCGAGAAAGGAGCAAGCCAAGATGGTATCTGTTCAAAAGTTTACAAGCTTATCTGCTGATGCTTCTTCTGTTTTACGCAGGATCACTGAAACTCTGGAGAAGAAGGAAGCACAGAAATTGGCGCCTAAGGAGTATGATCCTCCTCTTGCTCCGTACCACGTGAAGCCTCCTTTTCCAAGAGCAATGCTACCGAATGCAAGGATTGAGACTGGCATGAAGGGAAACAAAGAAGGATATCCTTCTTTCTGTAGCAAGAAGCCTGCCTCGCCATATCCAACTAAGTGCTCTAACCCTGGTTCTTTCACTCTACCTCTTGTCATTAATGATGTTGAGATAGAACGTTGTTTAGTTGATCTTGGCGCGTCTGTTAACGTTATGCCTATGAGTCTGTATGAGAAATTGAATCTAGGGAAACTTGAACCAACTAGCATGCAACTTGTCTTCGCTAATAGATCATTGAAAACCCCCAGGGGAGAAATCAAAGATGTTGTTACTAAATGTGGTCCTTTCACTTTCCTAGCTAACTTCGTGATCATAGATACTAGTGAAGAGGATTCTACCATTCTTATAGGTTGACCTTTCATGGCAACATCCGGAATGCAAATTAATGTTCCGAATGGTTCTCTGACTTTGAGGGTTGGTAGGAAAACGATAACATTCCGTCTTAAGGACGGTATGAAATATGCTCCTAAGAATGAAGAATCTCACTGTCTAGCTGTTGAAACTGTGGAGTTGACTCCGGTTAACTTCGTTACTGATGTCTCTTCCAGTGTTTCTAGATCAGTTGTTGCTGCAGATGTTGAACAGGTTATGAAGCAGAAGCCAAAATCTGCTGTTTAGAAGCCGCCAAAGAAGAAGGAACTGAAAGCCTCTTCTTCACCGCCAAGCAAGAAACCTAGCAGGTCCCGGGGGAAGAACAAGAAGACGAAGACTCAAATGGTCTGGAGACCAGTTGTGCCGCCACCTTCATCCGAGCCAGCTGCACCGCCAATTCGTTCCGAGATACCGACGCCGGAACAAGTATTGAAGGAGAAGCCAAAAGCATCTCCTAAGGAAATACCTACGATCACCGATCCTGGTGATACAAAGCCGGAGGATAAAGAGAAGACAAAGTCAATCATTCTCATCCCTTCCACCATCTTCCTCGTAGAAGATGATCCCTTGACAGAGCTCTTTGGTCCGTTAAAAATCACTGAGCACCTTCCCGACGGACGTATCAAGCTCATACACGCTAACGGGAAGAAATTTATGCTTAACGGAGATACCCCGAAGCTCTACTTCATGAACTTCGATGCTAGCATTAAGGAGAACCTGAGTTGGGATGTCTCCTAATACCGTCCAGGTATCATCCAGCTCAAGGACGTTAATAAAAGAGCGCTTTGTGGGAGGCAACCCACGGCTGGAGTCAGTTTTTCATTTGTGTCAACCTTAGTGTTTTAGAGTCGGTTCGGGGGAGCCAAAAGTGTCAGTTTGTTTGATTTCTTATTTTTCGTGTGTAGTCTGTGTGTCATAGTGTCAATCGCAAGTTGTTTGAGGTTGTTTCGATTTTTGTGGATTTAACTGTGATTTTCTGAAGTTTGCCGGGATTGCGAAAATATTTTCAATCATACAGGTCAAAATTTTCGGCAAAAATGTACCCTGTTTTCGGCGAAAACTCTCTTTGAAATCCTACTGTGTTTCCAGACGATTTTAGTTAAACTTTTTGCCAAAAATTCCTTGAATTTTTGGCGAAAATGTATTTGAAAAACCTGTAGTGCTTTTTAACTGATGTTTTCGGCGAAAATTTTCCCTAGTTTTCGCCGAAAACTCAAGGCAAAAATCTCGGATTATCCCTTTTAATTCCCGGTCGTGTCTTTCTATGCCCCCTCACTTTTTTCTTTCATTTTCAAACAAAAGAGCAAAAAAAACCTCCCCTCTGTTTTTCGAAAACCCGCTGCCACCGCACGTCTCCCCTTCCATTTCCGATCAACTCGAGCCCTAGAACAGTCGAATCGGAGCTCTAGAGCTCCCATTCAGCCAAACCCTAGATTTTCAAGTTTTTTACCAATTTCTTTTTCTCCGTTCATTTTCAGCACCCATGGATTTAAGGTAAGTTGTAGAACTTTTCATTCCGAATCTTTTGACATGTTGAATGCTGAATTTCGTCGGGTTGACTTTAGGTTGACTTTTTTGTTTGCCTCGATTTGCGTGCCGACTGATTTCGTGTGAACTAGGTTAGCTGAACTCTTTGGACTGATCTAGCATGTTTAGGGAGTATTGTGCTGAATTATAATACCAATTGTTCGTGTGTTGCTATGCTTAAGACCTATTCTTTGCGGTGTTGATTTTATGAGAAATGTCGGTTTGACCATGAACTGTTTTTCCTCGTTTTGCTGCCATTTGTGTTCATTACGTTCGTATTATTGTGCTTGCCATCTGAGATCATATTATACCGTCATTTTCCGCTTTGTGCTAATATTGCCATGATTAGGGTTCAATGTTCTATTATGTTGACTTTTTGAATGTCGGTTTGACTTATGAACTCTGATTGTGATAATTCCATTCTGGCTGTTCCTAAGCATGTATTTTAATTGTTTGTGATTACCGGTTAATCTGCTTTGCTTACCCCCACTCGGTTTTCCTCATTTCTTTGTGAAATTGAGTTTTTTCTACTAAGTGTGGGGTAGGGTTTTAGTTTGACTAATCTGGTTTGTTTTCTTGCTTAGGAACGTAACTCATGAGCGCAGGACCAAGCAGAGACTTGACACCGCCTCCAGCTCCCGAGTTCCCGCTCCCGTCACACCTGCCGTCCAAGGCCCTCCCCCAGCTTTCCCTGGCCGTGTTGGGTACCACCACACCGTTGCTCGCCTACCCCCGTACTACTTCGAGTGCTACCAGCGGCTCGAGAATATGTCTGGAGCTGGTGTTCGCCCCCTTTCCATGGAGTCCCTCTTCGATCACGATGAGGACTGGCTCCAGAACATGCTCGATGCACTGATGCATGCTGGACTCCTGGAGCTGACCACGCTTGCCGCCGACTTCCCAGACGTCGCCCTTCAGGAGTTTTGGGCGACGTTCGATCTGGACGAGCACAAGAGGAGGCAACACAAGAAGGTCGTCACCTTCTATCTGGGTGGGGTGCATAGGAAACTCACATATGATGAGTTTGCAGCTCATCTCGGGATTCCCCACGAGCACTACGAGGGTCATTACCTTGGCTGGGAGACCCACGATGACGACGAAGAGGAGTACCATGCACTCTGGAGCCACATGAAAGGAGTGCCCGACGATCGTCTCACAAAGCATAATTCAGTTAAGTCTCTCTCTCACCCTCTCTATAAATTCATTCACATGGTTTGGCGTCGTTCTCTTTTGTATGCTCCAGAGAAGGACCGCCACCATATCAGCCGAGAGGAGCTTCTTCTTCATCGCGCCATCCGGGAGAGTTATCCTCTTCATCCCGGATGGGTGCTTGCTTCAACTTTGTAGGCCGACTCATCATCTCCTTCGGGCTCAGCCAAGAATATGGCCCGAACATCCCACGAATGATGCGTCGGAGGTAGTAGCAGAATATGGCCCGAACATCCCACGAATGATCCCACGAACATCCCAGGTAGCAGCAGATCCTCCTCTCCAAGACGAGGATGCGTCGGAGGAAAAAGATGATTCTGAGGAGCGTCAGCCTCAGTATGAGCCAGAATTTCGTGATCCTACACCCTCGCCACACCATCAGGCAGGGTATGCACACCAGTCGCCGCCGCCCATTCCAGAGCCATACCAGGCGCCTCACCAGCAGCACCGACCGCACCCCGCGGATGTTGGAGAGCTGTACGAGCGTCTACAGGAGTGCCGCATCATCGACAACGCCACTCAAGAGGCGAGATGGACTATTATGCAGCAACATATGCACCGCTCCAACGAGCGGTATGAGGCACAACTGGCGTGGCAACGTCAGCTCGGCGACTTCCTCCACTTCCCACCTCCCGATGCACCTGACCAACAGTGATCGGGTTATATCCTTTTCCTTGTCCCTTCTTTTTATTTCTTCTTTTCGGATTTCGATCCAACTTTTTTCTGTGTGGATCCGGGACACTTGTCCCGATTTCCTTTTTATGTTTCATTTGTTTTTGTTTTGCAGGCAGTAGGTAGATTCCCTTTGCTTCGCTTGGGTAGATTCCCTCCGCTCCGAGGATCCGTGCTCATCCCCTACGCCAACCATCTCGGTCCAGGTTCTTCTACTTCACTCTGAACTCTAGAACTAGTCTTGTGAGGACACAGTCCGATTTAAGTGTGGGGTAGGATGTTAGAGAACCTTGCATGAACTTGATTGCCCTTGATTGTGTTTTTGTGTGCCTCGTGATTCCTTGCTAGTCTCTCTAGCATTAGAATGGCTCAGTTCTTGTTTTTTATGTTAAGTTGTTGTTCAATCCTTCATAATGATGCTTAGACTGCTTAACCTAGAACTTGAGAACCAACGTGCTTACTTTGATGCTAAATTGCCTGGTCAGAACAGAATTTTTAAAATCACACTTGTAGTTTGTAGCCTTGATTGCATGAAAATGACCGAATCCGACTAGCAAACCAACTGTGAGCTTTTGATCCATTGCACGTAACTTGCAATTTCAATTCTTTTTGAGTGGTTTTCTGTTTACTTGAATGAGTTAGAATTTGCATGAGACCTACTCGAGACCACACGATGACACGAGTCCTAGAATGATAGGGGCACCTAGATTCAGCTACTAAGCCAGATAGCCTACCAAATGATAAATCCATTAGGTTTAAACCCTTGAGCTTGGCCTGTTCTTTCGGTTCGATAATACATTACAGCCATTTCCCATTCTTTCATTCCCCGTTGATCCCCTGTGGTTGTAGTTCTAGATTGACCTACCGGAAGTCGGTTTGTGGTAACCTGCCTATAGCCATTAAACAGGTGGTCTTAGCTATTATGTCCAGACGTGTAAACCCCTTTAGCAACTAAAGGAAAGAATCAGCACAAAGAAAAAAAAAAGAAAAAGAGAAATAAAAGAATATTTCGAAAAAAAAATTCAGAAAGAAAAAAATCAAAAAAGTCAAAAAGTTTCAAATTTTCAGTTCAATAAACGTTCTTCTCCTACATATGGAAGAACGAAGTCAAAAGAAAACTCAGAGAAGAAAAAAATGTGTGTAAAAGAAAATAAAGTGCTAGGTTGCTTGAGGGTATCATAGGACGAACGTTCACTATTCCACCCGTGTCTGGTTAGACGGTAGGAAGCCATTGGCTAGATTCGAGGGAAGTTAGTTGAAAGCTACACCGCACCAAAGTCATCATCATACATTCCCATCATCCATCTCATTATAAACCCTTGTAGTGTAGAATTCGTTACAGTCCTAGCAGGGAAGTCCTTCTTGACTGGTTACTCGTGTTGTCACAGTGGTGGAGATGTGGTCAAAATGCAAACTTATGACAGAATTCAGTAACAGAAAATGATTGAGAGCATAAACACGTCCTTAAACACAGAGAGTGAGAGTCCCCATTGTACTATATTTTCCCTGTGTGAGGAGTCTGGTCGGTCTGGTCAAATTCGTGCATAATTGGTTACGATTACTTGTCGTGTGCAGTTTATTAGTGAGACTAGGTTGTTTGGCTGATCTGTATGCAGGTTAGGTTTCTTGTTCTAGGAATTATCTGTCTAATAATTCATTGTGTTTGATTGAGCTCCAATTTAATCGATCTTATCAATTGTGAACATGAGCGTTTCTATTCAGTTTGCTTGAGGACAAGCAAAAGCTTAAGTGTGGGGTATTTTGATCACACTCAAATTGACGTGATTATCAGCCTCATTTAAGCGATATTTCATTGCTTAAGTCATAATTTTTAGGGTAGAATAACGAATATTCAATCAATTGCTCTATCTCGTGCCATTTGTGTTACTTTGGCCCATTTCGGATCTATTTGATGGTTTTCTAGTGTTTCTATGTTAGCACAGGTTTTTGCCGTCAAATAAAGTAGCCAAGGACGTGTCTAAGGCGTTGGAACCTCGAGGAATCGCACTGGAATCGATCCAAGGAGCCAATCAAGTCGAACCAATTCCTGCCCCATTTTACACTGAAGATTTCACCGAAAATACCTTCACATTTTCGGCGAAAATACATGCACAAATCGACTAATGTCAGCCAAGGGAAGTTTTCAGTGAAAACATCAAGTTCTCACCAAGAACCATCGGTCCGAAAACCACAGAAGAATCCAGCCGGCGGTCATCCCTTTTACACTAGGATTTTTGGCGAAAATCCCTTCACATTTTCGGCAAAAATCTTAGTTAAAATCCGACGGTATTAGGGTTAAGTATAAATACTTAACCGGCGGCCCAAAAGAGGATATATCTGATAATACCTCATAATTCACATAATGCTGAGAATCTCTGAAGAGTTCTGAAGGAGAGTTTAGAGTTCGAAGAGCCAAGAAGAGATCGTGATGCCATCCCTTCCATCTCGAAGACTCGGAGCTAAAATTGCAGTTTACTGGAAGATCGAAGTTCGGCCGGAGTCGTCTTAATTAGGTTTTTCAGATCCTTTTCTGTTCTTCCTCTGTCAAGATCAACTCTTTCTTTGTCTTTGATTCTGTTGTGAAAAACATGAGTAGCTAAACTCTTTGAGCTTAGACTAGATGAACCCTAAGTGACCCAGGGCTTTAAAGCGGTCACGGATCGGCGGTGATTAGATTCAAAGTTCAATCAGTTTCTCTTTCATGTTTGTTTTGTTCTTCATTGTTCATGTTTCTTGTCTGGATTGATCACCTAGATTAGATTCTTGTTAATCTAAGGATAGAAGCGAACGCTCACCTTACTTTAAAACATCAAATCGAACAATTAACCTAATCATTAGAGTGTGCCTTTCATAGGAACCAATTAGGGTTAATCCACTGCAAGAGTAACTCATAAATCGTTAGTAATTCCACCAGTTAAGTTAAGTCGTTGCGAGAGGCGACCGTACCCGGGCGGCTAATTAATCTTGGTAGCTAGAACGGATAGAGCGAACGTTCGCCGGTCTTAAACCTAAGGGTTATGAGTTATGGTGGTGTCTTAAAATTGATTGAATGAGAATTGAAATCCGATGATCTGTTGATTGCCAATGCTCTGGTGAACGAAGGGGGATTCGAAGTCTAAGTTCGTCTGTCATATCTGTTTTCAACCCTAATTTCCAATCTATTTTTAGTTTCAATTTTTAATTTCCATGCATTTCTTAGAATTAGAAGTCGTGGAACTCACACTACGCACGAAGTGTTTAACCTGAGTAATTTGCCAGCTTATTTGAGTAATCAATCATTAGAAGACCCGTGGAATACGATCTACCCTCGCTTTCCAGCTTGGTAGTATTTGATCACTGTTCTGCAGCTCATCATACCTCATGATGACAACGATCCTGACTATGAGATCAAGATCCCTTTCCTGGGACTAATCTCTAGGGACATACAATTCGAAGGAAAGCCAGATGATAATCCCTGCACACATATATCTGACTTTCTGGCTGTCTGTGAAACTTTCAAGTCTGGAAACCTCAACAAGAACGCTTTATGTCTCCGAGCTTTTCTGTTTTCTCTCAGAGGTGCAGCTAAGCAGTGGCTTGGAAGCAAACCACCAGGTCATTACACTAACTGGGAGGCATTAGCAAAAGATTTTGTTGAGGAGTACTTCCCTCCAGCAAGAACTACTGCTTACAAGGACCGCATCTCCAGGTTTACTCAGAGAGAAGATGCAAGCCTGTACGACACTTGGAATGAATTCCAGTCCCTTCTCTTCAATTGCCCTCACCATGTGGTGTGAACCGCCGCAGCCGTGGGCAGACGACCCTAACCACCGCAAGTCTTGAACCTTCGCTCGATCACCGTTGGCACCAGGGGCGGATAAGTACTAGGACCCGTCGGCTGTATATAGCCGGGAACCCGTAGTGTCCAGGAATGGCTCCACGACAGAAGGGGAATACTTCTGTTGATAATACCTACTCTAAGCTATGCACATAGCATAAAACTAAGAATTGAGAACAAAAGTTCTGATTTATAAATTGATTCAAAGGGGTTCGTTGTTACAATGAGGCCGAAGCCTCTTATTTATAGGTGAGGAAGTCGTGAACAGGCTCATGACTCCTACAAGGAAAGAAACTCTAAAAATAATAAAATATGAGCCTAAGTCCTATTTAGAATATAATAAGACTTACTTGCTCCTAAAGAATCGAAACTAAAAGGGAAAATCCGAGTCCAACACTTAAAAAAGACTTAAATAAATAGAAACAGCCTAGAAACCCTAAACCAGCGGATCCGATCGGGTGTGCCGTTCACGCGCGGGCTGGTTTAGGAAAGTCGGCGCCGCCTTTGCTGTCGGGCTTGGAATTGGCGGCGGCGTCGGCTACTCGGGCTTGGCATTGCTCGGGGCTCCTAGTGTTGGGCTCCGGCGAGTCTGATGTTGATGCTGCTCGGCTCCCGGGGTTCCTGCTCGGCCTGTCCGCTCGGCCTTCCTTCCATTTCCTCATTTCCTCCATTTCGTTCTGTGCTCCTAGGTTGGCAGCTCCTAGGCTTGGCTCCAGGCCTTGTATGGAGTTGGAGGCAGGTGCTAAACCTCCTAGGGCTCGGGCTCGGGGTTGGTCTGATGCCGAGTGTTGGTCGGGATTCCTGAGTGCCGTGCCCGGCGCCCAGGCGGCCTGTCGGGGGATCGCCCGGTTGGTCAGCAGGGTATATCCGGTCCGGGTGATCCGGTCAGCATCCTCGTCATGCCTCTCCTGGCTCCAAGTCTTCATATAGAGGGTGAGCCGTTCCTTGAAGGCCTTAGATTAGCTTCGGGTCAAAGGTAGTTCGGGGCGGGTCCAAGGAACAGGGGGCTCATCACCATGGGTATGAACAGAGGCAGCTGGCTGAATTCTTTGCTCGTGGTATGCGCGAAGAATCTGCAAAGTGGGTCAACTCCCTAGCTGGCGGAGATTGCACCGCCCTTACTCCTCAGTAAGCTCTTCTGCATTTTTCTAGCTGTGCTTTAAAATCCAGAAACTGGGAGAGGTAAAGAGAAGGAACCAAGAGTCAGATGACCGTTGTAGAGCAGATCCAGGCAGAGGTTCAGAAACATCTACAGGCAGTTGGTATCCCCCTCGATCCCCCGTTAGCTACCATCTTTTCAGCTAACTGTGGATGGTGTGGAACCTGTGCTCATAACGGTGGAAGCTGCCTCAACTTCGGTAAAACAGAAGTCTGGTCTGCAGAAGAGGTGAACTTCGTTGGTCAAGGCTTCACCAACAATTAGAAAGGCTACGCCGGTTACAGAAACTACGTACCGCAGAACCAGTACAACCGGTTTGCAGATCCGTACCAAAGACCTCCGGGATTCATTGGAGGACAGCAACAGTTCCAAGCAAAGCCGTATTACAATAGAGACATAGATTATGAGAAGAAGTTCGATCAGATCATGAGCAGACTCGATGACCACGACAATCAGTTAAAAGCTCAAACCGAACTCAATCAAGGGCAGCGGGCTCAAAGCCAAAGGAAAGAAGATGCAATAACCAATATGACAAGACTTTTCACTAGCAATCCCTTCCTGAATCAGACGGCATTTCAAGCAGATCTCGGTGCAAAGAGCGAATACACTCAAGCTATTAACACCAGGAGCGGCAAGCAAACAACCGACCCAAAGGCTCCGGAACCTGACGTGATACCAGATGCCAGTGCTGCCATGGATATGCTAGAGATTGAAGATATCATAGAAGAGGAAGAAGAAGCATCGGCTCCCCCTCCCAAGACAGCTCCTGAGCCCGTCTTGGCGCCATATATACCTCGGATCCCCTTTCCAAAAGCTGCAATGAGCAAAGCCAAGGATCACGACACCCAGTATAAGAAGTGGTACAATGTTCTTAAGACCGCAGAGATCAAGATACCAGTAACAGAAGCTGTAGAGATTATACCACCACTTGGGAAGTTCTTTAAGGATCTCATGAAGAAAGTGAAGAACGGGGAGGCGTACGCTGTCACGCTCACTAGCGAATGCGCTTCTCTCTTCGGTGCGCCATCTCCCATAAGACAGCCGCCACCACCGCTAGCTAAGTGTTCTGATCCCGGTCCTTTTACATTACCGTGCATCATTAATGGTATTAAAATTGATCGTAGTCTGGCTGATTCTAGTGCTTCTATTAATGTTATGCCTGTTTATCTGTATGAAAAGCTGAACCTAGGGAAATTAAAACCACTTACTTTGCATCTCGTGTTAGCCGATAGGTCTGTCAAACTGTCTAGGGGTGTGATAGAAGACGTAGCTGTTTGCTGTGGCCCTTTTACCATAATTGCAGATTTTGTTGTTCTAGACACCCGTGAGTTAGACGGAACGCTTATCCTAGGTCGACCCTTCTTAACAACTGCTGGTGCAAATATTAACTACAAACAAGGCCTATTGACTTTAAGTGTAGGACAGCAAAGTGTTACATTTCGCATTAAAGATAGCATGCGATACTCTGTTGCTCAAGATGATAACTGTTATACTGTTGATCCCTAGAGTTGGCCTCGGCCAACTTCGTCACTAATGCCTTATCTAGTGATCCGCTAGAGTTGTGTTTGATTTCAAGAATCGACAGAGCACTAGAAGATCTAGAGCAGCGCCTATGGCAAGATGAGTTAGACGAGCAGAAGGCGACATTCACACCCATTAATGCGCCTACACACATCGAGCCAGCATCGAGTCGGATCACTACTTCATATGAGAATCCGCCCGAGCTCACCCTAAAGGAGCTGCCTGTCCATCTAGAGTATGCATTCCTGGGGAAGGAATGCCAACTGCCAGTCATCATCAATTCGAATCTATCTCCCGAGCAGAAAGAGCAACTGATCAGGCTACTTAAGAAGCATGTCTGAGCCATTACCTGGCAGTTGGCCGACATCAGAGGAATCTCTGAAACCTTCTGCAAGCATCGGATAGTTGTAGATGAAGAGTTCAAGCCGATCAGACAACCGCAACGCCGACTAAACCCTCTGATGTAGGAAGTTGTGAAGAAGGAAGTCCTCAAGCTTCTGGATGCCGGTATCATCTATCCTATTGCTGATAGTCCTTGTATCAGTCCGGCTCAAGTTGTCCCGAAGAAAGGCGGAATCACAGTCATCCCTAATCCGAAGGGTGAGCTCATTCCAACTCGCATGATTACCGGATGGAGAGTCTGTATAGATT
This sequence comes from Linum lewisii, assembly GCA_034768395.1. NCBI lineage: Eukaryota > Viridiplantae > Streptophyta > Magnoliopsida > Malpighiales > Linaceae > Linum > Linum lewisii. The sequence goes on from CM068302.1 coordinate 43,616,593, forward strand.
ATCGGTGACTCAATGACGCTACCAAGAAGGATCACTTTCCACTACCATTCATTGACCAAATGCTAGAATGGTTGGCTGGCCATGATTACTACTGCTTCATAGATGGGATGTCTGGTTACTTTCAGATCCCCATCGAGCTCGACGATCAAGAGAAGACAACCTTCACCTGCCCGTTTGGTACGTTCGCTTATCGTCCCATTCCCTTCGGTTTATGTAATGCTCCTGCCACTTTTCAGAGATGCATGCTTGCTATATTTGGGGATCTGGTAGAGAATGTGGTGGAGGTATTCATGGACGACTTCTCCGTCTATGGAGACTCATTTTCCAAATGCCTGGCCAATCTGGACAAGGTGCTAGCTCGTTGTGAGGAAACCGACTTGGCTCTTAGTTGGGAGAAGTGTCACTTCATGGTTACCGAGGGCATTGTTCCTGGACATAGGATCTTTAAGCTCGGTATAGAAGTTGATCACGCCAAGCTTGAAACCATCGCCAGCTTGCCGCCGCCGACCTCGGTTAAGACAGTTCGAAGCTTCCTCGGTCATGCTGGATTCTACCGGAGATTCATCAAAGACTTCTCCAAAATCACTTTTCCAATGACGAAGCTTCTTGAGAAAGATGCTCCTTTCGTTTTTAATGAAGCTTTTCTTGCAGCCTTTGAGACTTTGAAGACTAGACTCACCACAGCACAGATCCTTACAACACCAGATTGGAATCTCCCATTCGAGATCATGTGCGATGCTAGCGACTTCGCCGTTGGCGCAGTTCTTGGACAGAGAAAGTAGAAGAGATTTCATCCTATATATTTTGCTAGCAAGACGCTAAATGATGCTCAAATGAACTACACTACTACATAGAAAGAACTCCTGGCCATCGTTTTCTCCTTTGACAAGTTCAGACAGTACCTGGTTCTTTCACATACCATTGTCTATACAGATCATGCTGCTCTGCGCCATCTGTTAGCCAAGCAGGACTCGAAGCCACGTCTCATTCGATGGATCCTTCTTTTCCAAGAGTTCGATATAGAGATTAAAGACAAGAAGGGAGCTGAGAACCTGGCAGCCGATCACCTCTCACGACTCGAGGAATCACAGACAGGTAAGTTTACTACTACCCCTATTAATGATTCTTTCCCTATTGAGTTGTTGCGTGTCGAAACGTATGAACAGGTTAACAGCATAGCTATCAAGCCCTGGGCAATCCCTCACGCTCAAGAGCTGAGTAACGCAGCCGATTCAGAAGAACCCTGGTTAGCAACCCTGGCTAATTATCTCTCTCACGGCATCGTACCTCCTGAGCTGGACTACAATGCACGCAAGAAGCTCTTCAAAGAGGCCAAGTCATACTTCTGGGATGAGCCTTTCTTATACCGCATTAGTACTGTTCCAGCCTTGTCGCCTGGCCCAATAACGGAAGCCCAAGCCTGTTGGTCTTCAGGGGGTGGTGTACATCGTAAGCGATAATGTGGTACTTAGTTCAAGGGAAAGGGAGGCGATCAGTTTAAGGGATGGGGAGAAGCGAGCTACGTACCGCGGAACGTTTTGTCCGCTGGGTAAAAGTGTTGTCCCCCAGTTTATGGGATGTACAGGGGGTATTTATAGTACCCCTGTCGTAGTCGCCAAGGTTGAATCCTGGCCACTCGTTTTTAGTCTCCATAGGATGTTGACACGTGTTCGCTTTGTCTTGGAACCCTAAGAGCCGCCGGGTTGGGCCGTCGCTTTGGGCCTCCTTTCACTTCTTGGGCTTGTTTGTTTGATCCGCCCACCCTGTCGCCTAGGTCCAACCATCAGTGTTGGCTACTGCGTGTGGGCCGCCGTCTGGGCCCTTAGGATGCTGGCGGGCCGGGCCCATCAATTTCCCCCAAGCCCTTAGCCGAGCATTGCTTGGGTGAGGGCTTACTCATAGTTCGGGTCGCTTGTCCTGTGATCGCCGTAAGAGGGTCTACTAGTTGCCCCCAAGCCCTTAGCCAAGCTGTGCTTGGGTGAGGACTTCTGATTGCTTGTGTCATGTCGCTTTGTCGCCTCTGTTCTTTTTCATCGCCTTGGCCTCTTGGCCCTTGACCTTTTATCCTTTTTTTATTTTAATCAGGTCGCCCTTGTTTTCGTATTCTATGTCACCTCGAACCTTTATCGCCGCTGCTGCCCGCGCCTGCTTTTCATTGCTCGTGCGCTTCTCTATTTCCCAGGGTATTATGGTCTTTTACTCTCTAGCTTGCTGGAGAAGCTGGGGAAACCGGGGTGATGAGCTGCAGAATAGTGATCAAATACTACCAAGCTAGAAATTTAAGCAGATCATATTCCACAGGGTTTCTTCTAATTGACTACTCAAAGAAGCTGGCAATTTATCCAAGTTTGAACACGTTGTGCGTGGTGTGAGTTCCACAACTTCTAGACTAAGATGCAAGAAAATTAAAATGAAATTGAAAGACAGAATGATTGGATGGTTCAGACAGACGACAGACAAGCTTAGATTTCGAATCCCCCTTAGATCACCAAGGCAACAACAATCAACAGATCAGCGGATTTCAATTCTCGTTCAATCAATTTCTATACACCACCATAACTCCTGACCCTTAGGTTTAAGACTGGCGAACGTTCGCTCTATCCGTTCTAACTACCAAGATTAATTAGTCGCCCGGGTACGGTCGCCTCTCGCAACGACTTAACTTAACTGGTGCAATTACTAATGAATTATGAGTTACTCTTGCAGTGGATTAACCCTAATCGGTTCCTACGAAAGGCACACTCCAATTATAAGGTTAACTGGTTGAATTGATGTTCTAAAGTGAGGCGAGCGTTCGCTTCTATCCTCAGCTTAACAAGAATCTAAGCTAGGTGATCAGGAAAGACAAGTTTTAATGTTTAAAGCAGAGAAGCTGTCTGGCGACAAACCCTAATTCAACACAAACCTAATCTAGGCGATTAATCAGAAAAGAAACATAAACAATCAAGAATAAAACAACCATGCAAAGAGAAACTGATTGAACATTGAATCTAATCACCGCCGATCCGTGACCGCTTTAAAGCCCAGGGTCACTTAGGGTTCATCTAATCTAAGCTCTACGAGTTTAGCTACTCATATTAGGAACAAGAGAATCGAAAACAAACAAGGAATACATCTCAGGTAGGAAGAACAGAGAAGAACTGTAAAACCTAATTTGACGAATCCGTGAAGCTTCAATCTCCGGTAATCTTCAATCCAAGCTCCGAGTCTCCGAGGTGAAGGGATGGCGTCACGATTTCTCCACGATTCTTTGAACTCTCTAAACACTCTCTCTCCCTCATAGGTCTAGAAATTATGATTCAATCAGCCGGATTTTGCCTGATATTTTCGCCGAAAATATTGAAGAATTTTTGGCGGAAATTCGTTTGGAAATGGATGGTCCGCCGGCTGCTTTCTCCTGTAATTTTTGGTCCAATAGTTTTCGGTCGAAAACTTAGGGTTTTCGCCGAAAACTTCCTTCAGTCGACATCAGTGATTCTGTGCATATATTATCGCCAAAAATGCTAGGGTATTTTCGGCAAAAATTCCTTTGTAAAACGGGGCAGACTTTGGTTCGACTCGATTGACTCCTCGGATCGATTCTGGTGCAATTCCTTGAGGTTCCAACGCCTTAGACACGTCCTTGGCTACTTTATTTGACGAAAAAAACCTGTGCTAACATAAAAACACTAGAAAACCATCAAATAGACCCGAAACGGGCCAAAGTAACACAAATGGCACGAGATAGGGCAATTGATTGAATATTCGTTATTCTACCCTAAAAACCATGTCTTAAGCAAGGAAATGTCGCTTAAATGAGGCTGATAATCACGTCAAATCGAGTGTCATCATGGGGTATTTTGGTAACTGTCTAAAAGTCATCATTACCTTAGCCTTCCAAACGTCTCTTCAGCCGCGCGTGCCTCTAATGAGTTGTCGCGACGATTCCGTTTCCCGCCAGCACATCCCATCAGCCGCGCGTGTCCCCCAATTATTCATCGCGATGGTTCCGTTTCTCGCCTGCTAGACTGCCTTTATAAACCCCACTCTTACCGTCTTCCTCCTTTTTTTTACGCTTTCTCTGCTGCTTTACCTCTCTGTTTTACTGTCCCTTTGTCTCAACCGTTTCCCTCTTTCTTCTGACGGTTGGAAAAATGACCTTTCCTCCTCCTTACCCTTTTTCAGATGTCTGGAGCTCCACGACGCCCACCTGGTACGTGACTCCTCCTTTCTCTCTCACTCTCATTGTAATCCTATCTCTTTGTCGTGTGTTCCTCCTCCGTTTCCACTCCTTGCCTCCTTGTTTGAACCATGTGCTCCGGCGACGATAGCCAGAACCAAAGTTATTCTTATTCCATGGGTACCGATCCTTCACCCTCTCCTTCACCTTCTTATCCGTCCCCTGAGCGGTTGCCCTTAAATCCTCCATCCCAAGCCGAAACCTCCTCTGCCCAGGTCCCCAACGCGGTGGAGGAGAATTTTGACCATTCTCTCGCCCTTCCTTTTTGGGGCCCCCACCAAGTAGGATTTGAACAGGCTCGCCATGGTGTCGAGATTGACCCTGAGATGAGCAAGGTTACCGGATCTTACTCCATTGGTAACTAGCGGTCTATGTGGCAGGGAGCTGCTTGCGACGAACGCATGGTCGTTGGCCCATGCTATTTTCCTTTGGGGTCAATAGAGAGAGTCGCCTGTGTTCTTCCGTTCGCCATGCTACCATCCTCTTGGGAGTTCGCCGTGGCCTCCCGTCTTTCTACCATCGGCAATTGCCCGCCTGGGTGGCACGACATCTGGACTGAGGCCTTCACCAACGGACTTCGCCTTCCACCATCGTTATTAATAGTCGATCTGCTTCAATGCTTTGGTGCCTCCCTTGGTGCCTTTAATGTCGGGTGCTGGGCCTCGGCCTCGGCCTCTGCTTTCGAATGTAGTTGTGTAGCCAAAAAGATTGCCCCCACTCTTCGGCTATTTCAGCTAGTTCACTATGCCAGAAATACATCAAATGGCATAAGTTTTGTTCGCCGACCTGATCTCTCCCCAAAGGGTACTTATTCATCTCCGAAGCCTCGCCCTACCTGGTACCACTCTTTTTTCTACTTCCGCCCCAGCGACACAGACCGCCACTGGGCCTCACTACTTCCACCCCATGGTCCTCCGGTGACGTGAGCCGCTTCAACATCGAGCTTGATCCTACCCCCGAAGAAATACTCTTGCGTCGCCGAATCCTTCTTGACTGTCATCACCTGTCAACCACCTCTGGCCTAAGGGCCGCTAAGGCGGGAATACAAGGAGGTATATTTCATGCGTAGGCGACGTTGGTTACCTCTCCCCTCTTTAGCTAGTGTTACTTAGTTTATACAATATAATCGCCGGAGTCATACCCTGAGGAATACACAAACTTCATATCGCCGCCTACTTCTTCCCGCCTCTTATATTTATTATACATTATATACATATGTCTTTTTTTAAAAACTTTTTGTTTGCCTCTTTTCAGGGTCTGTAAGTCTTGCTGGATGCCTCCTTACCACCGCCGCGCGCGGGCCTATTGGTGAAACTCATCCGGGCATCCGGAGCCTGCCGCCGCCCCTCCTGCCCCCAGCCAGCCTCCCCTTGACAAATCTAAAGGGAAGAGGAAAGCAGCCGAGACAGAGGAAGGCCTTTCGTCTTCCAAAAGGAAGAAAAAAGCTGGGGCTTCCAAGCCAAAGAAGAAGACGGGCGAGAGCTCCAACCGTCCGCCGCCTTCATCCCAACCCGAGGTAGAAGTCGAGGATGAGGATACTGAACCCCCACTCCGCCATTCACGTTGCCAATCACCCCGGACAGACAATGATCATCCTGCGAGGGAGCCTACCGACTAACCTGCAGATGAGGACGTCCTTGCATACGACGACTCCTATCTTCCCACCGAGCCTATTTTCTCCCCTCTAGACCCAGCTGATCCTGAATCAGAGCCTGCCGTGGAGCTTGATCCTCGCCCCACTGAGCCTGCTCGAGACCAGTCTCGTCCGCCAGCGGTCAACATTGATCGTGCCCACCGAGCTGCCTAGACAGAGCGGGCTAATGCTGTTTTCGACCGACCCGCTCCTGCCGGTCGGGAGAGTGAGGTGCGCTTTCGCCTGCCGTACTTTGCTGTTGTCCATCCGGTGGCATCCAACATATCACCCCGGATGGCGAGTGACATTGCGGAGGAATTTTCCCGCGGCATTTATGCGGGGGTGACCGCCCCTGGAGAAGGCTCAGAGATTCCAGATCTGCACGGGGCGACCTCCTGCCGGCTTTTCAGGTATTGTGAAATGCCCTCGCCCATCTGTTTGTTCGTTTCACTTTGTTGCCACAGTTCTGCGTACTTCCTCTTACCCTTCCCATGTTGGCTCTGCCGCTTAGGCCATTGCCGAGCTCGGCGATTTATCCTTTGCATGTAAGCACATGCAAGAGGAAAATCTGAAGCTGAAAAAGGAGGCAGAGAACTTACGCTCCCTGCGAATGGATCTCACTTGTTATCACAACGAGGAGAAGGTATTTATTCGTTTGCCTCTCTTTTTTTTATATACTTCTCCGGCCTATCGCCTCGCGATCCTTGTTGAAATCTTTCACTATTACCTATTATAGCGTCGAACGGATGCAGCAACCTCTGCTGCTGGATCCTTGAAGGAAAGCTTGGCTGAGGCGACTGCACGGATTGCCCAAATAGAGGGTGTCCAGGAGGACTCGCGATAAAGTCGCCCAGGTGGAGGAGATAACCGCTGAGAGGGATAGCGCTAAAGAGCTGCTCAATAACTCCCTGGCGGCGGATCATGACCTCATGGCTGCCAAGGCTCAATACGATGAGGTTGTGGCTTACTACACTCATTCTCTCGGCGAGAGTATGCGTGTGGTAATGCGTAGCTGTCGTAACGAGTTTTACCATATTTTTCCCACCAAGAGTTGGCCTGGTCGAAAGATGGTTCGGGCTGTCCTTCATGGTCTTAACTGCCACAGTTCCGAGGTTCCCGACCCAGTCGACTCCGAGGAAGAGGCTGCTTTCTGAGACGCCGATCGCTTGGAGCGTGAGGTGGTGGCGGCAGATGCTGAGTATGTGATGGCTACTCGCCGTAGTCGCGGCTTGCCCGATTTGAACCCCGATGGCTCGGAGGTTCAGCCGCCATCCTCTGAACCTATTCACTCGACCAGCGGTAAGGAACTCGACCCCTCCACTGATCCCTCTAAGTCTGGTGGCAAAGACTCCAGCAACAAGGGCCAAGGAACCCGCCCCTGATTTTCTGTAGCTGTTTAGACAATCGACCCTATGTTTTTTGTTTTTTTTTTGTTTTTTTGTTTTTTTAACACTTGCCACTTAACTTCTACTCGTGCATTTAGCCTTTGTCTTATATCTTTGACGCCTCTCTTTATTGCTCAGCGTTTTTCATCATTGGTAGATGTTATATTGATAGTTTCGCTGCCCTTAGGTCTTACGCGGTGGTTTGTTAATGCCCGTAGGTCTTACATAGCGATTCCAATGCCCTTAGGTCTTATATGATAATTTTGATGCCCTTAGGTCTTACACAACAATTTGTTAATGCCCGTAGCTCTTACATAGCGATTCCAATGCCCTTAGGTCTTATATGATAATTTTGATGCCCTTAGGTCTTATACAGCAATTTGTTAATGCCCGTAGGTCTTACATAGCAATTCCAATGACCTTAGGTCTTATATGATAATTTTGATGCCCTTAGGTCTTACACAGCGATTTGTTAATGCCCGTAGGTCTTACATAGTGATTCCAATGCTCTTAGGTCTTATATGATAATTTTGATGCGTTAGGTCTTACACAGCGATTTGTTAATGCCCGTAGGTCTTACATAGCGATTCCAATGCCCTTAGGTCTTATATGATAATTTTCATGCCCTTAGGTCTTACACAGCGATTTATTAATGCCCGTAGGTCTTACATAGCGATTCCAATGCCCCTAGGTCTTATATGATAATTTTGATGCCTTAGGTCTTACACAGCAATTTGTTAATGCCCGTAGGTCTTACATAGCGATTCCAATGGCCTTAGGTCTTACATAGTGATTTCAATGCCCTTAGGTCTTATATGATAATTTTGATGCCCTTAGGTCTTACACAGGATTTGTTAATGCCCGTAGGTCTTACATAGCGATTCCAATGCCCTTAGGTCTTATATGATAATTTTGATGGTGCAAAGTACCTTTGGGATTAAATATCAGGACACCTGGTAACTTCATTAAAACTAGCATCGCTTACAAGTGTCTTTTTAATCGTAATACCGCCTGAGATGCATGGAATTCCATGTTTTGGGGATTTTTGTGCCATCCAACTCTGCTAGTTTCAAGGTATTTGCCCCTACCACTCGCCGTACTCTGTATGGGCCCTCCCATCCAGGATTAAGCTTAGCCGCCCCGACCGCTGGCCTGAAGATTTTTCGCAGTACTAAATCATTGAGCGCGATATGATGTGGTCGGAGTTTTAGGTTATACCACCTGGCTAGCTGTTCCTTTTCAGCGATCAGTCGCATCTGCGCCTTTTCTCTTCTTTCCTCAATCATGTCTACATTAAGCATTAATTCTTGTACGTTGACCTCGTCCCTGTATTCCTGTATTTGTATGGACGGGATTGAAATCTCCACCGGGATGACCGCCTCGGTCCCGTATGTCAGTGTATAGGGAGTCTCACCTGTCACCGTTTTATAAGCCGTACGATGAGCCCATAGTACGTGGTCAAGCTCTTCGACCCACACACCCTTACATCCATCCACTCTTTTTTTTAACCCTTGCAAGATAAGTTTGTTGGCCGCCTCCGCCTGTCCGTTGGCTTGTGGGTAGGCGACTGAGGCGAATCTTAGATTTATCTTTAGATCGTCGCAAAATTCTTTGAAGACTTGTGAGTCGAATTGAGTACCATGATCACAAATAATACTTTCTGGTATACCGAATCTGGTGACGATATTTTTAAACGCGAACTTTTGTATCTGTTTAGCGATGATACTTGCCACCGCTTCTGCCTCAACCCACTTGGTGAAATAATTGACCGCCACGATGAGGAACTTCCTTTTTACTGAGGCTTCTCGAAATGGCCCAAGATATCCATTCCCCATCTTGCGAACGGCCATGGGCTGATGTTCGCCTGGAGCGCTGTTGCTGGCAACTTGTGATAACTTGCAAATTCCTGACACTTGTGGCACTTTTTCACCAGGTCGCCTGCCTCTTTTCTCATTGTTGGCCAATAGAAGCCCTGGTATATTAAGTTCCTTTCTAAACTTCTTGTTCCTAACTGAGTGCCACACACTCCTGAATGTACCTCTTCCAGAGCCCAAGCAGCATCATCCTCCCCCAAGCATCGTAAGTATGGACCCACAGCTGATTTCCAATATAACTCACCCCCTATTATGGTACATCTCCCTGCTTTTCGTTGGGGCTTGGTCGCCTCTAACGGGTCGCTTGGTACTGTGTCGTTATCCAAGTATTGGATAATAGGTGTTCGCCAATCACTTTTCTCAATTCCGCTGATCATGTGGAAACACTGCTTCATCCTTGTTTCCTTCTATACTGTGACCATTCGCCCTTCTTCAAAATCTGTCGTTGTTGCTAGTTTTGACAGTGCGTCCGCATGACAATTTTCCTCCCCAGCGATTTGTGATATGGCTACTCTTTTAAATTCTGATATGAGTAGCTTTACTTCGTTGAAATAGGGGAGGAGCGATTCCTCCTTCACCTCAAAACTTCCGTTAACTTGGTTGACTACTATCGCCGAGTCTGAGAAAACTTTAATGTTAGTAACTCCCATACTCTTAGCGATTCGTAGGCCAGCTTCCAATGCCCCATATTCCGCTGCGTTGTTAGTTCGATTAGTAGCGAATCGCAGTGCCACCTCGTGAAGAATCCCCCAGGCGATTTTAGAACTATTCTCGCGCCCGATCCTCCCTTACTCGAGGCGCCGTCCGTAAATAATATCCACTCATCGCCTTCTTCAGTATCTTCTTGCACCGCACCCTCGACTACAAAGTCCGCCAGGACTTGGGCTTTGATCGCCGTTCGCGGCTGGTATCGAATGTCATATTCGCTTAACTCGATTGCCCACTTAGCTAATCGCCCTGCTACGCTCATAGATCTCAGCGCATTTTTTATCGGAAGGTTCGTGAGCACATGTATTGTATGTGCCTGAAAATATGGTCGCAATTTCCTGGCCGCGCAAACCACAACATACGCCATCTTTTCTATCGCCGAATACCTCATTTCGGCGTCAACTAAAGTCTTACTTGTGTAAAAAACAGGATGTTCAGTTTTGTCCTCCCTTCGAACCAAAACCGCACTAACTGCTTTTGGGGAGATTGCGATATAGAGAAATAGAGCTTCATTTAACTTTGGAGATGCAAGTACAGGGGGGTAATTAAAAATTGCTTCAGCTCTTCGAAAGCCCTATACATTTGTCATTCCATGCAAACTTTGATGCATTCTTTAAGGTTGCAAAAAACGGAGCGCAGCGATCGGCGATCCTAGGGATGAATCAATTGATTGTCGTTAGTCTTCCAGATAAGACTTGAACTTCCTTCACGGTCTTTGGTGGTGCCATTGCCGTAATCACCGCGATCTGTGCGGGGTTAGCTTCTATTCCCCGCCTGGTTATGAGATATCCCAGAAACTTTCCTGATGTCGCCCCGAACACACACTTCAAAGGGTTCAATCTAAGTGAATACTCCTGCAGTGTATTGAAGGTTTCTCTTAAGTCGCCCAAGTGATCATCAGATTTCCCACTCTTGACCAAAAGGTCATCCGCATACGCCTCCAAGTTTCGTCCGAGCAATTTGACAAAAACTGTGTCGATCATCCTTTGGTAGGTTGCGCCAGCATTCTTGAGTCCGAATGGCATTACCCGGTAGCAGTAGTTCGTCGTGGGCGTCATGGAAGCCGTTTTCTCTTGGTCTTGTTCGTTTAAAGGTATCTGATGATATCCTGAGAACATATCTAGAAAGGATAACATTTCATTGTTCGCCGTTGCATCTACCAGCTGCTCTATGTTGGGCAGAGGATACGGGTCCTTGGGACAGGCATCATTCAGGCTGGTGAAGTCGACGCACATTCGCCATGCCCCTGACGATTTCTTCACAAGAACAACATTAGCCAACCATTCAGGATACTGCACCTCCTTGATAAATCCTGCCTTCAGAAGCTTTTCTACTTCAATCGCTACCGCCTGCTGCCTTTCTCTGCATATGTTTCGCCACTTTTGTTGGACTGGGCGACTCCCAGGCTCAATCGCCAGAGAGTGTTTGATGACGTCTGGAGTGATTCCCAGCATGTCGCTTGGTGACCATGCAAACAGGTGTGAAAACTCTCGGAGCAACTTAACCAACTCCTGCCTGTTTTCGTCGCTTAGATAGGATGATACTCGAACTATCTTGCTTTCATCCTCTTCGAAGAGCGGTATTAGGACGTCCGATTCTGCTGGTACAACTCTTTCTCCTTCGTTTTCTGCCTCCAAGCTTATGGTGAGGCAGGTGCTTTTAGTTGCCACCCTGTAACACCTCCTGGCGATGTCCGGGTGTCCCCAGGTGAACCCTACTCCTTCAGTAGCAAACTTCAACACTTGGTGTACTGGGGATGAGATTGCCTGGAAGGCGGCGAGTGCCGGTCGCCCTAGGATCATGTTGTACGTGGATTGACAATCTATGACATGGAAGTCAATGGACCGAGTGACCTGCAAGTCTCCGTCCCCAATAGTTATCCTCATTGTGGCGATTCCTTTGATGGGGACTGTGTGTCCTGGAAACCCTGAGATGGTCGTCTTTGTCTGCCTGAGTAAGCTGGCCGACAGGTTCATTTTCTTGTACAGCTCCCAGAAAATGATATCCACTAAGCTCCGCTCATCAACCATCACTCGCTCCACTCGGCTATTGTGTGTGATTACTTGAATCACCATCGCCTCCAAACTCGGGCCTCCAACCCGAGTCATATCCTCCTCTGAGAAACCCAACGTTGGGCGACTGACTCGATCTATCATCATTACTTCTTGTGTCTCTTCCTTTTTGACTTTCATTGTTGGGCAGCTTTCCCTGCTGAAGATGGTTTGATAGACGTGATTCACCTCAGGACGGGGCTTCTTTTTGCTATCTTCACTGTCCTGAGGCTCCTTAAGCCGGGAGAAAACATCACCCTTCTTGTCTTGTGATTCTCCTTTACCGCGACGATCATCCTCTTGCGGCTTGTTCTTTCGGTTGGTGCTCACGATGAAATCCCTGAGTCGCCCTTCGCTTATCCATCTTTCAATTTCATTTTTTAGCTCCCTGCAATCTTCAATGGTATGCCCATGAGAGTCATGGAAGTCGCAGAACTTCTGGCGACTTTGCTGGTCCGCTGGGGTGTACATTGGCCCTGGCCAGATGATGGTATGCCCTTTATGCTGCATATACAGCAGGATCTTTCTTCGCGACTCTGAGAGAGGCGTGTAATCCGCTCTTTCTTCTTGGTATCCCCTCTCCTGGTCTCCCCTTTGTTCTTCCGGGCGGTTTCTCCTGTATGGTGGTCTCTCAGAGGGCGGCCATTTGGCCTGCTTGTTCCCTGTAACGGGCTTTTCTTCCCTCTTCGCCGCTCCTTGTAGAGGTTCTGCTAACTGCTCCTCAATTAAAATAATTTTGTGTACTCTAGTTTCCAAGTCGGACAGCGACTTTGGAGCCACCTGTAGCAGCGACTCTCGCAGTCTGCCATTATGGGTCGACTGGAATAAACTTGCCGCAGCGATTTCATGATCTACCCTTCTGATGGATTGGACGACCCCAGTCCACTCGTCGAAGAACTCCTTCAGCTACTGGTTCAACTTTTGCCTCAGGCTCACCAGTGCTTGCAACGGGATCGTCCTTGTTTTCTTGCACTCATACTTCTGCGAGAAGATCCTGGCGAAACCTTCCCACGACGTTATGATGCCTTCCAGTAGATTCATGTACCACTCCCTGGCTCGCCCGCCAAGCGTCGCTGGAAAAGCCCTGCAGTATGCGGCGTCGCCGGCTTGCTGCATTTGCATGGCGATTTGGAAGGCTTGTAGGTGCTCGTCCGGGTCGCCTGTCCCCACATACCTATCCAGGTTGGGTGGTACCAACCCCTTAGGTAGCGGTTCAGCGAGTATCGCCCTGGACAGAGGCTGGCGAACTGCCAACTGTGCGGGTGAGATTTGAGTAGCCGGGAGGAATTGTTATAATACCTCAAGATGGGAGTCCTGCGGCGACTGCCTGACCTGAGTATTGGCCCCAAGGGTTTGAGTTTGCTGAGCGATCACCGTTTTCAGCATTTGGGTGAGCTCAGCATTTTGTTGCTCGAGGGACCAGAATCGCTGCTCCAATAGTTCGTAGGCATCGCCGGCAGGGATAGTACTTCGAGACTCATAGTCATCTTCAAATTCATGTTCCATGTTCCTGGTGAGATTTGGGTCTGCTCGAGAACCTGCTGTTTGACGGGTGTTACTCCATCTCCTCCTTCACCACCCTCGCCCGCCAGAGCGGGAATCGCTGATAAAGCCATTCACCTTGAAGAGTCACCTGATCGCCCCCTATCTGGCGCGCCAATTGTTCCAGCCTTGTCGCCTGGCCCAATAACGGAAGCCCAAGCCTGTTGGTCTTCAGGGGGTGGTGTACCTCGTAAGCGATAATGTGGTAGTTAGTTGATGTTGCAGTTTTAGCGGTATCAAATAACTAATCTACCAAGGTAGACTAGATCGTATTCTACTCGAGGTCTCTTCTTCTTCTTCTTGTTTAAACACAAGTTGCGCGTGGTGTGAGTTCCACGACTTCTAATCTAATAAAGCAAGAAATAAAAGACAGAAAGATTAAAATGTTGACTAACGAGAAGATAGACGAGTTTAGATTTCGAATCCCCCTTAGATCACCAAGGCAACGGCAATCACAAGACCAGCGATTTTCAATTCTAGTTCAATCGGTTTCTATACACCACCATAACTCCTGACCCTTAGGTTAAGACCGGCGAACGTTCGCTCTATCCGTTCTAACTACCAAGATTAACTAGCCGCCCGGGTACGGTCGCCTCTCGCAACGACTTAATTAACTGGTGCAATTACTAACGATTTATGAGTTACTCTTGCTGTGGATTAACCCTAATTGGTTCATACGAAAGGCACACTCCAATTATGAAGTTAACTGGTTGAATTGATGTTTTAAAGAGAGGCGAGCGTTCACTTCTATCCTCAGCTTAACAAGAATCTAAACTAGGTGATCAAGGAAGACAGGTTTAAGCGCCAAAGTAGGGAACCGTCTAGCGACTAACCCTAGCTTGCAAAAACCTAATCTAGGCGACCAACCAGAAAAGAAACATGAACAATCAAGAACAAAACAACCATGCAAAGAGAAACTGATTGAACTTCGAATCTAATTACCGCCAATCCATGACCGCTTTAAAGCCCTGGGTCACCTAGGGTTCATCTAATCTAAGCTCTACAAGTTTAGCTACTCATAACGATCACAGAAGAATCAAAGGCAACAAAGGAAATCATCATACAGAGGAAGAACATATAAGAACTGAAAAACCTAATTCTGACGAATCCGGCGAAGCTTCAATCTCCTGGATCTTCAACTTTATGCTCCGAGCTCTCAGAGGCGGAAGGATGGCGTCACGATCTCTCCACGGATCTTTGAACTCTCTAAACTCTATCTCTCGACCCTAGAGTCGGCTGACTCTCAAAAGTCTGATTTGTGAAAATATGAATAATGATTCCTACTTGGGCCGCCGGTTTAAGTATTTATACTTAAACCCTAATTCAGCCGGATTTTGCCTGATATTTTCGCCGAAAATATTGAAGAATTTTCAGCGAAAATTCCTTTGTAAATGGATGGTCCGCCGGCTGCTTTCTCCCGTAATTTTCGGTCCAACAGTTTTTGGTCGAAAACTTAGGGTTTTCGCCGAAAACTTCCTTCAGTTGACATCAGTGATTTTGTGCATATATTTTCGCCGAAAATGCTAGGGTATTTTCGGCGAAAATTCCTTTGTAAAATGGGGCAGACTTTGGTTTGACTCGATTGACTCCTCGGATCGATTCTGGTGCAATTCCTTGAGGTTCCAACGCCTTAGACACGTCCTTGGCTACTTTATTTGACGGCAAAAATCTGTACTATCATAAAAACACTAGAAAACCATCAAATAGACCCGAAACGGGCCAAGGTAACACAAAAGGCATAAGATGGATTGATTGAGTGAATATTCACTATTCTACCCTAAAAACTGTGTCTTAAGCAATGAAATGTCGCTTAAATGAGGCTGATAATCACGTCAAATCGTGTGTCATCAAAATACCACACACTTAAGCTTTTGCTTGTCCTTAAGCAAACTGAACTAGAACACACTCAAATTCACAGTTGACACGAGATTAAACCGAGATTCAATTCTAATAATTTGGTTTAGACTGTTCCACGTAGAAAAAGTGACCTACACATGCAAGAACATCAATCAAACAAGTTTTCGATCTCACTAATTTCTGCACACTTCAAGTAGTAGTGTAAACAAAGCTCATTTCTTGGTGAATCAATTAATCATAGTTAACCGACTACGATAACACCAATTCTAATCAAAAAGACTTTAAGCTCTAGCCATGATGTGGATGCGGAGGTAGGAAAAGTGACGTGGCTATCGACTCGACTTCATCCGTTTCTAGATCTGTACGTTACATGTTCTAGCTAGGACCGATTTAAACAATGATTTGTTTCAAGTTCAACTTCTTCCTTCAATTGATTTACTGCATACTAGTGCTTGATACCAAACACTTCACTTAGGTGTTGGACCTGCCTAGCTCACAGTATTTGTGCTTATGCTAGTGCTCAACCCGAACACTTCACTTAGGTGTCGGGCTTGACTAGCTTTATTTTCAGCACTTTAAAGAACTTAACATTAACTTGAACAACTCAATTACTTGATTTAACCATTTAGTCACTTAATCCTAGCTAGTTATAACTTTTTACACAAGATTTCGAATTGGATTTTCGTCTAATCTCAAGCCACAATCACAGGTGATCAAATATGGAGTGAAAAACATGGAAGAAGCTAGCATTTATAATCTTAGAATGGTGTTATCGAGCTTTGTTATTAACAAGTCAATCAATTCAATTAATTCAAGTTCAACTACAAGAGTGATTCGTGATCTGTTCTGACCTAGACTCATTTAATATCAGTTCTGACACGTTGGTTACAGGTTCTAAGTGGAACAGTCTAGACGTCATTGTTCAAAATTGAAGTCAATTTAACATCACAAGTCAAGAATTGAGAAATTCTATGCTAAAGAAATTTCAAAATTGAACCATAGAATCACAGAAAATCAAGCAAGATCATGCATAATCCTAGAATCCTACCCCACACTTAAACCGTTTTGTGTCCTCACAGGGCTAAACTAGAGTAGAGAGATACGAAGAACCTGGAAGGTGATGGTCGGTGTAGTGGATGAACACAGAGAGTCCGGAGCAAAGCAGAGTAGCTACTCGAGTTCCTACAAAACAAAAACAACAAAAAGATCAAAAGGATACCGGGACAAGTGTCCAGGATCCACACAGAATAAAAGTCGACACGAAGAAGGTTAAGGGGAATTTTGAAATTATTTTGACTCTATTTTTTTTCTAATTCTCGGCACGACACTCCTAGAGCAATCTAGATTGTCTAAGCTTAATTAGTCCAGAAAACAAAATCACATTGAAACAGCAAGCACGAAAAACAAGGTAGACCAGAATTAGACTCGTCAAAATTCAACAATCAACATGTCAAAAGATTCGAAATTGAAAACTCAACAACTAACCTTTAAGACATGACTCAAGAAAATGGACGGAAAGCGACGAAGTTGGCCAAAAATGTGAAAAACTTGTTTCGGGGATCACCGGAGCTCCAGAGCTCTGATTTGGACGATCAAGTATGCGTTGGAATCGGACCGAAAAAAGGAAACTGATTTTCAAAATAACACAAGTTTTCGGCAAAAACTTTAGAAGTTTTTCGCCAAAAACATCTTCGAAAAACAAGCAAAAATAAAAAAGAGCTCACTGTTTGCAATTTGGCAAAGTTTTCGGCGAGTAATTTTAATTATCGCCGAAAATTTAATAAAAATCCTTTTTTTTCCTTTTTCAAAAACTGACGAAAAACAAATTAACACGAAAGAAAATTAAACTGACACTTTGGCTCCCCCAAACCTGATTCGAACGACGAAAAAGACTAACTCGAAAATTCAAAACGGACTCCAACCGTGGGTTGCCTCCCACGAAGCGCTCTTGCTTAACGTCCTTGAGCCGGAAGGTACCTGTTAGGGACCCCAACTCAAGAGTTCCTTGAAGTCAATCGTCTTCTTCAAGGCCAGCGGTTGAGTGCCATGTAGCACTCTAGAAGGGTGATGCAGCCGGTAGTGCTCTAGTAGATCGCGGTTCTGGTTGGATGACCAGTTCTTGTCGAATTCCCCTACTCGAGGAGGAAAGAGGTAGTACGGCGCGGCATGGTCAATGAGCTCCATCTTCTCTACAGGTTGACTCGGCGGAAGTGTAGGTGAGGGTATCTCCTCAATCTCTATGTGCTCCTCTTCGGCTTCAACTTCAGGATGGATTGGCTCTATGTCTTCATCAACCACCACCACCAAGGATTCTTCATCAGATGCTTCTAGCTCGCAATAGTCATGGGTGAGATTGTCATGTTTATCTTCGTACGACTATTGAGCATCTTCTTCCATTAGTGGATTTGGTTGCTCGAGCTCGACATCCACCATGTTACGAGCTTGTAGCTTCGAAATGAGATCATCCAAGGCGGATTCTACTCTTGCCGTCTGTTGTCGATGTTGATGAACTGGTATATACACCTCTTGGTGATTTTGTTGGTGGTGTGTAACTTCTGGCTCTTCTTCGAAATGCTTTTGAGCATCTTCTCCCTTCAATTGCACTAGTCGCTTGAGCGCGGCGTTCAATGCATCAACAGCATCGTCCATTGACTAGAGGTTGTCGATCGCGGCTTGGGTGCTTTCCATCCATTGTTGATACTCATAAGTGTGTAAATCCATCTCTTGGGAGTCTTCGAGATGTGGTGCTTCATTGATGTGCCACTCTCGGTACAGGTCACCCCACCTGTAATCCTGCATAATCAAAACTAAGAAGCACTACCCAGGTAAATCATGGAAATATGGAGGAAAATTAAATGGTAAGGCGGAAAGGTAGAAGAATAATTTGCCAACTCTTCTTTCAAACAGTTAGAAGAATCCCCGGCAACGACACCAATTTGATGCTGCAGTTTTAGCGGTATCAAATAACTAATCTACCAAGGTAGACTAGATCGTATTCTACTCGAGGTCTCTTCTTCTTGTCTACTCAAATATGTTGGCAAATTACTCAGGTTTAAACACAAGTTGCGCGTGGTGTGAGTTCCACGACTTCTAATCTAATAAAGCAGGAAAATAAAAGACAGAAAGATTAAAAGGGTGACTAACGAGAAGATAGACGAGCTTAGATTTCGAATCCCCCTTAGATCACCAAGGCAACGGCAATCACAAGACCAGCGGTTTTCAATTCTAATTCAATCGGTTTCTATACACCACCATAACTCTTGACCCTTAGGTTTAAGACCGGCGAACGTTCGCTCTATCCGTTCTAACTACCAAGATTAACTAGCCGCCCGGGTACGGTCGCCTCTCGCAACTACTTAATTAACTGGTGCAATTACTAACGATTTATGAGTTACTCTTGCAGTGGATTAACCCTAATCGGTTCCTATGAAAGGCACACTCCAATTATGAAGTTAACTGGTTGAATTGATGTTTTAAAGAGAGGCGAGCGTTCACTACAAAAAACTGGCTATTTAGCGTCGGATGTTTAACAGCGGCCACGTTCTGGCCGCTGTTAAAATATACTTACAGCGGACAGTTAACAGCGGCCAAGTGTCCGCTGTTAAATTAACTAATTTAACAGCGGCCATGGGGCCGCCACTACAAAAAAAAGGTAGTTTAGCGTCGGTCAGACGCGCATTATGACGTCGATCACCGACCGACACTAAATTTAATAGCGTCGGTCGACAAAACTGACACCAGATGTGGTGACGTTAATGTTTAGCATCGGTTTTCGGTCGACCGACGCTACGGCACAGACCGACCGACGCTAAATACGCGTTCACAACACAAAAAAAAAGCTGCAGATGCAGCTGCTTCTTCTTCTTCCCTCCGTCTTCTTCTAGCCACCTTCTACTTCTTCTTCTAGCCTCCATCTTCTTCTTCTTCTTCTAGCCTCCTTCTTCTTCTTCTTTTTTCTTCTTCTTCTTCCCTCCTTGTTCTTCTTCTGTAGATACATCAAAAATCCATTGAGGAGGAAAGCAAAAACCCTAAATCCATAAATCAAAGTATAGATCTGACGAAGTACCTTAGGAAAAGGTGGAGCGGCGGCGGCGGTCTTGGAAAAGGTGGAGCGGCGGCGGCGGCGGTCTTGGAAAAGGTGGAGCGGTGGCGGCGGCGGCTTTGGAATAGGTGGAGCGGCGGGGGTGGCGGTGACGGCTTTGGAAGAGGTGGAGCGGTGGCGGTGGCTTTGGAAGAGGTGGAGCGATGGCGGCGGCGGCGGTGGCTTTGGAAGAGGTGGAGCGGCGGCGGCTGAAGAAGAAGAGAGGTTCGGGTTTAGGAGATGAAGAAGAAGAAGAGAGGTTTGGGAGTGGAAGATGAAGAAGGGAAAATAGAAAGATAAGAGAGAAGAGAGGAGGCGGCTGAATGAGAGCTAGGCGTTCAGCTCATTAGGGTTAGTATTTAGCGTCGGTCGACCAAACGACCGACGCTAAAATGCGAGATTCTATTTAGCGTCGGTCGACCGGTCGACCGACGCTATCCTCTTTCGTTTCAACCGACGCCAATACGCTCTTTTTTGTAGTGCGCTGTTAAATTTACTAATTTAACAGCGGCTAAGTGGCCGCTGTTAAATGTTTGGTATAAATTCCAGAATCAGCTTCTTCTTCCTCATTCCGCGAGACACAGCAGCTCATCTCTTTTTCTTCTTCTCTCGTCTGTCCGTCGCTGCCACACGAAGCCTCTAGCCGTCGCCGTCGCCACCAGCATTTGCACGCCGCCTCTAGCCGTCGCCACGCCATCACCCCTTATTCACGCAGCCGCCACACTAGCCCTTTCCCTCTCCCCTGCAACAGAAGCTAAGGTAAACCCTAATTTCAGAAATTGGGGATTTTGTTACATCATCGGCTATTAGTGTTTAGATGTTAGGTTGTAAGTTCTTTCCAATTTTCAGATGGTAATTCAGCTTATTAGGGAGATATAGATTAGCTTACTAGGGTTCAATTGACTACTACTACTTTGAATGCCCCGGGGCTTGCTTCGTTTACTGCTTCCGATTAGCGGCTTTCAATTAGCTTATATGGGATTCATTTTCTTTCGTTGCAGTATTAGTTCATGTTGATTTGAGTGTTGTTTATGATTCTGTGTTTTGGTTCATGATTGAATTAGTACCTCCAGCCAAATCAATGGCTTCAGTGTTGGTTGACTAGAGAAATTCAGGCTCTAATTCAGGTTTAGTTTGACAGTGTTTGTTGTTGGGTTGGGTTTGAATTGATTGAGCTCTGCTTCATGACTTGGATGCCTATGCTTCTTTCTGGATGTGCGAGTTTGGTGTTTCTGGCACAAGTTTTTGCAGGTGGATGTTCGAAGGGAATGTTGAGTTTGTTCTATTTGTGAGTTAGATTACTTGTGTGCTAGGAGGTTGATTGTTGAGAGTTAATGTAAAGGTTTTTATTGAGAGTTAATGTTGAGGTTTTTATTTCCAACTTGTGTAATTTTGTTGGTGTGATGACAGATGGCAGATGTGATGATTGGTGGAGCTGGTGTGATGGGTGGTGGCGCAGGTGGAGATGGCGGTGATGAAAATCGTCGCCCAAAGAAGCCCCCACTAGAGGATTACAAACTCCATATGATTGGTGAGTTTCAATAAGATTAAAAAAAATTAGGCAATTAGGATTGTAACTATTATTTAATACTCTCACATTATTTCTTTTTTAATTCAATGTAGAATTTAATAGTGGTCGACGTTGGGTGGAGAAGGAGAAGATAAAAGATTGGGCTACTGTAGTAGAGGAGGGGGTGTACATCGAGGTTAAGTTGGATAGAGATGGTGTGCCCTGTGGTGATGAGGGGAGGTACTTGCGCCAATATCTTGGCAAAATTATTGGACAACCCAACATTGTTCCTATTGGTGTTGATGATTGGACAACAGTCCCAGAGTGTGACAAGAGTCATTTATGGGGTACCCATCCGGGTAAGCATTTCTAAAATCTTTTTAAATTTGAGGATAATTTCATTGTGTTAATTGTTTGTTATATTATGTCGTGACAGCGCACATTCACTTGGGATGACGCTGATGATAAGAAGATGGAGACTTTTATCATGGAGAACCTGGGCGCCAAGTGGAGGGAACGAAGGGGTCGAATATGAAAAAAGCAGGGTGTGATGCTTCTCAAGGCATGGATCATAACTTGTCCTTGAGGCTACAGGGACTTGATGAACGAGACTGGGATATGTTTTGTAGGTACAGGTTGAAGACTGAAACCTTGGTAAGGACAATGATCAATAATACATACTTTACATCTCACTAATCAAAATGCATGTTTATTGACATCTTTGTTTACATTTTGTTTACAGCTAGCATGTGCAAGGAACAAAGCTAACCGAGCAAATCAAAACATTTATCATACGAAGGGATCAAGGTCATTCAATGTGGAGCGTGAAGTAATGGTAAGTGAACCAACTCAACTATAGAATTTTAAGTGTTTTTGTGTGCAATTAAGTCTTTACAAAACACCGTTTCTTTGTTTTGTAGGAAAAAGAGAAGGGGAGGGAAGTTAGTAGAACTGAACTCTTTATTAGATGCTATGAGAAGAACTCGGACGGTCTGCTAACCCTGCCACAGCAGCGTTTGTTGTACGTGTTGTAGTTTATTACCATGCATTCAACTTAATTATGTAAGTTATTGTTATTTACTGATACATGTATGAAACTGAATGCAGGATTCTGTTAGAGGCTTCCAGGCTGATCTTACCACTGACTCGGGGACTAACCGAAATGATGTTGTGTCGAGGGTGTATCGAGCACGTGAGAAGAAGGAAAAATCAGGACGAGTACGTCATCTTGGCTTTGGGGCGAAGGCGAAACGGGTGAGTAATAGTTAATATTGATATGAATTGGTTAGATGATTAATTAATTTGTGTGTAATGTGAACTTGGTAGTTTGTTAGGAGTTGGTTTGTGAAGATATGGATTAGATAATAAGTTAGTTTGTGTACTTGTGAATTAGTAAGTAGGTTAGTTTCTCAAAGTTTGTGAATTAGTAAGTAGTGTTTTTTTTTCATTTTACAGGTTGAAGAGTATGAGATTAGTATTAGATACGAATAGGTCATGGTGGTTTTTTTCCTGAATTCGTATCGAATTGTTTGTTGCAGGTGTATCGTGGGTCCTCTTCTTCTTCTGGGTCCCAGGAATCATCCAACCCAACCTTTCCCAATTGGGCGACATTTGGCGCGAAGGTCCTGGAGCACTTGGACAAATCTATTGGCTTATCTCCGGACTTGGAGGAAATGCGAAGAATGTTTGCAAGTCAAGGAGGATGCAATGGAAGCACTCCTACCCCCCTCCTGCTACTGATGATGGCGTACGTCCGGATGATGAATATGCGGATGATGAAGATCAAATTGGTGACAATTAGGTATAACAGTGTTAGGGTAATGTATTTATTAACTTTGAACAATGTGTTATGTATTAAACAATGACGTCTAGTTGTGTGCAATGAAGAAGTTGTTTCTTTTGTTTTAAAATTGTTCTCAATTCTAAATTCTCAATGTTCGTCAAATGTAGAAACGAGTGGATAAAAATGTAAATGAAGAAAAAATATATATAGCTGGACAAAATTTTTTGTTCATAATAAAAAACAATTTAACAACGGCATGTACCCGCTGTTAAACCGTTGAAATTTAACAGCGGCCAGTGCCCGTTGTTAAATTGTTTCTATTTAACAGCGGCCGCTGGCCGCTGTTAAATTTTTACGTTTAACTGCGGCCTTTTTCTGCCGCTATTAAACTAGCTTAGCATTGGCCAGTTAAGCAGCTGCTTATGGCCGCCGTTAAACTATTTTAACAGCGGCCTCGGGCCGCCGTTAAACGCTAATTTTGCCGCTGTTAAATCTATTTTTTTTTTTGTAGTGGTTCGCTTCTATCCTCAGCTTAACAAGAATCTAAACTAGGTGATCAAGGAAGACAGGTTTAAGCGCCAAAGCAGGGAACCGTCTAGCGACTAACCCTAGCTTGCAAAAACCTAATCTAGGCCAACCAGAAAAGAAACATGAACAATCAAGAACAAAACAACCATGCAAAGAGAAACTGATTGAACTTCGAATCTAATTACCGCCAATCCGTGACCGCTTTAAAGCCCTGGGTCACTTAGGGTTCATCTAATCTAAGCTCTACAAGTTTAGCTACTCATAACGATAACAGAAGAATCAAAGGCAACAAATGAAATCATCATACAGAGGAAGAACAGATAAGAACTGAAAAACCTAATTCTGACGACTCCGTTGAAGCTTCAATCTCCTGGATCTTCAACTTTAAGCTCCGAGCTCTCAGAGGCGGAAGGATGGCGTCACGATCTCTCCACGGATCTTTGAACTCTCTAAACTCTATCTATCAACCCTAGAGTCGGCTGACTCTCAAAAGTCTGATTTGTGAAAATATGAATAATGATTCCCTTGGGCCGCCGGTTTAAGTATTATACTTAAACCCTAACTCAGCCGGATTTTGCCTGATATTTTCGTCGAACATATTGAAGAATTTTCGGCGAAAATTCCTTCGTAAATGGATGGTCCGCCGGCTGCTTTCTCCTGTAATTTTTGGTCCAACAGTTTTCGGTCGAAAACTTAGGGTTTTCGCCAAAAACTTCCTTCAGTCGACATCAGTGATTTTGTGCATATATTTTCGCCAAAAATGCTAGGGTATTTTCGGCGAAAATTCCTTTGTAAAACGGGGCAGACTTTGGTTCCACTCGATTGACTCTTCGGATCGATTCTGGTGCAATTCCTTGAGGTTCCAACGCCTTAGACACGTCCTTGGCTACTTTATTTGATGGCAAAAACCTGTGCTATCATAAAAACACTAGAAAACCATCAAATAGACCCAAAACGGGCCAAGGTAACACAAAAGGCATAAGATGGATCGATTGAGTGAATATTCACTATTCTACCCTAAAAACCGTGTCTTAAGCAATGAAATGTCGCTTAAATGAGGCTGATAATCACGTCAAATCGAGTGTCATCATTAGTTCAAGGGAAAGGGAGGCGATCAGTTTAAGGGATGGGAGGAGAAGCGAGCTACGTACCGCGGAACGTTTTGTCCACTGGGTAAAAGTGTTGTCCCCCAGTTTATGGGACGTACAGGGGGTATTTATAGTACCCCTGTCGTAGTGGCCAAGGTTGAATCTTGGCCACTCGTTTGTAGTCTCCATAGGATGTTGACACGTGTTTGCTTTGTCTTGGAACCCTAAGAGCCGCCGGGTTGGGCCGTCGCTTTGGGCCTCCTTTCACTTCTTGGGCTTGTTTGTTTGATCCACCCACCCTGTCGCCTAGGTCCAACCATCGGTGTTGGCTACTGCGTGTGGGCCGCCGTCTGGGCCCTCAGGATGCTGGCAGGCCGGGCCCGTCAAATACTGACGGGATGATCCGAAGATGTGTCTCTTACATCGAAGCAGCTGTCATCATGCGTAAATGCCATGAAGGACAGTTCGGAGGACACTTCGGCCGGAACCACACTGCAAGAAAGGTACTTGAAACTGGTTTTTATTGGCCTTCAATCTTTAGTGATTGTGATGTTTTTGCTCGTCATTGTGATGCGTGCCAATGATCAGGTAACATCTCTAACCGTAATGAGATGCCCCAAATTGTTTCTTTAACTGTTGAAATCTTCGATGTTTGGGGAATTCATTTTATGGGTCCATTCACACCCTCCAACGGAAACAAGTACATTCTTGTGGCCGTTGATTACATTTCCAAGTGGGCTGAAGCTGAAGCTCTACCCACTAACGATTCAAGAGTGGTGGGTCGGTTCCTTACCCGTCTTTTCACGCGTTTTGGTTCACCACGCTTTATCATAAGCGATAGGGGTACCCACTTCCATGGACTTTTCGACCGGGTGTGCAAACACTTTGGCGTCACCCACCGTATGTCCACAGCTTACCATCCTCAAGCTAATGGTCAAGCGGAAGTAACGAACCGTGAGCTCAAGCGGATTCTTGATAGGACAGTTGGCCGGTCTCGCAAGAACTGGTCATCTAAGCTCAATGATGCCTTATGGGCTTATCGAACTGCCTACAAGACTCCCATCGGTACCTCGCCGTATCAGCTAGTCTATGGCAAGGCATGCCATTTGCCAGTTGAGCTTGAGCACAAGGCATTCTGGGCTAATAAAGAGTTGAACATGAGTTATGCAGTAGCAGGTAATATGCGTCACGACCAGATCACCGAGCTTGAGGAGCACCGTCTCCACGCATACGAGAGCACGAAGCTTGGCAGCTCGACTACTCGGCTGGTTCACTTCAATGGCAGAAGGACCATGTAGCACATGAGGAGACCCAAAATGAGCGATGGACCATTCTACAGCAGTTCATGGCCGACCAGACAGCCAGACATAAGGATGAGCTCGCATGGCGACAGCAGATGGAGCAGCGGCTTGGCATTTCAACCCCACCTCCGCCCCCACCTTCGGAACAATGATCAGGTTGTTTCTACCCTTTCCACTTCTTTTTGGGTTTCGATCCAATTTTTTCTGTATGGATCCGGGGCACTTGTCCCGGTATCTTTTTGATCTTTTTGTTGTTTGTGTTTTGTAGGATCTTGAGTAGCCACTCCGCTCTACTACGGGCTCTCCGCGTTCATCCACTACACCACCTATCACCTTCCAGGTTCTTCGTATCTTTCAACCTCTTTTTAGTCATGTGAGGACACAGAACAGTTTAAGTGTGGGGTAGGATGTTAGGATTATGCATAATCTTTCTGGATTTTCTGTGACTCTGTGGTACAATTTTGAATCCCTCTAGCATGGAATTGCTCAATTCTTGACTTGTGTTGTTAAATTGACTTCAATTTTGAAAAATTACGTCTAGATTGTTCCACTTAGAACTTGTAACCAACGTGTTGGCACTGATATCAAATGAGTCTAGGTCAGAACAGATCATAAATCACTCTTGTAGTTGAAACTTGTATCAATTGACTTGTTAATAACAAAGCTCGATAACACCGTTCTAAGATGATAAATACTAGCTTCTCCCATGTTTTTTCACTCCATATTTGATCACCTGTGATTGTGGCTTGAGATTAGGCGGAAATCCAATTCGAAGTCTTGTGTAAAGAGTTATAACTAGCTAGGATCAAATGGCTAAATTGTTCAATCAAGTAATAAAGTTGTGCAAATCAATGCTAAGTTCTTTAAAGTGCTGAAAATAAAGCTAGGCAAGCCCGACACCTAAGTGTTCGGGTTGAGCACTAGCATAGGCACAAATACTATGAGATAGGCAGGTCCAACACCTAAGTGAAGTGTTTGATATCGAGCACTAGTATGCAGTAAAGCAATGGAGGAAGTTGAAACTTGAAATAAATTGTTGTTTAAATCGGTCCTAGCTAGAACATGTAATGTACAGATCTAGAAACGGATGAAGTCGAGTCGATAGCCACGTCATTTTTCCTACCTCCACATCCACATCATGGCTAGAGCTTAAAGTCTTTTTGATTAGAATTGGTGTTATCGAAGTTGGTTAAATATGATTAATTGTATTGCCAAGAAACGAGTTTTGTTCAAACTACTACTTGAAGTGTGCAGAAATTAGTAAGGTCGAAAGCTTGTTTGGTTGATGTTCTGGCATGTGTAGGTCACCCTTTTTGCGTGGAACAGTCTAAACCAAATTGTTAGAAATTGAATCTCAGTTCGATCTCGCGTCATTTGTGAATTTGAGTGTGTTCTATTTTAGTTTGCTTGAGGACAAGCAAAAGCTTAAGTGTGGGGTATTCTGATGACACTCGATTTGACGTGATTATCAGCCTCATTTAAGCGACATTTCCTTGCTTTAGACACGGTTTTTAGGGAAGAATAGTGAATATTCACTCAACTGCTCCATCTCGTGCCTTTTGTGTTACCTTGGCCCGTTTCGGGTCTATTTGATGATTTTCTAGTGTTTTCATGTTAGCACAGGTGTTTTGCCATCAAATACAGTAGCCAAGGACGTGTCTAAGGCATTGGAACCCCAAAGAATCGCACCCGAATCAACCAGAGAAATCATTTAAGTCAAGAGAAATCCTGCTCTACTTTACACACATATTTTCGGCGAAAATCTCCTTGACTTTTCGCCGAAAACTCAAGAAGAAATTGGCAGTCCCTCACAATGATAAGTTTTCGGCAAAAACCCTAAAGTTTTCGCCGAAAAATCCAAGCCATTCGGAACAGGAGAAACAGACGGAGCAAGTCAACATTTCAACAGAAGTTTTTGCCGAAAACTTCCCCATATTTTTGGCGAAAACTCAAGGAAAAATCAGCAGAACCACGGTTAGGTTTAAATACAAGAACCGGCGGCTGAATGAAGACATCATACAACTTACACTCTGAAATTAAAGAACGGGGAGAGAGGACGAGTGGATAGAGTTCGAGGAGCCAGGAACGGATCGTGACGCCATCCATCCATCTCGGAGAACCAGCGCTAGGAGTTGAAGGTCCAGCAGATTGAAGCTGCAAGGATTCGTCGAAATTAGGTTTTACAGTTCTTCCCTGTCTTTCCTACTTGAGATGTATTCTTTGTTTTTCTTCGATTCTTCTATATTGAATATGAGTAGCTAAACTCGTAGAGCTTAGATTAGATGAACCCTAAGTGACCCAGGGCGTTAAAGCGGTCACAGATCGGCGGTGATTAGATTTGAAGTTCATTCAGTTTCTCCTTCATGTTTGATTTGTTCTTTGTCTCTGTGTTTCTTGTCTAGTTTGGCCACCTAGATTAGATTCTTGTTAAGCTAAGGATAGAAGCGAACGCTCGCCTTACTTTAAAACAGCAAATCGAACAATTAACCAAATCATTGGAGTGTGCCTTTCGTAGGAACCAATTAGGGTTAATCCACTGCAAGAGTAACTCATAATTTGTTAGTAATTGCACCAGTTGGTTAAGTCGTTGCGAGAGGCGACCGTACTCGGGCGGCTAATTAATCGTGGTAGTTAGATCGGATAGAGCGAACGTTAGCTAGTCTTAAACCTAAGGGTCAGGAGTTATGGTGGTGTTTGTGAACTGAATGAACTAGAATCAAAAATCGATGGTCTGTTGACTGCCAATGCTCTGGTGATCTAAGGGGGATTCGAAGTCTAAGCTCGACTGTCATCTGTCAAAGTCAATCAACCAATCTCGTTTGTTTCTGCATTTAATCTTTGTTTCATTTCACCTCGCTTTTTAGTATAGAAGTCGTGGAACTCACACCACGCATTACGTGTACAACTTTGAGTAAAAATTTGTCATCATATTTGAGTAAGCAAGTAGAAGAGGCCCATGGAATACGATCTACCCTAGCTTCTAGCTTGGTAGTTATTTGATTGACCGCTCTACAATCGTTCATCATCATCCTTCAGCGAAACTACGTTGTTTTGATGTCTGGAAAAATAAAAATAAAAACTACTTGGGTGGGGAATCAAACTGGTGACCTTGAGTTGATGGTTTAGTTCCTTAACCAACTCGGCCAGGCGGAATATTTACTTCCTTGCAACCATGTTCCATTAACTCCTTACCCGCCTTCCTTCAAAATCCAAGCTTAACCAAATTATGAAACCATTTGATTAATGAGAACTACCGCATCGAACACTACCCCAAATGAGACCAACTTGCGGTCATTTCTCAAACGTATGGAATAAAATTCATAAAAAATTCTGGTTCAGAGATTCGGGGTGTAACACTACCCCAAAAGGGAAAGTTGTCCCCAGGTTTCGATGTGGATGCGATGCAGAAATAAATGCTAGGTGGATTGAGGGTATACACAAGCACAAAATAGTGGATTGGAAATTGGAGCATAACCACCTATTTGCAGTTGATGAACACAAACAGTTTTTTGACTCATTTCGCACGATTTCACCTCTCACTGCTATTGTTTCAAAGATGCACGATCAAGTGGGAGTTCCATTGAGGGCTACATTTGATTTCTTATCAAACTGTACTGGTGGAAAGGATAAAGTGGGATGCACCTACCGTGATTTACAGAATCATCGTGACTTTGTTCGACGCAACCCTTTGAAGGATGGTGATGGGAAGTGGTTGTATGAGTATTTCTTGTCCATGAAGGCCAACGATCCGACCTTTTTTTACAAGGTCAAGATGGATAGTAACTGTCAAATTGAAAGCATATTATGGGCAGATGGGAAGATGTAAACAGATTATCACTATTTTGTTGATTCCATTTCATTCGACACAACCTACAGAACGAATGACTAGTTCCGACCTCTAGGTGCGTTATATGTTGTGTTTATGTTTGTCTTATTTGCAGGTACACTAGTTCCCTTTTAATAAAAATGGTACTCTTCGTACCATACCTTCAAATTAGGTACACAATTATTCTAATATGTTCTAGGCTCCCATATTTTTCAGGATTATTTGCTGGTTTCAATCATCATCGGAGGTTAACTGTACTCGGTGCTGCACTCTTATATGAGGAGACCACACAGAGTTTCGAATGTCTTTTTGAAACTTTATTGGAATGCATGCGAGGAAACACCCTCAGTCCATATTCACTTATATATCAGTGTCATGCAATTGCTGCTGGCATAAGATCGATGTTGCCTGGTCATGGGTTATGCTCTTATCATATTCGAGAGAATGCATCACGTAAAATGGGTATGGAATTGGCCACACAGGTTTTTCAAAATGGTCTCACTGAAGCAATGTATGGGGTATTCACTGAAGAACAATTCCAATTTTCATGGAATAGGATGATTGAGTCGACATTTACATGTGAATGATCTGAGGTTCATTCATGGTTGTCATATATCTATAAATTCCATGAGCAGTTGTCCTCTGCATGGGTAAACAAGAATTTTACATGTGGAATGCGCAGCTCACAGTTGAGTGAATCTTTGAAAAGCACTTTGCGTGCTTACATGGACACAAAGAAAAACCTCCCCACATTTTTTGGGGAATTCTCAGAATGCTCAAGAATAAGAGATATGATGAACTACAATAAGATTTCAACGCATTTCGCAACCAACCAACTGTATTATATCCCCACTCATTGTTGGTCGAACATGCATCAGAGGTTAGTTTTTACTTGTATAACACACATATTAAATCTATAAATACAACACGAGTGCCTCTTATCTCACAGTTGCATTTTTCTCCTATATTTGCAGTTTTACACTCCTAAAATCTTCAAGAAATTTCAAAATGAGTATGCAAATTCCTTGGCTCTATCTGTTGGAGGTAATTTCCCGCCTGTTCTGGGAGGTGGTATGCATGAAATTACTTGGTGCCGAATCACAATGCTTGATGCCAAACGAGTTGATGAGCATGTAGTTACATTCAGTTTGGATGAATTCACATACAAATGCTCTTGTCTTTTGTTTGATTCATCTGAATGGTTGTGTCGTCATATATTGAGAACAATGGACACCATTAGTATGTTGGGAAATACTGCTGCATGGTCCATACCAGCATTCTACATGCGATCACGGTGGTCGGTTACAGAGAAGAAGGGTGCTGCACTTCATGGTTTTGTTGTTGAGTGCATGGAGCAGGAGACTGAGTTAGGCCGATTTCAGCGTCTATGCGGTTCTGCCCTCCCCTTATCCACAAATGCTGCATTTAATCAAGAGATAACGGACTATGTCGCAGAGCATATGACACGGCTTAATGTAGGGGTGGAAATTGGGAGGGAATTGGGAGCCCATTCCTATATTTCCAAAATCCCAAATCCCAATTCCCAAATTAGGAATCTCATTCCCAATCCCGAACTTAATTTGAGAATTTTTATTCGGGAACGGGAATTCTAATTTGGGAATCGGGATCCCAAATTCCCAATTTTTTTATATGACTGTTATGTAACCCAAAACCAAATTTACAGCAACCTTATTTGATCTAACTATTACATCATTGATTCTTACAACATCAGTACATTTTTAACCAAATTCATTCCAAATTCTAACGTTATAGCATCAGTACATTATAAAATCAGTACATTATTGCATCATTACATTTTGATCTGACGTTATTTGAACCAAAAATTCAGAAGAGAAATGCATCAGTACATTTTGAGCAGAACTGAAACAACAGACAACACAAGAGAAATGCAGAACTAAGGGCTTGGAAGCTGGAAATCTCATCAGGATGAGGAGGAGAAGAAGAAATAGACTCTACCATCACCATGGAAATGCAGAACTGAAACAAACAACAGACAACACAAGAGCAATTGCATCAGTGACAAACTCAACTTGGAAACAATCCCTTAGTTCAAACTCTACAAACAAAGCCTAAGCTTGTACCATAACAACAAACCACCATTAAGAACAATATACAACAAACATTGATAACCTAGATGAACAACGAATCAAATCAAACCTAAACCAGTTAGTCGAGAACGCAACCCTCCTCTGGTTCGACATTTAGTTCTCGTTTCACGACCATCATGAAGTGGGGGCAAAAAAGGAATACTTTGAGAATTTTGTGAATCCATAGTAAGTCTAGCACAACTGAAAAAGAAAGAAGCCAATGTAGTGTTAATGTACTGGATCTGTCCATTATATTTATGATAAAGAGTGAATGAATGAATGAATTTCAAGTTGAATGAATGAATCTCAAGAACACAGCAACAACACACTTGAATCTCAACAACAGCACAGTGAATGATCTTTCCATTCCATCTATCATAAAGCTATTTTAAGCCAAATACACAGCACATTTGAGCATAAAGCTATGACCATAAAGCTAAAGTTTTGACAACTGCTTGCTTGCTTCCCTCTTCTACATTTCAATCAGCTTACTGAGCTAACCCACACTACAAATGGGAACATTCTTCTTATACACAGGCCACCCACACCCTTTATTTTATAAATAATTAATAATCAGAAGACAGAAACCACAACTAATATCTATCCAAACTGCTACTGTCAAGTGTATCAAAATTGTGATAGTTGCGTTGGTGAGTAGGTAGTGCTGTTTTAATGTGGACACCAAAATAGGACACAACACACCAGCTCTTTTGATACTCTAAATTGTGATTTGTTTTCTTAGGTATAGTTGAGAGATTCATATCAACAAAAGAGGCGCATTTATTCACATATATCATTACATTAGGTTACTATTCATTTAAATCAATGAAAAATGACAGCAAGGGATAATGAGATAATCAATTCATTTGAAGTTAAAAAAAAAAAGAAAAACCAAGTAATTATGAGAGTGCAAAACGTAAGGTTGAACCACATGTGAAGGCCTTAACTCAGTGTCGGCCAGCCATTAACTGAATTCCATTGTTGCTCTTCATTGACACAGTAGTATAAAAATAAGCAAGTGCTATGCATATCAGTATGCCAATTCAGCCACAAACCAAAATGAAGATGCTTACCTGTTCTCAAGGGGCACTTGTGTGCCTCTACTCATTGTTGCTTCTCTTCTTCTCTGCCACTCTCTGCCATGGTGATGCTGGGAACCAAAACACTGCTGCCCAGGTTGTTGGTTTTGGAGAATGCGAGTCTGAAACACCAGCACAATCAATCAATCCCTATCGTTCCAAAGCACCACTCCCTACCCAGCAGTCCCCTCATGGTAAGTCATTTCTTTACAATAGCCAGAAAGTGTCACACCTTTAATTATTATTGGTAATTAATCTTACATTCTTCCTCATTACTCCACAGATGCTGCCATTCCCCGAACTGCAAATGAGGAGTTGTTAGCAAGTACTAGTTTCAAGAAGCGTAATAATCCCAACAAAGCTACTAGACGTATCAAGTCTTCTTAGGAAATCGTTCGTCGCAAAATGAAAAAGACGAAGAAGAAGAAGATATTGATTGCTGAAGTCGTTGCTGAATATGTGGAACAAATGAAGAAATAGTTTGGATTGTTATCTTTTTCCATTTATTTCCAGAAACAATATGTTAAGGGACATTGTCATGAACCAAATTTAATAAGTTGGCTATAGTTACTTCTTTTTTTATTCAAACACATTTGAAGATATGTTTGCACCAAATATTTTTGATATATTACACAACGAACAATCTCATGATTTTAATATTCTAACCTTTATTATCTTCATACATTTTCATTTAGGCACCAATAATAAACACAACAATATTCCACCAAACTTTGAAGACCAAATATCACCTCGGATCAATCTCTGCAAATTCATGAACAAGCATATGTGAGACATTGTGTTAGAAGGAACGACATCTTGCACCTAACAACAAAATTTGGTACCAGATTTTGTACCTGAAATAAGATACATGTACCAGATAATGTACCTAAAATCTAAATTTGCTACCAGAATATGTACTGGCGGACAAATTTATGTACTAGAATATGCACAAAATAGTTTGATAAGGAACACAAATAGAGACCGATTTAATATACTAGAACACAAATATATCAAATGCATTTGTTCCCATACAGCCACTTACACCCTATCCTATCCAATGTTTTCACCTAACCCAAATCAAGAAACATCTAACACTTGTATTAGATTAAGGGGATACGTTATTAAAATATTCCAACCTCAAATCTTTACACCAAAATAAACTATCAAAGTTGGCCACTATCCAAGAAACTTGTCTGAGAAACAAATAAATTCTAGGAAGGAGCAACAAAATTTAACCAGTCTTCAAAACATCCCCAACTATCTAACCCAACACACTAGCAAGTCACTCCATTCCATGGTTCCATTTTGAAGCTGCTTCATTCACTTCCGAGAACAAGCTGTTGTCCTCTGATTTGAGCAAAGCAAGACATATGGCATCGCGACGATTTTTACAGTAGTCTTTATCCTTCCACTCACGAAGCATGTAGTCCTCCACCTTTCCCTCCCATACCTCAGCCCAATTAAGTAGAAAAATTCCACAGTCACTACTTCCTTGTTTTTGGCGCACACCCTCATGAACAACTCATCTGTACTCCCCAAAATCTGACTCACCGCACAAGTTACGAAAGTAGGATGTGGCATATTGAACCACTCTGTCTGCTGTTTGGCGCCATTTCATCTCCAAATCTTTAGGATATTTGCTGTCTAGGAATTCATACTATTTGTCACGTCTGTTAACAACAAACAGGCTGTAATGCCTATCGTCACAAATGGGGAAAAATCTGCAAGAGACAATCAATAATTAGTCCTAATTGTTGGGGTACATTACTAGTGCAATATACAAAGTACTTACGAATTCACATTTGCTCAATGTGTCGGTGGCGGTGCTGTCATAGCGACCAATTATATTCATTAATTCCTGCAAATACAGCATATCTGGTTCATTCAGCTTTGCATGGACGCCTTGCTATATTAACGAACAACAAATTCAATTAGTGTAATTCATTTAATGCAACACATGTCGAACAACTCGAGAATGTAAGCAAATAACAAACACTCATACCGCTACATAAGTCCTGAACACCCATCTCTTCGGCCTCTAATGGTTATCATTAATTTGTCTCATGTTCAACAAGTCGGAATAAGCATCCACTACGTCTGTTACCAATTCTGCATCACATCTTAGAGTTTGCATTTGCATTCGATTCAAGCTGATACCTATGAAAGCGCTCCTAACAACATATTCTCCCCTAACAAAAGAATGATACACAATTAAACTAATAACCAACCAAACACCATTCATGTAAAAAACTAGGTACACTTACTCAATAAGGTCCGCGCTCCTAGCATATTCAATCAACCGTCTGTCGTTGCTATTAAAACCACAGCGCCGAGGCATAGGTTCACAAGCTGAAATCTTCACTGCACCTCCCTTCCTCCTCTTGTAAGTAATAGCAGCTTCTGAGACTTTTGAGGTACCCGTTTTGATCTTCCTTTAGGACTTACATTGATAACCTTATCCTTGTCTGCACTCACTGTAACTTGTGGTACAACAGTCTTCTCTTTTGGAATGGCTACCTGTGGAAAACAAAAAAAAAACACAAGTTATCTCTTATGTGACCAATACTACACTCTCAGAGTCATACTTTGCCAAATTACAATTACCTGACTAAATGGTTCATCTACTTGGAGACTGAATAAAGGTGGGGAAACAACATGTGATCTTGTCAGAACCATGTCTCTTTTTGGCGTGTGCAACTCCTTAGAATGCTCAACCTTGTCACTTATTGGTGTGCTGGAACCCTTACTGTGCGGTGAGCTTGTTGTTGTTGGTAGGTTTGTACCCTGTAGTTTAAACATGTACTTGATCATAATCAATGAATTAATCAATCAAATGAATCATTATACAATTTGAAGACAAACCTTGTCCTTTCTTGGTACGTTGTTTCGCTTAGTCCGTGGTGAGCAGCGTGTTGTTTTTGAGATATCACCTTGTCATTGAAATCATAACTCATTAATTAGAAGCCCTACATCCAGTAGAATAACACACATAATCACTCACATATTATGCCTTATCCTAAACATTAAAGTTTTGTACACAAATCACATGGCGTCAAAGATGAATATGCAAGTTTGATTGTGCACCTAAACTCAGATTCATAGCTTTTGTACCACACAGTTCAGGCAAGAACAACATTATGTATCAACACTTGTAAACTGGAACAATTCGAGCAATTCATCCATACTTACACTTGGTACTGCTATTGAGGCATCTGTGCGTGTAACATTGGCATTCTCCCCTTCTGATGCAGGAAGGACTTACGTATCTTCAACCCTCTTTGACGCCATATTCTGCTTGATAGTCGAGATATCATCGTCTAATACTTTCTTGGCCATTTCGCACCATTCTAACACTTTCCACTACAAGAAACTGTGCAGATGACAGCGGCATAATTAAAGGTTAACAGCGGCTATGGCCGCTGTTAAATTATTTTAACCGCGGCTTAACGCCGCTGCTAAACTGGCCAATGCTAAATGAGTTTAACAGCGGCTAAAAGTGGTCGCGGTTAAACCAGATGGCTGCTGTTGATTTATAAGAGTTTAACAGCGGCCATATGACCGCTGTTAATTTATAAGAGTTTAACAGCGGACATTGGGCCGCTGTTAAATTATTTTCTATGGCAATTTTTTTAGCCGGAGCTCCGGCCATAGAGCCAGAACTTCGGCGACACCCATCTCCTTTACAGAAACAAAGTTCCAAAATCCAAACTCAGTCCAATCTTCATATCTTCTCAATCCTAGTTCTAACACCCTTAATCCAACCTTTATCTAATGCTCCTCTCAACCATTCAGCAGCTCCATCCCTTCCTTACACAATCCTCTCAACTATTCAGCAGCACCATCTCAATCTGCCGCCAAACTTTGCCGCCGTCCAATCTCTCCACCACCAACACATCAATTTCCGCCTCCCTCACCAGCGCCTCTACCTCCTCCAGTCCCGCCGCCACATCAATCTCCGCCCCAACCACCTCCGAGTTTAGAATTAGGGGTTTGGCGGCGATTGTGATGCCCCCAATGGATGCAACGACGGAATTGGAGGCGGAGACGGCCAAGGAGAGCGAGAGGGGACGTTGCGGGAGAAGGAGGCGGAGAGGGAGATGGCGAAGGGATAGAAGGAAAAAAGGAAGAAAAAAATAGAGAAGAAGAAGGGTTCTGCCGCCGCCAAGAAGAAGAAGGAAAAGGGGAGAGGAAGAAGGAAGTAGAGAAGAATTAGGGTTTCACTAAAATGACAATCTGTGTGACATAAAACGAGCCAATCAGATTACGTTATTTAACAGCGGCCACATAGCCGCTGTTATATTTTCATCACCGCTGTTAAACTGTTAAATTTAATAGCGGCCACATAGCTGCTGTTAAATTTCCGCTGTTAAATTTATTTAACAGCGGCCAATTAGTGGCCGCTGCAAACTTGGCGCCGTTAATTGGCCTTTTTGTTGTAGTGTTCCCTTGCTATGAATCATAACAAAACAAAATAAATGAAAGGCTGGTATCATATAAGAATCATATAGATAAAAGCATATATTGTGGCATGGAATATAATCATTCGTACCTCCTCCACCCCTAATTTCTTCCAATCATTGGGTAAACTATGTAGAATCCCTTTAAAGGGTCTTGGGAGCTTCATGGTTGGTCCTTCGGCTACGTGCTACCACTTTTCATCTTCACCTCCTCCATCACAATCTTGAATTTACCGTTATCCCATCTACTACATGATGGACCAGGTTTTTCAGGTTGTGGACCACCATATTTATCACAAAAACAAACCTGCAATCAATCAATAAATGGGACAGAATAGCACCATGTTAATCAAAGTAAACTACTGGCTTGTAGATAAATTATCAAATATATAAATCATTCACTTGGTCATGATTCACAATTTTTAGCACAATCAATGCATTCATTATTTTTAGCACAAATTTGTCATGTACCTAAAATCAAAATTTGGCACCAACTTATGCACTTAAATCAGATTCATGTACCATATTATGTACCTCACAACAAAATTCGTTACCGGTTTCTGTACTTGCAGTCCAATTTATGTAACATAATCTGCACTAAACAGTTTAAAAAGGAACACAGAAGGGCCCCAAATTTTATAAACATGAACACAAATGTATAACATGCATCTGTTTCACCAAACCCAAATCAAGAGAACATCTAACACTTGCACCCTATCCTATCCAATGTTTTCACAAAGCCCAAATCAAGAGAACATCTAGCACATGTCTCAGAATCCGAAGATATGTTATCAAAATATTCAAACCTCAATTCTCTACACCAAAATACCCTAACAAAGTTGGCCACTATCCAAGAAAATTGGCAGGAAAACAAATAAATTTTAGGATATGCATATCCGCAGAGGTAACTAATAGTTTAAAAAAGCACTAACCATTAGAAGATGCATATCCGCGGAGATATTGCAATTTTGTACCCCTTTCGTGTAGCCGTCCTTTGCACCACTGAAGCCGTTGTGGAAGTAAGTTTCTATGTGTTCGCACCAATTGTATGCTGTGAAGTTTGAGACGGTTTTATCATCCATCAACGGCAAGTACTTCAGCCAAGCATTCAAATGTGATTTGGCGCATAGAAGAATAGCCATCATGTATGAAACCATCAACCTCTTCCAGATATCTGCATCCGCCTCTTCCATCAATCGTATCTCCAAGCATGACTGAGAAACAACCTCTTTTGAGTGTTTTCCCTCAATTTTAAGACCATTGGAGGTGGCTGCATTTGTAAGGGATATGCTCGAATATTCAGAAACTTTTTAAACAACGTGTTCATTCCCTTGGGGCAACCCATACACTTTAGCCACACCATCCGCTGTAATGCTCAAACGATTATCCTTCACAAACATAAACGTCTTGCTCTCGACGTCGTAACATTCAACAACCCACCTATTAAAGTCATCACTCATTCGTCCTATCTTCACTTTGGTCACTCCATCAAATCCCAACTCGATTAATTTCTCAGTTTTCTCTTCTGTCATGTACTCTGGGCGTATAGCCTTAAGTATCTTGCCGGGACTGCAACGAGTCCGCACGGTTACCTGTTTCCCTTTGCCCTGAAAAAATAAACAGAATTTCCAAACTATGATCAATACTTATTTTAAAAAAATGTACGCTAGGTACTAGCCAAAGTGACATTAATACACATTTTTACCTTATCTACGAGTACAACATGCTCATGGTCAACCTCCCCTTTTTGCCTCTTGTTTCTCTCTTGCTTGCCATAACTCTACAAAAGAACACAGAAACAAATGGACAATCATGTATTTAGCCATCAAGAAGCAAATGTATGAAGCCATCATTTATTAATCTACACAGAATAGCATAATGGTCAATACTATATCATGAAGCAACGTTTACTTTGCACATTTGGCCTCTCATTTTGGCAGCCTTTGTTAGCATGCACTTACATTGATCTCCTAGCAAACATATTCAGCTACAAATCAAACAACTACTACAATCTACAAAAACTAGAGGTCCATCCCTTTCTACTGCATTAGTATAGACAGTCAACAAATAGACCAATATATGCACAAGCAGTAGAAATGAAAGCAGGACCCCTACAAACAGACATTTTCATCACACCACAAAGAATTCTTCCAAATCAGAATGTTACCAAGTTGCTATAAAGCCAATTGATTTTGAAAATACTAGACCGGAACACTACTACGTACCATGAAAAACAAAATGGGAACAATACTATGCACCAATTAGATCGAGACGGAACAATACTATGTACTAGTTAATTCATAAGGGAACAAGACTCTGTACCAGAAAATTCGAAATGGAATAGGCCAACTACAACAACCATACACACCTGGAAATCGTCGTCTGAAGAAGGCTCTCCTACAGTTGGCAAAACAGGTGTCGATGAACGCGGTCTACGCTGACCACGGGTAACCTCGCCGGCCGTATGAATAGCTCTGCCTCCAACTCAATCCGACGCAACGCCTACGTCAGCAGCCGCCGCCGTGCTCCCATCCGGCGAGGCATCACCGACCGCTCCTCCTTGTCGAACTGAATCAGTAGCAACCACACTACCAGCAGCCGCCGTGACAGCGTCGCCGGTCGATCCCCCTCGCCGACCAGCCGATCCCTTTGATGGCTTCGTCCAGCGCGGCAACGGCATGGTTCTCGGCGGCTTCAATTTTTTCCCGGGGCTTCAATGGAACAGGATGGAAAGGAGAGAGATTTAGGGATCAGATTTTTTTTCCCCAAGATAATATGTACCTCTTCCCTAATTTAGGTACAATTACAAGTTTGTCCTTTCTTTTACAGCCATTGAATCTTAGGAAATTGATCTAAAGACTCTTATAGGTGTTCTCATATGAAAACACTTATAGGTGTTCTCACGCCAGTTAACCCGGCCACAAATAAAACTAAAAAGTGATGCACAAATATGCAATAAGCCAATAGTTAGCGCCACCATATGGTTATTTTCCCCAAACTTTAAAACAATTTAAAACCGAAGAAAAATAGGAAAAAAGGTGACACCAAACTCTGATATATTATCTTTCATAAACACACACATTGACACTGAAATTTGATAATAAAAAAAAAAAGAAAAACATGGACCGATGCAAGTTCGCCACGCACGTTGATGATCATCCTCAATCCAAGCTGGACACGAACACAAACCATTAAAACAAAATAAAAACTGAAAAAAAACATGGATCACAGTTCACAGCATGCAAACCCAACTAAATTAAAAGCATCCAAATCACTTAATAAGCTGGCAGACAGAGCCTTGATGATTGATACGATGAACCAATTTTACTCCTTCCAGGCGTTGGCAACCATTGACACTATCTCACTCACTCATTCTTCACAACCAACTCCGCTGCTTCTCCTGCAACTTTCTTCTCTTCTGGAACACCTTCGTCACCGCCGGCAGCAGGTTCCTCCGCCTTCACTGTTTCCGGCACAGCCGCTGGTGACTCCTCCTCGACAACAGCTGGCTCCTCCACCTTGGCATCCACCTCTTCAGAAGCAATAATGGGTTTCTCCGCTTCTTCCTCCGCGGTGGTGTCAACTTCTGCTTCTTCAACAACAACCACCTCTTTGGTAGTCTCAGCAGCTACTTCATCGACGGGCTCCGGATCAGCTACGGCAGTTTCCTTGGAGACGGTGGTGATCTCCTTTTTCTCTTCTTCTTTCTCTGCCTCTTCAACAGACACGGGAGTAAGAGTAGGAGCAGGAGTTGACTCCGCCACCGCCGCTGCTACCGCTGCTGGGTCCTCCTCCTGAACCTTGACCGCCGCTACATCCTGGGGTTTCTCGTCTTGGAATGCGGTTTGAGCCGATACAACCTGTACGTTGAAACAAAAGTTAAAGATGATACCTATAAGTATAACAATTGAAGATTAGTTGAGTTTTGAAATTTAAAAATGC
The DNA here is from genome assembly GCA_034768395.1 of Linum lewisii. Taxonomy (NCBI): domain Eukaryota; kingdom Viridiplantae; phylum Streptophyta; class Magnoliopsida; order Malpighiales; family Linaceae; genus Linum; species Linum lewisii. The sequence goes on from CM068302.1 coordinate 43,657,565, forward strand.
TGAATAGAACATATATAACATGTATATATACCTTAGCAGTGGCCATCTTAGAGCAGAAATGGGAATTAGAGAGATGATGATGGTATTACTATTTGTTGGATGAAGAAGACCATCTCCATGGGGGTGGCTATTTATAGATGTCAGTTGTGAGAGTCTCGGAGTGAGAGTAAGCCAGCTAAGCTAACATGGAGGTAATTACTTTAGTTTCATGAAGCAAATATAATGTGAACTCGACCAAACAAATAAATCCCTCACTCTCATCCGGCAATTACCTGGAGTTTTATCCTTACAAATCGGCCGTTGGAAGGTCCACGTTGGATCCTCGCTTGGTGGAGATTATGGAAATCCAGGAACTGGGTTGTTTTTGAGAAGTTTCAAAGTTCATTCTCGGCCCTTCATAGACAATACTCCCTGGATGTTGATAACCTCTCCTTCCTTCCCGCTCCCTGTCATCCAAACCCTTCCCTAGTCCCTGTTCGCCCGGCTGCTTGGTCCCCTCCTCTGTTTCCAAGACTCAAAATCAACGTAGATGGACTCTACGGGAATCTCCTCTTTGCAACAGGTATTTCTTATCCGGGTATTTCTAATCCGTTTTTAATTGAGTTGTTAGCAGTTCGAGATGCATGTTTCCTATGTCGGAACGTGGGATGGCGTGAAGTGGATATTGAAGGCGATGCAACGGAAGTCTTGCAAATGGTTACAGGGCGACTCTTCCTTTCAAGAGAAGGTGGTTCTCTCATAGCGGACATCTGCGGCCTCCTAGACTCTCTGCCTCAGCTCAAGCTCCAAGTGGTGCCCCGTCAAGCTAACATGACAGCCCACTATGTGGCTCGTCACGCGCTTCGTAGCCTCCCAAGCCGAGGAGTGGTAAACCTTTCGGCTTGGGTGTGCCCTTTTTTTTATGAATGCTTGGTTATCTCCAGCACTCCTGCGGGAGTTATCTACGGAAAAAAAATTTAATCTTTTATGGAAGGTGGATTATGTGCCCAAAATTTGATGCCAGGTCATGAAATTGATTAGTCTCTTAATTTGATGATAGGCCAAATTAAAAACAAAAAAAAAGATGGATGGGAACAAATTCCATAAGGGGGGGGGGGGGGGGGGGTTAGGGCGGCGGTGGTGGCTGCCCATTATTTTCAGCAAAACTCGTAATGATAGCTTTGATATATTGATAGAGATCATTGCGTCGTAATTCATAATTGTTTGCTTTCTGAAACCGGTGATTACCCTTATCTTCCACCCTATCATGTTCCCACCTTTCATTTTACCCCTCTTCTCCTCTTCTATTATGGTTTTATAACTTTATACATATGCTAGTTTTTTTTGTGTGTCAATTTTATGTGCTAGTTTAATTTACAGGGTAAGAAAAAAATATAGTTTTGGTTTGTTTGGAATTTTCATATTCGTGTCTCTTAATTTGTATGGATTTCCAGCTTCACCATAATTTAATTATACATTTATACTATACATGATATGTATTTTTTTTCAATTTACCATTAAATATAAACTATCACCTTCCATTATAATTTTTGTTTTGACGTCTCGTGCTTTGAAAATTCAGTTACTGCGATTAATTAGATTTTTTCTATAAGAAATACTATTAACTAGCTTTGCTATCCTATAAGAACATCTAATAAATTAGAGCAGATGAGAGAAATAGAGTGGAATGGAGGAGACAAATTGTCTAGTGTTATGATATCATTACATCGTTGTGATGACACTAATATGTTACCGATTATGTCATAATATTGTCATATTCTTATTTACAAATTATATAATTGTTATGAGAGATTGATACGATGTATGCCTGACATAGCAAAATTTATCTTAATAAACTCAAAAAAATTATATTTTATGAAAAAAAATATTTTTTAGCTTTTTATTTAAATTTATTAATTGATAATCAAAATTAAGTGAAAAATAATTATATAGTGTGTCCGGTTTTTCCATCCCCTTACTATTTTAATTTTCTATTATTCTAAATAACTTATTCAATATTCATTATTAATTAAGTAAAAAATTTAAAAATCACTTAAACTTTTGCCTCTCACAAAGATGTAGCCATTTTTTGGTTAATTTCCCCAAATTATAAAAAAGGAAGTAGTAAAGCCTCAGCTGGCGAAAGGAAATTAAGATTGGGGGCGGCGAAATGGGTCCCATATTGCCAATAGAGATAATTTACGTCTGAAGAAAGGTAACACAATATGACGTGGCGGGGCTGTTATGTTGGTCCCACGCTGCCTAAACAGTGAGTACTCAGTAGAAAGTCGGCTCTGTTCCTTTTTCATTTCATTTTTCAGATTTTAACGTATAGTGAAGAGAAGGACGTGGCATGGTCCCCACTACTGAGTATACGACAAGAAGAACGATATAGACGTGAGTAGTAAGCCCACGTCTGATTTGCTGAGTCGGATTCTCCTGCCACCACGCATTTCCTATTGCCTCGTCATGCTTTTCATCCACCTCACTACCTCATGGGTCACGCCTCTCATGGTTCCTCATTTTTCTTATTTTTTGTGTAACTGATACCCATTTAAAATTGTTTTTAATTACAAATTAATTAATCTCCGCCATAGCTTCATTTTTGTGTTGGTTCTCGTATTCATTTGGTAGAATACATAAATTGGTTTGAATACATTATTCAAATAGGGAGAATACAGATTAGAAGATGTATGAGTTTTGATGAGATATTCAGATTTCAGGGTGATGATGACCAAAGTGGGTCGAGTTGCTTGCAAAGTTTTTCTACTAAATTTATAGGGTGAAGGAGAAGCAATACCCTGACGCCCATCAGTTAAAAAAAGTCTACTAAAAAACCTAAGCGGCTAGGATTTTTTCCAACATAGCTGCAAAAAATGTCGCATGATCTGACTGGCTCTAGTAAAGATGCACGATGAAGATTGCCTACGAGGAGAGCAAGTCAGAATAAGCCACCCTAGCAAGTAATTTAACTATAAATATTGCGCAAATCTCATTGTAGATAGACTTACTGACATGTTTTATAAGAAACATTCACTACAAAAAAATTTACTTTCTGAATACCATCGCTAAAAGCTCAATTTCCGTCGCCAAAGATATTCAGCGACAGATATTTACCGTCGCTAGGTTTGTCGCCTATAGTGCATCGCGGAAAGCTCTTGGCGACGAAAGAGAAATCCGTCACCGATAGTGAGGCTTTCTGCGACGGTGGTGTCCGTCGCCGATAGTTTATCCTTCCGTGACGGTCCCTTCCGTCACCGATTGTCTAGCCTTCCGCGATGGTCCCTTCTGTCACCGATTCTTGTGCCCTTCCCCTACAGTCACATCCGTCACCAATTGCCATGCCCTTTTGCGACGGTTTAGCAATTGTAATGCCCTTCCGTGACGGTTTGATTTTTCGCCAATTGGGGTTTTGTAGCTTTGGGGTCAGAATTACATAATTATGTACCGTCAGTGGCACAATGTCAAACTATGTCCAAAATTAGGCAAATGTGATGCGGGGGTAGCGCCACACAGGCTGGACAGCGCCACGCCGCCCAAGTAGCGTCATGCTACCCAGGAAGCACGACTCTTCCCACAATCCAATTTCTCATTTCCCACAACAGCACCAATGGAAAGTTATAATTAAAACTAGTTTTTTACCCGGCCGGTTGGCCGTGCATATATATGTAATTTCTTTTACATGGTTTATGTTAATTTAAATAGTAATAATAATAATATGACTTATAAAATGTAATATCATTGATTATTTTGATTCATTTGTATAACTTATTTGAAGTTTAATTATGTTAATTCTAAAAAATAAGCTTCGTGATTTCTAGATTATAATCTCTTAATATACTTCATTTATAAGATATAATTTATGATGATATCTACATAATTTTCTCTTACGTCATATATACTAATCTATTATCTATTATCTATTATCTATTATATATATAAGCAAATATAAAAGACACCCCATTTTATTCCTTCTCTCCTTAAGTGTAGGGAATTAACCAATCATAATTTTCTTATTAATTAATTCTTATTTGAATAAATTTTAAATAATATATAATAATAGAAAATAATCTATGTCACTCCCACATTTCTACCACCACTTTGGTGGGTTTTCTTTTTCGTTTCATTTAATTTTTTTTTTACTTTTTTCATTTACAAGTTAATAAATAATTAGCTTATCGTAAATATATATTGGATTTATTTTTAATATTTCATTAAATTGAGTAAACCGATAATAAGTAATGACTAGCTACCCTATATTATTAACATTTCAATAAACGTATATCATATATCTATTGAGATTCATGAATATTTTGGGTCTTTCACCATAATAAATAAATAACTGAAACTATGTACCAAAATAAATACGTTCTGAAAGTATGAACGTTTGTAGGTATAAACGCCCGGACCATAGGTGATTTCGCCCAGGCTCCAGGCGTTTTCGCCTATGGTCCAGGCATAATTGGTTCTGAACGATTCCTGAGCAGATTCTTGATCGGTTCAGAGCAGACCCGTGACTAATTGAGAGCCCCAGGCGATTTCGCCTATACCTTGGGTGTTTTTGCCTGTACCATGGGCGAAAACGCCTGAGGTAATGTGGATCAACGTCCTATAAATACCAGCTCCTCTCAAGCCTTATTTCATAAAAAAAAAACCACTCAGGTAGTTCAAAATTGTTTGTCAACATTGAAAGATGGCCGACTCTAGTAGTTTCCGCGACTTTCGTATCCAGGTGTTTTGGGGGGGTCGAATCGTCCAAGATTGGTCTGGATTAGCATACGATGGCTGAGAGAACGTCCGTCTGAAAATGACAAAGCAAGCCAGCTATGGTAGCTTGGTCACCACGTTCGGGAGGAAAATGGGGCTTGGTCCGGATCGGCTGATCCAGTCATTTGTTTGGAGGATGCCGATATTCATCCAGGGGACTCTATCGCATTACGTTGCTCGTACCATAACAGATGACACCGGTGCGCAAGTCATCTACGACATAGTTCGCCGTAAATCCTAATCTAATTCTCTAACCTAAATCCTAATCTAATTCTCTAACCTAATCCTAAACCCTAATAAAATGAAAGACAAGAGAGAAAAGGGGACTTACCTTGAAGGGGAGAGTGGTAGGAGGGGGTAAGGAGTGAAATGGGGGGTGTTGGTGGGGTTTTATAGGAGGACGGGGGCGTTTTCGCCCAATCAGGTTGAAACGCCCGGGCCATAGGCGAATTCGCCCGGGCCCTAGGCGAAAACGCCTATGCCCTGTTCCTGAATTAAACTCGGCTGGTTGGCAGTTGGTTGACCCGATTAAATGCTAATGCCTGGACCATAGGCGAAAACGCTTGGGGCCTGGGCGAAATCGCCTATGGTCCGGGCGTTTATACCCACAAACGTTCATACTTTCAGAACGTATTTATTTTGGTACATAGTTTCATTTATTTATTTATTATGGTGAAAGACCCTGAATATTTTACCATGTTTTTTATAATATTTTTTAGGAAAAATAGCACTTTGACCACCTCTCTTTGTCAACTTAACATATAGCCTCATATACTATAAATTATTTTTTACCCCCTCCTACTTTAGTGTTTTTGCCTTTTGGGCCATTTCGTTCCAACTTTCGTCTTCTTATCACTTAATTAACGTACATCCAGCACACCACATCAGCTCCAATAACCACATATTAGCTAACTAAGTATTTTTAATTGGGAATATAAATATATATAATTACATTTGATTAAATTGATGGATAAAACATGTGGTTATATAACTCTTCATATTTCACCATATTATTTGCGATACCTCCTCCAATTTTCCTTCTAGACCAACTTTTCGTCTCCGACCTCCGATATCTCTCTCTGTAGATTTATATTATATAAGTAAATTTAGAAGACTATTTTTTATCCTTTCTCTAGCTAATTAATCAATCATAATTTTATCACATTAATTAATCACTGTTTAAATACATTTTAAATAAAAAATAAACTGTTATTCTCACATTTTTGTGATGTTATCCACGGTTTATTTGTTTTAGTATTTATTATTATTATATGTTACCTTTTATGCATAATTTCTAAAACATAAGGAGATTAATTAATTTATAATTAAATCTTGTGCTTAATGTTTGTCCATCTATAAGAAGTTATTCTTCACACACTAATAAGGGCTATATGGATTCTCGAGAAGAGAGGAACCATGGTGGTCCCTCCCAGACCGCCTGGATCTCACGAGTGCAGAATGAACAATAAAAGAAAATTCCTATTAACGAATCACAACAATACACGTTACAAACAAATAATAAGTAAAACAATATTCTCTTTTCATTAAACTCTCACATCTTTTTGGGATAGTAACCACGTTTATTTATTTTATTTTCATTTAAATTCTTTTTATTACATTGTCCCTTTGAACAAATAATTTTTTAAAACATAAATTTTTTTTTATATTTACATTAATATTTTAAATATTTATTGAGTTTAAAATAAAATTCCATTAAACTTTCAATAAAATTATAATATATATTTATTGATGAATTTGTATTCGTTCTCTCTTTACTTTAGACTTAAAAACAAATGAAAATTAGCCTTTTAAAAAAATGATTTTACATTATTTCATAATTTTTCCTTCCATATGAAATTGAAATGTTCATTTTCAATCTATTTTATGTATTATAGACAAAATTATTATAATTTCACTTTCACAACTCTCTAGCCCACAACAACATTTTCTCTCTCCCAAATTTATAAATTTCTTATTCTCTTGAGAAGTTACGAGCCACAAATTTATGAAATAATTTATTCAGTCATCTATTGTTTTTTATTTCACTACAATTAATTAAATGAGTTGATCATTAGGATAAACAATTGGACATCGACCATTAGAAAATATAAATACGGGTTTGGTTCAAATGCATCACACACAACAATATTATAAGGGTCCGAGAATCCAAATTCAGCATCACGTGTTTAGAGTTCGTTGAGCATAATAAATGAATAACTAATCTAGCAAGACATGATGAATAACTAAGAACCAGCATCTAAAAACATAGATCAAGACAATCAACAATCTCCAATATCGTAATGAGCTATTTTTTCACATTTCATTAAAATAACGCATATGATAAATATCTATTGGGTTTCATGATATTTTTATTTTCTTCTCCAATTTAGATAAATAGAATTTATTTTGCTAAAGCAAAATGAGTTCTTTTATTCATAAAATATTCAATGGAGTAGATAAGTTTTTGGTTTGTCTTTATCATGAAATAATTTATGATTACAGGTTTTGTCGTAAATATTATGTTCACATTTCCTATTTGGATAGACCAACCTTTTATATATAATCATTCCACAAATGAACATAAACTTATAGTAATAACCTTTTCTTTTCAAGCTACATTTCTCATCATGTTCATTACGAATGTAATCATCATTTTGTTTTTAATTTTATACGATCCACATGATTTTAATTAAACATGATATTGATCGAGTTTACATTAACAATAATTACCTGGATAATGTATGGAGGTGTCCACAAGGTGAAAATATTTAAATTAAAAAAAAAAGATAAAGGAAAAGTACATTATAATCATTATTATGTATGGAGGTGTTTGTGGTATTACTTTATATTTTTCTTTCTAATTTAAATAATTTCCGATTTGGAACATTCCAAATAGCGATAAGGTGTACAAATAATATGACGTGGCACGTACAATCAACACATCGGATGAATAATAGATGAAAAATTAAACAGAGGGGCATATTTGTTAAAATTTTCAAAGTAGAGGGTGTTAAATCTGTTAGAAAATAGTAAAGGGGTATGTTTGTTAACTTTGCATAGTAGAGGGGTAAAAAGGTGTATTAACCCAAAAAATTATTACAATAACTCTACTTTATTAAAAAAAACTATATTTGAATTTTTTTTAAATTGTTACTTAGAAGTTCATGATATGTTAATAATGAAATAAAACACAAAAAATAATGATCTAACAATCAATGGAAAAATTAGAAAAACAAAATAAAAAATATATGTCAACAACATAGGAAATGTCAGTCTACAAACATCAATTCAAATCCAAGTACATGATCTCGAAAAATTTCAAGCTACAGTTGGTATGGAACATGTTCACAAAAGAAACACATAAACAAGCACTACACACAACCTTACATAAAAATTAAAAGGTGCAACTCCAACTATAGCCAATATTTACAGACACTAAGATATTGAGATTCATTACCAATAATTTAAATAAAACCCCCATGGGCTAAAATGAAAAAATGCATTAAAAATAAAAAAAACTACTAGAAATATTATTTCCTGCTATTTTTAATTAATTCATCCATAACATTTTTGAATATGTAGTAAAATTCACTTACATTTAGTTTAATTTTAGACTATCTTTTCCATTTAACCTTTTCATCCTTAATTCATTCTCTATTATACTCGATCTTTAATCGTGTCTTATTTTTTAATAGTATTTTATGAGGTTTTAGCTATTAAGGTTAATATTATCTATCTACACATGGCCACTGGTCGGACGGTTCAGTGGCAACAAACGAAAGTGGTGACATTGGGAGGAGTTCTAAGAGACTATAAGATTGATGACACTCGATTTGATGTGATTATCAGCCTCATTTAAACGACATTTCCTTACTTAAGACATGATTTTTAGGGTAGAATAGCGAATATTCACTCAACTGCTCTATCTCGTGCCATTTGTGTTACTTTGGCCAGTTTCGGGTCTATTTGATGGTTTTCTAGTGTTTTCATGTTAGCACAGGTTTTTGCCATCAAATATAGTAGCCAAGGAGGTGTCTAAGGCGTTGGAACCTCGAAGAACCGCACCAGAATCGATCTAAGGACTCAATCAAGTCAATTCAAATCCTGCCCTGATTTACACTGTAATTTTCGGCGAAAACCCCCAGGTTTTCGGTGAAACTCAAGAAGAAATCGGCTGAGTTCACAAAGAGAAGTTTTCGGCGAAAAGTCCAAGTTTTCGCCGAGAATCCTAATGTCCGAAAATCACAGGAGAATCAGCCGAGCACTCAGTCATTTTACAAAGGAATTTTCGGTGAAAACTTCATAAGTTTTCGGCGAAAATTCCAGGCAAAATCCGGCGGTATTAGGGTTAAGTATAAATACTTAACCGGCGGCCCAAAAAGAAATATACCTCATAATACAACACAATTTCAGAATTCTCACGAGTTCTGGAGCAGAGTTTAGAGTTCGAAGAGCCAGGAAGAGATCGTGGCGCCATCCCTTCACCTCGGAGACTTGGAGCTAGGATTGAAGATTACAGGAGACCGAAGCTTCGTTGGAGTCGTCTTAATTAGGTTTTCCAGATCCTTTTCTGTTCTTCCTTTGTTCAAGATGAACTCTGTCTTTGTCTTTGATTCTTTTGTTATGAACATGAGTAGCTAAACTCGTAGAGCTTAGACTAGATGAACCATAAGTGACCCAGGGCTTTAAAGCGGTCACGGATCGGTGGTGATTAGATTCAAAGTTCAATTAGTTCCTCTTTCATGTTTGATTTGTTCTTCGTTGTTTATGTTTCTTATCTGGATTGATCACCTAGATTAGATTCTTGTTAAGCTAAGGATAGAAGCGAACGCTCGCCTTACTTGAAAACATCAAATCAAACAATTAACCTATTCATTGGAGTGTGCCTTTCGTAGGAACCAGTTAGGGTTAATCCACTGCAAGAGTAACTCATAAATCGTTAGTAATTCCACCAGTTAGTTAAGTCGTCACAAGAGGCGACCGTACCCGGGCGACTAATTAATCTTGGTAGCTAGATCAGATAGAGCGAACGTTCGCCAGTCTTAAACCTAAGGTCAGGAGTTATGGTGGTGTCTTAGAATTGATTGAACGAGAATTGAAATCCGCTGATCTGGTGAACTAAGGGGGATTCGAAGTCTAAGCTTGTCTGTCATCTTTGTTAAGTCAAGCAATTTCTTAGATTAGAAGTCGTGGAACTCACACCACACACAACCTGTTTAAACCTGAGTAATTTGCCCTTATATTTGAGTAGACAATTGAAGAAGGCCCGTGGAATACGATCTACCCTAGCTTTTAGCTTGGTAGTTATTTGATACCGCTCTACGACGGTTCATCAAAGACACAGACTGTAGATGCCTTCATGACCAATATTAGGACATGTTCAATAACCTGTGCAGAACTCACAAGCATTGTTATAAGCATGGAGAGAGCTTGAAATGTTGGGGGTGAGAATCCTAGAAGTGCAATTCGACTTCATATGTACAGTTAAACTCTTATCAACGACCACGTACCTGGACCCCCAACATGCAACAATCGTTTGTCAATATAGAAGACTGCTGGAGAGGAACTGGAAGGTTACTTTAAAACACATCTATAGAGAGGCAAACCACTTCGAGGACGCACTGACGAATAAGGGTCATGGAGCTGACTGTGAACACACAGTAGAGTGTTCGAATAGCATAATTAAATACTAGGAGCGGTATTCCCTTACGAGAGAGTCAGAGACTCGATTAATTTTCATGCAAATTAATTTTTATTCTTCCTAAAAAAAGTATTGCCCGCTGCAAAGCGCGGGCCACAAGCTAGTAAATTTAATAAAGGATAACTAAAAAAATTACCTATTAATTATACACAATATTGGATTTGAATTAAGAGCAACCATAAAACAATTAAGATTGTGAAAAGTCTATTTCTCCTTCTAACTAAATTTTTCTAGTGTTTGTTCTTAAACTAAAATTGAACAACATATAACATGTGTAGCTCATGATGTGATGAACCCACGGTATATTTAATACATTTGACCTAATTAGCGTGTGACCTAATAGATATGAGTCCCTTCAATCTATTTTTTTACATAATTAAATATTCAAAATTTTATGAACGGAAGTCTAAACCATAAGCTTAGTAACGGGTACCCATGAGTCCGGAAACCAAATATCCACTCCTCATCCATTTATTAAATGGGTATTACATATACCCACCCTGCGAGACTAAACGGGTACAAATTCCACCCCCAATGAGTATGAGGGAACCCGCTGCCTTTCGGGTGAACCCCAAATCTCTTTGCATCTGGATTGCAAAGAGATTTTTGAGATAGAGCTACGATTTTTAGAACATTAGGGGTTCGACAGAAAATTATAGACTGCTTAATCGATGAGTTGAAGTAAAGAACTGATTGACTAAAGGAGAGATTGGGTTTGATCTGTTAAACATAGATGATATATTGTGACTAATATAACGTCGTTTCATGTTGGGTACCCATAAGATGGGGAAGATTCTTCCAAGCCCGTCCCAGAGCTTGTTACCCACTCAAACTAGGTAACAGGTTCCCCGTACCCGCCAATTTTACTCGGGAAATGGGTAATCCCCGTCCAAATCGGCCGAATTTTAGGTGGGTATTTGATTTTCGAGTACCAATTGTTAAGCCTATCAACTCACCCTTGGTATATTAACCAAAATATTCTCATCTAATATGTACACTACATGTGATTATAAAGCAAATTATAATTAATTAATAAATATTAATAATATAGTACAAAAGATTCATGATGCACATTTTTCTTATTTGGTCTTTTGTAATAAATTGAAGAAAAAAATTATGATAAAAACTATTTGTGAATTAAGAATTTTCAAATGATTTATTTTTATTTATTTATCATAATTTTGAAATTATGATGAGTAACTTATGATTATTTATTATTTATTATAATAGTATATCATACCAACAAATTATTGAATAATTTAAATATAATATACATTATAGTAATGAATGACGAACTTAGGTACAATATGTCAATATATTAGTGGTACCTAATAAGAAGTATGGTTCTTTTTAATTTTTTTACTAATATCTATAATTTATAATTGTGTAAATATATTTATGATATTGTTAAACATAAAAATATGTATAGTAACAAATTTGATACCAAAGATGAGTATTATTGTGTTAGTATGGTTAAGGTTTGGATATATTTCATAACTCATAAACACACTAATGTTAGTGCATTTATATAGTCTTACACTTAAAATTTCATAACTCATAAACATATTAATGTTAGTGAATTTACTAGTATGCTAGACAAAATGTAATTTTGATATAAAATAAGTAGATGAGGTGGAAAATTGTGGTTAGAGATTGAGCTTATGTGACAAAAAATTTGGTGAGATCCACCATAGTATATTTTAGGGAAAATGGTGTTTTTGCCCCCCTTTACTTTGCCAAGTTAACAAACAGCCCCCTATACTATGAAATGATCAATTTACCCACTCCTACTATGCCAAATTAACAAACAACCCCTTCCATCTAAATTTTCATCCAAAATTTCGTTAAGTGATGAGTCACCAATATGACTCATCCACAATTAATGAATGTACATTGCCGCATCAACGACTTTCGTCCTTCTCAAGTGAACTAAAAAGAAAAAAAAAGAAAAATTATAAAAAAGAATTAAATTTAATTTATAATTAAAAAATAAAAAATACTTTTAAAAAAATTCGTCTATGGATTTTAATATTAAAAATGAAATTAAATTTTTTTCTAAAATAAATATTCAACTTATTCTAAAAACAAATTTGAAAATTTTAAATACAAATATTTATTTAATTAAAAATAATTAAAAAAAATCCATAAAAAATTAAATGTATACTTTTTAATTTATAAATTTAAAATTAATATTTTTATTGCCTTTTGTACTAAAAATGTACTGTCATTAATGATGTGGCAATGTACTATCATTAATTATGGATGAATCATATTGGTGAGTCATCACTTAACGGATTTTTGGATGGAGTTTTGGATGGAAGGGGATGTTTGTTAGGTTGGCATAGTAGGAGGGGGTAAATTGATCATTTCATAGTATAGGGGGTTGTTTGTTAACTTGGTAAAGTAGAGGGGGGCAAAGTACCATTTTCCCTATATTTTAAGATAGCATTTTGCCCCCTCTCATTTACCAACTTAACATATAGCCCCCTATACTATAAATTGCTCATTTTACCCCTTCCTACTTCGACCACTTTGCCGATTTCAAACTGGTTAGGGAGGTAAATTGGGGAGGTATCACGAAGAGTATGGTGAAATACGAAGGGTTTTAAAACTTCACATTTTATTCGCCGATTTCATCCTATCGAACTATATATACTTATATTATATACCAATTAAAACACGCTTAATGAGCTAATACATGACTCTATTGGAGCTAATGTGTTGAACTGAATGAGCATCAATTAATATCACGAAGATTAAAGTTAGAACAGAAGGACCCAAATGGCAAAGTGCTCAAAGTAGGAGGGGTAAAATGAACGATTTATAGTATAGGGGGCTATATGTTAAGTTGATAAATGAGAGGGGACAAAATGCTATTTTAATTATAACTTTCCATTGATTCCACCAATGGTGGAATGTGCTATGTAGTAATTAATTGGTGCTGCTGTACAACAAAATGAAAGCACCAGCTTTTCATGGAAATGAAAAATGGAGTGTGGGGAGCGTCGCGCTACCCCGTGTCACATTTGCCTAATTTTGGAAATAGTTTGACAATGTGCCACTGACGGTACATAGTTATGTAATTATGACCCCAAAACTACAAAATCGCTGATTGTCATGCCTTTCCGCGACGGTCCATTCCGTCGCCAATTTTAACGCCAAAAGGTACCATTTGGTTTCTTATATTGGAATCTTCTAGTTGTTGTGTTAGGCGATAATTGAAAAGTAGATTCATGAACATTTAGGCAATTTAACACATTCTGATTCTTCAAAGTGATTATGGTATTAAAAAAATCACATTTCACAGTAGAGAAAATTATGATATATATGCTTACAATTGAAAGTTGTGTTACAACACTAATATGTTCATATGAAAACAACAAAAAACATGAAGCTAAGAAACCAATCATCTCTTCAAACTATTAAGGATGACTTCTAGTACTAACCACTGTCGGTGGCCGATATGCCTTTCTTCTCGCAATAACTTTTGTTCAATGCCTAAAATATAAAAAGAGACACGAATTTTTACCCTGCAAGGAGAACAATTGAGGATATAACCAATCTGTCATGAAGTCCATCAAACCCTCACTCAACCCAAAGACTCTTTCACATTCCAAAGCAAATGAAAGACATAAAGAAAAGAAACAAATGACAGGTTATCATCTGCTTTCCGTCACTACAACAAAGAAACAATAAACTTACAACCCCTACCTGTAAGGTTATAATAGAGAGAAATTACAATATGTGTTCACTGAAATACAAGCATCAACACCCCTGGTCAACAAACAAACAAATCCATGGGTGAGTTTGATAACCCAAAAACTTCCAGGATCAGAATCCAAAAGAAGAAAAGCAATGGAAATGATTAATGAGATTGACATTTTTTATAAGGAACACTCGATACGTAAAAAATTCTCATTCACTTTCCCAAAGCACCCCTATCATATTGCTTGGAGCATACTACTACTCCCACAAATTTTATACGAGGTGACTCGGATTCAGATCAGGTAACGATGTAGCTCCACTTTCATTGTTCAAGTGATCAAGCATGAACAATTGGCGCGCCGAATAGGGGTTACTACATGCAATTTTTTGTCTAAAGCGATGCATCAAGGAATACCCTCTAAAGCGTAGGAAATGAGAATGGTGAAGGAGAAACACAATCGAAGCATGTGAACCCAAAATCAAGAGTAGTTCTAGAAGGATGAAGGAACTTGGGTGAAGACCTAACACAAACATCATAGTTCTAGCAAGGGGAGACGATGATGGAAAAGGAATTTACAAAGATCAAGGAACAGAAGCTTAAAAACTAGAAAAGAATCCCTAAACTCCCGGCTAAAACCAATAAGTCAAAAGGCGGGTCTGAATGTCCTGGTTGTACCTAGCATTGACCGAATCATCAGCATGCAGATCAACACCTCACCGCATAGCTCTCTTAAGTGCCATGGTGACTTTCTCATCGTACCCCATAACTAACAAGAAAATAAACCAAAGAAAGAGGGCCAGTGACATGCACTAAGTGAACCGATAAAACAACAATCTTGAATAATATGAAAAACAATAAACAGTAAGCTAGTTAGATCAATGAAAGATCACAACATAAGTTAGAAGGTTGATAGCTCAAGAAATCCCTATCCCAACCCATAAAGGATCCCTTAAGCCTGTAAGATTTAATGACTGTCCTGGTGCCACGAAGGCCCCTTAAATGGTCTATAAGACCCCCTTTAGTCTGTACAGTTCCTAGGGGATTGCGCAATCCATAAATGGATCACCCGCGCTTACACCTAATCCAACCTGAATGATCATTGTAATCATGCATGTCAATCCCTACTGATATCAATCAATGATACCACAACAAGCAAGGTATGGATCATAGCAGTTAAAATAACATTTCAGTGAACAACCCCTCATAGTTTCCTGATTTGATTCCTGGACTGGACTAGCTGAGATAGCTTCCAACCTTGAGCAAACTACAACACGACTTTCCCAATAGCCATACACATCATAACCGATCTGATTAGAGAAGAACACACAAACCCCCAAACTGCAAAACTCTAATTAACAGAGCTGAATCTACTTTAACAGAGAGGATTTACCTGAATCCGAGCTTGCACGATCTACCTAGATCAATCCCTTAACCTTCCCTTGCCTTCCCTCGATGATCCAATGATCCAAGCTCCAAATCCTCCTCCCAAACCCTTGGTGTTCGTCAAAAATGTTTTGAGAGAAAGAATGAATTAGGATTTCTGAACTGATCTGCCGATAAACCTTTATTTAAACTGTCGAACGTAAAGGTCGTTACACATAGTGTAACGCCTGTCGCACAACCTTTGTAACGATCGTTACACATCATGTAAGGCCCATTGTCAAAGCATAAAAATGGCTGTTACACTCAATGTAACGCCCGTTATGTTCATCAGCACACCAACAACAGTAATGATGTAATTTCAGCAATCCAACCAACTCTAACCCTTTTCCAACCAACTTAATCGATAACGGGACGTCACAACTCTCCCCCCTTAAAAAAGGATTCGTCCCAAAACCGAACTAAACCACCTCCGACGTGACCACACCCGACGACGTGACGAAGCCCTACTCAGCATTACTACTGATGCTGAACATTTTTTGGTGCCTGATGTCGAGCCGCGACATCAACAATATTTGGAACGGCCACCCATTGATGATTCGCCGCAACATCACCAATGCAGGTCCGAGAGTGTTCATGCTGATGCCTACATTGACCGACCAGGACTTTGATGCTGACCAAAGCATTGCTGCCGAGCCGATGCTAGGCACCAAGACCAGGTCACCACCTGATCTTGATCCAAATTATGACTAGGATGCTGATGCCAACCTGGACATCGAGGCAAAGAAGCAAACACTCGCCTCTCTTTAAAACATCAATTCAACCAATTAACCTATTCATTGGAGTGTGCCTTTCGTAGGAACCAGTTAGGTTTAATCCGCTTCAAGAGTAACTCATTAATCACTAGTAATTGCACCAGTTAGTTTAGACGTCGCAAGAAGCGACCGTACTCGGGCTGCTAATTAATCTTGGTAGTTAGAACGGATAGAGCGAACGTTCGCCAGTCTTAAACCTAAGGGTCAGGAGTTATGGTGGTGCATAGAAATTGATTGAATGAGAATTGAAAACCGCTGGTCTTGTGATTGATGTTGCCTTGGCGATCTAAGGGGGATTCGAAATCTAAGCTTGTCTGTCGTCTGTCTAAACCAACCAATCTTTCTGTCTTTTAATTTCATTTTAATTTCCCTGCATCTTAGTCTAGAAGTCGTGGAACTCACACCACACACAACGTGTTTAAACTTGAGTAAATTGCCAGTATATTTGAGTAAACAATTAGAAGAAACCCTGTGGAATACGATCTGCTTAGCTTTTAGCTTGGTAGTATTTGATCACTGTTTTACAGCACATCACGCCTCTAGGTTACTACATTGTAAAGGACTCTCTCACGAGTCCAACGCTTCAAACTGGGACCAAATCGGAGTTCAAACGGAGCAGGAATCATTGAAACAAGTTGAAATTCTACCCAGGTCTAAAGTTCTTGGCGAGAACTTTGCATTTTTTGCCCAAAACTCAGTTTCCACGAGCCAAATTCTCGTCAAATATATATTTGGAGACTTTAAAGAAGTTCTCGGCGGAGAACTATTGAAGCAATCAAGCCTAGAGTTTATAATGAAGTTCTCGGCGAGAACTTCTAAAGTTCTCTCCGAAACATATTGAAGATTTACATTGGAAACTCTCGTCGAAGACACATGGTGATTTGCACTAAAGTTCTCGGCGAGAACTTTTAAGTTTCTCGCCAGAAGTCCTTCCTTTTCCGGCTTAACTACAGACAAACCCTATTTAAGCAAACCGACGGTGATTCATTCAAGGCAACTTTTTCCCAGATCACAATTCCATACTTTAGAGATAATAGATAGAGTTTAGAGAGTGTCCTCGGGGTTCCACCTCGGAGCACTCAGAGCTAGGAGTGAAGATTGCCAGAGATCGGAGCTTCGCTGAAGTCATCAGAATTAGGTTTTTTAGTTCCTATCTGTTCTTCCTTTGTATGATGAACTCCTTGGTTGTCTTTGATTCTTTTGTTATCAACATGAGTAGCTAAACTCGTAGAGCTTAGATTAGATGAACCCTAAGTGACCCGGGGCTTTAAAGCGGTCACGGATCGATAAAAATTAAATTCAAATTCAGACAGTTTCTCTTGCGTGATTGTTTGATCTTCATTTCTCGCATTTCTTGCCTACTTGATGCCTAGATTAGATTCGTGTTAAGCTAAGGTTAGTCGCTAGACGTTAGTTATCAGACGTCCGCCTTACTTTGAATTCAAATCAACCAATTAACCTATTCAATGGAGTGTGCCTTTCGTAGGAACCATATAGGATTGATCCGCTGCTAGATTAACTCATTGTTCTTAATCAATTGCACCAGTTAGTTCTCCATTGCAGAAGTGAACGCACGGATGGTTAATTAATCGTGGTAGTTAGATCCGATAGAGCGAACGTTTGCGGAACTTAGACCTAAGGGTAAGGAGTTATGGCGGAGTCTGAGAATTGAATGAATTAGGATTGAAAACCGCTGGTCTTGTGATTGCTAATGTCCTAGTGATCTTAGGGGGATTCAAAATCTAAGCTTGTCTGTCATCTAATTAAGTCAAACCAATCAATCAATTTGTCTTCTGTTTTCATTTCAATTTCCTTGCATCGTAGATTAGAAGTCGTGGAACTCACACCATGCACAAACTGTTTAAACCTGAATAGATTGCCAGCTTCTTTGAGTAGTCGATTAGAAGAAACCTCGAGAGATTCGAAATAGTCTACTTCTGTAGGCTAGTTATTTGATAAACATGTAAAAAACGTGTTCATCACCACCACCTGATCTTGATCCGGATGCTAACCAGGATGCTGATGCCAACCCGGACACCGAGGCTAGTGCCGAGCCAAGAGCCGTTGCTAATGATGGCTGAGAAACATTTGGATGCCATTCAAAAGACTGAATCTGCGCCACACTCATATTACCGAGAATCCGACCGAGACCAAGAATCCGCGACACGCTAGGATTCCTATGACGTGATTGAGAAACTTGGTTTCCTAGCTCGACACAGAGTGGGAAAGCCAGGCGATGAGCTGTCCTTGCCAGATTAGGACTCTAGTTGCCTGATTAGGAGTCTTGAGACTTATTAGAAGTTTTTCCTTTTTAGAGTTTTAGTCGGATATGTTTTCCTTTTTAGAGTCGGATTTTTATTCCTTTCTAATTAGGATTTAGATTATTTTAATATCTTAGAGTTAAAGTCATACAAGGAAACAGAGAAGTCTTGTGGCCGACCCTAACCCTATATATAGGATCCCTTGTACGCTTTTTGAAGACAGACTTAGACTTGGATGAATAAACAAACTTCAGTTTTTCTTTGCATGAAATTGGAATTTCTTTCTTTACGATTTTCATGGAATTGATTGTCGTCTAGAACTAGGTTTATCAAGCTAGAGTCATCACCTCTAATTCGTGGCACCTCTCGTATTAAATATCGCCTTTAGACTTTTAGCTCAATTAGCTATTGATCTTTTAGCCGATTTCCACCCCTATAGTCTAAGGTTTAGCTCATGAGTTGTGATTGCCCATGTGGTGAGTGGTCTAGTTGTGGAATCAGCTTTGTCGTTCACATCACCCTCCCCTAACCAATGAATGCACTAATTGAGCAGTAAAACATTACACTACAAGAAAACATATATTTAACAGCAGCTACGGGCCGCTGTTCAATTTGCCAATGCTAAAATAATTTAACAGCGGCCCAGCGTGGCCGCGGTTAAATATCGTATTTACCGCTGTTGAAATTTCATTTAATAGCAGCTACAGAGCCGCAGTTAAATTATAATTTAGCAGCAGTGCTTATGCCGGTGCTAAATTCTAATTTAACAGCGGTATGGAAGCCGATATTAATTATAAGGGAAGCCGCTGTTAATTTAAGACCATCTGGGTAGATTCAATTTTCTGCCCCAATTTAGGTACCCTAATATTCGCATTTCGAGTTTTCGATACCAAGTGCAATTGAAATAAAACTTGTTCTTGACATAAATAAGCACCAACATCATTCATCATTGTTCACAAGTAACATATCAAACGTTTGGAAACCTACAAACCAAGTACTAATAGTTAAATAACACCTACTAACGTAACGTACAATAAATTCTTAAGAGTCATCATCACTTGCTTCATCATCTTCATTATCGTTCCTTGCTTCATCTTGTTTCTCGGGATGTTCTCATCATTTGTAGGCGAGATAGAGGGGCTTCCACCACATCCTTGTTGGCTCGCGAACATTCTTCGCATTACCTCCAATTCTGGGGAGAAGCCCATAGCCTTATCCATATGCTCCAAAACTTTTGCCCCAAATTCAGCCCAGAGGAAGAAGATGACCCACGATACACCTGTAACAAACATAATTCAATAAGAATTCAGAAAAAAAATCGTCATGACCTATTCGTATTTACTACTAATCACATACTCTTCAACCTACAAAATGAACAGTCAATACCATCCAAATCCTCATCTTCACAATCTTAACACCTACAAACTAACTAATTTCCACCACACCATAACTAAGTAATTGTCTAGACAATTCACATCAATGTTTTAGTTCAATACGAACCTTTTTAGCAAGACTTGCTAAAACATATGGTTCATGTGAATTGGAATACACCAATCGTGTTCCTTCATTTGCTTGTGCACCTGTGTGAATTGGATTCTCAAAATTCACACATTTGAACCCAGGTCATCTATCTTGTAGCCTCTACTAGTAAGTGCATTTGCCCATTTACACTTAAACAACATATCGTCCGCCGTAGTTTAATTGTATAATTTCTTCCAGTTTTCCATAGTAGGGGACTGAGCCCTCAACTGGTCGAGTATCAGAGGAACTTGCATAACTTTGGGTTGCCAAATTGACAAACACTCCATTATTTTGAGTTGTTCGCGTCATTTTGCGTCCTACGGTGCGATATCTGTACCCATTCACATCGTACGATTTTGCATCAGAAGATTTTGTCGATTCTGAGCTACCCCAAGCTGAGCCCGAATGAACCTAACCCTACTTGCAGTTTCTTCCACAATTTGAGGCCCTAAAACCAACTTGTCCCCTTCTTGATCCCAGCATATAGGCGTCTGACATTTCCCTCCATATATAAAGCCTGAAAAGGTGCCACTCCTATACTGTTGTGGAATGAATTGTTGTAAGAAAACTCCACAAACGGTAACAGCTTGAGCCACGACTCCCCAAACTCCAAAACACAAGAACGCAATAACTCCTCTAGGGTGAGGATCATCCTTTCTGACTGTCCATTCGTCTGAGGGTGATAAGCTGTAGAGAAAAAAAACTTAATGCCCATAGTTGTATGCAATCTCTTCTAGAACTGAGAAGTGAAGCTTGGATCCCTGTCAGGCACTAGGCACACCATGCAACCTCACTACATTCTCTACATACAACCTAGCTAACGCATCAACATCTGGCTTGAACATGATTGGAATAAAGTGAGCTACCTTGGTTAGGGTATCCAGAACCACCCAAATGGAATCCTTTCCTCCCACTGGTGGAAAACCACTAATTAACAAAGCTAAATCTGCTACAACAGAGGGATTTACATGAATCCAAGCGTGGACACTCGACCTGGATTAATCCCTTAACTTTCTCTTGTGTTTCCTCGATGATAAAATAACCCCAACTCCAAATCCTCCTCCTGAACCCTTGCTATTCGTTGAAAATGTTTTGAGAGAAAGGATGAATTAGGATTTTTTAACTAATATGTCGATAAACCTTTATTTAGACTATCACACGTAACAACCGTTACACAACTTGTGTAACTTTCGTTACACATCATGTAACGCCTGTTGTCAAAGCATGACAATGGATGTTACACTCAATGTAACAACCGTTATGTTCATCAGCACACCAACAACAGTAATACAACAATTTCAACAATTCAAACAACTCTAACCCTTTTCCAACCAGTTCACAAAACAATCAGCTTAATCGATAGCAGGACGTTACAAGCAGTACCAAGGAGATAAGAAATCTAAGTGGAGAAGGGAAGACTAGTCACCTGATCAAAGATGCATTCGAGATGACAATAGATAATACACCTCATTAAGCAAACCACAGAGAAATATTTATGTATATGAAGCACAAGAACTGTCGAATCTAGTGACCAAAACCAATGAGATTCGACCCAAACTCGAGGAATCAAAAGAATTTATGCAATTTCCATGAATTACATGGACATACCACTGAAGAGTGCAGGAGCTAAAAAATGAGACTGAACGATTAATTCATGAGGGAATATTGCAAGAATTCATCCTAAGCTCTAAAAAGAAAGAGAAGAGTCCCACCCATGAAGACGAAAGCCTTCCTCCAGAGGCTAAGTAAAAAAAAGTGTATTCATTCACTTGCATGAATCACAAAGTAAAGGAAAAAAAAGAAGAGATCCCAAATAGAGGTAAAAAAAAAAGTTTACCGAACAATATTCGGAGGAGAAAGATGTTAAAAGAAGAAGAGAAAAAGTGAAAAAAGTTGAGGAAGTAATGATGATTGGCGAGAAGGAAGGGGTGACACTACCGTATAGATGATGATATGCATAGAGTAGACAGTCT
The DNA here is from genome assembly GCA_034768395.1 of Linum lewisii. Lineage (NCBI taxonomy): Eukaryota > Viridiplantae > Streptophyta > Magnoliopsida > Malpighiales > Linaceae > Linum > Linum lewisii. The sequence goes on from CM068302.1 coordinate 43,679,668, forward strand.
CAGTCTGGGAGAAATGCTCATTCAAATTGTAACATTCAAAAGTAAGGTGCGGAGAGTCATGATTGATGAAGATATTGGAAATTGGAAAAAGTGATTCAAATTAATTTGGAAACATGAATCAAATATTGGTTCACGTATGGGAGGTTGTGAATGCACCAAGCATTAATTAGGTACATGAAACACATTCTCCAAGAGTGAACTTGGGGAAATACATTTGTGTGGTTCCATGTATGAGTGGTTGGATTTATTATGTGATTTGAATCTACTCATCTAATGAGTGGAGTATGTCCCTATAAACGGATTTGGTAGAGATCATCAATCTAATCATCCATTTGAGAGTTTGTAGTATTCTTAGACATTTGTGAGTTGAGAGAAACTCTTGTATAGATAGGAGATTGGGTTTCCAATTCCTACTCTTTGTAATCACTCAAGTTAGTGGATTTGTCTGTTGGCTGCCTGATGACACTCGATTTGACGTGATTATCAATCTAATTTAAGCGACATTTCTTTGCTTAAGACATGGTTTTTAGGGTAGAATAGCGAATATTCACTCAACTGCTCTATCTCGTGCCATTTGCGTTACTTTGGCCCATTTCGGGTCTATTTGATGGTTTTCTAGTGTTTTCATGATAGCATAGGTTTTTGCCGTCAAATAAAGTAGCCAATGACGTGTCTAAGGCATTGGAACCTCGAGGAACCGCACCGGAACCAATCCAAGAAGTCAATCAAGTCAATAGAAATCCTACCCCATTTTACACTACAGTTGTCGGCGAAAACCTTTCAGGTTTTCGGTGAAAAGTCCAGAAGAAATCGGCAGAGCTTGCAAGAGGAAGTTTTCGGCGAGAAGTTAAAGTTCTCGCCGAAAACTCTAGATTTCAGAATCATAGGAGAATCAGCCGATGGAAGCCACCATTTACAAAGAAGTTTTCGACGAAAACTCATCAAGTTTTCACTGAAAAATCCAGGCAAAATCCGGCGACTTAGGGTTAAGTATAAATACTTAAACCGGCGGCCCAAATCAGATATACCTGATAATACACATCATAATTCATAACTTTCACGAGTTCCAGACTGAAAGAGTTCGAGAGAGCCAGAAAGAGATCGTGACGCCATCCCTTCACCTCGGAGACTCCGAGCTAGGATTGAAGATTACCGGAGAGCGAAGCTTTGCCAGAGTCATCTTAATTAGGTTTTACAATTTCTATCTGTTCTATCTTTTCATGATGAACTCTGTTTCTATATTTCATTCTGTCGTTATGAACATGAGTAGCTAAACTCGTAGAGCTTAGACTAGATGAAACCTAAGTGACCCAGGGCTTTAAAGCGGTCACGGATCGACGGTGATTAAATTCAAAGTTCAATCAGTTTCTCTTTCATGTTTGGTTTGTTCTTCATTGTTTATGTTTCTTGTCTGGATCGATCACCTAGATTAGATTCTTGTTAAGCTAAAGATAGAAGCGAACGCTCGCCTTACTTTAAAATACCAAATCAACAATTAACCTATTCATTGGAGTGTGCCTTTCATAGGAACCAGTTAGGGTTAATCCACTGCAAGAGTAACTCAATCGTTAGTAATTTCACCAGTTAGTTTAGTCGTCGCAAGAAGCGACCGTACTCGGGGGGCTAATTAATCTTAGTAGCTAGATCGGATAGAGCAAACATTTGCCAGTCTTAAACCTAAGGGTCAGGAGTTATGGTGGTGTCTTAGAACTGATTGAATGAGAATTGAAATCCGTTGATCTATTGATTGCTAATGCTTTGGTGAACAAAGGGGGATTCGAAGTCTAAGCTTGTCTGTCGTCTTTGTTTAGTAAACCAGTCTCTCAATCTGTCTTTCAATTTAGTTTTTAATTTCCTTGCATTTTCTAGAATAGAAGTTTTGGAACTCACACCATGCACAACGTGTTAAACCTGAGTAATCTGCCTTTACATTTGAGTAAACAATTATTAGAAGGCCCGTGGAATACGATCTACTTAGCTTCCAGCTTAGTAGTATTTGATACGCTTCACAACGTGATGACGAGGTTTTTAAGCCTCAACACCAAATAAAACTGAGAGATCTCGGAGTCGTATTATCACGGGTCTACTCAAGCTACCTTACTCAGTTTAGGTCTGCTAGTCAGCGAAATCGTTTTCATTGAAGGTTTGATTAATTTAGAAATTGTAAAAACTAACTAACAACTAAAACACAAATAAACAAGTAGGATCAATGGTGGGGGAAAGGTCTTGCTTGGGTTTGTATCCTTCTAAGAAATTATGAGAAAATACTGCTACAGAACTAGCAGGACATGGATGACGATCAGTTTCAGGTTCTAACGTGGGGTTGGTCGACTCTACAACCAAGAACCACTTGCAACACACCCTAACTCGCATTCAACCAACAATCCAACAACAAACTGAACAGAAACCCTAAAACAGGTAAACTGCAGAAAACCTCGAATTACAGGGAAGTCTAAGAACGGGGCGACAAGATAATAAAATAGATCATCAATCATCATTAATCCACAATCCAATTCAACGTATCAACTCATAATCTCAAAGAAATCAACAAAACCCAAGCAAGAAAAGAAAACCTAGCTACTCATGAGATTAATCAGAAAGAACACTACAAACCACCGATTCATCAAGGCTGGCCTTGATTCCTCCGAGCTGAACTTCAAACTGTTAACTCCCATGCTGCTGTCCAATGGCCGAAGCCACCTCTGTAATTGTCTCTCACAGCCCTCACCTCCTCTCTCTATTGGCCGAAGCCAATTCCCTTTCTTCTTTCTAAATTTCTCGTACACGTCGTCTGCTTCCCATCCCCCTCTTTCCCGTCTCTTCCAATCTCACAACCTAATAGTTCCTCTCCCCTCTAATTGATGTGTTATGGGCTTAATTAATAAGATGGCCCACTTTTCCATGCCAAAATCCCATACACGTTATAATGTGATAATGTGATAATGAAGGTGGGCTAAATTAACACCATACCCAAACTCAATTTCAACTCTCCTTTGTTTGGGTAGTTACATACAGTCGTATGTATTTGGACGTCATGCTTTGAAATGTGCCTTCAATCATCTCGTATTGAAACCAGTTCGATTTTACCATCGTATATATCCTGAAATGCATGAAAACATACAAAACAATGTAAAACAGCTCAAGAGAATAAAGAATAGAAACGATCAAATAATTATCAAATGTCTCATCCAATCATGACAAAAGCACAGTGAAAATGTCGTCTAATGCGGGATTGAATACACCAATATTTGGGTGCATCAAATCAACCCACACTTAGACTTTTGCTTGTTCTCAAGCAAGAACTCTACACAACAATGCACCAACTTGAAAGAGCAAACCGAAAACCTCTTGGTTCCTAGAATGATGTATATGGTGCTTTTATCAAAGAAGAGGATTACCTGACTGACCACACAGTTAAAACCAAACTTTGCGAGAGTAAAAGAGGAACAAGACTTTAACGAGCTAGTGAACAACCCGACTTGATAAAGACAAGACAATACTTACTTCCGCTACACTTACTCTAGGACGCAACCCGACACTTGCTAGATAAGGGGACACGACTTGAACAAAATTAAAGAACATTTTTTTTCGACTTTCTTCTTTCTATTTTTTTTCCTTTTTCTGTTGTTTTTTTTCTTTTTTTTTCATTTACTTTCGAATGGTCGGTACAGTGTGGATACTATCGGGTATGGAGCAGCCAGAAACCTTTGGAATTCCGCGTTATCCTAGACCCCAGCCACGATCGGGAGTAGGTTAGAAGAAGAATGCCACATTGAGACTTCCCTTTGGGACTACAACAATGGGCAGGCACGTATGCCAGCTCGTGAATCGACCCACAACTTCAATACCAAACCACTCATTTATCATATTTTCTCTGATTGGGAACGATAACAACAATTAAAAACACGAAATTAAAAGACCCCTTATCTAGACTCGATCATGGCAATGAACTAGAGAATTCGAGCATCAGACAGACCAAGTCTTCCACTTTACCATGTCAACTGTTCACTAACACGATAAGGGCAAGTTCCTAGAATACTTCAAGCAAGAAGAGTGGGAGATGGTAATAATACAGGTTCTCACACACACATTTGGTCAAGCAAAAGCACCACATCAATCTCACCATATGGAAGAAGGTAAGCAATCCAAGAAGATATTAAGCAATGTGAAAAGTTAATTGCCAATGAGAATTGTAGTGAAAGAGTGAAAAACAAAGCACAATCACCACCCATTAAACGACAAGAACTCAGTTAACCAACATGCATGCATTGTCACGAAACCACCCCACACTTAAACTGGACATTGTCCTCAATGGATCAAAACAGAATGGGGATGATACAGTGTACCTGGAATTGGCTAATGGGAGGGTGAGGAGACAAGGTAAGCACCAATGATGACGACCTACACAATGAACAAACACAAAAGAAACAAACAGCACATAGAAAACTGACTCAAAAATCAAAACAGACTCCAGACATGGGCTGCCTCCCATGAAGCGCTCTTTCTTTAACGTCTTTGAGCTAGACGATACCTGGAGAATTAGCAGTCTCCGTCCCATCCAAGCAGCTCCTTGTAGTTCATGTCATCTCCAGACTTCAAGTAGAGGTGATCTGGGAATTGAACTTGAATACTTCCCCATTGTGGATGAGTGAATGGAATAACACCCATATGAGAGGCATGAATCTTGTTCTGGTTGTCAAACCTAGGTAACTCTTCCTTCTTCTTTGCTTGCTCAACCATCATCAGCTCTTGGCGACGCCGCTTCCTTTTTCTTCTACTAAAGCTCTTCCGCTTTGTTGTCTTAATATGTTCAGAGTCATCCATAGTAATCTCATCAGAAGAAAGTATAGAGTTTACATTTTGACTAGTTAAGGCACTAACAACTTTAATCTCTTCGGTAGGAAGGGGCACAGATTCAATCAGAGGGGTAGGAGTGGTGATGACCGTACCCACCAAAGGAGTGAAAAACTCATCGTCGTCCGAGCTTGGATAAAAAGGAAGTTCCTTCTTAATATGCTCATATGCCTCTTCAGCCTCTTGAAGTTCCTTGCACTGCTGTTCAACTGTCTTCACTGTCAACTTGAATTCCAAGTCCCACAACCCATTACTAAGCTCTTTCACCTTGCTAAACAAGTACTCAATTGCTCTTTTCTGCTTGTGCAACCCATCTTCCAATACTTCTTTCTTCTTTCGCACATACGCCTTCAACATATCAAATCTTGCATTGGTAGTGGTCTCTGATGCGTCAAATCTAGTCTGAATCACCTTCGTCAAACTACTAAATAACTCCTCAACACATGATGTTTGTTTGTTAGGCTGAGAGGCTTGATTAATATGATCGTTAATTTCTTGTTGAGAACCAAGAGCATCATCATTTTCTTCCTTTAGCTTCGATATGATGAGATCCATGTTCTCACTTATTCTCTTGAGAGAAGCGTTATGAGAAGCGTTAAGAGAAGCATTTTCAGCTACACTAGTACTAATCTTCTTGATCAACTCAACTGTGTAAGGACTAACTTGGTGTGTTGAGCCATAAGATTCAGGTTCTTCATAATAACAGGACTGATCCTGTTGGTCTGAATAACATGGATCCTGCATACTCTAGGTGCCAGAGTTACCATAATCACCACTATACTCTTCATAAGAACCAACAAAGGTTGGCAGAGAGGCTTGAACCGATGGAGAACGATGATTTTCTAACTCCCCAAGAATAGCTGCAAGTTTTGCTTCAATATCTATACCCTGTCCTGCAAACAAAGTAGAAAAATCCAAGCAAACAACCAACACAAGGGGTGAAGTAGAAAATGAAATATGAACAAGATGGGGATACGAAGCAAACTAAAAGATCAAATATGTACAAACAAGAAAGCAAAAACTGAGCTAGTATTCCTAAACCTTTCCTGAAGTCAAGTAATCTCCCCGGCAACGATGCCAATTTGATGACTAGGTTTTTAAGCCTCAACACCAAATAAACCTGAGAGATCTCAGAGTCGTATTCCCACGGGTCTACTCAAGCTACCTTACTCAGTTTAGGTCTGCTAGTCAGCGAAATCGTTTTGATTGAAGGTTTGATTAATTTAGAAAATGTAAAAACTAACTAACAACTAAAACACAAATAAACAAGTAGGATCAATGGTGGGGGAAAGGTCTTGCTTGGGTTTGTATCCTTCTAAGAAATTATGAGAAAATACAGCTACAGAACTGGCAGGACATGGATGACGATCAGTTTCAGGTTCTAACGTAGGGTCGGTCGACTCTACAACCAAGAACCACTTGCAACACACCCTAACTCGCATTCAACCAACAATCCAACAGCAAACTGAACAGAAACCCTAAAACAGGTAAACTGCAGAAAACCTCGAATTACAGGGAAGTCTAAGAACGGGGCGACAAGATAATAAAATAGATCATCAATCATCATTAATCCACAATCCAATTCAACGTATCAACTCATAATCTCAAAGAAATCAACAAAACCCAAGCAAGAAAAGAAAACCTAGCTACTCATGAGATTAATCAGAAAGAACACTACAAACTACCGATTCATCAAGGTTGGCCTTGATTCCTCCGAGCTGAACTTCAAACTGTTAACTCCCATGCTGCTGTCCAATGCATGAAAACATACAAAACAATGTAAAACAGCTCAAGAGAACAAAGAATAGAAACTATCAAATAATTATCAAATGTCTCATCCAATCATGAGAAAAGCACAGTGAAAATGTTGTCTAATGCGGGATTGAATACACCAATATTTGGGTGCATCACAACGTTCATCATTGCCACCAGTGTAGTAGGAGGAACATTGATGACACTCGATTTGACGTGATTTTCATCCCCATTTAAGTGACATTTCATGCCTCTTTGATGCCATTCTGATAAATATTTGGTGAAAATGTGTTTATTATGTAATTCTAGGCTCCTAGTGCATACATTGTCCATTTATTGGCTATTTTTACCCTTTTTGTGAGCTTTTATGTTGAGCCTCCAGGTTACCACATTATTGAGGACTCTCTCACGAGTCCAGCGCTTCAAACGAGGACCAAATCGGAGTTCAAACGGAGCGGGAATCATCGAAACAAGTTGGAGCTGGTTTTAAACTAACATTTTCGGCGAAAATCTGGTGATGTTTTCGGCGAAAATTCCTTTGAAAATCCGGGCAGAAACCCTAATTTTCAGCCTTTTCCAACTTGTAAAGGGTTTATGGGGTTATATATAGACTTTTTGAAGCCAGATTAGATACACACGAATTTTGGCTGATTAGCCATGACCTTAGGGTCGATAGATATAGTTTAGAGAGTTCGAAGATCGTGGAGAGATCGTGACGCCATCCTTCCAACTCGAAGAGCTCGGAGCTCAAAGTTGAAGATCCAGGAAATGGAAACTTCGCCGGAGTCGTCATAATTAGGTTTTTCAGTTCTTATCTATTCTTCCTCTGTATGATGATCTTCTTTGTGCCTTTGATTCTTTTGTTATCGTTATGAGTAGCTGAACTTGTAGAGCTTAGATTAGATGAACCCTAAGTGACCCAGGGCTTTAAAGCGGTCACGGATGGGCTGTAATTAGATTCGAAGTTCAATCAGTTTCTCTTTGCATGGTTGTTTTGTTCGTCATTGTTTATGTTTCTCTTCTGGTTGGTCGCCTAGATTATGTTTATGCAAGCTAGGGTTAGTCGCCAGACAGCTTCCCTGCTTTGGCGCATAAACTTGTCTTCCTTGATCACCTAGTTTAGATTCTTGTTGAGCTGAGGATAGAAGCGAACGCTCGCCTCTCTTTAAAACATCAATTCAACCAGTTAACCTTATAATTGGACTGTGCCTTTCGTAGGAACCGATTAGGGTTAATCCACTGCAAGAGTAACTCATAAATTGTTAGTAATTGCACCAGTTAATTAAGTCATTGCGAGAGGCGACCGTACCCGGGCGGCTAGTTAATCTTGGTAGTTAGATCGGATAGAGCGAACGTTCGCCGGTCTTAAACCTAAGGGTCAGGAGTTATGATGGTGTATAGAAACCGATTGAATGAGAATTGAAAACCGCTGGTCTTGTGATTGATGTTGCCTTGGCGATCTAAGGAGGATTCGAAATCTAAGCTTGTCTGTCGTCTGTCCAAACCAACCAATATTTCTGTCTTTTAATTTCATTTTAATTTCCCTGCATCTTAGTCTAGAAGTCGTGGAACTCACACCACGCACAACGTGTTTAAACTTGAGTAAATTGCCAGTATATTTGAGTAAACAATTAGAAGAAACCCTGTGGAATACGATCTGCTTAGCTTTTAGCTTGGTAGTATTTGATCACTGTTTTACAGCACATCACGCCTCCAGGTTACTACATTGTAAAAGACTCTCACGCGAGTCCAACGCTTCAAACTGGGACCAAATCGGAGTTCAAACGGAGCAGGAATCATTGAAACAAGTTGAAATTCTACCCAGGTCTAAAGTTCTTGGCGAGAACTTTGCATTTTTTGCCCAAAACTCAGTTTCCACGAGCCAAATTCTCGTCAAATATATATTTGGAGACTTTAAAGAAGTTCTCGCCAAGAACTATTGAAGCAATCAAGCCTAGAGTTTATAATGAAGTTCTCGGCGAGAACTTCTAAAGTTCTCTCCGAAACATATTGAATATTTACATTGGAAACTCTCGTCGAAGACACATGGTGATTTGCACTAAAGTTCTTGGCGAGAACTTTTAAGTTTCTCGCCAGAAGTCCTTCCTTTTCCGGCTTAACTACGGACAAACCCTATTTAAGCAAACCGACGATGATTCATTCAAGGCAACTTTTTCCCAGATCACAATTCCATACTTTAGAGATAATAGATAGAGTTTAGAGAGTGTCCTAGGGGTTCCCGGAGAGATCCTGACACCGTCTTTCCACCTCGGAGCACTCAGAGCTAGGAGTGAAGATTGCCAGAGATTGGAGCTTCGCTGGAGTCATCAGAATTAGGTTTTTTAGTTCCTATCTGTTCTTCCTTTGTATGATGAACTCCTTGGTTGTCTTTGATTCTTTTGTTATCAACATGAGTAGCTAAACTCGTAGAGCTTAGATTAGATGAACCCTAAGTGACCCGGGGCTTTAAAGCGGTCACGGATCGACAAAAATTAGATTCAAATTCAGACAGTTTCTCTTGCGTGATTGTTTGATCTTCGTTTCTTGCATTTCTTGCCTACTTGATGCCTAGATTAGATTCGTGTTAAGCTAAGGTTAGTCGCTAGACGTTAGTTGTCAGACGTCCGCCTTACTTTGGAACTTCAAATCAACCAATTAACCTATTCAATGGAGTGTGCCTTTCGTATGAACCATATAGGGTTGATCCCCTGCTAGAGTAACTCATTGTTCTTAATCAATTGCACCAGTTAGTTCTCCGTTGCAGAAGTGAACGCACGGATGGTTAATTAATCGTGGTAGTTAGATCCGATAGAGCGAAAGTTTGCGGAACTTAGACCTAAGGGTAAGGAGTTATGGCGGAGTCTGAGAACTGAATGAATTAGGATTGAAAACCGCTGGTCTTGTGATTGCTAATGTCCTAGTGATCTTAGGGGGATTCAAAATCTAAGCTTGTCTGTCATCTAATTAAGTCAAACCAATCAATCAATTTGTCTTCTGTTTTCATTTCAATTTCCTTGCATCGTAGATTAGAAGTCGTGGAACTCACACCATGCACAAACTGTTTAAACCTGAATAGATTGCCAGCTTCTTTGAGTAGTCGATTAGAAGAAACCTCGAGAGATTCGAAATAGTATACTTCTGTAGGCTAGTTATTTGATAAACATGTAAAAAACGTGTTCATCACCACCACCTGATCTTGATCCGAATGCTAACCAGGATGTTGATGCCAACCCGGACACCGAGGCTAGTGCCGAGCCAAGAGCCGTTGCTAATGATGGCTGAGAAACATTTGGATGCCATTCGAAAGACTGAATCTGCGCCACGCTCATATTACCGAGAATCCGACCGAGACCAAGAATCCGCGACACGCTAGGATTCCTATGACATGATTGAGAAACTTGGTTTCCTAGCTCGACACAGAGTGGGAAAGCCAGGCGATGAGCTGTCCTTGCCAGATTAGGACTCTAGTTGCCTGATTAGGAGTCTTGAGACTTATTAGAAGTTTTTCCTTTTTAGAGTTTTAGTCGGATATGTTTTCCTTTTTAGAGTCGGATTTTTATTCCTTTCTAATTAGGATTTAGATTATTTTAATATCTTAGAGTTAAAGTCATACAAGGAAACAGAGAAGTCTTGTGGCCGACCCTAACCCTATATATAGGATCCCTTGTACGCTTTTTGAAGACAGACTTAGACTTGGATGAATAAACAAACTTCAGTTTTTCTTTGCATGAAATTGGAATTTCTTTCTTTACGATTTTCATGGAATTGATTGTCGTCTAGAACTAGGTTTATCAAGCTAGAGTCATCACCTCTAATTCGTGGCACCTCTCGTATTAAATATCGCCTTTAGACTTTTAGCTCAATTAGCTATTGATCTTTTAGCCGATTTCCACCCCTATAGTCTAAGGTTTAGCTCATGAGTTGTGATTGCCCATGTGGTGAGTGGTCTAGTTGTTGAATCAGCTTTGTCGTTCACATCACCCTCCCCTAACCAATGAATGCACTAATTGAGCAGTAAAACATTACACTACAAGAAAACATATATTTAACAGCAGCTACGGGCCGCTGTTCAATTTGCCAATGCTAAAATAATTTAACAGCGGCCCAGTGTGGCCGCGGTTAAATATCGTATTTACCGCTGTTGAAATTTCATTTAATAGCAGCTACAGAGCCGCTGTTAAATTATAATTTAGCAGTAGTGCTTATGCCGCTGTTAAATTCTAATTTAATAGCGGTATGGAAGCCGCTATTAATTATAAGGGAAGTCGCTGTTAATTTAAGACCATCTGGGTAGATTCAATTTTCTGCCCCAATTTAGGTACCCTAATATTCGCATTTCGAGTTTTCGATACCAATTGCAATTGAAATAAAACTTGTTCTTGACATAAATAAGCACCAACATCATTCATCATTGTTCACAAGTAACATATCAAATGTTTGGAAACCTACAAACCAAGTACTAATAGTTAAATAACACCTACTAACGTAACGTACAATAAATTCTTAAGAGTCATCATCACTTGCTTCATCATCTTCATTATCGTTCCTTGTTTCATCTTGTTTCTCGGGATGTTCTCATCATTTGTAGGCGAGATAGAGGGGCTTCCACCACATCCTTGTTGGCTCGCGAATATTCTTCGCATTACCTCCAATTCTGGGGACAAGCCCATAGCCTTATCCATATGCTCCAAAACTTTTGCCCCAAATTCAGCCCAGAGGAAGAAGATGACCCACGATACACCTGTAACAAACATAATTCAATAAGAATTCAGAAAAAAATCGTCATGACCTATTCGTATTTACTACTAATCACATACTCTTCAACCTACAAAATGAACAGTCAATACCATCCAAATCCATATCTTCACAATCTTAACACCTACAAACTAACTAATTTCCACCACACCATAACTAAGTAATTGTCTAGACAATTCACATCAATGTTTTAGTTCAATACGAACCTTTTTAGCAAGACTTGCTAAGACATATGGTTCATGTGAATTGGAATACACCAATCGTGTTCCTTCAAATCATCGACGTAGTAAACCATTTTAGCAAGACTTGCTAAGACATATGGTTCATCATTTGCTTGTGCACCTGTGTGAATTGGATTCTCAAAATTCACACATTTGAACCCAGGTCATCTATCTTGTAGCCTCTACCAGTAAGTGCATTTGCCCATTTACACTTAAACAACATATCGTCCGCCGTAGTTTAATTGTATAATTTCTTCCAGTTTTCCATAGTAGGGGACTGAGCCCTCAACTGGTTGAGTATCAGAGGAACTTGCATAACTTTGGGTTGCCAAATTGACAAACACTCCATTATTTTGAGTTGTTTGCGTCATTTTGCGTCCTACGGTGCGATATCTGTACCCATTCACATCGTACGATTTTGCATCAGAAGATTTTGTCGATTCTGAGCTACCCCAAGCTGAGCCCGAATCAACCTAACCCTACTTGCAATTTCTTCCACAATTTGAGGCCCTAAAACCAACTTGTCCCCTTCTTGATCCCAGCATATACGCGTCTGACATTTCCCTCCATATATAAAGCCTTAAAAGGCGCCACTCCTATACTGTTGTGGAATGAATTGTTGTAAGAAAACTCCACAAACGGTAACAGCTTGAGCCACGACTCCCCAAACTCCAAAACACAAGAACGCAATAACTCCTCTAGGGTGAGGATCATCCTTTCTGACTGTCCATTCGTCTGAGGGTGATAAGCTGTAGAGAAAAACAACTTAATGCCCATAGTTGTATGCAATCTCTTCTAGAACTGAGAAGTGAAGCTTGGATCCCTGTCAGGCACTAGGCACACCATGCAACCTCACTACATTCTCTACATACAACCTAGCTAACTCATCAACATCTGGCTTGAACATGATTAGAATAAAGTGAGCTACCTTGGTTAGGGTATCCAGAACCACCCAAATGGCATCCTTTCCTCCCACTGGTGAAAAACCACTAATTAACAAAGCTAAATCTGCTACAACAGAGAGGATTTACATGAATCCAAGCTTGGACACTCGACCTGGATTAATCCCTTAACTTTCTCTTGTGTTTCCTCGATGATCAAATAACCCCAACTCCAAATCCTCCTCCTGAACCCTTGCTATTCGTTGAAAATGTTTTGAGAGAGAGGATGAATTAGGATTTTTTAACTAATATGCCGATAAACCTTTATTTAGACTATCACACGTAACAACCGTTACACAACTTGTGTAACTTTCGTTACACATCATGTAACGCCTGTTGTCAAAGCATGACAATGGATGTTACACCCAATGTAACAACCGTTATGTTCATCAGCACACCAACAACAGTAATACAACAATTTCAACAATTCAAACAACTCTAACCCTTTTCCAACCAGTTCACAAAACAATCAGCTTAATCGATAGCAGGACGTTACAAGCAGTACCAAGGAGATAAGAAATCTAAGTGGAGAAGGGAAGACCAGTCAGCTGATCGAAGATGCATTCGAGATGACAATAGATAATACACCTCATTAAGCAAACCACAGAGAAATATTTATGTATATGAAGCACAAGAACTGTCGAATCTAGTGACCAAAACCAATGAGATTCGACCCAAACTCGAGGAATCAAAAGAATTTATGCAATTTCCATGAATTACATGGACATACCACTGAAGAGTGCAGGAGCTAAAAAATGAGACTGAACGATTAATTCATGAGGGAATATTGCAAGAATTCATCCTAAGCTCTAAAAAGAAAGAGAAGAGTCCCACCCATGAAGACGGAAGCCTTCCTCCAGAGGCTAAGTAAAAAAAAGTGTATTCACTCACTTGCATGAATCACAAAGTAAAGGAAAAAAAAGAAGAGATCCCAAATGGAGGTAAAAAAAAAGTTTACCGAACAATATTCGGAGGAGAAAGATGTTAAAAGAAGAAGAGAAAAAGTGAAAAAAAGTTGAGGAAGTAATGATGATTGGCGAGAAGGAAGGGGTGACACTACCGTATAGATGATGATATGCATAGAGTAGACAGTCTCAGTCTGGGAGAAATGCTCATTCAAATTGTAACATTCAAAAGTAAGGAGCGGAGAGTCATGATTGATGAAGATATTGGAAATTGGAAAAAGTGATTCAAATTAAGTTGGAAACATGAATCAAATATTGGTTCACGTATGGGAAGTTGTGAATGCACCAAGCATTAATTAGGTACATGAAACACATTCTCCAAGAGTGAACTTGGGGAAATACATTTGTGTGGTTCCATGTATGAGTGGTTGGATTTATTATGTGATTTGAATCTACTCATCTAATGAGTGGAGTATGTCCCTATAAACGGATTTGGTAGAGATCATCAATCTAATCATCCATTTGAGAGTTTGTAGTATTCTTAGACATTTGTGAGTTGAGATAAACTCTTGTATAGATAGGAGATTGGGTTTCCAATTCCTACTCTTTGTAATCACTCAAGTTAGTGGATTTGTCTGTTGGCTGCCTGATGACACTCGATTTGACGTGATTATCAATCTAATTTAAGCGACATTTCTTTGCTTAAGACATGGTTTTTAGGGTAGAATAGCGAATATTCACTCAACTGATCTATCTCGTGCCATTTGCGTTACTTTGGCCCATTTCGGGTCTATTTGATGGTTTTCTAGTGTTTTCATGATAGCACAGGTTTTTGCCGTCAAATAAAGTAGCCAAGGACGTGTCTAAGGCATTGGAACCTCGAGGAACCGCACCGGAACCAATCCAAGAAGTCAATCAAGTCAACAGAAATCCTGCCCCATTTTACACTACAGTTTTCGGCGAAAACTTCCCAGGTTTTCGGCGAAAAGTCTAGAAGAAATCGGCAGAGCTTGCAAGAGGATGTTTTTGGCGAGAAGTTAAAGTTCTCGCCGAAAACTCTGGATTTCAGAATCATAGGAGAATCAGCCGATGGAAGCCACCATTTACAAAGAAGTTTTCGACGAAAACTCATCAAGTTTTCACCAAAAAATCCAGGCAAAATCCGGCGACTTAGGGTTAAGTATAAATACTTAAACCGGCAGCCCAAATCGGATATACCTGATAATACACATCATAATTCATAACTTTCACGAGTTCCAGACGGAAAGAGTTCGAGAGCCAGGAAGAGATCGTGACGCCATCCCTTCACCTCGGAGACTCGGAGCTAGGATTGAAGATTACCGGAGAGCGAAGCTTTGCCAGAGTCGTCTTAATTAGGTTTTACAATTTCTATCTGTTCTATGTTTTCATGATGAACTCTGTTTCTATATTTCATTCTGTCGTTATGAACATGAGTAGCTAAACTCGTAGAGCTTAGACTAGATGAAACCTAAGTGACCCAGGGCTTTAAAGCGGTCACGGATCGATGGTGATTAAATTCAAAGTTCAATCAGTTTCTCTTTCATGTTTGGTTTATTCTTTATTGTTTATGTTTCTTGTCTGGATTGATCACCTAGATTAGATTCTTGTTAAGCTAAAGATAGAAGCGAACGCTCGCCTTACTTTAAAACACCAAATCAACAATTAACCTATTCATTGGAGTGTGCCTTTCATAGGAACCAGTTAGGGTTAATCCACTGCAAGAGTAACTCAATCGTTAGTAATTTCACCAGTTAGTTTAGTCGTCGCAAGAAGCGACCGTACTCGGGCGGCTAATTAATCTTAGTAGCTAGATCGGATAGAGCAAACATTCGCCAGTCTTAAACCTAAGGGTCAGAAGTTATGGTGGTGTCTTAGAACTGATTGAATGAGAATTGAAATCCACTGATCTATTGATTGCTAATGCTTTGGTGAACAAAGGGGGATTCGAAGTCTAAGCTTATCTGTCGTCTTTGTTTAGTAAACCAGTCTCCCAATCTGTCTTTCAATTTAGTTTTTAATTTCCTTACATTTTCTAGAATAGAAGTCGTGGAACTCACACCATGCACAACGTGTTAAACCTGAGTAATCTGACTTTACATTTGAGTAAACAATTATTAGAAGGCCCGTGGAATACGATCTACTTAGCTTCCAGCTTAGTAGTATTTGATACGCTTCACAACGTGATGACGAGGTTTTTAAGCCTCAACACCAAATAAACCTGAGAGATCTCGGAGTCGTATTACCACGGGTCTACTCAAGCTACCTTACTCAGTTTAGGTCTGCTAGTCAGCGAAATCGTTTTGATTGAAGGTTTGATTAATTTAGAAAATGTAAAAACTAACTAACAACTAAAACACAAATAAACAAGTAGGATCAACGGTGGGGGAAAGGTCTTGCTTGGGTTTGTATCCTTCTAAGAAATTATGAGAAAATACAGCTACAGAACTGGCAGGACATGGATGACGATCAGTTTCAGGTTCTAACGTGGGGTCGGTCGACTCTACAACCAAGAACCACTTGCAACACACCCTAACTCGCACTCAACCAACAATCCAACAGCAAACTGAACAGAAACCCTAAAACAGGCAAACTGCAGAAAACCTCGAATTACAGGGAAGTCTAAGAACGGGGCAACAAGATAATAAAATAGATCATCAATCATCATTAATCCACAATCCAATTCAACGTATCAACTCATAATCTCAAAGAAATCAACAAAACCCAAGCAAGAAAAGAAAACCTAGCTACTCATGAGATTAATGAGAAAGAACACTACAAACCACCGATTCATCAAGGTTGGCCTTGATTCCTCCGAGCTGAATTTCAAACTGTTAACTCCCATGCTGCTGTCTAATGGCCGAAGCCACCTCTGCAATTGTCTCTCACAGCCCTCACCTCCTCTCTCTATTGGCCGAAGCCAATTCCCTTTCTTCTTTCTCAATTTCTCGTACACGTCGTCTGCTTCCCATCCCCCTCTTTCCTGTCTCTTCCAATCTCACAACCTAATAGTTCCTCTCCCCCTCTAATTGATGTGTTATGGGCTTAATTAATAAGATGGCCCACTTTTCCAAGCCAAAATCCCATACACGTTATAATGTGATAATGTGATAATGAAGGTGGGTTAAATTAACACCATACCCAAACTCAATTTCAACTCTCCTTTGTTTGGGTAGTTACATACAATCGTATGTATTTGGACGTCATGCTTTGAAATATGCCTTCAATCATCTCGTATTGAAACCAGTTCGATTTTACCATCGTATATATCCTGAAATGCATGAAAACATACAAAACAATGTAAAACAGCTCAAGAGAACAAAGAATAGAAACGATCAAATAATTATCAAATGTCTCATCCAATCATGACAAAACCACAGTGAAAATGTCGTCTAATGCGGGATTGAATACACCAATATTTGGGTGCATCAAATCAACCCACACTTAGACTTTTGCTTGTCCTCAAGCAAGAACTCTACACAACAATGCACCAACTTGAAAGAGCAAACCGAAAACCTCTTGGTTCCTAGAATGATGTATATGGTGCTTTTATCAAACAAGAGGATTACCTGACTGACCACACAGTTAAAACCAAACTCTGCGAGAGTAAAAGAGGAACAAGACTTTAACGAGCTAGTGAACAACCAGACTTGATAAAGACAAGACAATACTTACTTCCGCTACACTTACTCTAGGACGCAACCCGACACTTGCTAGATAAGGGGACACGACTTGAACAAAATTAAAGAACATTTTTTTTCGACTTTCTTCTTTCTATTTTTTTTTTCCTTTTTCTGTTGTTTTTTTCTTTTTTTTTTCATTTACTTTCGAATGGTCGGTACAGTGTGGATACTATCGGGTATGGAGCAGCCGGAAACCTTTGGAATTCCGCGTTATCCTAGACCCCAGCCACGATCGGGAGTAGGTTAGAAGAAGAATGCCACATTGAGACTTCCCTTTGGGACTACAACAATGGGCAGGCACGTATGCCAGCTCGTGAATCGACCCACAACTTCAATACCAAACCACTCATTTATCATATTTTCTCTGATTGGGAACAATAACAACAATTAAAAACACAAAATTAAAAGACCCCTTATCTAGACTCGATCATGGCAATGAACTAGAGAATTCGAGCATCAGACAGACCAAGTCTTCCACTTTACCAAGTCAACTGTTCACTAACACGATAAGGGCAAGTTCCTAGAATACTTCAAGCAAGAAGAGTGGGAGATGGTAATAATACAGGTTCTCACACACACATTTGGTCAAGCAAAAGCACCACATCAATCTCACCAATTGGAAGAAGGTAAGCAATCCAAGAAGATATTAAGCAATGTGAAAAGTTAATTGCCACTGAGAATGGGAAGTAGTGAAAGAGTGAAAAACAAAGCACAATCACCACCCATTAAACGACAAGAACTCAGTTAACCAACATGCATGCATTGTCACGAAACCACCCCACACTTAAACTGGACATTGTCCTCAATGGATCAAACCAGAATGGGGATGATACAGTGTACCTGGAATTGGCTAATGGGAGGGTGAGGAGACAAGGTAAGCACCAATGATGACGACCTACACAATGAACAAACACAAAAGGAACAAACAGCACATAGAAAACTAACTCAAAAATCAAAACAGACTCCAGACATGGGCTGCCTCCCATGAAGCGCTCTTTCTTTAACGTCTTTGAGCTAGACGATACCTGGAGAATTAGCAGTCTCCGTCCCATCCAAGCAGCTCCTTGTAGTTCATGTCATCTCCAGACTTCAAGTAGAGGTGATATGGGAATTGAACTTGAATACTTCCCCATTGTGGATGAGTGAATGGAATAACACCCATATGAGAGGCATGAATCTTGTTCTGGTTGTCAAACCTAGGTAACTCTTCCTTCTTCTTTGCTTGCTCAACAATCATCAGCTCTTGGCGACGCCGCTTCCTTTTTCTTCTACTAAGGCGCTTCTGCTTTGTTGTCTTAATATGTTCAGAGTCATCCGTAGTAATCTCATCAGAAGAAAGTATGGAGTTTACATTTTGACTAGTTGAAGCACTAACAACTTTAATCTCTTCGGTAGGAAGGGGCACATATTCAATCAGAGGGGTAGGAGTGGTGATGACCGTACCCACCAAAGGAGTGAAAAACTCATCGTCGTCCGAGCTTGGATAAAAAGGAAGTTCCTTCTTAATATGCTCATATGCCTCTTCAGCCTCTTGAAGTTCCTTGCACTGCTGTTCAACTGTCTTCACTGTCAACTTGAATTCCAAGTCCCACAACCCATTACTAAGCTCTTTCACCTTGCTAGACAAGTACTCAATTGCTCTTTTCTACTTGTGCAACCCATCTTCCAATACTTCTTTCTTCTTTCGCACATACGCCTCCAACATATCAAATCTTGCATTGGTAGTGGTCTCTAATGATTCAAATCTAGTCTGAATCACCTTCGTCAAACTACTAAATAACTCCTCAATACATGATGTTTGTTTGTCAGGCTGAGAGGCTTGATTAATATGATCGTTAATTTCTTGTTGAGAACCAAAAGCATCATCATTTTCTTCCTTTAGCTTCGATATGATGAGATCCATGTTCTCACTTATTCTCTTGAGAGAAGCGTTATGAGAAGCGTTAAGAGAAGCATTTTCAGCTACACTAGTACTAATCTTCTTGATCAACTCAACTGTGTAAGGAATAACTTGGTGTGTTGAGCCATAAGATTCAGGTTCTTCATAATAGCAGGACTGATCCTGTTGGTCTGAATAACATGGATCCTGCATACTCTAGCTGCCAGAGTTACCATAATCACCACTATACTCTTCATAAGAACCAACAAAGGTTGGCGGAGAGGCTTGAACCGATGGAGAATGATGATTTTCTAACTCCCCAAGAATAGCTGCAAGTTTTGCTTCAATATCTATACCCTGTCCTGCAAACAAAGTAGAAAAATCCAAGCAAACAACCAACACAAGGGGTGAAGTAGAAAATGAAATATGAACAAGATGGGGATACGAAGCAAACTAAAAGATCAAATATGTACAAACAAGAAAGAAAAAACTGAGCTAGCATTCCTAAACCTTTCCTGAAGTCAAGTAATCTCCCCGGCAACGACGCCAATTTGATGACGAAGTTTTTAAGCCTCAACACCAAATAAACCTGAGAGATCTCAGAGTCGTATTCCCACGGGTCTACTCAAGCTACCTTACTCAGTTTAGGTCTGCTAGTCAGCGAAATCGTTTTGATTGAAGGTTTGATTAATTTAGGAAATGTAAAAACTAACTAACAATTAAAACACAAATAAACAAGTAGGATCAATGGTGGGGGAAAGGTCTTGCTTGGGTTTGTATCCTTCTAAGAAATTATGAGAAAATACAGCTACAGAACTGGCAAGACATGGATGACGATCAGTTTCAGGTTCTAACGTGGGGTCGGTCGACTCTACAACCAAGAACCACTTGCAACACACCCTAACTCGCATTCAACCAACAATCCAACAGCAAACTGAACAGAAACCCTAAAACAGGTAAACTGCAGAAAATATCGAATTACAGGGAAGTCTAAGAACGGGGCGACAAGATAATAAAATAGATCATCAATCATCATTAATCCACAATCCAATTCAACGTATCAACTCATAATCTCAAGGAAATAAACAAAACCCAAGCATGAAAAGAAAACCTAGCTACTCATGAGATTAATCAGAAAGAACACTACAAACCACCGATTCATCAAGGTTGGCCTTGATTCCTCCGAGCTGAACTTCAAACTGTTAACTCCTATGCTATTGTCCAATGCATGAAAACATACAAAACAATGTAAAACAGCTCAAGAGAACAAAGAATAGAAACGATCAAATAATTATCAAATGTCTCATCCAATCATGACAAAAGCACAGTGAAAATGTTGTCTAATGCGGGATTGAATACACCAATATTTGGGTGCATCACAACGTTCATCATTGCCACCCGTGTAGTAGGAGGAACATTGATGACACTCGATTTGACGTGATTTTCATCCCCATTTAAGCAACATTCATGCCCCTTTGATGCCATTCTGATGAATATTTGGTGAAAATGTGTTTATTATGTAATTCTAGGCTCCTAGTGCATACATTGTCCATTTATTGGCTATTTTTACCCTTTTTGTGAGCTTTTATGTTGAGCCTCCAGGTTACCACATTTTAGAGGACTCTCTCACGAGTCCAACGCTTCAAACGAGGACCAAATCGGAGTTCAAACGGAGCGGAAATCATCGAAACAAGTTGGAGCTGGTTTTTAACTAACATTTTTGGCGAAAATCTAGTGATGTTTTCGACGAAAATTCGTTTGAAAATCCGGGCAGAAACCCTAATTTTCAGCCTTTTCCAACTTTAAAGGGTTTCTGGGGTTATATATAGACTTTTTGAAGCCAGATTAGATACACACGAATTTTGGCTGATTAGCCACGACCTTAGGGTCGATAGATAGAGTTTAGAGAGTTCGAAGATCCGTGGAGAGATCGTGACGCCATCCTTCCACCTCAAAGAGCTCGGAGCTCAAAGTTGAAGATCTAGGAGATTGAAACTTCGCCGGAGTCGTTAGAATTAGGATTTTCAGTTCTTATCTGTTCTTCCTCTGTATGATGATCTTCTTTGTTGCCTTTGATTCTTCTGTTATCGTTATGAGTAGCTGAACTTGTAGAGCTTAGATTAGATGAACCCTAAGTGACCCAAAACTGTAAAGCGGTCACGGATCGGCAGTAATTAGATTCGAAGTTCAATCAGTTTCTCTTTGCATGGTTGTTTTGTTCGTCATTGTTTATGTTTCTCTTCTGGTTGGTCGCATAGATTATGTTTATGCAAGCTAGGGTTAGTCGCTAGACAGCTTCCCTGGTTTGGTGCATAAACTTGTCTTCCTTGATCACCTAGTTTAGATTCTTGTTAAGCTGAGGATAGAAGCGAACGCTCGCCTCTCTTTAAAACATCAATTCAACCAGTTAACCTTATAATTGGAGTGTGCCTTTCGTAGGAACCGATTAGGGTTAATCTACTGCAAGAGTAACTCATAAATCATTAGTAATTGCACCAGTTAATTAAGTCGTTGCGAGAGGCGACCGTACCCGGGCGGCTAGTTAATCTTGGTAGTTAGATCGGATAGAGCGAACGTTCGCCGGTCTTAAACCTAAGGGTCAGGAGTTATGGTGGTGTATAGAAATCGATTGAATGAGAATTGAAAACCGCTGGGTCTTGTGATTGCCGTTGCCTTGGTGATCTAAAGGAGATTCGAAATCTAAGCTCGTCTATCTTCTCGTTAGTCAACCTTTTAATCTTTCTGTCTTTTATTTTCCTGCTTTTTAGATTAGAAGTCGTGGAACTCACACAACGCAGTAAGTGTTTAAACTTGAGTAATTTGCCAGCATATTTGAGTAGACAAGAAGAAGAGACCTCGAGTAGAATTCGATCTAGTCTACCTTGGTAGATTAGTTATTTGATACCGCTAAAACTGCAACATCAAATTGGCGTCGTTGCCGGGGATTCTTCTAATTGTTTGAAAGAAGAGTTGGCAAATTATTCTTCTACCTTTCCGCCTTACCATTTATTTTTCCTCCATATTTCCATGATTTACCTGGGTAGTGCTTCTTAGTTTTGATTATGCAGGATAACAGGTGGGATGACCAGTACCGAGAGTGGTACATCAATGAAGCACCAAATATTGAAGATTACCAAAAGATGTTACATCAACAACAACAACAAACGGCGAGAATTGACTCCCTCTTTGATAATATCTTTTCAATGCTACAAGGCCACCAAGAGATACACCAACAAGAGCATCGAAGAGGCGCTAGAGATAACCAAGAGATGCTTCATGAACATCAACAATGCTCGTCGAGAACCCAGTCTGCCTTGGATAATATCTCTTCAATGCTACAAGCTCATCTCGCGACGGACATCAAGCTCGAGCAACCAAAGCAGTTATTGACAGAAGACACTCAAGAGCTATTCGAAAAAGAAGATGATGATCCTATCCATGACTATTATGAGCTAGAAGAATCCTTGGCGGTGGTGGTTGATGAAGACATAAAGCCAATCCATCCTGAAGTTGAAGCCGAAGAGGAGCACATAGAGATTGAGGAGATACCCTCACCTACACTTCTGCCGAGTCAACCTGTAGAGAAGATGGAGCTCATTGACCATGCCGCGTCGCACTACCTCTTTCCTCCTCGAGTAGGAGAATTCGAGAAGAACTGGTCATCCAACCAGAACCGCGATATATTGGAGCACTACCGGCTGCATCACCCGTCTGGAGTGTTACATGGCACTCAACCGCTATCCTTGAAGAAGACGATTGACTTCAAGGAACTCCTAAGTTGGGGTCCCTAACAGGTACCGTCCGGCTCAAGGACGTTAAAAGAGAGCGCTTCGTGGGAGGCAACCCACGGCTGGAGTCCGTTTTTGAATTATTGAGTCAGTCTTTTTCGCGTTCGAGTCCGTTTCGGGGAGCCAAAGTGTCAGTCTAATTTCCTTTTGTTTTGATTTATTTTCTATTAGGTTTTTGAAAAAAAAAATCAGTTTTCAAAAAAAAAAAGTATTTTTCGGCGAAAAGTACAAAATTTTCTGAAAACTTTTGTCAATTTTGCAAACAGTGAGCTATCCGCTTTGTTTTTGTGTGTTTTCGAAGAAGTTTTCGGCGAAAACTTCTATAGTTTTCACCGAAAACTTGTGTCTGTTTTGAAAAATAGTTTCCTTTTTTCGGTCCGATTCTAACGCATACTTGATCATCCAAATCGGAGCTCTGTAGCTCCGGTTATCCCCAAAACAAGCTTTTCACGTTTTTGGCCAACTTCGTCGCTTTCCGTCCATTTTCTTGAGTCATTTCTTAAAGGTTAGCTGTTGGGTTTTCATTTTCGAATCTTTTGACATGATGATTGTTAAATTTCGACGAGTTTAATACAGGTCTACCTCATTTTGCGTGCCTGCTGTTTCGGTGTGATTTTTGCTGATCTGATTGAACTTAGATATTCTAGACTTCTCTAGGAATGCGGTGCCGTGAATTTGAAAAAAAAAAGGGAAAGGAAAAAAAGTCAAAATATTTTAAAATTTCCCCTAAACCTTCTTCTTGTCGACTTTTATTCTGTGTGGATCTGGGACACTTGTCTGGTATCCTTTTGATCTTTTTGTTGTTTTTGTTTTTGTAGGAACTTGAGTAGCTACACCGCTCCACTCCGGACTCTTCGTGCTCATCCGCTACACCGACCATCACCTTCCAGGTTCTTCGTATCTCT
The DNA here is from genome assembly GCA_034768395.1 of Linum lewisii. NCBI lineage: Eukaryota > Viridiplantae > Streptophyta > Magnoliopsida > Malpighiales > Linaceae > Linum > Linum lewisii. Next base: position 43,703,369 of record CM068302.1, read on the forward strand.
CTACTCTAGATTAGTTCTGTGAGGACACAGAACCGTTTAAGTGTGGGGTAGGATGTTAGAATTTGCCTGATCTTGCTTGCTATCTATGATTCTGTGGTTCAAATTTGAAATTTCCCTAGCATAGAATTGCTCAATTCTTGACTTGTGATGTTAAATTGACTTCAATTTTGAACAATGACGTCTAGACTGTTCCACTTAGAACCTGTAACCAACGTGTCAAACTGATATTAAATGAGTCTAGGTCAGAACAGATGATAAATCACTTCTGTAGTTCAAACTTGAATCAATTGACTTGTTAATAACAAAGCTCGATAACACAGTTCTAAGATGATAAATGCTAGCTTCTTCCATGTTTTTTCACTCCATGTTTTTTCACCTGTGATTGTGGCTTGAGATTAGATGGAAATCCAATTCGAAATCTTGTGTAAAAAGTTATAACTAGCTAGGATCAAATGGCTAAATTGTTAAATCAAGTAATAAAGTTGTGCAAATTAATGTTAAGTTCTTTAAAGTGCTGAAAATCAAAGCTAGGCAAGCCCGTTACCTAAGTGAAGTGTTCGGTTTGAGCGCTAGCATAGGCATAAATACTGTGAGCTAGGCAGGTCCAACACATAAGTGAAGTGTTTGGTATCGAGCACTAGTATGCAGTAAATAAATTGAAGGAAGAAGTTGAAACTTGAAATAAATTTTTGTTTAAATCGGTCCTAGCTAGAATATGTAACGTACAAATCTAGAAACGGATGAAGTCGAGTCGATAGCCACGTCACTCTTCCTACCTCCGCATCCACATCATGGCTAGAGCTTAAAGTCTTTTCTATTAGAATTGGTGTTATCATAGTCGGTTAATTATGATTAATTGTTTTGCCAAGAAACGAGCTTTGTTAAAACCACTACTTGAAGTGTGCAGAAATTAGTGAGATCAAAAACTTGTTTGGTTTATGTTCTTTCATGTGTAGGTTAAGTTTCTACGTGGAACAGTCTAAACCAAATTGTTAGAATTGAATCTCAGTTTAATCTCGTGTCATTTGTGAATTTGAGTGTGTTCTAGTTCAGTTTGTTTGAGGACAAGCAAAAGCTTAAGTGTGGGGTATTGATGACACTCGATTTGATGTGATTTTCATCCCCATTTAAGCGACATTTCATGCCCCTTTGATGCCATTCTGATGAATATTTGGTGAAAATGTGTTTATTATGTAATTCTAGGCTCCTAGTGCATACATTGTCCATTTATTGGCTATTTTTACCCTTTTTGTGAGCTTTTACGTTGAGCCTCTAGGTTATCACATTAGAGAGGACTCCTCACGAGTCCAGCGCTTCAAACGGGGACCAAATCGGAGTTCAAACGGAGCGGGAATCATCGAAACAAGTTGGAGCTGGTTTTTAACTAACATTTTTGGCGAAAATCTGGTGATGTTTTTGGCGAAAATTCCTTTGAAAATCCGGGCAGAAACCCTAATTTTCAGCCTTTTCCAACTTGTAAAGGGTTTATGGGGTTATATATAGACTTTTTGAAGCCAGATTAGATACACAGGAATTTTGGCTGATTAGCCATGACCTTAGGGTCGATAGATAGAGTTTAGAGAGTTTGAAGATCCGTGGAGAGATCGTGACGCCATCCTTCCACCTCGAAGAGCTCGGAGCTTAAAGTTGAAGATCCAGGAGATTGAAGCTTTGCCGGAGTCGTCATAACTAGGTTTTTTCAGTTCTTATCTGTTCTTCCTCTGTATGATGATCTTCTTTGTTGTCTTTGATTCTTTTGTTATCGTTATGAGTAGCTGAACTTGTAGAGCTTAGATTAGATGAACCCTAAGTGACCCAGGGCTTTAAAGCGGTCACGGATCGGCGGTAATTAGATTCGAAGTTCAATCAGTTTCTCTTTGCATGGTTGTTTTGTTCGTCATTGTTTATGTTTCTCTTCTGGTTGGTCGCCTAGATTATGTTTATGCAAGCTAGGGTTAGTCGCCAGACAGCTTCCCTGCTTTGGCGCATAAACTTGTCTTCCTTGATCACCTAGTTTAGATTCTTGTTGAGCTGAGGATAGAAGCGAACGCTCGCCTCTCTTTAAAACATCAATTCAACCAGTTAACCTTATAATTGGAGTGTGCCTTTCGTAGGAATCGATTAGGGTTAATCCACTGCAAGAGTAACTCATAAATCGTTAGTAATTGCACCAGTTAATTAAGTCGTTGCGAGAGGCGACCGTACCCGGGCGGCTAGTTAATCTTGGTAGTTAGATCGGATAGAGCGAACGTTCGCCGATCTTAAACCTAAGGGTCAGGAGTTATGGTGGTGTATAGAAACCGATTGAATGAGAATTGAAAACCGCTGGTCTTGTGATTGCCGTTGCCTTGGTGATCTAAGGGGGATTCGAAATCTAAGCTCGTCTATCTTCTCGTTAGTCAACCTTTTAATCTTTCTGTCTTTTATTTTCCTGCTTTTTAGATTAGAAGTCGTGGAACTCACACCACGCACTAAGTGTTTAAACTTGAGTAATTTGCCAGCATATTTGGGTAGACAAGAAGAAGAGACCTCGAGTAGAATACGATCTAGTCTACCTTGGTAGATTAGTTATTTGATACCGCTAAAACTGCAGCATCAAACATTTTGTCCGAACCACGTTAAATCCTTGTGTCCCATTACTGTAGCTTGTGTGGGTGTGTTGGTGTACAATCGATTTGCTTCCGTTCGTGGTGCAACATTTGGTATCATAGCTTTGCTTGTGGCTTTTGAGCTACGTGGTACATCTACACACATCACTCGTAGACATGACGAAGACATCTCAGTCAAGGCGTGGTCTAAAGGTTTCGAGTTGTCATATTGAAGTTGAGAAGTTTGATGGAACAAAAAACTTTGGAGTTTGGCAGGGAGAAGTCTTCAATTTGCTTGGTATGTAAGATTTTGACTTGACACTCGATAAGAAGCTCGAAGAATTGTTAGAAACAGAGTGGAGGAAGCTGAACCGTCAATGTGGAACCATCTGTTCTTGTCTTGTGAAGGATCAAAAGTATCCATTCATGAAGATCACGATGGCGAAGGATATATGAGACAAACTCGAAGCCAAATACATGCAGAAAAGTGCAGAGAACAAGCTCTACTTGAAAAAGAAACTTTTCCGCTTTGACTACAAAAAAGGTACCTCTATGGTAGACCATTTGAATGAAGTTAATAAAAGACGTTGATATCGCTAATGATGATAGAGCTTTGTTATTGCCAAATACACTACTTGAATCGTACGAATTTCTAACGACTACGTTATTGCATGGGAAAGGTGAAATTAGTTTTGATGACGTTTCAAATGCTTTAATGAATAACGAGGTATGGAAGAAGGACAAGGGATCTTATCGAGACTCGAGTTCTGACGACCTCATTGTTCGTGGAAGGACCAATTCTCGAAGGATAGGAGACTATGAAAGGTCATGGTCAAAGTCAAGAGGAAATTCGATAGAGCGTGATGCTGCAGTTTTAGTGATATCAAATAACTAATCTACAGAAGTAGACTAGATCGTATTTTACTAGAAGTCTCTTCTTCTTGTCTAATCAAATATGTTGGCAAATTACTCAAGTTTAAGCACGTTGTGCGTGGTGTGAGTTCCACGACTTCTAATCTAAAAAGCAAAGGAATTGAAAAGGAAAATATAAGCAGAAAGAATGGTCGATTGACTTAGACAGACGACAGACAAACTTAGACTTCGAATCCCCCTAAGATCATCAGAACATTGGCAATCACAAGACCAACTGTTTTCAATTCTCATTCAATCAATTTCTAAACACCACCATAACTCCTTACCCTTAGGTTTAAGACTGGCGAACGTTCGCTCTATCCGATCTAACTACCAAGATTAATTAACCGCCCGAGCTTTCGCTTCTTGCGACGGAAGAACTGGTGCAATTACTAATGATTAATGAGTTAATCTTGAAGCGGATTAACCCTAAATGGTTCCTACGAAAGTCACACTCTAATGAATAGGTTAATTGGTTGAATTGATGTTTTAAAGTGAGGCAAACGTTCGCTACTATCCTCAGCTTAACAAGAATCTAAACCAGGTGATCAAGGAAGATAAGTTTATGCGCCAAAGCAAGGAACTGTCTAGCGACTAACCCTAACTTGCACAAACCTAATCTAGGCGAATAATCGGAGAAGAAACACAGAAACAACGAAGCTAATCTAGGCGTCAACTAGACAAGAAACGCAGTAAAACAATTAAGCACAAAACAACCATGCAAGGGAAACTGATTGAACATCGAATCTATTACTGCCAATCCATGACCGCTTTAAAGCCTTGGGTCACTTAGGGTTCATCTAATCTAAGCTCAACAAGTTCAACTACTCATAACGATAACAGAAGAATCAAAGGCAACAAAGGAAATCATCATACAGAGGAAGAACAGATAAGAAGTAAAAAACCTAATTCTGACGACTCCGGCGAAGCTTCGATCTCCTGAATCTTCAACTTTAAGCTTCGAGCTCTCCGAGGTGGAAGGATGGCGTCACGATCTCTCCACGGATCTTCGAACTCTCTAAACTCTATCTATCTCTCTAGAGGTTGTCACCTCTGTATTGGAACTTTCGTTCAATGAAATAATGGATGATTCTCTCAGCTGCCGCTGCTCTGTTTAAATAGGAGTCATTAGGGTTTGTCATTTCTGTCTTGGAAAAGGTAATAGTTTTCGGCGAAAAGTTAAGAAGTTTTCGCCAAAAACTTTAGTTGAATCCTCCTGTGCGTATTTCTTCAATAGTTTTTGGCACAAACTTTTGACTTTTCGCCAAAAACTTCTTCGCGATCGGCTGTGGGTTTCTGAAGGTATTTTTGCCGAAAGCTGTGTAGTGTTTTTGGCGAAAAGATTGTGCTGGGCAGTTGGATCTTCGGTTCTGACTTTGGTTTGATTTTTTGTTCGCTCCTTGAGGTCTTGAACACGTTTGTGGTTACGTATTTGACGGCAAAAACCTGTGCTATTACAAAAACACTAGAAAACCATCAAATAGACCCAAAAAGGGCCAAAGTAACCAAATCAGTAGGAAATAGGGTAATTGAGTGAATATTTGCTATTTTACCCCTAAAACCACGTTTCAAGCAAGAAAATGTCGCTTAAATGGGGCTGAAAATCACGTCAAATCGAGTGTTATCAAATACCCCACACTTAAATGACACGAGCTTAAACTGAGATTCAATTCTAACGATTTGGTTTAGACTGTCCCACGTAGAAACTTAACCTACACATGCAAGAACATCAACCAAACAAATTATGATCTCACTAATTTCTGCACACTTCAAGTAGTAGTTTTAACAAAGCACGTTTCTTAGCAAAACAATTAATCATAATTAACCTACTACGATAACACCAATTCTAATAAAAAAGACTTTAAGCTCTAGCCATGATGTGGACGTGAAGGCAGGAAAAGTGACGTGGCTATCGACTCGACTTCATCCGCCTCTAGATCTGTACGTTACATGTTCTAGCTAGGACCGATTTAAACACAATTTATTTCAAGTTTCAACTTCTTCCTTCAATTTATTTACTGCATACTAGTGCTCGATATCAAACACTTCACTCAGGTGTTGGACTTGCCTAGCTCACAGTATTTGTGCCTATGCTAGTGCTCAACCCGAACAATTCACTTAGGTGTCGGGCTTGCCTAGCTTTACTTTCAGCACTTAAATCACTTAAAAATTAAATTGAACATTGAACTTTTCGGATTTACAACTCAAGCCCTTGATTTAATCAATTTAGCCATTTGATCATAGCTAGTTATAACTTTATACATCAGATTTCGAATTGGATTTCCGCCTAATCTCAAGCCACAATCATAGGTGATCAAATATGGAGTGAAAAACATGGGAGAAGCTAGCAGTTATCATCTTAGAACGGTGTTATCGAGCTTTGTTATTAACAAATCAATTAATTCAAATAATTCAAGTTTCAACTACCGAAGTGATTTATTATCTGTTCTGACCTAGACTCATTTAATATCAGTGCCGCCACGCTGGTTGCAGGTTCTAAGTGGAACAGTCTAGACGTCATTGTGAAAAATTGAAGTCAATTTAACATCAAAAGTCAAGAATTGAGCAATTTTATGCTAGAGAAATTTAAAATTGGACCACAGAATCACAGAAAATCCAGCAAGATCATGCATAATCCTAGCATCCTACCCCACACTTAAACCGTTATGTGCCCTCACATAACTAAACTAGAGTAGAGAGGTACGAAGAACCTGTGACGAGATGGTTGATGTAGGGGATGAACACGGAGCGTCCGGATGAGAGCGGAGTAGCTACCCAAGTTCCTACAAAACAAAAACAACAAAAAGATCAAAAGGATACCGGGACAAGTATCCCGGATCCACACAGAATAAAAGTCGAACAAAGATGGTTAAGGGAAATTTTGAAAAGTTTTTAACTCTGGTTTTTGAAAAGTTTTCAAAAATTTTCTGACTCCTTTAAAGTTCTCGCCGAAAACATTAGAAGTTTTTGGCGAAAACTACTTTGAAAAAACCCACTCAAAAAAATTAAAGTTCTCGCCGAAACTTCTTTAAAAACTCACTGACAGAAGGCTTGACTAAAATTTTCACCAAAAACCTTGAAAGTTTTTGGTGAAAACTTTTGACCTGACAGACACAGATTAAAACTGACAAAAATTAAAAGAAAAACTGACACTCTGGCTCCCCAAAAATTGACTTGAACGACGAAAAGACTGACTCAATAATTGAAAACGGACTCCAGCCATGGGTTGCCTCCCATGAAGCGCTCTCTTTTAACATCCTTGAGTCGGACGATACCTGTTAGGGACCCCAACTTAGGAGTTCCTTGAAGTTAATCGTCTTCTTCAAGGCCAGCGGTTGAATGCCATGTAGCAGTCCAGAAGGGTGATGCAGCCAGTAGTGCTCAAGTAGATCGTGGTTCTGGTTGGATGACCAGTTCTTCTCGAATTCTCCTACTGGGGGAGGAAAGAGGTAGTACGGCGTGGCATGGTCAGTGAGCTCCATCTTCTCCACTTGATGATCATCCAGAGGTTTCTCGGGATCGAGTATGTAAACTTCTAAATCCATGACCTTGTTACTTTCCACGTGCTTGTCTCTGGCTTGATCTACAGGTTGGCTCGGCGGAAGGGTAGGTAAGGGTATCTCCTCAATCTCTATGTGCTCCTCTTCGGCTTCAAGTTCAGGATGGATTGGCTCTATGTCTTCATCAACCACCACCGCCAAGGATTCTTCATCGGATGCTTCTAGCTCGCAATAGTCATGGGTGAGATTGTCATGTTCATCTTCGTACGGCTTTTGAGCATCTTCTTCCATTAGTGGATCTGGTTTCTCGAGTTCGACATCCACCGCATTACGAGCTTGCAGAGTTGAAATGAGATTATCTAAGGTAGATTGGGTTCTCGACGAGAATTGTTGATGTTCATGAGCTTGTAGAAGGGTCTCTTCGTTATCTTGGTAGTGGTGTGCAGCTTCTGGCTTTTCTTCGAAACGCTCTTGAGCATCTTCTCCCATCAATTGCTCTAGTCGCTTGAGCTCGGCGTTCCTTGCATCAGCATCTTGTAGCATTGACTGGAGTTTGTCCAAGGCGGATTGGGTGCTTGCCATCCATTGTTGATGTTCATAAGTGTGCAAATCCATCTCTTGGTAGTCTTCAATATATGGTGCTTCATTGATGTACCACCCTTGGTACTGGTCATCCCACCTGCAATCCTGCATAATCAAACCTCAAAAGCACTACCCAGGTAAATCATGGAAATATGGAGGAAAAATAAATGGTAAGGCGGAAAGGTAGAAGAATAACTTGCCAACTCTTCTTTCAAACAATATAGAAGATTCCCCGGCAACGGCGCCAATTTGATGCTGCAGTTTTAACGGTATCAAATAACTAATCTACAGAAGTAGACTAGATCGTATTTTACTCGAGGTCTCTTCATCTTGTTTACTCAAATATGTTGGTAAATTACTCAAGTTTAAGCACGTTGTGCGTGGTGTGAGTTCCACGAATTCTAATCTAAAATGCAAGGGAATTGAAAAGGAAAATAGAAGCAGAAAGATTGGTTGATTGACTTAGACAGACGACAAACAAGCTTAGACTTCGAATCCCCCTAAGATCATCAGAACATTGGCAATCACAACACCAGCGGTTTTCAATTCTCATTCAATCAATTTCTAAACACCACCATAACTCCTTACCCTTAGGTTTAAGACTAGCGAACGTTCGCTCTATCCAATCTAACTACCAAGATTAATTAACCGCCCGAGCTTTCGCTTCTTGCGACGGAAGAACTAACTGGTGCAATTACTAATGATTAATGAGTTACTCTTGAAGCGGATTAACCCTAACTGGTTCCTATGAAAGGCACACTCCAATGAATAGGTTAATTGGTTGAATTGATGTTTTAAAGTGAGGTGAACGTTCGCTACTATCCTCAACTTAACTAGAATCTAAACCAGGTGATCAAGGAAGATAAGTTTATGCGCCAAAGCAATGAACTGTCTAGCGACTAACCCTAGCTTGCACAAACCTAATCTAGGCGAACAACCGAAGAAGAAACACAGAAACAACGAAGCTAATCTAGGCGTCAACTAGACAAGAAACGCAGTAAAACAATTAAGCACAAAACAACCATGCAAGGGAAACTGATTGAACTTCGAATCTAATTACCGCCAATCTGTGACCGCTTTAAAGCCCTGGGTCACTTAGGGTTCATCTAATCTAAGTTCTACAAATTCAGCTACTCATAACAATAATAGAAGAATCAAAGACAACAAAGGAAATGATCATACAGAGGAAGAACAGATAATAACTGAAAAACCTAATTCTGACGATTTCGGCGAAGCTTCGATCTCCTGAATCTTCAACTTTAAGCTCCGAGCTCACTGAGGTGGAAGGATGGCGTCACGATCTCTCCACGGATCTTCAAACTCTCTAAACTCTATCTATGTCTCTAGAGGCTGCCGCCTCTGTATTGGAACTTTCATTCAATGAAATAATAGATGATTCTCTCAGCTATGACTGCTCTGTTTAAATAGGAGTCATTAGGGTTTGCCATTTTTGTCTTAGAAAAGGTAATAGTTTTCGGTGAAAACTTAAGAAGTTTTTGTTGAAAACTTTAGTTGAATCCTCCTGTGTGTATTTCTTCAATAGTTTTCGGCGCAGACTTTTGACTTTTCACCGAAAACTTCTTCGCGATCGGTTGTGGGTTTCTGAAGGTATTTTCGCCGAAAGCTGTGTAGTATTTTTGGCAAAAACATTATGCTGGGCAGTTGGATCTTCGGTTCTGACTCCGGTTTGATTTCTGGTTCGCTCCTTGAGGTCTTGAACACGTCCGTGGTTACGTATTTGACAGCAAAAACTTGCGCTCTTACAAAAATACTAGAAAATCATCAAATAGACCCAAAAAGGGCCAAAGTAACCAAATCGGTAGGAAATAGGGTAGTTGAGTGAATATTCGCTATTTTACCCCTAAAACCACGTTTCAAGCAAGGAAATGTCGCTTAAATGGGCTGAAAATCACGTCAAATCGAGTGTCATCAGAGCGCAAGAAGCCTATGAAAGATGAGTGTGCTTATTGCCGTAAGAAAGGCCATTGGAAGAAGTACTACCCAGTCATAAAGGAGGAGTCAAAAGCAAATGTGGCCACTGAAGATGATAGCGACAGAGATGACGCTTTGTCGGTCTCACTCTCAATTTCTCATCCTGAAGAATGGATCTTAGATTTAGCTTACTCGCACCAAATGTGTCCTAAAAAAGGAATGTTCTCTGAACTTGAAGAATTTGAAGGTGGATTTGTTTACATGGGAAACAACACCACATGCACCATAAAGGGGAATGGATTTATGAAGTTGAAGATGTTCGATTGAATTGTTCAAACACTCACTGATGTTCGATATGTCCCTAGTTTGAAGAAGTATTTGATTTCTCTTAGAGATTTGGAATACAAAGGTTATTGCATCACCATGGAAGGCAGTCAACTGAAGGTGGCCCAAGGAGTTTTGGCGGTGATGAAGGGCACTCGAAGAGCCAACTTTTACTTTCTCAAAGAGAGCACAAAATTTGGAGACGCAGCTATTGCAAACTCGGACAAGGTGGATATGTCAAAATTGTGGAATATGAGACTTGGACACACCATAGAGTAGCCGCTACCGACTTTGGTGAACCAAGGAGTGCTCAAAGGTGCAAAATCAGGAAAATTGAATTTTGTGAACATTGTGTCTACGGAAAGCATAGAAGTGTGAAGTTTGGTACTGCAATACACCGTACCAATAGTGTTTTAGATTATATTCACACTGATGTATGGGGACCAATAAAGTATGCATCATTAGGAGGAAGAAGGTGGTTCATCACTTTCATTGATGACTAGTCGAGAAGAGTTTGGACTTACCCAATGAAGCACAAAGATGAAGTCACGCGAGTCTTCCCTGAGTCGAAGAAAATGTTGGGGAACCAAACTGGACGGAAGATCAAGAAGCTGAGATTAGACAATGGCGGAGAATACAAGTGTGATCCATTTCTGGAGATATGCTGAGAAGAAGGAATTGTTCGCCACTTCACAATTCCTGGCAAACCTCAATAAAATGGAGTCGTTGAGAGAATGAATCAAACTTTGATTCAAAAGGTTAGATGTTTGGTATCTCACGCCGGTCTAACCAGAGCATTTTGGGCAAAGGCTCTCAGCTATGCAGTCCACTTGGTCAATCGATTACCTACTACAGCTACTGGTGGGAAGGCGCCTCTTGAAGTTTGGTCTGGTGAGCCGGTGAAAGACTATGACCAATTGCACATTTTTTGTTGTCCAGCTTACTATCATGTGCAAGGTTCGAAGTTAGACCCATCAGAAAAGAAGGCCAAATTCATGGGTTCTAGAATTGGTGTCAATGGGTTTCTACTTTGGTGTCTAGAGAGCAAGAAGATCGTCAATAGTTGAGATGTGGTTATTGATGAATCAGTGATGTCTTCAAAGAAAGAAGACAACATCAATGACATACCAAGTGAGGGAAAACATGTTATTTTCCCTATTGTTAAAGAAGTCATCGAGTAACAGGTGGAGGAGAATACACAAGAGGTGGAGAGTCCTCAAGAGATGAAGGAAAATTCACAAGATGTGGACAAAAATCCACAAGAAGATGAGTCTGAGTCTATCATAAAGAAAACCTAGAAGGGAGATTCAAAGATTTGCTCGGTTTGATGACATGGTGTCATATGCACTCCCAATAATTGAAGTTGTGCCCAACATTGGGCGACAATATTGATTGTTTGTTTTGGCGGCATTCACACTTGGTTTCGTGATTGGAGGAACTTTCGCCATGGTGGAGATTGTTGGAAATTGGCAAAAGTGATTGGAATTAATTTTGAAACATGAATCAAAGATTGGTTCTATGTATTGGAGGTTGTGAATGCACCAAGCATTTATTAGGTACATCGAACACATTCTCCAAGAGTGAACTTGGAGAAATGCATTTGTGTGATTCCATGTATGAGTAGTTGGAATTTATTAGGTGATTTGTGTGTACTCATCTAATAAGTGGAGTGTGTGCCTATAAAAGGCTTTGGTAGAGATAATGAATCTCATTATCCATTTGAGAGTATATAGTCTTCTTAGACATTTGTGAGTTGAGAGAAACTTTTGTAGAGATAGGAGACTCTGTGTAGGGGTGGCGATTAACCATCCGTGGATTATTTTGTCCATATCTAACTTGATCCATATTTAAATGGATCAGATATGGATCAACACTAACCGGATGGAAATTTTATTTGGATCGGATCGGATATGGATTTTGACTTTAATTCAAGTTGGATTTGGATCAGATTTGAGTAATCTATTTACACTATATTATTTACTTTTTCAACCAATCATACTCACATTACTGCTACATAAATTCATCGACTAATGAATTCGAGAAAATTAAAACAAGGCTAAGGACTTTATGCATTTTGGTCATTAAGTCACTTTCTTCAAAGTTTGTACACAGTGCTACTTTTGGTGTTAAATCAAGAAATGCCCACAATAATTTAATACAGCGACGAAAGTTTGGCGATGGTGACACAAATTCAGCAACGAAAGTTCGGCGAAATCTGCAAAAGTTCGATGACAAAAATCCAGCGACAAAATTGGTGTTGGTGATGGAAATTCGGAGATGGAAGTCTGTCAATGTCGATGGAAATACGCCAACACATTTTTTATGATGGCGGCAGAATTCCAATGACGTCGATGAAAATCCGGAGATATTGATTGAAATTTGGAGACATCGACGGAATCCCACAATAATTGTGATAGTGTGATTGGGTGGAGGTCCAATAGTGACGAAGATCAAACCTTGCTTATGAAGGAAATGTGAATATCCGCATCCAATGAAATGACTTATTAGTTAATTGGATAATTGGATAAAATCCATCCAAATAAGTCCAAATCCTAATTTGATCCATTTAAATGGATTTGGATGTCAATCCATCCACTTAAATTGGATATACATTTATATGGGATCCGATCGGATGGATCGGTTGGATATCCATGGATTTGGATAAAATTGGCACCCCTTAGTGTGTGTCCTCTTCCTACTCTTTGTAATCACTCAAGTTAGTGGATTTGTGTGATGGATGCCGCCCGCGGAGTAGGAGGAACATTTTCTCCGAACCACGTTAAATCTTTGGGTCCATTTCCTTTAGCTTGTGTGGGTGTGTTGGTGTATAATCGATTCGCTTCCGTTCGTGGCGCAACATTTGGTATCAGAGCTTTGGTTGTGTCTTTTGAGCTACGTGGTACTTCTACACACATCACTCGTAGAGATGGCGAAGACATCTCAATCAAGGCGTGGTCTAAAGGTTTCAAGTTCTCATCCTGAAGTTGAAAAGTTTGATGAAACAAAAAACTTTGGAGTTTGGCAAGGAGAAGTCTTGGATTTTCTTGGTATGCAAGATTTTGACTTGACACTCGATGAGAAGCTGAAGAATTGTTAGAGACGGAGTGGATGAATCTGAACTGTCAAGTTTGTGGAACCATCTGCTCTTGTCTTGTGAAGGATCAAAGTATCCATTCATGAAGATCACAATGGCGAAGGATTTATGGGACAAACTCGAAGCCAAATACATGAAGAAAAGTGTAGATAACAAGCTTTACTTGAAGAAGAAACTTTTCCGCTTTGACTACAAGAAAGGTACCTCTATGGTAGACTATTTGAATGATTTTAATAAAATCATTACTAATTTGCAAAATTTGGACATTGATATCGCTAATGATGATAAAACTTTGTTATTGCTAAATGTACTACCTGAATCATACGAATTTCTAATGACTACGTTATTGCATGGGAAAAGTGAAATTAGTTTTGATGACGTTTCAAATTCTTACATGAATAACGAGGTATGGAGGAAGGACAAGGGATCTTATTGAGAGTCAAGTTCTGACGCCCTCATTGTTTGTGGAAGGACCAATTCTCGAAAGAAATGAGAATATGAAAGGTCATGGTCAGAGTGAAGAGGAAATTTGGTGAAGCGCAAGAAGCCTGAGAACGATGAGTGTGCCTGAGAACGATGAGAATAAGAAAGGCCATTGGAAGAAGGATTGCCCAATCATAAAGGAGGAGTCAAAAGCAAATGTGGCCACTGAAGATGACAGCGACAAAGATGACGTTTTGTCGATCTCACTCTCAATTTCTCATCCTGAAGAATGGATCTTGGATTCGGCTTGCTCGCACCACATGTGTCCTGACAAAGGAATGTTCTCTGAGCTTGAAGAATTTGAAGGTGGATTTGTTTACATGGGAAACAACACCACATGCACAATAAAGGGGAATGGATCTATGGAATTGTTCGAACACTCACTGATGTTCGATATGTCCCTACTTTGAAGAAGCATTTGATTTCTCTTGGAGCTTTGAAAGACAAATGTTATTGCATCACCATGGAAGGCGGTTAACTCAAGGTGACCCAAGGAGTTTTGGTGGTGATGAAGGGGGCTCGAAGAGCCAACTTGTACTTTCTCAAAGAGAGCACAAATTTTGGAGAAACCGCTATTACAAACTAGAACAAGGTGGATATGTCAAAATTGTGGCATATGAGGCTTGGACACACCATAGAGTAGCCGCTACTGACTTTGGTGAACCAAGGAGTGCTTTTTTTTTTTTGAAAGAAACCAAGGAGTGCTCAAAGGTGCAAAATTGGGAAAATTTAATTTTGTGAACATTGTGTCTACGGAAAGCATAGACGTGTGAAGTTTGGTACTGCAATACACCGTACCAATGGTGTTTTAGATTATATTCACATTGATGTATAGGGACCAACAAAGCATGCATCATTGGGAGGAAGAAGGTGGTTCATCAATTTCATTGATGACTAGTCGAGAAGAGTTTGGACTTACCCAATGAATCACAAAGATGAAGTCATGCGAGTCTTCCCTGAGTCGAAGAAAACGTTGGAGAACCAAACTGGACGGAAGATCAAGAAGCTGAGATTAGACAATGGCGGAGAATACAAGTTTGATCCATTTCTGGAGATATGCCGAGAAGAAGGAATTGTTCGCCACTTCACAATTCCTGGAAAACCCTAACAAAGTGGAGTCATTGAGAGAATTAATCAAACTTTAATTCAAAAGGTTAGATGCATGGTATCTCAAGCCGGTCTAACCAGAACATTTTGGGCAAAGGCTCTCAGCTATGCAGTCCACTTCGTCAATTGATTACCCACTACGGCTACTAGTTGGAAGGCGCCTCTTGAAGTTTGGTATAGTGAGCCAGTGAAAGACTATGAGCAATTGCACATTTTTTGTTGTCCAGCTTACTATCATGTGCAAGATTCGAAGTTGGACCCACGAGAAAAGAAGACCAAATTCATGGGTTTTAGCATTGGTGTCAAGGGGATTCTACTTTGGTGTCTAGAGAGCAAGAAGATCGTCAATAGTCAAGATGTGGTCTTTGACGAATCAGTGATGTCCTCAAAGAAAGAAGACAACACCCATGACACACCAGGTTAGGGAAAACATGTTATTTTCTATACTGTTAAAGAAGTCATCGAGCAACAGGTGGAGAGTCCTGAACAGGTGCAAGAGAATTCACAAGATGTGGAGAGTCCTCAAGAGATGGAGGAAAATTCACAAGAGGTGGAGAAAAATCCACAGGAAGATGAGCCTGAGTCTATTGCAAAGAAGACCTAGAAGGGATATTTGAAGACCTGCTCGGTTTGTGACATGGTGTGATATTAACTCCCAATAATTGAAGTTGTGCCAAACATTGGGCGATAATATTGATCGTGTTTTAGCACATCCACACTTGGTTTCGTGTTTGGAGGAACTTTCGCCAAGGTGGAGATTGTTGGAAATTGGCAAAAGTGGTTGGAATTAATTTGGAAACATGAATCAAAGATTGATTCATGTATTGGAGGTTGTGAATGCACCAAGCATTCATTAGGTACATGGTACACATTCTCAAACAGTGAACTTGGGGAAATGCATTTGTGTGGTTCCATGTAATAGTGGTTGGATTTATTAGGTGATTTGAATCTACTCATCTAATTAGTGGAGTGTGTGCAATAAAAGGCTTTGGTAGAGATCATCAATCTCATCATCCATTTGAGAGTATGTAGTCTTCTTAGACAATTGTGAGTTGAGAGAAACTCTTGTAGAGATAGGAGAGTGTGTGTCCGCTTCCTACTCTTTGTAATCACTCAAGTTAGTGTATTTGTGTGATGGTTGTCGCCCGTGGAGTAGGAGGAACATTTTCTCCAAACCACGTTAAATCCTTGTGTCTCTTTCCTTTAGCTTGTGTGGGTGTGTTGGTGTACAATTAATTTTCTTTCGTTCGTGGCGCAACAAAAGAAAGCTCAACTGATGTACTATTCTGGGATTAATTTAAACAAACAAATTTGTCCACCGAAAGCTTGAGATGTACCAAAACCACCATCACAAGATTCTTTTATCATGTGTTTAGCGACCCGACTCCGGTTAACTAGTTGGTTCTGAATTATTATTTTTTCTTTAAATCTGTTATTTCAAAAATTACTTGAATGAATTAATTAAAGACAATTAATTCATTGAGAATTCAATTCGTGTCGATGTTGGAGTCCGAGTTTCGAGCTACGAAATTGTGGTTGTGTCAGGGCTCGGTTTTCCCACTCCATATTAGATAAGGAAAATCGAGGTTTTCGGTTCACGGCTTAGCTATTCTTGTGTGGCTCGGATTCAGTCCTTCGTTCGGCATTCGAATCCGACATTAGGCTTGCAGCGGTCCAGCTTCATTGTGTATCGGACCAGCATCAGACATGGGCAACTCCGCATCAGCCTTATGGCCCAGCATCAAGATCAGCTCGGTCATAGCTGGTCCAACACTCAGCATTAGTCCAACATCAGGGTCTCAAATCAACATCAGTAAGCTTATTGGGTTAGTACTCGATCTGGTCTCGACACCCTGCTCGGCATCAACATCTGACTCGGTAATTCTCGGCATCAACATCAGATTTCTTGGTCCTTGGTCGGGCATCGGCTGGCTCTCGGCATCGGTCGGTGTGGCCTCCAACATTAGCATTCCCAACACCAAACATCTGTTCCTTAGCATTTGTCCGTCATCCTCTTCGTGCTTGGTCATACTCTAAGTCCACATACACATTGATCTTGACCTTGAAGCTATTTTCATGCCTTCATGTCCATGGCTTCTCCAATTCTGTCCAAGGGACGACGGGTGCATCATTCCCATCTTCTTGTGAAGAATTCGACCTTGAATCCGGATCTACAAAATCATCATAAAAATGGGTTAAGTTATCAACATTGAAAGTGGCACTCACACTGTATGAATGATGACACTAGATTTATAGTGTTTATCTTCCCATATTAAACTACATTTACACCTATTAATGCAATTATGATGAGTATTTGGTGTAAATGTGTTAACTAAGTGATTCTCGGCTCCAAGTGCGTACATTATCCATATTTTTTCTATTTTCACCTTGTTTGTGAGTTTTTTTGTTGAGCCTCCAGGTTACCATATTATAGAGGACCCTATCATGAGTCCAGCGCTTCAAACAGGGACCAAATCAAAGTTCAAACGGAGCGGGAATCATCGAAACAAGATTCTGCCCATGTCACAAGTTCTACCTGAGAGTTCTCGGCGAGAACTTGGCCATTTTCCCCGAGAGCATATTTTAGAAGAGCCCAACCCTCTTCAACATTACTCAAAAGGATTTCTCAGTGAGAACTTCAGTATTCTCGCCGAGAACTTTCCCTTTTCCAGCTTCAACGCAGAAACGGATCAGTTTCAGCCCTATTTAAGCAACCCTTCAGCCCCTGATTCAAGAAATCCGATTTTCAGACCTTCTACACACATAGGAGAGAGTTTAGAGAGTTTCTTGGAGTTCCCGGAGATATTCTGACATGATCTTTCCATACCAGAGGTGCTCGGAGCTAGGAGTGACGATTTCTCGAGATTGATGCTTCGCGGAATCTCAGAATTAGGTTTTTCAGATTTCCTCTGTTCTTCCTTTATATGATGAATTCTCTTGTTGTCTTTGATTCTCTTATTTCAAACATGAGTAGCTAAACTTGTTAAGATTATATTAGATGAACCCTAAGTGACCTGGGGCTTCAGATAGTTTCTTATTCATAATTGGTTTGTTCTTAATCTGTGTTTCTTTTATAGTTTGATCACCTAGATTATTTTCTTGTTAAAATAAGGATAGTTGGTGAACGTCTGTCTTGTTTTAGAATATCAAATCAATTAATTAAAATATTCAATGGATTATTCCTTTCGTATGAACCATTTAGGGTTAATCCGTTTCAATAACAGCTCATTAAAATCAATCAGGTGCACCAATTAGTTATCCATTGCAGAAGTGAACGCACGGATGGTTAATTAATCTTCATAGCTAGTTCGATAGAGTGAACGTTCGCGAACTTAGACCTAAGGGTAAGGAGCTTTGATGGTGTCTAAGAACTGAATGAATTAGGATTGAAAGTCATCGGTTTTGTGATCGCCAATGTCCTCGTAATCTTAGGGGGATTCGAGTCTAAGCTTTTGTCTGTCTTTCATTAAACAACTTCAATCAATCAATTTGTCTTTTAATTCAATTTTGATTTCCTCGCATAATAGTCTAGAAGTCGTGGAACTCACACCATGCAACTTGTTTAAACCTGAATTTTAGCCTACTTCTTTGAGTAAACAGTTAGAAGAAACCCGTGGATTACGATCTATCTTATTTTTGTGAGATATTATTTGATACCCTGTTCTGCACGTTATCAATGAATCAGGTAAATCAACAGTAGAAGCATTATTGTTGATCCATTGCAAAATCGTGAAGGGTCCTTCTCCTCGTGATAGCAACTTGGATTCCTTTGCTCGGGAAATCGCTCCTTTCTGAAGTGAATCCACACTTGGTCACCAGGTTGGAACACCTTCTCCTTTCGGCCTTGGTTGGCATTCTTTATGTATTGAGCGGTTCGTCGCTCGATGTTTTCCCTTGCCTTCTCATGTAATTTCTTCACATATATACTCAGCCTTATTCTTCCCATCTGCATCCAAGAACTCATGAACAGAAAAAGGGTGAAAGGTTCAATGGGGTTAAGGGATTAAACTCATAAAGAAGCTCAAAGGGTGAGTACTTAGTGGCAGAATGAACATCACGATTATAAGCAAACTCCACCTGGGGCAAAAAATCCTCCCAAGTCATAATATTTGACTTAATTATGTACCTAAGTAATAGAGACAAGCATCTATTAACTATTTCAATTTGATCATCGGTTTGAGGGTGGCAATTAGTAGAAAACAGCAACTTAGTTCCATGTTTACTCCAAAGAATCTTCTAAAAATAACTATGGAACTTCGAATCCCTGTACGACACTATGGTCTTGGCCACACCATGCAATCTTACGACTTCTCTAAAGAATAAACTAGCAACATATGAAGCATCATCAGTTTTATGACAAGGTATGAAGTGAGCCATCTTAGAAAATCTATCCAGGACCACAAAAATTGAATCTCTACCCTTCATAGTCTTAGGCAATCCTAGCACAAAATCCATAGAAATATCAATCCAAGGACTGGAAGGAATGGGTAAAGGCGTGTATAACACGTGTGGTTGGACATGGGACTTAGCTAGTTGGTAGGTTGCACATTGAGCTATGCACTTCTTCATATCATGGCGCATGCGTGGCCAGTATAAGTGTTCTTTCAATCACGCCAAAGTCTTGGAAACTCCCAAGTGTCGCATCATGCCCACTCTGTGGACTTCTCAAACCAAAACAGTCCTACAAGATGTGTTAGGCAAACAAAGTTTGTTCTCTCGATACAATTACTCATCTTGCTTATAGAATCTACCAAATCCTCCCCTGTCACATCTCTCACAAACATCTCTGAAGTCAGCATCGTTAGTGTATAAATCCTTAATGTACTAACTTCCAATGAATTTAGTACTAAGGGTCAAAATCAATGCATACCTTTGAGATAAGGTATCAACCACTATGTTCTCCTTACCTTTCTTGTATTGGATGACATAGGGAAAGGTGTAACATCCCGTTATCGGTTAAGTCTTTTGCAAAGGGTCGGAATTGGGTTGACTGGTTCAAGGAAGTAGAACAGTGAGGTTGATCAGAGTTGTCTTTGGAAGTTTCAGGACGTCGCAGTTCAGTAATTTGGGCTTAGCTCACTCGTTTGATGTCCAAACGATGCACCGTCAGAATATGTGGTTTCATAATTAAAAGACCTATAAAGGCCATTACAAGCCATGTAATGGTCGTAGTATTCTGGGAGACAATGGGTGTAACACCCGCCCCGAATTGACTCAGGTAAACCCATGGTCGAACCGGTTAAGAGTATCACTCAAAGATACAGTAATAAAAATTAAAGAAAGGAGAAACAACTTTGAAATCGAAATAAAACTTAAAATAAGCGTAAGTCGGAAGCGGCTCCATTATTCAAAATCCATACTTATTACAAAGACACAATTCAAACCAAGATTCCTTTACAAATTTGAAGCTCAAAACAAACTGATACAAAAAAGATCTCAACCCGAAATAGTCAACATAAATCCAAAAGATGGTCAACTCCTGGTCCAAGCCTCCGAAGATCTTCTCCACGCCAACAACACATCGGCACTCGACACAAAAATGAAGCACCTGAACTTTAACTCACTCACTCTAACCACGTGAACCTGAAAAGAGAAACTAGGGGGAGATCAATTTCCTATGGAAATTGAGTGAACCACTGGGTCTAACTATGCGCCGAACCAATCCAAAAGAAGCGATACAAAACTCCTCACGAAACAATAAAAATGGAATCAAAATGAACCTTTACCGGTTTTAATTCCCTAAAACAGTCTAGGTGATCATACAGGTGCAGTTCACAGTTCAACATTCTCAATCCACAATAATATATAACCAGGCATTGTCATACATACAGTTCAACATCAGATACATCAAACACGCAGTTCAACATCACATCACAAGTCATCTCGCATTAAACATCAAAACACACACCCACACACATTCACATACACCACACTTCTTATTTCAGTGAGTTATCAGGCATCCTTAGGCAGTGTAGGTTATCACCCAAGTACAACTCTCCACTTCAACAATTCACAATTCAAAGCGTCATCACTATCATAAATCATTCAACATCAATCCACATCTTAGCACAAAAACACAGTTCAGTTCACAGATCAATCCAACACAGTCCACAACACATCACATATCGGCTCACAAACTCAACCAGCACAACACACACACGCACACATCAATGCACACTTCATTTATCTAGGTGAGTTAATTAGGCGCCATAAGGAGTTGTTCCCCCGCTACCCCCGTCGGCCATCACATCATCCAGACGCATCCATATAGGATCCTTCCCCGAAGGAGTATAACAACAGACGCATCCATATAGGATCCTTCCATGAAAAAGAACAACAACCGACCTGGTAACCCAACCAAGGATTCACCCTAGTGAATCGGACTCAATCTCAACTAGTATTTTTGGTGGGGTAACGTTGGCTCCTTCCGGTTCTATCATTTAAATACCATTTAATGCAACACAACAATCACACTCATCCACAAAACAATTCCATTCAACCACAAATTCATTTCACAATTCTGTATCCCAATTCCATTCAACCAATTCTACGTACCAAATCCACTTCACAATTCCATTCAACCAATTAAACGCACCAATTCCAAATTACAATTCCACACTAACCACAACCGACAACAATAGGTACAGTCATAGAAATTCAACCCATCCCATCCCATCCTATCTCACATTTCTAACTCGAGTTTATTAGCCGTCATTCTTTGTCCCAATCCCCACAACACACATCAATCAGCACAATCATCATACAACAATCGCAAGACAGTTATCCAATTTTACTCTCATAGGTTCATGCAAAACCTAATTCCATTCTATGTCGAGTTCCAGCTCCTCAAATTACTCATAATGTCCTATCGCCGCTAAGCCAATCACAGCCACATAACTCAAGCACACTTTGGAGAAGAACTCTCATTACTAGCCACCTAGTCAACCATACATTTACACAAGTCAATCATACATACCGACAAGTCGATCGTTCATTCAAACCAGTCACTCAACACCACATAACAGCAATCTTCACAACAACATCCATTTACCGTTTCAACTTCCTAGTTCGAGCATTCCTAAATGTAACTAAATAATCCATCTAATTCCACATATTTCATTTAATTCAATTTCTAGCCACAATCCATCCAATTCTGACAACCTCATTCCCCTCAATCATTACCCAAATCACATTCAAGACTCCAACCTTATTACAATAACCACCTGACACGTTATCAACCACTGTCACGCATAGCATCACTTTCACTCATATCAACCACACGACACCATTTCACCATAACATCGATTTCACTCAATACAACACATAGCATCAACTCATCCAGTATCAAGTTTACATTTACAATTCATTTCAATCAACATCCCACAGATCACAAACAGTTTAAGGGTAAACGGCTAGCTCACCGGCCACCCCCACTTGCAAGTACAGGGATAGCCATGTCATGAGTCTTAGGGTTACCCTCCTGTTCTTCCTTCATATGACGACCCCACATTGGCAGGGCCATCTACCTGTTCATCATTAATAGGGCGACCCCACATTGACAGTACCACCCTCCTGCAACCACAACTGACAACAATAAGGAATATATATAAATTCACAAGATCGCCCAAAACCCATCATTCCTAGCACTCACTTCTAATTCTGATCCGTTTATCATGCATATTTACCATTTATCCCAATCCCATCAGCAAGCATTACATTAAACGATTATCAATCAACAATCAACAATCATCAACAATCAATCATATAACAATTGCCATCTTTTACTCTCCTCCAATTTCATGCAATACCTAATTTATCTAGGTCATAATTTAACTCCTCACATCAACCATCACTACCTATCGTACGCTAAACCCTCACCTGAAAAGAAGACGAGGCTCTATAACAACTTCTAGAACTCGAACAACCAAGCTCTCCTTCTCCAAAAACGTATCTTCTTCCTTCTGACACTGATAGCGCCTCACTCCGAAGTATGAAGAACCAAGATGTTCGATTTCTTCCTCTCGTCTCCACGAACGCATAGCAAGAAACAGATCACCAATCAGACCTCTGTAGCTCCCGAAATCAAGGTTTGAAGCTTGAGAAAGTTTGGTTCGTCAAAGGGGTTTTCGGGGAAAAGAGAGAGAGAAGTTGAGGATTTCCGACAAAAACCCATTTTTTTTATAGTCAGGCCATGATACACGGACATGTATCATGATCTGCCAACTTCGACGAATTTTCACGTACTCGCTTGTAACTTCAATCCGACTCGAATATAAACGTCCCAAAATTCGATGGGGCCTCAAGAACATTGTTTCCCATGTCTCAATCATCAAAAATCGAGTTTCAAATCGTTCGGTTGGGCGGGGATGTTACAAGTCTCCACAACTTCAAAAGATTTCGTCCTCGAAATCACAACCCAACTCATCCTAGCGATGCAACCCAAAATTTGCAGCAAAACGCAGCAGCTTAAGCACCACATCACTTACCCGAAACTCACTCTTAACGGCTCTAGCAACACGCACACTTCCTAACACACTTCACCTACACGAACTCAAACTTCCACCTAACATACACGCACAACCGAACACCTAAGGCACAACACGCCACAGGAGCACAACCAAAACACACAACTCCACAAGGCAAGAAACTACTTAGCTAATCCCTTCGGCTAGAACCTTACACCCTTCGAACACGCTACACACCTTAACCAAAATCCAGATGGAGTTCTGCACTCCCAACCACTCTCAACCTACTAGCTACTACCCCCAAACCACCCGAGCACTAGTTAAACATCTAAAATCTATCGTTACATAAACCTTCCTCAATCTGATCTTTAAAACACAAGCAAACTTTTTAAAATGGCGAAACTTTAACAAATTCCTTTTCAATCCACTCAAAATCAAAATTCAAGTTCCTCTGTTTAAAATAAACTTGTAAAACCTTTAAAATCAAACTCATAAAACCAAACTCTATTTTAGTTTAAAATACTCAAATGCTCTCAAATCCCTAAACACTAGTACCATTGAAAACACTCACCAACTTTTGAAATAAGAACATTTGAACAAAATGAAACCACAGAATCCCATGTCTCGACTTCGAAAAGGTAAAAGAAATTTCAAACTCCTTTCAAATCAACCAAGAACCCAAGAAAACAATTTACCACTCCCAAAACCAAAATTAGTAAGACCCAACTCTATCTCAGTTAAAATACCAAATCATTAAAACGCCCTTCAAATCTGCTACACCAATTACTCAAAGAACTAATACCAAAACTCGACACTAATATCACATTGACAGAACAGACCAAGAATTACTCATTCCCCAAAAGCTCAAATCCTTAAATCCTTCTAACATTTCCAACATGGAACGAAAATAAAAATAAAAACTCACTTGATAGATTAAAAATCACATTCAAACGACAGTTGAAAACAAGCAGGACAAAATTTTCACAAATAAAAACCTTCTCTTAAACTTTCATATCAACAAACAAGATAGGTTCCTGTAACAATCCCTGACTCCTCTCCTCAATCGACTTCTAACCCTCTCACAAAAGACACATCTAAAACTTCCTCCCCAAACTAGCATCCTAACCTCTGTTCTATTTCTAAAGGTTAAGCAACTCTCCTAACCCGACACTCTATTCTCACCCAACCCCTGCACAGCACTACAACTTCTCATCCCATGACTTTCTTTGTGGCTTAGGAGGACCAAGAACAAAACAAATCCAGTCGACAACTTTTGAAATCACTTTCGTTCTTCAAAACTCACTTTTATTTTCAAAATCCCAACCTGATTAAAACGTTTGAAAACCCCCGGAATACCAGTACTGCATCGATGTTCCGTTCTTTCCATTAAGAGGGTAGCTAATCCCTTAGAAGAAAGAATAGTTCACCTATGCAGCAGAGAAAACCAAGCTCTAATACCACTTGTAATACCCGCCCCGAATCAACCCGGGTAAACCTGTGGTCGAACCGATTAAGAGTATCACTCGAAGATATAGCAATAAAAAGAAAGGAGAAACAACTTTGAAATCAAAATAAAACTTAAAACAAGCGTAAGTCGGAAGCGCCTCCATTATTCAAAATCCAAACTTATTACAAAGACACAATTCAAACCAAGATTCCTTTGCAAATTCAAAGCTCAAAACAAACTGATACAAAAAGATCCCAACCCGAAATAGTCAACATAAATCCAAAAGATGGTCAACTCCTGGTCCAACACATTGGCACTCGACACACAAATGAAGCACATGAACTTAACTCACTCACTCTAACCACGCGAACCTGAAAAGAGAAACTGGGGGAGATCAATTTCCTATTGAAATTGAGTGAACCCACTAGGTCTAACTATGCGTCGAACCTATCCAAAAGAAGTGATTCTAAACTCCTCACGTAACAATGGAATCAGACTCATCGTTTACCGGTTTTAATTCCCTAAAACCGTCTAGGTGATTATATAGGTGCAGTTCACGATTCAACATTCTCAATCCACAATAATATATAACCAGACATCATCATGCATACAGTTCAACATCAGATACATCAAACATGTAGTTCAACATCACATCACAAGTCCTCTCGCATTCACCATCAAAACACACACCCACACCCACACACATTCACATACACATACACCACACTTCTTATTTTAGTTACTAAGTGAGTTATCAGGCATCCTTAGGCAGTTTAGGTTATCACCCAAGTACAGCTCACCACTTCAGCAATTCACAATTCAAAGCGTTATCACTATCATAAATCATTCAACATCATTTCACATCTCAGCACAACAACACAGTTCAGTTCACAGATCAATCCAACACAGTCCACAACACATCACATATCGGCTCACAAACTCAACCAGCACAACACACACACACACAGATCAATGCACACTTCATTTATCTAGGTCAGTTAATTAGGCGCCATAAGGAGTTGTTCCCCCACTGGCTATCATATCATCCAGATGCATCCATATAGGAACCTTCCCTGAAGGAGTATACCAACAGACGCATCCATATAAGATCCTTCCACGAAGGAGAACAACAACCGACCTTGGTAACCCAACCAAGGTTTCACCCCAGTGAATCAGACTCAATCTCAACCAATATTTCAGGTGGGATAACGTTGGCTCCTTCCGGTTCTATCATTTAAATACCATTTAATGCAACACAACAATCACACTCATCCACAAAACAATCCCATCAACCACAAATCCATTTCAAAATTATATATCCCAATTCCTTATACCTATTTCCATTCAACAAATTCCATGTACCAAATCCACTTGACAATTCCATTCAACCAATTCCACGTACCAATTCCATATTACAATTCCACACTAACCACAACCGACAAGAATAGGTACAGTCACAGAAATTCAACTCATCCCATCCCATCCTATCACACATTTCTAACTTGAGTTTATTAGCCGTCATTCTTCGTCCCAATCCCCACAACACACATCAATCAGCACAATCATCATACAACAGTCGCAAGACAGTTAGCCAGTTTTACTCTCATAGGTTCATGCAAGACCTAATTCCATTCTATGTTGAGTTCCAGCTCCTCACATTACTCATAGTGTCCTATCAACGCTAAGCCAATCACAGCCACATAACTCAAGCACACTTTGGAAAAGAACTCTCATTACTAGCCACCTAGTCAACCATACATTTACACAAGTCAATCATACATACCGACAAGTCGATCATTCATTCAAATCAGTCACTCAACACCACATAATAGCAATCTTCACAACAACATCCATTTACCATTTCAACTTCCTAGTTCGAGCATTCTAAATTTAACTAAATAATCCATCTAATTCCACGTATTTCATTTAATTCAATTCCTAGCCACAATCCATCCAATTCTGATATCCTCATTCCCCTCAATCTTTTTTTTTACTTAGATAGCTCCGCGAGGAGAATCAAGATAGTAAGCAGTAAATTAGCTACAATCTACCCAGGGTGTGAGGACTACCGTCAGCACCCCTGGGAGATAACTAAGAGCCAAACTCGCCACAGAATGGACGGCTCTGTTTGCTAAATGGCGGACCGTGAGCACCTTGAAACCTGGACTGCTGCTCAACAACCAGCAGACTTCCTGAATGATGATTCCTCCTTTGGCTCTTGCGCCGTCTTGCTCCCGAATTGCTTATGAAACAAATTCCGCATCACCTTCGAAATCCACCTGGAAAAGACTGGCAGAAACATACCATGCAACCGCATCTATACAAGCTAATAGTTCAAGCAGGAAAGGATATGAAATACCTGGGTAAAGAGTCCCGAACCATGCCACATGAAGAGTGTAGGACCCATCCTGTGGCCCCACCAACAGGTACATGTACTGCTCCATCAATGTTAACCTTTAGGCGTTGCTGTAGAGGAGGCGTCCACGAGAGCTGTCGACTAGGTAAGGGAGTAAGCGGGGGAAGTAGACGAGTACTGGGCGGTGGATAGAAGAGTGGTAATTCGGTAAGGTGTGAGGAAAATTGCCCAAATAGAGCCTCAATCCGGAATTGAGCATGATTAAAAACCACATGATTTCTACCCTTCCAAACCGTGCACCATGCCAGAATCCAAATTGGGGCCAGGTTAGATTGATATTGAATAACGGATCTCCAGTAGATTGCGAAATGTGTGTTAATGAACGTGGGTGGCACTAGCCTGGCCATCCTATAAAAGGCAAGGGAAATCGGGCACTCAAATAACAGGTGCTCTATGGATTCCTTTGCCGAGTGACATACCGGGCAAATTGTGAGCGTAACAATGTCCCGGGAGACTAAACACTCCATGGTTGGAACAATTCTGCGCAACAGACACCATAGGAAAAATTTCAATTTTGGTTGAACAGGAATTCCCCATGATGAGAGCCATAATGCAGCATCCTGCGGGTTGACAATGGACTTGCGCGGTTTCTTGGGTTTTTTAGTCGGTAGGCCAACTCATAACCCGATGAAGTGGAATAGGCCCCTGAATCTGCGCAATGCCATACAAGGGAGTCAGGATACAGCGTCAGGGGTAGAGGTAATCAAAATATATCAAGGACGGATGACTTGGTAAAGTGAGCGAGTAGTTGAGAACGGTCCCATCGCCCATTTCCAATGAAACCGGAGATGGATAAGGGACCGGTATAAGGGCCCGCATAGCGTAAGGTGGGTGCCATTGGTCTCTCTCTCGGGATCCAGTTGACTCTTAAGGGATGCAGAAGAAAACCGGAGCCGATTTGCCATCGAAGACCTTGTTTCAATAATTGAAGGCCATGAAGCAGACTTTGAAATCCATGAGAGGGACGGGAACCCGCTCGTGCTTGAAGAATGGTCTTGCCATTGAAGTACTTGGCACATAGTACCCTTGATAGCAGCAGGTCAGGTTGTTGTAGGATACGCCAACACTGTTTTGCTAGTAAGGCTTGATTAAGTAGAATAAAGTCTTTGAAGTCTAATCCCCCTGAATGTGTGGGTAAGGATAAGCGGGACCATGAAATCCAATGTTATTTTTTACTGGTGCCCACCTGTCCCCACTGGTGAACGTGTCGTTGTGATGCGTTCAACCAAATAAACTACTAATGCTAAGAAAAAGCTATAGCAGACTATATTCCGAGGGCCTTCGATGATTGACTACTCTGAGAACTAGCAAGATACTCGAAAGTAAACACGTTGTGCGTGGTGTGAGTTCCACGACTTCTATCTCTAAGAAATGCAGAGAAATCAAAACAAATTAAACTAAAGCAGATCGGGAATTAGGGTTTGAGAACAAGGATGACAGACGAACTTAGACTTTGAATCCCCCTTCGTTCCCCAGAGCATTGGCAATCAACAGATCAGCGGATTTCAATTCTCATTCAATCAATTACTAAGACACCACCATAACTCCTTACCCTTAGGTTTAAGACCGGCGAACGTTCGCTCTATCTGTTCTAACTACCAAGATTAACTAGCCGCCCGGGTACGGTCGCCTCTCGCAACGACTTAATTAATTGGTGTAATTACTAATGATTAATGAGTTATTCTTGCAGTGAATTAACCCTAACAGGTTCCTATGAAAGGCACGCTCCAATTATAAGGTTAATTGTTCAATTTGATGTTCTAAAGTAAGGCGAGCGTTCGCTTCTATCCTTAGCTTAACAAGAATCTAATCTAGGTGATCAATCCAGAAAAGAAACATGAACAATGAAGAACAAATTAAACATGAATGAGAAACTGATTGAACTTCGAATCTAATCACCGCCGATCCGTGACCGCTTTAAAGCCCTGGGTCACTTAGGGTTCATCTAGTCTAAGGTCTAACGAGTTTAGCTACTCATGATCATTACAAAAGAAACAAAGACAAAGAAAGAGTTCATCATTCAAAGGAAGAACAGAAAGGAATCTGAAAAACCTAATTTAGACGACTCTGACAGACTTCGACCTTCGGTAGATTACACTCCTAGCTCCGGTTGGCCTAGATGGAAGGGATGGCGTCACGATCTCTATCCGGCTCTTCGAACTCCAACTCTTCGCTCCAGAACTTGAGAGGATTCTCTGAATTATGATCTCGAAAAGTTGTATTATGATTAATTATGATTGTTTTTTTCTTTGTTTGGGCCGCCGGGTTAAGTATTTATACTTAACCCTAATCAGCCGGATTCCTCTTATTATTTTCGCCGAAATTCTTAAGGAATTTTCGGCGAAAATTCCTTTGTGAATGAAGGCTCCGCCGGCTGATCTCTCTGCCTTGTATTTTCGGACCGAACACTTAATTGGTTTCGCCGAAAATTCCTTTGACTCGGCACCAGTTGATTTGCACTATTATTTTCGCCGAAGATGTAAGCTTATTTTCGCCGAATGTGTAAGTGTGAATGGGCAGACTTTCGGTTTTACTTGATCGGCTCCTTGGATCGATTCCGGTTTGATTCCTCGAGGTTCCAACGCCTTAGACACGTCCATGGCTACTCTATTTGACGGCAAAAACCTGTGCTAACACAAAAACACTAGAAAACCATCAAATAGACCCGAAACGGGCCAAGGTAACACAAATGGCACGAGATAGGGCAATCGATTGAATATTCGTTATTCTACCCCAAAAACCATGATTTAAGAAAAGAAATGTCGCTTAAATGAGGCTGATAATCACGTCAAATCGAGTGTCATCACCCACCAAAATTTTTCCATGAGGCCATTCAGACGGTAACATAATTGATCCGGAAACCGGTAACATGTCATGACGTAAACAGGAAGACCAGCAATGAAAGATTTAAGGAATGTGTACACACCAGCGGGAGATAAGCACTGTCGTTTCGAACTGCTGAGACGCATTGAGACTTGGTCTTCTACAAATTGGAAAGTTTCCTGCTTGGATCGTAGCACAATACACGGTAGTCCAAGATACCTGTTTTGGATCAAAAATAGAGACGCCCAGCGTTCGTAGAAATTTTGATTGCTTACTTTTTGGTTTATTATGTCTAAAAAGTGCTGCTGACTTAGATAGGTTCACCTTGTGTCCGCTCATGTTCTCGTAGGTCTTAAGAAGACATGTTAAGTTGTGAATTGAGGTGCGTGTTGCCTTTATAAATATGATGGTGTCATCAGCGAACATTAGATGAGAAATTTTAGGGCATCAGCTATTTAGTCTGGTACCGCTTAGTGATTTTGAGCTGATTGCCTCTTGCTCATTCATTACCCAAATCACATTCAAGACTCCAACCTAATTACAATAACCACCTGACACGCTATCAACCACCGTCACGCATAGCATCACTTTCACTCATATCAACCACACGACACCAATTCACCATAACATCAATTTTACTCAACACAACACATAGCATTAAATCATCTAATATCACGTTTACATTTACAATTCATTTCAATCAACATTCCACATATCACAAACAGTTTAAGGGTAAATGGCTAGCTCACCAACCACCCTCACCTGCAAGTACAGGGATAGTCATGTCGTAAGTCTTAGGAGAAGTGAAATAACAAATCTTTGATCGATCTCTATCAAATTACATTACATCAGGTGGGGCAATGCAGGCTCCTCAGCTTCTAAAAATTCTCATGCAAAAAACAATACACGTAAAACAAGCAATCTCATCTCAGATTCCTCATTCGACGTATCACCAATTCCACCTTTACTCATCCACATTCCTCAGTTTCATAACTCATCACAATTCCACAATTTCATCATCCATAATTCTACGAGGTGTTAACTTTATTGGTACCTAACGTTTGGAAGAAATCTCATTTTGGTACACATCATTTCAAAAATTTCATTTCAGTCATTATCGTTTCAGAAAATTTCGAAATGGTATTTCCGTCCAATTTTTCTGTTAAGTGATGACGTGGCAGCTGAGTCACACATCCCAGTCAGCAAAAATAATAATAAAATAATAATTTTATTATTTTAAATTAATGATTATCTTTTTATTAAAATAATTAATGTTTTAATTAAAAAATATAAAAAATATTTTTTGCCCATTTTTTTCCCTATCCTCCCACTTAAAAATACATATATATCTAAACGTTTCAGGGTTTCAGTACTAACGTTTCGCCACTTTTTCATTTGGGTACTTTTTGTTTACAGATATGAGTTTTTTAATACTTTTTGTTTGTAGATTTAAGTTTTTTTGTATTTTTTCACATTCGACCCTCCTTCTTCTCCCCTTTGCTTCCTGTCTTCCGTCTCCCCTATGCTTCCTCCTACTTTCTTCATTTGTCTCTCCTCTGAATGTTCCTTATACCTCCTCCCTCTGCCACTCCTCTCTTCCTACTTTCCTTTGTCTTCCTTTCTATGTCCTCCCTCCTCTCTTCCTCCTCCCCCCCTCCTCCTTATAAACTTAGATCTGAGCTTTTTAGTAGGATGGGGGAAGGGAGAAGAGAGGAGGAAGGAGAGGTGGAAACAGAGGGAAGGATGGAGAGGGGAGAGGCAAAAGGAGGACGTAAGAGAAAGCAGAGTGGTGAAGGGAGGAAGAATAGGAGAGAAGAGAGAGAGGAAAGCCGGAGGAAGAAGGAAGCAGAGGAGAAAAAGGAGGGTAGAAGGGTTGGAGGTGGAAAAAGTACTAAAAAACTCAGATCTACAAACAAGAAGTACCAAAATGAAAAAGTGGTGAAACGTTTTGATATATATGTATTTTCGAGGTGGGAGGAGAGAGTAGAGGGGGAGAGGAAAAAAAATTGGAAAAAATATTTTTTATTTTCTCATTAAAAAAGTAATTATATTAATAAAACATAAAATTGTAATATTAAATTAATGAAATTATTATTTTATTAATATTTTAGCTGACTAGGATGTGTGACTTAGCTGCCACGTCAGCACTTAACAGAAAATTTGGGCGGAGTTGGATGGAAATACTGTTTTGGAATTTTATGAAACGATAATGACTGAAATGAAATTTTTGAAACGATGTGTATCAAAATGAAATCTGCCCAAACATAAAGTACCAAAAAAGTTAACACCATATAATTCTACAATAATTTTCATCGATTCACAACCATTTCCATCATTCTACAGTTTCAAGTTAGTCAACAAAACCCAAAGGTGAATGGTAGCCTTACTAGTCACCCTATCTATAGTAGAAAGGGATACACTGGTAGTTTCGACTTTCTAGTGAGTGTTTAGGATCACCCACATGTCATCTAGGATGATCCTTCATTGGGATCATCCTCCAACAACCACATATATGACAGAACAAAAGTATATCACAATAGAACAAAAATCACATTTCTCCTAGCTCTCCCATCTGTCTAGTTTCTAACCATTTCAATTAACTCAAGAACACATCACGCACCACACCACAATAATCAAT
Source organism: Linum lewisii (assembly GCA_034768395.1). NCBI lineage: Eukaryota > Viridiplantae > Streptophyta > Magnoliopsida > Malpighiales > Linaceae > Linum > Linum lewisii. The sequence goes on from CM068302.1 coordinate 43,735,680, forward strand.
TATCACAATTTTGACCAACAATCACGACAAGTCAATCAACGCCAACCAAATAATTATTTCAGTTCAATTTCATGCAATCCTATATTACCATTTTAAGTCGAGTTGTAATTCCTCGAGTGACAACCATAACATACAGACGCATGACCCTCATCTTAGCCAAGTTTTACAACTCTTAATCCTGCTTGAGAAGATTTGTCTCGTTCTTTGGTTTCACTGGTTCATCATTTGGAGATCAAACAAATAAGTTATGACCAAATACCAAACTAGAAACCGCCAGTGACTAATCTGTCATTTTCTCAGACATGAGGGCCAATTCCCAGAACCAGACTTCCAATTCCTCCCATCTAACAAGTTAGTCCAGAGACTTTCTCTAGAAGGCCAGCTTCCTCAGGGGTGACAACGAGTCACCTTCTTCACCCATTTTCCCCGACGATTAGCTGTTGTCACAGGCGAGTTTCAGCTAACAACGGCGACCTCCAGGACATATGGAACACGGAGGCATCAACCAAGACTCTCACATCGCTTAAAACATCCCCGATTCCTTCTTCCTCGATGTGCTCCACGCTCGCAATGGTCATCACCGCCGCCACCATCGTTCCTCCTTCTTTTAAATCAGCGTCACCGGTAATGTAGCTGAAGGCAACTCTTATGGCCGTTCAACCCAGAGCCGCCAAGCCTCCGTTCCCTCTTTGCGTAGCGATTTCTGTGTTATAATTCCGCAAAAACCCTTTTCCTCTTTTGCTTTAGTCGACAGAAATAAGGCCAGTGGCCAAACTTCAATTGGACTGCCAAGCCCAATGGCTTCAGGGGGCTTCCGGTTAAGCTGACTAGCGGTGGTCTGGTTGAACTCCGGGCCGAAACAAAACTCAGGCCACTTTGCAATAAGGGCTGGACTAGCTGTGTTCTGGTTCCACTTTTTGATTATCAATAATTGCCTTGTACGACAAATCTTGCAACTTTCCACATGTGGGAAAGTTGGTATTATACGCCTGAGTAAAGATTCTGCAATTTGTAGGGAGGGAAATGCACAAGAAAAGTATGCTTGCTTGGACGCTGATCCAAGTAAAAAAACACAAAAGGTGATGTCACACATTCTTGCAGCAGAAGATAATCTGCTGCAATTGTTATCCTTATCCTTCACCTTATTTCCTCTTAAACAAACCAAAAAACAACACATCAAGTTGTACAAAAAGCATTTACAATACCATAGAAGAAAAAGATCTCTTCTATAAAGGTCAAGCTGTTGAGGAGCTTTTTTCACTTTTGCAACCATGTTTACCCAGGGCGTGAAACTGCACATTCATAACAATCACGTAAGAACTTTGTACATCAGCATTTTGGAACATTTTTTGTTTTTGTTTTTACGATTCATAGGAATTTAGGTTGCTTCTTATGGTGCTGTGTTCCCAAGCAGGTGCTTCTGGAAAATGGGATACTAAAGCTTACAATATCAAAGCCACAGGGAATAGTCACTCAAATTACCTACAAAGGCATCAACAACTTGCTTGAACAACGAAATGATGAGATAGACAGAGGGTAGCTCATCTCAGATTGCATTTTTGGTCAATTTCGAGAAGTGGGTTTTGCCTAAATGTCTTCATGTTTGTAGGTATTGGGACCTTGTTTGGAGCAAAGAAGGGAGCACTGGAACAAAAGGAACTCAGGAAAGGTAATATGGTAAAGGAAAAAGAAAAAAGAATTTCTTTTCATATTCTTCTTCCTTAATTCCTCAGTGATTTCATTATAACTATTGCAGAATTAGCGGGACTAAGTTCAGTGTCATAGTGGAAAATGAGGAACAAGTAGAAGTCTCATTTGCAAGAACATGGGATCCTTCTCTAGAAGGCCAGCTTCCTTCTCTGAACATAGACAAGAGGTATAGCTACTAATTCTACTTCCAAAAAAATGAAACTGCAGATTGAGTCACAGCATCATCGTCCAATGAAACAATGGAAATGCAGGTTCATAATGCTTCGAAACTCATCAGGATTCTACTCTTACGCGATTTTCGAGCACTTGCCTGAATGGACCCCTTTCCACCTCCCACAAGTGAGGATTGTGTTCAAGCTAAATAAAGACAAGTAGGCCATTTTTTTTACTTACTACTACTTTGCTAGTTGGGTCAGCAGTTGAATGGAAGAATATAATTGAAAAATGAAATGGAGAGAACAGGTTCCATTACATGGCTGTGGGAGATACCAGACAGAGGTTCATGCCACTACCAGATGACAGACTACCAGAGAGATGCAGGGAACTGGATTTTCCTGAAGCTGTGTTACTTGTCAACCCTGTGGAGCCTGAATTTAAAGGACAGGTACACTTACCTTCCAATAAATCTTTTTGCTTGTTTTCCTTGTATAAGCTCCAATAGCAGCAGAGTAATTAATAAAATAGAATCCTGATGATGTTTGGATGAATTGGTTCAGGTGGATGACAAGTATCAGTACTCGTGCGAAAACAAGGATCTTAAAGTTCACGGATGGATATGCTCCAATCCAGCGGTAGGATTCTGGCAGATTACACCTAGCAATGAGTTCAGAACAGGTGGACTGGTGAAACAGAACCTCACATCTCATGTTGGTCCAATCAATCTCGCTGTGAGTTAAAACAAATGGACAATTATTACGGAAAATTAATGTATTAAACATTAAAGAATACAACAAAGTGAATGAAAGGGTTGGTTAAAATTTTGGACAGATGTTTTTGAGTGCTCACTATGCTGGTGATGAAATGGTCCTGAAACTGAAACCAGGGGAGCCATGGAAGAAAGTCCTTGGCCCTGTCTTTATGTATTTCAACACTACGGCTGATGGAGGAAATGATCCGATACATTCCTCCTTGTGGGAAGATGCCAAGCAACAGGTGACTGATTCGGTAACTTGTTAGGATGATTATTATGTGACTAAAAGGCAAAAGAAACTAGAAAGGTTGGCTAATATTACATATTATATGAATTGTCCTCCAGATGAAGGTTGAGGTTGAAAGCTGGCCTTATAACTTCCCTGCTTCTGAGGACTTTCCGAAAGCAGATCAACGTGGACGAATCAGTGGGAGATTCTTAATCCATGACAGGCATGCCTGCATATATGCAACCTTTATTTGTTATCCTTGCTGTTCATTTCCCTCAAATAGTAACTGAAATGTATGTATATTGTGTGTTAGTAAAACAATTGTGCCTGGAAGTGGCGGGTATGTGGGATTGGCAGCACCTGGAGAGGTAGGATCTTGGCAGACCGATGGTAAGGTGAAGATTTATTTTGATGTGTCATTGTGATTTGTATTCAGAATAAAGGTGTACCAGTTTGGAGACAAAATAGAGTGTTATCTTGGTCATGAGATGGATGTAAAATGTAAACAGGGGTACCAGTTTTGGACAGAAGCAAATGCACAAGGTAACTTCTCCATCAGCAACATCCGACCTGGGGAATACAATCTCTATGCATGGATTCCAGGCTTTATTGGAGATTACAAATCTAATTCTCTCATTACCATAGCTCCAGGTTCTGTTTCTGAAATGAACCAACAAATTTCTGAAATGAACCACTGTTCCAAACTGAATCTCTTATGATTGTTTATGCCAGGCAGTGATATGAACATGGGAGATGTTGTGTACCAACCTCTCAGAGATGGACCTACACTGTGGGAGATTGGATTTCCTGACAGATCTGCAGCTGGATTCTATGTACCTGAACCTGATCCTGTCTATGCCAACAAACTTATTGTAGACAGGTCAGTCAAACACAAATAACATGGCTGCCTTGTATATTATTCATTTTTAATTGTTCTATCTTGGTATGCAACAGGTTCAGACAATATGGATTGTGGGATAGATATACAGAATTGTACCCAAAAGAGGATTTGGTGTACACTGTTGGGAAGAGTGATTGGACCAAAGATTGGTTCTTCGCCCATGTTCCCAGGTTTTTTTTCTCTGTCCTTATAATAATAGAATTTATTGTAGGCAGTGAGTAGGCTAGCGAGCTAGTCCCAGAAAACAAATTAAGCCATGTTATGCCATGTCGTTTCAGGAAAACAGACAAGGGGCAGTACGAACCAACAACATGGCAAATCAAGTTTAAGCTGGACAATAAGAGTAATGGTGATGAAGATAACAACTATAAGCTTCGAATTGCCATTGCCACTGCTCATATTGCGGAATTACAGGTTCATTTATTTATTTGGTGGACCAGAATATATATTAATGTCTTTGTATATCCTAGTGATTGATTAAATAGATGCATGTTTTAACCCGATTTTGGTATTTGTAATGTATTTGAAAGGTCCGAGTCAACAATCCAGATATGGCAAGGTCGGCGTTATTCACGACAGGAGTGGTAGGACACAACAACGCGATAGCAAGGCATGGAATCCATGGTCTTTACAGGCTTTACAATGTTGATGTTCCGACTTCTTTGCTTCTTCATGGAGGAGATGAAGTTAACAACACATTCTACTTCACTCAGACTCAAACAAAGGCTCCTTCTTATGCTCCCTTCGAGGGCCCCTTTCAAGGCTTTATGTACGATTACATTCGTCTCGAATCACCACTCCAGTAATATGTCATCAATTTGCTACATGATGTTTTTCTCATCCTACCCTATCCAAGATTGTAGCGTAATAATTTGTAGTCCCAAAATTGGATGGATACCATTCAACTTAAACTGTAATTGATTCAATGTTTGATTGCTAGCTATTTCATTACATTGCATACCTTTTGTTCGGCCACTTCATGATTACTCTACTTTGGTAACCCGCTCCTATATACTGTTATTATATTTAGACTCGAAAAAGTATGTCCTAATATTTGTAAGGCCTAATACCCTCTTATGTCACGAATTATTTGGTTATTACTCGCATATATACTACTTATTGCCCATCTTTATGGGGTCATCAACTATTGGATTGTGAGTTTCGTGTATCACGCCGTTAATTTTCCAGCTTTTTCCGTCCAATAATGTTAAGTGATATGGCGTAGCACACTGATGTGGCTGTTTTAGTGCATACGTGACTATTTTGAACCGGCCAACTCATGATTTTAGATTACAACCACCCAACCAACCCTATCCGTTTCGAACCACCCACCAACTTTTCGATTTCCGAAGCAAGCCCCACATCCTCTTTTCCGACGACGAGGGTTACGACTCTGTTCTCTTCACCGTCACCCAAACTGAAACCCTAGACTTCCACAAGCTCACCTCTTTCGGCCCCAACGACGTCGTATTGGTCCAGCCCCTCCTACCCAAACTCCCTCCCCCATATCTGAAACCCGACGGCACTCTCACGCTCCTCGCCGTCAAGGTCACCTTCTTCCCGAAATCCAGTGAAATCTCTATCGGATTCGAATTCCACCTCTACCCTCAGCCGCTTCTTCAATCCAACTTTGGTGATCGATTCACCGCCACTCCACCTCCATTTCTCTTCCGTACAGTTCATCAACATTCTCAACTCCTTCCAATCGCAGGCCAACATCTGCGATTCTCCGCCCTCGGATGTGGAGCGCATGCTCTCCGATGAAGATTGGAAGCAGCAAACGGTGATTGAGAAGATTGTGGATGTGAGGGTGTTGGTGTCTCCGTTCTTCTTTTGGGGAACCACGTACGGGCAGAGAAAGTTCGTGAAGTAGAGAAGGTCCGATAGTTGGCGATAATCGGGCATAGGAAGGTCGAGAATGAGAAGAGAAGGTGATGGGTGGTTCGAAACAGATATGTTAGGGGGTTTCAGAACAAAAAAAATGAAAAATCCATTTTGTAATCTAAAATCATGAGTTGGCCGGTTCAAGATGGCCACGTATGCACTAAAACAGCCACATCAGCTACACCAGGTCACTTAACATTCTTGGATGGAAAACGCTAGAAAATTAACGGCTTGTTACGCAAAACTCAGAATCCAATAGTTGATGACGCCAGAAAGATAGGCAATAGGTGGTATATACGTGAGTAATAACCTAATAACCAAATAGTTTGTGACATCTGAGAGGGGTTGGTTACTTAAATGATCACTAAACTTTGACCAAATAACCCGGTGGTCATTGTTCTTCAAAAAATTCCCTAGCACTCATATAACTTTGGCCGATTATCCTAGAGGTCACTGTTAGCTACGGACATCCATAATTTCGTTAGTTTGCCTATGTGGACTCACCACATAGACTGCCACATAAGACAAGTCTGCCATGTCACTTTTTTGTTAACCCAAAACCATTTAACCAACCAAAACCCAACCCAAATCCGAAACACCCACCCAAATACCAAACCAAATCTTATCCTTTCCTCCTTCTCTTTCCTTCTTCTCTTTCCTCCTTCCTCTTTCCTCCTTTCTCTTTCTCCTCCTCTCCTTCACCACAACCACCGCCACCTTCACTTCCAACCGCCGCCGCGGAGCCGCCGCCGTCTCCATTTTCTCAGATCTACTCGTGAATAGGAGAGGAGAGATCAGAGGAGGAGGAAGCAGCTGAGTATGGTAGAGGAGTGAGAGATTTGAATATCTTGGAGGAACTGTTGGATTAGATTCAGATGATGAGGAGGAAGAAGAAGGAAGGAAGAAGGAAGGGGTTGTGGGTATATGAGAGAAGAAGAAGGGGTTGTGGGTATATGAGAGAAGAAGAAGGGGTTGTGGATATATGGAGGCGGCGGAGGAGGCATCTCGGTGGCGGCGGCTCTCCGCGGTAGCGGCTCTTGGTGGCGGCGGTTGGAAGTGAAGGTGGCGGTGGTTGTGGTGAAGGAGAGGAGGAGAAAGAGAAAGGAGGAAAGAGGAAGGAGGAAAGAGAAGAAGGAAAGAGAAGGAGGAAAGGATAAGATTTGGTTTGGTATTTGGGTGGGTGTTTGGGATTTGGGTTGGGTTTTGGTTGGTTAAATGGTTTTGGGTTAACAAAAAAGTGACATAGCAGACTTGTCTTATGTGGTAGTCCATGTGGTGAGTCCACATAGGCAAACTAATGGAATTATGGATGTCCATAGCTAACAGTGACCTCTAGGATAATCGGCCAAAGTTATATGAGTGCTAGGAAATTTTTTTAAGAACAGTGACCACCGGGTTATTTGGTCAAAGTTTAGTGATCATTTAAGTAACCAACCCCATCTGAGGGTATTAGGCCTATTTTTAAAAGGCTCTAACTTCTTAAGATCTGGTGTAACAAACTCAGAAAAAAGGATCAAAGAAAATGATAGTGAAAAACAGGCAAAATTTGTTAACTAGGAAAGAGTTATGCCCTAGAAAATGATTTATCAATAGAAATCCATCAGGAAATTTGCTATTGGAAACAAAGAAATAGACACAAATGGCTGGAATTTGGTGATAAAAATACAAAACTTTTTCATCAATCAGTTGCCCAACAAAGAAGGAAGAACTAGGTTTCAACGTTAGAGGACAAGGATGGGGTAGCTCATTGTAACCAGCAGAAGCTAGGTACAATTGCCCTTCTTCCCCCGTCTGATCTTTCAGTTATCATGAATGAAATTTCGGAGGACAAGCAAGTAACAAGTCAAATGAATAATCAACTCACGGCATGGGTAACAGATACCGAGATTAAGGAGGCATTATTTTCAATTGGCGGCGATAAAGCACCAGTCCGGATGGATTCACAGGAGCTTTTTTCCAAGCTTATTGGGATATTGTTGGAAAAGATGTCACTAATGCGATCGCCCTTTTCTTCAGATCGGGTATAATGCTAGGAGAAATAAACTATACGTGGGTTTCATTGCTACCAAAGAAAGATGAAGTCAAAAGTATGAAAGATTTACGACCAATCGGACTTTGCACGGTTATATACAAATCAATCACTAAGATCCTTGTGACAAGACTTGGAAAAATCCTTCCGAGTATTATTAGCATGAACCAAAACAGATTTGTGCAAGGGAGAGTAATCTCTGAGAATACTCTCATCGCTCACGAAGTTATGCACTATTTGGCAAACAGAACTACATATCTCTCAAGTTTCATGGCATTAAAGATAGATATGGAAATTGTTTATGACTGAATTGAATGGCCTTTTCTTTTTGCTTTATTGAGGAGATTCAAATTTAGAAAGGTGGATTGGATGGATATCCGAATGTCTTATTAAAGCTAAGTTAACAATTATCCTAAACGGGCAACCTTTTGACTACTTCTCACCCACTAGGGGTCTCAGACAAGGAGATCCTCTTTCCCGACTCCTCTTTGCTATTTGTTCAGAAGGGCTTTCTCTTATTATCAACAAAACAATCCTTCTAAGAAATTGGAAGGTCTGAAGTTTAATAATAGAAGCCCAACTCTTACACACCTTATGTTCGATGATGGTACATATTTGTTCCTCGGTGTTTCAGATGTATGTATAATGAATCTCGTAGATATCTTCGAATTTTATCAGTTGTACAGTGGACAAAAGATTAATTTAGCTAAGTCTGCTGTTACTTTCTGCAAAGGTACTCCAGATCCATCTAGAGCCAGATGGAGTGCAATGTTGGGTATTGCAATCTCTAACAATCAAGACATTTACCTTGGTCTTCCATCTGTCTTAAAACGTTCCAAGACGGAAACATTTAGATTTCTAGAGGATATTGTTATTAAAAGAAAAAACTTTTGGAAGGGGAAATGGTTATCTCCCGCGGCGATGGAGGTCCTCATTTCCTCTGTTCTTATGGCTCTCCCGATGTATGCAATGGCTTCTTTCCTTATACCCAAAGAGAACATCAAGAAACTAAACCAGATTATTGGTGATTTCTGGTGGGGTAAGGTGGAAGACAAGAAGAAAATGCATTGGGTTTCCTGGGATAAATTGTGTCTGCCCAAAGAGGAGGGTGGTTTGGGTTTTAAAGATTTATAGACTTTTAATCATGCACTGCTGGCCAAGCAAACATGGAGAATATTACAAGACCCTCAATTATTAGTTGCTAAAATCTATAAAGCAAAATAGTACCCGAATTCGTCCTTATTAAATGCTGGCAAGGGCTCTAACTCCTCTTGGGGTTGGAGAGGCATTCTTAAAGGTAGGGACATTATCAACATTGGACATAGATGGCAAGTTGGAAATGGGATGCATATTAATACTTTCTTCAATCATTGGATCCTCTCACACCCCCCTTCCTCCCCTGTTTTGGAATTGAAGGATTCAATTTGTGATATTCCCTTTTCAGTGTCCGGCCTCATTTCTAATGGCTGCTGGGACGAGAACAAGATTAGAAGTATATTTAAAAAGGATTCGGTTATTCAAATTCTCTCTATTCCAATTCCAAGGAGACAAGTGATGGATAAAATGATTTGGCAATATACAGCCTCTGGTGAGTATTCTGTCCAATCCGGTTATGAGGTCGCAAAGGAAATTAAGACGGGTCCCCCACAACTAGAACCAACTGATGTAGTTGACTCGAATGTCTGGAAAGACCTTTGGAAAATCTCAATTGAACCTAAATTTCATTTCTTCTTATGGAGAATCATGAAACGTTCTCTCCCTGTGAAAACTGAGCTTAATTATAGAGGGATGGAATTACCGCGTTCTGCCCTGTTTGTTGGGATGTAGAGGAAACGATTGAACATCTTTTTTTTCGATTGTATTCTTGCCATTAAGGTGGCTAGGCTTTGCAATTTACCAATAAATATGTATAAGGGCCCTTCCTTTGTTTATTGGTGGAGGGAAATTGTTAAAGAGCCTATGAGTTTAAGAGTGTCTTTCATTATTTTTTGGTGGAGAATTTCGAAATCAAGAAATTTAGTGGTATTCAGATCTATTCAGGATTTTCCTGAAAAAATAACTGATCAGTTCTTGTTTCAACTCCAAGAGCAGCTAGATAATTTTCCTCATGACAAGAAAACCCAAGTGGATAAGTCCATTAATATAAGAAAAATAAATGTTTCGTTGTGTAAAGGAACGATGACTGTTAATACGGTTTGGGTTCAAGTTGATGGTGCCACTACTCAGAATATAGGTGGTGTTATTGGTTTTATTATTAGAAGCTTGAATGGATTGCATATTTTTTCGGGGGGAGATGCTTTAATGGAATCACAGATCCCTTTACTATTGAATGTCTAGCTATTCGAGAAGCTATCTTTTGGTGTTTGGAAACAAATCTTAAAAGCATAGTGATAGAGGGGGATGCAGAACAAGTTAAGAACAAAGTAGCTCATGGAAAGGTCTTGCACTCCTCTGCTGGGGCAATAATCCACGAAATCAGAAAACCGATTAATGAACTTGTTTTTATCGACTCTAATACTATTCCGAGGGCCCAAAATAGCACTGCTCACGGTCTTGCCAAAGAAGCTTTGACTTTTTTACCGTTCTTTTCTGGTTTGTTAAATTTAAGACCTATTGGCTAAGTATTTTGTTGGTGGTCAACTTTCCACCCCTCCCCTCCCCTTCCCCTTCCCCTTTTGTTTTTTCCTTTTATTTTTATTTTTTATCTCCTAGGTTGGCTCACGGTCTACGATATCTCTTCGGGAGATGTCCTGAAAAAAAAATTTAAATCAATTTTCAAAATAATTAATGGAATTGATTTATGAAAGTTATGTTTATAGGATCACGTTGTTTGCACCTACATGTATACACGTCACATGTCGCCACGTGTACACTTAGGTAATAGATTTAATTTCTTGACATCATGTCATCAATAGAATGTGACTAGGATAGGCGTTAGTCGAACCATGTCATTTTCCATCATATTTTGGAAGAAATGGTTTTCGTGAAACATATTTTACAGTTAGGTGACACCCGATGAATGAAAAAAAAATTGGTGGTCAGAGTGACTAGTTTTAAAAAGTTTAATGGTATTAGTTGTATTTAAGTCTTACAATAACAACATAAGATAAGTCAAAATATATCTCTAAAATAAACTACACGTTTTAAAAAAAAAAAACTAAAGAAAAATAAGATTTTATTGTCATTTGCATTAACATAACTAAACTCTCTATACTATTTGTTGATTGCACGAAAGATTTTGTAGTAATCAATTCTTGGTTGTTATTGTATGTGTGTGTGTTCTCCTACTCTAACAGGGATAATCATTAAGGGACAATTAGGTTGTTAACCACAATCCAAAATTGTAGATCCAGATTTAAGAACAAAATAAGTAGCAAAGTTAAAACTAACTATAGAGTATCACCCAAACTTTCACGTAGATCAGTCTAAATCCATATAAACCATCAAGTTTGAAATAAATATAATCATACCTAATATTGACTAAAACATATTAATAATATTAAAATTACTACCATTTTGGTTGAATTAGGTTTATAAACATAATAGAACCTATATTTTTTTCATATAGAAAAACAATAGGAAAACTAGGGAAACGGATTGGTCCCAAAACTTTTCTGTTTGGAACCGGATCCCAAACCACCAGAGGGGTTTAAAACAGTGAATATGCGAAAACTGTTAAACCTAATTAATTTATCCCTAGGCTCATCGTCTCCTTCAACTGTCGCCGAACGGAGCTGCTACTATCACTCCCTGTCGCCGAGCTGGATCCAAACTGAGCTTTTGCCATCTCCTTCTCTGCGTCTTACCTCACGCTGCTCTCGCTACCTCCGTCCCCCTTGTCGCCGGCCAGTCAAATAGAGAGATGGATTTGTCATCATCTTCTTCCCTCGGCCTTCTTCCCCTGCTATCGATCACGGAGCTCCTCCGCCCACCTCTCGCATGAAGCCGAACTGGAGATCGACCGCCTACTACCCCTGTCGTCGACATTTACCTCCATGGCGCCTCCTTCAACCTTGTCATCGGCAGTCAAATCGAGATCTAATTTTAGTCATCATCTTCATTCTCTCAAAGCCAAATTCAGAGACTGATTGAGTTTGAAGGCAAAATAGAGTTGCAAGGTTATTAATGATGCCATCGACGGTTGGCTCGGCTGGGTGGAAGCAATAACAAAAGAAAAACAATAGAATAGGTTTGAAGATGATGACTGGTTTGCAACTTGTATAAACTTTAATGACTTATTTGAGCATTTATAAAAATTTGATGATAGTTACTATAGGATGCTGCTGGCGGCTAATTTTTGTTGCGGTTTTCTGCTATGTTTCGGTTTATAAAAAAAAAAATTTTGAGACTGAGGCTATGTTTTCTGTACCTATTGCTGGTGTTGGTATTTAGTTAACTCGAGTGGTTAATTAGTTAACGCGAGAGATAATTAGTTAATCGATTAGATAAACTAGTTAATCGATTAGATAACTAGGTTAACTCGATTCGATAACATAGTTAACTCGATTAGATAACTAGTATTGGTTAATAGTTAACTCGATTAGTATATTAATCATGTTGTTAATAGTTAACAACAAAATTTAATCAATTGTTGATAACAAGTGAGTAAAAATTGGGAATGCTGTTAATAGTTAACCCGATTAGATAATAGTCAAAACTTGGTAACTAGTTAACTCGATTGGATAATCGTTAACTAATTTTGAATACTAATTATTAACTAAAATTTTTGTTATAGTTAACAAATTGATTAATAGTTAAACTCAAATGGTTAAATAGTTAACAATTGGTAAACTAGTTAACTTGATTAGATAACATGTTAACTAGAGAATTAGTTAACTATTATATAGGTTAACTAGTTAACTATTATCAATAAAAAAAATCTTGTTAACAAGTTTTAGTAAAAATCAAGTTAAACTCAGGTTAACTTGTCCTCACCGAAAAAAAAAGTCACCGAAAGTTTTGGTCGGTCTCCGAGAGTTCGCCGGAAAAAGTCACCAGAAAACATGTTAATTAATAGATAACTGTTACATAACCAAATTAACTAGCTAAATCACGATATAAATAAAAAAAAATCTGCTAATATGTTAAAAGGCCTCCTATACACAAATCTAGCCAAATTTTTCATGAATATGTAGTTTTAGCCACTTCTTTTTGATGAACACTATCTTAGACCAAACCTTTAATTTATTGAGACAAATTACATTGTTGTCAAATTGACCGTTAGTTTTTTTAACACGTTAATGACGTGACAAATGGTGCCTCATGGCATAAATTTGCTGGTGATCAAATGCCAAACTGAGGCCGCAACATTCAAAATATTATCATATATAATTATATATATATATTATTTATTTATATGATTCTCATCAAAATCTGAAAGCAAAATAAAGAAAATAAAATTATGATAAAAAATCAATGGTCTTCTCCGAGTGGCCGAGACCCCAATAGCTCCCAAGCTTTCTGTCTGTGTTCCACTTTCCGGACTCTACGCAATCTTCTCACGATTTGGCTCTCTATTTTATTGGTGAACACCAATCACGATGATAGATACGAACAAGTTCTTATCTCTCACAGCTTTTTTTTTTGAAAGTGAAACGCTTCTCTATTAATTTGTCTTTGCACCGTACATCGAGGTTCGGAGGACCTAATTCCACCCACGTCCGGTGGTAGTGTCCCCCGCCTTGTTTGATTTGCAACCCTTCTGAATGGAAATTAAGATTCTGACGATAAACTTGAGGACATGGGGGGGGGGGGCATGCATGAACTGAAGGTTTCTAGTTTATAGATCCAGGGTTCCGTAACATTCCATGGCCAACGGTTTACCGGTCTCGGTTATTGTTGATGATCCTCAAGCAATCGGAGTGAATCAGCAATGGTATGGGAGACGAAGCTGCAAACAATGTGGCTTCTGAATGGTACGTGCTCAGAGGCAATGGGTAGGCGCTCGGAAGCGTCCTGATCGACCGTCGCAAACGAATCCGTCGGAGTTGGGTAACAACTACTTGAAAGCCGCATTGGGATTACACTCTGGAAAGAGCCATCACAGTAAACTTTTATGTGGTTATGCGGAGGATTGTTTTTATAGTACGGGGGTGGTGGATCTAGGCCGAGACGAAAGCTGAATTAGAGGTGGTCGGGTGACGGGCGTCCGGTGATGGTGCACCAATCTGTTGTATCATGGGCTATTGCCTCGGCGGTTGTGGAAGTATTGGCTTGGTTCCTGAAGAATAAGAGCGTTTCGGGCTTTCCAAATGTTCCAGCACGTTGACTGCAATCCTTCTCATTCCATCGGGTCCCGGGGCGTCTTGCAGCTTGAAAACCATTTGCAAAAGAAATAGAAGGGTCAAGGAGGGTTTGTGGAAGGGCAAGTATCGGACCGACTTTCTGGCCGAATCACAGAAGAAGATTATCAGTGTAGGGTCGTTTCTTCATGGTAGTTGCGATATGGCAGATCGGGTTTGGGGAGCATTGCCTTCTTGGGCAGGTTGCTTTGTGTTGAAAGGTTCCCTTAACGCATCTCCACAAGAAAAACCTGATTTTTGGAGGAATGAGAAAGATTCCAGAGCCAGTTTCCATGCCTTCGGTTTATAGCCCTTGGCTCTGTTGGGGTGCCCGTGTTACTATTTTGACTTTTCCTGTCGGCTGGTAAGCTTGATTTGACTAGTGAAACGCCCCCGTCTGTGTTAAGTCGATTTCATTCGTCTTAGAGGTCTGGGGGGCCTGTATTGAATGGTGGAGATAATATGAGTGAGATCTTCGTTGCACGTTCGTTCCTATATTCTCAGTATCCCTCCGCCTGGGGTTGTCAATGATCCAGTTGTTTACTGGTCTTCGTTACTCTGATTCGCTCACAATTTTGTGGAGTGGGATACTTGGGATTCCAAGGATCCTTAGAAATCAGAGTAGATAACCGTTTTTCGATTGCTCTGATGGTCTCCAAGGTCCAAGATTGTCTGGCTCACACACGGCTTGCCCTTATCCTCTCAACAGTTGCAATTCGGTGATTTATCCCGGCACAAGTCCACCGTAAAGGCTGTAACCCTAGATTTCTTTCGCCGCGAAAACTTCGACCAACATCTCCAGAGTCGACGCCAACACCGAGTTTTCGTCGCCCCGACCATATTCCAGGCTCGAATTCAAATATATCCTAGCCGAAACCCGAGGCACGATAACATCCTCTCGACTGGTTCTTGAGGAGGGTATGAACTTCATAACGGTATCTCGGTGATGACTCGAATCCACAACACGCAAGTGAATTGACTAAGATCAGAGCTTTTCTAGAATTGAGCACGATGACAGAAGGACAGATGTCATCGTCGGATCTATTTTGTCCAATTTGTCGAGAGAACAGAGCTTCATCGAAATTCCCAAATTTTGATTTTAAGGGTTGAGGAAAACCAAGGGATTTACCATCCTCTTTGCCAAGTATATCTTTTAGGATTATTGATTATGAATCATCGAACATTATTATTATGGCCTCGGTGCTTTGGGGGGGTGGTGGCAGCGACAAGGAAGCGTGGTGGGTGGGGCTGGGCGGCGGCGCCAAGGAAGCAGTTAGTGTGGGGTGATGGTGACCTCAATTGCTGGAGATAATGAATTGTGGGTTGTGTGTGTTTAATTTTTATATAATTTTTAAAATTTGATGTGGGCAGAACCGTAACACATCAGCTAAATCTAATTTTAGTGGCTCAAATTTATGGTTACATCTAATTTTAGTGGCAAATTTATGCTTAACCTTGGGTATGATAAGTTACAGAAATTATCAAAAAGGCTAGTTTCGGTTTTTTAATAGAAGTGGTCTTCTAGAACTGACATATTCATGAAAGGTTGGCTAAATTTGTGTATTAGACATAAGTAAATAGTAAATTAATGGTTAATACTAGTTAAAATTTATCTGTCGAAAAAAAGTCGACGAGAAAAATCGTTGGAAAAATGTGTCAAGAAAAAAAAGGTCACCGGAAAGTGGTCGGCGTCGGTGACGGGTGCCGACTCAGTCGCCGGGATAGTGTTGGATACTGTAACTTATAGAAAATAATATATTTAAATAAAAATAATAATAAAATATTTAATATTAAATATAATAATTAATTTTGTTGTAAATGTCCTAAATACCCCGACAAATATGGATCATTAGAATTGGGTCAAATGGTCATACTAGATATAATGGTTTGTTGAACATAGGGTTTGGAACTTTCCAAAACAGGAACTCCTGGATCAGGTTCCGCTTCCGAAAATAGTGAGGATTATACGAATAAAGATTAAAAAAAACATAAATAATATTATCTATTATACTTGTAATAATCTACCAATTATTAGGCTCAATCACTAGTTTAAAATCTATTATATTCAATGCCAAATATCTTTGTAAGCTACTTTAGGACTGAACATAAACTATTGCAACCTTGACATCAACCAATCTTCTTAATCTCTCTGAATAAAATAAAACTATAAAATCTCTTAAAAACTAATCCTACTTCAGCAACTATAAGCATTGAACTGGCAATTTGGAGTGAACAGTCACAATCCCAAAATCATAGATCCATACTTTGAAAAATCTACCCTATATACTAAGGATTTTAAGATTAGTACCAAATCCAGCTTCCTAACTTTGGACTTTAACCAATAGAAATATGTTATTTTAATTACTTATATATTAATAATTTTTTTTACTTTAATTCAGCTAAACCCAAATCCAGTTTCTTTAATTAACCTAAAACCACGTTCTCAAACAGTTTCTTTAGTTTTTTTTATCATGGTGTCCCCAATGATGGAGAGGGACCATAGATCGGTTGCACATCTAACAAAAGAAAGGAGGAAAAAAACCTTACCTAAAAATAGAAGGGCGGGGCGGTTGGGGGTTGTTAAACGTTAAAGGATTGAACTCAAACACTTTTGTTCAGCTCAATTTTATTATAAAATAGCAAATTAGTCAAATTATGCAAAAAGGAAATAATTAAATGCAATAATCCTTATTTTAAATTTTCTCTCATTTCTCTCAACTTGATCCCTTGCGTCTCTATTATTCTGTCACATTGGGAGTTCGTTATGGAGCTAGTTGGTGACTGGTTTTGCTGCGGATCTCTACAGTTGATAAGTCTTTTCCTTTCTTCTTCTTCGTTTACTTATATGACTAGACTATTCCATGAGTGATGGGAAAATCGTGGGCTTCGATCGTAGGATCAGATCCGGATCCTGATCAGGAAATTTCATCCCTCCCATCCTCGTCGACGGCGTTGCTCCAGGGTTCTGGCAGAGCGTTGTTGATTTTTGGAGTGCTTAAGTGTAAGAGTGCTCTGGTAGGTCAATTTCTTGGACATACTCTCCCCTCAATGTTTTTCACCACTATGCTATCGTCTATGGGATTAGTGGGACTAAGTTCAGTGTCATAGTGGAAAATGAGGAACAAGTAGAAGTCTCATTTGCAAGAACATGGGATCCTTCTCTAGAAGGCCAGCTTCCTTCTCTGAACATAGACAAGAGGTATAGCTGCTAAGTCTACTTCCAAAAAAATAAAACTGCAGATTGAGTCACAGCATCATCATCTGGTGAAACAATGGAAATGCAGGTTCATAATGCTTCGAAACTCATCAGGATTCTACTCTTACGCGATTTTCGAGCACTTAGCTGAATGGACCCCTTTCCACCTCCCACAAGTGAGGATTGTGTTCAAGCTAAATAAAGACAAGTAGGCCATTCTTTTTACGTACTACTAGTTTGCTAGTTGGGTCAACAGTTGAATGGAATGATATAATTGAAAAATGAAATGGAAAGAACAGGTTCCATTACATGGCTGTGGGAGATACCAGACAGAGGTTCATGCCACTACCAGATGACAGACTACCAGAGAGATGCAAGGAACTGGATTTTCCTGAAGCCGTGTTACTTGTCAACCCTGTGGAGGCTGAATTTAAAGGACAGGTAATAAAGCATTTTGCTTGTTTTCCTCTTATATTATAATTTTTTCTTCTGAGGAACAGGAAATTTGAAGATGAAATACAGATGTAATTGTCCATAGCGTTATGAAAACTTAGTGAAATGTGTATCAACTTCAACACAAAACAGAAAAAGGGGGGTGGTTATGAATTCAGAGATACTTGACAAAGATGTCCATGATCGGATGTTATACAGTCAGAATGAATAGACTATACAAAAAAAGTCCTTGTTTTAGTTTCTTCAGTTGGGATCTCCTAAGATGATTTTGTGGTGCCCATGAATCTTAATAATATGTACAACACACCCATAGATGTGTTAATCTGGTCTCCATCAGAGCCACAAAAAACACTTTTATATGTTACTTTTCCATCATCTTTTCCTCGTGTAAGCTCCAACAGAAGCAGAGTAATCAATGAAATAGAATCCTGATGAAGCTTGGATTGAATTGGTTCAGGTGGATGACAAGTATCAGTACTCATGCGAAAACAAGGATCTTAAAGTTCACGGATGGATATGCTCAAATCCAGCGGTAGGATTCTGGCAGATTACACCTAGCAATGAGTTCAGAACAGGTGGACTGGTGAAACAGAACCTCACATCTCATGTTGGTCCAATCAATCTCGCTGTGAGTTAAAACAAATGGACAATTTTTGGGGAAAATTTATTAAATACAACAAAGTGAATGAAAGGGTTGGTTAAAATTTTGGACAGATGTTTTTGAGTGCTCACTATGCTGGTGATGAAATGGTCCTGAAACTGAAACCAGGGGAGCCATGGAAGAAAGTCCTTGGCCCTGTCTTTATGTATTTCAACACTACGGCTGATGGAGGAAATGATCCGATACATTCCTCCTTGTGGGAAGATGCCAAGCAACAGGTGACTGATTCTGTAACTTTTTAGGATGATTATTATGTGACTAAAAGGCAAAAGAAACTAGAAAGGTTGGCTAATATTACATATTATATGAATTGTCCTCCAGATGAAGGTTGAGGTTGAAAGCTGGCCTTATAACTTCCCTGCTTCTGGGATTTTCCGAAAGCAGATCAACGTGGACGAATCAGTGGGAGATTCTTAATCCATGACAGGCATGCCTGCATATATGCAACCTTTATTTCTTATCCTTGCTGTTCATTTCCCTCAAATAGTAACTGAAATGTATGTATATTGTGTGTTAGTAAAACAATTGTGCCTGGAAGTGGCGGGTATGTGGATTGGCAGCACCTGGAGAGGTAGGATCTTGGCAGACCGATGGTAAGGTGAGGATTTATTTTGATGTGTCATTGTGATTTGTATTCAGAATAAAGGTGTACCAGTTTGGAGACAAAATAGAGTGTTATCTTGGTCATGAGATGGATGTAAAATGTAAACAGGGGTACCAGTTTTGGACAGAAGCAAATGCACAAGGTAACTTCTCCATCAGCAACATCCGACCTGGGGAATACAATCTCTATGCATGGATTCCAGGCTTTATTGGAGATTACAAATCTGATTCTCTCATTACCATAGCTCCAGGTTCTGTTTCTGAAATGAACCACTGTTCCAAACTGAATCTCTTATGATTGTTTATGCCAGGCAGTGATATGGACATGGGAGATGTTGTGTACCAACCTCTCAGAGATGGACCTACACTGTGGGAGATTGGATTTCCTGACAGATCTGCAGCTGGATTCTATGTACCTGAACCTGATCCTGTCTATGCCAACAAACTTATTGTAGACAGGTCAGTCAAACACAAATAATATGGCTGCCTTGTATATTATTCATTTTTAATTGTTCTATCTTGGTATGCAACAGGTTCAGACAATATGGATTGTGGGATAGATATACAGAATTGTACCCAAAAGAGGATTTGGTGTACACTATTGGGAAGAGTGATTGGACCAAAGATTGGTTCTTCGCCCATGTTCCCAGGTTTCTTTTTCTCTGTCCTTGTAATAATAGAATTTATTGTAGGCAGTGAGTAGGCTAGCGAGCTAGTCCCAGAAAACAAATTAAGCCATGTTATGCCATGTCGTTTCAGGAAAACAGACAAGGGGAAGTACGAACCAACAACATGGCAAATCAAGTTTAAGCTGGACAATAAGAGTAATGGTGATGAAGATAACAACTATAAGCTTCGAATTGCCATTGCCACTGCTCATATTGCGGAATTACAGGTTCATTTATTTATTTGGTGGACCAGAATATATATTAATGTCTTTCTATATCCTAGTGATTGATTAAATAGATGCATGTTTTAACCCGAGTTTCGTATTTGTAATGTATTTGGAAGGTTCGAGTCAACAATCCAGATATGGCAAGGTCGGCGTTATTCACGACAGGAGTGGTAGGACACAACAACGCGATAGCAAGGCATGGAATCCATGGTCTTTACAGGCTTTACAGTGTTGATGTTCCGACTTCTTTGCTTCTTCATGGTGGAGATGAAGTTAACAACACATTCTATTTCACTCAGACTAAAACAAAGGCTCCTTCTTATGCTCCCTTCGAGGGCCTCTTTCAAGGCTTTATGTACGATTACATTCGTCTCGAATCACCACTCCAGTAATATGTCATCAATTTGCTACATGATGTTTTTCTCATCCTACCCTATCCAAGATTGTAGCGTAATAATTTGTAGTCCCAAAGTCCCAAAATTGGATGGATACCATTCAACTTAAACTGTAATTGATTCAATGTTTGATTGCTAGCTATTTCATTACATTGCATACCTTTTGTTCGGCCACTTCATGATTACTCTACTTTG
This sequence comes from Linum lewisii, assembly GCA_034768395.1. Classification (NCBI taxonomy): domain Eukaryota; kingdom Viridiplantae; phylum Streptophyta; class Magnoliopsida; order Malpighiales; family Linaceae; genus Linum; species Linum lewisii. The sequence continues at coordinate 43,756,022 of CM068302.1, forward strand.
GTAACCCGCTCCTATATACTGTTATTATATTTAGACTCGAAAAAGTATGTCCTAATATTTTTAAGGCCTAATACCCTCTTATGTCACGAATTATTTGGTTATTACTCGCGTATATACTACCTATTGCCCATCTTTATGGCGTCATCAACTATTGGATTGTGAGTTTCGTGTATCACGCCGTTAATTTTCTAGCTTTTTCCGTCCAATAATGTTAAGTGATATGGCGTAGCACACTGATGTGGCTGTTTTAGTGCATACGTGACTATTTTGAACCGGCCAACTCATGATTTTAGATTACAACCACCCAACCAACCCTATCTGTTTCGAACCACCCACCAACTTTTCGATTTCCGAAGCAAGCCCCACATCCTCTTTTCCGACGACGACGGTTACGACTCTGTTCTCTTCACCGTCACCCAAACTGAAACCCTAGACTTCCACAAGCTCACCTCTTTCGGCCCCAACGACGCCGTATTGGTCCAGCCCCTCCTACCCAAACTCCCTCCCCCATATCTGAAACCCGACGGCACTCTCACGCTCCTCGCCGTCAAGGTCACCTTCTTCCCGAAATCCAGTGGAATCTCTATCGGATTCGAATTCCACCTCTACCCTCAGCCGCTTCTTCAATCCAACTTTGGTGATCGATTCACCGCCACTCCACCTCCATTTCTCTTCCGTACAGTTCATCAACATTCTCAACTTCTTCCAATCGCAGGCCAACATCTGCGATTCTCTGCCCTCGGATGTGGAGCGCATGCTCTCCGATGAAGATTGGAAGCAGCAAACGGTGATTGAGAAGATTGTGGATGCGAGAGTGTTGGTGTCTCCGTTCTTCTTTTGGGGAACCGCGTACGGGCAGAGAAAGTTCGTGAAGCAGAGAAAGTCCGATAGTTGGCGATAATCGGGCAGAGGAAGGTCGAGAATGAGAAGAGAAGGTGATGGGTGGTTCGAAACGGATATGTTAGGGGGGGTTCCAGAACAAAAAAATGAAAAATCCATTTTGTAATCTAAAATCATGAGTTGGCCGGTTCAAGATGGCTATGTATGCACTAAAACAGTCACATCAGCTACACCAGGTCACTTAACATTCTTGGATGGAAAACGCTAGAAAATTAACGGCATGTTACGCAAAACTCAGAATCCAATAGTTGATGACGCCAGAAAGATAGGCAATAGGTGGTATATATGTGAGTAATAACCTAATAACCAAATAGTTTGTGACATCTGAGGGGGGTTGGTTACTGAAATGATCACTAAACTTTGACTAAATAACCCGGTGGTCACTGTTCTTCAAAAAACTTCCTAGCACTCATATAACTTTGGCCGATTATCCTAGAGGTCACTGTTAGCTACGGACATCCATAATTTCGTTAGTTTGCCTATGTGGACTCACCACATAGACTGCCACATAAGACAAGTCTGCCATGTCACTTTTTTGCTAACCCAAAACCATTTAACCAACCAAAACCCAACCCAAATCTGAAACACCCACCCAAATACCAAACCAAATCTTATCCTTTCCTCCTTCTCTTTCCTTCTTCTCTTTCCTCCTTCCTCTTTCCTCCTTTCTCTTTCTCCTCCTCTCCTTCACCACAACCACCGCCACCTTCACTTCCAACCGCCGTCGAGGAGCCGCCGCCGCCTCCATTTTCTCAGATCTACTTGTGAATAGGAGAGGAGAGATCGGAGGAGGAGGAAGCAGCTGAGTATGGTAGAGGAGTGAGAGATTTGAATATCTTGGAGGAACTGTTGGATTAGATTCAGATGATGAGGAGGAAGAAGAAGGAAGGAAGAAGAAAGGGGTTGTGGGTATATGAGAGAAGAAGAAGGGGTTGTGGGTATATGAGAGAAGAAGAAGGGGTTGTGGATATATGGAGGCGGCGGAGGAGGCATCTCGGTGGCGGCGGCTCTTGGTGGTGGCGGCTCTTGGCGGCGGCGGCTCTTGGCGGCGGCGGTTGGAAGTGAAGGTGGCGGTGGTTGTGGTGAAGGAGAGGAGGAGAAAGAGAAAGGAGGAAATAGGAAGGAGGAAAGAGAAGAAGGAAAGAGAAGGAGGAAAGGATAAGATTTGGTTTGGTATTTGGGTGGGTGTTTGGGATTTGGGTTGGGTTTTGGTTGGTTAAATTGTTTTGGGTTAACAAAAAAGTTACATAGCAGACTTGTCTTATGTCGTAGTCCATGTGGTGAGTCAACATAGGAAAACTAACAGAATTATGGATGTCCATAGCTAACAGTGACCTCTAGGATAATCGGCCAATGTTATATGAGTGCTAGGAAATTTTTTGAAGAGCAGTGACCACCGGGTTATTTGGTCAAAGTTTAGTGATCATTTAAGTAACCAACCCCATCTGAGGGTATTAGGCCTATTTTTAAAAGGCTCTAACTTTTTAAGACCTGGTGTAACGAACTCAGAAAAAAGGATCAAAGAAATTGATGGTGAAAAATAGGCAAAATTTGTTAACTGAGAAAGAGTTATGCCCTAGAAAATGATTTATCAATAGAAATCCATCAGGAAATTTGCTATTGGAAACAAAGAAATAGACACAAATGGCTGGAATTTGGTGATAAAAATACAAAACTTTTCCATCAATCAGTTGTCCAACAAAGAAGGAAGAACTGGGTTTCAACGTTAGAGGACAAGGATGGGGTAGCTCATTGTAACCAGCAGAAGCTAGGTACAATTGCTTCTGAATTCTACAATGATCTTTTCGCAACCTCCTTCCCCCGTCTGATCTTTCAGTTATCATGAATGAAATTTCGGAGGACAAGCAAGTAACAAGTCAAATGAATAATCAACTCACGGCATGGGTAACAGATAACGAGATTAAGGAGGCATTATTTTCAATTGGCGGCGATAAAGCACCAGGTCCGGATGGATTCACAGGAGCTTTTTTCCAAGCTTATTGGGATATTGTTGGAAAAGATGTCACTAATGCGATCGCCCTTTTCTTCAGATCGGGTATAATGCTAGGAGAAATAAACTATACGTGGGTTTCATTGCTACCAAAGAAAGATGAAGTCAAAAGTATGAAAGACCAATCGGACTTTGCACGGTTATATACAAATCAATCACTAAGATCCTTGCGACAAGACTTGGAAAAATCCTTCTGAGTATTATCAGCATGAACCAAAACGGATTTGTGCAAGGGAGAGTAATCTCTGACAATACTCTCATCGCTCACAAAGTTATGCACTATCTGGCAAACAGGACTACAGATCTCTCAAGTTTCATGGCATTAAAGATAGATATGGAAATTGCTTATGACTGAATTGAATGGCCTTTTCTTTTTGCTTTATTGAGGAGATTCAAATTTAGAAAGGTGGATTGGATGGATATCCGAATGTCTTATTAAAGCTAAGTTAACAATTATCCTAAACTGGCAACCTTTTGACTACTTCTCACCCACTAGGGGTCTCAGACAAGGAGATCCTCTTTCCCCACTCCTCTTTGCTATTTGTTCAGAAGGGCTTTCTCTTATTATCAACAAAGCAATCCTTACTAAGAAATTGGAAGGTCTGAAGTTTAATAATAGAAGCCCAACTCTTACACACCATATGTTCGCTGATGATACATATTTGTTCCTCGGTGTTTCAGATGTATATATAATGAATCTCGTAGATATTCAGTTGTACAGTGGACAAAAGATTAATTTAGCTAAGTCTGTTGTTACTTTCTGCAAAGGTACTCCAGATCCATCTAGAGCCAGATGGAGTGCAATGTTGGGTATTGCAATCTCTAACAATCAAGACATTTACCTTGGTCTTCCATCTGTCTTAAAACGTTCCAAGACTGAAACATTTAGATTTCTAGAGGATATTGTTATTAAAAGAATAAACTCTTGGAAGGGGAAATGGTTATCTCCCGCGTCGATGGAGGTCCTCATTTCCTCCGTTGTTATGGCTCTCCCGATGTATGCAATGGCTTCTTTCCTTATACCCAAAGAGAACATCAAGAAACTAAACCATATTATTGGTGATTTCTGGTGGGGTAAGGTGGAAGACAAGAAGAAAATGCATTGGGTTTCCTGGGATAAATTTTGTCTGCCCAAAGAGGAGGGTGGTTTGGGTTTTAAAGATTTAGAGACTTTTAATCATGCACTGCTGGCCAAGCAAACATGGAGAATATTACAAGACCCTCAATTATTAGTTGCTAAAATCTATAAAGCAAAATATTACCCGAATTCGTCCTTATTAAATGTTGGCAAGGGCTCTAACCCCTCTTGGGGTTGGAGAGGCATTCTTAAAGGTAGGGACATTTTCAACATTGGACATAGATGGCAAGTTGGAAGTGGGATGCATATTAATACTTTTTTTGATCATTGGATCCCCTCACGACCCCCTTCCTCCCCTGTTTTGGAATTGAAGGATTCAATTTGTGATATTCCCTTTTTTAGTGCCCGGCCTCATTTCTAATGGCTGCTGGGACGAGAACAAGATTAGAAGTATACTTAGAAAGGATTCAGTTATTCAAATTCTCTCTATTCCAATTCCAAGGAGACAAGTGATGGACAAAATGATTTGGCAATATACAGCCTCTGGTGAGTATTCTGTCCAATCCGGTTATGAGGTCGCAAAGGAAATTAAGACGAGTCCCCCACAACTAGAACCAACTGATGTAGTTGACTCGAATGTCTGGAAAGACCTTTGGAAAATCTCAATTGAACCTAATTTTCATTTCTTCTTATGGAGAATCCTGAAAAGTTCTCTCCCTGTGAAAACTGAGCTTAATTATAGAGGGATGGAATTACCGACGTTCTGCCCTGTTTGTTGGGATGTAGAGGAAACGATTGAACATCTTTTTTTCGATTGTATTCTTGCCGTTAAGGTGGCTTGGCTTTGCAATTTACCAATAAATATGTATAAGGGCCCTTCCTTTGTTTATCCGTGGAGGGAAATTGTTAAAGAGCCTATGAGTTTAAGAGTGTCTTTCATTATTTTTTGGTGGAGAATTTGGAAATCAAGAAATTTAGTGGTATTAAAATCTATTCAGGATTTTCCTGAAAAAATAACTGATCGGTTCTTGTTTCAACTCCAAGAGCAGCTAGATAATTTTCCTCATGACAAGAAAACCCAAGTGGATAAGTCCATTAATATAAGAAAAACAAATGTTTCGTTGTGTAAAGGAATGATGACTGTTAATACGGTTTTGGGTTCAAGTTGATGGTGCCACTATACTCAGAATATAGGTGGTGCTATTGGTTTTATCATTAGAAGCTTGAATGGATTGCATATTTTTTCAGGGGGGGGGGGGGGAGATGCTTTAATGGAATCACAGATCCCTTTACGATTGAATGTCTAGCTATTCGAGAAGCTATCTTTTGGTGTTTGGAAACAAATCTTAAAAGCATAGTGATAGAGGGGGATGCAGAACAAGTTAAGAACAAAGTAGCTCATGGAAAGGTCTTGCACTCCTCTGCTTGGGCAATAATCCACGAAATCAGACAACTAATTAATGAACTTGTTTTTATAGACTATAATACTATTCCGAGGGCCCAAAATAGCACTGCTCACGGTCTTGCCAAAGAAGCTTTGACTTTTTTACCGTTCTTTTCCGGTTTGTTAAATTTAAGACCTATTGGCTAAGTATTTTGTTGGTGGTCAACTTTCCACCCCCCTCCCCTTCCCCTTTTGTTTTTTCCTTTTATTTTTATTTTTTATCTCCTAGGTTGGCTCACGGTCTACGATATCTCTTCGGGAGATGTCCTGAAAAAAAAAATTTTAAATCAATTTTCAAAATAATTAATGGAATTGATTTATGAAAGTTATGTTTAGGATCACGTTGTTTGCACCTACATGTATACACGTCACATGTCGCCATGTGTACACTTAGGTGAATAGTGTCCGTCTGGATCATATATTATCATCCACTAAATTTTTTTTCTTTTAAAAGGAAAAAAGTTCTAATTTCTTTCCTCACATAAATAATAAAACGCAGAGTTTAATGTTTAGTAACTTAAATATAGATTTCATTCATCTGACATCCATGTCATCAATAGAATGTGACTAGGATAGCGCCGTTAGTCGACATGTCATTTTCCATCCATATTTTGGAAAGAATGGTATTTCGTGAACACTATTTTAAGTTAAGTGACACCCGATGAATGAAAAAAAATTGAGTGGTCAGAGTGACTAGTTTTAAAAAGTTTAATGGTATCTAGTGTATTTAAGTCTTACAAATAACAACATAAAGATAAAGTCAAAATATATCTCTAAATATAAAACCTACACCGTTTTAAAAAAAAAAACTAAAGATAAAATAAGATTTTTATGTCCTTTTGCAATTAACATAACTAACTCTCTATACTTTTTGTTGATTGCAAGAAAGATTTGTAGTACATAATTCTTGTTTGTTATTGTATGTGTGTGTGTTATCCTACTCCTAACAGGGATAATCATTAAGGGACAATTTGGTTGTTCAACCACAATCCCAAAATTGTAGATCCAGACTTAAGAACAAATAAGTAGCAAAGTTAAACTAACAATAGATAGGTATCCACCCAAACTTTCACGTAGATCAGTCTAAATCACTAAAACCATCAAGGTTTGATATAAATATAATCATAACCTAATATTGATTAAAACATAATAATAATATTAAAATTACCTACCATTTTGGTTGAATTAGTGTTTATAAACATAATAGAACCTAATATTTTTTTCCATATAGAAAAACAACTAGGAAAACTAGGGGAACGGATCTGCGTCCAAACTTTACTGTTTGGAACCGGATCCAAACCCAAACCAGAGGGGTAAAACAGGAAATATGGAAAACTGTTAAACCTAATTAATTATCCCTAGGCTCATCGTCTCCTTCAACTGTCGCCGAACGGAGCTCCTACTATCACCTCCCCTGTCGCCGAGCTGGATCCAAACTGGAGCTATTGCCATCTCCTTCCTCTGTCGTCTTACCTCACGCTGCCTCCGCTACCTCCGTCCCCCTTGTCGCCGGCCAGTCAAATAGAGAGATCGGATTTTGTCATCATCTTCTTCCCTCGGCCTTCTTCCCCTGCTATCGAACGGAGCTCCCACCGCCACCTCTCTCATGTAGCCGAACTGGAGATCCGACCGCCTCCTACCCCTGTCGTCGACCATACCTCCATGGCGCCTCCTTCACCTTGTCATCGGCCAGTCAAATCGAGATCTAAAATTTAGTCATCATCTTCATCTCTCAAAGCCAAATTACAGAGAACCTGATCTGAGTTTGAAGGCAAATAAGAGTTGCAAGGTTATTAATTGATGCCATCGACGGTGGCTGTGTGGAAGCAATAACAAAAGAAAAACAATAGAATAGGTTGAAGATGACTGACTGGTTTGCAACTTGTATAACTTTAATGACTTATTTGCATTTATAAAAAATTTGATGATAGTTACTAATAGGATGCTGCTGTGTTAATTTTTGTTGCGGTTTTCTGCTATGTTTTCGGTTTATAAAAAATTTGATGACTGACTGCTATGTTTTCTGCTACCAATTTGCTGGTGTTGGTATTTAGTTAACTCGATTGGTTAACTAGTTAACTCGATTAGATAATTAGTTAACTCGATTAGATAACTAGTTAACTCGATTAGATAACTAGTTAACTCGATTAGATAACTAGTTAACTCGATTAGATAACTAGTAATTGGTTAACTAGTTAACTCGATTAGATATATAAATCATGATGTTAACTAGTTAACAACAAATTTAATCAATTGTTGATAACAAGTTGAGTAAAAATTGGATGAGCAGTTAACTAGTTAACCCGATTAGATAACTAGTCAACAACTTGGTAACTAGTTAACTCGATTGGATAACTAGTTAACTAATTTTGATAACTAGTTATTAACTAAAATTTTTGTTAACTAGTTAACAACTTGATAAATAGTTAACTCAATTGGTTAACTAGTTAACAACTTGGTAACTAGTTAACTTGATTAGATAACATGTTAACTAGATAACTAGTTAACTATAAAAACTCAGGTTAACTAGTTAACTAATTATCAATAAAAAAATCTTGTTAACAAGTTATTAGTAAAAATCAAGTTAACTAGTTAACTTGTCCTCACCGAAAAAGTCACCGAAGTTTGGTCGGTCTCCGAAGTCTCGCCGAAAAAGTCACCAGAAAACATGTTAATTAACTAGTTAACTGTACAAACCCAAATTAACTAGCTAACTAGTTATAAATAAAAAAAATCATGCTAATAAGTAAATGGCCTAATACACAAATCTAGCCAAATTTTTCATGAATATGTCAGTTTTAGCCACTTCTATTTTGATGACACTATTTAGACCAAACCTTTAATTTATGTGACAAATATACATTGTTGACCAAATTGACCGTTAGTTTTTTTAACACCGTTAATGACGTGACAAATGGTGCCTACATGGCATTAATTTGACTGGTGAATCAAATGCCAAACTAGCCGCAACATCAAAATATTAATCATATATAATTATATATATATATATATATATTATATGATTCTCACAAAAACTGAAAGCAAAATAAAGAAAATAAAAAATATGATAAAAATCCAATGTCTTCTCCGAGAGGCCGAGACCCCAACTAGCATCCCAAGCTTTCTGACGTTCCCACTTTCCAGCGACTCCTACGCAATCCATCTCACGATTTGGCTCTCTATTTTATTGGGAACACAATCACGATGATAGATACGACAAAGTTCTTATCCTCTCACAGCTTTTTTTTTTGAAAGGTGAAACGCTTCTCTATTAATGTCTTTGCACACGTACATCGAGGTTCGGAGGACCTAATTCCACCCAGTCCGGTGGTAGTGTCCCCCGCCTAGTTTGATTTGCAACCCAATCTGCATGGAAATTAAGATTCCTACGAATAAACTTGAGGGACACATGGGGGCATGACGAAGGATTCTAGTTATAGATCCCAGGGTTCCGTAACATTCCCATGGCCATCGGTTTACCGGTCCTCGGATATTGTTGATGATCCTCAAGCAATCGGAGTGAATCACGCAATGGATGGGAGACGAAGCTGCAAACAATGTGGCTTCTAGAATGGTACGTGCCTCAGAGGCAATGGGAGAGGCGCTCGGGAAGCGTCCTGATCGTCCGTCGCAAACGAATCCGTCGGAGTTGGTAACAACTACTCCGAAAGCCGCCATCTGGGATACACTCTGGAAAGAGCCATCACAGTAAACCTTTAAGTGAGTTCCTGGCGGAGGATTGGTTATAGGACGGGGGTGGTGGATCTAGGGCCGAGACGAAAGTGAATTAGAGGTGGTCGGGATGACGGGCGTCCGGCTGATGGTGCACCAATCTGTTGTATCATGGGCTATTGCCTCGGCGGTTGTGGAAGTATTTGGACTCTGGTTCCTGAAGATAAGAGCGTTTCGGGCTTTCCAAATGTTCCAGCACGTTGCTGCAATCCTTCTCATTCCATCGGGTCCCGGGGCGTCCTGCAGCTTGAAAAACCATTCTGCAAAAGAAATAGAAGGGTCAAGGAGGTTTGTGGAAGGGCAAGTATCGGACCAGACTCTTCTGGCCTAATCACAGAAGAAGATACAGTGTAGGGTAGTTTCTTCCTGGTTGTTGCAGATTTGGCAGATCGGGTTTGGGGAGCATTGCCTTCTGTGCAGGTTGCTTTGTGTTGAAAGGATTCCCTTAACGCATCTCCACAAGAAAAACCTGATTTTTGGAGGAAGAGAAAGATTCCAGAGCCAGTTCCATTCCTTCGCGTTTATAGCCCTTAGGCTCCTGTTGGGTGCCCTTGTACTATTTTGACTTTTCCTGTCGGCATGGTAAGCTGATTTGACTGTGAACGCCCCGTCTGTGTTAAAGTTCTATTTCCATTCGTCTTCGAGGTCTGGGGGGCCTATTGGAATGGTGGAGATAATATGAGTGAGATCTTCGTTGCACGTTCGTCCTATCTTCTCAGTATCCCACCGCCTTGGGTTGTCAATGATCCAGTTGTTTACTGGGTCTTCGGTACTCTGATTGCCTCCAATTTTGTGAGAAGGGATACTTGGGATCCAAGGATCCTTAGAAATAGAAGTAGATAACCCGTTTCCGATTGCTCTGATGGCTCCAAGGTCCAAGATTTTCCTGGCTTCACACAGGCTTGCCCTTATCCTCTCACAGCTTGCAAGTGATTATCCTGCACAAGTCCACCGTCAATTGCTGTAAACCCTAGATTTCCCTTTCGCCGCCGAAAACTTCGACCACATCTCCAGATTCGACGCCAACACCGAGTTCTTCGTCGCCACGACCATATTCCAGCTCGAATTCAAATATATCCTAGCCAGAACCCGAGCCGACTACATCCTCTCGACTGGTTCTTGAGGAGGTATGAACTTCATTAACGGTATCTCGGTGATGACTCGAATCCACCAACCACGCAAGTGAATTGACTCAGATCTAGAGCTTTTCTAGACTTGAGCACGATGACAGTAAGCCAGATGTCAGCGTCGGATCATTTGTCAATTTGTCGAGAGAACAGAGCTTCATCGAAATTCCCAAATTTTGATTTTAAGGGTTGAGAAACAAGGGATTCTACCACTCCTCTTTGCCAAAGTATATCTTTTAGATTATTTGATTATGAAATCATCGAACATTATTAATTATGGCCTCGGTGCGGTGGCAGCGACAAGGAAGCGGGTGGCGGCGGCGGCGCCAAGGAAGCAAGTAGTGTGGGTGATGGTGACCACAATTGCTGGAGATAATGAATTATGGGTGTGTTTAAATTTAAAATAATTTTTAAAATAATGATGTGGCAGAACCCGTAACACATCAGCTAACATCTAATTTTAGTGGCTCAAATTTATGTTAACATCTAATTTTAGTGGCAAATTTATGTTAACTTGGATGATAAAGTTAACAGAAATTATCAAAATGGCTAGTTTCGGTTTTTTAATAGAAGTGGCTAGAACTGACATATTCATGAAAGGTTTGGCTAAATTTGTGTATTAGACCTAAGTAAATAGTAAAAATCAGGTTAACTAGTTAAATTATCTCGTCGAAAAAGTCGCCGAAAAAATCGTTGGAAAAAATTGTCAGAAAAAAGTCACCGGAAAAGTCGTCGGCGTCGGTGACCGGTGGCCGACGACAGTCGCCGGCGATAGTGTTGGCTACTGTAACTGTAATAGAAAATAAAATATTTAAATAAAAATAATAATAAAATATTTAAATTAAATATAATAATTAAATTATTTGTGTAAAGTCCTAAATACCCCTAACAAATCTGGATCATTAGATTGGTCAAATGGTCAAACTAGATCTAATGGTTGAAATTGGGTTTGGAACTTTCCAAACCAGGAAAATCCTGGATCCGGATCCGCTTCCGAAAACTAGTGACGATTATACGAATAAATGATTAATAAACATAAATAATATATCTATTATACTTGTAATAATCTACCCAATTATTAGGCTCAATCACTAGTATAAATATTATATCATCAATGCAAATATCTTTGTAAGCTACCTTTAGGACTGAACATAAAACTATTGCAACACCTTGACATCAACCAAATCTTCTTAATCTCTCATGAATAAAATAAACTATAAAATCTCTTAAACTAATCCTACTATCAGCAACTATAAGCATTGACTGGCAATTTGGGTGATCAGTCACAATCCCAAAAATCATAGATCCATACTTGAAAATCTACCCTATATACTAAGGATTTTAAGAATAGTACCCAAATCCAAGCTTCCCCTAACTTTAGGATTTAAACCAATAGAAATATGTTATTTTTAATTACTTAAATATTTTAATAATTTTTTTTACTTTAATTCAGCTAAACCAAATCCAGTTTCTTTAATTAACCTAAAACCACGTTCTCAAACAGTTTCTTTAGTTTTATTTATCATGGTGTCCCCAATGATGGAGGACCATAGATCGTGCACCATCCTAACCAAAAGAAAAGGAGAAAAAACCTACCTAAAAAAATAGAAGGGCGGGGTGGGGTTGTTTAACGTTAAAGGATGAACTCAAACACTTTTGTTCAGCCCTCAATTTTCATTTTAAATAGCAAAATTAGTCAAATTATGCAAAAAGGAAAAAATTAATGCAATAACCTTATTTTAAATTTTCTCCTCATTTCTCTCAACTCTGATCCCTTGCCGTCTCTGATTATTCTTCAACATTGGGCAGCTTCGTTATGGAGCTAGTCTGGTGACTGGTTCTTGCTCGGATCTCTACAGTTGATAGTCTTTTCCTTTCTCTCTTCTTCGTTTCTTCTATGACCTAGACTATTCCATTGAGTGCTGGAAAATCGTGGGCTTCGATCGTAGGATCAGATCCGGATCCTGATCAGGAATTTCATCCTCCCATCCTCGTCGACGGCGTGCTCCAGGTTCTGGCAGAGGTTGTTGATTTTGGAGTGCTTAAGTTTAAGAGTGCTCTGGTAGGTCAATTTCTTGGACCTACTCCTCCCCTCAAGGTTTTTCAACCACTTGCTAATCGTCTATGGGATTATGATGGATTCGTTTCAGTCGTAGAGTTAACTAAGGATACATTTCTGATTGAATTCCCTACTGTCTTTGTTTGCGATTGGGTGTTGAATCGATTGTTTTGCATCCTGCTGAGATACATGCGTGGATTCATCTGACTGGAGTGCCAGTTCCTTTGTGTACGCATCTTCGTGCAGGGCACTTGGCAAGTTTAGTAGGTAACCTATTAGTAAGTTTGAGATGGATTTGAGATGGTATCCTATCAGCACATGAGCTTCTTAGGGGCTATATGTGCTTAGGTATGTCCCCATGTTGTTCTATGAAGGTAGATTTAATGAAGGCTTTTGATTCAGTTGAATGGAAATTCTTAGTGGAGACTCTAAAAGCTATGGACTTCACTGACCTATATATTAACTGGATATTTGTTTGCTTCCGAACGTCTATGTTGTCTGTGAATGTGAATGGTACGTCTAAAGGTTACTTCCCTGCTAAAAGACAATTAAAGCAAGGGGACCCTATCTCCCCTTACCTGTTTGTCATATCCATGGAAGTCCTGAGCTGCCTTTTTGAGGATTCTATTGCTAGAAAGGCTTTCTAGTTCCACCCTCAGTGTAAAGGTGTAAAACTTGCACATCTTAACTTTGCTGATCATTTGGTGATTTTCGCAAAAGCCAATATTGAATCCATATATGAAGTACCCTCAGTTCTGACTAATTTCAAGGATTGCTCTGGTCTGACATTTAATCCATATAAGAGTCATATCTATATGACAGGAGTTGATGATGATTTGGCCAGGGATTTGGTTCTTGTCTCAAGGTTTTGTAGAGGTGACTTACTTTTTTGATACCTTGGGGTGCTAATCACTTCTGGAAAACTAAGGAAGGGGGATTGTAATTCTCTTGTCGATCGTATCACCTCAAAATCACCAGCTGGAAATAAAACTCTTGTCCTATGCTAGTTGATTCAGTTGTGGGAGGGATCCTCCAATATTGGATGTCTCACTTCATCCTGCCCTTAGGACTTATTAAAGATATTGAGAAGATTTGTACTGACTTCCTTTGGGGGGAAGCTGCTGGGAAAGGGAAGGCCAAAAATGCCTGAAAGTTTGTCTCAGTGCCTAAAGAAGAAGGTGGTTTGGGGATGAAAGATATGAGGTCTTGGAACTATGCTAATGTGATAAGACATATTTAGGGCATTTTATTGAAAGCTGGCTCACTTTGGGTAGCCTGGCTCTACTATTATAGGATTAAAGGAAAGAATTTTTGGGATGTGAAGGCTACCTCTGGCTCCTGGCATTGGTGTAGATGGTTGAAGATGAGGCAGAAAATTAGACAGTTTGTGGACACTGATAGTGATGGGGAGTTGACATGGTGTGGTAGTCTATGATCAAGTTTAAGTTAAATATGGTTTGGAATGATATCAGGGAAAAATGAAGCAGAGTCTCATGGTTTGAGGTTGTTTGGTCTGGAATGATGATTCCTAGAAGGTCTGTTACAGAATGGTTGATAGTTACTAAACAACTGTACACAAAGGATATAGTTCTGTAGTGGGATGCTTTGATTGATAGCACCTGTGTGCTGTGGAATGGGGCAGTGGAGAATCATGAACACATCGTTGTTGAGTGCAAGTTCACAAAGCAGATCATTAATTTTGTTCTCCCTCAACTCAATGCTTTTGATTGGAGCAGGGTTGTGAGGGCTGTTTGTGATTGGAGTAAGCAAGGTGAAGATGGTGCTGCTAGGATTCTCCTTTGGTGTGTTATGATAAGCCGCATCTAGGTAGAGCATTGTAATAGGGTCTTTGGCAAACCCAACAACATTGAAGAAAGTCTTGAGTTAGCTATTAAAGAGAGATGAGGCTATTTGGTATAGGAAGCAAGTATAGTATGAGTGTATAGATAGAATTTTGTAGTTAGTTATAGTTTATCCTTTTTCTTGTAGGCGGACTCTTTGTAAGGCTATTCCATGCTTTTGATGAATACAACACAAGCTCAATTCATTAAACAAAAAAAATCAACCGCGCCTTTGGTTCCACAAGTGTGTTCACTAGTTTTGAATCCATGAAACCAGCTTCATCCAAGACCTCTAGAGCATATTTTCTGTGATTCAAATGGATTCTAGTTGGACTTCGTGCAACTTCAAGTCCAAGAAAGTAACGCCATGAATCCAAATATTTGATTTGAAATGCCTTGTCTAGGTAAGCCTTTATTGTTGTAATCTCTTGCATTGAATTTCCTACCAAAATCAAATTATCCACACATATTAGAATCATTGTAAAACTATTTTTCAGTGCCTTTGGTGAATAGAGAGTATTTTGTGTTGCTTTGCTTGTATCCAATAGACGTCAAGGCATGCATGAGTTTGGCAAACCATTGCCTAGATGCATGCTTGAGACCATATAATGATTTAGTAAGTCTGCACACTTTTCATGCATCATTAGCTGACATAACCAATCTAGGAGATGGCTCCATGTACACTTCTTCATGTAGATCACCATGCAAAAAAGCGTTAGTCACGTCTAACTGCTCTAGAAACCAATTTTGTGAAGCTGCTATGGCCAATGAAACTCTGATCGTTGTCATCTTTACAACCAGTGCAAATGTCTCAATGTAATCTAGCCCCTCTTGTTAGCTATATCCTTTCGCTACAAGCATGGTCTTGTACCGTTCAATTGATCCATCAGATTTAAACTTCACCCTATAAGCCCACCTGCATCTTGCAGGTTTCTTACAAGTAGGTAGATATTCAAATCGCCAAGTGTGATTTTGTTCAAGAGCTTTGAGCTCAGTAGACAAATCAATTGATCCAATTATCATGTTTGCAGGCTTCTTTATAGGTATTTGGCTCATAATTTGAAGTTACTGAAAGTCAAAATTTGTGAAACGTGGGATACAAAGTATCATAAAATATGACATTATTGAGTGTATTCATACCTGGCTTCATGAAGGACCTTTGTTTCGAGAACGCGTGTGAAGAATTGGTTCTAGCCTTCAGTTGTGTCAACAAGCTGAGATGGTAATCATTAAGATAGGAAAGGCAATTTATGAGGTCTGTTGGAATTTCTAGGTTGGTTTGTAGATATTGGCTGAGGTGGGGAATTGGGACTAAAAGATGAGGAATCAAGGCTAGTGGAGTTTGTACATGGTATATATGTGGTGTAACTAATTATGTTTGAGGTGGGGAATTGGGAATAAAAGATGAGGAATCAAGGCTAGTGGAGTTTGTACATGGTATATATGTGGTATCGCAGTTTTGTGGTGTTTCTAATGGTGTTTGTGGTGTTTGGTCAAGGTTTGGGGCAGTAAAATCCAAGTCATTTCCCGATGCTAAAGAAGAAAATGATTAATAATACTCTATCAAAGGAGGTGTTGTTGGCTGAGTAGAAGACGAGGAGAAAAGATTATCTGAAAGAGATCTAGTGGGATTAGGAGGAGCTTGTGGTCTTTCAAAATCAAAATCAGGAGAGCTAAATGAGAAAAAAGGAAAGATATGTTCATAGAAAACAACATCTTGACTAAGAAACACATCATGGGACTGAAGATCATAAAGTTTAAACCCTTTAGTTCCAAGCGAGTACCCAAGAAAAAACACATTTCCTAGCTCGAGAAGAGAACTTAGAACGATGGCTAACCAAATTTGAAGCATAAGCCTAGGAACCAAACACACGTAAGACTGAAATATCAGCTGGTTTTCCATGGAGAAGTTGATAAGGGGTCTGATTTTGGATTACTTGAGAGGGTAGACGATTGATAAAAAATACAACATGCCTTATACAATCACTCTAGAAACTCAAGGCTAAACTAGCCTGATATTTCAAAGCTGTTGCAACTGACAAAATGTATTGATGCTTACGTTCGACATTGCTATTTTGTTGGTGTGTTTTGACACAACTAGTCTCATGGCTTATTCCCTCAGCTTGGTAAAAATCGATAATGTTAAATTCTCTTGCATTGTCACTACGAATTTTGACAGATGTGAAAAAATGTTGAGAAGCATAAGCACAAAAGGATTGAGATGATCTTTAACAACTGATTTATGTTTCATAAGAATGACCCAAGTAACCCTTGAATATTCGTCTACCACTGTTAAAAAATAAGAATAGCCATCATAAGAAGTTTGACTATTAGGAGCCCATGTATCAATGTCTATAAGATGAAATGTAGCTTTATCAATGTGTAAAGAGAAGGAAATATGCATTGCTTAGCAAAATGACAGATAGAGCAATGATGAGTTGGTTCGGTAACAACTCTATCCAAAGTTTACAAACAAGAAATCCTTAAATGAGACAAATGACCAAGACGATAATACCATAGGTCAAATGTTCGTGGTGGACCTGTTTGTGAGTGGAGGACAGTAGGATAGGTAGAGCTTATGGCAGATGATGAGGGAGAATTGATGACAGGTGATGAGGATTTAAGCCGTAAATACCATTGCATAGATTAGTTGAACCAATTTTCATCCCCGAAACTTGGTCCTACAAGAAATAAATATTACCAAGAAACAAAGCAGAAATAGAAAGAGAAGAAGTCAATTTGTGCATAGAAAAAAGATTAAATCTGAAAGAGGGGACAAACAAGACATTATGTAGAACCACAAAGTTTGAAATATGCATCGTTCCAATGTGTGTAGCTAACAATTTAAGATTGTTAGGCAAGGTGATGTAGGTATTCAAGATGGATTGAGAAGATGAGTAATATGCAATGTCACAAATCATATGACCTGTGGCACCTGTATCAAGGATCCAACAATGTTTTTGCATGAATGAAGTACCTGCAATGTCTGATGTAGATGAAAGAAAAGCAGTGGGGGAATGGGATGTTTGAGTAGGTTGAGGGTTGGATATGTGCTTGGTGTGGAGGATTTGGTTTATTGAACCAATGCATATAACTGAGAACATTGTTCTGGATTCATATTCAGACTTTCCAACCCGTCTATCAAACATGTCTGATGTGCAGTAGCAGCTGCTACATGAGGCCTTGTATTATGCATATAACAAGGAGTGTAGCCAGGTGGATAGCCATTTTTCTTGTAACACTCTTCATATGTATGTCATGTAAATTTGTATTGGGTACAATATTTGGAATTGTAAGTGTTATGTCCTTGAGGTCTGTAGGTTCGTGGTGGTGGACTTTAGTATCCACCTCATGGTGCACCTCTATAGAAACCTCTAGGCTGAGGTGCCCTGTATTGAGTAGCTTGTGTGTGCTAAATAGGTTGTGAAGGTGTAGCACTCATGGATGTGGAAGGGCTTGTTTTCTCACCAGTCATACCTAGTAGTTGTCCTTTGACCTGAGTAAATCGATAACAAATGGAGCAGAAATCGGGTAAAGGAACTGACATCAAAATCTGAGTCCTAGCCAAGTTCTAATTTTCATTCAGTCATCTAAGAAATCGAATGATGTAACTGGTTTCCTCATACTCCGCCATTGCCATTGTAACCTTATAGTCACCATGAATAATACTAGCACAATCGCGATCTGATACAAGCCGATAGCTAGTTAGTTCATTCCAAACAGTAATCAAATGTGTATAGTAGTACTAGTACCTTGTTTTAGGTTTGATAATTCCTCCTATAATTCTGAGATTCGAATTAAGTCACCTTGCAGGAAACGCTTCTTCAAGTTCTTCCAAACTTCTGTTGTTTGTTTTGTGATTCAATAGGTTGTGTCGTATTCTACATACTACTGACAATCATAGCCAACCAATGATAGTGGTGTTATAAGCTACCAGGGATAATAAAGAGGATAAGTGGCCAACGACATGGGCAAGATCCATCGATCAAATCAATTTTTTTCTTAGATCCCAAAGATGTGAGCATGGATTGCTCCAATCATCATAGTTCATTCCATTCAATCTCTCTGGAACAAGTAGTAACACTACGTTTTCACCACATGAAGATAATATGGATCGATAAGAGGATACTCTTTCGGTGCTGTTAATGAAGTTGACAAAGGTTTACCGCCTCCTTCGTCACTGCCATGGAAGCACACTAAGTTTAGAAAAGAAAAGAGGTGATAGAGAAAGTGAATAAAAATTGTTGCTCTAATACCATAATTCATTTAGAAATTGAAGAAGACTCAAACTTAACTTTCTCCCAGCAGCATTTCAGTTTTTATAGGTCAAATACACAAATCTAGTCCAATATTTCCAGTTTATGTCAAGTCTAATAACTTCTTTTAGAAAACCCAATTCCGATAGTTACCCAATTTTTGTCCATTTTTTGTCCTTCCGCTAAGGTAATTTGATAAATGCTATGGCTTGCTGATAGGGACTAACATGACACTTGTCTATCATCAGGAATACCAGTAGTCCACATGGGAGCCATGTCGTTTAATGAGAAACCCAAGCCCAAATTTTTTTACCGTAGTTGAAAACTTTCCCTTTCTTCCAGTTCACATTCAAGAACCGTCAGAACAAACCTTCTTCCATTTCGCATTCTAGAACCGTCAGAACAATCGACGTGGGTGTCTATGTCAGTTTTATCTAATCAATCAACGGAGCCTCTAGGCTGAGCATCAACCAGCTAAGTATTCTTCAACATTATCGGCGACGATAGTGGAAGAGTCAACTAGAAGTTCCAGATTTGGAATGGAGGGACCAATTGGGTAGAACGGGAAACTAGAAATTGGTTTTCAAAACATCGACGAGCTTCGGTTCAAGCCGTACGAAGAAGTGAAGAGGAGATACTGGATTTTGAGACTTTTAAAAATTGATTCCAGAACTGAAATAGAGGACTTATGGGACAAGTGTGTCGATGAATGGTTGACGGTCTAGTATTCACATTGGCGGAAGCCCAGTTATGTCTCTTCTTCAATCCCTGGATAATTTTACAGTCAAATTTTGTCAAATTTGGTTCACTATTTTTTTGGGGTTTCAAAATTAATCTACGATTACCTGATAAATCGTGGAATGGGAAATGGCGGTGTTGACAGATGAGGTCAAAGGGAAGGAACATAGTTGTTGACATAGTCCACAGAGACGCCATAGGAATCCCACGGCTGCTTCCGACATCTCATATCCACAACAAGTAAGTGTCGGCGATGATGGCGGCCACCGGCGATGGTATCCCGTCGATGAGGTCCTCGAAAGGAGCTCGCTGCTTGGTGCATACAGCTTCAATGAATCCTTTGAAATCCTTACTCTGGACTAGCTCTGATGGGATGATGTTAGGTACCATGGTGAATCATAATCCAGCTACGAAGTTATCTGAACCGCCATTCAGATCTAGCTATTCTTTTGTGAGGATGAATGTGATTATGATGTTTGGGTGTTTGGATAAGAGGCTGTGGCAGAGAAGAGAAAAGATGGAGGTGAGATTTATTTGTTAGTGGAATATGAATGTTTCTTGAGAAGATGATGAATTATGGAAAGTTTGGATAAAAAATTAGTCTGCATTTTGTGGAGTTGGAAGGCAGATCACAATGAACGTAGGGGTAATTAAATAAACATGGGTGTCCACGTAGCCCACCCCACATTCCTCAAATCGTGACATGGCAGTCCCACTACCAATGTTAACGGTTTTGTCAAAATAACCACATCTGTTAGTGGTCAAATGAGCCAACCAGACAGATTTGACACGCGAAAAGGTTTGACATATTTAGTGACACACAAAAAAGTGGCTAAATATATATAAATATAAATGTTTGACTAAATTTGTGTATTTGACTTTTTTATATCTCAAGGAATTCGTTACAGAAAACGACAAAAAAAATAGTTAAAACGGAAGAGTTTGCCACGGGTTGCGAAACCAATCCTTGTGGGCCGAAAAATCATATGAAAGCCCAAAACAAAAGAAAGAAAATGGTTTCTTAGCTATTAACCATTTCCCCAACGAGAACGAGTAGTTGTTGTCGCTGGCGAGTCTCAGCCAACGCCGGCGACCTCCAGGACCTATAGAATACGAGGCATCAACCAAGACTCTCTCTCGTCGCTTAAAACATCCCCTCCTTGCAATCTCCGGATAGCTGCTGGCGGTGAATCGAGAAGAGAAGTTGGAATTAGGGTTGAGAAAGAAGAGAGAAGAGCTTAGAGCTTTGAGAGAGAGATTCAGATTTGAAATTGTTGTAAATTCATTCATAATTCACTGCCGTAGCCCCAGCTGCTCTTATCGAGCCAGCTTTCCCAAAACAGAGCAGATAAGGCTGAAGAGCCGTTGTACTGCTACAGTAGTAACAACAAAAACTGTCGAAGTTTACCGGATTACAAAATGGTCACTGAAAGGAAAATAGCAAAATAGTCATCATACTAATATAACTATACTAAGAGGTCCTTGGTCATGACAATCCCTCCCAGTCAGCTTCGACTTGCCCCAAGTCGATTCAGCATCCTCAACTCAGGGAATTGCTGCTTGAAAGGCTGCCAATCCTCCCAATTAGCATCTGCCTCTAATTGGTGTGCACAATGCACCAACACCTGTGTAACGGCTCTATTCCCTTTGTTGATGAATCTCCTGGCCAGTATTGCTACTGGAATTTGTTTGATTCCCCCTTGGTCATCCACAGTTGGTAAGGTTGAGCTGATCACTCCAGCATCTCCCACAACTTTCTTTAGTAAGGACACATGGAATACTAGATGTAAGTTAGAGGTAGCTGGTAGCTTGAGTTTAAGGCTACAACACTGATCTTCTTGAGGATTTCATATGGCCCATATTACCTTGGTCAGCTTCTGATTTGCCCTCCGAGCCACTGATTTCTGCCTGTAGGGATGCAGCTTCAAGTATACTCTGTCTCCCACTTGGAAGTGCCTTTCTATTATGTTCTTATCTGCCTGTTGTTTCTGTCTATTTTGAGCTCTTGCCAACGTCTCTCTCAGCTGATCAATGATGTGGTGTTGGTGTTGGAGTTTGTCCTCCACAGCAGCAACGACAATAGATAAGGGATGATGCAAGTCAAAAATAGAAGGAGGGTATCCGTAGAGGGCCTCAAATGGGGTTAGATTTAGGCTGTTATGGTAGTTGGTGTTATACCACCATTCACCAGGGGTAACCACTGCAACCAAGTTCTAGGGGCTCCATTCACCATGCACCGTAGGTAATCTTCCAGGCACCGATTTAGTCTCTCTGTCTGCCCATCAGTTTGAGGGTGGTATGCTGTTGAATAATCAGCTGAGCTCCCTGCAGTCTAAACATTTCTTTCCAAAATGCACTGGTGAAAATGATGTCTCTATCAGAGACAATGGTAGAGGGCATACCGTGCAGTTTGAACACATTCTCCATGAATCATTGAGCAACCGAGTTTGCTGTATAAGGATGACTTAATGCTATAAAATGGCCATATTTGGTTAACCTGTCTATCACCACAAAAATCACCTCTTTGTTGTTTGATTTAGGAGCCCTTCAATGAAATCCATGGAGATGTCCTTCCAAGCTTGCTATGACACTGGTAGAGGTTGCAGCAACCTTGGATACGGTACATTTTCTACTTTGCATTGTTGGCAAATGTGGCAACCTGCTACCCAACTAATCATGTCCCTCTTTAACCCTGGCCAATAGAAATACTTCTTAAGCCTTTGATAAGTTTCCTGCATGCCTGAGTGGCCACCTACTGGTGAGGCATGGAACAATTCAAGCAGTTTGTTCCTCAGGCCAGCAGTAAGCCTATGTAAATAGCTCCCTTGTACCTGAGCAGTCCTTTTATTGAAGCTGTAGAGGTTAGGACCAGCTGCTTATGTTGCAGTGGCCCCTATGAGTTCGTGAGCTGTTGTATCCCCTCATAGCTAGCTTCAATGTTGTTTAACCAGTCAGGTATAGCAGTTGTAATGCTACCACACTCAGCATCCTCCTCAAACTTCCTTGATAGTGCATCTGCAGCTTTGTTCAACCTTCCTTGCCTGAATTTTATCTGAAAATCCAGTCCAAGTAGTTTCACCAGCCCTTTTTTCTGGATTTGAGTGTGAATCCTTTGACCTAGCAAGTATTTGAGGCTTTCATGGTCAGTTACAATGGTGAAAGGCTTCCCTCCAGGTAGTGCCTCCATTTTGACACAGCTAGCAGGACAGCCAAGTACTCTTTCTCATAAGCTGATAGGCCTTGGTTCCTGCTGCTTAGGGCTTGGCTAAGTAAGGCTATGAGCCTACCCTGCTAAGTTAGCACTGCTCCAATGCTTGTACCAATGCATCAGTTTCCAAGCTGAAAGGCTCTTGGAAATTGGGAAGGGCGAGAACAGGAGCATTAGTCATGGCCTTCTTGAGGCTTTCAAATGCTTCAGTAGCTTGCTTCCCCCACTGAAACTGGTCTTTCTTCAGTAGGTTGGTCAGTGGTTTGCTGATCAGACCATATCCTTTAATAAATTTTCTGTAGTAGCCAGTTAATCCTAAGAATCCCCTTAGAGCTTTGATAGTTTTTGGCTTTGCCAGTTCAGCATGGCCTCTATCTTACTGCTCTCAGTGCTACTCCATCATTGTCAATCACATGACCAAGGTACTCAATTTTCTCTTGTCCAAAGGAGCACTTGGTCCATTTGGCATATAGCTGGTTATTTCTGAATAATTGCAGGGTTTTAAATTAAGGATGGGGGCGCAAATTTTTCCTTAAATTTTTTTAAAAAATTGGGGGCCCCCCTTTTCTATTTTGAGTTGATTTTGCCCCCTTCCATTTCCCGATGGTTTTCCTGTGGTTTCCCTCCTTTTTCATCACCCCCAGAAAATAAAACACCCCAAATGAAAAATTGGTCAATGGGGGTTTTAAAAAGTTTTGTAAATTTTTAAAATTTTCCAAAAAATTTTTTGTCAAAAACCTTTTTGAGCCCTTTTCCCCTTTTAAAATCTTGTAAAAAAAAAAAAGGAATTGTTCCCCCACTCATTTAATGGGTAATTTTATTTAACACTTTTTTTAAAAACCTTTTAATTAAAAAAAACTTAAAAACAAGTTAAATTATTTCTTTTTTCACTAAATTTTTTGTACAAAAAGTTTTTTAAAGGGGAAAACAAAAAAAAAAAAAAAATTAAATTCAAAATTTTTTCGAGTTTTCCCCGATTTTTCAACCCCCTTTTCCCTGGGAACAAAATCCCCAGGAAACGAAAACCTAAATTTTGTTAAAAACGGGTTTTTAAAGTATCCTAGCATTCACCCTTTGTCTCCATAAAATCCCTTCACCCCCCAGTGTTTAAAATTTTTTTTACAAACTTAAAAATCTTTCCCCCCCTTCCAAAACCCCTTTTTCCCCCTTGTTTTCCCCTTTTTTTTTTGTGGGAAACCACAACCGGGGTTTAGTTGAAAAACCCCTTTTTGGGGGGGGGGGGCCCGGGCCCCCCCGGGGGAAACCCCCGGGGGGGGGGGTGGGGGAAAAGCCACCGGGGGGTTTTTTTTTTTTTGATAAACACTGCGGGGCCCAACCTTTAGGCCCCCCCAAAAAGCATGCCGGGTTGTTTTGGGTTTATTTTTCCAAACCCCCCCAAATTCCTTATCCCAAAGGCAACCCCCCCCCCAAAAACCCAAAATTTCCTCGTTAATCTTCTAGTTTCAACATCTTAATGCTCACTGTTGGCAAACCCCCCCCGGTTCCCCATAAGGAAGAAGGGATTTTTCCGTAAAAAGCTTCCCCCTTAGTTTTCCCCCCCAAAAAAACCCCAATACTTGTTGGATTAAGTTTATGACAAATGAAATTTGAAAAAAAAAAATTAACCCTTTGAAAAAAAAATCATCAAGGTTTTGTTGGGTAGACTGGGTGGCATACCCCTTTTAGACTTTTACCGGGGGTTAAAAACAATTTAAATGTTTAAAAACCCCCCTAGTTTTTTCCTAATATAATAGAATTTTTCTTATGAACAATTTCCGGTCCAAAAAGGCGTAAGCCCAAAATCGGAAACTTTTGAAATTTATAAATCTTAAAAGGAAAAACCCCTTTCTAGAAACCCCAAAACTTTTTCCCTTTTGAACTTTGGCAAAAAAGTTCCCCTTTTACTTATTTAATTGCAAAAGGGGGGTTGGGGAAACCCCCCGTTTCCCCCAAAAAGGGGGCCTTGAACCAAGACTTGATTTTAAAATTGGTGAAATTTAAAATTTTTTATACTGAAAAAAACCAAAAAAATTTTTAATTACTTCTATTTTCCCTTAATTTTGTCTTAAAATTTTAATTTCCCCTTTAAACATAATTGAAAATTTTTTTTTTATTAATTTTTTTTTTCTGGTTTTTTTTAAAATTTTATGAAAATTTTTAAATCATGCACAAATTTTTTAAAAAAATTTAAAAAGTTAATTTTTTAAAAAGTTAAGGGGTAAAAAAAATTTTTATTGTTTGTATTTACATCATTTTAACAAATTACTCCAACCTTTTTTTAAAAACCCTTAAAAAAAATAATTTCCCCTAAAATTTTTTAAAATTTTTTATGGTCAACTTAAAGATTTTTAAAAATTTTTAAAAAAATTTTTAAAAATTTTTAATAAATTTTAAATTGTTAAAAAATATTTTAACAAACCATAATTTTTTAAATGGAATAATATTTTGCAATTCTGTAAATAAAAAAGGACCCAATTTTGGGAATTACACCCTAATTTTATTCCAACAAAATTGGGAAAACCAAAACCAAAACTAAACCTTTTTCGGGCCAAAGGGGGGGGAAAAAAGGAAAAAAAATTTTTATATTAAAAAAACCCAAAACCAAATTTTTTTTTCCGAAAAAAAATTTTTCCTGAGCCGGGGAAACCCCTAGGGGGCCCCCCAAAAATTCAATTTTCCTGAAAAAAAGCCCCAAAAAAATCCTAAAACCTAATTTGGTTCTGATATGAAAAAATTGCCCTATGAAAAAAAAAAGCACGTCCCCAAAAAATTGGTTAACCCAAAAAAAATTTAAACAAAAGTGTTCCCCTTTCTGGTAAAACTTGAAAACCAATGTAAAATCCCCCCTAAATTTTAAAAAAATAAAAACAGAAACGAAATCTTTCCTTAAAGTTTTAAAAAGGGGAAAGGTTTTTAACCTTGAAAAAGTTTTTAATCCCCATAATCCCAAAAAAACCAAAAAGAAAAAATTTCCCCAATGGAAAAAATGTTTTGGGACTGGGGGGTTCAAGTAAGTGGCTACCCCAAAACGCTCCACCCCTAATCTAAAGCAGCCCGATAAAAAGGCCCAAGCAAAGTTCCCCAATGGGTTTGCCCCCCTTTTCCAAACCCTTGACCCTTTTAAAACCCAGGTGCCCCCCAAAGCCCTTGGGGCCCCATGATTCCCCAAAATTTTCTTGATTTTTTTCCCGCAGGGTTCCCCTGCCCCAAAACCCCCCCCTGCCCGGGTTTTTGGGGCCCAAAAAAACCCCGCGTAAACACCTTTTTTGATGGTTTTTTAAAAAATTATCCTAAGGACTTTGGGGCCTTGATCCCTTAGGAAGCCCCTTTTCCCCTTTTTCTTTAGAACACGGAATTTTTGGGCTTGGATCATTAACCCGGGTTTTTTACCAAACCCAGATTTTTTGAAATAATTCATTGGGGGTTTTTTATCCTGGGGTTCTCTTCAAAATTTTTTTGTAAACCAACCCGTTTCCGTTTGTTTTATTTTGAAACCCCCCCCCAAATTCAACCGAATCCCTCTTGTATTTACAGCCAGAGCTGCAATCATTTCTTGAGCACCCTGGTCTCCCACATAGTTGTCTTCTACATCTGTTAACCACTCAGGAAGATGAGCTGTAATGCTATGGCAGCTTCCTGAGGTGGCTTGGTCCTCTACCACTCTAGAGAGAGCATCAACCACCTTGTTAAATTTTCCATGCCTGTATTTAATAGAGAAATCCAATCCCAGCAGCTTGACCAATCCTTTATTTTGGATGTGTGTGTGTATCTTTTGGTCCAAAACATGTTTGAGGCTTTCATGATCAGTTACTAGGGCGAACTGCCTCCCTTCTAAATAATGCCTCCAACGATTGACAGCCATTATCACAGCCAAGTATTCTTTCTCGTAAGTTGACAAGGCTTGATTTCTGGGACTGAGAGCTTGACTGAGGTAAGCTATTGGCTTACCCCCTTGAGAAAGCACAGCTAACACTAGGGCCTCAACCATGGCAACTTTTAGCTTTTCAAAGGCTTATGTGGCTTGCTCATTCCACTTGAATCGATCCTTCTTCAGGAGCATGGTCAGAGGTTTGCTTATAAGGCCATAGTTTTGTATGAACTTCCTATAGTAGCCTGTCAACCCTAAGAACCCTCTCAGAGATCTTATATTTTGGGGTCGAGGCCACTGGATCATAGCATTGATCTTTCTCTTATCCGTTGATACTCCTTCATTTGTTACTATGTGTCCCAAATACTCTATACCCTGCTGTCCAAAAGCTGCATTTGGATTTCTTAGCATATAGCTTATGATCCCTAAGCAGTTGGAGAGTCATAGTTAGGTGCTTCTAATGCTGTATTGGGGAGGAGCTGTATATCAATATGTCATCAAAGAACACCAGCACAAATCTTCTGAGGTAGGGAGCTAATATGGAGTTCATTAGGGCTTGGAAGGTGGCTGGAGCGTTTGTTAAACCAAAGGGCATTACCTTGAACTCAAAGTGGCCATGATGAGTTCTAAAGGCTGTCTTTGGCTGATCCTGAGTCCTCATACGAATTTGGTGATAGCCAGCCCTGAGATCCAGCTTTGTGAAATGTGTGGACCCATGAAGTTCATCCAGCAGATCATCGATCATTGGAATTGGGAACTTGTCTTTGATAGTGATGGAATTGAGCTGCCTATAGTCCACGCAAAACCTCCAAGTCCCATCTTTTTTCTTGACCAACAAGACATGGGAGGCAAAAGGGTTGTGGCTTGGCTGCACTATCTCAGTTGCTAGCATTTCTGTTACCAATCTCTCAATCTCATCCTTTTGAGCTGGAGAGTACCTATAGGGCCTCAGATTTACTGGTTTGCGGCCTGGTAGCAAGGGAATTGCGTGGTCACAATCCCTTGAAGGAGGCATGGACGCTGGTGTGGAAAACACATCAGAGAACTCCTCTAAAATTGGTTGCAAGAAACTTGGTACTTCTGCTGCAGCTGGTTGAGTGTTGACAGTAGATAGGTACCCTACCATTGAGTAATGATGGGAATGAGAGATACATTTGAGGAATTCCTGCTCATTCATTAGCTTGTAGTGACCAGCCTCTGGGATGCCTTGCAACACTAATGGCTTGCCCTCCCAGGTGAAGAATAGGTTTAGGTTATTAAAATCCATTTCCACAGGACTCACCGTTCTCAACCAGTTGCACCCTAGGACCAGATCATTCTCTTTTAATGGTAATACTCTTGCATTAAAAGAGAATTTTTGGCCTTGCACGATCCAAGTGAACTCAGGGCAGGTATGAGTACTGAGCAATGACTCACCATTTGCTACCTTAACCTTCATGGGAATGGCAGGTTCAATTTTGCACCCCAGCTCTTGAGCACATTTGCTGCTAAGAAAGGTGTGGCTGCTACCTGAATCAATGAGGATAAGCAGCTGTTGCCCATTCTGCCTCTCAGTTTGATAGCTGAGCCTGTGGAGGGGCTTCCCATCTGTAAGAGCACTTCCTCCATCTCCATTTGTTGCTCCTCCATTTCCTCAGCCTCTTCCACTATGTTTTCTGGAAGCTGGTTCCCTTCTCCTGCACACTCTTCCTCTTCCCCTTGCATAGTCTGCAATCTCTTCTTGGTGCATACGTGACCATAGAAGTACTTGTCACCACACTTATAGCACAAGCCTGGTGTACGGTTTTGAGTTGGGAAGGGCTTACTTGCAGTTATTGGACCCTTTTGGCTGGTTTAGGTGGCCAACGAGGTTGGTTTCTGAACTTCTTCTTCCTAGCCTCAATGCTCACTTCCTCCATTCTGGCTTGAAGGAAAGCTGTTGTGAGATCTGGTGGTTTCAGCATTAACAGCACAGGCTGTATTTCCTCATCTAAACCACTTATGAAACTCTGTATGAAGTAAGGTTCTGCCAGATTAGGGTTTAGGCTTAGCATTCTTGAACGTAGGTCTTCAAATGGACAATTTTTGGGGAAAATTTATTAAATACAACAAAGTGAATGAAAGGGTTGGTTAAAATTTTGGACAGATGTTTCTAAGTGCTCACTATGCTGGTGATGAAATGGTCCTGAAACTGAAACCAGGGGAGCCATGGAAGAAAGTCCTTGGCCCTGTCTTTATGTATTTCAACACTACGGCTGATGGAGGAAATGATCCGATACATTCCTCCTTGTGGGAAGATGCCAAGCAACAGGTGACTGATTCGGTAACTTGTTAGGATGATTATTATGTGACTAAAAGGCAAAAGAAACTAGAAAGGTTGGCTAATATTACTTATTATATGAATTGTCCTCCAGATGAAGGTTGAGGTTGAAAGCTGGCCTTATAACTTCCCTGCTTCTGAGGATTTTCTGAAAGCAGATCAACGTGGACGAATCAGTTGGAGATTCTTAATCCATGACAGGCATGCCTGCATATATGCAACCTTTATTTGTTATCCTTGCTGTTCATTTCCCTCAAATAGTAACTGAAATGTATGTATATTGTGTGTTAGTAAAACAATTGTGCCTGGAAGTGGCGGGTATGTGGGATTGGCAGCACCTGGAGAGGTAGGATCTTGGCAGACCTATGGTAAGGTGAAGATTTATTTTGATGTGTAATTGTGATTTGTATTCAGAATAAAGGTGTACCAGTTTGGAGACAAAATAGAGTGTTATCTTGGTCATGAGATGGATGTAAAATGTAAACAGGGGTACCAGTTTTGGACAAAAGCAAATGCACAAGGTAACTTCTCCATCACAACATCCGTCCTAGGGAATACAATCTCTATGCATGGATTCCAGGCTTTATTGGAGATTACAAATCTGATTCTCTCATTACCATAGCTCCAGGTTCTGTTTCTGAAATGAACCAACAAATTTCTGAAATGAACCACTGTTCCAAACTGAATCTCTTAGGATTGTTTATGCCAGGCAGTGATATGGACATGGGAGATGTTGTGTACCAACCTCTCAGAGATGGACCTACACTGTGGGAGATTGGATTTCCTGACAGATCTGCAGCTGGATTCTATGTACCTGAACCTGATCCTGTCTATGCCAACAAACTTATTGTAGACAGGTCAGTCAAACACAAATAATATGGCTGCCTTGTATATTATTCATTTTTAATTGTTCTATCTTGGTATGCAATAGGTTTAGACAATATGGATTGTGGGATAGATATACAGAATTGTACCCAAAAGAGGATTTGGTGTACACTGTTGGGAAGAGTGATTGGACCAAAGATTGGTTCTTCGCCCATGTTCCCAGGTTTCTTTTTCTCTGTCCTTATAATAATAGAATTTATTGTAGGCAGTGAGTAGGCTAGCGAGCTAGTCCCATAAAACAAATTAAGCCATGTTATGCCATGTCGTTTCAGGAAAACAGACAAGGGGCAGTACGAACCAACAACATGGCAAATCAAGTTTAAGCTGGACAATAAGAGTAATGGTGATGAAGATAACAACTATAAGCTTCGAATTGCCATTGCCACTGCTCATATTGTGGAATTACAGGTTCATTTATTTATTTGGTGGACTAGAATATATATTAATGTCTTTCTATATCCTAGTGATTGATTAAATAGATGCATGTTTTAACCCGAGTTTCGTATTTGTAATGTATTTGGAAGGTTCGAGTCAACAATCCAGATATGGCAAGGTCGGCGTTATTCACGACAGGAGTGGTAGGACACAACAACGCGATAGCAAGGCATGGAATCCATGGTCTTTACAGGCTTTACAGTGTTAATGTTCCGACTTCTTTGCTTCTTCATGGAGGAGATGAAGTTAACAACACATTCTATTTCACTCAGACTAAAACAAAGGCTCCTTCTTATGCTCCCTTCGAGGGCCTCTTTCAAGGCTTTATGTACGATTACATTCGTCTCGAATCACCACTCCAGTAATATGTCACAAAATTTACTACATGATGTTTCTCATCCTACCTTATCCAAGATTGTAGCGTAGTAAGTTGTAATCCTAAAATTAGATGGATAACATTCAACTTAAATAATAATTAATTCAATGTTTGATTGCTGGCTATTTCATTACATTGCGTATCTTTTTGTTTTGTTTTGAGGTCAAATCATCCAAATTCATTAATCAATTCTTGTAAGAGGTGAATGAGCTACTTTGTTTCTATTTCTCCTAACGAAACTCACAATGAAACCACTATTATTTGGCGACTAAGGACCCGAACTCCGTGGCATCCGAGATTCGATTCTTCAATCTATTAACCAGCACCTCTGGATCCGTCTCGAACTCCATGTTCCTCAAACCCGACGTCCTTACCCACCAAATTGCCTCGATCAAAGTGATGGCCTCACAACACCCTGCCAATTTCGAATGCACATTCCCATTCCAAATTTTCCTACTTCATGAAACAATGTTGCATCCACATTGTATATCTTTTGATTGGCCACTTTGTGATTATTCTACTTTGGTGACCCGCTCCTATATATGTAAGGTTATTATTTTCAGATCGGGAAAACTACGACCTAATATTATTAAAAGGTTCCAACTTTTTGAAATCTCAAATTTCGATCGATTTTCAAAACTATTAATGGAATTAATCCTTATTTATAAGCGAACCAGCTTCGGGGAGTTATGCCGAAGCTTATCTCTTCAGAACAATCCTCTTTTCTACGAAGTTGATCTATTGTTGATAATGTCTTGATAGCTTTTGAAACCCTTCATCATATGAAGAGGTTGTACATTGCAAGAGTTGGAGAGGTGACAGTGAAAATTAATATTTCTAAGGCTAATGATCATGTTGCTTGGGAATATCTGGAGGCGGTGCTCGTTAAGTTGGAGTTTGAAGGGAGATGGGTGAGATGGATGATGATGTGTGTGAGATTGGTCAAATGTAATGTTGTAGTTAATGCAGTTAAGGTGGGGCCGATCATATCTGAGAGGGGCCTTCGACAGGGTTGTCCGTTGTCACCCTTCTTATTTTTAGTTTGTGGGGAGGGCCTCTCAAGTATGCTGAAGAAGGATGAATTAGAAGGAAGGTTACATGGCTTGTGAGTGTGTCGAGGCGCCCCTATCGTCTGACACCTCCTCTTTGGTGACGACAACTTCTTTTTTTGCAAGGCCACAATCCTAGAGGCGAGGGTACTTAAGCTTATTTTCACCACTTATGAAGGCGCCTCTAGACAAGCAATTAATTACAGGAAGTCAGGGGGTTTTTTCACCGACAAGATGTTGAAGGAAGGTGTGGCGGCCATCTTGGGTATTAACGATAAACTGGAAGAAGGTTGGTATCTCGACCTTCCTTCACTGGTGGGGAGAAAAAAGAAACAAGTGTTCAGCTAAATCAAGGAGTTTGTTTGGAAGAGGATTTAAAGCTGGAGAGGAAGATTCATCGCGAATGGTGGTAAGGAGGTCCTGATAAAAGCAGTTCTGCAAGCAATTCCCACGTATTGCATGAATGCTTTTCTCCTACGACCACGTTTGCAGAAGAAATTGAGAGAATGATGAATAGCTTCGGGTGAGGTACGAAGACGGATGGAGCAGGTGGTGTGGCGTGGATGAGGTGGGAAAGACTTTGTGTGCGGAAGGAACATGAAGGTATGGGTTTTCGTGACCTTACGAGTTTCAATATGGCAATGCTTGGGAATCAAGGGTGGAAATTTATTTCTGACCCCAATGGTCTTGTTACACGTGTGTTCAAAGCTAAATATTTTTCGAAGGGGGATGTTCTGACGGCTGAAGAGGGTTCTAACCCGAGCCTAGTTTTGAAGAACATTTGGTCTTCGCATAGCATTCTTGAGAGAGGTACTCAGTGAAATATTGGAGCTGATACCATCATTAATGTTTAGATGCAGCCATGGCTTCGAGTTGATGATGTGTTTCGGCCAACCGCACAATTTATTAATGGAATGGAGCACCTTGTGGTGTATGATTTGATGTTGTGTAGGCTGTTGGAGTGGGACACGGGATTGGTTGATTCCTTGTTTAATGATCGTGATGTAACAATGATCCTTAGCTTGCCAATGTCAAGAAGGGACAACAAGGACTCGTTACTGTGGCACTTCATCAAGAACGATATTTATACTACGCGGTCGGGTTATAGAGTGACAATGGAGAGGCTCCATGATCAGACACATTAACATGTAGATGGGGACTGGACATCGCTTTGGAGCTTACAGCTACCGCAATAAATTAAGCATTTTATTTGGCGGCTTGGTCGAGAAGTAATGCCCACTAGAGAAGCATTACAGAGGAGGAGGATTGCAGTTCCAGAAGCTTGTGGTGTCTGCGATGGTCCATCTGAGACCAGCTGGCATCTATTCCTTGAATGTCAGTATATGCAATATTGTTGGGAAAGAGCAGGTGTTCAGAGCATACTACAGGCGTGCATGACAGGGGGTCTCATTGTTTAAAGATTGGTTGCGAACTGTCATGCGGAGTAATCGAGCAGAGGTAACCTAAATTATTTTCATGATCCTGTGGCATCTGTGGCGAGAGCATAATGCTCGAGGTTGAAACGACAAAAGCGAAAGTACGATGCCTATGTGGGTGGTTAAAAAGCCTTAGAAGATCTAACAGCTTGGAAGGATGCCTAACTCAAGGATTCTGGTAGTTTGAGGATAGCAGAGAGTACATGTCGATACTGGCACCCCCTGATGGATGGTACACTTAAATGTAATGTGGACGCCACGATCTTCACGGATCGGGGACACACTAGTATGGGGCTGATCACACGCGATGCACGAGGCGGAGCGAGTGATGAATTATGGAATGAGTACTTGGACTGGCATCTAGAGGAGCCAGGATACAGAATGCCGAGCCCTTTTGGAAGCGATGAGTTGGGTTGAGCAAGAAGGCCTCACGGCAATGACGTTCGAGATCGATGCCTATGTTGTTTCATGCGATCCATAATGAACAAGTCGATGCAACCGAGTTCTTGGAGATGATTGAGAGTTGGTGTTCAATCTTATGTCGTCAACAAGGCTTCACGATGCAGTTTGCGAGGAGGGAACAGAATGAGGCGGCGCATATTTTGGCTAGAAGCTCTATGTATTTTGTTTCTCCCACTTCGGGAGGAACCCCTCCGATTTCGCTTAATGATGTACGCTTGAACTATTGTACTAGCTTAAATGATCAATAATAATAATAATCTCGTGATTATTTAAAAAAAAATCCCTTATTTATAAAAGTTAAAAGTTTAGGATTACGTGGTCTCCACCTACATGTTTACCCGTCACATTGAAATTTAGTTAAAAAAAGTGTTCCAGCCTAGTTGTCTGACCCAATAATGTGGAAGCACAATCGTCTGGTCTTCAGTGGGGGGAGGGGTGTACCTCATAAGTAAGAAGAGGGGACAGTAGTAAGTTCTGGGGCGATTCAGGCGATTGTAAGGAATGAGGTAAGTGAACGGGAATAACATACCGAGGGAATAATCCCTATGTAAATAGTATATGTCCCTCTGTCAAGGAGTCAGGGCCGTGTTTATAGCCTATCATCCTACTGTTGTGCTCGCCAAGGATTGGGTGCACCCACTGGGACGACCATGGTCGTCCATGGTAGCTTCTTTGATGGTGACACGTGGTTGCGGCCTCCCCTGAAACCCTAAGGCCGCTAGGGCAAAGAGATGGGCTTTCCCCACTCTTCTGAGCCGCCCCCTTCAGTCGCTCCCACCGCATGGGCCAGGTCAACGGATCATCGTATCATTGACCGCTTTCTCGTGGC
This sequence comes from Linum lewisii, assembly GCA_034768395.1. Classification (NCBI taxonomy): domain Eukaryota; kingdom Viridiplantae; phylum Streptophyta; class Magnoliopsida; order Malpighiales; family Linaceae; genus Linum; species Linum lewisii. Next base: position 43,790,055 of record CM068302.1, read on the forward strand.
CTTCGATGTGGGCCATTCCAGGGCTCACAGTCACCAGCATGGATCCTATCAATTTCCCCCAAGCCCATTGCTTAGCTTCTTGCTTAGGAATGGGCTGATGATCGCCAGGTTACGGTCCTATCAATTTCCCCTAAGCCTACTGCTTAGCTTCTTACTTAGGAGTAGGCTGATGATCGCCAGGTAAGGGTCCTTTAATCGCCTCCAAGAGATGATCGCCTGGTGACCCACTGATGTGAACCCCTGCAACCGTGGGCAGACGACCCTAACCACATCAAGCTGATGATCATGCAACAGGAAGAAACCGTCGGAACCGGGGATGGAAGAGGACTTTGACCCACAAGTTATAAACGAGCAAGGAACCAGAAGTGTCAAGTCGAAGGCGCCACTTCAAGGGGATGATACCCTAGACGATAAGCCGGTCTAAACGATAGTCAATTCCATGAAAGTCGAGAAGAGATTAGCAATTCCATGCTAAAAGAAAAACCGAAGTTTAAGTAATTTATTCAATTCAAGGTGTGTCTTACAAGAGAGGCGAAGGCCTTTTTATATAGGGGAGGAGTAGGGAACAAGCTCTCCTATTCCTCCTTAGAAACTAACTATAAAATAATAAAGAAATAAAAAGAGTCCTAATTAAACTACTAAAAAGGACTTAACCTAATCCTAATATTGTCTAAGAAGGAGGCTAAATTCGTAGCCTTATTCCCCAAGGAAAGACTCCTTCCTAAACAATAACTCTAAAAAGGAAAAGCTGGAAAAATCCTAAAAAACAGCTAAACGGGTTCTGGAAGAATCAGCCAAATAAATCTACTATAATATATAAAGCAAAATAAAAGACCCCCTCATTTTAAAGCCCTCTCCTTATATTCCACCAATTACAATGCTTTATCTAACTAATTATTATTTAAATTTATTTTAAAGAAAATAATAACATAAATTTTTGTTAACGGCTGTTATTAATTATTATTATTTAAAAATATTCCACTACCCACGTTTTGTGGGATTTTATGTTTCATTCAAATTTTAATAAACCTTCACCAATTGTTTTTAATAAACCGATGATAAGTTTTTTAAGTTCACTTTTAGTATTTCATTAAAATTTAAATATGTCAATATTTAATACTTATTCAATTAATTCATAAAAAAAAACTTATTTGATTTAATTTTATCTTATTTCATTATCTAATAAGCATAAAAAATATCAGTTTCATACCTGTTGCCCGTTGTTTATGCTATTATGAGCTTTAAAGTTTTCTTTCCAAGTTAATATTTATAAACAATTAAATATTATTTATTTGACTTATCATTTTTTGAAATATTATGTTTACTTTTATAACTATTCTCATCTTTAGTGAATTCGTCATCGTGTTTGAATTTTTTTTTCAACAGAAAGCTTTCTTCACTTCTAGCAAGCATTAAGATTCCACATCACATTATTGACAAAAAACTCTAAAAAAGAGACAGACAAAATCGTTATTTGTTAAACCTTGCTTATTCAAATATGACGTAGTATTATTTGAGCACGATTTAAACCTGGCTAATGGGACGGGTACGAGTACCGTACCCATTAACGAAAAACTCATCCCGTAGCCTGAACTGTTCGGGTAGTGGGTACCCATTAACAAAAATTATATATTAAAAACATATAACATTATATTTATATAACTTATATTTTTATGGATAGGACTACGTGCTCAAATAACACTACACCATATTTGAATAAGCAAGGTTTAAAAAATAAATATTTTGTATGTCTCTTTTTTAGAGTTATTGGTCAATAACGTTATGTGGAATTAATCTTAATGTTTGCTTTCAGTTGAAGAAAAATTTCAAACATGATGATGAATTTACTTAAAAATTATAATTTAAACTCAATTTTAATTTATTTTCTCCTTAGCTTTAGACATATTGCCCATTAGCAATTTTATTATTTTATTGAAGGGGCAACGGGCTATACACCTAAAAAGTAATTTTATAAATATATATTAATTAAAATAAAATTGAAATTATTTTTTATTCAAAATATAAAAATATTAAAACTATATTTGATATAAAAATGATATTTCTATGTACCAAAATAATATTTAGTTACTCTATGGAAAAATCACCAAAAAATCATATTAATATTCATTTACATGATTTGAATAAGTTGTACATAATTTTAAATTAAATACTTACACAAAAATTTTAACATTAAAAATAATTATTTACATATATCAAATAGTAACTATACATACAATTATCAATAGCATCTCCTACTTAGAAATTCATGATATGTTAATAAATATGCAACATATACCTTATCCACGACATTTATATGTATAAAATAATGGGAAAATAACACTTTGCTCTCCTTTACTTTGCCAACTTTACAATAAATCACTCTGTTTACCCCCTCCTATGTCGACCAATTTGCATTTTGGGTCCTTTCGTTTCAACTATCGTCATCTTAATATTAAATTTGTACACATCTGCGCACCAATGAAGAGAGATATCGGAGGGAGGAGAGGAAGAGATGACCATGGAGGTTAATTGGGGAGCTACAGTATATATATTCATATTCTCAATTAAAAACACTTATTAGAAAGCTAATACATGGTTATAGGAGCTAACATGGTGAACTGAATTCGAATCAATTAACGTTTAGAAGACAATAGTTGGAACAGAGGGACCCAAATGACAAAGTGGTCTAAGTAGGAGGGGGTAAAAAAACGATTTATAGTGTATGAAACTATCTGTTAAGTTGAAAAAGCAGAGGGGGCAAAAGTGCTATTTTCTGTAAAACAATCAATCAAATTCACTAAAATTAAATCAGCATCTCAATAATCAATAAGAATTTCATTGATGGTAAAAGGTATAACGATTGGTGTAATTTATCTTAATAATAATAATTTTGTTTCATATTATTTGTATTTCTTCTAAAATTTAGAATTATATATCATATGGAGGTTGGACCGGCCGTTATGATGATTGGTGTAATTTATCTTAACAGTAATAATTTTGTTTCATACTATTTGTTATTTCTTCTAAAATTTAGAATTATATATCATATGGAGGTTGGACCCGCCGACGGGCGGGCAAAATACTAGTACTAAATAAATTCAGAAAATTAAGCCAATTGGCAGATCACTAGGAGACGTCATGGGCTTCAACTTTCATGTTGGGCTTCAACCCAAATTCTATCTCCAGGTAGCCCAAATCCGTCATTCTTCGTCAGACTAGAAATTTGGCCAAAACCGGGAAATCCTAGCTTGATTAGGATTTCTTGTTTGGAAGTACTTGGCATCTTCTCTTCATCTCCCGTATCATGAATGGTCACCCGTCCCTCCTTTGATCAGGCTCAGGAGGTGGCCTGATCGTAGCTCCTTCCTTTGACTTCCTCGGATCAGCATCCGAGCTTCACTCCTTGATGCTCCACCCATGATTTGCTAGGACTTGGCCGAGCTCTATCTCCTTCAGTTCTTCTCCAAATTGAGCTCCATTTGTTGGAGAGCTCTCCTGGGGCTTCAAGCTATCCATAGAAATTGGAATTTCCCAAAGCACGGGCCAATTATTGGCTGGGCCAGAAGTGCTTCTCTGTGGTATCCAGACATGGTCTCGGCTCGGGTGTCGGGCTCAACTCTAGGCTTTCTTCTGATCTGTACGGGCCTTTTGGCTTCTGTCTTGGCCGGGTCTTCAAGGATGCCTCATGAGTCTCTTTAAGGTCTATTTGGGCTCTGGGGCTCGTAGGAGTTGATCTGGGGCCTAGCCCTGGTGCTAGGCTTGGCCCGGGGTCCGGGTCGGGGCTCGGCGTCAGTATCAGCTCCTGGAGGGTCATTAGCCTGACTCTGGCTGGCGTAGGAGCTGGCCTTGGGGCTTGGCTGAGGATCAGCATCCTCCCAGGTGCATCTTCTGGCTCCGGGGCTTGGGCTCTTCTAGGCTCCGGGGGTGGTGCTGGTGTAGGCCTGGGGCCAGTGTACTCTCGGCCCGGCATCAGTGCTGGGGCCGGGTCGGCATCAGTCGTGTCCAAGCCGGGCTTGGTGGCCAGGATCACATCACCCACCTCCTTTATGGACTTAAAATGATCACGTGCCCTTTCTCATTTGCATGCACGCATTCCCACTTTTCCCGGGCATACTCATAAATGCCTCCATTAAGCGTGCTGAGGAAGCTGGGGAAATCCCCATCGCTTTATAGCCACTTATGTCTACCTAGGGGCACTAGACCGTCCTCTTCGCTGCGCGCTCGTCCAATCCGTTTCTTGTGACGGTTGAGTGCTTCCCTTTCTTCCATATCCTTCTTCTTCCTCCATATAAACTTCTTCTTCCACTTTTCATTTTTTACGCCTTCTTCGCTCCCACATGCAAATCAACCCTCTGCCGTATTGTTCCCTGCCATAATCCATCTTTTTACCGGTGCCACTCTTTTTTGACTTCCTTCTCTCACATCCCAGAATGGCAGAAGCTCCCCACCGTCCTCCTGGTATGTGATTTCTTCCAAGATATATCCTCTGTGTTTAAACAAGCATCCCTTCTTTGTATACTAGCTCTCCCTTTCCCAGCGCCATGAGTCTGAGCTCTGCTAGTGATAGTCAGAATCGGGAATACTCCTATTCCCAAGGCACTGATCCTTCTACCACTTCTTCCTCTTCTACTGCCTTTGTTGAAATTGTAATCCCCCATATCCTTGAACTACACAGAGAAAGGTCCAGTTTGACCTCCCCCAACATGGTTTCGAATGGGTGTTTAACCGTTTCCAGATAGATCCTCAGGCTTCCGCAAAAACTGGCGATTATGTCATACATAATTGGCTATATATATGGCATGGGAGTCATTGCGACGATCGCCGAGTGATTGGGCCTTACTACTACCCTTCTAATACTGCCACCAAAATTGCCAACGTCCTTCCTCTTGCCCAGCTGCCAAGCATGTGGAAGTTCACCGTAGCTTCTCGCCTATCTACCATGAGAAATTTCCACCTGGGTGGTACGGTATTTGGACTGAAGCCTTCACTTATGGCCTTCTCCTAACACCGTCGTCGTTTGTTAAGTCTCTTTTGAGCTGCATTGATGCGTCCTTAGGCGCCTTCAACGCGGTAGCCTGGTCGATTGTGGCCACCTTTGAGTGTTCGTGCTTGTCCATACTCATCACCCCCACCCTAAGATTATTCAAGTTGTTGTACCATTCCAAAATGACTTCCAACGACATATGCTTTACCAAGCAGAGAGAATATATAAAGGAGGGAGCGCTTCGGGCCCATCCTACTTGGTACCATTCATTTTTTTACTTCAAGCCCAGCAAGTCAGATCGCTCTTTGACCAGCTTACTACCTCAGTCCTGGTCGACTGGCGATTTTTCTTGTTTTAACTTCAATGGAGAACCTTCCGGAGAAGAGATCACCCAGATTCGAAGGATCCTAACTGGTCGCTTTGATTTGTATACCTCTGTTGGCTTACAACAATCGCAGCAGGGGATTAGGGGAGGTACTTCCTCGTAGTTAGGCTATTGATGTCCTCCTATACATGCTTTATCAATTAATAATACTCTGTGATTCTTTACTTGCAGGTGCTTTTTCTTTAGTTGGGTGTTTGATCAACACTGCCAGCCGCGAGAAAGTGGGTGAGCCTCACCAACTTGAATTCAACCCCGCCACTACCCCCAAGGCCTCTCGACACAAGAATTCGTCAGGCAATCACTCCAAAAATCCACCAGATCCAAACCCTCATCTGACTCGTCCAACAGATCTTCCAAGAGGAGGAGGTCCTGAGCTGATCAGGATGGTTCTGATTCTAAGAAGCGCAAGTACCAATCCTCGACGACTAGGAAATTCTGAGAGGAATCGTCTAGCCATCTTGAAGCTATCATCGCCCCTCTTTGGGAGCCGTCTCCCCCTTCTAAGGTTAACGAGGATTCCTTGTTAGTCCGGGACCTACTTAACCAGACTGGCTAGGAAAACCCAAGTCCCCTCTAGGCGACTCCTACTATTATTCTGGTTCCGGACTCCATGCAGGTGGTGGATTCTGATAATCCGTCATCCGGTGCTCAGCCATGGTCTAGGCCTCCAGCTTCATCTCCTTGGCCTCCCTCTCCTGGATCAGATCCAGTTCACTGGGTCCAAATGACCGAGCTTGCGAATAGCTTGTTCGTGGTCCCTCGTCCTGATGGCGGATCGCCTACCCACCGGGAGCCCTATTTTGCCATTGCTCATCCTGCCACACCAGACATTTTCTGTGGCATGGCCAGCGACATCCTAGAAAAGTATGCGACCAGGGTGTTCTATGAGTGAGAGGCTCATGTGGAACCAGAGGACTTCGTCGACGTGCACATGGCTGGCTCCACCCATTTTTGAAGGTCCGTATTCGTATTCTTAATATTTTACAGTCGCCTGAGTTTGTCCTTCCATTGTTCTTAATTCTTGGTCCTTCCATCTTAGGCCGCCACTGAGATGGGCGATTTGTATACCCGTGAGAGGAAGATGCAAAAGGATATCGACGATCTTCGTGAGATTCGCCGACATCTCACCGGCCTGTTGCGAGAGGAGCAGATAGTCCTGATGGCTTTATGTTCTTTGTTGCTCTTTTTTTTCTTTTTTCACCCCCACCTACTAATACATATGTTCGTCTTCTCCCCTTCCAGCACCGGTTCCTGACTCTGGGGGTGCAGGCTGAAGGGAACATGGACATGCATCGGGCGGCTAACGCTCGTGTCGGAGAGTTGGAAGCTGCCAAGACTACTCTTAAAGCGGAGGTAGCCCAACTAATAGATGAGCTTAATCACTCCAAAAGCGATCTTGCCAAATCTGAGGACGCTCTTTCTCTAGCACGAGTTGATGGGGAAAAACTAACATTGCTTGCTACGGATAAGGACCACCTCAAGGAGCTGCTTGGGGATTCCTTATCTACCTAAGAGGTCGCTCAGAGGGATCTCGTTGAGCTGAGGTTGCTATATGACCAGACCGTCGCCTATAACAATCATGCTATAGGCCAGAGCATCAGAGTGGTTATGCGCAACGCCCGCCAAAAAATCCAGACATATTTTCCCACTCGTCACTGGCCGACTCGTCAAGTTTACAAGGTTCTGCTCCGCGGTCTTCATCACTACAACGCCGAAGTCCCTGGTCTGGAGTATGAGGACGAAGCTGATGTTGTCCGTGATTCCGATCGCTTGATGCGCAAGGTAAAATCTGAGGAACGGGCATACATCGCGGCTGAACGCCGAAGGCGTGGACTACGTGATCAAGAGGAAATCACCCCTGATCATGGCGTCCCTCATTCTTCTGATCAGGGCACCAACTCTTCTCGTGGTCAGGCCAGTGTTTCTTCTCCGTCACGCTCAGCTCCTCTTAGCACCTGGAAAAACCTCTAGGAGTTCAGAAATCATCTCCCCATCATCATCCTTCATCTCCCACGTCACATAAACACTAGGAGAAGATCCAGATTCATCCGGACACTAAGCAATAAGTGGAGCTTTTCTTTCTTTCTAGGTCGTATTTCTCATACCTTCATTATGTACTGTTGTAACTAAACCCCCAAGGTTCGGTGAGTGGAACCTTAGGGGTCTTGATGATTGATTACACTCCTATTACTTTGGATTTATTTTGGTTTAATTCAAGTTCATATATGATTTAGACTGATGTGTTCTTCATCTTCTATATGACAAAGTGTTTGTCTCCTGGAGTGTTGCACTTCAATGTTATTCATGGGTTCGATCATACTAGCTATGTCTTTTTAGGTTTAAAGACCAAAAATCATTTCATCAAACACCTTATGTGCATTCTACTTTCAGTGTAAATGGTGACCAATGCTCGTTTGTTAGTGGTTAATGTTGAGTTCTATTTGACTCTATCCAATGAGCTTAGGAATCGTCTCGATGCTATGTTGAAAGATCTTATTTGGCTTGTTAGAACTGTTTTTAGTCCAAAGTTGTGTGATCATGATTCATGAACCCAAAAGGGAAAACTTGCTTGACCCTTATTTCTGCCCCATTTCATCCCACTTTGAATGATTTGTTGTCAAAACCCTACTTCCATGCACTTTAAGCTCGTGCTTGAGTTAGTACGTTTTAGCTTGAGCCAACCTTGTCTTGAGATTGTGATTGCAAAGTGTGTGTGTTTTGTTTAACCTACCAGTTTGAACACCTCTCTCAGAACTGAGTAAGCCAGACCTAGAGAGCCTCGAGAAATATGACCCTGGCCAAAAGCCAGGTATCTTTGGTCACGCTTTTTGCAACGATCACCTCTCATGGAGGTTATTCAAGGCATCCTGGATGGGGTTGCCTCTATACAACAGGGTTACTGGCAGAAACAAGATGACCACTAGACTTCTCAGCAGAGCTACTAAAGAGCTGAGGAAGAGCATGCTAAGGGCTTCACCGACTAGATATCCAGCTTCGACATGTGAGTTACGGATCTTCATAGTAGTGTGGATTCTTGGTTCCAGGAATCAGACTAGCAGATCAAAAACTTCCATGGGTATGTGGATGAGAGCTTCCAGGCAGTGGGCCACCATCTCAACTCCATTAAAGAGCATTGGGATCAGCAGTACTACAGCCTCAACAACTACCAGCGCTATGCTTTCGAGGTGCAACAAAGAGCCTTCGCCTCGATGATTCCTGACTATCAGGCTCTGGATCCATACTCAAGCTTCTTTTGGAAACCCTCACAGGACCCTCCATCTGATCAGTGATGATCTCCGGGACAGGGGTTTTTATATTTTTTGGTTTCCAGACTTGTGTTTTGTTTCTTATTTTCTTTTTGGACTTTTTGTCGGTTTGTCCTGTTTTGAGTCTATGTCAAACTATTGTAGTTGTTGAATCAGTCGGATCCTTTGTATTCTGAATGCACTAATCATGTGGTGTACCTCATTTTCCACTATCTCTGGGTCCAATTTAGCACTCCCGATGAATCAGACCCAAATTATGATTGTTATCTCGGTGTTTCACTCAAGCCTTCTCAGGCGTCCTCACGGTCCATTGTCGGTACCCCTATACAATTTTCTACTCTTTTTATGTGGTCTATTAATTAGGACAATGTCTGATATAAGTGTGTGGTGGGATGTTTTTTTCTCTGATATTTGTGAGACTCCTCTTCATTGATTATACTCGATTCTTGACTTGCAATACTATAATCGGATTTCAATCTTTCACAATGATGTTTAAACTGTTTATTTCAAACCTGTACCCAACATGTTTTCACTAATACTAAATGAATCGGGTCATAACAGATTATAGGATCACTCTTGTAGTTTCACTTGGAAGTGCACATCATGATTTGAGTTCGACTAGGAGCTTTTGTGAAAATTGTGCCCTACCGGTCATTACATCTGGTCTTTTATTTATTATGAGTGATTTTCTTTTACTTGTGCTTCTAGAACTTGCATGATACATAGTTGATATTTCATGGTAACTAATGACACTCGAATTGATGTGATTATCAGCCTCATTTAAGCGACATTTCATTGCTTAAGACAGGATTTTTAGGGTAGAATAACTAATATTCAATCAATTGTCATATCTCGTGCCATTTGTGTTACCTTGGCCCGTTTCAGGTCTATTTGATGGTTTTCTAGTGTTTCTATGTTAGCACAGGTTTTTGCCATCAAATAAGTAGCCAAGGACGTGTCTAAGGCGTTGGAACCTCGAGGAATCACACCGGAATCGATCCAAGGAACCAATCAAGTCAAACCAATTCCTGCCCCATTTTACACTGAAGATTTCACCGAAAATCCCTTCACATTTTCGGTGAAAATACATGCACAAATCGTCTGATGTCAGCCAAGGGAAGTTTTCGGCGAAAACATCAAGTTTTCGCCGAGAACCATCGGTCCGAAAACCACAGAAGAATCCAGCCGGCGGTCATCCCTTTTGCACTAGGATTTTCGGCAAAAATTCCTTAATATTTTCGGTGAAAATCTTAGTTAAAACCCGGCGGTATTAGGGTTAAGTATAAATACTTAACCGGCGGCCCAAAATAAAGATTTACTTTTTCAGAATCATAATTACCAACTAATACCGAAATTCTCAGAATTCTCAAGAGTTCTGAAGGAGTGTTTAGAGTTCGAAGAGCCAAGAAGAGATCGTGACGCCATCCCTTCCATCTCGAAGACTCGGAGCTAGGATTGCAGTTTACCGTAAGATCGAAGTTCTGTCGGAGTCGTCTTAATTAGGTTTTTCAGATCCTTTTCTGTTATTCCTCTGTATGATGAACTCTATTTTTGTCTTTGATTCTTTTGTGAAAAACATGAGTAGCTAAACTCTTAGAGCTTAGACTAGATGAACCCTAAGTCACCCAGGGCTTTAAAGCGGTCACGGATCGGCGGTGATTAGATTCAAAGTTCAATCAGTTCTCTTTCATGTTTGATTTGTTCTTGATTATTCGTGTTTCTTGTCTGGATTGATCACCTAGATTAGATTCTTGTTAAGCTAAGGATAGAAGCGAACGCTCACCTTACTTTAAAACATCAAATTGAACAATTAACCTAATCATTGGAGTGTGCCTTTCGTAGGAACCAATTAGGGTTAATCCACTGCAAGAGTAACTCATAAATCATTAGTAATTGCACTAGTTAAGTTAAGTCATTGCGAGAGGCGACCGTACCCGGGCGGCTAATTAATCTTGGTAGCTAGATCGGATAGAGCGAATATTCGCCAGTCTTAAACCTAAGGGTCAGGAGTTATGGTGGTGTCTTAGAATTGATTGAATGAGAATTGAAATCCGCTGATCTGTTGATTGCCAATGCTCTGGTGAACGAAGGGGGATTCGAAGTCTAGGTTCGTCTGTCATCTCTGTTTTCAACCCTAATTTCCAATCTGTTTTTAGTTTCAATTTTTAATTTCCGTGCATTTCTTAGAATTAGAAGTCGTGGAACTCACACCACGCACGAAGTGTTTAACCTGAGTAATTTGTCAGCTTATTTGAGTAATCGATCATTAGAAGGCCCGTGGAATACGATCTACCCTAGCTTTCTAAACTTGGTAGTTATTTGATAACCCGCTCTGCAGCATTCATCAAATTGGCGCCGTTGTTGGGGACTTCTTTTGATTGTTCGAAAGAAGAACTGGCATTTTATTCTTCTATTATCCATCTTTCATCTTTCCATCCACTTCGATTTTACACTGGTTTTTGTTTGTTTTTGTTATTTGTAGGTTGTTCACAGGTGTATGCATCGCCGCCCTTGGACTCGCTCTCAAACCGACAAGGCTAAGAGCATAGAGAGACCAGGCAGTTCTGCTCCACCTCGACAATCACAAATTCCAATGAAAAGCAGAACCAATCCACCTTCATCCGTCACTTCGATCAAGATCGAGGAACTGAAGGAGAGTTCCTCATCTTTATCTTCACCGTCATCTTCATCCGCTTCATACACCGAGTCACTTTCACCTCCCCCATCTCCTACCATGGATAATCAGTTACCACCACCACCACCAGGCGGAAATCCACCACCACCACCTGCACAGAAGAGTCTAGCTGACTACAATAAGCCGAGCGCGACTAGCGTTCGATCTTCCATTATCGTGCCGCGCGTTGAAGGAGATCCTGACTATGAGATCAAGATTCCATTCTTGACTATGATCTCTAGGGATCTACAGTTTGAAGGCAGGCCACTAGACAATCCGTGCACACATCTGGCGGATTTCCTTGATCTCTGCAGCACTTTTAAGAACGGAAACCTCGACAAGAACACTTTGTGCTTGAGAGCTTTCCCGTTCTCTCTGAAAGGCGCAGCTAAGAGGTGGCTTACTGGCAAACCACCTAGATATTACACTGATTGGGATACTCTGGCTCAGGACTTCGTCGAGGAATACCTCCCTCCTGCCAGAACAACAGCCATCAAGGACAGCATCGCCAGATTCTCCCAGAAAGAAGGAGAAAGCTTGGACGATACTTGGAATCGATTCCAAGAACTTCTCTACAACTGTCCTCATCACGGATTCGAGCAGAGGCAGTTAGCTGAAATCTTTGCTCGAGGTCTTCGAGAAGAATCTGCCAAGTGGGTTAATTCCGTAGCTGAAGGGATTGTACTACACTCACACCTGAAGCTGCTCTTCTTCATTATGGGAACTGTGCTTCCAAGTCGAGGAACTGGAAGCGACAATCAGAAGGATCAAGGAGCAAGCTCGATCTCGAAGCTACTATCAAGGCGGAAGTAGAGAAGCATCTGAAGAAGTCTACCACACCAATCAAGCCGCCAGCTGCTTCTGTCTATGTTGCTGATTGCGAATGGTGTGGAGCTTGCGCACATAACAGAGGCCGTTGCCAGAATTTTGGTAAGACAGAAGTCTGGTCTGCAGAAGAGGTAAATTTCGTTCAACAAGGCTTCGTTAACAATCAAAATGGTTATGCTGGCTACCGCAACTTCAGACAACAGGGGAATTATCAAGACAAACCTCCCTACAATGCTGGCGCCAACCATAACTAGAACCAGAATAACCGCCCAGCTGGTCCAGCTCAGGATCAGAAGCCTAATCATCCGCCAGAAGGTGTCTACCAGCCGCCGCATCGCAATCCGGGTAACTATGGAACTGCTCCTGGCAATCGCCAGAATCAATACCTGAACAACACCTATCCAGGGTAACAACATCAGAGAGAAAACAGTGCCAGTGACCTGGACAAGAAGCTTAGTCAGATCATCACCAGACTCGATGATCATGACAGTCAGTTCAAAGCTCAAGCTCTTCTCAATCAAGAACAGATCGCATCCGGTCAAAGAATTGAGCAGGCTGTCAACCACATCTCGGGCATGCTAGCATCTGGTCGACTATTTGGCCAACTTCTGAGCCAGACAGAGCCGAATCCGAGAAAGGAGCAAGCTAAGGTGGTATCTGTTCAAAAGTTTACAAGCTTATCTGCTAATGGTTCTTCTATTTTACGCAGGATCCTTGAAACTCCGGAGAAGAAGGAAGCACAGAAAGTGGCGCCTAAGAGTATGATCCTCCTCTTGCTCCGTACCACGTGAAGCCTCCTTTTCCAAGAGCAATGCTACCGAATGCAAAGATCGAGACTGACATGAAGGGAAACAAAGAAGGATATCCTTCTTTTTGTAGCAAGAAGCCTGCCTCGCCATATCCAGCTAAGTGCTCTGACCCTGGTTCTTTCACTCTACCTCTAGTCATTAATGATATTGAGATAGAACGTTGTTTAGTTGATCTAGGCGTGTCTGTTAATGTTATGCCTATGAGTTTATATGAGAAGCTAAATCTAGGAGAACTCGAACCGACTAGCATACAACTTGTCTTTGCTGGTAGATCATTGAAAACCCCTAGGGGAGAAATCAAAGACGTTGTTACTAAATGTGGTCCTTTCACTTTCCTAGCTGACTTCATGATCATAGATACTAGTGAAGAGGATTCTACCATTCTTATAGATCGACCTTTCATGGCAACATCCAGAATGCAAATTAATGTTCCGAATGGTTCTCTGACTTTGAGGGTTGGTAGGGAAACGATAACATTCCGTCTTAAGGATGGTATGAAATATGCTCCTAAGAATGAAGAATCTCACTATCTAGCTGTTGAAACTGTGGAGTTGAATCCGGTCAACTCCGTCACTGATGTCTCTTCTAGTGTGCCTAGATCAATTGTTACTGCAGATGTTGAACAGGTTATGAATCAGAAGCCAAAATCTGCTGTTCAGAAGCCGCCAAAGAAGAAGGAACTGAAAGCCTCTTCTTCACCGCCAAGCAAGAAACCTAGTAGGCCCCGGGGGAAGAACAAGAAGACGAAGACTCAAATGGTCTGGAGACCAGTTGTGCCGCCACCTTCATTCGAGCCAGCTGCACAAGCAATTCGTTCCGAGATACCGGCGCCGGAACAAGTATTGAAGGAGAAGCCGAAAGCATCTCCTAAGGAAATACCTACGATCATCGATCCTGGTGATACAAAGCCGGAGGGTAAAGAGAAGAAGTCAATCATTCTCATCCCTTCCACCGTCTTCCTCGTAGAAGATGATCCCTTGACAGAGCTCTTTGGTCCGTTCAAGATCACTGAGCACCTACCCGACGGACATACCAAGCTCATACATGCGAACGGAAAGAAATTTATGCTTCACGGAGATACCCCGAAGCTCTACTTCATGAACTCCGATGCTAGCATTAAGGAGAACCTGAGTTGGGATGTCTCCTAATACCATCCAGGTATCGTCTAGCTCAAGGACGTTAATAAAAGAGCGCTTCGTGGGAGGCAACCCACGGCTAGAGTTAGTCTTTCATTTGTGTCAACCTTATGTTTTAGAGTCGGTTCGGGGAGCCAAAAGTGTCAGTTTGTTTGATTTCTTATTTTTCGTGTGTAGTCTGTGTGTCATAGTGTCAATCGCAAGTTGTTTGAGGTTTTTCTCCGATTTTTGTGGATTTAACTGTGATTTTCTGAAGTTTGTCAGGATTGCGAAAATATTTTCAATCGTACAGGTCAAAATTTTTGGCGAAAATGCACCCTGTTTTCGGCGAAAACTCCCTTTGAAATCCCAGTGTGTTTCCAGACGATTTTAGTTAAACTTTTCGCCAAAAATTCCTTGAAGTTTTCGGCGAAAATCCTTTTGAAAAACCGGCAGTGCTTTTTAACTGATGTTTTCGGCGAAAATTTGCCCTAGTTTTCACCGAAAACTCAAGGCAAATTTTCGGACCCATCCCTTTTAATTCCCGGTCGTGTCTCTCTCTCTCCCCTCAATCTCTTCTTTCATTTTCGAACAAAAGAGCAAAAACCTCCCCTCTATTTTTCGAAAACCCGCCGCCGCGACCACATTTTCGCCGTCACCGCCGTTGCCGACTACCGCCGCCATTGCCGCCGTTACCGACTGCAGCCATCGTCGTCGCCGCACGTCTCCCCTCCCATTTCCGATCAACTCGAGCCCTAGAACAGTCGAATCGGAGCTCTAGAGCTCCGTTCAGCCAAACCCTAGATTTTCAAGTTTTTCACCGATTTCTCTTTCTCCGTTCATTTTCAGCACCCATGGCTTCAAGGTAAGTTGTAGAACTTTTCATTCCAAATCTTTTGACATGTTGAATGCTGAATTTCGTCGGGGTTGACCTTTGGTTGACTTTTCAGTTTGACTCGATTTGCGTGCCGACTGATTTCGTGTGAACTAGGTTAGCTGAACTCTTTGGACTGATCTAGCATGATTAGGGAGTATTGTGCTGAATTATAATACCAATTGTTCGTGTGTTGTTATGCTTAAGACCTATTCTTTGCGGTGTTGATTTTATGAGAAATGTCGGTTTGACCATGAACTGTTTATCCTCGTTTGGCTGCCATTTGTGTTCATTTACGTTCGTATTATTGTGCTTGCCATCTGAGATCATATTATACCGTCATTTTCCGCTTTGTGCTAATATTGCCATGATTAGGGTTCAATGTTCTTTTATGTTGACTTTTTGAATGTCGGTTTGACTTATGAACTCTGATTGTGATAATTCCATTCTGGCTGTTCCTAAGCATTTATTTTAATTGTTTGTGATTACCGGTTAATCTGCTATGCTTACCCCCACTCGGTTTTCCTCATTTCTTTGTGAAATTGAGTTTTTTTACTAAGTGTGGGGTAGGGTTTTAGTTTGACTAATCTGGTGTGTTTTCTTGCTTAGGAACGTAACTCATGAACGCAGGACCAAGCAGAGACTTGACACCGCCTCCAGCTCCCGAGTTCCCGCTCCCGTCACACCTGCCGTCCAAGGCCCTCCCCCAGCTTTCCCTGGCCGTGTTGGGTACCACCACACCGTTGCTCGCCTACCCCCGTACTACTTCGAGTGCTACCAGCGGCTCGAGAATATCCCTGGAGATGGTGTTCACCCCCTTTCCATGGAGTCGCTCTTCGATCACGATGAGGACTGGCACCGGAACGTGCTCGATGCACTGACGCATGCCGGCTTGCTGGAGCTGACCACGCTAGCCGCCGACTTCCCAGACGTTGCCCTTCAGGAGTTTTGGGCGACATTCGATCTGGACGAGCACAAGAGGAGGCAGCACAAGAAGGTCGTCACCTTCTATCTGGGCGGGGTGCACATGAAACTCACATATGATGAGTTTGTTGCTCGTCTCGGGATTCCCCACGAGCACTACGAGGGTCATCACCTCGGCTGGGAGAACGATGTTGACGACGGAGAGGAGTACCATGCACTCTGGAGCCACATGACTGGAGTGCCCGGCTATCGTCTCACGAAGCATAATTCAGTTAAGTCTCTCTCTCACCCTCTCTACAAATTCATTCACATGGTTTGGCGTCGTTCTCTTTTGTATGCTCCAGAGAAGGACCTCCACCATATCAGCCGAGAGGAGCTTCTTCTTCATCGCGCCATCCGGGAGAGCTATCCTCTTCATCCCGGATGGGTGCTTGCCCGACTACTCCGCCAGAAGACTCAGAGGTCGAGGCCACCTCGCTCACTCCTGGGAGGCAACTTTGTAGGTCGACTCATCATCTCCTTCGGGCTCAGCCAAGAATATGGCCCGAACATCCCACGCCGCAGAGTACACACCGTTGGAGGCGATTTGGCGGTCGAGTACGACCTCGAGCTGGACCTCAGTCCCCAGGTAGCAGCAGATCCTCCTCTCCAAGATGAGGATGAGTCAAAGGAAGAAGATGATTCTGAGGAGCCTCAGCCTCAGTATGAGCCAGAATTTCATGATCCTACACCCTCGCTACACCATCAGGCAGGGTATGCACACCAGTCGCCGCCGCCCATCCCAGAGCCATACCAGGCGCCTCACCAGCAGCACCGACCGCACCCCGCGGATGTTGTGGAGCTGTATGAGCGTCTCCAGGCGTGGCGCATCACCGACAACGCCACTCAAGAGGCGAGATGGACTATTATGCAGCAATATATGCACCGCTCCAACGAGCGGTATGAGGCACAGCTGGCGTGGCAACGTCAGCTCGGTAACTTCCTCCACTTCCCACCTCCCGGTCCACCTGACCAGCAGTGATCGGGTTGTATTCCTTTTCTGGTCCTTTCTTTTTATTTATTCTTTTCGAATTTTGATCCAACTTTTTTCTGTGTGGATCCGGGACACTTGTCCCGGTTTCCTTTTAATGTTTCATTTGTTTTTGTTTTTGTTTTGTAGGCAGTTGGGAGATTCCCTTTGCTTCGCTTGGGTAGATTCCCTCAGCTCCGAGGATCCGTGCTCATCCCCTACGCCAACCATCTCGGTCCAGGTTCTTCTATTTCACTATGAACTCTAGAATTAGTACTGTGAGGACACAGTCCGATTTAAGTGTGGGGTAGGATGCTATAGAACCTTGCATGAACTTGATTGCCCTTGATTGTGTTTTTGTGTGCCTCGTGATTCCTTGCCAGTCTCTCTAACATTAGAATGGCTCAGTTTTTCATTTTGATGTTAAGTCGTTGTTCAATCCTTCACAATGATGCTTAGACTGCTTAACCTAGAACTTGAGAACCAATGTGTATATTTTGATGCTAAATTGCCTGGTCAGAACAGAATTTTTAAAATCACACTTGTAGTTTGTAGCCTTGATTGCATGAAAATGACCGAATCCGACTAGCAAACCAACTGTGAGCTTTTGATCCATTGCACGTAACTTGCAATTTTAATTCTTTTTGAGTGATTTTCTGTTTGCTTGAATGAGTTAGAATTTGCATTAGACCTACTCGAGACCACACGATAACACGAGTTCTAGAATGATAGGGGCACCTAGATTCAGCTACTAAGCCAGATAGCCTACCAAACGTTAAATCCATTAGGTTTAAACCTTTGAGCTTGGCCTGTTCTTTCGGTTCGATAATACATTACAGACATTTCCCATTCTTTCATTCCCCGTTGATCCCCTGTGGTTGTAGTTCTAGATTGACCTACCGGAAGTCGATTTGTGGTAACCTTCCTATAACCATTAAACAAGTGGTCTTAGCTATTATGTCCAAACGTGTAAACCGCTCTAGCAACTAAAGGAAAGAATCGGCACAAAAAGAAAAAAATATAGAAAAAAAAGAAGAAAAAGCAGAAAAGCCAAAAAGTTTCAAGTTTTTAGTTCAATAAACGTTCTTCTCCCTACATATGGAAGAACGAAGTCAAAAGAAAAGTCAAAGAAAAGGAGTGTGTAAAGAAAATAAGTGCTAGGTTGCTTGAGGGTATCATAAGACGAGCGTTCACTATTCCACCCATGTCTGGTTAGACGGTAGGAAGCCATAGGCTAGATTCGAGGGAAGTTAGTCGAAAGCTACACCGAACCAAAGCCACCATCATACATTCCCATCATCCATCTCATTATAAACCCTAGTAGTGTAGAATTCGTTACAGTCCTAGCAGGGAAGTCCTTCTTAACTGGTTACTCGTGTTGTCACAGTGGTGGACATGTGGTCAAAATGCAAACTTATGACAGAATTCAGTAACAAAAAATGATTGAGAGCAGAAACACGTCCTTAAAGACAGAGAGTGAGAGTTCCCATTGTACTATATTTTCCTTGTGTGAGGAGTCTGGTCGGTCAGGTCAAATTCGTGCATAATTGGTTACAATTACTTGTCGTGTGCAGTTTATTAGTGAGACCAGATTGTTTGGCTAATCAGTATGCATGTTAGGTTTCTTGTTCTAGGAATTATCTGTCTAATAATTCATTGTGTTTGATTGAGCTCCAATTTAATTGATCTTATCAATTGTGAACATGAGCGTTTCTATTCAGTTTGCTTGAGGACAAGCAAAAGCTTAAGTGTGGGGTATTTTGAAGACACTCGAATTGACGTGATTATCAGCCTCATTTAAACGACATTTCATTGCTTAAGACATGATTTTTAGGGTAGAATAACGAATATTCAATCAATTGCCCTATCTCGTGCCATTTGTGTTACCTTGGCCCATTTCGGGTCTATTTGATGGTTTTCTAGTGTTTCTATGTTAGCACAGGTTTTTGCCATCAAATAAGTAGCCAAGGACGTGTCTAAGGCGTTGGAACCTCGAGGAATCGCACCGGAATCGATCCAAGGAACCAATCAAGTCAAACCAATTCCTGCCCCGTTTTGCACTGAAGATTTCGCCGAAAATCCCTTCACATTTTTGGCAAAAATACATGCACAAATTGACTGATGTCAGCCAAGGGAAGTTTTCGGCGAAAACATCAAGTTTTCGCCGAGAACCATCGGTTCGAAAACCACAGAAGAATCCAGCTAGCGGTCATCCCTTTTGCACTAGAATTTTCGGCGAAAATTCCTTAATATTTTCGGCGAAAATCTTAGTTAAAATCCGGCGGTATTAGGGTTAAGTATAAATACTTAACCGGCGGCCCAAAATAAAGATATACTTTTTCAGAATCATAATTACCAACTAATACCGAAATTCTCAGAATTCTCAAGAGTTCTGAAGGAGAGTTTAGAGTTCGAAGAGCCAAAAAGAGATCGTGACGCCATCCCTTCCATCTCGAAGACTCGGAGCTAGGATTGCAGTTTACCGGAAGATCGAAGTTCTGCCGGAGTCGTCTTAATTAGGTTTTTCATATCCTTTTCTATTCTTCCTTTGTATGATGAACTCAATTTTTGTCTTTGATTCTTTTTTGAAAAAACATGAGTAGCTAAACTCTTAGAGCTTAGACTAGATGAACCCTAAGTGACCCAGGGCTTTAAAGCGGTCACGGATCGGCGGTGATTAGATTCAAAGTTCAATCAGTTCTCTTTCATGTTTGATTTGTTCTTCATTGTTCATGTTTCTTGTGTGGATTGATCACCTAGATTAGATTCTTGTTAAGCTAAGGATAGAAGCGAACGCTCGCCTTAATTTAAAACATCAAATTGAACAATTAACCTAATCATTGGAGTGTGCCTTTCGTAGGAACCAATTAGGGTTAATCGACTGCAAGAGTAACTCATAAATCATTAGTGATTGCACCAGTTAAGTTAAGTCGTTGCGAGAGGCAACCGTACCCGGGCGGCTAATTAATCTTGGTAGCTAGATCGGATAGAGCGAACGTTCGCCAGTCTTAAACCTAAGGGTCAGGAGTTATGGTGGTGTCTTAGAATTGATTGAATGAGAATTGAAATCCGCTGATCTGTTGATTGCCAATGCTATGGTGAACGAAGGGGGATTCGAAGTCTAAGTTCGTCTGTCATCTCTGTTTTCAACCCTAATTTCCAATCTGTTTTTAGTTTCAATTTTTAATTTTCATGCATTTCTTAGAATTAGAAGTCGTGGAACTCACACCACGCACAAATTGTTTAACCTGAGTGATTTGCCAGCTTATTTGAGTAATCGATCATTAGAAGGCCCGTGGAATACGATCTACCCTAGCTTTTTAAGCTTGGTAGTTATTTGATAACCCGCCCTGCAGCGTTCATCAGTAACACCACCCTAAGATGATAAAGGCACCTAAAATTTCACTATTTATAGCCAAAGAACCTAACCAACATTGTTTTCCGTTAGGATAAACCCCGTTGGGCCCTGGCCTGTTTCTTTGTTTACACACGTGTTCAACTCTTTTCCATGTTTTTCATTCCCCTATTCATCCCTTGTGATTGTGGCTTTAAATTATACTAAATCCAATTCAAACTCTTATGTAAAATTGTTAGCTAGTTAGGATCGAATCAATTCCTTTGTGTAGTTCATCTCGGTAGTTTGAGGTTAAATCATAGAGAAAAGTCTTATAAAAAATAAATAAATAGAAAAGAAAAATCAATTCAGTTAGTCTATTTCAAATAACAAGTCCAACACCTAAGCGAGGTGTCTTGGTTGAGCACTAGTATAGGCAGTAATTGGATAGAAAAGGGTTCAGAAGCTTTGTAGAGTTGTTGTTTGAATCGGTTCTAGCTAGAACACGTAACTTGTAGGCCTAGAAACGAATGAAGTAAAGTCAATGGCCAAGTCACTTTTCACTCACCACTTCCCATATTTCTCCCTACCTTCACCTAAGCCCCATTACAATCAGTTCGAAAGACCTTTTGATTAGAGTTGGTGTTATCATGATGGTGGAGACTTTGGTTGATGATCAAGCTTATGGTAATTAACTTATCTCAAAAAATTAATGATTTCATCAACACGCCCCTAAACACATAGATTGAGATTTTTCTCTTTTACTAAATATTTATGTGTGAGGAAATCTAGTCAGCTCGGTTGGCATTGTGCAAGATAGCTGATTACTAATTGAAGTGTGCAGAAAGCAGTGAGATCTAGATTTATTTGGTTGAGGTTTTGGCATGTTTGGGTTACGTTTTCTAGGTGGAACAATGCAAATTCAATTGTTAGGGATTGAGCTTCAATTTGGCTAGTCTTGTCATTTGTGAATCTGAGTGTAATTTTGAGTTCGTTTTGCTTAAGGACAAGCAAAAGTCTAAGTGTGGGGTGATTTGATGCGCCTAATTATTGATGTATTCAGTCCGTTGTTATACGACATTTTTTGTATTCCCCTAGACCATTTTGCATGATTATATGTGAGTTTCATACCCCTTGGTCCCCAGGGCCACTTTATGTTGTTTTGCACGTTTTTAGTTCATTCCAGGTGATCCTTCATGATTAGGGATGAAACGAAACTTGAACGGGTTGTTTGAAACACTCGGCGATGGAGCGTGTTGGAATTAAATAGATACATGACGTGTATCATCATACAACATGCCATGTGTCATCATACAACACGACATGTTTCTTCTCCTGCCGAGAAATTAAGTACTTATACACCTTGGAAAGGATTAGATATCACAAACTCTTTCTCCATTTGACTTTTGAAGAACTAGACAGCAGAGAAAGGTGATTTTTGGAGTTTGGAAGCACGATTGAGCAGAAGGAAGCTAGGATTTGGTCAGAGTTTTCATTGAATCATCAGGATTAGTTTCTCCAGAAGCAAGATGACCTTCTCTTTGGTATACTTCTCCATTGTTTCTGTGATTTCATTCGAAACCATGAGAAACTAAACTTTCTGGTTTGTTCAGATTAGATGAAACCCTAGGAAAGTTTTGTATGGATGATTTTGGGTTTCTAACCCTTTGATTGTTATTGAGGATATTTAGTTCTTTGATGCGATTTGCCTAAACCCTAATTTGATTGTTGAATCTGATTGATTGACCGATTGTTAGTTTCTTTGCTCATCTTTGATTTTGCTAGTCTAACCTAGAACATGAGTCATTCTAGAGTTTAGGAAGTCTTTAGGTTCTGTTGGTAGCTTCATCCAAGGATCGGTAGACCTAATCTCTGTGCATTATCTTTGTGGCGTTTTATCGAACACCTTGCATCCATTCTTGATAATTCACAGATTAGCTTGACCATAGGAACTTGTGGATTTGACAGGATAGTATCTCTACGGCCTAACCCTGGAGTAGAAATTAACCAAGAAAGTGTAGAGTCATTAAGTCTGTTAATCCAAAAGTTTCATTGCATCTATCCATCTTAACCGAACTAGGGTGGATTCGAGTCTGGACAACCTCCTTAATCAATCTTCAAACCCCGAATCTGTTTACTTGTTTCCTTTTGCATTCTTAGCTTAATTAGTTCACAACCAGTACCAAACCAGACCTTTGAAACCCGAATATCTTAATTCATTTGTTGAGTAATAGAACCGAAAAGACCTACGATCTCTTTGGAGAAATCCACTGAGATAAAACTAGCGGGTCGTTTGGATATGTGATTTGAGGGAGGGATTTTGGGTGATTTGGGGCCCAAATACCTACCCTAGAGATTTCATTAAAATCTCTTGTTTGGGCTGCAAATATATGTGGAGATTGAGAGAGATTTCAAATCTCTTAGGTAAGCCCAAAGTGATTTGGGAGAGATTTTAAAATCACCACAATAAAGCAAGGATTTTGGGGAGTTTAAGGGAGATTTGATAAACTTTTACTAGTTTGCCCTCAACTAATTCAGCTATTTACAATTAACCCACATATATAGCCATCAAATTTTGGTAGATGATTAATGAAGGACATTTTGGTCATTTAAACATGAATTTAATTTTCAGTTTTTTATTTTATGAATTCCCTACCCAACAATCTCTCCAAATCACCCATCCAAACCTTCTATTTTTCAAATAGCAAGGGGACATCAAATCTCATGCTATTTTAAGTCTCTAGACATTTGAAATCCCCTCCTCCCAAATCATCTATCCAAACGACCCGTAGGTGTTCATTAATTTGTGCATCATGTTTTTAGCGTCGTTGAAACTAGGCGTGCGTTAATTTGTGCATCAGTGGAGTAGTGCAGAGATGGGTGACCTCCTGGGAAGTCACCATGATTCACCCCACAAGAAATCTGTGAGGGCCTAGGGCAAAAGTAAAAATATCTTGTTGGGAAAGATTGGGATGTTACACAGCCCGAGTTCAATAATGCGCAGCTAGAAGAAATATTTGGGCGTGGTTTGGATTATTCGACATCTATGTTGGTGAACCAACTAGCAGCGTGAACATTACACTCTGAGGCGTCCATTCGTTTTTGGAGGCCTAGTTCTAAAAAAGTTAAATGTGACAAAAAAATTATAACAATTTTTTACAAAACATAGTTAAAAATTATATTAGACAAAAAAATAAAATCATAAAATATTTAAAAAAAAATATCCTTCTAGTGTTTTTTGGAATAAAAATATATGAACTCTTCTTGTATCGCCAAAAGATTATCCTCACTTGCCACAATTACTAATTCATTAAGTCTTTATTATGTCATTGTAGCACGCAAATAGGATTTCAACAACGTCAACATCCAAATTATTAATTTTATGGTGAATTGACCATATTTTTTCATGTCATGTCATCATTCTGCCCATAAATAGAATGAAGTGGTAATCTGCAGAAATACAACTTCAATGCTACTCAGTGAAGGAAACATAGTTCAGTGATGAATGCGAAAGAAAATCAAAGTCTAGCGACATATTGTGTATTTTACTCGCCATTAATCAAAGAGCTTTTGATTATATTCATTGGAGCTGGAGAGTGAGCTAGCAGGGTTATTTGGGGTTTTTCGGTTTCCTTATATTTAAACCTATCTTTGTACAAGCATAATGTAATGACATTTGAATGGTGTTGATTATTGTCAGTTTGGCCTTTGTAATAATTAATCGAGGTCTCATAAGTTTAGTTTATTATTTACTCTTCCGTTCTCTTGGTTGATTTTGTGTAATTTTATGTTTGGTTTGAGTCAGTAACCCCCTAGTCGAGTAATGCATGGGTTGAACCAGTGGTTCAGTCAGTTTTCTAGCGTGGGGTGTTACAATAACATATTTGGAGGCTTAGAGCAATGTGGAGCATGAAAGATCCAGTCCAAGTTGATGTGGGACTGTTGGACCATGTCATTGGTGCTCATCAAAAGGCAACAACATCAAATTAGCTACAAAATTCGTCCCTCCCGTATAGAAATCTAATCCCTTAACAATGGAATCTACTACTTGAATTATACAAATTGAAGGACTTACTCCAAATACTATACTCAAGCTACTAGGCACATCGTTCAACAACGCAGACACGCTAGTAAAAAAAGGGGTGAACCCATATAAAAACACATAAAAAGGTCTATCAAAGAGAAAAACCATACCAATAGCGGTGTCTAGTGCTGTCTATACCTCCACTCGAGTCTTAATAAAGACTCTAGCATGCACCTTGGTGTCGCCTTCATGCTGAACGCTTTCCCAAGGGCTAAGCATTAGCCCCATAAGTTCATTCTCTATTGTTCCTGTAGCCTCCACGGTCACCTCTCACGTCACCACTCCGAGCTGAATCTCTACTTTGATGCATTATCATCACAGATAGGGGTGTTGACGAGCCGAGCCGAGCCGAGCTTTGCCCAGCTCGAGCTCGGCTCGTTTGGTTTGAACTCTGGCTCGAGCTCGATCAATTGAGCTCGAGCTCGGCTCGGCCAATTTTTTTTTTTTGCTCGAGCTCGGCTCGGCTCGGTTCGAAACTTGCTCGTTAACAAGCCTAAACGAGCTCGAGCTCGATTGCAAGCTTTCGAGCTCTACTCGGCTCGGCTCGAAACTGGCTCGTTAACGAACCTAAACGAGCTCAAGCTCGAATTGGGCTCGTTTGCAAGCTTTAGAGCTCGAGCTCGGATCGAGCTCATTTGCAAGGTTTCGAACTTACTCATTTTTCTGAATTATTACTTATCATTAATTTGTAGGCATACTAAAAAATAAAATGAATATTATTGTTTTTAAGATCTAGAATTTTTAAAAATAATCGAGCCAAAATCGAATCATTTCATAAGCCAAAATTGAGCCATTTCACGAGCTAATCGAGTCAGTTCGCAAACTCCAAAATCGGACTAGCTCTCGAGCTCCAAAATCGAGCTAGCTCACGAGCTTATTAATCGAGCGAGCTCACGAGCCATTCTGGAGCTGATCGACGAGCCATGTAACGAGCTCTACTGAGCTAGCTCGCGAGCTACATTGTTCGAGCCAACGAACCGAGCTGGCTCGCGAGCCAGCCGAGCCGAGCAGGCATGAGCTCGAGCTCGGCTCATTTATAAACGAGTCGGCTCGCGAGCCAGTTCGGTTCATTTTGAGCCGAGCCACGGGCGAGCTTTTTTCGAGCCGAACGCCGAGTCGAACACGAGCAGCTTGGTTCGTCAACAACCCTAGTCACAGATGCAGCTCTGTCAGACATTTCTCATGTATCTCTCAAGTAAATCCCTCTTGATGTGACCTCGTTGGATGCACCATAAGCCTTAGTCAATGCCCCACACTCCCTTGGATGGGGTACATTACAAGTCAGATAAGAGAGCCGCCCTACACTCTACCCTCCAATGCCCTATTGTTGCTTATTTGGTGCATAATGTCTAGTTTGTTGAGAAGTTCGTCCAACAAACTCTGGCCTTTGTTGTTGCGTCGGTCCAGCAACAGCTCCACTTCCTCTCCTCTTGCCACTCATGGCATTCCTCCTTTATCTTGTTCTCCAAAATTGCTACTCTCAAGGCAGCTGCCTTGATGTCAACTAAGCACCCCACATCACTAGTAGTGACCCATCCTGGATCACTCCAGAAATTTTTGTTTCAGGTCCTCCTACTTTTGCTCTAGTATCCCCTTGTACTAGGTGCTCAAACGAACAAACTCACGGTAGTACTCAACTATTGTCTTCTCTCCTTACTTAAGACTTTGAAACTCAAGTCTCTTAGCCTGCTTCCACGTAGTAGGCATATACTCATGCTTGAAAACATCCTAAAACCCCTTCCAGACTATGCCATATGGATCAGCCTCCATTGTTGATAGTTTGATCCATCACTACTTAGCATCTCCTGAAGTAGGATGATTGCATACTTCAGTTTCTACTCATCATCAGCTTGCATATATTTGAAAGCATGCTCTACCTCCCTCAACCGCTCTAGTGCCAGCTGAGAATCTGAGGTATGCCTCCTCGAATGTCACCGCACCCATCTTCATCATACGACCAAAATCCAATGGTTGGGTAGGTTAGGAAGCTCGAGAACTTCTACTACCGGTTGTGCTATCACGATCACTAAAGAGAGAAAGGAGTATTCAGTAGCCCATTGAAGTTGACTCATTTCAAACTATTTTGAAATTGAAATCTCTTTCAAAATTGTTTTCCCAAAACCCCCCTTTTGCATATCAAACAACAAATATATGAATCAAACTCAACCATACATTGACTACTAAGGGTGTTACTGACTCACATTCACAAAATGCATACACATGCAGACCTATCATATGAATCAAACATCTTGAAGCATAAAATCCACCAATAACAATGAACAATAATAGTAACAACCCTAATCGAGCATCCAACACTACAAAAATCCGGCGCCTTAGCGTCGGTCAGTAATGGACTTAAGCGTCGGTTGCTGATCGACGCTAAGACTTTTGGCGTCGCTCATGAAAGCGACGCCAATTCCACCAACGCTAAAGTTTAGCGTCGGTTCTTCAAGGACCGACGATAAATCCTTTTTACAAGCGATTTTAAATGGTTGGTTGGACCAGTTCGGTCAGAAACCAAACCAATTTTAGCGTCGGTCATCAAGCGACGCCAACTTAAATAACCGACGCTAAACTGGTCAACCATTGACCAACGCGCGTTGACTACGGCCTATTTAGCGTCGGTTATTGGCCGACGCTAAATTACAAAAAAGTGATGCTATTTACGGGTCATTTTGGCGTTGGTTCTGACCGACGCTAAATAAGTTCTGACCGACGCTAAATTAGTCTAACTGTCTCTTTTTTGGGCAAAATTTAGCATCGGTCGGCTAATGACCGACTTTAAACCCTTGGTCAAACGCGAGTCAAGGGTTTAGCGTCGGTTATGAATCGACCGACGCTAAACTCCTTCCCAACGAGCGACGTTAAACTGGTCTTTTTTGTAGTGCAATGAATAATAAATCAAATATCAACTCAAAAGTGGTTGTTTCCTCTCCAACTCCAATCTTCATACTCACATTATCAATTACGTAGTTTGAAGTGGTGGAATTAATTACAGTGGCAGAGATGACGGGCATGACGAGCATGGATGATGTGGCGGGACTGTAGGTTCAGTTTGAGAGAGGTGACGATGATGCTAACGTGGAGGAGTTTGATTAGGTGGAGTGGAAGAGAGATTTTGATCGATTCTTGAAGAAACGCGAAGACTTGGAACGTGGGAGAGGTCAAAAGTCCAGACAGTAAGTTCGTAGTTCGCCCGATAAATACCACTTTGTTCATGTAACTTTGAGTTGGAGGGATTCTGGAAAATGCGCTCCCCATCGTCAGGACGGGGAGCAACAATGGGGAATTGGAAGGGAGGTTGGACCATGGCGGTTATCTCCATGTTCATACACATGCGACTCATTAACATGGCCATGGCGATGCTTTTGCTTCTGATCATTCTAATGAGGAGGATGACTCTCATCACTTCCGCTAGGAACCCTTTGATCCTTTCAGTTATTACCAACTCCTATGCAGATGGAGAAGATGAGGAAGAAGGAAACTGATCGGTGAGAAGGGAATGACGCGGTGGAGGGAAAATTATCCGGCAGTGGCGACAGTTTTCAGGTGGTTGGGGCGACGGTTTTTCCTCTCTTCTTGTTTATGTTTTCCCTTCAATTTATTTTTATAACTTTTTATTTTATCATTATCTCATCGCGTTTCAATAGAACATGTTGTAGATGATTTATTCGGAGTTCAAGAGGCCTAATAGCATGGTGTTGAGCAAATGGCTCTTTTGTTCATAGTTGTTTCTCATCAACGGTCGGATGATTATTTAAGTGTGCTATCCTTTTATTCAGATGAGTTTAAATGGTGTTGACCAATTAGAAGCTAGTAGGACAAGTATTCAGAACTAAGTACCGGGGTATACTACCCTTTCTTATGGAGTTTCTTGCTTTTTGAGACGCATATTGTAGGTGTCCTTTGTCTGGTGTTTTCTAGGTTGACATAGAAGGAGATGTTGAGTTGTTTCTCTCCATAAAAGATCATTTTCATGAGGATTCCTGCTCTTCATGGAGCTTCCAAATGGTTCACTGTTCAGGTAACAGGGCCGCCCATTACGTGGCTCGTATGACCCTGTCTAACCTCCCAAGAGTCGTGGAGGTACACATGACTTTCTGGGTTGGGACTTGATTTTCCTTTCAACGTTTATTTGGTATTTTTATGTCTTAGTGAGGAGCTATCTATGCCCAAAAAAATATCAACTCAAAAGTTCTCAAGAATGATAACCAATGAAAAAATCTCATAATCCCAAAATAAAACACAACAGTAGAAAAATGGGTCCAATCCTCCAAGTTTTACCTAGCATGAACAAACATGTTGATATGTTACCCAACTGGTGCTCCTCTAACTCTCCTAGGTGACATGATGACCTAATCACCATACCCAATACCAATGCACAACAAGTAGAAAATCAAGGTCAGTGAAAAGGACAAAGTAACTAAAATTCGGTTAGATGATCTCTTTTCTCTCTCCTATTTTCTCTCAACTTTGATCTCCTTCCGGCTTCGATCCTTTCTCCGACGCTGGGCAGCTTCCCATGGAGGCTAGTCCGGTGGTTGGATTCTGTTTCAGATCTCTTTGAGTTTATTGTCTCCTTCTTCTTTTTCCTCTCTTCTTCTCTTCTTATATGACCGATATTGTT
This sequence comes from Linum lewisii, assembly GCA_034768395.1. NCBI lineage: Eukaryota > Viridiplantae > Streptophyta > Magnoliopsida > Malpighiales > Linaceae > Linum > Linum lewisii. Next base: position 43,818,968 of record CM068302.1, read on the forward strand.
CCATTGAAAGTCGGTAATTCGTGGGCTTCGATCGTAGGACCAGATCTGGATCCTGATCTGGAATTTCATCCTCCGATCCTCGTCGACAGTGTGCTACAAATTTCGACTGAGGTTGTTGATTTCAGAGTGAAGAAGTTTTAGAGTGCTCTGGTAGGTCAATTTCTTGGACCAGCTCCTTCCCCTCAAAGTTTTTCAATCGCATGCTAATCGTCTATGGAATTATGATGGATTCGTCTCTGTCTCAGAGTTTACTAGGGATTCATTTCTGATTGAATCCCTACTGCCTCTATTTCTGATTGGGTTTTGAACCGCTTGTAGCATGTTCATCACTTTCCTCTATTTCTAAAGCATTGGAGTCTAAACATTGAACCGATTGTCTTGCAACCTATTGAAATATCTGTTTGGATTCAGTTGACTAGTGTGCTCGTTCCTTTGTGTACTCATCTTGGGGTAGGGCACTTGGCGAGCTTAATTGGTAAACCTATTAGCAAGTTAGTAAGAAATGGAACGGCTGTTAAGGTCTGTGTGCTTATGTCGAGTGTGGATGAGAGGCCAGCTATTCTTATGGTTATAGTTGCAGGTGTTATTCATGATGTTGAGGTGGTATGTCCAGAGTCTAGAGGCTATGCTGCAAAGCAAAATAAATCTGAAGTTGAGAAGGTTAAGGATATAGTTGTTTGGCTACCAAAACAAACTCATGTTGATCCTACGACAGGCAATGCTGTTGAGTCTTCTAAGGAAGAGAAGGCGGCACCTCAAGCACGATTGGTTTTAGAGGCTGAGCAGGTGCCAGGCAGTGAATCCAAATCTCCTTTGGGAGAGAAGGACTCACCTAGTACATAAAAAGTGGGAAGTGAATCTTCGTTCGGTCCTGCTAATAGTTCTATCTTGGTTGTGGATGATGTTGAGAAGGATGTTTCAGATAGTAACTCAAGCTTTGTAAGTGAGGGGGATAAGAATGCCAAAGCAAATAATCTTCTATCCCCTGAGAATTTCCCGCCTTTTGAGGGGTAATAGGGGGGGAGGAAGCGTTGATATGAAGATTCTTTCATGGAATCAAAGGGGTTTTAATTCCCCTAGTAAGCTAAAGAAACTTTCTCATATTTTAGCTAATAATAGTATTGATATAGTAGGTATTTTAGAAACTCGAGTTGCTGAAATTAATGCTGCTGAGATTCTTGCTAATAATTTTGTTGGTTGGTCTCATTTTGAAAATTATGATTGTAATCCTCTTGGGAAGATCTGGATACTATGGAGAAGTTCTATTCAGTTGCAATTTTGACTCACTCAAATCAGTTTGTTCTTGCTTCAGTTTCAGGGGTTGATCCTTTCCAAGTCTATTTTGTCTATGGTGAAAATGGTTCACTACAAGAAACTGTGTAGTTAACAGCAGCATAAATTAAAGTTAACAGCGGCCACACGCCGCTGCTAAATTGTCCAATGCTAAACAATTTTAACAGCGGCCAAAAGTGGCCGCTGTTAAACAATACGGCCGCTGTTAATTTATTTCAGTTTAACAGCGGCTGGATGGCCGCTGTTAAATTATTTCTTCTGGAAAAAAAATTTAGCCGGAGCTCCGGCCTAGCCAAAACTCTGGCGGCACCCAGCAGAAATCTGGCGACACCCAACAGAAATCCGGCGGCCTAGCCAAACAGATTTAGCTCGTTCATCCACATAATCCGTCGTTGTACCCATCTCCGGAGCAGAAGAAGAATGAAGAGGAAGAGGAAAATGAAGAATGATGAAGAAGAAGATGAGCGGAACAGAAGTAGAATGAAGAGGAAGAGGAAAATGAAGAATGATGAAGAAGAAGATGAGCGGAACAGAAGAAGAATGAAGAGGAAGAGGAAAATGAAGAATGATGAAGAAGAAGATGAGCGAAAAGAAGAAGAAGGAAGAGGAAGAGGAAAAGGAATAAGGAAGAAGAAGAAGATCGGTGGAAAGAAGAAGGAGGAAAAGGAAGAGGAAAAAGAAGAAGAGGATCGGTGGGAAATAGAAGAAGGAGGAAGAGGAAGAGGAAAAAGAAGAAGAGGATCGGCGGGAAATAGAAAAAGGAAGAAGAAGAAGATCGGCGGAAAGAAGAAAGAAGAGGAGAATGAGAATGATCGACAATCCGTGTGAGAAAAAACCAGCCAATCAGATTGCATTATTTTAACAGCGGCCACTTGGCCGCCGTTAAATTATTCTGACCGCTATTAAAATGTTAAATTTAACAGCGGCTTTGTAGCCGTAGTTAAATTTCCGTTGTCATATTAATTTAACAGCGGCCATTTAGTGGCCGCTGCTAAGCTTCCGCCGTTAAATGGACATTTTCTTGTAGTGGTTTAATGGATTGAAGGAAATTTTATAAAGAGATGTAGTTCCAGGTTATAGGGCCATTTTGTGTTCTAGGTGACTTTAATGCCATAGTTACTCTTGATGAGGGATCAAATGTCACTGGTTTTACAGCTAGTATTAAAGATTTTGGGGATTGGATTAATGTTAATAAGCTACTTGATCATAGAGTTATAGGTACTCTATTCACATGGCATTATAACAGGAGTGAAGGGACTATATACAGGAGGTTGGATCGATGTTTGATTAATCTTACTTGGACCACTTCCTTTCGGAATAGCGTGGTGGATCTCCTAGTCCTTGGCCACTCAGATCATTGTGGAGTTATGCTTAGTACTGATGTTAAGGTTACTTCACTTCCAAAGTCCTTCAAGTTTTTCAATTACTGGATCAAGTATAATGATAAAATAGTTTCTGAAGCTTGGAGAAGTGTGAATGCTTATGACCAGAACAATGGCTTCTATAGAGTTTACATGAAATTAAAGGAGGTAAAGAAAGCTCTCAAAATTTGAATTATGAGAAGTTTTCTGATATTAGTAAGCAAGTGGCTGAGTCTGAAAGGAAGTTGGAAATTGCTCAGATGAGCTTACTAGACTCGCCAGACAAGATTGATATTACAGAAGTTAAAACCTGTAAAGAAGCTGGGATAGAACTTCGAAATGCTGAGGAATCAATGCTTAGGCAAAAAATCTAAGGAAACTGGTTGAAGCTTGGGGACTCTAATATTGCCTATTTTCATAGAGCAGTTAAATAAAACAGCCAAAAAAGCAGATTGGTTATCTGGGAATCTCTAATTGTCAAGTTTCCTCGAATATGGATGAAATTTCTCAGGAAATAGTATCTTACTATACTAATCTCCTTGGTAAGTGTGATCCTAAGGTGATTAAATCCTCTGCTACAGAGATTGAAAAGCCCATTTCCCTTCAGCTTAGCTCTGAGAAAGTTGGTAATTTGTGATATGTTACTAATCTTGAAATCAAGACTGTTATGTTTAGTATCTCAGGAGACAAGAGTCCTGGACCTGATGGCTTTGGCTCTAGCTTTTTCAAGCATTCGTGGAGTGTGGTTGGTGGTGATGTTTGCCAGGCAATACAGCAGTTTTTCAAAACTGGAGAGCCACACAGGTCAGTAAACTCTATGATTCTCTCTCTCATTCCAAAGAACATCAATGCTATAAACATTAAGGATTATCGACCAACTGCTTACTGTAATATTTTGTATAAATGTATAGCTAAAATTCTTGCTATTCGACTTGCCTCCTCTCTTCCGGAAGTGATTAGTAGTTCTCAATCTGCTTTCATTGAGGGGAGAAGCATAGGAGATAACATAGTCATGGCACATTAATTGGTTAATGGTTATCATTTTAAGCACATATCTCCTAGATGTTCTATTAGGATAGATCTTAAGAAAGTTTTTGATTCAGTTGATCTGTCTTATGTTCTCACTATTATGATAGCTATGGGATTCCTTGTGAAATTTGTGAGTTGGACCAAAGGTTGCCTATCTAGTGTGTGATAAGTGTAGGGATCAATGGAGGGTCAGTAGGTTATTTCAAAGGGGTGAAAGGATTGAGGCAGGGTGAGCCCCTCTCACCGGCTCTCTTTGTTATCTCTATGGAAATACTGCACAGTCTCTTCCATAAAGCTACTACTTAACGAAAGATTCCTTACCATCCTAAGTGCAAGAAACTAAGCATAATAGACTTATGTTTTGCCGACAATCTCATGGTTTTCACTAATGGGACTTTGGAAGGGGTCCTTGGCATTTTTAGAGTCTTACAAAGCTTCTATTCTATCTCAGGATTGCAACTGAACCCTGAGAAAATGGAAGTTTTCTTTAGTAGGTCTGTTCCCCAGCACACCAGATTGAGCATTGTGATCCAAACATGATTTGCAGAAGGGAGTCTGCCTGTGCGATATATGGGGGTGCCACTGGTTTCTGGTAAAATCAAGGCTAAGGACTATGACATTTTGCATGTCAATATCATTGCAAAGATTAGAGGTTGGAAAGTTCAAACCCTATCCTATGCTGGAAGATTACAACTTGTTAAGTCAGTTTTGACCTCGATGAGCCAATATTGGATGGCCATTTTTCTTCTTCCTAAGTCTATTATTAAGGCAGTGGAGAAACTTTGTAGTGACTTTTTGTGGAAAGTCAAAGAGGGAGAGCACAAGAGGGCCAAAGTTGCCTGGAAGAATATCACTTATCCTACTTTTGAAGGAGGACTTGGTATAAGGACAGCTCTGTCTGGAATACAAGCTGTGTGATTCGTCATATATGGAATATCCTTGCCTTGGCAAGATCTATTTGGGTAGCTTGGATTAAAGTTTACAGACTTAAAAGCTCAAGTATCTGGAGTTGTGAAAGAAAGCCTTATCATTCATGGTTTTGACGCATAATTTTGAAAGTGAGGAGTCACTCATTTGCTCATTTCTCTTCTGATGCTGATAGTGACATCTCCTGGCAAGGCAAAGTGATGCCAAAGTACTCCTCCTTTGTCTATGATTCCCTCCGCACCAGGAAGCCTGCAGTTATTTGTGGGGGGGGACTTGGTTTGGAAAATGCCACAGATTCCTAAGCACTGTCTCATAAGCTGGCTGGCAATTAATAATCATTTGGTAACTAAGGAAGCAATGTCACACTGGGGGATCACAAAAGATATATCTTCTCTTCTTTGTGATAATGGCATTGATAATATCCAACTCATTATGGTTGACTGTGATTTTACTAAGTCTCTCAAGAAGTAGCTTTATGGTAAGTAGTCTGCTATTACGACCTGGGAGCAGGAGGTTCATTTTGTTGTTGGTACTTGTTCTAGGAGTTCTTTACAGGCCAAGAGGGGCGATTGATATGGCGTGCATTGATCAGTATGGTGTGGTATGAAAGATGTCATCGAAATGCTGGTGTGAAGTTGAGAACTCCAGAAGAGCTGCATTCTATTATTGTTTTTCAATGTTCTTGTATCCAGCCTTAATTTTGCTATTTAAGTTTTTCTTCCACCTCTTTCTTTATGTTGTCAAGCTTGTGGAATGTAGAGGAAATGGACACCTTAAATTATGAAGGGAGATATGGAATCGAACTTCCACTTCACTTAGGTAAGGTGGTTTGTAAGTTTGGCAATGAGGTCTAAGCTTCCTAGAAATGATAAAACCTCGCCAAGCTTTTCCGGTTTACTTGTCAATTGTGTAACCCGGTTACATGGTCTTTGAATAGGGGAATCTCCCTTATTCTTTTCTCATTGATGAATAAAATTATATTATTCATAAAAAAGCACTAAGTGAACTAGCCTATGAGTGAAGAAACTAGATAAGAGCAGAAATTATAACCAATGCCAATGTGTAAGACTTGGAAACCAAGACTAGAAATAACCAGTGCATACATCATAAGTTATAGGTTGGTAATATGAGCAGCCCATAGTTGGTCCATAAGACCCCAATGCTAGGTGGTCTACCGACCCCAAAGATGTCACCTCTCCATCTAACCAATGTAGTCTAAAAGACACTGATGCTAATGTATAAATGATGAACACGATTTCTCTTGTGGTCCAATAACTAGCCTACAGAAGTAGACTAGATCGAATCTCTCGAGGTTTCTTCTAATTGGCTACTCAAAGAAGCTGGCAATCTACTCAGGTTTAAACACGTTGTGCGTGGTGTGAGTTCCAGGACTTCTAAACTAAGATGCAAGGAAATTGAAAAGGAAAATAAAGACAAAAAGATTAAAGGTTTGACTAACGAGAAGATAGACAAGCTTAGACTTGAATCCCCCTAAGTTCACCAGAGCATTGTCAATCACATGACCAGCGGTTTTCAATCCTAATTCATTCAGTTCTCAGACTCCACCATAACACCTTACCCTTAGGTCTAAGTTCGGCGAACGTTCGCTCTATCCGATCTAACTACCAAGATTAATTAACCGTTCATGCGTTCACTTCTGCAACAGAAAATTAACTGGTGAAATTGATTAAGAACAGTGAGTTACTCTAGAAGCGGATCAACCCTAAATGATTCCTACGAAAGGCACACTCCATTGATTAGGTTAATTGATTGATTCGAGTTCCAAAATAAGATGGACGTATGGTGACTAACGTCTAGCGACTAACCTTATCTTAACACGAATCCAATCTAGGCATCAAGTAGACAAGAAACGCAGGAAACAAATAACAAAACAATCATGCAAGAGAAACTGTCTGAATCAAGATCTAATTACCGCCGATAGCTTTAAAGCTACGGGTCACTTAGGGTTCATCTAATCTAAGCTCTACGAGTTTAGCTACTCATATTCGACAAAAGAGAATCAAAGACAATCATAGAATGCATCATACAAAGGGAACCTAATTTGACGATTCCGTGAAGCTTTAATCTCGAGCAATCTTCAACTCCTAGCTCTGAGCACTCCGGGGTGGAAAGACGGTGTCACGATTGCTCCGAGAACTCCGAGGATGCTCTTAACTCTATCTATCTCTCTAGTTTGGACTGTAAAAGTCTAATTTAATTGTCCATTTCGTCTGGCGACTCCACGATATCCCCTGAATGATGCGGCTGCTATTGTTTATATAGGTTAGTAGGGTTTCCAAACCTCTGCTGGAAAAGGATAGACTTCTCGGCGAGAACTTTAGTGAAAATCCATATGTATCTTCGACGAGCATTCTTCATGTATTTCTTCAATAGTTCTCGGCAAGAACATTAAAGTTCTCGCTGAGAACTTCTTCACAAAGGAACTGCATGATCTCGACGAGAATTATTCTTCATTCCTTACCATCTTCTCGGTGAGAACTTTGTATAATTCTCGCTGAGAACTGGTGCTGGGTAGTGGACTGTTGATTCTTTGATCATTTTGGTTCCTGGTTTTGATTCTGGTTCACTTCTCGAGGTCTTGAACACGTCTGAGGCTATGTCATTGATGGCAAAAACCTGTGTACTCATAGACACACTAGAAAAGACATCAAATAGACTCGAAAAGGGCCAAAGTAACCAAATCGGTAGGAAATAGAGTAATTGAGTGAAAACACCTTAAACTACCCTAAAAACCATGTTTCAAGCAATGAAATGTCACTTAAATGAGGCTGATAATCACGTCAAATTTAGTGTCATCAAATACCCCACACTTAAGCTTTTGCTTGTCCTCAAGCAAACTGAACTAGAACGCACTCATATTCACAAATGACGAGATAGATTGAATTGAGATTCAATTTCTAATGATTTGGTTTAGACTATTCCACGTAGAAAAAGTGACCTACACATGCAAGAACATCAACCAAACAAGTTTCGATCTCACTGTTTTCTACACACTTCAAGTAGTAGTTTTATTAAAGCTCGTTTCTTGCAAAAACAATTAATCATAATTACCCGGCTACGACAACACCAATTCTAATCGAAAGGCTTTAAGATTAGGCCATGATGCGGTTTAGATGGAGGTAGTGGACGTGACGTGGCTATCGACTTAACTTCATCCGCTTCTAGATCTGTATGTTACATGTTCTAGCTAGGACCGATTTAAACAACAATTTCTATCAAGATTGAAACTTCTTCTATTTATTTACTGCATACTAGTGCTCGATCCGAACACTTCACTTAGGTGTTGGACCTGCCTAGCTCACAGTATTGTGCCTATGCTAGTGCTCAACCCAAACACTTCACTTAGTTGCCAAGCTTGCCTAGCTTTGTTTTCAGCACTTAAAGAACTTAAAATCAATTTGAACAATGAACTTTTCGGATTTCACAACTCAATTACTTGCATGTTATCAATTTAGCCACTTGATCCTAGCTAGTTATAAATTTTTACATAAGATTTCAAATTGGATTTCCATCTAATCTCAAGCCACAATCACATGTGATCAAATAGGGAGTGAAAAACATGGAGAAAAGCTGGTCTTTGTCATCTTAGAACGGGTGTTATCGAACATTATTATTAATAAGCCAATTAATTCAATTAATTCAAGTTTCAACTACAATAGTGATTTATTATCTGTTCTGACCTAGACTCATTTAATATCAATGCCGACACGTTGGTTACAGGTTCTAAGTGGAACATTCTAGACGTCATTGTGAAAAATTGTAGTCAATTTAACATCAAAAGTCAAGAACTAAGTAATTCTATGCTAGAGGAATTCAAAAATGAACCACAAAATCACAGAAAATCAAACAAGATCATGCAAATTCTAACACCCTACCCCACACTTAAACGGTTTTGTGTCCTCACAGGACTAAACTAGGATAGAGATATACGGAGAACCTGGAACGAGATGGTCGATGTAGGGGATGAAAACGGAGAGTTCGGAGCAGAGCTGAGTAGCTGCAAAAGATCCTACAAAACAAAAACAACAAAAAAATCAAAAGGAAACCGGGACAAGTGTCCCGAATCCACACATAATAAAAGTCGAAATGAAGAAGGCTAGGGGAAATTTTGACTCTCTTTTTGAAAAAAAATTCGAAAAATTTCTGATAGAACTAAAGTTCTCGGCGAAAACTTATTTGAAAACAGAACAAACAGTTTCAACGAGAAAAGTAGACTTAAAAAAAGCTAAAGTTCTCGGTGAAAACTTTGAAGTTTTCATCGAGAACCTGTTTGAAAACAACTTAGAATAAACTGACGAGAAAATCTTGACTAAAAAACACATTCTCGCCGAGAAAGTTTAACTTTTCGGTGAGAAGTTTTGACCTGAGAACAATAAAACAGACGAAATTAAAACAGCTGACACTTTGGCTCCCCCGAACCTGACTCGAACGATGAAAAAAAACTGACTCAATAAATTTAAAACATATTCTAGCCGTGGGTTGCCTCCCATGAAGCGCTCTCGCTTAACGTCCTTGAGCTTGACGATACCTGGTTATGGACCCCAACTCAAAAGCTCCTTAAGTCAATCAACTTCTTCAAGGATAGCAGTTGAGTGCCAAATAGCACTCCAGAAGGATGAAGATGCAGCAGGTGATGTTCAAGTAGATCGTGGTTCTTCTTGATTGACCTTTTCTTCTCGAATTCTCCTATTAGAGGAGGAAATAGATAGTACGGTGTGTTGTGGCCAGTGAGCTCAGTCTTCTCCACCCGATGGTCATCAAGGATGCTTTCAGAGGTGAGCACATATGCGTCCAAATCTATGACCTCCTCGATTTCCACGTGCTCATCTTTAGCTTGAACTAAAGGCGGGTTCGGCGGAAGCTTAAATGAAGATGATTCCTCAATCTCCACATGCTCCTCTTCAGCTTCAACTTCAAGATGGATGGGCTCCACGCCATCAAGATGGATGAGCTCAACGCCTTCATCAGCCACCATTTCCAAGGATTCTTTATCAGATGCCTCTAGCTCATATTAATCATGGATGACATTATCATGTTCTTCTTCGAACAACTCTTGAGCATCTTCTTCCATTAATTGATTTTACTGCTCGAGCTCGACGTCCACCATATTAGGAGCTTGTAGCATTGAAATGATCGTAGATTCTACTCTCGCCATCTATTGTTGAGTTTGATGAGCCTGTAGATACATTTCTTGGTGGTAGTGTGTAGCTTCTGGCTCTTGCCAGGACGGCAAGGGTGAAGGTTCCTCATACCAACTTGTTGTAGGTGGTTGTTCTGATGTATACCATCCTTGGTTGACCTCAACATATGGTATTTCATTGGTGTACCATCCTTGGTACTAGTCATCCCACATGTTATCCTACATCTCAAAACTCAAGAGCACTACCCAGGTGAATCATGAAAAAGATGGGGGGAAAACAATTCATAAGATGGAAGGTAGAAGAATAAAATGCCAACTATTCTTTCAAATACTATAGAAGAGTCCCCGGCAACGGCGCCAATTTGATGAACACGATTTTGCGTGTGGTCAAATAACTAGCCTACAGAAGTAGATTAGATTGAATCTCTCGAGGTTTCTTCTAATTGACTACTCAAAGAAGCTGGCAATCTACTCAGGTTTAAACACGTTGTGCATGGTGTGAGTTCCACGACTTCTACACTAAGATGCAAGGAAAATAAAGACAGAAAGATTAAAGGTTTGACTAACGAGAAGATAGACAAGTTTAGACTCGAATCCCCCTAAGTTCACTAGAGCATTGGCAATCACAAGACCGGCTGTTTTCAATCCTAATTCATTCAGTTCTCAGACTCCACCATAACTCCTTACCCTTAGGTCTTAGTTCGGGGAACGTTCGCTCTATCCGATCTAACTACCAAGATAAATTAACCGTCCATGCGTTCACTTCTGCAATGGAAAACTAACTGATGAAATTGATTAAGAACAGTGAGTTACTCTAGAAGCGGATCAACCCTAAATGGTTCCTACAAAAGGCACACTCCATTGATTAGGTTAATTGATTGATTCGAGTTACAAAGTAAGACGGACGTCTGGCGACTAACGTCTAGCGACTAACCTTATCTTAACACGAATCCAATCTAGGTGTCAAGTAGACAAGAAACGCAGGAAACGAAGAACTAAACAATCACGCAAGAGAAACTGTCTGAATCAAGATCTAATTACCACCGATCCGTGACCGCTTTAAAGCCCCGGGTCACTTAGGGTTCATCTAATCTAAGCTATACGAGTTTAGCCACTCATATTCGATACAAGAGAATCAAAGACAATCATAGAATTCATTATACAAAGGGATAACCTAATTTGACGATTCCGTGAAGCTTTAATCTCGAGCAATCTTCAACTCTTAACTCCGAGCACTCCGAGGTGGAAAGACGACGTCACGATCTCTACGGGAACTCCGAGGATGCTCTCAACTCTATCTATCTCTCTAGTCTGGATTGTAAAAGTCTAATTTAATTGTCTGTTTTGTCTGGCGACTCCACAATATCCCCTGAATGATGCGGCTGCTAGAAAATAATCATATATTCTTAACAACAATTAGTAATCCACTGGTAGACCGTATTCATATATTTTTAATGGAATAAAATAATTAGCTTTTAGGCAACAACGGTTTTGGGCTTGTTGTTACCTCGAAATTAGTGTTAAAGTTTTCCTCAGAATTGGTGTTTCATGCCAGGGCCCGCCATGACAAAACGACAAGTCATTTTCTAATCTAACAGTGGTTTTTTTTAACAAGAAACAAAATCCGTTGTTATCCTAGATCTAGTATTTATCAGGAGTCTTGCGAATCGCTCATTCACAACAGCAAGCAGGATCAATCTCTTTCACTCTTTTCGAACAACAGCAGAAGCATCCCACCCCTTCGTCGACGTCCCACCGGCATTACAATCCTTCGTCGGCCCCTCCTCCATTTGTCTTCCTGCCAACCAGAAGCAGTAGCGTAGAAGACGAGCCTATCCCCTCTTTCTCTTCTGCCGTCATCAACACCGACTCGACAGTCACTCCGTCGTCCCTCTGCCATCGTCCTTCCGTTGAAGCTTCTATCATCCAGGTAAGGGTTGTGGATTAGGAGCATAGTTTAGGTTAGATTAGTATGTACAATTTTTCAGAAATTAGGGATTATGGTGTTGATTCATATTACGATCAGATTGCGTTTCAAATTAGGTTAGGATTTAAGTTTTAATTTCAATTTGTTGGATTATTGAAGAATAATTTTTTTCGTAGGATTTCTTGAGAAGGAATTGGATATTTAGCTCGCTAATGGCATCCACTACATAGTATCTCATCAAATCAAGGTTGGTCATCTAATTTCGTAAGTTTATAATATTATACATGTGTAACTTTTAAATGTATTTATATGTATGCTTTTATACTTGTACATGTGTATGTAAGTATGTGAATGTGTGCATGTGTAGTGAACTAGCTAGTTAATGTGTATGAAAGTATGTTAATGTGTAGTGAAAGTATGTTAAAATGGACACTTTTATGCTTATATATTTGTGCATGTGTAGTGAATTAGTTTTATATAGTGTTACATTTTTTGTTTCCATGCAGATTGAAGAGTATGTGAGTAGAGTTATTACAAATAGGTCATGCCCATTTTTTTTAAATATTTGAACATTTCATACTTGTCAATTTTATTTATACTCGTCAATTATTAACTACTATAATTGTATATCAACATTCTAATTAATTAGGTTCTTTAGGTATAAAAATGGTCAAATCATGGATGTACATGCCACGAAATGACGGGGTTGTAAGTTTTTTAGACTTTGCACTCGCAAATACACGTGCGGGAGGTAAAAATGATCCCTCGTCTTTGTCCCGGTTTTTCGGTGCAATGAAAGGCTAAATCGTGACACAGTGTTTGAGCACTTGTTACTCCGGTCATTTCCAAGGACATACAAGTTTTGGAATATCCATCGCGAAAGGCAAGGAGATCATGGCGCGTCATCAAGGCATGTTACTGCTACTCCAACTCCATCTATTGTGGACAATAATCCTCTGTAAGATGACCACGCGGAAGAGATGCAAAACTTGTTGCATGATGCATTTGGAGCTGTTAGAGAGGACCAATTTGAAGGGGATGATCAGCGTTTAGCTTCTGGTAGTATGAATAAGAACGAGTACGTCGGTACAAATACCGAATCAATATATCTTCAACATTCAGAGTTTATTCGTCTCATGGAAGAAGCACTCTATCCCGGATGCAAAGCATTCTCCAAGCTGTCTTTTCTAATGAGGCTATATCACATTAAGTACATGTTAAGATCATCAAGAAGGGTATGTCTAGCATACTCGAATTGTTGCGAGAAGCATTTGACTTCACACTTATTCCAAATTTTGGGTATGAAGCGAAAAAAAACAACCGTTAGGATATCTATTAGCAGCTTATCCTCTGTTAGAATGATTAAAATGTGTTGTTAAAATGTCATTTTCTTGTAGTGATTACACATCGTTCAGTGTTGATTTCAGGTCCAATACAATTGAACTGATAACAGGTAGTTACACTTGTAATTTTTTCCTGCACTAAAAAAAAACAATTAGTATAAAAGTGTGAGAGGTAAAGAGATGATGATCAAGTGAAGGGGTAACTCTAGCATTCTATGCCTTTCGTAGAACTAGAAAATTTCCCCAGCAACGACGCCAAAAATTGATGCACACAAAATTTTACTCATTAGATTACTCTAATGAGATCGCATTTTCCTAAGGTCTTTCCAATTCTATTACTCTACATGGAATGAAGAACTAACTTGAGTTTCAAAGGTTTGGTTTGAGAATGGTTGTGAAGGAACTAAACTAAGTATGCAAAAAGTAATAAGCAAACAAGATTGGGTGTTCGAGTATGATTTGCGAGGTTGTCCAAACTCGAGTCCACTCTAGTTCGGTTAAGATGGATAGATGACATGCAATATCAGATGAACAAGTATGATGACTTGAAAATTCCATAGGTAATCTCAACTCCTATATTAGGCTGAAGGGATACTATCAGATGAACAAGTATGATGACTTGGAAATTCCATATGTAATCTCAACTCCTAGATTAGGCCGAAGGGATACTATCCTACCTGGTCCGATCCAAAGACTCATATGATAAAGCTAATATTTCAATCTTTAATAATGCGCTAATGGTGTTTGATGAAATGTCACAATGAATTGTAAAGGGATTGGGTTATTCGCTCTTATAATGGTCAAGCTGACTATGACATCCTAAGGAAATCCCACATCGACAAAGCATGGGGGAGATCCATAGGCTATGTGAAATAGTTTAACCTTAACTGACATTGACGCGTTTAAGGGCGTAGTGGTGGGGGTTTGATCTTTAGAAGAGGAGGTCATGAGTTCGAATCCCACCAACACCCAAAAAACAAATTCGTGAGGGCTTACGCGCAAAGCGGACAATATCTTGTCAGAAAAGGTTGGGATGTTACGAGTGATATCAGAGCCTCTTCCCGTCCCTGAGGGGGGTGTATGTGCCATCTTAAGGAAATCCCACATCGACAAAGCATGGGGGAGATTCATAGGCTATGTGAAATAGTTCAACCTAAACGGACATTGGTGCGTTTTGGGGCGTAGTGGTGGGGGTTTGATCTTTAGAGGAGGAGGTCATGAGTTCAAATCCCACTAACGCCAAAAAAAATTCGTGAGGGCTGAGCCCAAAGCGGACAATATCTTGTCAGAAAAGGTTGAGATGTTACACTGACGGTAAACCTGATGCTTTTCTAAGCATCCTATTGACTCTCGTCCCTGGTTAGCACTACAAAAAAATGCCATTTGGCGTCGGTCGGACACGCGTTTTAGCGTCGGTCACTGATCGACGCCAAAATATATAGCGTCAGTCGGCATGACCGACGCCAGATTCGATGACGCTAAACGTTAGCATCGATCGTTTGGTTAACCGACGATAAAATAAATCACGACCGATGCTAAAAAAATGGGTTGACCGAATGGGTGACTGACCAACCCAATTTTTTCGTTTTTTGTTTTCATTTTTATTTTTCATTTATTGTTTTCATTTTTATTTTTATTTTTTTCTAATCTAGGTTTTTTTCCAGATTTGGATTTTTTCCCAGATCTCGTTTCTCTTCTCCACCGCCGTCACATTGGCTTCGTCGTCTGGCAGACGGCGGCTGGGATGCGGCGGATGGAGGAGGAAGTGAAGGCGGACGGCGGCGAAATGACGGACGGCGGTGGAACGACGGACGGCGATGGAATGGCGGACGGCGGCTGGGATGTGGCCGGCGGACGACGGATGTGGGAGGAGAGTTGAGGGTGGCGGCTGAGAGGGGGGAGGAGAGTTTAAAGAGGAGGAGGAGGAGGGTGGTGGTTGGGAGAGTTTCAGGAGAGAGAGGAGAGGATTGAGAGAGGTGAGAATTTGAGATTAGGGTTAGGATGAGAGTTTAAATACTTACGTGTTTTAGCGTCTCAACCGACGCTATCTACACGCGTTTTAGCGTCGGTCAATGACCGATGCTAATCCATTTCTGATGAGCGACGCCGATCTACCCGTCTGGTCAACCAAAAATCAAACCAGGAACGGGTAATAGCGTCGGCTCTTAGGCCCATTTTAGCATCGATCGTCAAACAACCGACGCTAAAACGCGAAGTCGGCTGCTTAGCGTCGGTTGTTGAACGACCGACGTTAAATTCCTACGTATCAACCGACGCTAAAAGGGGGTTTTTTGTAGTGTAGGCCTGCACAATTACTGATAGAGAAAGAAACAAGCAATGCAATTTCAATCTGGAAAATTAGGGTTTAGGAAGAACGCATCAAGTAACCTAAATAATCATCAATTGCAATCAATTGTGTTAAAACCTTTCATCTAATCAAGAGCACTACCCAGGTGAATCATGAAAAAGATGGGGGAAAAACAATTGATAAGATGGAAGGTAGAAGAATAAAATGCCAACTATTTTTTCAAACACTATAGAAGAGTCCAGGGCAACGACGCCAATTTGATGAACACGATTTTGCGTGTGGTCAAATAACTAGCCTACAGAAGTAGACTAGATTGAATCTCTCGAGGTTTCTTCTAATTGACTACTCAAAGAAGTTGGCAATCTACTCAGGTTTAAACACGTTGTGCGTGGTGTGAGTTCCACGACTTCTACACTAAGATGCAAGGAAATTAAAAAGGACCAAAATATATAGCGTCGGTCGGCATGACCGACGCCAGATTCGGTGACGATAAACGTTAGCGTCGGTCGTTTGGTCAACCGACGATAAAATAAATCACGACCGACGCTAAAAAATGGGTTGACCGAATGGGTGGCTGACCAACCCAATTTTTTCGTTTTTTATTTTCATTTTTATTTTTCATTTATTATTTTCGTTTTTATTTTTATTTTTTTCTAATCTGGGTTTTTTTCTAAATATGGGTTTTTTCCCAGATCTCGTTTCTCTTCTCCACCGCCGTCACGTTGGCTTCGTCATCTGACGGACGGCGACTGGGATGCGGCGGCTGGAGGAGAAAGTGAAGGCGGACGTCGATGGAGCGACGGATGGTGGCGGAGCAGCGGACGGCGGCAGATGGCGGCGGAGTTGTGGCGGCGGCTGGAATGCGGCGGCTGGAGGAGGAATTGAAGACGGATGGCGGTTGGGATGTGGCCAGCGGATGGCGAATGTGGTAGGAGAGTTGAGGGTGGCGGCTGAGAGGGGGGGGAGGAGAGTTTGAAGAGGAGGAGGAGGGTGGTGGTTGGGAGAGTTTCAGGAGAGAGAGGAGAGGATTGAGAGAGGTGAGAATTTGAGAGTAGGGTTAGGATGAGAGTTTAAATACTTACGTGTTTTAGCGTCGGTCGATGCTAAAACGCGTCTCAACCGATGCTATCTACACGCGTTTTAGCGTCGGTCAATGACCGACGCTAATTTGTTTCTGATGACCGACACCGATCTACCCGTTCGGTCAACCAAAAATCAAACCAGGAACGAGTAATAGCGTCGGCTCTTAGGCCCATTTTAGCGTCGGTCGTCAAACAATCGACGCTAAAACGCGAAGTCAGCTGCTTATCGTCGGTTGTTGAACGACCGACGCTAAATTCCTACGTATCAACCGACGCTAAAAGGGGTTTTTTTGTAGTGTAGGCCAGCACAATTACTGATAGAGAAAGAAACAAGCAATGCAATTTCAATCTGGAAAATTAGGGTTTAGGAAGAACGCATCAAGTAACCTAAATAATCATCAATTGCAATCAATGGTGTTAAAACCTTTCATCTAATCAAGAGCACTACCCAGGTGAATCATGAAAAAGATGGGGGGAAAAACAATTGATAAGATGGAAGGTAGAAGAATAAAATGCCAACTATTCTTTCAAACACTATAGAAGAGTCCCGGGCAACGGCGCCAATTTGATGAACACGATTTTGCGTGTGGTCAAATAACTAGCCTACAGAAGTAGACTAGATTGAATCTCTCGAGGTTTCTTCTAATTGACTACTCAAAGAAGCTGGCAATCTACTGAGGTTTAAACACGTTGTGCGTGGTGTGAGTTCCACGACTTCGACACTAAGATGCAAGGAAATTAAAAAGGACCAAAATATATAGCGTCGGTCGGCATGACCGACGCCAGATTCGGTGAGCTAAACGTTAGCGTCGGTCGTTTGGTCAACCGACGATAAAATAAATCACGACCGACGCTAAAAAATGGGTTGATCGAATGGGTGGCTGACCAACCCAATTTTTTCGTTTTTTGTTTTCATTTTTATTTTTCATTTATTATTTTTGTTTTTTATTTTTATTTTTTTCTAATCTGGGTTTTTTTTCCAGATATGGGTTTTTTCCCAGATCTCGTTTCTCTTCTCCACCGCTGTCACGTTGGCTTCATCATCTGACGGACGGCGACTGGGATGCGGCGGCTAGAGGAGAAAGTGAAGGCGGATGGCGGCTGAATGGCGGACGGTGGCGGAACGGCGGATGGCGGCGGAGTTGTGGGCGGCGGCTGGAATGCGGCGGCTGGAGGAGGAATTGAAGGCGGACGGCGGTTGGGATGTGGCCGGTGGACGGCGAATGTGGTAGGAGAGTTGAGGGTGGCGGCTGAGAGGGGGGAAGGAGTGTTTGAAGAGGAGGAGGAGGAGGAGGAGGGTGGTGGTTGGGAGAGTTTCAGGAGAGAGAGGAGAGGATTGAGAGAGGTGAGAATTTGAGAGTAGGGTTAGGATGAGAGTTTAAATACTTACGTGTTTTAGCGTCGGTCGACGCTAAAACGCGTCTCAACCGACGCTATCTACACGCGTTTTAGCGTCGGTCAATGACCGACGCTAATCCGTTTCTGATGACCGACATCGATCTACCCGTCCGGTCAACCAAAAATCAAACCAGGAACGAGTAATAGCATCGGCTCTTAGGCCCATTTTAGCGTCGGTCGTCAAACAACCGACGCTAAAACGCGAAGTCAGCTGCTTAGCGTCGGTTGTTGAACGACCGACGCTAAATTCCTACTTATCAACCGACGCTAAAAGGGGTTTTTTTTTGTAGTGTAGGCCTTGATTTGGTCTCGATCATCACTGATCACCTGAAATTCATACCAAATGTGCAAAACAGCATAAAATGATCCAATGGTTGAGGGGACTCGAAACTCATGTAAATTCACCCAAAACGTGATGAGAATATCATGAAAAATGTCATCTAATGAGGAATTAATATCACCAATTAAATTTTAAGAATATTTTTTAAAAAGAACAATAACACAACCACTATTAGAAAAAACACAACCGTTAAAAAGAAAGAAAAACACAATAATTATGTGTAAACAAGTTTTTTTCACAGTCATTAACCATTAAAATTACTAAATTATTTATTATAAATAAATTAATTAAATTTTCAGATTTGAATCAATCTCTTGACAATAGTGACCTTCTATTTCACTAGAAGTTTTAAGACAGATCATGACATTAGTCCATGTCGTCAAATTATAATATGTATTGGATGAAATTAAAAAAAAATCATTGGTTGATCCATTTGTGTATGTGAAAATATATATATATAGTTTAATAGTTGTAGCCTGTAAACTTGAAAGTTGGGTGGGCCGCTACATGAGACCCACCCCATATCCGCTCGTTATTTCTCTATCTCCCATCTATTTTTTTGGGCTTCCTCCAAATTCTTACATTTAGATCACAATTTGAGTCATGACCATTTCCTCCAACTTCCCCAAATGAACTCGATCGACAGTTTCCTCAATCTTTAATTTCCTAATCTCATCTATCTTTGGTCCCACTTTCCATCTTCCATAGTATCATTTTTCCATCTCTGGAGCAATTTTCTTCTTCTTGCTTTGAGTCTTTCACATCTTCGAAGTTCAAAGTCAAACCAATCGCTACCAACGGAGCATATTGGGGGACCAAACCCCTTATTTGGTCTAGTAGACCAAATTAATAATAGCCATTAGATTAAAATTGATGGTTAAGATTGTTTCAATTATTAAATGAATAAAAATTAGGTAACAGGAAAAAAAAACCTAATTAATTCCCCACAAAAAAAACGGACAAAACCCTTTTTAAGTTCTCAAAAATTTCCCCACCCCCATGCCGCCGTAACTCTCTCAAATCTCACTTCACCACCGATTCTCAGCACCCCACCGCCGATCCATCCACCCCACCACCGATTCCTCTGACTCACCGCCGATTCCCCCACCCCACCTTTTTCCGACGATTTTACAGCCGTTCACCTCTCAGGAAAGAGATTTGTTGGAAATCAGTGTGGTTCTTTGACAACTGTTCGAGCACCCCACCGCCAAATACCTCCCATCCAACGCCGATTCCCCCCACCCGATTTCTGATTCTCTCTCAAAGTTGTGACCCCCATTGCTGATTGCACGACAAAATAGAGAGGCTCCGCGATTCCGCAACTGTAGATTTCCACCGATCTCCATCGGCATTTCTTGAAGAAACAGACCTTACGATGACCCCCCGCACGACAAACCTGAAACGACTTCTTTAAGGTAATTCCTATTTCGATTAAATCATGTAGTACCCCATTTTTATTGCAGAGCATACTTGTGTTTGCACATTATATAAATTGTTGACCTGTTGAGATCGATATTTCTGTGGCCAATTCGATATTTCTGTTTCTTGTTGATCGATGTTTTTGTGGCCTAGCAATGGAAGTTGACGACCAAATTAATTAACTGTGACTTGCATGTACTAGGACACTTTGATTTCTTATGCAATTGTGTACTAGGACACTGTGATTTCTATGACTTGCTGAGATCGATTTCTGTGGCCTAGAAATGGAAGTTTGCAATCAAAATAAATCGATGTGAATTGCATGTACTAGGACACTCTAATTCCTGGTGCAATTGTGTATTAGGAGTAGGACATTTTGATTTCTGTAAACAGTAAATGCATTTGTGTACTAGGACACTATGATTGCTGCAATTATGTACTAGGACACTATGATTGTTGCTGCAATTGTGATTTGCATGTACTAGGACACTCTGATTTCTGATTCAAATGTTGAATTTTACAGGAATTATGGCAGAAGTTGTATACAGTAAATGCAGTTTGAGGAGGATTGTAGAGGTGATGAATTATTTCTAGATGATGCGACAAGAAATATTTTGAGCACGAGAGGGAGTTGACGAAGCTTCATTGCTGCTAGTATAATGTCATTCTAGGGTTTTCCCTTATTTTTAGACTTCTGGATTTAGTACCACCGACACTAGTATAATATAGGAAATTATATATATTCGTTGGATTATGATTTTTGGTTTTGGTAGACTTCTGGATTTCAGTGTTAGGATTTGTTATGCATGTCCTAGTACAATGGCGGTGGAAATGAATTCAGTCATGATTAGTTTTGATTACGAATTTGGGAGGAAATGAAATCTGAATTATGATTGTCTTGGTTTCCTTTGATTATGAATTTTGGCGGAAATGGAATTTGGAATTATGCTTGTCATATCCTGATGGCGGTATAGGAACATATATTTATCACACATGTCTGGATTGCGGTGTACTAGGACACTCTTAAGATAGCTGGATGTCCTAGTACACCCAACTTGGCTGGTACAATGGCGGTGTAGGAACATATATGTGTCATACATGCTTTATTAAGTTGGATGGCTGGATGGCGGTGTACTAGAACACTCTTAGGATAGCTGGATGTCATAGTACACCCAACATGGCTGGTCCATCAATAACCAAAAATTGGCGGGGAGGTCACCACATTAGAATAACCTTGAAAATAAGAAATAAACCAAAAAAAATCCAACCATAATGATACTATCACATGTAACCAAAAATCTGACCATAATCCCTTCTATCAATTGCATTCAATCGAAACTAAATCCTACCATAATCGTACCAGTACACGAAAATACTTCATTGTCGGCGATATTGAAAAAGTTGGAACAATCAAACGTTGGATTGCATCGGCCGGAGAAGAAAAACAAGCCGAACCGGAGAAGGGGGTAGTAATCACGGAAGGGATTTATTCTTATATTAGAATTAGGTTTTAGTTTTATATAAGTAATGGCTTGCGGCAAGGATTTGTTATTATAGTAGTATTAGGTTTCAGTTTTAATTGTCGGCGTTATATTAGTATTAGGTTTATGGGTTTTATATTATACTTACCATAACAAAGGGTTGCATCTAATTAATTATTCTCTAAATAACTAACTGCCTTAATTATCCATTACTTAAGAATCTGTCATAATGATTGGTTAGGATAATTAAATAATAAATATTTTATAATAAATGATTGGCTAGAATGAATTTGGTTTAGTGGCCAAAAATCAATTTGGTCACTGAAAAGAATGCGCAAAGCTTGGATCTTTTCGAGAGGCAAATGCCAAATAGATACTATCTTCTTTTGATTTTGTGGGCTATTTTCCTTTATACCATACATTAATATTTGCTTTCCCCTTTTCCTTTAGCTGGTCTTTGTTTCCTTGGGCGTGTCTCATTCAGCCCCCGCCCCCAAAAAACACACTAGAACACGAAAAATTCCTGTTTTCCACATCTGGGTTTCTCCCATTGGGTTTACCTTTTGACACACACCACTAAAATATGGTGTCTTTCCCAAAAGATGAACTCTCCTCCCCTCTTAATTGCTTCCTTCATTCCTAAATCCCCCAATCCTGTTTTCGTTTAGAGGGTTTATCAGAAACCAAGGGTTTCTGCTCTTGCTTTCTAGTGGGTAGTGTCTTTCTCTATCAAGCAGCAGCTGCCTGATTTTTGTCGATGAGTTGATGTCTTTGGCTGTGTCAAGTTCAAGTAACATGGGTTTGGATGATAACAAGAGTGAAGGGAATGAAGGGAAGGGTGAAGAGCTTGAAAGGCATCAGAAAGAAAGGGGAGATGAAAGTCCAGATAAGGAGTCAAAGCACAGGAGACAATCTTCCATGGATGGAGCTGATGATGACGACGAGGATGAGGATGAAGATGAAGTAACCAACAAACTTGAGGTCGGTCCTCAGTACACTCTCAAGGAACAGCTTGAGAAGGATAAGGTTTGCAATTTTCAGCACGAAAAAGAACTGATCTTTTTCTTTGTTCAACTTTGGATTCAAGGTTGTTTAATTTGTCACCATTGATTTTGTTTTTTCTTTTCTTTTCTTTTTGTGGTGTGTTTGCTCTTTCCATGAATGATTGCCAAGTACAGGATGATGAGAGCCTGAGGAAGTGGAAGGAACAGCTCCTTGGAAGTGTGGATTTTGAGAATATTGGAGGTAATGTTTGTTATGATCTCGGTTAATTTTGACTTGTTAATTTTGGGTCTTTCATTACTGGTTTTTACATTGATAGCTCGGTTCAAATGTTTTGTGCTGTCATTATTCAATGTTTCTTTGGTGGGTAACAGCAGCTCACATGTTCCAAACTGTAGTATTAATGTCTGATGAATTTTGAATGCTTCCATGTAAAAGTTGGACTCTTTTAGGAAAGTCCTCGTGGGGAGACTAACAATTAAAAGAAGATGAACTACCGATTCTTAGCTTAGCCTATGTAGCCTTTCAATTAAGCCTAGCTATTGTTGAGTAGATAAGTCGATAGTACAGAAGTTAATCAAAGCCCAAAGGAATTGGACACAGTGAAGGAAATGTGTTTCCTTGTGGGAGAATGTGTTTCCTTGTGCAACTAGTCTTGTATGCCTTGGCTTTGCAGAATTTTCACATATTCTGCATAAGGTACATTCAGTGAAACTTTGTTGTTTCTGTTGTTTTGTGCAGAGACTCTTGATCCGGAAGTGAAAATTCTTAGTCTATCTATTGTGTCTCCTGATCGAGCTGATATCGTCCTGTCTATCCCCGAGGACGGAAAGCCAAAAGGCTCGTGGTTTACTTTGAAAGAAGGCAGTCCTTACAAGTTGAAATTCGCCTTTCACGTTAGCAATAACATTGTATCTGGTCTCAAGTACACCAACACTGTCTGGAAAACTGGTGTCAAGGGTAAGAAGCCTGCTAGTCCCAACTCCCAACCACTTGCACTTTTCCCCCAATTGGCAGTTGGCGATTAGAACTAAAACAAAAGAAGTCTGATAACTGGTAGAATACGGATTAGAATGTGAGGTTTATGTCTACATTCATATTGCAGTTGATGGCACTAAGGAGATGCTAGGAACCTTCAGTCCTCAGCCTGAGGCTTACATACATGAGATGTCAGAAGAGGTAACTCCATCAGGCATGTTCGCTAGAGGATCGTATTCAGCTAGATCAAAGGTCAGTTCTCGTCATTCCCTTTATTTTCCTATGAAACTGTTATAGTTAACTATAATTTCATAGACCTAATTATTACTTTGTCTATAATTATAAAGAAACCATACTCACAGCTTACATTTCATAGATGTAGTTTCCAAGTCTCAGATCGTTAGAAAAAAAGTCAACTTTACCCATTTAGCCCCTAGCTACAGAAGGTTATCTGCTCCAAGACCAGCTTATTGTAGTAAGAAGGGAAAAGAAGAGTTAAATGATAGAAATGAAGTTTCACCCAGAAAAGGAAAAGTCAGGTCACATTGGCATTATTACCTGTTCTGTTGAGTTTTTTACTCATTCCTGAACCCAGCTTAATGTTGGTTCACAAATAAGCCTCCCATAGTGGAATTGTAGATGTAGTTGTCAAATAGACCCACCAATCTTCTCAGTCATCACATGTGAGAAACTGTCCCTCTGTATGGTACATGGTGGTCCATGAACTAAACTCATCTAATGTAGATCGATGATGCTGGTTTTGTCCATATATGTGCATGAATATACGGCCCATTGCTCACCTGTTATCATAATTGCTCTTCGTATAGTCCATTACTTGTTCCATTGTTGAGTTGATCTTCTTGCATTGATGTACTGCATTCCACTTTGATTCTCGCAGTTTGTTGACGATGATAACAAATGCTACTTGGAGATCAACTACTCATTCGACATACGCAAAGAATGGGCAGCCACTACATGAACATAACATTAGGGTCGTGCCCTCAATGGTCTATCTCTCTTTCTTCAGCAGCTAACTTAAGTTTCTTAGTTTCAGAATTCGTACTCTCCCTACTTTCCCTTAGTTTCATTCCTTCTGTTTCAAACCATACTTAGCTAGCTATGTTTTTTTTACATCCTCAGTCAATTATCCTGGTTTGCCTCTTCATTATGGAGGAACCTTTTCAATTTCTTATGGCTTCCTCACCTTAGCCATAATCCCTTTACAGTACTTTAGTGCTCAACTTGATCAGCAAATATGTGGTTGGTAGACTGTTTGAACTTTGAAGAGAATAGAACATAACTTGGTTAGTTGATTGATGTTTCGACCCCTCGAGTTTTAAGTAGATGCTAAAAAACCTGAACCCGAGTCATACATAGGTTTAAGGTTTGGAAGTGCATGAATTTCCTCAAGTAGCTATCATTTGCATTTCATTCTGGGAATGTTGGAAACTACAGCAACAACAATGGTGTACCAGCCAGAAATGGAAACTTAAGCAAGGACCACCAGATCAACGATGAAAAGGAAGTACCATCTTCTACTGGACAGCAACTTCTCATCTTCTTCTCTTCTCTTCTCTTTCTCCATAGCCTGCTAGCTAGCTAGCTGTCTCTGTACATTAACGCCTACTCATTCCCTTTTAACTTGGCTTCTTTCTTTATCAAACATCTGTACCATTGCTGATTTACTAACCTTTGATTAAGATGAAGAAAAGGGAATAACTTTCAAGGTTTTGCTTAATCATGGGTCATGGCTGCTAATTAAAGTCAATTGTCAGTTGGTTTAAATTAATAATTAATACCATCTTCGATTCACTAAACCGCAATTTGTTGTGGAGTTCACAATCATGTGCTCACTGACAATTTACAGCCATGAAAAATTATTATTAGTAAACTTACCTACCTCTGGCTCTTACTTATATATTTATCAATTAAGTATACTCATATAGATGATTGAATTAAGTATGAGGCGATTTTCTACATGCTTCCATTGTTAGAGTGTTGTGACCAAGTTGCTAAAAAATTAGTGACCTAGCATGTCACTGTTAGTTTTACAATTATTAGATTGTATTAATTGTTATTAACCCTTCCCCTGAACAATAGGACTAAAAATTGTTTGACTGGAACTTCGGACTACTCTAGTCGTTTGATCCAAACTCTTTGTGCCTCGAGGATTAAGTAGAAGATTTTTAATAAACTCAGGGGAGATAACAATGGAATGGATAATTAAGAATAAGGAGAGGTGATGTGTAAGTAGTACGAGAATGTTCCCCCGCCAAAATGTCAATATGTCCATGTTGATAGGTCGGGTCCCTCTATTTATAGTTTGGAACTTGCAGTAGTGGCCTGCTTTGATTGGTGCTTTAGACTTCCGAGCGCTCCACGTCGTTAGTCTTCTAAGCAGAGCGCTTAGACTTGGCCACGTTTTAAAGCGATTCCGTAGCGGCTAAGCAGAACGTTTAGATGATCGTGAGAATGTGTGTTGCTTTGCTAAATGCTAAGTTGGTAACGTGTGAGCCATATGCGCAGATACGGTGATTGGTGGGCTGGGTTGGTCTCCGACTCGGCTCCAGTTGGGGGGGTCCACCTCTTGATCGATATTCCAACATGTTTCTCATTCATGGAAAACAGAGCTAGCTGTCTTTTGTTCATCAAATCAAATTTCACCAATTGCTCTTACCTTTAATATTGGATGCCCAGTGACATTGTTTGTTTCCTTAAAATAAGCTGTTTTAATAGGAAGCTCAACCTAGCTAGTATGGACACACCCTAGTCCTAATCCTAGTCCTAGTCCCTACATTTGAGCACATTTGAGTAAATAACCTCTAATATGATTATCATCAGTCCAAAATAAATACGGAAAGGTGGAAACACCCGAATTTTGACAAAAAAAATTGCCACTTTTGACTCAGGGTTAAGCGTAGTTAATGCTAAAATGTTACTAAGATATGTAACCTTATTAAAATTACTACCTTGTACCTTGAGAAAAATTTCGTGAATCTATACCCAAATCGGACAATATTTGATGAAAAAAGATTGAAAATGTAGTCAATACAACCTATCATATGATATGAATTTAGCAAAAAAATTAGCAAAGGATAACCTAAAATCCAAAATAAATACGGAAAGGTGGAAACACCCACGACACTCTAAACTCCAGCATTATACCATCAGTTCATCATCATCTTCTTCCTATAAAAAGAAAACAAAATTTGTGTTTCCTTTTCGTACAAAACTTATGAAACATCACCAGCTGTTTGCCATCCAACTTCACACTAAACCCACCTCTTTTCTCTTTCAGTCTTTTCTTTCTTTAAATCCTTAAGGCTTAAACAACTTAATTAATTCAATTTGGAAACATTAATAAATTCCCTCCTTAATTTGATCTTTATATACTCTGCCTTCACCGCATTTTGCTTCTCACCACCATTGTCATACCGTCTCTTCCTCCTCTGCCAACCCATTTCCCCCCATTCCTATCTTTGTTCAACCTCAGGTTCCTTCTCTGACTTCACATTGCTATTACTATCAATTTCTTACCTTAGCTGCCTTCTCAATCTTGCTTGTTTCATCAAACTCTTACATGTCTGTTATGGGTTTTTCTTGCTTGTTTGTTTATTACTTCTTTTCGTTTAGATCTGTTAGCACTTAGCATTGCTGTGTTCTTATCAGTCTAATGGTGGGCTGCGCTTTCTAACTCGCATCATGTTTTTCCTTCCTTAAATTTCATCTAAAGAAGCTTAATTTGACCAATAGAATAGGCTACTTACTTCACTGTCTGTCACCCTCAATTTCATAAAATTCCCTTATTATGGTTCCATGCCATCTGTGGAGATCTCAACTTACTACTTAACTGGATCTGTTTGGCTTAGAATTAGTGGAATCCGAGATGTGGGTTCTTATAAAGCTAACATCAGTTTTCCTACTACCGAGATGTGGGTTCTTATAAAGCTAACATCAGTTTTCCTACTAGCTTGGCAGAAATTAATTTGGGATAGTTTGGTCATCCATGGAGTCCTCAGCCACATTCTTGGTGTTCATATTAGCTTTGCTTTCATCAACATTGACTGAAGCTGCTACTAGTCCACCAGCTCCAATATCATTCAGTCCTGCTCCAGCACCAGCACCAGCACCAACTTCTCCATATGTAAATCTCACAGATTTACTCTCAGTAGCTGGTCCATTCCACACATTCCTAGACTACCTTCAATCCACTAAAGTAATCGACACATTCCAGAACCAAGCCAACGACAATCACCAAGGGATTACCCTCTTCGTCCCTAAAGACAGCGCCTTTTCAGCTCTAAAGAAGCCTCTCCCATCTTTATCAAATGTGTCCTCAGACCAGCTGAAGCAGATCATGCTGTTCCACGCGTTGCCCCATTACTATTCCTTTGCTGACTTCAAGAACCTCAGCCAGTCCAGCCCTGTCAGCACTTTCGCAGGTGCTGGACAGTTTGCCCTCAACTTCACCTATGTGTCTGGCTTGGTCAGGATCGATTCGGGTTGGAGTAAGACTAAGGTGACCAGCAGTGTTCACTCAACTGCACCTGTTGCTATCTACCAAGTTGACAAGGTCCTCTTGCCTGAGGCTGTCTTTGGCACTGATATACCACCAATGCCAGCTCCAGCACCAGCTCCTGATGCCAGCCTAGCTCCTGCTGCGGATAGTCCATCGGCTGATGCCACGACTAAGGGAGGGAAAGCTTCAGCATCATCAAGCTCTTTTGGTACTAGGTTTGGTGGGTGGAGCCAGTTGGTGTTAGCTGTTTCAGGAGTGATTGTGTTGTTATTGTAAGAAGGAGACAAAAAGCGACAAACATTGTTCAGGTTATGATGATGAGTTCTTATAATTTATGTTCATGAGGGGGGGTTACATTTGATTTCTTCTTCTACATTTGTTTGTGTCTATTGGAATTGGGGGATGTCATACTGTCATTTGCATATGGAAATTGGTACTGATTTTTTTTGGATTTATTGTATATGATATTGATATCATTCTTATACCAGTAAGTAAGTGAGTAGTCATTATTTTGTGACGTGTGAGTACTCTTTTGTTACCTTTCTTTTCTTCTCTTCCACTGGGCACTGCCTCTTTGGGAAGTTTGGTTGGTTGATGCAAATTGGACTCATATTTGATATTTACACTAACATTGATGATAAGGACAGGAAATTCATTATTCTATAATAGTTTAGTTGATGACAAAGATGGTGAGAGTCACACCAATCGTTGAAAGCTATAGAAGATTTGATTATGTTAATGGTGAGGGTGGGAAGGGATTAATTGGAGCTTGCTTCTCCTTAAATCAAAAGAAAGTTTTCCTTTTGGTCATTTTAGAAGCAAAAGAATGGTGGTTTCAAGATTTTACAACTAAAACGTGTTTTTCCATAGATAACTCATTTTAAAAATAGATAAATAGCAAATATATAGAGAGAAAATTAAGTTCCAACTCATAGTGCAAGTCTATCACCATGATTTCTAAGAGGTTAAGCTATAAGTGTCGCATATAATTAGTGACCTAATCGATATCAAAAGTAGGTCAAAGATAACATAGAGTGTCCTAGGGTCAAATTTCAAAAGATTTCCTAGTACGACTAACTCAAAGAGCAATAGAAAAGTGTGATCAACCAAAAAGCAACGAAACCAAGGCTATTAAGAAAATCGGAAGTGAAATGGAAGAGAATGGGACGGTTTGGCATTGTTTCCTCTAAGGATAATGACTCTTAACTAAGCAAATGAGTATAGGATGATAAAAAAATGTTTTCATGATGTGCAACCAATAAGAAATAAGAAAAAACTTGTCTTATGACTCTTTTGAGACCCTAAAACAACAACCAAATACTCACTAACTGGACTTTCGTCACAAATCAACAAAATGCAAAAGGTGTTCGATGAAATACCCCATAGTTTTTTATTGAGTTTGACCTAATTTTCTCCCCCTCTCGAGTGTAACAGACAATTAAGCACATACTCTCATGCTCTATACCTAACCACTTTCTCAAGACAAATCAAGTCAAGCATCAAGACCAAAATCAAGCAATTCACTTAGAAAAGGCACAAGCACATGAAGAACAGGAGCATAAATAGCAATGACATTATACAAGAATTAATCATCCATAGGCAACATCCACACTAGTCTTGGTTCCCTTTAATGTTCCACAAGTCTAACCAGAAGGGAATCAATTCTTGGTTCCCTTTAATGTTCCACAAGTCTAACCAGAAGGGAATTAGTTACACATAGAGAAAGAAGGAAAGAAACAACCTAAGAGTGAAGAACTAGACATTCTTAGCTCCCAATTGATCCTAGCTCATCCCAATTCCCAAGTGATTCAAAGAGTGTGGTGATTATTGATGATGATGGAAAGATGGTTGGAGGAGTGTGGAGGATGAAAAATGGTGTTGGAGAGGCCAAACCTTTATCAAAACATGCTTGGAGTCCAAAAGATGAAAGATGTCCAACAATTCCCAAAACAACACTATTTATAGGTGTAAACTACGCCCAACGTCTTGGAATTTGATGTTTAGACCAAAATGTAGGGAGGCGCGGCCATGGATGCCATGGCTCCCAACACTACACCCGACATTGATGTTGATGTCGGCCAGTACTAGCCAGCTGATACTGGTGTAGACTTCATCGACCCTGCATTCGAGGTCGGTCTGTTGTCGACTTGATGTCAGTTCGAAATTTGTCTGATACCCTCCTGATGTCAAAATTCATCCTGTCTCGGTTTTGAAATCTGACGTTGGGTTCTGTTGTCGACCTGATGTAGGTCCAATGTTGATGTTGGGTCGCGGGCGTGGTGGTACCCGTAGTGAGCCCTCATCCAGCTCTCTAATTAAAAAAAAAATTCTTTCGGTTCTTCAAGCGTATCATGAGCCTTCGACATTTGATTAAGTCCCCACTTGAACCGCTAGTTCCATAATTAACTTCTCTATCGTTGTAAGTCCTACAAGTGCAACCAAAACACTAGGAACCTAATGAAAATGGACCATGAAGGTCCAAAGACGACACTTGCATAAAATAATCGCAACTGGGCACAAAACGAACATAAGGGGGGCAACAAGTAAGCATAAATCACATAGAAAATACGTCTAGAATGGGGGAATAAAAAAACATTTTTCTAGTGTCATCAAATATCACCCCACGCTTGGACATTGTTTGTCCTCAAACAATAGACTTTCTCATAGCCTTTTCTAAGAAGATATTGTCCGCTTTGGGACCAGTCCTCACGGATTTTTTTTAGGGTGTTGGTGGGATTCGAACCCATAACCTCCTCCTCTCAAGTTCAAACCCCCGCCACTACACCCAAAAATGCGTCATGTTAGTTAAGGTTGAACCATTCCACATAGCCCATGGATCTCTCCCGTGCTTTGTCGATGTGGGATTTGCCTAGGATGTCACGTACACCCCCTAGGGACTCAACGTCCTCGTTGAGGTTTGCCCCACCATCATTCAAGAGGGATGCAGAGAGGCTCTGATACCACTTGTTTCATCCCAACCTTTTCAGAGAAGATATTGTTCGCTTTGGACCAGCCCTCACGGATTTGTTTTGGGTGTTGGTGGGATTCGAACCCATTACCTCCTCCTCTCAAGTTCAAACTCCCACCACTACACCTCAAAACGAGTCATGTCAGTTATGGTTGAACCATTCCACATAGCCCATGGATATCTCACGTGCTTTGTTGATGTGGGATTTGCCTAGGATGTCACACTTACCTACTTACACACTTATGAACTTTTCTGTTCCAAGTAGTACAAATGAAACCTTCCCATGTCGAACTAAAACACGACTCACTTGGCCAAGGAAAAACAATACTCATTTACAGTGCACTTACTCTTGGGGCACAACCGAACACGATCACAGATAAAGGAGACTTGGTCGGGTATTTTTCTTGTCCTTCATGGAGTGGGTGGTGCCCCCTTCCTCACCTTTTCAACTCGTTTCTTTAAAAACTTCACCCTCTCAAAATTTTCCCTCACTCACTTTTGACTCCTCATTTTGCGAATGTGTACTTTATTTTTCTAACTATTTTGTCTTTCTAATGAGAAGTGTGGTTGTGACTCTAATTAGGTACAAATCGGGCAGATTCATTTTGATTTCTCTGACATCCTAAACTCTGACCCACGCCAGAAATGGTTGAGAAGAAGAGGACACGATGGGACTAAAAATGGATGGCTCCTAGTGATATGAACCGATCCGCAACCGTGGGCGGTGACCCAATACCAATAAGCTAAATAACAAAACAAATGAGTCTACCCTTGAAATCGGTTGAGAGTACTTGACCACTAGCTATAATGAGCTAGGACCCTAATTATCCAGTCAACGGTCACGCAGTCAAGGTGAATATCTTGAGTCACGTATACCAAACTGCAAAAACTAGCAAATGCTTGAAGGAAACAAAGAACATAAATTTTGAATTCAATTTGTGTGTAATCTAAGTTTGTCTTATATCGTGGCCGGTGGCCATTATTTATAGGTTAAGGGTTCGAAAACAAGCTCTCTGAATCCTTGTTCTATTCTAATTCTAGAATCTTAAAATATTCCTAAACAATCTACTAGAAGGGAAGAAATTCAAAAAGAAAGGGAAAAACTCCTAAAAATAGCTAAAACCCTAAATCGAAGAAACCCTAGAGGTGGTCGTGTACGTGACCAACAAGGATTAGGTGTCTGTGTCCTGATCCAACAAGGATTATGTGTCCTCTGATTTTCCTACTCCTGGAAGGACTTGGAAAATGGATGTTCTTCGCGTGGCATTGAGTTTTCCTTGCCCGAGACGGATTTCTGTCATGCGGACAGAATTTCAGGTAATCCATGCCGTGGCCGGATTTCTGATGGCCTGGCCCTGGGCACGTCTGGCATCAGCAATCTGCGATTCAGCATCCACGTCTCGGCTCGGCTTGGCATCATCATCCTGCGGTCCGGCATCCGCGTCTTGTCTCGGTCCGGCATCAACATCTAGGCTCGGTCCGACATTAGCAACTTGGCTCGGCCCCGCATCAGCATCTGGGCTCGATCCGGCATCAACCTCGTGGCTTGGCCCGACATCAAGTCTCGGTCCAGCATCAGTATTTTGGTCTGATGCTTAGGGTTTGGTTCCTTCATTTCCAGCACGGTGCAACCTTCTCTCTAAACCTCTATGCATCCTCTTCATGTTTCCCTTTGATCCAGGCTTCTAGATAGGTATTGATGCTTTCTTTGAAGGATTTCACCTGGCTCCATGTAAATGGAAATTATGGTCGTGTCCATGGTGTGGCCGGCTGATCATTCCCCTCTTCTGGAGAAGGATTCGACCTCGAATCTATTTCTGTATACACATTATCATAATAAGGAGTTAATTCAGAAACATTAAACGTTCCACTAACTCCATAAGTATAAGGAAGATCAAGGAGATAAGCATTATTGTTGATCCTTTTGAGGACTGTGAAGGGTCCGTCTCCTCTAGGCAGCAACTTTGATTTCCTTTGCTCAAGGAACCGGTCCTTCCTAAAGGGATGACACTCGATTTGACGTGATTATCAGCCTCATTTAAGCGGCATTTCCCTGTTTGAGATACGGTTTTTAGGGTAGTTTAGGGTATTTTAACTCGATTGCTCTATTTCTACCGTGTTGGTTACTTTGGCCCGTTATGGGTCTATTTGATGTATTTTATAGTGAGTTTGTGAATGCATAAGTTTTTTCCATCAATAACGTAGCCACGAACGTGCTCGGGAGGCGAAGGAACCAAAAGGAATCGCCCTAAATCGATCCAGAAATCGCACAAGTCAGAAACCAAATCCTCCCTTGCCCACAACTGAAGTATTCGGCGAGAACTTCCAAAGTTCTCACCGAGGAGTTTCACACACAGGAACACATGATACTTTAAAGAAGAAGTATTCGGCGAGAAATTCCAAAGTTCTCGCCGAGGAGTTTCATAAACAGAGTTACAGGAGGCATCACCAAAGAAGTCTTCGGCGAGAACTTCCAAAGTTCTCGCCGAGAACTATTGAAGACAAAGAGTTACAGGAGGCCTTTGAACTAAAATTCTCTGCAAGAACTTTCAAGGTTCTCACCGAGAAGCCTCTCCTTTTCTGGCTGGGCTTTGGTAAACCCTATATAAGGCAGCCGGTGGACATCATTCAGGAAGAATCTTTTTTACACACAATCACGACGCCAGTCGATATACTTTTTCCACGAATTAATTTCTCGACTTCATAGTTCGAGAGAGAGTTAAGAGCATCCTCGGAGTTCTCGGAGAGATCGTGATGCCATCTTCCCACCTCGGAGTGCTCGGAGCTAGGAGTTCAAGATTCAAGAGATTGAAGATTCTCGGACTCATCAAATTAGGTTTTACAGTTCTTCTCTATTCATCCTACCTGAGATGTATTCCTTGATTGTTTTCGTTTCTCTTGTATTGAATATGAGTAGCTAAACTCGTAGAGCTTAGATTAGATGAACCCTAAGTGACCCGGGGCTTTAAAGCGGTCACAGATCGGCGGTAATTAAATTCAGATTCAGACAGTTTCTCCTGCATGTTTGGTTTGTTCTTCATTGTCTGTGTTTCTTTTCTAACTTGATCACCTAGACTAGATTCTTGTTAAGCTGAGGATAGTAGCGAACGTTCGCCTCACTTTAAAACACCAAATCAACAATTAACCTATTCATTGGAGTGTGCCTTTCATAGGAACCAGTTAGGATTAATCCACTGCTAGAGTAACTTATAAATCACTAGTAATTACACTAGTTAATTTTCCGTTGCAGAAGTGAACGCACGGGCGGTCAATTAATCTTGGTAGTCAGATCGGATAGAGCGAACGTTCGCCAGACTTAAACCTAATGGTCAGGAGTTATGGTGGTGTCTGAGAACTGAATGAATCGGGACTGAAAACCGTTGGTCTTGTGATCGCCAATGTTCTGGTGATCTTAGGGGATTCGAAATCTAAGCTTGTCTGTCGTCTTGTCAAGTCAATCAATCTTCCTTTCTGTCTTTATTTTCATTTCAATTTCCTTGTTTTATAGATAAGAAGTCGTGGAACTCACACCACGCACAACGTGTTTAAACTTGAGTAATTTGTCAGCTCATTTGAGTAAACGATTAGAAGAGACCTGTGGAATACGATCTACCTCGCTTTTAGCTTGGTAGTATTTGACGCACGCATTACAACGTTCATCAAATTGGCATCGTTTCCAAGGACTCTTCTAATTGTTTGAAAGAACATCACACTTTGATTTTACACCGGTTGTGTTTGTTTTTGTCACTTGCAGGTTGTTTACAAGTTTATGAACCGCCCGTACACTCGTTTTTAGTCTGAGCCTCTCAAGACTATTAGCTCAGACAAGCCGGGTAGTTCTGCTCCGCCTAAGCAACCGCGAGTTCCGAAGCAAGCTACTACCGTTCGCCCTCATTTCCTACACCACTTAAGATCGAGGAGTTTAAGGAGAGCTCCTCATCTTCTTCCGCTTTATCCACATCGTTAGATTCACCGCCACCCTCTCCAGCCGCAATGGCTGTTCAGAACAGTCTTGCGGACTACAATAAACCGAGCGCAACTAGTTTTCGTTCCTCCATTGCCGCGCCGTGCAATGAAGATGATCTTGACTATGAGATCAAGATCCCCTTCCTGGGAATGATCTCTAGGGATGTGCAGTTTGAAGGAAAGTCGCATGATAATCCATGCACACATTTGGCGAATTTCCTAGCTATATGTGAGACCTTTAAGAGTGGGAGTCTCGATAAGAACACCTTATGCTTACGAGCCTTCCCATTCTCTCTAAATGATCCCACAAAGAGATGGCTTAGTAGCAAACCGCCCAGTCACGACACCAACTGGGACGTTCTTGCTCAAGACTTCATAGAGGAATACTTTCCTCCTTCTACAACTACAGCTTACAAGGACAACATTGTCAGATTCGTTCAGAAGGAAGGAATGAGCTTATACGATGCTTGGAATGAATTCCAAGAACTCCTCTACAATTGCCCTCGTCATGGCTTCGAAAAAGACAACTAGCTGAGATCTTTGCTCGAGGTATGAATGAGGAATCTACTAAATGGGTCAACTCCTTGGCTGAGGGAGATTGTACCGCTCTTACTCCAGCAGCTGATATGCTTCACTTCGCTAATTGTGCTTCCAAGTCAAGGAATTGAGAGAGACAATCAGAAGGAGTTAAGAGTAAGCTTAACATTGAAGAGCAGATTAAAGCAGAAGTCCAAAAACATATGAAGAAGGCTGGCGAGCCTATTAACCCTCCATCAGCCTCTGTCTATGTAGCCGACTGTGAATGGTGTGGAGCTTGTGCTCATAACGGAAGGAGTTGCCAGAAATTTGGAAAAACAGATGTCTGGTCTGTGGATGAGGTGAGCTTCATTACTCATGGATTCCCTAATAACCAACAAGGCTACATCGGTTACCGCAACTACATGCAACATCAACAGGGGAGTTTCCAAGAGCAACCTCCCTACAACTCCGGAGCCAACCAGAACCAGAACCAGAATCAGAATAGCCAACCATCTGGGTCATACCAAGAGCAGAAGCTGAACCCGCCCATAGAAACCAAGGCAACTACGGTACATCACCTGGCAATCGCCAGAATCCGTACATGAACAATAACTATCAAGACCCTCCTGGATTCACCGGAGGACAGCAGCCTCAACGACCTACACCTTAAGACAACAAGGAGACCGAGCTGGATAAGAAGCTCAATCAGATCATCTCTAGGCTTGATGATCATGATAGTCAATTTAAAGCTTAAGCCATCTTGAACCAATAGCAGATTGCACAAGGCCATAGAGTGGAGAGCCAAGTGAACAACATCGTCAGCATGCTCTCTAGTGGTCGTCCCTTCGGTAAACTGCCAAGCCAGACAGAATCAAACCCGAAGAATGAGCATGTTAAGACTGTCTCCACTCAAAGTTGTAAGAACTCAGCTTCTACTTAGGGGTGGGAATCGGGTCCGACCCGGTCAAACCGGGCTTCGGGCTACCCGATCCTTGATATTGCCAACCCGAGCCCGACCCGGTCATACCATCCGGGTAGCCCGAAGCCCGGTTTGGTCGGGTTCGGGCTTAGCCCGAAACCCGATTAATTACCCGATTATCTCATTTCAACCCTTAGAAAAAAAAAATTATTTTATTTTGTCTCTTCCTAGACTTACACCACGATCTTCTTATTCTTGTGAACTCGAGCAAACAAACAAAAATCACCGAAAATGTACCTCGAACAAACTTTATGTATTATACATGTTGCTTCTCAACAACAATAAACCTCCCTAGATTTAAGTTAGACCAATTATGACCAAAGATTATGATCTACGGAAAAATACAAACTTTTAAGTACAAATGAATTAACGTAATAATAAAAATGGATGATCAACACTATGATGAAACCAAACTAAATGTGTATTTTTATATTATATATAAGTATTTTTTATACATTCGGGCTAATTGGTCGGGTCGGGCCTTTTTTCGGGCTTTACCCGAAAAGCCCGAAAGCCCAAAACTCTCAATTTGACAAACCCGAGCCCGACCCGACCGTTATTTATGTCGGGCTTCGGGCTACCCGAAGCCCGGTTTGACCGGTCCGGGTCGGGCTAAGCCCGGCCGGTTTGGGCCGGGTTTCCCACCCCTACTGCTACTACATCTCCCGATCCGGTCATGACTCCTAATGTTGTAGCTATTGATATACCGGAGATCGAGGAAGAAGAAGAGAAGGCTACCTCGCCAAGAACTACACGAGAACCGGAGCCACCTCTTCCTCCGTATCAACCAAGAATTCCCTTCCCCAAGGCATTGCTACCCAAGGGAGAAGACAATGATAGCTCGAAGAAGAAGAAGGAGGCATCTTCCACTCCCTCTAAGGGATAATGCACTACAAAAAATCTGCTATTTAGCGTCGATCACCGACGTCGTTTAGCGTCGGCTGCTGACCGACGCTAAAGGATTTAGCGTCGCTCGGCAAAAGCGACGCCAATTCTTCCGACGCTAAATTTTAGCGTCGGTCGCTTGCTGACCGACGCTAAATTCGTTTAACGAACGACGCTAAATCCTTGACCGAACCGGTCGCTGACCAACCCAATTTTTTTTGTTTCTGTTTTTTTATTTGTTTTCAATATTCATTTTCTATTTTGTCACTCCATTTTCTATTAATGTCCAATCAGTCACTCCATTTTCCAGTTATACAATTTGGTCATTTATATTTATTAGGTCACCCTTTTGGTCACTTCTTGTCCAATCAGTCAATACTTGACCGATCAACGTGATGGTGGCGGCGGCGGTTGAGAGGTTGGGGGGTTGTCGGCGGGCGGAGGGTTTCGTTGGCGGAGTGGAGCTTCGGTGGGCGGAGGGTTTCGTTGGCGGAGGAAGGAGGCTGCTGGAGTGGAGCTTCGGCGGGCGGAGGGCGTCGGCGGAGGAAGGAGGCCGCTGGAGAGGAAGAGGAGGAAGAAGAAGAAAAAGAAGAAGATTGGATCTGGAGAGGAAGAAGAAGAAGGAGGAGAAGCTTGGAATTGGAGAGGAAGAGGAAGAAGAAGGAGAAGAATGGATCTGGAGAAGAGAAAGAAGAAGAACAATGGATCTGGATTTTGGAGAGGAGAAAGAAGAAGAAGAAGAAGATTTGAGCTAGAGAAGAGTAAGAAGAAGAAAGAGGAAGAAGAAGAAGATGCAATTAGGGTTAGGGTCGGCTGAGAGGTTTAAATATATACGTGTTTTAGCGTCGGTCGCTGGCCGACGCTAAAACATGTCGGTAACCGACGCTAAACCTGGTCGGCTCCGTTTCTGACCGAAAACCAAATTTAGCGTCGGTTTTTGGTCAGTTTTAGCGTCGGTCGCTTGTCGACCGACGCTAAACCCTTGGTCAAACGCGAGTCAAGGGTTTAGCGTCAGTTTTTAATCGACCGACGCTAAACTCTTCCCCGATGACCGACGCTAAATAGCTGATTTTTTGTAGTGATGCTCTGCCGTCCAGTCTCGATCGCCACCCATACCGATCCCAGCTAAGTGTTCCGATCCTGGCTCTTTTACACTGCCTTGCATCATTAATGACATTGAAGTTGAACGTAGCTTAGTTGATCTAGGTGCATCCATTAATGTCATGCCTACGTGCTTATATGAGAAACTGAACTTAACGGAATTATAACCCATAAGCATGAAATTGGTATTTGCTGATAGATCTATGAGAGCACGTAGGGGATTAGTAAAGGACGTGGTTGTTCGTTGTGGCCCGTTTACTTTCTTAGCTGATTTTGTCGTCATGGATACCCGAGAGGAGTATGTTACTCTTCTCCTAGCACTACAAGAAAATAAAGCATCTATCACGGATTTTTAGTCACGGTTTATGAAACCGTGACTAATTGGTCACGGTTTTAAAGAATCGTGACTAATTAGTCACGGTTTTTAAAAAAATGTGACCAATTAGTCACGGTTTTAAAGAACCGTGACGAATTTAGTCACAGTTTTAATGAATCGTGAAAAATTAGTCACGGTTTATACTAAAACTGTGACTAAATTAGTCACGATTTTAATAAACCGTGACTAATTTAGTCACGGTTTTAAAGAACCGTGACTAAATATTTTGGAGTCTCCATGTTGGCAATCCGTGCCAACATCTTTCAGCCAATTAGTGCAGGCCTCTCTCTTCCCCTCTTCTTCTCCTCTAAACCACTCTTTTTCTTCTCTCTCTTCTTCAACAGCCGCTTCTCTCCCCTCCTCCTTCTCTTTCTTATTCCCTGCTTCTCTTCTCCCTGCCCTCCTCCACCGCCTTTCTTCTCTTTCTTATTCCCCTTCTCTTCTTCTCTTCTTCTCCATTCTATTTCTATTCCACCTTCTTCTTCTCTTTCTTATTC
The DNA here is from genome assembly GCA_034768395.1 of Linum lewisii. Classification (NCBI taxonomy): domain Eukaryota; kingdom Viridiplantae; phylum Streptophyta; class Magnoliopsida; order Malpighiales; family Linaceae; genus Linum; species Linum lewisii. The sequence continues at coordinate 43,857,827 of CM068302.1, forward strand.
CCCGGCTTCTCTTCTCCCTACCCTCCTCCACCACCTTCTTCTCTTTCTGATTCCCCTTCTCTTCTTCTCTTTTTCTTCATTCCATTTCTCCTCCACCTTCTTCTTCTCTTTCTTCTCCCTGCTTCTCTTCTCTCGACATCAAATGCAGAGGAGGCGTTAAGATCCAAGTGACCGGCGGTGGCAGCTTCCGATGTTAAGATTTCGGTGACCAAACCTGCATCAGATCGGCGGATCCGGCGGCGGCAACGGCTGCGGCAACGGTGGCGGTATCGGCATTAATGTTTGAGTGACCAAAAGGGGACCTAATAAAACCAAGTGACCAAACCAAGATTATGAGACATTAAGTGATCAAGTTGCATTACTGGAAAAGTTGAGGGGTTACTGCTGAATTCGTGGGACTGATTTGGGATTATTACTGATTTGGTCATTAACTATTATAATTGGGCATTTAAAAATAGAGTGACTAATTTGTATAACGAAATAAGTTTATTTGGGACATTTTATTAACTTTCTAAGTTTATGGATCAGTTTGTATAACAGAAGAAGTTGAGGGTATTGTTCAATAATTTGAGGAAATGGTAATTTGGGTCACTGAAAAGTTGTGAACTTACAATTTGATCACTAAAAATGGTCACGGTTATATAGAAGTCGTGACTAATATTAGTCACGGTTTATGGTCGAACCGTGACTAATATTGGTCACGGTTTACGTGTGAACCGTGACTAAATATTTTAGTCACAGTTTCTTAAACTGTGACTAAATTTTTTAGTCACTGTTTTAGTGTTGTTTTCTTGTAGTGTAGGCCGACCTTTTATGGCAACATCCGGCATGACTATTAATGTCCCTAACAGATCGTTAACATTAAGGGTTGGAAAGGATAGCGTAACATTCCACCTCAAGGACGATATGAAATATATTCCTAAGGGAGAACCACATTGTTTATCGGTTGAAAGTGTGGAGTTGGCCTCGGTCAACTCCGTTACTAATGTCATTCCAAGTGTTTCTTCAAAGATAGCTGCTATAGGTGCTGAACAGGTGAACAACCGGAAGAAAAAGCCTCCGGTGCAGAAGCCAAGCAAGAAGGAGGAACCAAAAGCGTCCTCTTCTAAATCGCCGCAAAATAAAGATCATAGCGAAGTGAAGAAGAAACGTGCGAAGAAGACCAAGATGGTGTGGAAGCCAATCACTCCGCCACCCTCTACCGAGCCAGTTCCTCCACCGCCTTCTACCAAGCCACCAGAGAAGGATGCGCCTTCGAGAGACCTCTTCGGTCCGTTTGAAGTCACCGGACACCTTCCCGATGGACGGACTCAATTGATACACATCAACGGGAAGCGTTTCTTACTTATCGGAGGTAAACCAAAGCTGTACTTCATTGACTCCGACGTGAGCGTGAAGGAAATCCTGAATTGGGACACATCTTGAGCGCCATCCAGGTATCGTCCAGCTCAAGGACGTTAATTAAGAGCGCTTCGTGGGAGGAAACCCACGGCTGGAATCAGTTTTTGAATTTTGAGTAAGTTCTCGTGTCTAGAGTCTGTTCGGGGGAGCCAAAAGTGTCGTTCGTGGTTACTTATTTTTCTTTTGTTTGTGGTGTGTTCTCGGTTCAGTTCCAATTTATTTGGGATTTTTCCGATTCATGTTGATTTTGTTTTGATTTTTTAAAGTTGCGTTGCCGGTGTTTTCGAAAATCTGTTTTAACTGTCAGGCCAGTTGTTTTCGCCGAAAACTTTTGAAGTTTTGGCGAGAACTTTGGTTTTAAACCCACTGCCTCTTGTCCCTATTTTCGACAAACTTCTCGCCGAAAACTTTCACATTATGGCGAAAACTTTTCCTAAATCCGGTGCGTTTTGAGTCTTCTATTTTAACCGTTTTAAAAGAAGTTTTTGACGAAACTTCAATAGTTTTCGCCGAGAACTCTAGTCAAAATTTCAAAAAATCCCCTTATCCTTTTGTTTTCGCGTCCGTACCCTTCATTTTCACCACAGTTCTCGTCGAACCAAAGACCAACCCCTCTGCCGTCGACCCTCTTTTCCGCTCGCCATCGTTTTTAAGCCCTCACCGCCGCACCATTCTTCTCCTTGTGCCTTTCATTTCCCCACCTAGATCGTCTGAATTGGAGCTCTATAGCTTGGGTTCCACCTGAAACCCCGCCGCTCGAGTTTTTGCAGATTTTAGTGTTTTTCGTCTATTTTCTACAATCATGTCTTCAAGGTTAGTTTTTGGGTTTTCAATTTTGAATCTTTTGATATATTGATTGTTGAATTTCGTTGAACTTGATTTCAGTTGACTTTTCGGTGTACCTCGATTTGCGTGCCTGTTGTTTCGGTGTGAATTTTGCTGAATTGTTCAAACCTATATGATCGAAACTGCCTAGGGATCATTGTGCCATGATTTGATAGTTATTGAACTTGATTTTCCATGCTTAATTGCCAAATTAGTTGGAGTGTTGACTTTCTTTAGAATGTCGGTTTGACCTTGATTCCTTGATGTCATTTTGTTGTTCCGACAGTTCCTATGCATGCCTTAGGATCAATTATGGTTACCGGATGTTAAATTAGCTTACACCCACTTGGTTTCCCTCGTTTCTTTGTGAAATTGAGTTTTCCGACCAAGTGTGGGGTAAGTTGTCGGTTTGACTAATCTGGTTTTCTGTTTTTTGACAACTTTTAGGAACAGGGGTAAGAGGCTGAGAGTTAGCGGTGCAGGATCATCATCCGCCACTCCAGACACCAGAGCTGGTGCAAGTGCCCCCGCCCCTGTCACTCCCACTCTCGCCGTTCCTCCTCCGCCCAACCCCAACCGTCACGGAGTTAATCGGTTCATCGCTAGACCTCCAGACCACTACTTTGACCGCTACTAGAGGATCCGAAATGTCCCTCCAGCCGACGTTGCACCTCTTTCCCTGGAGTCTGTCCAAGAGCATAACCAGGAGTGGCACGACAACCTCCAGCACTCCCTCACCGCGGCGGGACTGCTGGAGCTCACCACCATCGCCGACAACTTTCCACACGTTGCTCCAAGAGTTCTGGAGCACATTCGAGCTCGACACCCGCAAGAACAGGGCTCGCTCAAAGGTGATCACCTTCCGTCTTGTCGGCCAGAGGTGCGAGCACACATACGATGAGTTTGCCCACTACCTCGGTATTCCAGCCGAGAACTACACCGGTCACCACCACGGATGGGAGGACAACAAGGTGAAGGGCCCGATATACGATGCACTCTAGAGCCACATCACCGGGCAGCCGAGTGTCAAGCCCACCCACAAGAACTACATCAGTATGGTCTCTCACCCTCTCTTCCGATTTATTCATTACGTTTGGCGTCGTTCTTTATTTTATGCTCCAGAGAAGAACCGCCACCACATAGCCACCGAGGAGCTACTCCTCTTCAGGGCCATCCATGAGGGCTACCCGCTTCATCCGGACTGGGTTCTTGCCCACCTATTCAACCAGAAGATCAGCTCTAACAAGCTCCCGCCTTTCCTCCTTGGCGGTGCTTTCATTGGCCGTCTCATTCCCAGCCTCGGGCTCTCCGCTTCTTGGGAGCCTTGGGTCCCACGCTTTCAGGTGCACACCATTGGAGGAGATCTTGTCGTGGAGTACGATCTCAACCTGGCCGTCGAGCCAGTGGTGTACGTTCCAGCCCCCATCCCTAAGGACCCCGTGACAGAGGAAGAAGAGGAGGAAGATGAGGATGAGGAGCCCCAGCAGCCGCAAGAGTTATACTAGGAGCCTCCGCCAGAGCCTCAGGTGCATCGACAACAGATGCCACCCCAGTACCCCGACGAGTATGGTCAAATGCTGACTCGTATGGAGTAGTGGCAGACAGACTTCTCCTCCGGTTCTCACTAGTGGTAGAAGGACCGAGTGGCATTCGAGGACAGAGTCACATCCTGGCAGGAGAGCAGAACGCGAGATGGATCATCACTCAGCGTCATCAAGCGGAGGAGGCAGCGGCGCGACAGGATTTGCTCGATCATTTCACATCCCACACCACTCCACCCCCACCTGAGGGTCAATGATCAGGTCGTATACCTTTCCTTTCTTTTTATTTATTCTTTTTGGATTTCGATCCAAATTTTTTCTGTGTGGATCCGGGACACTTGTCCAGGTTTCCTTTTGATTTTTTTGTTGTTTTTGTTTTGTAGGAACTTTGGTAGCTACTCCGCTCCACTCCGGACTCTTTGTGTTCATCCTCTACATCGACCATCTCGTTCTAGTTTCTCTGTATCTCTCTATCCTAATTTAGTCATGTGAGGACACAGAACGGTTTAAGTGTGGGGTAGGAGTTAGAACTTTGTATGATCTTGACTTGTTTTCTGTGAATTTCGTGGTATATTCCATTCCTCTAGCATAAGATTGCTCGATTCTTGACTTGTGATGTTAAGTTGTCTTTCAATCTTTCATAATGATGCTTAGACTGCTTAACCTAGAACCTGTAACCAACTTGCCTGCATTGATGCTAAATTGCCTGGTCATAATAGAAAATTTTGTCACGCCTGTAGTAGTTCACTTTGATTGCATGAAAATGACCGAATCCGACTAGCAAACCAAATTGTGAGCTTTTAATCCATTGCACGTAACTTGCAATTTCAATTCTTTTTCTGTGGCTTTCTCGTACCTTGAATGAGTTAGAATTTTCATGAGACCTATTCGAGAGCACACGATGACACGAGTTCTAGGAGGATAGAGGCACCTAGAATCAGCTACTAAACCAGAAGCCAACCTAACGATAAATCCATTAGGTGTAAACCCTTGAGCATGGCCTTTCTTTCGGTTCGTTACACATCAGCCTCCGTCGCCGACTCAATCTGGTTCGTCTACTCCAACTTTCGCATCTGATCCGGAAATCCTACCAAATCTTTTCAGGTTCTACATGTGGTCTCTCCAGGTTCATTCCCAATAAATATCTCAATCTCCTCCCTATTAAGATCCGAATCAGCTCTGTCTTCCACCTTATCTTTTGTTCCAATCCGATTTTTTCTTATTTATGCCGATGTCTTTATTGTTGGTATCGGCGATGTTGACTCGGTTCTCGTCCACACTCTCAGCAAGCATGATTCTCAAGCTATTGATGTTTTCCCCTATGCCCCTATTTCCTACAGTAATTTTCCAAAGACCCGATGACCTATTTCAACCTCCCCTTCATGCCTCTTAACCTCACCGACTCACCGATTTGAGCTTGTATTATGTTGACCTTGAGATTAGGATCTGCTTGTAACTGATGCAGTATGTGGCTGGCGAAATATGAACTATCTAATTGGGGATGATCTTGGACGGTGGTACTTTGCAAGCATGAATGATGCATATCGGCGGTTCTTACAAACCAAAATCCTTTGTCCTTCAATTAAGCCGCACGAACATACCACTTGCAATAAAATTCGTTCGCGTTCTTACATTTCACGATTAAAGACCGCTTCTTCAACTCACAGAGTATGCACTCAAAATTTCGCTCAATGCATACTATTTCAGAGCCGTTTGAATGTCCTTTTGGGTATGGAATACCACACCCTTCGAAAATCCCTAGAAGGGTCCCACTGAGAATGTCTACAATATCGAGAATCTTGCTAGTGGCGTACACCGACATATTGCTCATCATGTAATGCGTGTAATGCCTTTCAAGTACCCTGGGATGGGCATAATCATGTGAATCATTGCTATTGACCTCCTATGACTCGTCGATGGAGTCGTAGTGCTTGCTCGGTGGTGGTGTTGAATCTGAATCACCATCGTAAGGACCTTCATTTTGCGTCGAGGGTCTGACATTATCACAATTGCGTGTCCTCCCATTCTCAGTCACACGCTCTGCAGTATCGGCCCATGACTCACTACATTGAAAAAAGGGAATAAGATATGCTAGTAACATATGTGTGCCATAGTAGTATCAGTGTAAGCTGGCATTTTATACGTAAGATATGCTAGCTTTTCATGTTCATCAAAGTGTATAGATTCAATAATCAACTCTAGCAATTCACTCAAGCTAAACTTAGTCTTTGTTTTAAATCTTTTCACGTGGCCACCTGCGTATTCCACGCCATTTGATGTGAAGATAGTCTGGCCTCCCCAACGAACAATAAATACATATTTTCTTCTCATTCTCTACAAAGACACATGGACTAAGTATTATAGTTGATGATTACACGAATTAATGACAAAAGTATAGCACAAATTAAGTACATATATTTAGTTTATTTTTTAGGGGTTATCAATTAGACATGACAAAAATTAAAACAACCATATGTTAGCGTACCTGTAAAAATTGACTTCAGAATGCTAGAAAATGGTGTTAAGGCTAAATACTACAAGAAGTAGAAGAGATAAAATTTTGGGAAAATGTTGAAGGAGTTCGTGTGTAGTTTCACCGTTATGTACAACATTATATATATCATCATATTTTTGTTTCATTTATCTTCCTAATGAGTGCAATACAGCTAGTGTCCTCTCCGCCATACAGTTCAAGATATAACTGAGATTGCTCAAATTATTGACACGGTTCCATTGCTCAAATTATTGACATAGTTCGTTACCGACATCCATTTAAGTGTATTTCAATTTTATTTAGGTGGTGGAAGTGGAATAAAAAAAGAACCAATATCACCAACACTAATGGTGATTTGTGGCTGACACAGAAAATCACCATTAGTATTGGCGATTTTGGTTTAGTGACAGCAATAATTATATCGTCATTCTATTTGGCTATTTAATAGTGTGTGGGCCAGCTGGCTTGTTGAATGTATGAAATCCTACGTGGATAGCAAATCGCCAGAGTTATTGGTGATAATGTGAGAACGTTGGAATTATTGGCGATTTAGGTGCCTAGTCAACCAAATCTTCCATAGATTAAGAATTGACTAGGAGACTATCAAAGATTGGGAATTTTTTTTGTGGGGGGGGGGGGGGGGGGGTTACCCCCTTTTGGGGAAAAAATCCTCGGCAATTTCGAAAATCAAAACTTTCTCGTGAATAGTGTAAAACAAGGCAATCCTCGCCCACTACAAGCTCTAAGCTTGATGATGATAGGAGAACGAAATTGATTCATATAGTTTTTTTTTTATGAATGAATTTTATTCATACATTTTTTTTGACAATAATTCAAACACTTTTATAACTAGTTACAAATTAGCTTTTGTAAAAAAACAAAATATAAGAATAGTTACGAGACAAAAATAACTAGTTTTTTTTTATAAAATCTAGTTCTTATAACTAGTTATAAAATTATTTGAATGTGATGAATGGTCTTGATGAAAGTTGTCCACCCAGTGCGCATTGTGGTAAGAGATAAATTATTCAATGGTCATCATTGTGAAATTGACAATTACACACTCCTCCATTGCAAAGTACAAATACAAAATCTTGTCGCATAGCGAGGCCACCATAGTTGATATAAAATAATGAAGAACAACACCATAATCCAGAGTCATTAGGAATGAAATGGTTAGAGATCAAATGCATTAATTAGACTGATGATGCAAATTGGCCTTGGGTTGGGGGGCAGGTGTGGAAAATACTAGGGGTCGTTTGGTTGATGGAATTGGGTCCGGGAATTGAGACCCAATTCCCGGTCCATTAGGAATTGACTCAAATAATTGCACTACAATTCTCATTAGGCTGGGAATTGAAATCCAATTCTCATACCCAATTCCATCAACCAAACCACCCCTAGTTCCTAGTGGATATATAATGTTATAGTAGTGAATCCTCATTGTTTACCCGACTTGTAGTCTAGTTGATGTTTGAAACTCTGAATGACAGAATGGAAGAGTTAATTTCCACCTCAATCCTTTTATCAATCTCAATGTGCTTGTTTGTTATTTAGCTCCACTAACTCATTTAGTATTTAATATCTTAGATGATTTCCCCATTCATTCATTCATATCCGAACATTTGCAGCTCAGCCAGCAAATGTGGTGTCTCCAGTTTGCAGAATCAAAAGCTCCAAGCCCGCTGCATGGAAAGTAGTCTGGACATTTTACTACCTGGGTATTACTATAAAGCATGTCTTTCATTTTATTTTAACTTTTGATTTCATTTCATCAATTAGTGACGGTGTTAACATCCAATCCACCGTTGATCTTTTACGATATGTTTGTTTGTTGCTTCCCAGCTTCTATTTCGGATGGATCTTGTACAGCTGGACTATTGATGTCTTTTGACAAGAAGAAAAGTAAGTTAATACAGTTGGAAACTTTCCATGTGATCAAATTGGGACTGCTTTCCTTTTTTTCTTAATAATATGCACAAGTTCATATACACAGATGACTTTATTTTCGCCATTCTTTGTTTGATGGCTCCATCTTCATTCCACTAGTTTATGGGTTATGGCTCCAATTCATAATAGAAATCATCGACAGGTTCATTTCCATGGAGCACCTTTGCTTCAGGCTTCCAACCAACAAGGAGAAGCTGGCTGCAATGGCCGACACTATGAACCAGAGAACAGAGAGATATATAGTTAATGATCACATACAAAACAAATGTCCCTATATAATAATATGTAACAGATCTAAGCTAGAGTACAATCCCTGAACCAACCAGAAATATCTGCTCTACAAACCGATTAAAAATGAAGCTCAAAACAATCCCTCCCACAAAATAGTGTACAACACCTAAAACTCACAATGTGGCAACAAATATAAAGAGAGAAAAATGAAGAAAGGGGGGAATTAAATTAGAAGAAAAAAAAAAGGAAAAGAGGAAAACACTAATGGGGAGGGATGTTATATAGTAAAATGGTATCATTTTCCAAGAAAAGAATCAATCTTAGGCCTCCTGATGTGTCCTGTGTCCATGTCCATGTCCATTAGCACCATTGGCATATTTATCAGCAGAGTTAACAGCCTGCTTTCTCTTGATCACAATGAGCCAAGTAATAGCTTCCAACACAAGAGCAATAGCCCCCAACACGATGATGATAACAGTGTAAGCAGTCTTCCATTTCTTGGCAGGATCCAGAATGTCAAGTCCCTCGTAGACATTAACGATGCTGAGACTGATGGTAGCGTACCCAATCACGTAGTGGTACATGTTCCAGTACAGTCTGTATTTGTGATCTGGCTTTGGCCTCAACAGCAAGGCAAACATCTGTGGATTACAAGTAAAAAGAATGTTATCTTCATTACCATTTTGTTCATTACAAAGAACATGGGACTTACTTTTACAGTTGTGTAAGCTTTACGTGACTTGGCTAGCAATCATGATGCAATAGGGATATAAAGAAAAAGAATCCATAATGTTTTCTCTTTGGCTTTACTTTCAGAGATATTACGATGATTTTGACAAATGGAGGCATGTGGGGATGGACCTTCTACCTAACCTGGCTTTTCTATTTCTTTTATCCAATGATCCCAACACACACATGCATTAGCGATGGCAGAAAAGGTCAATTCATTGCTAAATAAGCTTCATGGGGTCACAAATGTTGACTTTTTTCAGGCATATGCTTGAGATATTAAGTGCCAAAGGACAAGAAAAACGGCAACAACTGATCCTAGAAGATTCAAATCAACACCAGATTCATATCTTATATGATTTGTTTTATAATATTTTGTCGATGAATCTAGAATTCTGAATCCTTTCAGGAAAGGGTTGATCTTTTTTATACCTGAAGGGTACCAAAGCAGAAGAGGGTGATGCCAATGTTTCTGTGCTTGTTGTACTCAACACCAACGCTGTCGCTGCCGAGTTTGAGACCAGTTCCCCACCCAGCAACACCAACGATATAGGCAGACAATTGGCAAGCAACATGGAGATAGAACCATGCTGGGTTTGCTGCCTTGAACACCTTCATGTACCTTGCTATGATTGCTCCCAGTGGCAACAGAATTCCCCAACTCACAGCATTCAGAACTCCATGAACCTTTTCACCACAAAACAAAACGCCCAAATGTTCAATTCTCAATTCAAAAAAGAACCCTAATCAAAAGGAAACAAATAAAGAACCCTAATGTGGGAGTAGTACTTACATTCCTCTTGCGGAGCCTTGAGTTGCTGCCACCAGCAGCAGTGGTAGCACCAGTCTGGAAATTAATAGTACCAACTGACTGAACATTAGCACCAGTTGTGGGATGGATTGAAGGAGCTCCACGAGCTAGAGGGCCCTCTTGCCATACTTGGTTAGTGGACAACAAGTTGGAATTGAGATGCAGAGTAGCGAAAATTGTGGTCTCCCCACTGGTATGCTCAGCTCTGAGATTAGAGACCTGGAAGCTCAAGCTCCCTGGGGTCAAAGCAGGAGTCATGGAATCAACCGAAGTTGTGTAAGCAGTCATGGAACCATTGGGCTGCTGAAAAGCAATCAAGGCCTGGGAGCCCATCATCCTCCCTCCAGCTGGGTTGAGTGCCCAGCATACCCAGCTTGAAGTTGTGGTTCCAGTCTTCCTGAAAGCTATGTCTGCGGTGTTGTTCCCTTGGTTGAAATTCCAGTGAAGGAAAGAGCTGAGAGCTGGAAGATCAACGCAAGTTGAGTACACTTGGTTTCTTGAGAAGCTTTGGCTGTTACAGATTTGAGCCTGCGATGGAGAAGCACACAGGGAAAGGAAGAGAATCCCAGAAAAGATGAAAGCTTTAAGTAACTTATCCATGGTAGAAAACAAAGAAAAAGGGGTTTCCTTTTCCTTGCTCCTCTCTGGCTTATATGTAGTATCTTGTTCTTGTTCTTCTCTGTCTCTAGCTCTGGTGTTTCTAAGAAATGAGAGAGGAGGTGTGAGATGATGAGAAGAAATGGGAAAGTGGAGATTTATAAAGGGGGGGATTATGATTATTGATTAGTAGAAGGATTCTCACCCAAATTACGGAAGTAGAGAGGAAAGAGCAACAAGAGAAGAGAAGAGATTGATGATGTGTTGACAGAGGAATTGTCAATGTAGGAAAGTGGGTCTCTCTTTACCTTTTGATTAATTTAATTTAATTAAAGAGAAAAAAGGGATGAGAAGAGAAGAGTTGTGGTTTGTTGACTGGTTCTACGTGTAAATTGGTTACCTATATTCCAAATCCAATAGACAAAAAAGAAGAAGAGCTTACTAATTCAAAATTTAGAAAAAAAGTAAGAAATGTGTTGAAAATGCAGTGTTGACGTCTGCCTGACATAAGCCTAAACAAATATCTGATGCACTTGCTTCATAACTATTTATAAGCAAATAAACATTTATGTTGACTTGTATTTAGTATGAATTAGGTTATTGAATGCATGGTTTTTTCCCGTAATATATGTTTTATGTAATGTATGTAGTGTAGGAGCTGCAAATGGCCAAATTGATGATACAGAAAAGGTTTACTCATTGGGGGGAGTCTTTTTGAACCACTCTGTACTATTCTCTCCTTCCATGTATCGGTTGGGTTGGGTCGTCTGAAAGAAGCAAAGATTAGTTGTTGATCAATAATAATATATGGTTCAACTACTCTCCATGTTCACACACTTGCTTTTGTTTCTACTACTTGTTGTTGTTGTTGCTGCTGCTTTGATTCAGGTTCAAGAACATACATGATTCCAATTAAATATATATCTGAAGAAAAACTAGTTCAAAGTAAACAAAAAATAATAAATTAGATGTGACCCTACAATACATTTGTCCGCCAATTGGCAAATTGCCATGACAATGAAGAATAGTAGATAGAATACAGAGTATTTGCTTACGAATGAATAATCAACAAAAGTTAAAATAAAATAAGATATCGTTAATTTAGAATAATCTTACCGTTCGTTCAAAAGTAAATACCAAAACCAACAATTACGTCACAGTAAATGACTCCAGAGACGTAAAGGATTGGAGTTGCTCTATCTACTGCTTAACCCACAAAAAAATAATGAGACCCCTCATCTCATCTTGGTGAATACGTGTTTGCTAATCTAATTTAGTTGACACTTACATATCTTTTTTTTAACTATGTTATTACTTATCAGGGCTGTTGACGAGCTAAGTTGTTTGTGAGCGACTTGGAAAATGGCTAAAAAGTTCGCTCGAAACTCGGCTCGTTTGTAAATGAGCTGACTCGCGAGCCGGCTCGATAGTAAATGAGTCGAGCCCGAGCCTACCCTGGCTCAGCTCGTGAGCTGGCTCGGCTCGCCGACTCGTTGATTCTGGCTCATGAGCTAGCTCGTTTACGGCTCATGAGCTGGCTAAAATAATACAGTTCGCGAGATGGCCCGTTAAAGGCTTGATGAAGAGCTCGTGAACCAGCTCGATTATGGGTTCAATCATTTTTAGAGTTACTAATTAGGATTTGGAATAACGATTTAAGGTTTAGGCTATATAACTTAAGATTAATAAGGTTTTGCGGTGTAACAGTAACGTTTCAAAGTTTAAACTCGATCAGTGGCGGAGGAAGCTCAAAGTATTGCAATTAAAAATTCAACCACCACTAAGTTTTGAACACAACACCCTTTAGTTATTAGGAAGTTGCTTTTGCCACTCCGCTGCCAGGACTTAACTATTAATTTGGGGAACTTTTACCATTAGGACACCCCTTAGTGTCCTCATACGAGGACGCTAATCATTATCATTCAATTTTTAATGGAGATCTAATGGTCCATGTTAAATGGATATTAGTGTAATTTTACCTTTTTAATTTTACAGATTTTTATTTCCTTAATGATAATCATTAACTTTAATGAAGAAGCTGTCCACCGAACAACCGGAGCAGCCGGAGCAGATTTGGTGAGCAGCCGGAGCCTTCCGGCCACCTAGTTTTGTCTCTGTCAATTCGTCGACCGGGAGATTTATTCTAGAGGTTGGGATTGTCCCAACCTGAGTTTCTGGCCCGTCTTCTCGACGGTGCTTCAAGGGATCTTAATCCCAGAGTGTTTAGGGATCTTAATCCCAGATTGAAAAGGGTTTTAACTCTTTCCAAAAGGGATCTTACTCCCAGATTAAAAACTTGAGGAAGCTTTGTTTCTTCCTGAAATTTAAGAAAGTGAGATGAACTGTTTTTTCGGATCAGAGTTTAGCTCCGTGGTCTTCATCAGTAGAAGGCATAATTGCGTTTATAATTATTTGACGATTTGTTCGTTTGGAACTGGTTTGAACTCAGTCCAATATCAGAAGGGAGATACTTTGTCTAAGGCGGACGGAGCTGTTGAAAGCCTCCGATTATGCACTAATTCGATTGAAGAGGACGACGGTATTGGAACTAGCTTTCTCTTGGTTTTACTGTTCATGTGGTGGTTCTTGTCCTCCAGAAATTACTTTCCTCCGATTCCCCTTCAACGACGGAAGCTCATCGTCGGCGACCCCGCTCCTCCGGCACGGCATTTCGTCGTGCGTCCAGACTTGTAGCTAATAATTAATTCCAGTTTTGAGAATGACGTAATTGCAGTCAGTATTTACACCTGGCTTATCTCATTTAGTGAATGGGCTATCATTTATTTACCACTCTTGCCTACAACACCAAAATCATTCTTTCCATTTTTTGGGATAATAGCATAAAAGAGAGCAATCAGAGGAATGAACATGATAATTGGGATAATACCATAACTAACTTAATTTTGTTTTATTCTTCTCTACTATTAACTTATTTGGTTTACTGATTGAATAACTTGAGCTTCAATAAGCTTATTTCCCAGATTCTATAGGTCTCATTAACGTAATACCACTTGGTTATTTAAATAGTTGGTGGATAAATTTCCACCCCTAACCCCATCTCCCTTTTTTTTTTCCTTTTTTAGCTCCTAGGATGGTTCACGGTCTATGATATATCTTCTGGAGATATCCTAAAAAAAAATTATTAACTTTAATGATTGATTTTCAATTATTTCCAAGATCTTGCAATTTATTTCCAAGATCTTGCAATTTATTTCCAAGATCTTGCAATTGAATTAAACCATTTTAATTTTCCATCTCTAATTAGACAAAATTAAATCTCCACAATTGTTGCACCTAAAAGAAAATCGGCGGAGGCACCTTGAACTCCACGGCGGATGCACCTTGAACTTCACGTCGGTGGCACGGTTCCTCTTTTCTTGTTTTGGAACTGTTCCTCTTTTATTATTTCGGAATTTTTCTCTTCAATTATATATAATTTCCATTTTTCTTTTATAGAAACAATAAGATTAATTAAAGTTGGTGGATATCTTGAGATCTCACGAGATTTTAGCTAATTTCACGATTCTTAATGAAAATCTTAAATGCTAATTGATTTACTTACTAATAATTAATAATAAAGAAATGATAATAGCTCTAATTAAAAAAATAATCCATTTTTTTATTTATAGTAAGTATTAATTAGGGAAATTTTTATGAAGACTCCAAAAATAAAAAAAATCTTTCCAAATTTTAAACTTACACGTGAAATAAAATATTACTTTTTAATTGTAATCCTAGCACTAATCGTGAGATTTTCTAAAAATAATTTACTCACTTTTTATTTTTTGATAATTATAATCGATTGTTTGGTTCCTAATTTCGCATTCGGAACATTAATCGTAGGAAATAAACATAATGGAACCTTATCCGATAACATGGACATGTTCCTAAATCGTCATAATGGAACCTGACCCGAGAACATGAACATGTTCCTAAATCGTCATAGTGGAACCTCAACCGAGAACATGAACATGTTCCTAATCGTCATAATGGAACCTAATCCGTGAAGATGAACAAGTTCCTAAATCGTCAAACCTTACAACTTTTTACCAAATCAGTAAAAAAGGAACCACATATATAATAAAGGGAACCATGTTCCCACATAAGAAAATCGGAACAAAGAAGAAGAAGAAGAAGATCATGATGGTACGGCGGCGACGGTTTGGCGTGATGTTGCGGCGTCTATTTGGCGTGATGGTTCGGCGTGTAGTAGCGATTGGGAGAAATCTCCAGATCTGACCTAAGAAAACTCCAGATCTGGAGATTGGCGGCCATGGAAGACATGTGGCAGCGACGTTGGGGCTATAGACGACAACGTGGGGCTAGAGGAAGTTGAAGACGTTGGCGGTGGCAGGGACGAGGCTTGAGAAGAAGGAGAGATATGAAGATTTCTTTTAACCGCGATGACGACTGGGCTGGAGGAAGGCGGCAGCGGGTGGGATTGGAGCTAGTAGGGTTGAGAGTGAGAGAGGTTTTTTTTGCTGATTCTAAAGAGAATTAGGATTTGTGGGGAAACCCTAATATGATTTACTATATATATCAACTCCAAATGACTATTTTGTCCATTTTAATTTAGACCATTAGATCTACTCTCTAATCCTATGGTTCTAAGGGGTGTCCTAATATGAGGACACTAAGGGGTGTCCTAATGGTAGTAGATCATAACTATAATGAAGTGCACTTTTTTGTTACTTTTGCCAAAGAGAAGTTGATGTGTATTGCTACATTTTATCCCTGTTATGAGTAGCACTGTTGACAAACTAAGGCGTTCTCTATCGGCTCGGCGTTCGTCTTGAAAAAAGCTCGCTCGTGACTTAACTCGATTTTAAATGAGCCAAGCTCAAGCCAGAGCATATTCAACTCGATAGGCTCGCGAGCCCGTTGAGCTCGAGCTCGAGAGCCAACTCAAATACTAACTCCACTATAGGACTTATTATAGACTAAATAATGAAACATGTGGGTTGTCATATACAATAAATCATATGCTACTTGTGGTTTTACTAATGAAAGACACAAATGATATATTGTTTAGGTTTAACCATTTTAAATGAGAAAAATAAAAAATTGTAAATCTTAGGATAACTTGTTTTATAGCTTGACTCGTTGATGTTTTTTATCGTACAAACTTCAAATTGAACTCGTTAAGTGGTTTTAATGACCGAATTTGAACTTGAACTCGAGTTTGGCTCGTCAAGTGAAGTTAACGAGGCATGCTCGAGTAGGCTTGAGCTCGTCACAAGCTTAAAAATTATAGCTCGAGTTCGAGCTCAAACTAGTAAAAAAAGTAACTAGCCAAACTTGAGCACAGTGAAGTTCGGCACGGCTCGGCTCGATTCGTCAACCGCCCTAGTTATGAGTTATGTTGCATTTATATGAGATTACTTGGACACCAAATGAATTTCTATATTTTTTACATACCATTTGGTGAGAGATCCAAAAAATTGAAAGGGATTTGATCATTTAGCAAAAAAAATGATCGAGATAGAGAAGCACAACGTTTATCCATTAGTCTATCTACTTATTAAACATACACTTATTCTGCGTGTTGCAACGACAAGTGTTGAGAGAGCTTTTTCAGCTATGAGCTATATCAAGAACAAGCTACGCAACCAAATGGGTGATTAATGGTTAAATGACACATTAGTTGTATACATTCAGAGAGAGATGACTAATAGATTAAACACTAAATGTGTCATTCAACATTTTCAAAATATGATATCGCATAGTGGTTTATTATAATTGTAAACAAAGGTTTTATATTATACGAACATTATATTTACAGTTTGATAAGAAATTTTATTTTATTTTGTTAAGACATTAATCGACACCCCTAAATAAAGATTCTGGCTAAGCCACTGACCTCGATACATTGATATAGAACCGTACTTTTATAGCCTCTCCATCTTCAACCAATTCCATATCATCCTCCAACCATAACTTACCCATTTTCCAGTTTAAATTTCTAAGAAACAAAGAGTAACTATTGTAGATATTTTCTCCATTCAACCACAATGAATTATGAGGAGAAGTTGTGAAGGATTGCTAGAGAAGTTGTGAAGGAAGTTCAACTTGGTAAGCTTATTGTCACTACAAAAGTCACACATCGCCATTGATACTACATCGCTTTATAAAGACCCTAAAATTTGGGGAGAAGAGCACATCTTTTCAATCCATAAAGGTTCTTTGAAGGAGTTGCAAAAGCCACGAAAAATAATCCATCAGTGTTTTCTGCCATTTGGGATAACTTTCCAGCCAATAAGGTATTGTTGTTGTAGCCCCTCAGCAATACCACATTGGTGGTTTAGGTAAACGAATACCAAATTGGTGGTTTAAGGGAATGAAGGAATCCATCAAGACTTATAAATAACAAGCCTAGACATTTAAATGAATAGTCTCACAGAACGTAGAGACTTGGATGGTCCATGGATCATCTAGTCTTAATGAGTTTGTATTGGGTTGAACTCATTTTAAGTAAATCATTATGGGCTTTGAGCCTAACTTGAGCTTGTTAAGTGTTTTTAACCAGTCAACTCGAGTTTGTTAAGAGTTTATATTGAGCTAAACTCGAATCAATTGATCTTAAATTTTTTAGGTCGAGATAAGCTCGAGCTAGAATTTATGGCTCAATTCGTGCTCAAGACGAGCTCGACAAGCTTACCGAGTTTGGGCCGAGCTCGAATCGAGCTTGAGTCGAGTTTGAGCCGAGCTTGGACTCGTTAACGCTCATTTCGAGCTGAGCCCGAGCCGAGCTCGAGCTCTAAAAAAATTTAACGAGCCGAGCTCGAGCCAGCCATGAACCTTATCGAGCCGAGCCCGAGCCTAGGAAAAGCTCAGCTCGGCTCATATAATAAGATCGTGAACAGTTGTGTATGGTGACCCCGCCCGATCGTTGTTATGCGGGCGGTTCAGCCAAATAAAAACTACTAATGCTAAAAAGCATATAGCAGATCGTATTCCGAGGGCTTTCTATGATTGGTTACTTCAGAACTAGCAAAATACTCAAAGGTGAACACGTTGTGCGTGGTGTGAGTTCCACGACTTCTACTTCTAAGGAATGCAGAAAAATTAAAAAAAAGGATTAAACTAAAGCAGATTGAGAAATAGGGTTTGAAAACAAGAATGACAGACGAACTTAGACTTTGAATCCCCCTTCGTTCCCCAGAGCATTGGCAATCAACAGATCAGCGGATTTCGATTCTCATTCAATCAATTACTAAGACACCACCATAACTCCTTACCCTTAGGTTTAAGACCGGCGAACGTTCGCTCTATCCGTTCTAACTACCAAGATTAACTAGCCACCCGGGTACGGTCGCCTCTCGCAACGACTTAATTAATTGGTGTGATTACTAGTGATTAATGAGTTACTCTTGCAGTGAATTAACCCTAACCGGTTCCTACGAAAGGCACACTCCAATTATAAGGTTAATTGTTCAATTCGATGTTCTAAAGTAAGGCGAGCGTTCGCTTCTATCCTTAGCTTAACAAGAATCTAATCTAGGTGATCAATCCAGACAAGAAACATGAACAATGAAGAACGAATCAAACATGAAAAAGAACTGATTGAATTTTGAATCTAATCACCGCCGATCCGTGACCGCTTTAAAGCCCTGGGTCACTTAGGGTTCATCTAATCTAAGCTCTAAAGGGTTTAGCTACTCATGATTATTACAAAGAAACAAAGACAAGGAAAGAGTTCATCATACAGAGGAAGAACAGAAAAGAATCTGAAAAACCTAATTTAGACGACTCTGGCAGACTTCGATCTTCGGTAAGTTACACTCCTAGCTCCGGTTCTCCGAGATGGAAGGGATGGCGTCACGATCTCTATCCGGCTCTTCGAACTCCAACTCTTCGCTCCAGAACTCAGAGAATTCTGATCTCAAAAAGTTGTATTATGATTAATTATGATTGTCCCTCTGTTGGGCCGCCGGGTTAAGTATAAATACTTAACCCTAAATTAGCCGAGTCAGCCTAATATTTTTGCCGAATATTCCTTAAGAATTTCGGCGAAAATTCCTTTGAGTTCAGGGGCTGATTTCTCTGGTCTTGAATTTCGGTCCGAAGAGTTGATTGATTTCGCCGAAGACATGCTTTGACTCGGCACCAGTTGATTTGCACTATTGATTTCGCCGAAGATGAAAGCCTGTTTTCGCCGAAAATGCAAGTGTGAATGGGCAGATTTCGGCTTGAACTTGATCGACTCCTTTGATCGATTCCGGTTTGATTCCTCGAGGTTCCTACGCCTTAGACACGTCCATGGCTACGTTATTTGACGGCAAAAACCTGTGCTAACACAAAAACACTAGAAAACCATCAAATAGACCTGAAACGGGCCAAGGTAACACAAATTGCACGAGATAGGGCAATCGATTGAATATTCGTTATTCTACCCTAAAAACCATGTCTTAAGCAAAGAAATGTCGCTTAAATGAAGCTGATAATCACGTCAAATCGAGTGTCATCAAATACCCCACACTTAAGCTTTTGCTTGTCCTCAAGCAAACTGAATAGAAATGCTCATGTTCATAAATGATAAGATCGATTAAATTGGAGTTCAACCAAACACAATGAATTATTAGACAGATCGATCCTAGAACAAGAAACCTAACATGCATACAGATCAGCTAAACTACCTGGTCTCACTAATAAACTGCACACGACAAGTAATTAGCAACCAATTATGCACGAATTTGACCTGACCGACCAGACTCCTCACACAGGATGTATATAGTACAATGGGAACTCTCACTCTCTGTGTTTAGGGACGTGTTTCTGCTCTCGATCATTTTCTGTTACCGAATTCTGTCATAGGTTTGCATTTCGACCACATCTCCACCACTGTGACAACACGAGTATCTAGTCAAGAAGGACTTCCCTGCTAGGACCGTAATGAATTCTACACTACTCGGGTTTATAATGAGATGGATGATGGGAATGAATGACGATGGCTTTGTGCGGTGTAGCTTTCGACTAACTTCCCTCGAATCTAATCTATGGCTTCCTACTGTCTAACCAAACACGGGTGGAATAATGAACGCTCGTCCTATGATACCCTCAAGCAACCTAGCACTTATTCTTTTTCTTTACACGATTTTTTTTCTTTTGCTTTCTTTTGAACTTTTCTTTTGACTTCGTTCTTCCATTTGTAGGGAGAAGAACGTTTTATTGAACAATTCTTTGAAACTTTTCTTATTTTCTGATTTTTCTGCTTCTCTTTTTTTTCTTTTTCTGAAGCTTGCTTCTTTTCTTTCTTCCTATTTTTTTTTTCTTTTGTGCCGATTTTCTTTTAGTTGCTAGAGGGGTTTACACGTCTGGACATATTAGCTAAGACCACCTGTTTAATGGCTATAGGCAGGTTACCACAAACCGACTTCCGGTAGGTCAATCTAGAACTACAACCACAAGGGATCAACGGGGAATGAAAGAAATGGGAAATGGCTGTAATGTATTATCGAACCGAAAGAACAGGCCAAGCTCAAGGGTCTAAACCTAGTAGATTTTATCGTTTGGTAGGCTATCTAGCTTAGTAGCTGAATCTAGATGCCCCTATCCTTCTAGAACTCGTGTCATCGTGTGGTCTCGAGTAGGTCTCATGCAAATTCTAACTCATTCAAGTAAACAGAAAACCACTCAGAAAGAATTAAAATTGCAAGTTACGTGCAATGGATCAAAAGCTCACAGTTGGTTTGCTAGTCGGATTCGGTCATTTTCATGCAATCAAGGCTACAAACTACAAGTGTGATTTTTAAAATTCTGTTCTGACCAGGCAATTTAGCATCAAAGCATACAAGTTGGTTCTCAAGTTCTGGGTTAAGCAGTCTAAGCATCATTATGAAAGTTTGAACAACAACTTAACATCAAAAATCAAGAACTGAGCCATTCTAATGCTAGAGAGACTGGAATGGAATCACGAGGCACACATAAAACATAATCAAGGGCAATCAAGTTCATGCAAGGTTCTCTAGCATCCCACCCCACACTTAAATCGGACTGTGTCCTCACAGGACTAATTCTAGAGTTTAGAGTGGAATGGAAGAACCTGGAAGAGGACGGTTGATTTCAGAGGGTAAGCACGGATCCTCGGAGCGGAGGGAGGTGTAACAGAACCTGAAGCAAAGGGAGTCCACCGATTGCCTACAAAACAAAAACAATTGAAACATAAAAAGGAAACCGGGACAAGTGTCCCGGATCCACACATAAAAAAGGTTGGACCGAAATCCAAAAATAATAAATAAAAAAGAAAGGACAAGGAAAAGGACACCACCTGATCATCACTGGTCAGAGGTGTCGGGGTGGGGGAAGTGGAAGTAGTCGCCGAGCTGTCGCTGCCACGCCATCTGTGCCTCATATCGCCGGTCGGCGCGGCGCATATGTTGCTGCATAATAGTCCATCGCGCCTCTTGAGTGGCGTTGTCGGTGATGCGCCACTCCTGTAGTCGCTCGTATAACTCACCCACGTCCGCTGGGTGCGGTTGGTGTTGTTGAGTATGCACCGGATATGGCTCGGGGATGTGCGGCGGCGACTGGTGGATGTACCCTGCCTGATGGTGTGGCGAGGGTATATAATCATGAAACTCAGGCGGCGGCTGCGACTGCTGCTCCTCAGCAACATCTTCTTCCTCTGACTCGACCACAGGCTGGAGTGGAGGATCAGCTGCTACATGGGGACTGAGGTCGAGTTCTAAGTCGTACTCAACCGCCAAGTCTCCACCAACAGTCCTAACTTGCTGGCGTGGAATGTGTGGGCCATACTCATGGCTGATGCCGAAGGAGATGATGAGCTGTCCTATGAAGTTGCCCCCCAAGAGTTTGCGAGGTGGCGTCTTTCTCTTGGTCTTCTGGCTGAAAATGCGAGCTAGCACCCAGCCGGGGTGGAGAGGGTAGCTCTCTCGGATGGCTCGGTGGAGCATGAGCTCCTCCTTGAGGATATGGTGGCGATCCTTGTCTCGAACATATAAAAGCGACCTCCGCCAAACCATATGAATAAATTTATAGAGCGGGTGAGAGAGAGACTTAACTGAGTTGCTCGTCCCGAGGCGATCGCCAGGTACGCCTGTCATATGGCTCCAGAGCGCGTGGTACTCCTCGTCATCATCATCCTCGCCCCAGCCCAGGTGATGATCATGATAGTGCTCGTAGGGGATGCCTAGATGAGCGGCAAACTCATCGTAGGTGGGCTGTCGGTACACCCCACCAAGAAAGAAGGTGACAACCTTCTGGCGTTGCTTCCTCTTGTGCTCCTCCAGGTCAAAGGTCGCCCAGAACTCCTAGAGAGCAATCTCTGGGTAATCAGCAGCTATGGTGGTCAACTCCAGGAGACCAGCTGGTGCTAAGGCGTCATGCACGTTCCGGTAATAATCCTCGTCATGCTCCTGGAGTGACTCCATGGACAGAGGGCGCACGTCAGCTCCACGGATGTGCTGAATCTTCTGGAAGCACTCAAAGTAGTAATCCGGTAGATGGGCGATGGTGGGATGGTATCCAGCCCGGTGAGGGAGTGCAGGTGGTGGACCCAGAATAGCAGGTGTGACGGGAGCGGCAGCTCCTGAGCTCGAGGCGCCATCAAGTCGCGCCTTAGTCCTGCGCTCAAAGGTGTTCCTAAACCAAGAACGAAACCAGATTAGTCAACAAAAACCTTACCCCACACTTAGTAGAAAAACTCGATTTCACAAAGAAATGAGGGAAACTAAGTGGGATAAGCAAAACGGAGTAGTCGGCAATCATAGACAGTAAAACACACACCTAGGAACAGCCAGAATCGGATAAGCACAATCAGAGTTCAAAAACCGACATTTAGAAAGTCAACATTTAGGCAAATTGAACCCGAATCATGGCATGACTATCATAACTTGGAGAGTGACGGTAAAATATGATTTCAAATGGCAGCACGATAATATGATCAAGAATGAACACTTATGACAGCCACACGATCAACAACAGTTCAAAGTCAACCCGACATTTCTCACAAAAGTCAACATAACAAGAAATTAATCGTATACATAGCAACACATGACCAACTGATATGAAAATTAAGCACGACACTCCCTAAGCATCCAAGAACAGTTCTATAAGTCCAGTTAATCCTAGTTCACACGAAACAGTCGGCACGCAAAACGAGGCAAATCGAAAAGTCAACCGAAAGTCAACCCCGACAAAATTCAGCAATCCATATGTCAAAAGATTCGTATTGAAAAGCTCTACAACTTACCTTGAAGTCATGACTGCTAAAAATGAACGAGTTGAGAGGAATCGGTGAAAAACGTTGAAAACTAGGTTTCGGAGAACTGGAGCTGCAAAGCTCCGATTCGAACGTTCTAGGCTTGAATCGATCGGAAAATGGAGGGGAAGGGAGTGACGGCGGTCGGCGATGGCGGCGGCGACGGGAAACGGCGGCGACGGCGGGTTGAAAGAAGTGGTGGTCGGCGCGATTTTAAATAGATAGGGGGTGTTTTCGTTGGTTTTGAACGAAAATGAAAGAAGGGTAGGAAGGAGAGAGAGGGAGACCGGATTTTTAAAATGGGAATTTTCTGATTTTTGAAATTATTTTCGGCGAAAAGAAAAGGGTGCTTTCGCCAAAAATTTCAGTTCAAATGGACTGCCGGATTTTCGAAGGCGGTTTCGCCGAAAATGATAGTACGGTTTCGCCGAAAATTTTAGTTAAAATGGTTTCGCCAAAAAACAAAAACTTTTCGAACCGAAAACAATGAACAAGAAGAACGGGTTCGAAATTCAAAAATCAGTTTCGCCGAAAACAGGGGTGGTTTCGCCGAAAATTTTGAACTGTTTGGGTTTTAAATATTTTCGTAAATCGGCTAACTTCAGAAAATCACAGTTAAATCCAAAAAAATCGGAACAACCTCAATCAACTTGCGACCGACTCTATGACACACAGACTCTACACGAAAAATAATAAATCAAACAAACTGACACTTTTGGCTCTCCCGAACTGACTCTAAAATACCAAGTTCAACAAGAATTAAAACAGACTCCAGCCGTGGGTTGCCTCCCACGAAGCGCTCTTTTATTAACGTCCTTGAGCTGGACGATACCTGGACAGTATTAGGAGACATCCCAACTCAGATTCTCCTTCACGCTCGCGTCGGAGTTCATGAAGTACAGCTTCGGGACTTCTCCGGTAAGCGTGAATCTCTTCCCGTTTGCATGTAGTAGCTTGGTACGTCCGTCGGGAAGATGATCAACGAACTTGAATGGTCCGAACAGCTCTCTAGAGAGATCATCCTTCTTTAGTGTGACGATGGAAGGAATGAGGTCTGTCGGTTTCTCTTTTTCTTTCTTCTTCGGCTTGTTATCACCAGGATCGGTGATCGTTAGTACTTCCTTAGGAGACGCTTTTGGCTTCTCCTTCCATACTTGTTCCGGCGCCGGTTTCTTGGAAAGAAATGGTGGTGCAGCTGGCTCGGTGGAAGATGGTGGAATTTTTGGTCTCCAGACCATTTGGGTCATCGTCTTCTTGTCCTTTCCTCGAGGTTGCTCGGTGGTTTAGAAGAGGCTTGCAGTTCCTTCTTCTTCTTCTTAAGCGGCTTCTGAACCGAAATTTCTGGCTTCTTCGTAATGACCTGTTTAATATCTGCAGCAACAGCTGATCTAGAGACACTGGGAGAAGCATTAGTAACGGAGTTGACCGGAGTCAATCCCACCGTTTCAACAACTAGGTAGTGAGATTCTTCATTCCTAGAGTCATATTTCATGCCATCTTTAAGACGGAACATTTTCGTTTCTTTACCGACTCTTAAAGTTAATGAACCATTTGGAACGTTGATATTCATTCCCGTAGTAGCCATGAAAGGTTGACCTATGAGAATGGTAGCATCATCTGTACTAGTATCCATAATCACATAATCAGCTAAGAACGTGAACGGACCACATTTAGTAACAACGTCTTTAATCTCTCCCTTAGGGGTTTTAAGCGATCTATCAGCAAAGATGAGTTGCATACTAGGCGGTTCAAGTTCCCCTAGGTTTAACTTTTCATATAGACTCACATGCATAACATTAACAGATGCTCCTAGATCAACTAAGCATCGTTCAATCTCAACATCATTAATAACCAACGGCAAAGTAAAAGAACCGGGATCAGATAACTTAGCTGGATATGGAGAAACAGGTTTCTTAACACGAATGTCAGGGTATCCTTCCTTGTTCCCCTTCATGCCAGTCTCGATCCTTGCGTTTGGCAGCAATGTTCTAGGAAAAGGAGGCTTTACGACGTATGGTGCAAGAGGAGGATCCTCCTTAGGCGCCGGTTTCTGTTCCTCTTCTTCCTCTTCTTCCGGAGTTTTAGTGATCCTGCGTAAAACAGAATAAGCATCAGCAATTAAGTTCGGGAGTTTTCGAGCAGTTACCATTTTAGCCTGTTCTTTTCTCAGGTTTGGCTCTGTCTGGCTTGGAAGCTGGCCAAATGGTCAACCAGATGCTAGCATGCTCGAGATGTTGTTCACGACTTGCTCAATTCTTTGTCCAGATGCTATCTGTTCTTGATTGAGAAGAGCTTGAGCCTTGAACTGACTGTCATGATCGTCGAGTCTTGTGATGATCTGGCTGAGCTTCTTATCCAGGTCACTGACATTATTATCTCTTTGATGCTGCTGACCTGGATAGGTATTGTTAAGATATTGGTTCTGGCGATTGCCAGGAGCAGTTCCATAGTTACCCGGATTGCGATGCGGCGGCTGGTAGACACCTGCGGGCGGATGGTTAGGCTTCTGATCCTGAGCTGGACCAGCCGGGCGGTTATTCTGGTTCTGGTTATGATTGGCGCTAGCATTGTAGGGGGGTCTGTCTTGATAGTTCCCTTGCTGTCTGAAGTTACGGTAACCAGCATACCCATTCTGATTATTGACGAAGCCTTGTTGTATGAAATTTACCTCTTTGGCAGACCAGACTTCTTCCTTACCAAAGTTCTGACAACGGCCTCCATTATGTGAGCAAGCTCCACACCACTCGCAATCAGCAACATAGACAGAAGCTGTCAGTGGCTTGATCGGTGTGGTAGACTTCTTCAAATGCTTCTCTACCTCTGCCTTGATTGTAGCTTCAAGATCTAGCTTGCTCCTTGATCCTTCAGATTGTCGCTCCCAGTTCCTTGACTTGGAGGACCAGTTTGCGAAGTGAAGAAGAGCATCTTCAGGAGTGAGTGTAGTGCAATCCCCTTCAGCTAGAGAATTGACCCACTTGGCAGATTCTTCTCGAAGTCCACGAGCGAAGATTTCAGCTAACTGCCTCTGCTCGAATCCATGATAAGGGCAGGTGTAGAGAAGTTCTTCGAATCGATTCCAAGTATCATATAAGCTTTCTCCTTCTTTCTGGGAGAATCTGGCGATGCTGTCCTTGATGGCAGTTGTTCTGGCCGGAGGGAAGTATTCTTCAACAAAGTCCTGAGCCAGAGTATCCCAGTTAGTGTAGTAGCCAGGTGGTTTGCCAGTAAGCCACCTCTTAGCAGCGCCTTTTAGAGAGAACAGGAAAGCTCTCGGACAAAGGGTGTTTTTGTCGAGGTTTCCGCTCTTAAAAGTACTGCAGAGATCAAGAAAGTCTGCAAGATGAGTGCACGTATTGTCTAGGGGTCTGGCTTCAAACTGTAAATCCCTAGAGATCATGGTCAAGAATTGAATCTTGATCTCATAGTCAGGATCTCCTTCAATGCGCGGAACGACAATGGCAGATCGAACGCTAGTCGCGCTCGGCTTGTTATAGTCTGCTAGACTCTTCTGTGCAGGTGGTGGTGGCGGCGGTTGATCGCCGTTTGGTGGTAATCTATCGATCATGGTAGGAGATGGAGGAGGTGAAAGTGACTCGGTGTATGAAGCGGATGAAGATGACGACACAGGTGAAGATGGAGACGAGGAACTCTCCTTCGGTTCCTCGATCTTGATCGGAGTGATGAATGGATTGGATCTGCCTTTCTTCAGAATCTGTGATCGTAGAGGTGTAGCAGAGCTGCCTGGATTCCCTGCAATCTTAGCTTGTTCGGTTTGAGAGCGAGTCCAAGGACGGTGAGGCATACACCTGTAAACCTACAGATAACAAAGACAAACAAAACCAGTGTAAAATCGAAGTGGGTGGAAAAATGAAAGATGGAAAGTAGAAGAATAAATTGCCAGTTCTTCTTTCGAACAATCAAAAGAAGTCCCCGGCAACGGCGCCAATTTGGTGACCCCGCCCGGTCGTTGTTATGCGGGCGGTTCAGCCAAATAAAAACTACTAATGCTAAAAAGCGTATAGCAGATCATATTCCGAGGGCTTTCTATGATTGGTTACTTCAGAACTAGCAAAATACTCAAAGGTGAACACGTTGTGCGTGGTGTGACTTCCACGACTTCTACTTCTAAGGAATGCAGAAAAATTAAAAAAAGGATTAAACTAAAGCAGATTGAGAATTAGGGTTTGAAAACAAGAATGACAGACGAACTTAGACTTTGAATCCCCCTTCGTTCCCCAGAGCATTGGCAATCAACAGATCAGCGAATTTCGATTCTCATTCAATCAATTACTAAGACACCACCATAACTCCTTACCCTTAGGTTTAAGACCGGCGAACGTTCGCTCTATCCGTTCTAACTACCAAGATTAACTAGCCGCCCGGGTACGGTCGCCTCTCGCAACGACTTAATTAATTGGTGTGATTACTAGTGATTAATGAGTTACTCTTGCAGTGAATTAACCCTAACCGGTTCCTAAGAAAGGCACACTCCAATTATAAGGTTAATTGTTCAATTCGATGTTCTAAAGTAAGGCGAGCGTTCGCTTCTATCCTTAGCTTAACAAGAATCTAATCTAGGTGATCAATCCAGACAAGAAACATGAACAATGAAGAACGAATCAAACATGAAAAAGAACTGATTGAATTTCGAATCTAATCACCGCCGATCCGTGACCGCTTTAAAGCCCTGGGTCACTTAGGGTTCATCTAGTCTAAGCTCTAAAGGGTTTAGCTACTCATGATTGTTACAAAAGAAACAAAGACAAGGAAAGAGTTCATCATTCAGAGGAAGAACAGAAAAGAATCTGAAAAACCTAATTTAGGCGACTCTGGCAGACTTCGATCTTCGATAAGTTACACTCCTAGCTCCGGTTCTCCGAGATGGAAGGGATGGCGTCACGATCTCTATCCGGCTCTTCGAACTCCAACTCTTCGCTCCAGAACTCAGAGAATTCTGATCTCGAAAAGTTGTATTATGATTAATTATGATTGTCCCTCTGTTGGGCCGCCGGGTTAAGTATAAATACTTAACCCTAAATTAGCCGAGTCAGCCTAATATTTTCGCCGAATATTCCTTAAGAATTTCGGCGAAAATTCCTTTGAGTTCAGGGGCTGATTTCTCTGGTCTTGAATTTCGGTCCGAAGAGTTGATTGATTTCGCCGAAGACATGCTTTGACTCGGCACCAGTTGATTTGCACTATTGATTTCGCCGAAGATGAAAGCCTGTTTTCGCCGAAAATGCAAGTGTGAATGGGCAGATTTCGGCTTGAACTTGATCGACTCCTTTGATCAATTTCGGTTTGATTCCTCGAGGTTCCTACGCCTTAGACACGTCCATGGCTACGTTATTTGACGGCAAAAACCTGTGCTAACACAAAAACACTAGAAAACCATCAAATAGACCCGAAACGGGCCAAGGTAACACAAATGGCACGAGATAGGGCAATTGATTGAATATTCGTTATTCTACCCTAAAAACCATGTCTTAAGCAAAGAAATGTCACTTAAATGAAGCTGATAATCACGTCAAATCGAGTGTCATCAGTGTAACATACCTATCACCCTTTAATATTACTCCTACGATAAAGGATTAACATAACTCAAACGTATGTTAACTTTTATAGTTGGCATAACCGCAATAAAGGGGTCTAATGACGACAAAAATCTAATGACATAAAAGTATCTCACAGACTCATTTTATACTTATCATTTGTTCTAGGTGGGGTGGTAGAAATTTTTGTGTTTGAACATAATAAATGCGATTTTGATTTCTTGGAACAAGGATAATTACATTGTTCACACATCTCCAAACAAAGTTCGAACAAGGGTGTTTGATATTTTTTATGGCTATGTCTATTGCTCTACTACTGCTACTGCCACATGGGTTCTAAGAGAGCTCCAAAAGAAAAAGAAACTAGAGATAATGGAATTTAAATTGCAAAGGAAAGCTCAAATTTGGGCAGAGTGTTTATTTGTGAGGTTGTGCGAACCTCTGTCTCTGTCAATTACTTCTCATATTTATAGGCAAATATGAGTGGTAACTGAGTGGAGGAAGTAACTTCCATGGAGGTTACTTCTTGTTTCTTGAACATGGTTATCATCGTAGTGACGTTGGCGGCAGAAGCTTGTCCTCGTGAGGTAGGGTTTTCTTGATGATGAAATGTTGTCAATGGAGAGGTTTTACCATGGAGCTCTCATTGTGAGGTAGGTTGTCTTGGTAGTGTATGCCCTTGACATGAAGGATGTCCTTGTATGATATGATGGTGAATTCATGGTGATACCTTCAGTGAGGTTTGATCTGACCACGTCGGCCCTTAGGGTTTCGTCAAGATGAGGAGGTCGACATGATGATACCTTCATGATGGAGTCGGCCTTAGGGTTTCCCTCTTGATGAGGAGGTCGACATGATGACACCTTAGGGCTTCCTCATGATGAGGAGGTCGACATGATGATACCTTCACGGTGGAGTCTGCCTTAGGGTTTCCCTTTTGATGAGGAGGTTGACATGATGACACCTTAGGGCTTCTCTCATGATGAGGAGGTCGATATGATGACATCATCACCATGGAGTCGGCCTTATAGGGTTTCCCTCTTGATGAGGAGGTCGACATGATAACACCTTAGGACTTCCCTCATGATGAGGAGGTCGACATGATGGTACCTTCATGATGGAATCAACCTTAAGGTTTCCCTCTTGATGAGGAGGTCGACATGATGACACCTTAGGGGCTTCCCTCATGATGAGGAGGTCAACATGATGATACCTTCACGATGGAGTCTGCCTTAGGGTTTCACTTTTGATGAGGAGGTTGACATGATGACACATTAGGCTTCCCTCATGATGACATCATCACCATGGAGTCGGCCATAGGGTTTCCCTCTTGATGAGGAGGTCAACATGATGACACCATGACACACCTTAGGGTTTCCCTCATGATGAGGAGGTCGACATGATGACACCTTATAGTTTCCCTCATGATGACACCTTAGAGTCGGCCTTAATGTTTCCCTCTTGATGAGGAGGGGTAGCACCATGGGGAGGACATGTAGGAAAAAATAGTAAATTCATGGCGTCATTTAATCTTTTTAAATTATTAAAATGACTAAGGCTTAATAAAGCCATACAAACTCAATAAGTATGCAATGTGATTTTTTGGCCGTCATCTTGCAGAGGTTGATGAGATCCAACATTGCTGCCCTGATGCCAACCGGTACTCCTACACCCCACCAGGGTCACCAGGCCGAGTTAAGACCTTAGGGCCTCACAAAAGGCATATAGAGCCTAGGGCAGGCCATCTTCAAGCCCTAAAGCCACGGTACGCTCTGAAATATCGACTAAGTCCTTCCCTTGCAGGTAGAAAGGCTCCACGAGATGGAAGGCTATTCCAGGCCATGCTGCTGTCCAAGGGTATAAGCCCTAGCAAGGAAGAGAGACCTCAACCTGTTCCTAGCCTGATCTCCAGAAGCCCTGAAGAAGAAGTCGCCCCCTCAAGTGACCCTCTGGAAGCATTTCTGGAGTACAGGAGGAAAGGAGCCAAGAATACTTGGCCTGGAGAGGAGAGCTTCCAAGGAATGACCCTGAGCCGAGCCATGAGAAGAAATGGAGTCCTTGGCCCCGAGGCATGACACTTAGGCCGACCCAAACTCCGGAGAGCTACATCAGGAGCTACTTCGATGCCTACCTAAAGCTTAAAGAAGAAGGCTTGAGCAGAAATGGAGAAAGTCCAAGGAGAGAACAGCCCCGAGCCCTAGACCGGCAGCCAGGCCGATCAGAGGAATTCTATGGAGCCGGCCACGAAGAACATGTCTTTTGGACAAGGCCCTTGCCACTAAACCAGCCCGGAGCACCAGGCCTGCGACCGCCGCCCGAAGCAAGCCCGCCGCCCGGTCGGTCAAGCCCACCGGGCCGCCACACGCGCCCAACCGGCCCGAGCAGCCATACGCGGCCAGATTAGGGTTTTTGACCTAATTTAGGTCTTTTATTCTGCTTTAAAAACTACAACTATTATTTTATGTTTTATTCCTTTTTAGTAGGACTGTTTAGGGGTTTTAGGATTCTAATTAGGAATAGGACTCTTTATTCTATTCTTATTTAGGAAGTAGTGTTTAGGGAGGAGAGCTTGTTCCCTCACCTATATATAAAGGCCGCCGGCCACCCTTGTTCTACACAACTTTTATGAAATAAACAACCCCCTTTGAAAGAACTTTGTTCTGAAATCCTTATTGTATCTGCATGTTGCGATACTGAAGGCCGACTTATCATCAAGAGCATCCATCTCTTGGCGTGGCGTCTACGGCTTGATACTTCTGGTTCCCAGCTGTTATATAGCTGACGGGTCAAAGTCCTCATCTGCCCCCGGTTCCCGACGGTTCTACCTCGTTGCACGGTCTCAACTTGCGGTGTTCAAGGGTCGTCTGCCCACGGTTGCAGCGGTTCACATCAGTTGGTATCAGAGCACGATTCAGCTCACGGACCACAATCTATCCCAGTCTCCAGGTTCACTTGGATTCATATCCTTTACTGCTTTCTTTAGAAATTGATTCAAAAATTCCCTTCTATTTTAATTTCAGTTTCGAGTTGTAAGTTAAGAAAAAGAAAAGAAAGCAAGGCTATCTTGCCACATTACTTCCTTTCATTGTAAGTTTGTTTCTAAGAAGAGGGGATAGAAAATTGCTTCTGATTGCTAGTTCTAACCATGGCATACGAGAGATTAGCCAACGTGGAAGGCCACATTCAGCATCTCGACGCTACTTTGGCCGCCGTCCAAGAAACCCTAGCCAGGCTTGAAGCCAGGAGAGGACGAGTTGAGCGTCGAGAAGACAGCCCTGAAGACCTGAACAGAAGAGCCCGACGGCTAGCTCAGGAGATTGACGATGACTTGAGCAACCTCAAGCTCACCGTGCCAAAGTTTGCCGACAAATACAATGCCGATGAGTACTTAGATTGGGAGAGAAGTATGGAGGACTTCCTCGAGTGCCACCACTACTCCGAACGTAAGAAGGTAATCCTCGCCACCCTTGAATTCACTGACTATGCTGCCCTATGGTGGAGCCAGTTCAAAAGCCGGATTCAGAGAGATGAGGAAAACCCTATCGAGTCGTGGCGAGACCTCAAGAGAATCATGAGGAAGATAGCCCGGTTCGTGGGTGGGCTACGCCCCGAGATCGTGCATCAAGTCAACATACTTAACTATGTTGACTACGAAGATCTCAAGGCCCTAGCCAACTGTGTGGAGAGAGAGTTGAAGAGGGGTTACATGAGAAGATCAGCCAGTGCCCCGTGGAGAGGAGACCGAGTACAAGCTCCGCCCCATGGAAGCCAGAACAGCCCCGCGGCTCAAGCTCACGGCCAAACCCTAACCCTAGGGATTCGGCACCACTGGTAACATCTGCCCAACCTACTTCTAAGGTTCAGAATTCTAACCCACGTCCTAGTGGAATTGTATGCTTTAAGTGTCAAGGTAGAGGACACATCTCAAGGGACTGTCCTAACCAACGGACGATGGTGGTAAGAGAAGGAGGAATCGAGACGGATAATGAAGAAGAGGAGAAGAAAGAAGAAGAAAAGGAGTCTGATGAAGAAGAAGAAGTTAAGCCCGAAGGGCTTGAGAAGTTTGCAGGGTTCACCTCTAAAACCCTAGCACCCGGCGTCCCGGCCCCAGCCCCGACCCTAGGCCCGACACCAGCCCCGGCCCCAGGCCCGACACCAGCCCCGACACCAGTACCCAGCCCAGGCGCTGCCCGACCAGGCCCCAGCACCCCAGCACACGGCCCCAGCCCCGGCGCTGCCCAACCAGGCCTCAGCGCCCCAACGCTCGGCCTCAGCCCCAGCGCTGCCCAACCAGGCCCCAGCGCTCGGCCCCAGCCCCGGCGCTACCCGACCAGGCCCTGGCGCTTCAGCGCTCGACCCCGACCCCGGCTAGCACTGCCTGACCAGCCCCGGCGCCCCAGCGCCCGGCCCCGTCTGGCGCTACCTGACCAGTCTCGGCGCCCCAACACCCATCCTCGGTGCTGCCCGACCAGGCCCCGGCGCCCCAGCGCCCAGCCCCGACTGGCCCTACCCGCCCAGTCCTAGCGCCCCAGCACCCGGCGCTACCCTGCCCGACCAGGCCTCAGCCGACCTAGCACCCGGCCCCGACCTGTCGCTGCCCAAGGCCCCACGGCGCGTCACCGTCCGACGTGACCCTCGACCACGAGTCCGGCGCGTCCCTGCCCGACGCTCAGCCCCGGTCCTACCTGACCCCGGCTGCCACGATACGATGATGGCCGACGCTACCGACCTGCCCGCCGCACCACCACCCGTCACCGCCGCCGGCTCTCCACTGCCCGCCGCCGCCTTGCCACTGCCCGACGCGTCCCTGCCCGCCGCCGCCTTGCCACTGCCCGACGCGTCACTGCCCGACGCGTCACTGCCCGACGCCGCCGCCTCCCCACTGCCCGGCGCCGCCACTCTACCCGATGTGCCCTGGCTTACCTCCGGCACCTCCGGCACCCCGTGCCCCGACCCGACGCTTCACCGACGGTCCCCTGTGCACCCAAGATTCAATGGGAGATAACCTCCCGAAGGATTCTGAGGGCTGCCTCGAGTGAAGAAGATCCGAATGCTGACCTTGATGTAGAAATGAGTGAGGAACTCTCACCCGCTACCTCCCCGAGCCTTAACATTATTGTTGATAGTTTTTCAGGAGAGGGAGCTATGGAGACCGATGGAGAAAGCACTAAAGAACCAGAGCCTTGGTCCGTTACTGACTCAAAGACACTCCTAGGTCTAAAGATGATGTTGAGTCTTCCCCGACCGTGGCCAACAAGATTGTTGAAGTTTGGAAGAGAGTGATGAGTGCTAGGAGAGAACCCGAGATGGATTTGGGGACAAATTCAAGGCAAGAAGAGGGGAATGATGAGATCCAACACTGCTGCCCTGATGGCAACCGGTACTCCTACACCCCACCAGGGTCACCAGACTGAGTTAAGACCCTAGGGCGTCACAGAAGGCATATAGAGCCTAGGGCAGGCCATCTTCAAGCCCTAAAGCCATGGTACGCTCTGAAATATCGACTAAGTCCTTCCCTTGCAGGTAGAAAGGCTCCACGAGATAGAAGGCTATTCCGGGCCATGTTGCTGTCCAAGGGTATAAGCCTTAGGAAGGAAGAGAGACCTCAACCTGTTCCTAGCCTGATCTCCAGAAGCCCTGAAGAAGAAGTCGCCCCCTCAAGTCACCCTCTAGAAGCATTTCTGGAGTATAGGAGGAAAAGAGCCCAAGAATACTTGGCCTGGAGAGGAGAGCTTCCAAGGAATGACCCTGAGCCGAGCCATGAGAAGAAATGGAGTCCTTGGCCCCGAGGCATGACACTTAGGCCGACCCAACCTCCAGAGAGCTACATCAGGAGCTACTTGGATGCCTACC
This sequence comes from Linum lewisii, assembly GCA_034768395.1. Lineage (NCBI taxonomy): Eukaryota > Viridiplantae > Streptophyta > Magnoliopsida > Malpighiales > Linaceae > Linum > Linum lewisii. Next base: position 43,892,031 of record CM068302.1, read on the forward strand.
TAAAGCTTAAAGAAGAAGGCTCGAGCAGAAAAGGAGAAAGTCCAAGGAGAGAACAGCCCCGAGCCCTAGACCGGCAGCCAGGCTGATCAGAGGAATTCTATGGAGCCGGCCACGAAGAACATGTCTTTTGGACAAGGCCCTTGCCACTAAACCAGCCCGGAGCACCAGGCCCACGACCGCCACCCGAAGCAAGCCCGCCGCCTGGTCGGTCAAGCCCACCGGGCCGCCACACGCGCCCAACCGGCCCGATCGGCCATACGCGGCCAGATTAGGGTTTTTGACCTAATTTAAGTCTTTTATTCTGCTTTAAAAACTACAACTATTATTTTATGTTTTATTCCTTTTCAGTAGGACTGTTTAGGGGTTTTAGGATTCTAATTAGGAATAGGACTCTTTATTCTATTCTTATTTAGGAAGTAGTGTTTAGGGAGGAGAGCTTGTTCCCTCACCTATATATAGAGGCCGCCGGCCACCCTTGTTCTACACAACTTTTATGAAATAAACAACCCCCTTTGAAAGAACTTTGCTCTGAAATCCTTATTGTATATGCATTTTGCGATACTGAAGGCCGACTTATCATCAAGAGCATCCATCTCTTGGCGTGGCGTCTACGACTTGATACTTCTGGTTCCCAGCTGTTATATAGCTGACGGGTCAAAGTCCTCATCCGCCCCCGGTTCCCGACGGTTCTACCTCGTTGCACGGTCTCAACTTGCGGTGTTCAAGGGTCGTCTGCCCACGATTTTAGCGGTTCACATCAGAGGTCATATCTAACTGGTTTGGTCAAACTAAGTTGGTCAGTACATATGGATGGAAATATAATTTTGTTGTCTTTCCAATGCCACTGGTCTTGCACAAATCCGAGTTGTGTGAGAAATTATATTGCTAAAAAACTAAATCTGACAACATTTAATAGAATTTATAAACATAAATTTTGGTGTAAACAAATGCCTCCCAACAACTTAGTGCAAAAGAATTGTGGACTAAGTTGTTTGACACAAACTATACTCATAAAGGCCAAATATTGGCTTCGTCAACACACTGGAATAATACAGGCAGCTTCATGTCCCCCTTTACTAGGTTTTTTCTACTGCTTGATGCATCATGCTAGTTACTTGTCATCTAATCTCTTACACTTATGACTCTAAATCAACACACTGAAATTATATATTCATCACAAGTAAGGTGGTGATAGTCCCTTCCTCATTGGAAGCAAGTCATAATGTGGGATGCCATCTTGGTGGCATGATTTCAAACTTCCACACCAAAGCCTACGGTGTACTAAAAGTGAGAGTACGTGGCTACCTTCCTTCCTCAAAGGCAAGGTATGGCATGGGATGCCACCTTGGTGGCATGGTCTGTCAAGACTGATAACACATTACGCCCCCATAAGAAGGGACGTAAGAATTTAGACACGTGTAATGTTGATGACCTTCACATATTCCTTCATGAACTTCAATCATGGCTTGAAAGGTGTTCTTGCCCCCAAATAAACCATATGGCCTTCTCTTGTAAAAAAATTTGACCATCCAAACATAGTTCTTTACTTTGATCTTGATTAACTCATACTTGTCAAACTCATTGAGCTTGGCACTAATGAAGATGGGACGTTGGTCATTCATAGTGCCTAAGTTGTTCTCCACTAGTACATCACATGCGGTAATGTGTCTGTCTTCCCATTTAGTAAGACATGTCTCTTCTTCTTGTCCAGGCGAATAATCATCTAGAACATAATTATCCATCAACACAGGCTCATCACATACTAGCCTCTGCCAACCTCTCACTAAAGTCGTGACTTCGGCTTCCCTTACCACCTTGTCTTGAGGTAGTTTACTCATCATCAACAACTTTGGTGGTGTTAGGTGAATCATCCAAGGAGAACATGGATGGTCTCACTATCTATATCAACGAATCAATACATGTCTTACTCAAAACCTTGGCACTTGAGATGATAATCGTGCATGGTCCTCCATTCATACCCCTAAACTCCAATGGACCAAATCACCATGGTATAGAGAACCTTCAACATAGTTGGCTCCTACTGCAAATGGTTTTGTGTCAGCATGGATGAATTCAACCATTCCATATTTTTTCCACAACATCATGCATTGATGTAATGATAATGGAACACACTTGCTTGCATGGATCCAATCTCTCCCTAGTAGGGCACTGTAACTGACCACACCATCCACAACAAAGAAGGCACTCATCTTCTCTTGGCTTCCAAATCACACTACAACTGGAAAACCCCCTCTGGCGAAGTGGATCCCTCCGCGTACACTACCTTTTCGAAAAGAGGGTAGTCAACCAAATTAATGGTCGGGGAGGATGCTTCTTACGTTTGGATCTGGAAGTCGACTTCTGGTTGGATGAACGAACAGACCTTCCCTTAGATGTCAGTCTAGAAGGATCCGCCTTATCATTTGAATCTTAACCTTCACGGGTCGAGCTCGGGAGGGGGCGTACGTCAGTGGGGTAGTGGAAAGCGTCCACGCGCATCCGACCTTCACGAGAAGTGTGGAGTGTTAGTAAAGAAGGACGAAGAGGAGGCAGAAGCACGGAAGCCACCTCGAAATGATCACGTCGACACGACCGCAAAGAGAGTCATCTTATGTGTCAAAAAATGGCAATCAGTACAAGTCGAACGGGGAAGGGCCATCCTGACGCATGCGCCACCACATGGATGCACGATACACCCGTTGATACTCGTACCACGTCGTGGAACGAAGTCAGGAGAAGAGCTTCAAGAGAAAGGTCACCGAGTACGTGAATGCAAGAAGTCGGGTCGAACATGGAGAGGTGAACCGCCAAACACTAAGGACTGGTTGCCTGGAGCTGGAGAAGATCGAGTCGAATGCCGCGTTGAAAGATGTTAAGGGCGGTACCGAGACGATAACAGATCGGGTGTCGAGACTGTTGAAGTTGGTGCTAGATCGAGGGTCGAGATTATTGATATGAACCGATCTACAACCGAGGGCGGCAAACCTATACCAATAAGTTCAGCAACAAGGCGAACGAGTACAATCTCTGAAGCCGGGATGGATTCGGACTTGGACCCACTAGTTATATAGATCTAGGAACCCTAAGTATAAAAGTCGAACAATACCACGCGATCAAGGAAGAACCTTGAGTCATGATAAATAGCCTAAGAGCTTTGCAACAACGAGCAAAAGCTAAAAGGAAAAAGAACAAAAGATCAAATTTCAATTTGTTTATTCAGTCTCCGTAAAACCGTAGTACATAGGTTCCTATTTATAGAAAGGGGGTCGACTAAAGGCTCCTCCGAATCCTAGTACTACTTTAACTCTAAAACACTAAACAATTCCGAAAAACTATCTGAAAATGAAGAAAATCCGAACTAAATAAGCAAAACTACTAAAATAGTCTCAAAACCCTAATCTGGGAAAAAATATTCCTAATCCGGCATGGACTGTGTATTCCTCGGTTTTCCTACTCTAATAATTACTTGGAAACCAAGGTTCTTGGCGCGGACTTCAGTAATTCTTATGTGGGATGGAATCCGTGTTGCGATCGGATTCACGGCAATCCGGATGTGACGCGTATTCTATGTATCGGTCGCCATCCAGATCAGTCTCTCAGGCTTTCAGTGCCCGATCATTGCCGTGTAGCATCCCAACATCCATCGTCTCTCTCGGTTCAACATGACTTGGGAGATCGTCTGGCTCGATCTTGGTGCTCGGGTGTGTGTCGGCATCTGGCGTGGCCTCGGTCTTATTCTCTGGTACGCCTTAGTCTCAGCTTCTAGTCCGGCCTCAGCGTGTATCTCCGGTTTGACCTCGTATGACGGTATCTGTGTCAGCAATCTCAGCCCTGGATCTGGCACCAGTATTAGTTGTCTCTGCCATCGGTCCAGCATCAGCAGTCTTGGTCCTCAATCCGTCACCATCATCAACAGTCTCGGTACCCAATCCGGTATCGTCTCGGCACAGTCCTGAGCATCTTTCAGTGCGGCATTCGAATCGATCATCTCCAGCTCCAGGCAACCAGTCTTTAGTGTTCGGCGGTTAACCTCTTCATGTTCGGCCCGACTCCTTGCATTCACGTACTTGATGACCTTCTTTTAAAGCTCTTCTCCGGACTTCGTGTCCACGACGTGGTGTGAGTATCAACAGGTGTATCGTGTATACACGTGGTGGCGTGCACGTCATACCCTCTTCTTGTGAAGAATTCGACCTCGAATCTGCATAGCCTCAGATAGGCGGCAACTCATGTGGTGTTTCTTCGGTGAGCACATCCTTGAATTCCTGTAATAGAAAGGAAACACAACTAGCAAACGAAGGGGCTATGTTAGGGTTAGGGCTCTCCTTGCAAGGGATCACCACCAAAGACTTCTTCGTAACCTGGGCGGCTTGTCTTGCCACTTGATTTTGATAAATCTCAGTCTGTGTGAGAGTCTTCCGGTTAAACTTCTTATCTACATGGCTGAGCATGTACCAGTTGGTTCATCCATCATGTTTGGAGAACCTGTGAAACTACCACGGTCTTCCAAGTAGCACTTGGGCAGCCTCCATGGGCACGACATCACAGAGTGTGACATCGGCATACTTCCCTATACTGGATGACACGTGAGCTTGTCTCGTCACCATTGTTGCTCAGCCACTATAACCTGTAGGGCTTCAAATGTTTTATGGTTTGTATCCCCATTCCGTCCACCAATGCTTGGCTCACCGCATTAGTACAACTTCCTCCATCAATCACCATGCAACATAATTTGTTTTGGATCACGCACTTGGCGTGGAACAGGTTCTCTCTTTTCTCCCAGCCGTCCTCGGTTGGTTGAGCACTCAACATTCTTTGTGACATGGCCAATAATTTCTCGTCCTATTCGGTAGTGATTCATCTTTTGGGTCCAAACCACAATCTTTATCGACTCCGGATCCGGGCTCGATATCGACATCAGGGTCTGATCCGACACTCTCCTCGGTGTCGACTCCAGCTTCACCTTTGGGCTCGGTATTGGTATCAAGGTCCGATCCGACACTCTCTTTGGTTTCGACTTCAGCTTTGGCTCCGAGCTCCAGGTCGGGCACGTTGTCCACATCAGATGGTGTGTCTGAGTCGGTCACTGTGTCATCGGTATCCGTGTCCGAAAGGGTGTCCGCTTCGAGCACTCGATCCGCTTCGGCCAGTGTGACCATGTCAAATTCAGCATTTGCGCTTGGTACATGGATGTACATTGTTGAAACTTCTCCGATCCGTCTGGGACCAGGTCCGCATCGGCATCCGACTCTGTGTCCCTCACTACATTAGCCACACCTTCGTCTTCTTCAGCCTCATCATCCGTCACGACCTCTCCATCTGGAGTCACCATGTCCTGCTTGTTGGGGCAGTCCCTAGCCATGTGATCATGTCCTTGGCACTTGAAACATAGAATTTCACTTGAACGGTTAGTATTATTACTTGGATTCACACTAGGTTTAGGGATACCATGTCTCTTCGGTCCGTAGTTCATAGAGCTCGAACCGGCCTCCACACCCTTGGTAGGGTTGTCCTTCCACGAGTTATTATGGGCGATGGCAGCATCTCTCCATGTGGTTGGGGGCGTGGTCTTCCTTTCCAAACCATTTTTCAGCTCCCTCTCGACTCGGATGGCCAAGGCAAATAAGTCGTCGTAGTCCACAAAGCCTACAATATTGACTTGGTTCAGAATTTCTCTCCGGAGTGCACTAGTGAACCTAGAAAATTGGGCCTCCTCGTCCTCCTTCAAATCCAGTCGGGTCACGATGATCTTGATCTCCTTGTGGGACTCTTCTACACCCGATCTGCCTTGCTTCAGCGTCTGTAACCGCGTGTATAGCTCACGGGTGTACGCGGCTGGCACGAACCTCCTTCGGATCATTCCCTTTAATTCTCTCCACGACTCCAACGACATCATCTTGTCTCGAATCCGTTGGTTCCTCAATTGTCCCCTGCCATAAGACAACGTAGTCACTAAATTCAACTAGCGCAATGATTACCTTCTTGCGGACCGTGTAGTTATGGAATTTGAAGAAGGCTTCCATGTCTCTCTCCCAGTCTAGGTAGACGTCAGCATTGGCCTTCCCAACGAACTAAGGGATCGTGAGCTTCAATCAACTGATGTCATCATCAGGCTCTTGGACATTCCACTGTGGTTGGTGGTGAGCACCTCCATTTGGGCCGTCTTCACCTTCTGGTACACGGTTCAACCTCTCTAGTACGGTGGCCACGGCAACCTCCATTCAGTCTATCCTACCATCCGCCATCTTAAAAAATTAGAGAATATGTTACGAGCAAAAAAGCCTCACAACTCTCTCAACCTAATGAACCCCTAAAAAGTTTCACCTTTGTGTTCGTTTATGACCATGTCCCAACCAATTGGAGAGATGCTGTTATCGCCCATAATAACTCGTAGAAGGAAAAACCTACCAAGAGGGTGGAGGCCGATTCGAACTCTACGAACTGCGGGCCGAACACACAAGGTATCCCTAAACCTAATGTGAATCCAAGTAATAATACTAACTGTATGAGTGAGATTCTTAGGACTGCACCAACAAGCAGGCAATGGTGATTCGAGATGGAGAGGTCGTGACTGACGATGAGGCTGAAGGAGATGAAGGCGAGGCCGATGTAGTAATGGACATAGAGCCGGATGCCGATGTGAAACTGGTACCGGACGGACTGGAGAAGTTTTCAGAAGTGTACATCCATGTACCGAGCACGAATATTTAATCCGACGCGGTCACACTAGCCGGCGCAGATCAAGTTCCCGGCGTGGACACCCTATCTGATGCGAACACCAAGGACACGGTGATCAACTCAAACACACCGTCTGATGCAGACACCGTGAACGACCTGGAGCCCAGAGCCGAAGCTGAAGTCAAGACCGAGGAGAGTGCCAGATCAGAACCTGATACTAATACCAAGACCGGAGCCGAAGCTAGATTTGAGACCGAGGAGAGTGCCGGATCGGACCCAGATGCCGATACCGAGCCCAAAGCCAGAGCCAATAAAAATGGTGGTTCGGACCCAAAAGTCGGATCGCTGCCGGACCGAATGAGAAAATTCTTGGTCATGTCACAAAGAATGCTGAGTGCTCAACCATCCAAAGACGGCTGGGAGAAAAGAGAGAACTTATTCCACACAAAGTGCGTGATCCAAAACAAATTATATTTCATGGTGATTGATAGAGGAAGTTGTATGAATGCGATGAGCCAAACATTAGTGGACGAAATGAGGCTTCAAACCACGAAAAAATATGGAGCCCTACAGGTTACAGTGGTTAAGCAATAATAATGATTTGAGGGTGACAAGACAAGCCCACGTGCCGTTCAGTATACGGAAGTACGCCGATGTCACACTCTGTTATGTCGTGCCCATGGAGGCTGCCCACGTGTTACTTGGAAGACCGTGATAGTGTGACAGGTTCACCAAACATGATGAACGAACAAACCAGTACACGCTCACCCATGGAGAGAAGAAGTTTAAACTGAATCCACTAACACCGACCAAGATTTATCAAAATCAAGTGGCAAGACGCCCGTGTGAGCCAAGAGAAAAAGGAGAGTGAGATTAAGCCTGTCCTGGTTACGAAGAAGTCTTTGGTGGTGACCCCTTACAAGGATATCCCTAACCCTAACATCACCCCATTTGTTTGCTAGTGGTGATGTCTTTCTATTATAGGAATTCAAGGAAGTGCTCACCAAAGAAACATCACGCGAGTTGCCGCCCATCAGAGGCTATGCAGATTTGAGGTTGAATCCTTCACAAGAAGAGGGGGATGACGCGCGCCCCACCACGTGGATACATGATACACCTGATGATACTCGCAGCACGTCATGGACACAAAGTTCGGAGAAGAGATTCAAGAGCAAGGTCACCGAGTACGTGGATGCAAGGAGTCGGGCCGAACATGAAGAGGTTAACCGTCGAACACTAAAGGCTGGTTTCTTGGAGCTGGAATGATCAAGCCGAATGCCACACCGAAAGATGCTAAGGGTCGTACCAAGCCAATACCATATCAGGTACCGAGACTATTGATGTTGGGTCTGAATCTAGGGTCGAGACTCTTGATGTTGGTGCGGATCAAGGACCGTGACTGCTGATGCTGGAGCTGGACCGATGGCCGAGATGACTGATACTGGTGCTGGATCAAGGGCCGAGGTTGCTGAGACAGATGCCAATACACGAGGCCGAACTGAAGATACACGCCGAGGTCGGACCAGAAGTTGAGACTGAGGTCGTACTAGAGAAGAAGAATGATGTCGCACCGGATGTGGAGACACAGCCGATCACCCAAGTAATGCTGAACCGAGAGAGACGACGAACGTTGGGACGATGCACGAGATGCTGAGCCAATACACGGCCATGTTGGGGCGCTGCAAGACCGAAGGACTAATACTGATGGTGACTGATACATAAAATCCGCGCCACACCTGGATTGCAGCGAATCTGACCGTAACAAGGATTCCATGCCGCGCAAGGATTACTGAAGACCGCGCCAAGAACCTTGGTGATGTGATCATATTTAGTGCATTATAAGTCCTCGATTAGCCTAGGGATCCCCCATGTTTGATCTCATTTTGCTATGATTTATAGGCCTTTATGGATGTTTTATGCAAAGTGCCCTTTTGTTGCCCGGTTGCCACTTTGAGGCCAATTCTATGTCTATTGGAGTTGTTTTCTTTGCATTTTCAGGTCTTGGCATTGAAGTACTGGTGACAAGGATCACGTAGGATCAAACGAGAGGTCAATCGGAGCTAGGACGGAGGAGATATGATCGTTGAAAAATCAAGAAAAATGCACCCTTCAACTGAAGAAGTTTTCGGCGAGAACTCTAAGTTCTCGACCGAAAACCGAATTACAGGAGACGACCGTTCGATTTATGAAGAAATATTCGGCGAAAACTCTTCAAAGTTTTCGCCAAAAATCTGTGAAGAAAAGTCAAGCCGCTGGGTGTTTTTCAAAGGCATTTTCGGTGAAAACTCTGGGAAGTTTTCGCCGAAAATTCAAGGCTATTCCGGCGTGCTATTTAAAGAAGCAGCGGATGAAAATTAAGGGGAGGTATTTTCATTCTAATTTTGACACAGCCGTCGCCACACTCTCTCTCTCAATTAACACTCGCCGATCATCACTTTCCTCTCATCCAAACATCATCCTCCCTCAATTGTTAATCAACTTGAAGATCAAGGATCTAAGTGAAGTCCTCCATAGCTTGGATTGGAGCTTGAAGAGCCAAGTAGGAAGATCCTCCATGGAAGCAAGGATGGTCTCCTCTCCTCAATTTCAGGTTTCTTCCATGGTTATGCTAGGCTAAGCTTAGGTTTAGCTTAGTGGGGGATGGATCAAGCTAGGATAGATGATTGATTGTATGGATTGAGTTTCTCTTAGCCATTTGTGTAAGATGATGATCCTAGAACTTGTGATTGTTGTTCTTGGGACTTGACTTGGTCCTTTGATATTTTGTTTATGTCTTTCAATACATGAGAATGGTTGATTGATGTTGATCTAAGGTTTTGGGATTGTAATTGGATGATTTGAGAGATTGGATTGTACAATTGCAACCATTTTGAGCTTGTTTTCCTTGTTGTCATTTTATCAAACACTTGGTGTGCATTGAGTTTACTTTCATTTGAAGGTTGAGAGACCCTTTTGATTGCTTGACTAGTGCTTTATGATTGACATGAGAGTGTCTTGCATCATTTACCTTGTGCTAGATGAATGTTAGCATAGAATTCAAGTTTTTGGCATTTCATTGAGCAAGTTAAGGCACTCCATTACCTTTGTTCACATAGCGAGAGCATGGTGCATTTGGTCTAGGAGTAGAGAGTTAATTGTACGAGAGTTCGTTGATTCTACTTGAGTGAATTGCATGGTCATTAGTTTACACATCGTTGCTTGAGATTCAATCCAGCTTTCATGAACCTTGAGCTTGATGAAACCCCTTGCTAAGCTAAACTCCCTTCTTTCTTGTTTGATCCTCAATTTCACTTGTTAGTTTTTCCTTGTTTGCTTATGCTTTTGATTTGTTCTCTTTCAAAACCAAAACTCAATTTTAAATGTTTAGACCGTTCATGAACTTTGTGAGTATTAGCCTATGAGAGGACCTCGTGGAATACGACCTTGGTAAAATTATTATCAAGTTTTTGGCGCCGTTGCCGGGGACCTCTCATTCCTAACAAAGCAATTATTAGTGAACCGATCTTTACACTTCCTTCCATTTTCCTTTTAGCTTCCTTGTTACTCTTTGTTTACTTTGTTATCCCGCATCGTTATATTACTCGGGTGTGTTTGTTGTGCTTGTTTGCAGGAGATTTGGGTTAGTGCATGAGGCGTTCAACTCGTCTTCAAGCACGACTCCAAGGACTAGAACAAGTGCTCGAGCCACGAACTACTTCCCCACCTTCTATAGTTGAAGAAAAAGAAACTGACCACATCTCACACCACACTATGTCTCATCACGAGGATGAGGATAACCAATCGAAACATTCACATCACACTAATGAAGATGATCAATCGCAAAGAGGTGCGAGGCGCACACTAGCCGATTATGCTCGCCCAACCCTCGAAGGGGCAGCCTCGAGTATCGTGCGAAGACCAGTAAATGCAAGAAACATCGAGTTGAAGCCTAATATGATTCAGATGTTACAGAACGGAGTGGTGTTCAACGGTATGGATGGAGAGTGCCCATCTAGACACTTGAAGAACTTCCTAGAGATATGCGATATGGGGAAGAACGATCAAGTTCACCCGGATTGTGTGCGACTCCGACTCTTCCCCTTCTCACTCAAAGGTCGAGCCAAGTCTTGGTTGGAGAACCAACCTAGTAGAACATTCACTACATGGGAGGGACTAGCCGAAGCCTTCCTCGAGGAGTTCTTTCCCCCTTATATGACGGATGCAATCCGGGATCGAATCAACCACTTCACACAACACAAGAGAGAGCTCTTCCATGAGACTTGGAATAGGTTCCAAACTCTTCTTCGGTCTTGTCCTCATCACAACTTCGCCGAATGGAGTTTGGCGGATATCTTTGCTAGGTCCCTTGATTTCGAGAATACAAGGATGATCAACCAAGCCACCGGTGGTGATCTAAGGATGCTCACTCCCGAAGATGCTCTAGAACTCTTTGCGGAGATGGCCAACAAGACAAGAAGTTGGTCTCGAAAACAACCTCCAAGGTTAAGTATGGAAGTGACACTCACTATGACTCTAGAGCTATAAGTGTTGATGCACCAAAGGATTCTTCTAGCTATGGTAAGTAACCTGAGTATGCCTAAGCATCCCTCTAAGGTTCCATCATCTCATGTGGGTAATCCCCCAGTTGCTTCAATATATTGTTGTGAATGTTGTGGGGGTCAGGGTCACGACTTCAGTGCTTGCCCTTCCTCCACTCCTGAGCTTGGCCAAGGCGACCACAATGAGGAGGTAAGCTTCGCACAAGGTCAAGGATTCCATGGTAATTTCAGCCCCCAAGGTAACTATCAAGGTAACTATCAAGGATCCAGGTACTTTTACTATCCCTTGTGCTATAGGTAATACCTCTTTGGCTAATGGTCTTGCGGATCTAGGTGCTAGTATCAATGTCATGCCTTATTGCATATTTGAGAAACTAGGGTTATCTAATCTTCGTCCTACTCGTATGTACATTCAACTTGCGGACAAGTCGACCAAGAGTCCTAGGGGGATTGTTGACGATGTGCTAGTTAAAGTTGGTCCTTTTGTTTTCCTAGTTGACTTTGCGGTCATTGATACAACGAATGTGGATGTCTCATTGATATTTGGTAGACCATTTCTTGCTACTTCTCGTGCTTTAATTGATGTGCATAATGGGAAATTGACATTGAGAGTAGGACAAGAGAGTGTCACATTTTGCATAGCCGATGGCATAAAATTTGCTCACGCACAAGATGATTTAGAGTACTCGTGTGATACTATTGCTTCGGCTAGTGTGTGTAGTATTTCTAACTTCGTGTGTCGAGATTCTTTGGATGTTTGCCTTAGAATGAATGTGCAGGAACATTTAGACACCCCAGAGTTAAAAACTCAGGTGCCTTACCTTGATGAAGGGAGAGACAAGTTGGAGAGTGAAACAGTTTTTGTTGCTCTTCCGAAGGTGGAAAGGGTGAAGACCTCTTATGAAGAACCACCTACTCTTGAGCTCAAGCCTCTTCCCACACATTTGGAGTATGCTTTTCTCATACCAAATTCTAAGCTACCGGTCATCATCAATTCTAAGCTTCTACCCGAGCAAAAGGACCGTTTAGTGGAGCTCCTCAAGAAGTATATGAGAGCTATTGCGTGGAGCATCTCGAAATATTCGAGGTATAAGTCCCACATTTTGCTCACATCGGATCCTCATGGAGGAAGATTTCAAGCCGGTTGTGCAACCTCAAAGAAGATTGAATCCTAACATGAAAGAGGTTGTGAAGAAAGAGGTTATTAAGCTTATGGATGCGGGGATTATCTTTCCTATCTCGAATAGTCCTTGGGTTAGCCCCGTGCAAGTTGTTCCCAAGAAAGGAGGGATCACGGTGGTAGCTAATGACAAGAATGAGCTCATCCCGACAAGGACGATCACCGGGTGGCGTGTTTGCATAGATTATCGTCGACACAATGAGGCCACAAGGAAGGATCACTTTCCTCTACCTTTCATGGATCAAATGCTCGAGCGTCTCTCCGGTCACGAGTACTATTGCTTCTTGGATGGCATGTCCGGATACTTCCAAATACCGATTGCTCCGGAGGACATTGAGAAGACCACATTCACATGCCCTTTTGGTATGTTTGCTTATCGCCGAATTCCGTTTGGATTGTGCAATGCTCCCGCTACTTTCCAACGATGTATGCTTGCCACCTTTGATGATTTTGTGGAAGATATCATGGAAGTGTTCATGGATGATTTATCGGTCTTTGGGGACTCATTCGATCTTTGTTTGAGGAACCTTGAGAAGGCGTTGCATCATTGTGAAGAGACCAATCTCGCGCTAAGTTGGGAGAAGTGCCATTTTATGGTCAATGAGGGAATTGTTCTTGGTCACAAGATCTCTCGAAGAGGCATTGAGGTTGATAAGGCAAAGCTAGAGACCATCTCTCAACTTCCTCCACCTTCTTTCGTGAAGGCCGTGAGAAGTTTCTTGGGGCATGCCGAGTTCTATAGGCACTTTATTAAAGACTTCTCCAAGATCACTACTCCTATGACTCGGCTTCTCGAGAAGGATGTAGACTTCCGCTTTGATGATGAATGCATGCGAGCTTTTGAACTCCTAAAGGATAAACTCACAAATGCTCCTATACTCATTGCTCCGGATTGGTCAAAGTCATTTGAGTTGATGTGCAATGCTAGTGATTACGCTGTTGGAGCGGTTCTAGGCCAACGAATTGACAAGAGATTCCATCCAATATACTATGCAAGTAAGACTCTAAATGAAGCTCAAAGGAACTATACAACTACGGAGAAGGAGCTCTTGGCCATAGTGTTTGCTTTTGATAAGTTTAGGTCCTACTTGGTGCTTTCTCACACTATTGTCTTCACGGACCACCACGCTTTGAGGTACCTTCTATCTAAGACCGATGCTAAACCAAGATTGATTCGATGGGTTCTTTTGTTGCAAGAGTTTGGCATTGAAATTCGAGATAAGAAGGGATCCGAGAATGTAGCCGCCGATCACTTGTCTCGTTTGAAAGAAGCTGAAATGGTACACAACGGTAATGAAGAAATCAATGACAACTTCCCCGATGAGCTATTATTTGCATTAGCAACTTTGGAGTTCAAGGAACCTTGGTTCGCAGATTTAGCTAACTATCTTGCTAGTGGATACTTGAAGGAGGGCCTCTCCACTCAAGACAAAAGGAAGTTCTTTGCGGATTTGAAGCATTACTATTGGGATGATCCTTTTGTGTTTCGAATTGGCTCCGATGGGATGATTAGAAGATGTGTTACACATGGCGAAGCGAAGGACATCATACTTCATTGCCACTCCGGTCCTACGGGTGGACATCATGGGGCAAATCGCACGGCTCGCAAGGTACTTGAGTCCGGATTCTTTTGGCCCTCGATCTTTCGAGATTGTCAAGACTTTGTCAAGTCTTGTGATGCATGTCAACGTTCAGGTAACATCTCTTCCCGTGATGAAATGCCTCAAAAAGTTTCGTTAGTGGTAGAAATATTTGATATTTGGGGTATTGATTTCATGGGACCGTTTCCTCCTTCGCATGGTAACAAGTACATTCTAGTTGCGGTTGATTATGTGTCTAAATGGGCGGAGGCACAAGCTTTGCCTACCAATGATGCCCGGGTTGTAGGGAAGTTTCTTGTTAAGTTGTTCACCCGATTTGGTGCTCCTCATGCTATTATTAGTGATCGAGGTACTCACTTTCAAGGACAATTCGATAGGGTGTGCCGACGGTTCGGTGTCACTCATCGGATGTCTACCTCGTATCACCCTCAAACTAGTGGCCAAGCCGAGGTAACCAATAGGGAACTTAAGAGAATTTTGGAGAAAACGGTCGACCAATCACGAAAAGATTGGTCGACGAACCTTGATGATGCTCTATGGGCCTACCGCACGGCTTACAAGACCCCTATAGGAACTACTCCCTATAGGATGGTCTATGGTAAAACTTGCCATTTGCCGGTAGAGCTTGAGCACCGATCTCTTTGGGCGTTGAAATTTCTAAACCTTGATTTGAGTCTCGCAGGAGAAGAGCGTAAGTTTCAGGTACATGAGCTCGAAGAGTATCGCCATCATGCTTATGAGAGTGCCAAGCTATACAAGGAGAGGACGAAGCTCATTCATGACTCCCGATTGAAGTCGGGCAAGGATTTCAGAGTTGGTGACCAAGTCCTCCTATACAACTCTCGGCTCAGACTCTTTCCTAGGAAGTTAAGATCTCGTTGGTCCGGACCATTCACGGTAACTCAAGTATTTCCTTATGGCACCGTCGAGGTAATCTCTCCATCCCAAACCGAGCCTTTTAAGGTGAATGGCCATCGACTTAAACATTATGTGGTTAATGATACTATTGGTGCGGTTGAGGTTTTATCCTTGGTTATGCCTTGAGTGCTCTTGGTTTCGTCTAGCTAGAGACGTTAAAGAAGTGCTTCATGGGAGGCAACCCATGTTATCCTTACCTTTTCGTTTTTTATGTTTTTGTGTTGTTTTAGTTCGTTGAATAAGATGTTGGCAAGCACTTAGGCGGATCACTCTTCACAATGAGCGCTATGGGACTCTTCCATTACTTTGGCTTCCTATGCTCCTCTCTACCAACGCGGTAACTTCGTTCCACCCTACCCTTTCTCTCTAGATCATTGAGGTCAATGCTCATGTTAGTCGTAGGGGAGTTTGAGGTTTGGTGTGATTATTTGTTGGTAGAAGTCTAATGTTTTGCTTGGTTGAGTTGCATGAGCTTAATTGAATGTCGATTCCCTCTACTGTAGAATCATTCGGTTCTTGACTTTTGGTGTTTGATTGGCTTCAAGCTTTCACAATGACGTTTAGACTGTCCTACTTAGAACCTATAACCAGCATGTTAGCACTAATATCAAATGAGTCTAGGCCAGAACAGAGATGTTATCACTCTTGTATGTTGGTTGATTGGTTTGATACGTGTTTTTGTACCACTCGATAACACCGGTCTAAGATGGTGAAGGCAATCAGAATTTTCACCCCTTTTTCCATGTTTTATTCGCCTTTTTGATCCCTCGTGATTGTGGCTTGAGATTAGACGGAATCCAATTCGAAATCTTGTATTGAAGTTGTAAGGGTTAAGGATCAAGTGGCTAATTTGGAAAGAAAATGTTCGAAAGAAAAGAAAAGAAAAGCTAGGCAAGCTCGGCACCTAAGTGAAGTGTCGGGTTGAGCACTAGCAATAGCAAAAGCTGTGAGCTAGGCAGGTTCAACACCTAAGTGAAGTGTTGGATCGAGCACTAGTATGCAGTAAGAAAAAAAAGAGAAGAAAGAAAAAATGAAAATGGAAAGAAAAGTAAAAAAAAAATTTCTCAATTGTAGCCCTTGATCCTACGCCCGAGTTTGTGAAGAGTGGATCTAGAAGCGGATGAAGTCGAGTCGATAGCCACATCATGATCACTCATCACTCTCAAAAATTTCTCTTACCCCGCCTTATCTGTTCCATTTCCTGAGTTCAAGTCCTTTTGATTAGAGTCGGTGTTGTCGTGGTCGGTTTTTCTGTATCCCAATTAACCACTACTTGAAGTGTGCATATATTAGTGAGGTCTAGACTTGTTTGGTTGACGTTCGTGCATCTGTAGGTTAAGTTTGTTCGTGGAACAGTTTAGGCCAAATTGTTATCGTTTGAATCTCAATGTGACCGATCTTGTCATTTGTGGACTTGGATGTTTTCTAATTCATTTGCTTGAGGACAAGCAAAGCTTAGTCGTAGGGAAATTTGATGTGATCATATTTAGTGCATTATAAGTCCTCGATTAGCCTAGGGATCCCCCATGTTTGATCTCATTTTGCTATGATTTATAGGCCTTTATGGATGTTTTATGCAAAGTGCCCTTTTGTTGCCCGGTTGCCACTTTGAGGCCAATTATATGTCTATTGGAGTTGTTTTCTTTGCATTTTCAGGTCTTGACATTGAAGTACTGGTGATAAGGAGCACGTAGGATCAAACGGGAGGTCAATCGGAGCTAGGACGGAGGAGATATGATCGTTGAAAAATCGAGAAAAATGCACCCTTCAACTGAAGAAGTTTTCGGCGAGAACTCTAAGTTCTCGACCGAAAACCGAATTACAGGAGACGGCCGTACGATTTATGAAGAAATTTTTGGCGAAAACTTTTCAAAGTTTTCGCCAAAAATCTGTGAAGAAAAGTCATGCCGCTGGGTGTTTTTCAAAGGCATTTTCGGCGAAAACTCTGGGAAGTTTTCGCCGAAAATTCAAGGCTATTCCAGCGTGCTATTTAAAGAAGTAGCGAACGAAAATTAAGGGGAGGTATTTTCATTCTAATTTTGACACAGCCGTCGCCACACTCTCTCTCTCAATTAACACTCGCCGATCATCACTTTCCTCTCATCCAAACATCATCCTCCCTCAATTGTTGATCAACTTGAAGATCAAGGATCTAAGTGAAGTCCTCCATAGCTTGGATTGGAGCTTGAAGAGCCAAGTAGGAAGATCCTCCATGGAAGCAAGGATGGTCTCCTCTCCTCAATTTCAGGTTTCTTCCATGGTTATGCTAGGCTAAGCTTAGGTTTAGCTTAGTGGGGGATGGATCAAGCTAGGATAGATGATTGATTGTATGGATTGAGTTTCTCTTAGCCATTTGTGTAAGATGATGATCCTAGACCTTGTGCTTGTTGTTCTTGGGACTTGACTTGGTCCTTTGATATTTTGTTTATGTCTTTCAATACATGAGAATGGTTGATTGATGTTGATCTAAGGTCTTGGGATTGTAATTGGATGATTTGAGAGATTAGATTGTACAATTGCAACCATTTTGAGCTTGTTTTCCTTGTTGTCATTTTATCAAACACTTGGTGTGCATTGAGTTTACTTTCATTTGAAGGTTGAGAGACCCTATTGATTGCTTGACTAGTGCTTTATGATTGACATGAGTGTGTCTTGCATCATTTACCTTGTGCTAGATGAATGTTAGCATAGAATTCAAGTTTTTGGCATTTCATTGAGCAAGTTTAAGGCACTCCATTACCTTTGTTCACATAGCGAGAGCATGGTGCATTTGGTCTAGGAGTAGAGAGTTAATTGTGCGAGAGTTCGTTGATTCTACACATCATTGCTTGGGATTCAATCCAGCTTTCATGAACCTTGAGCTTGAACAAACCCTTGCTAAGCTAAACTCCCTTCTCTCTTGTTTGATCCTCAATTTCACTTGTTAGTTTTTCCTTGTTTGCTTATGTATTTGATTTGTTCTCTTTCAAAACCAAAACTCAATTTTAAATGTTTAGACCGTTCATGAACTTTGTGAGTATTAGCCTATGAGAGGACCTCATGGAATACGACCTTGGTAAAATTATTATCACTTGGTTTCCAAGTCCTTTTTGGAGTAGGAAAACTGGGGCATGAGTTGTCCACGTCGAATTAGGAATATTTTACCTAGATTAGGGGTTTAAAATTATTTTAGTAGTTTTTCCTTATTAGGATCAGATTTCTTCCTTTTAGATAGTTTTTCGAAATTGTTTAATGTTTTAGAGTTAGAATAGTACTAGGATTCAGAGAAGCCTTTGGCCAACCCCCTTCCTATAAATATGAACCTATGTACTACGGATTTAGGCAGACTTTGAATGAACAAATTGAAATCAGAACTTTTGTTCTTTTTCCTTCTAGCTTTTGCTCGTTGTTCCAAAGCTCTAATGTTGGTTTATCGTGACTCAAGTTTTTCCCCAATGACTGCCTGGTATCGTTCGGCTTTGATACTTAGCGTTCCTAACTCTTTATAACTAGTGGGTCCAAGTCTGAATCCATCCCGGTTTCAGAGATTGTACTCGATCGCCTTGTTGCTGAACTTGTTGGTATAGGGTCGCCGTCCACGGTTGCGGATAGGTTCATATCAAATCCCCCATCCGTAGGATACGCCCCTAAAAATAATAGAAGGGAAAAGAAAATCCACCCAAACAAGCGTCAAAGCAAAAAATAAGGAAAACGACAGAGGTTACTTACTTGAACTGTCTGACATGATTGCAATAGAAAGAGGAAATAAATCGACGTATGCTCTAAAAATCCAAATGAGAAGAAATGGGCATAAGCTCCAATAAAAGAGAGAGAAAGAGAAAGTGAAAGAGGAAGATGGTGAAAAAGGTGATATTTAAAGGACTGATATGACAAGTGAATCATCGCCTTCAACTGCTTTACAACCACACGTCAGTTAATGCCAGAGGAAATCACACAAAAGATACGCCAACTTTCCCTCGAAGGGCATGTTGCTTTCATGCAATAGAAAAGGACCGGCAAAAAGGAACCCCTCCCTTTTTTCAAAATAAGTGTGTCAGCCACACAGCAGGAAAAACCCCGCCAAAAGGAAGTCTCGGCCCCTGGGTGCCATATGGCATCCTACGTAATAAGTACTGCCATAAAGAGCACCTCCTCACTAAGAGCCATGAAGCCCGAAATCAGAAGAGACTCATAAACAACGTTTGACAGAAGCTAAAGCAAAATGACGATATAATGCTCAAAGAGGTGTAGCCAGCAGGCGAACAGGACTCTAGAGCGCTCACTTAGAGATATATGCCCAAAGACGAATGTCAGTACCCTTAGAGGATCATTTAGAATACATCCTTGCCTCTGACTTCTAAATCACGTTAGGGAAAAATTGATGGTCCCAAGCCTAACAACTAGGCCCTTCACGACGAACACACCAGATTACAACCTCAACACTACGAAACCCTAGAGCCACAAGGCGCCTAGGGTTTCCAAAAAGACTACCTAGGTCGCATGACATCCATGGCCAACTAGCGACCCCACAAAAACCCTAGCCGCCATAAGCCTAGGGTTTCCTTGTAAACCACGAGAGTCGTCCAAGCAGCCAGCGAAACGTAGCAACGTTGGACTTGGACCTCGAGACACTATGTATAGAGGCCTTACCTCAGCATCAAAGGCGCAACACACATACTCCGAGGATACCCCTTAAGATGTAGACAACTCTTAGTACACTTAAGGCTCTCCTACTCCCAAAACCCCAAGGGGTACTCCGATACTTATATGTCTCCCTCTCTCATACCACCTTACCCCACACTTGCACACATAAACTTTTCATCCTCTTACTAGTGTCTCATGTGCACCTTGCGAGGTACACTTTGGACTTCAATGGGTGAACTAGGAACCAGGCGAATAACTCCTCATCCTTCAAGTCTCCAGGTTGAACCTCATTGTACGCCTAAATTCATGTGGGCGGAACAACTTATGATGCTAGTAATTACTAATTAATAGAGTTTGGACGATTGTTATATGTGATTCATTTGAATTGTAGACAAATGTCAAAATAGTCAGTAACTTGACTGATTTTCAATTTCTAATTTTATAAATTCAAAGTTTACAAAATAGCCAATTACACAAAATTTTAATCCTGAATTTTATTTTCTTAAATTATAAAAGTAGCCCAATGTTGAAATTCTGTGGAAATTGTTAACAAACATATCCTCAGGGTAGCCAAATATTTAGCCTAATTTGATTATTGAAATATGGACTGAGTGAATCATAAAAAATATATATATATACATATATATATATATATATATATATATATGCTTTAGTTGTTAGTTTAAATTTTGTTGCCAAAATCAACTCGGTTATCCTTTAAAAAAAAAAAAAAGGCACGATGATAATTATTTTACATCATTACCATTAAACTATGTACCACGAATCATGAACGAGTCTATGTGTTGTCTCCGAGGAAATTAAATGAAGACTGTTCACAAATTAACTCATATACGGTACCTAATATTTTAATCTGCTGGAAAATATTAATTAGCATATACGTAGCTACCTTTGACTTGCTAAAAAGATGGAAACGCCGGAGATTTTTAGTATTCATCTTCTTTCGTATGAGAGGAGAGGGTCAAAGGGGGGCTTATATTTTTATAATAATATATTCGTATCTATCTGCGTCCTACGACTCCAAGCAGCAGCCGGCAGCAGCGGTGGCTTGCTATTATTGGCTTTACCAGTCAGAAGACCACCCATTGACCATCCTCCCATTCCCATTCATATTTATAATATTCCCATTTCCCATTTTAATTTTTCATTTTTAATTGTTTTCTTCTGTCGAGTCGATGGTGCCTGGCTGCATCCTAACCCATTTATCATTTCATTCTTTGCCATTATTGGGAATCTATCATTCCATGAGATCAAACCATAAAATTAACTCATACGATTAAAATTAAGAAAACGATGATCTGGGTAAGATTGCCGATTTAGGGATGATAGAGTTTTTTTTTTGACAAATCAGTTTCATTAAAACTGAAAAAGATTACAAAGTTGGGCAAAGCCCAATGGAAGAACAATGAACATTAAGATTAATACAACCTTAGCCTACAAACTAAACTTAAAGTCTAGCCCAAAGATAAGCCCATAAAACCCTAATGCTCCTTCCACCAAAAGAGACCACCAGCCACCATCTTCAACACCCAGCTGCCGCCACCCACCAAAGAAAGCACCAAACACGATGACTGCTGCTGGCTGCGGCATCCCACCGGAGAAGGCATCTCTACGAGACTGATAAGCAACCGACGAGTAGAGGAGAGAGTTGACCAAAAATCGTCCTTCAGAAGAAGTGTTCCTGCAACTAACTCAAACAACTTGCACCCGGATTCACTAAAGGAAATCACAACATCTCCGAATCACCAACGCAATGGGTAAAGCAAGGAGGTAGATGACAAAGAAGAAGAGAAGAAGCAAACTGCAAGCAGCTCCCTTTGAAATCCGAAGAACCACACCAGAAAACTGAGAATCAATCTCAGATCTGAGACAAAAAGCATCCAAAAGGATGAAAGCATGCCCATAAAGGGGGAAGCAGAAGAGACAAAGCTCTTGAAAAAGCAGGACAAAGCCTGAACGAGAACCTAAGACAAGAAAAGGAGCTGAGAAACAAGCAGCAAAATTAAAGAGAAATCAACCGCTGCCGCCGGTCACCCCTAAGGGGCCGGCGGCAGCCTTGAATGGAGAAAGGAAAGAGTGGCTAGAGAGAAGTTAGAGTGTTTTGATTTTTGAGGGTGTCGTTTTGTTTAAAGCTTACAACAGGGATGATAGAGTTACTCATACGATTTGGTTAACCAAGATAATTAGTTTCTTTTGGTCCACATCATAAAACTAACTCCCTCAAATACTTTCACATATAAGACTAGGAAATGAGTACGGGATTACTCTACTCAAAGTAATCATTAAATTTCTTAATATTAAATATATTTCATCTGTTATGGCACCCGTTTCACAATGAAATACTAAGCAATGCAACAGGAGATGGACATCGCATGCTAATGGAAATAGAAACGATGAAGGAGAGAACCCCTCTAAACACACATAACTCCAGACACAAGAGTGGAGGTTGGAGAAAGAAGAAATTTGGGCGAGAATCTTGATATCTTCTCCATGTACCAATACTGACACCGTGTCGCAAGTTGAGCCTGCCAAGTGACTGGGGAAAGTAGTTGTCTCGGGTCAACGAACTAGGCATCAAAGCCTATCGCGATTTGGAGCAAAGGTTTGCTAGCCTCGAGCACCAAAATTTAGTGCTTAGAAAGCTTCTCAGGATGATCATCGCTCAGGGACCCCATACCACTCTCAGGGCACCAAAGCACAAAACGGCAACACCCACCCAAAACGCGAAAATGCTGCAATAGTTCTAACCAAGTATTGGGGCAATTAGCCATTCGATAGCCGCCCGCAAGAGCAATATTTGTTGAACAGTTATTTGTCGGCCTCGTATCGCCCAATTTGGATAAGTACACCAAAATGAGCGATCTGAATGATTACCTTCATACATTTCAAATCACCACACAAATGTAGAGTGTGACTGATGCAACGTACTATCGTGTGTTCCCGATGACTCTTGGAACTCTGACACGAGAGTGGTACATGAATCTCCTAGAGAAAATCATTGATTCATGGGATGGATTCGCTCAAATTGGGAAAAGGAATAGAAGGGTCCAGTACATGTGTTGGTAAACCTAAGACAAAAAAAAAAGACTTGCTCAAAGATTGTTTCGATATATGGACGAATCTCGTGCTTTCTCGATGACTATTGGAGCTCCGACATGAGAGTGGTACATGAATCTACTAGAGAAAATCATTGATTCATGGGATGGATTCACTCAAATTGGGAAAAGCAATAGAAGGGTCCAGTACAGGTGTTGGTAAACCTAAGACAAAAAAAAGAAGACTTGCTCAAAGATTGTTTCGATCGATGGACGAATATCGTGCGTTCCCGATGACTCTTGGAGCTCCGACACGAGAGTGGTACATGAATCTCCTAGAGAAAATCATTGATTCATGGGATGGATTCGCTCAAATTGGGAAAAGGAATAGAAGGGTCCCAGTACAGGTGTTGGTAAACCTAAGAGAAAAAAAAAGACTTGCTCAAAGATTGTTTCGATCAATGGACGAATATCACCCCTATAATAAGAAATGTGACTATTGAGCTAGTAGGGGCAAACATGATCCAAACCACTTATAATAGGCAGCTGAAAGAATCACATACAACGCACCCTCCAACAACGCTGCCACCCTTGGCTATGGACGTCCCACCATAATTTCTCATAGCCACAAGGCCTCTCCTCATGGGCACACTGCCACATGCCACACTACCACTTATACATCCCACACCACACCCCGGCCACCCCTTGTTGGGCCACCGCAACTGATCTGCTGCCTTCTCTATCACGTCACTGTGCCCCACACCTGATTTTTTCCTCATCCCTACAATTTCAGACATCATGGATTCGAGTCCATGGGCCTCCAATATGGGTGTCAGGCCTTGGTCGACCTCTAGCATACTCCCATGAGGCCCCACTACCACCTAATCTGCCCAATCCACCAAAGTCCATCTCAGACTAGGGTTTGTCGCAACGCCGCCACCCCCGAAACCATAATTAGGGTTTCCCTTTCCGTCGCCCCTATCCTTGAGTTTCAGTCCTCTTGTGACTCAACCATATGTCTTTGTTTATTCTTATTCAGTCCTATTTGATAAAGGACATGAAATATTTTAGTTTTTCGACTTTCGATTAGGACTTTAGGGCCTTGGCCGCAACCCTCACCTATATAACGGAGGGTCATTCACTTGTAATATACATCATTGGCTCCTTCATAAATATTTCTTTTAGCATTGGTTACTTCTTTTGATTTCTTCTTGTTTTAGCGTGTTGCTGCTAGGCTAGAGAGATCGAGTTTACCGAGTTTAGGTCCTCACCCCTATATTTGTTGCACCATTCACCTTGATACTTAGGGTTCACAACTCTTTAGTTATAGGGTCTAAGTACTAATCCTAATCTATCCGATTCTGAATTTGTTTTCGATTCTCTTGATCATTGAATAGAAGGTGTCGGGTCTTAGCTCTCCTATAGCCCTAGTTCACATCACCAACCATTCAATGACAATTTAGGTAGGTTGCACACATGGATTTTGGATAGGGAAGTTGGCAACTGAGAAGAAACGAGGACTTGGATCGTAAGGGACCAGTTGTTCAAAGTTGAGGGGGTTCAGTTTAGGCTTTCGGTGGATGGGACTTTAGTTAATACTTGGGGGATGAGCTTTTAGTTTAGGCTTGGCAATCAGCTTTCAGGTGTGGGTTTAAATGATATTCCATTATGAGATAGGCAATCAGATTAGATGGGTAATCAAGAATTACTCATTTGGATAACGAGGTATACGACGAGTACCTAAATTATAAAAAAAATATTGCAATACCTGACCGGATAAATATCGAGTACCTACTATTCGGTCGGGTACGTACAAGTATCTCAATACTCATCATGTCTATTTTCACGTATGAGATTTAGGCCAAGCTTTTAATAGTCCTAGAATTAATTGGGCTAGGTTGGTGTTGGTGATAAATAAATAATAATCCATTAAACCTTACCTATTGTCATTTCTACCTTTCCTTCTTTCTTTCCAGTAGTAGATTACGGATAACAACAGTCTGTTAAACACAGTAATATCTCAAACGAAAGATGCACGACACAAAATGATTTAACATGGTTCACTAACGATGTGTTAGCTAATCCACAAGAGAAAGAGAGAATATTATTATTAGAACAAGAAGAGCTTGATTAGCACTGCTGGCTAGAATACAATATATATAGTTTTGATATGCTAGGGCTTAGCAGCATTGAACTAGCCCAATAAGCCCTAAATTTCACGGGCCCATATATATTAACATCCCCCTCAAATTGATGTCGGCTACGAAGCATCAATTTGCTAGACAAGTATCAACGTCGACTAGTTGAAACTGCTTTGGTCAAGAGATCTGCAGTCTGGTCTTCTGACGTGACATAATGAAGTTTGATTGTAGCTGCTATCTGAACGGAAGTAGTGTTATCCCCATATAAGTTGAGTGGTCGAGAAACAGAGACCCCAGGATCACCAATTAAATGAACCAACCACACAACCTCAGAGCAAACGTCAGACATAGAACGGTACTCCGCTTCAGTAGACGATTTAGAGACTTTATCCTGTTTCTTACACCGCCAAGATATAATGGAATCGAAAAAAATGCACACACCAACCGATGTTGAACGTCGAGTATCTACACAACCGGCATAATCAGCATCCGCATAGGCCGAAACTTGGCTGTCACCCGTACTTGGAAAGAAGAAGCCAACGTCACGTGTCCCTTGCAAGTGGCGAAGAATCCGAACCACAGGCAGATAATGAGGTTGACGAGGATTGGCCATGAATTGGCTGACAATTTGGACCACGTATGCCAGGTCAGGACGTGTAGAAACTAAATAAATGAGACTCTCAACTAATCGACATATAAGAGAGATCCCCTAGCTCCTTAATCTTAAACTACGAGCTTAAGATGTGACGAATCGAGGATATCCCATCAGACTCATTACTGGAAAGAATCATATCGTCTACGTATAACAAGAGAATAGTGATACCAGTGGTCGTGGTACGAGTAAACAATGATGGGTCATTTTGACTCTGAAGAAACCCAGACTGAAGAATAAGCGACTGAAACGTCTCAAACCAAGCTCGCGGTGCTTGTTAAGACCATATAAGGAGCGACGCAGAAGGAAAACAGTGTCGGGTGTAGGCTTGTTGAATCCTGGTGGGCATTTCATGTAAACAGTTTCCTTGAGGTGGCCATGAAGGAAAGCATTCTTAACATCCAATTGATAGAGAGGCCAAGATTTACGGGCAGCAACTGCATCTTAGCTACTAGAGCGAACGTCGTCATAATCAATTCAATGTTCCTGGAAAAACTCTTGAGCAACCAAGCGAGATATGTACCTTTCTAAAGTACCATCAGGGTGAAATTTAGTGGTGAATACACTGAGAGCCAATAAAGGGAGCAGAGGTAGGACGACTCACCAAGGTCCATGTGTCGTTATCAGCCAACGCACGTAGCTCCTCTTGCATGGCATGAACCCATGCAGGATCATGTGAACCTTGCTTGTAGGAAGATGGTATAGGAACCTCCTCCGTCGAATAAGAAATATAATTTGTGAATCAGGGTGGAGGTAATCCTTGGGTGGTACGAGATGAACGTCGGACATCGGGTACAGGTAAGGGTGATGGTGGTTGTAGAGTAGAAGTGGAGGTAGGTTGGGAAGGTGATATTGAGAGGGAGTTGTCATGGGAATTATGAGAGTTGGATAATTGCTTGTGAAAAGGTGGCGTGTAAGGTGAGTGTGGAGTGGAAGGTGGTAGAGTTGGTTGTTGTATGGGTGTTGGGTGAGGCGAGGATGAGGGTGTTGTATGGGTGGTAGTGAGAGACGTAGAGATAGGGAAGGGTTCGTCGAAATTGGGTTTATGGGGAAGGTTGGGTAAAGGAGCTGTAGACTTCGGTCGGAGATGGTAGTGGAAAGAGTTCTCAAGCAATACAACATGATAAGTAGTGTAAATGCGACGTTGAACCAGATCATAACAAAGGTAGATGATCTGTGTAACCAAGAAATACTCGAACTGTCTTAGCCATTAATTTTTTCCGATCTTTCTTGGGAAGTAGGACAAAGCATGTAAACCCAAAAACTCGTAGACGGTCGTACTCAGGTACACAACCATGGAGACACTGAAAAGGAGACATGTTATGGAGAACTAAAATTGGTTGCCGATTAATCAAGTAAACAACCATCCGTACCGTTTCTACCCAAAAGGTAGAGGAACCCGTGATTCCAACAAGAGGGCTCTAGCAAGATCAAATACATGATGATTTTTATGCTCTACTAACCCATTCTGCTCAGACACGCCTAGGAAAGACTGCTGAAAAAGGATCCCATTATCCCTGAAATACTTATGGAGAGCCGTGGAAGTGAATTCCCCACCGGGGTCAGAGCGAAACATTTTTACAGAACGATTAAATTGAGTTTGGATCATAGTGACAAATTCCTTAAGAATTTGAAAAAGTTCAAACTTCAGACGTAGGAAATAAACCCAAGTATACCGCGTCTGATGATCAATAAAGAGCACGAAGTAACGACAGCCAAGCCGAGAAGTAATCGGACTCGGACCCCACACATCGGTATGAATGAGAGTAAATGGTTCATGAATTTCCATTGTGCTGGAATGAAAAGGTAAGGCGACCGTCTTAGCCGCAATACAATGTAAACAATCTGACATAGAAAAATTCTTCATAGTTGTAGTATTCGACAAAGAGCCTTTCTGAAACATATCCAATAACCGAGATTTTTATTCGAATGACCCAAACGACTATGCCACAAATGCCATAACTGAGCCGAAGTAAGTTTAACTGAATAAGAAGAGGGGAACACATTTTTCAAATCCTGAGAAATACATAATTTTTCACCAAATCCTATACTAACACATGAAGCCCCACCATCCAAAGCTAGAGAGTCCATGTGATAGTTTCGACCATGTTTACTCCCCATTCCCAGATTCTGCTTGGGCTGGCGATCCTGTATCCGAAAATTAGAAGAACCAAAAAAGACATCGTAACCAGAAGCTGTTAATTGACCAACAGATACGAGATTGGGAACGAGGTTAGGAACGTGGAGTGTGTCGAGCAAAGTAATGTGAGGTGTTTTAACTGTCCCAATACCAGCAATAGCTAATCGATCACCATTAGCAACTTCGACCGAACGATGTGAGACAGGATTATATGTATTGAATTACGAGCAATCTCCAAACATGTGGTTGAAAGCAGCAGAATCAATAAACCACGAGCGAGAAGAGGAATTACCTGTCACGCCTAGAGTAGCAAAGGCTGAGTGTAAGGCTTGCAACAGGACTTTGGCCAATTCAACCTGAACAAGCTGACTTATGTTGATACCCAAAGTAGAAGCAGAGGATGGCGTAACATCTGATGATGGCGAATTCTCAGAAGCTTGAGTAGCATAGCTTGTTTGTGAACGATTCCCAATAGAATAAGAGCAATTACCCTTGGCACGACATTTAGATATTATATGGCCACTTTTCTTGCAGTAGTTACATGTATTTCACTTCCGAGACAAAGCAATCGGATGACCAATTTCTTGGCAGAAGTTGCAACGTACAATATTGGTAATAGAAGTTGTAATAGTGTTTGGATGAAATTGAGGCTTTGGTTTGCCAACAGCAAAAACATAATTGGGAGTAGCAGACTAGCCATCGAGACGAGCTTGAGTCACAAATCGAGTCTCGGCGCGAACGAGCTCTCCGAGAACAGTGTCAATGTCAGTTTTTTCTTTAGCGAGGAGACGTGAGCGAACCTGTTCGAACTTGGGACGTAGCCGCATCATGAATTGAAGGGTGCAACTCCGTCGTCGTTCCTTGATAATTTCAGAATTTGCTTCAGCAGACATAAGGGAACTCGGTATTAAATCGAGCTCGGTCTAGAGGTTCGTGGCCGCAAGATGGTAGGCATTGACTGATAGTTCTCCTTGTGCTAGATTAGCTAGAGCAAACTCGAGATCAAAAAACTGAGACGTGTTCACGTGCGAGTACGTCTTGAGAAGGCGACTCCATGCCGCGACAGCCGAAGAATGAGAGTTATCTCTGGTTCCACGGATCCAATAATATACGACAAGACCCTAGCGTCATTGACTTGCCAAGTATTGGAGGCTAATGAATTATCAACCGCATTTGTTGAATCACCGTCTGTATCACGAGTCGCCGAGGTCACTGAAGCATCGGATGAAGACACGGTCGGCAATTGAGTTGTGACATCGAGGTAGGCAATCAGCCTTTTGCCGTGAATAAACGTCGTGAACGAGAACTCCCACAGAGCGAAGTTCTTGCCATTGAAACGGACGCCAACGGAGTCGGAAGGAGAGGAACTTGCAAGCTCTGATACAATGTTAAACACAGTAATATCTCAAACGAAAGATGCACGACACAACACGATGTTCACTAACGATGTGTTAGCTAAGCAACGGGAGAAAGAGAGAATATTATTAGACAAAGAAGAGGAGAAGAAGAGCTTGATTAGCACTGTCGGCTAGAATACAATATATACAGTTTTGATATGCTAGGGTTTAGCAGCACCAAACTAGCCCAATAAGCCCTACATTGCACGGGCCCATATATATTAACACAGTCATGTATGTACGAGTTGTCCACGTAAGTACGAAACGTATATGAACCGAAAATTCTGAATAATTCACTGTTTATCTTGGCACATTGAGAAAGTTGTAGCGGACCATCATAATTCAGAAGTTTTGGCAACAAAGTTTTAGTTACTAGTTTCACCTACTCTTTCAAAGCAATACCCAAAACCGGCAAATCATTCCAGTTATGTCTTTAATGGGGTTATATTAATCTAATAATACCTCACTCACATGGACAACTCTCATGGAAGCTCAGCTAACGCCATTAAGCGAATAAAGACGCCCAGTTGAGTTGACCCACAAAATGTATATAACAAATAAAATCAACAGCTTCTTTATTCAGCTTTCCTATTAGCTTGAACAGTCAGTACTTGCCAATAATTCCACACCCGTTTTTGGTTTAGTTGTCCAACGACTCCATTTCCCAGTCTTAATCACAGAATTATCAACCATTATGGACTTTGAGCAGAGTTCCTTCCTTCTGGACCCAGTAACCCCCACACATCAAACAAAGACTTATCATCTGCTCACCTACCTCTTTCTTTCCAAACTTGCTACAACTCATCTTCCTTTCCACATTCTTCTGTCTTGTGTTCACCTGTAATTCGTCATCTCTGGCTTCCTACCCTTCCAAAATTGATAAGTTACCTGTCCCACATTTTCTTTTGATCCAAGTAAAGATCCATGTTTCTATTGTACCATAGATGAAGTATGGGGTCGTTTGGTATAGGGGATTGAGAATTAGGGGAAATATGAAAATAGGGGAAATATGAAAATAGGGGAATGGTGGAAAAGTGTTTGTTAAAAGTTGGAGGATGTTAAATTACATTGTTTGGTATGTATATTTGGTAAAGAAAATAGGAGGGGAAGACAGTGGGTCCCATTATTCTATTTGGAGGAAGTCAGAATTTCTAATAAAAGTAGAAATTGTCAGAATACACATTCTGGAGACAATAAGAAACTCTGGGTATCTGAAATACAAAACCCTAGCTCCATTAGACAGTAAACAAATAATGATATCTCAGAATACAGAGTTTCTAAGAAACACAGCTGAATTTCCCCTATACCAAACGACCCCTATGTATGTACCCGTTGATCCTGATATATACTGTAAAACATGAATGCCTTGAGAGATTACTTGTAGTACACCACTGGTATGTACTTTTCTGGTTCTTTTTAGAAACAAAACTGAAATGTCTTCAACAACCGGCAAAGAGAAGCTTATCAGATGCAGCCAGCCAGCAAGTCATATTGCTTTGCGGCGAAATTTCTCATCTGGGACCGACCACCTTTGTGTTGGAAACTGTCAACTTTGTTCGTTTATAATAAGAGATTCTAGAAGGCTGCACAAGTGTTCATATTTTAGTTGTCGTATGGCATGGGTGTTGCAAGTTGTAACCATGTTCAAAATTTCATGAATAAGATATGACTATGACTGCAGTGATTGTTTATGTGACCAGAAGCTGGGTCCTCATGTTAACATATAATAATAAATTGGACACCTGCAGTTTGGAATGGATTCATCATGAAAACTTGACCAGAAACTGAAATGGTATACGTTTATCAAGATTACGAATTCACTGTTCAAAGAAGTCTATTATTGCATCTGGAACTGGCATGATCCTAATGGAAGCTTCACGGTTTACTTGACAGCAATGAACAATTGCACCTCATCTTGCTGGCAGAATCTCCTTCAATTGGTAGATGACTGAGTTCATTATATTTCCAATAATCAGAATCAGATGCTCAAACTAGGCTCCCAACGCTTCCTAACTGGAAGTTTACCAAAGACTAGTTTCTCATGATCATTAATGGTCAGCCGTCAAGAAGTATGTGTATGCCTAACTATGTTACCCATCAAATTCAGCAACTCGTCACGCTTCTGCTCCGTCACAGGTAATTCCAGTGTCACCTGCCAAGTTGTAACGAACTGAGTTCAAACAAAACGAATATACAGAGAACAGATTATGAACTAGTCTTCAAACAAGTGAAAGTCATTTTTCACAAAAATCTAGCAACTTGGGAAGTTGAGATGTTAACATATCAGAACTGCCAACAGTGAGCTCAATCTTTAACAAGTTAAAGACTCATCTGGTGCAATGTACTACTGACTTATCTATTTTGGCAGTCTACATTCAAATGCTAAAAATGAGCAGCAGAAATCTGTGCTTTCTAATGGTCTACAAATGCTCACCTCTTTAAATATCTCGCTGTATGAAGCTTGCTCGAAGCCCTATAACAATGAAACAAAGCTTTGATCAAGTCTAATAGAAAGCACATTTCTGAAGTTTCAGCCAAATATGAGTTCAAGGATGAAAAGGAATAACCAATTTTTTGAAGAGACGAACAGATGCTCCATTTGCTTCTCCAATTTTAACTCGAAAGATATGGATCTCAAGGCTCTCGATTGCATATCCCATCATCATTAGAACAGATTCCTTGCCAAGTCCTTTACCGCGGCTATACTAACAACCACACATTGCCAAGTAAACCAACCAAAATAACCCGGCGGTTGAGGACAATGTCACTTGAAAGTAAGATGCATTCACTCATTTAGACAAGTAGAACACTCTGAATGTCCAGTATGGTCGTTAAGCAAAGCATAGGACAACATCAAATGAACAACAGAAGGAAGTACCTTTTTGGCTCAGCTATCATTATCTCCACTTCAGCCATTTGAGGGTCATCCATGTCGTTCATATATATATTCACATCACCGACCATGGCTGCACATAAGGGCACCACTCCTAATTAGATTCATGGAAGTACCTAGTAAAGAGCTTTCCATGTAATAAAGTTCAAAACTTTCCAGAAAAAAATCTCAGAGACTAGCTTAACAATCTCAACCAGAAAAGCACGAAACTGAAATCAAAGCTTGAAATATTTTCTGAATACCCGCATGATACCAAGTAAGCAGGAACTGAGAAAAACCAAGAACAAACAACTCAACAATTGAACTGACCTTCTACATGGGGATCTCCATGAACAAACCCTCCCTCAACAAAATCCTTGTCCAGAACAATAAAAGTCCGCTCTGCAGCAAACAATCAAAACCCACTTAGAATTGACCTTCAAATTAAATAAAATTAAAATTAAAATTACAAATCGAAAGGAATATAGAGAGAACTGAGAGGGTCTTGTGTCCATGAGAGCTGCATATCATATTCTTCTTCAAGGGAAAGCGGCTCGGAGCCAGTTGCTTGGAGCAGAGCCGGGTCCTGCATCCATTGATGGTATTTTGGAACATGGGACTCCATGTAAGGTACCAGTATAACCTTCTCCCCTTCCAAGCTCACTGCAGCCATAGTCAATATTTTCGATCAGACTACAAAGTTGAAATCCACCGGTGAAGTTAGCGGCTACGCGGTTGGAAGATTCTTTGTTATTAGAGCATCTTCAATGCTAGTGTATAATGGTTAAAAAGTGGATATATTTAGCAAAAGTGTCCTCCAATATATTGGTTAAAAATGCAAATTGTTTAAGGGTCCGTTTGGATAGGTGTATTTGTATTTGGTAATTAAAATTCATGTAATTGTAATGCATGCAATTAAAATTCATGCAATTGAATTTCATGTGTTTGGATATTAAATTATTTTGTGTGTATTTCTAAATCAATACACAATACACGATTTTGGTAGTCTGACTAAAAGTATGATGAAGGAATTTCCCGACAATGAATATTTGATGATCGATTTTTTATAGCAAAAAGGGTCTACTAGAAAAAATTTGACGACAAAATCCTAAACCCTAAATAGTGGAATGTCATGGCAGAACCCTAAACCTCAAATAGTGTAATCTAGTGGTATAACTGTAAAACCTAAACAATGGAATCTAGCGACAAAAATTCAGAAGCAGAACCCTAAACCTTAAAAAGTGGAATTTGGCGGCAAAAACCTAAACCCTAAACATTGGAATTTGGCGGCAAAACCCTAAACCCTAAGCGGTGCAATTTGACGACAAAAAATTGGCCAAAGAACCCTAAACCCTGAAGAGTGGATTTCGGCGAAAAAAATTTGGAGGCGGAATCCTAAACCCTAAAGAGTGAATTTTGGCGGAAAAAATTTGGAGGCAAAATCCTAAGCCCTAAAGATGAAATTTGATAAAAACAATTTGGCGGCATAACCCTAAAGAAAGAGTGGCATTTGACAGAAAAAATTAGCGGTGAAGAACTTAAACCCTAAACTGTAAAATCTTGCAGTGGATTCCTAAACCCTAAAGAGTGAAATTTGGCGGAAAAAATTAGCGGCGGACGCGGAACCCTAATCCCTAAAGAGTGGAATTTGATTGAAAAAATTTGGCGGTGAAATCCTAAACCTTAAACGGTAGAACCTGGCGGAAAATATTTGGAAGCGAAACTCTAAACCCTAAAAAGTGGAATTTCGCGAAAAAAAAATTGGCGGTTGAACCCAAAATCATAAAGAATGGAATTTGGCGGTGAAAACCTATACCCTAAATGGTAGAATCTGGCGGAAAATATTTGGCGGCGGAACCCTAAATCCTAAAACCTTAATTTGGTAGAATATTTGGCGGCAGAACCTGAAACCTTAATTGGTAGAATTTGGAGGCAAAATATTTGGCGACGAAATCTTGTGACAAAACTCTTGGCGGAAAATAAAACATATCAGCAAAGTTTCTATGCTTGAATACGCTATCTAGCAAAGAAAGTAGTTGTGTATATTTAATTTTAATTATCCTTGAGATATGAGTCATTAATTGATTGTGTTTGATGTGAATTTGAAATCACTATGTTTTAAGAGGTATTTCAAAATCATGATTTAACAAGCTCAAATTCAAGGGTGTATTTGACCCAAATACAAATATATTTTCTTATTTGTATCCAAACACTAAATTTGGTATTTGAAATACCAAATCCCAAATCTCAAATGCAAATAGACCTATCCAAACGGACCCTAAGAGGATATGTTTGGTATTTGTAATTTAGAGGGGTGATTTTAGAGAATACATGAAATGTATTGTAATTCTCAAAAGAAGCTCAAATACATGGATTTAGAATCTCACCTTTTAAGTGAGATTGTGGAGAATTCCACATTCTTTATTTTTTATTCCATCATATGCCCTTATTATGTTTTTTAGGTGAAATTGATATTCATAAATAATTGGAGTAAAATAGACAATATAACTTTCAATTTATGAATTTAAAACACAAATGCCAAACATACTTATTTATGAAAACCACCAATTTAAAAACCTTCATTTCAAATACACTATTTTTGAAGAATCCATGTATTTTAAATCACAAATACCAAACATCCCCAAAATGTGTA
This sequence comes from Linum lewisii, assembly GCA_034768395.1. Lineage (NCBI taxonomy): Eukaryota > Viridiplantae > Streptophyta > Magnoliopsida > Malpighiales > Linaceae > Linum > Linum lewisii. Next base: position 43,926,477 of record CM068302.1, read on the forward strand.
TTTTTGTATGTATATTTAGAGAAAGGTGAGGAGAAATTGGCAATAATGGGTAAATTGGGGACCACCATATGTAGAGAAAAAGAAGAGGAATTTTTCCAGAAATGGGCTTGGTTCCAAAATCAATTCTCAAAATAGGCTCCATGTACGGTCAATTCCCAAAATGGGCTTGCTTTTGCTGACTGGGCATGTATGTCGCCAAAATAAATGGCGATCATTGTTTATCCCAAATTAAATACCGACTTTCAACATCTGACACAACAATAGCAAAAATCGCCACTTATACTGGCGATTTTTAGCATGAAAATCGCTATAAGTTGCAATTTTATGTTGACAGTGTCAGCCCAAAAATCGCCACTTATAATGGCGATTTCAGTGCTGAAAATCGCCACTATAAGTGGCGATTTTTGGGCTGACTGTGTCAGCATAAAATTGCCACTTATAATGACGATTTCAGTGCTGAAAATCGCCACTTATGATGACGATTTTCATGCATTATTTCAACTTTTTTTTGGCATGGGAATCAAATTTTTTGGCATCAAATTTTTTGGCATGGGAATTTCTGCAGCTGGCCTGGGAAACATGCTCCCTCAACAGCAACTAACACGGAAAAAATAAAATGGGAAGCCCACATGGAAGGCTTTAATTGGTTGCCTAGATTACAATTTGATATGGGTTAATACACCTTTTTACCCCTCTACTATGCAAAGTTAACAAACATACCCCTTTACTATTTTCTAACCGATTTAACACCCTCTACTTTGAAAACTTTAACAAATATGCCCCTCTGTTTAACTTTTCATCATTTTTCATCTGATGTGTTGATTGTACATGCCACGTCATATTATCTGTACACCTTATAGTTTTTTGGAATGTTCACAATCAAAAATTATTTAAATTAGAAAAAAAAATAAAAAAGAATACTGCAAACGCCTCCGTACATAATAGTGATTATAATGTACTTTTCCTTTATCTTTTCTTTTTAATTTAAATATTTTTCACCTTGTGGACATCCCAATTAGCGATGTTGAGGACAAATAATATGACATAGCACGTATAATCAACTTATTAGACGAAAAATAGATGAAAAGATAAATGGAGGGACATATTTGTTAAACTTTTCAAAGTAGAGGGTGTTAAATCGGTTAGAAAATAGTAAAAGGGTATATTTGTTAACTTTGCATAGTAGAATGACAAAAAGGTGTATTAACCCATTTGATACTGTAATAGAAGATAGAGATAGGGTCGGACTCCTATATTAATGTTCCTTCATTCTTCCCATTTTTATCATTCACTCCTCTAACCTCTCTATTCTGTGTTCATGCATGCAAGAAACAAAGCAAGTAAGCTCCTCCATTAATATTCAAGTTCGTTTCCTATTATACCTCCTTACATATTTACCACTAATTATGTACTATTTTCTTGAAGGAACATTAATATTATCTAGTTAGTTCGGTGACGTATATCATTCTACCTATCCACATTTTGAAGGTATGCACGGAATTTCTGTATTTATATTTTTTGTGAGTTCTTAATAAAAGCAACATGTTTACGTAATACGTATTCAACATATTTGTTTTAGTAATTATTATAATTTTATATGTAAATACTAGTTTTTTTGTTGGCTCGTTGGCCGAGTTATTTTTATGAAATAAAGAGGGAGTGGTAACTCGTTGGCCGAATTCAATTAAGTATATTATGTTCTTAAAATAACCAAACGTAGAGAGAGAACTGAGAAAGAATAAAAAAGGAGTTGTAGTTCTTATATATTACAACATAGTATGTATATATAGCATTAGTTAATTTCTTGTCTATTGGTTTGGTTTGGGTTCAGGTACTCATACTCATATATTTTTAATCTAATTCAAGTATAATTCTTTACATATAGACACACATACATGTGTGTATATAGGGTGATAATTTAAAGAAACTATATAGACTTAATAAAGTTTTAATAAAAATTAAGGAAAATTCTAACTTCAATTATGGCATGTCAACTTACAGTGCAAGTGGCAAGTATTTTCCACGTTAATATTTATTTCACTTTAATAATATAGCTACTAAGCAATTTTTAGAAGTCATTTCTATATAGTACATAAGTTAGTTGCCGGCTCATTGGTAGGAACCTATAATATTTTATTGTATTCCTGTTTTTCACTCAAAGAGAGAAATTGAAATTGGATACTCAAATAATTTTTGTAATGAAAAAGTCTAATAAAAACTTCTGTGGGTAATTTTACATTAATAAATGTCACAATTTTGAACTTAGTGTAACACTACAAATTAAAATGTCTTCATTTTTCATACATATGTTTTCGTCCAGTTTGCAGTTACAATGGGTGAACCATATGACCCCGTGCATTTCATTGACCCTGGGCCCGAAGAGGACAGCGTACTCCACGATCAAGCCAATCACCGATCTGAGCATATATGGCAAAATCTGGTTAGTACGGCAAACTAACAACCAATGGGAAATTTGGCTTCACTTTTACAATTTGACAATTTTGCGTCATATTAAATCCATGGCCATGCAGTTGACCTCGAAATTTTTTAGACTTTACCATTTTGTTCCAAATCAATTTTATCATTTGACAATTCTTTCCGACTTGCTACTTTGATCATCATTTAAAGAACAAATTTTCAGTTTTCATTCTTAAATTTTCAATTTCCAATGTTCTTATGTTCTTCATTACTTGAAACATAGTTTTCAATTTTTTAGGGTATAGAAGTTGAGAAATAAATTAGTTCTGGCGATGGACACTAAATGTGGTATGTTTGTTGAAGTGTATACTTTGTTTTTATATGGATTTTAGATATTATGTTCACTGGCAGTTCAGTTTAATGTTGATTTTTTTTATTATATATGTGGTCAATTCGTGCCAACATGACTAAAATAGTGGTTTTGTGCTTATTCTTTGCAGGGTCAACAAAGATTGCTTCACTATAGACGAGCTACCACTCTACCGCCCTACAACGAGTTTTACACCCCACATCTGAGAACTGTGGGGTTGTACGGCGTTCACGAGCTTGTGCAGATGAGGTTGGATCACGACCTCATCACTGCACTAATAGAGAGATGGAGGCCTGAGACACACACTTTCCACATGCCCGAGGGGGAGTGCACCGTGACATTGCAAGATGTGAACATTATTTCAGGATTACCTATCAACGGCAGAGCCATCATTGGGAGGACTTCAGGACAGTGGATACAAATGATCTACGATTTCTTTGGCCATCAACTCGACGTAGAAAGCACGGATATAAAAGGTTCGCAACTCAAGCTCTGGTGGTTGAACGAAACTTTCAGTGCCTTACCACCTAACCCCACCCCCTTGATGTACAACGATATGCACGTGCGTACATGTTGTGTCTCATTGGGGGGTTTCTATTCCCCAACAAGTCCACACAATATGTGCACTTGATGTGGTTGCCACTACTTGGGGACTTCACTTCCGCCGGTGGTCTCAGTTGAGGTTCTGCATGCTTGGCTTGGTTGTACCGAGAAATGTGTAGGGCGAGTCATGTCGTGGCGGAGCAAATTAGTGGACCATTGTTTATTCTCCAAATATGGGCGTGGGAGCACTTTCCCTTTATTGCTCGTACACCATTATACACAATTCCGTGGGACATCGAGGAATTCCAACACATGCCTTACGGGGCTCGGTACGTATTACTTCCCCAGTTCAATGTCTATACTTGTAGACCTTTATTTGTTGTCTTACTAACAAATATTTCACGAAATGGGGTAGATGGATCGAAAGGGGAAATGAGGGTGAACAAGCTGAGCATAACGTGGAGGTGTATCGTTACCAGTTCGATCGACTTGCCCCAAATGAGGTAACTAATATCCAACTACTTTACCTTATTATATTGATAAGGATTTTACCTAGGTCGTATTCCACGAGGTCCTCTCATAGGCTAATACTCACAAAGTTCATGAATGGTCTAAACATTTAAAATTGAGTTTTGGTTTTGAAAGAGAACAAATCAAAAGCATATGCAAACAAGGAAAAACTAACAAGTGAAATTGAGGATCAAACAAGAGAGAAAAGAGTTTAGCTTAGCAAGGGGTTTCTTCAAGCTCAAGGTTCATGAAAGCTGGATTGAATCTCAAGCAACGATGTGTAAACTAATGACCATGCAATTCACTCAAGTAGAATCAACGAACTCTCGCACAATTGACTCTCTACTCCTAGACCAAATGCACCATGCTCTCGCTATGTGAACAAAGGTAATGGAGTGCCTTAACTTGCTCAATGAAATGCCAAAAACTTGAATTCTATGCTAACATTCATCTAGCACAAGGTAAATGATGCAAGACACTCTCATGTCAATCAAATAACACTAGTCAAGCAATCAAAAGGGTCTCTCAACCTTCAAATGAAAGAAAACTCAATGCACACCAAGTGTTTGATAAAATGACAACAAGGAAAACAAGCTTAAAATGGTTGTAATTGCATAATCCAATCTCTCAAATCATTCAATTACAATCCTACAACCTTAGATCAACATCAATCAATCATTCTCATGTATTGAAAGACATAAACAAAATATTAAAGGACCAAGTTAAGTCCCAAGAACAACAAGCACAAGGACTAGGATCATCATCTTACACAAATGGCTAAGAGAAACTCAATCCATACAATCAATCATCTATCCTAGCTTGATCCATCCCCCACTAAGCTAAACCTAAGCTTAGCCTAGCATAACCATGGAAGAAACCTGAAATTGAGAGAGGAGACCATCCTTGCTTCCATGGAGGATCTTCCTACTTGGCTCTTCAAGCTCCAATCCAAGCTATGGAGGACTTCATTTAGAACCTTAATCTTCAAGTTGATCAACAATTGAGGGAGGATGATGTTTGGTTGAGAGGAGGAGATGATCGGCTTGTTGAGTTGAGAGAGAGTGAGACGGACGAGTGGAGTGTAAAAATTAGAATGAATTTTTTTTTCCAATTTTCGTCCGCTGCCTTCTTTATATACTGTGCTGGAATTGCCTGGTATTTTCGGCGAAAATTGTGTAAGATTTTCGCCAAAAATGTCTTTGAAAACCCCGAGCGGCTGTGCAATCCTTCATATATTTTCGGCAAAAACTTCCCTGAGTTTTCGCCGAAAATTTCTTCACAAATCGGAAGTCCGCCTTCTGTGATTCGGTTTTCGGTCGAGAACTTAGAGTTCTCGCCGAAAACTTCTTCAGTTGAAGGGTGCATTTTTCTCGATTTTTCAACGATCATATCTCCTCCGTCCTAGCTCCGATTGACCTCCCGTTTGATCCTACATGCTCCTTGTCACCAGTACTTGAATGCCAAGACCTGAAAATGCAAAGAAAACAACTCCAATAGATATAGAATTGGCCTCAAAGTGGCAACCGGGCAACAAAAAAGCACTTTGCATAAAACTTCAATAAAAGCTTATAAATCATAGCAAAATGAGATCAAACATGAGAAATCCTTAGGCTAATTAAAGGCTTAAAATGCACCAAATAAGGTCACATCAAATTCCCCTATGACTAAGCTTTGCTTGTCCTCAAGCAAATGAACTAGAAAACATCCAAGTTCACAAATGACAAGATCGGTCACATTGAGATTCAAACGATAACAATTTGGCTTAAACTGTTCCACGAACAAACTTAACCTACACATGCAAGAACGTCAACCAAACAAGTCTAGACCTCACTAATATATGCACACTTCAAGTAGTGGTTGATTGAGACACAGCAAAACCGACCACGTTGAACTCAGGAAATGAAATGGCTTAGGTGGTGGTAGGAAAATTTTTGAGAGTGATCATGATGTGGCTATCGACTCGACTTCATCCGCTTCTAGATCCGCACTTTACAAACTCGGGCGTAGGATCAAGGGCTACAATTGAGAACTTTTTTTTTCCCTTTCTTACTTTTCTTTCCATTTTCATTTTTTTCTTTCTTCTCTTTTTTTCTTACTGCATACTAGTGCTCGATCCAACACTTCAATTAGGTGTTGAACCTGCCTAGCTCACAGCTTTTGCTATTGCTAGTGCTCAACCCGACACTTCACTTAGGTGCCGAGCTTGCCTAGCTTTTCTTTTCTTTTGAACATTTTCTTTCCAAATTAGCCATTTGATCCTTAGCCCCTTACAACTTCAACACAAGATTTCGAATTGGATTCCATCTAATCTCAAGCCACAATCACGAGGGATCAAAAAGGCGAATAAAACATGGACAAAAGGGTGAAAATTCTGATTGCCTTCATCATCTTAGACCGGTGTTATCGAGTGGTACAAAAACACGTATCAAACCAATCAACCAACATACAAGAGTGATAAAATCTCTGTTCTGGCCTAGACTCATTTGATATTAGCTCTAACATGCTGGTTATAGGTTCTAAGTAGGACAATCTAAACGTCATTGTGAAAGCTTGAAGCCAATCAAACACCAAAAGTCAAGAACCGAATGATTCTACAGTAGAGGGAATCGACATTCAATTAAGCTCATGCAACTCAACCAAGAAAAACATTAGACTTCTACCAACAAATAATCACACCAAACCTCAAACTCCCGTACGACTAACATGAGCATTGACCTCAATGATCTAGAGAGAAAGGGTAGGGTGGAACGAAGTTACCGCGTTGGTAGAGAGGAGCATAGGAAGCCAAAGTAACGGAAGAGTCCCATAGCGCTCATTGTGAAGAGTGATCCGCCTAAGTGCTTGCCAACATCTTATTCAACGAACTAAAACAACCCAAAAATATAAAAGTGAAAAGGTAAGGATAACATGGGTTGCCTCCCATGAAGCGCTTCTTTAACGTCTCTAGCTAGACGAAACCAAGAGCTCTCAAGGCATAACCAAGGCTAAAACCTCAACCGCACCAATAATATCATTAACCACATAATGTTTAAGTCGATGGCCATTCACCTTAAAAGGCTTGGTTTGGGATAGAGAGATTACCTCGACGATGCCATAAGGAAATACTTGAGTTACCGTGAATGGTCCGGACCAACGAGATCTCAACTTCCCAGGAAAGAGTCTGAGCCGAGAGTTGTATAGGAGGACTTGGTCACCAACTCTGAAATCCTTGCCCAACTTCAATCGGGAGTCATGAATGAGCTTCGTCCTCTCCTTGTATAGCTTGGCACTCTCATAAGCATGATGGCGATACTCTTCGAGCTCATGTACCTGAAACTTACGCTCTTCTCCTGCGAGACTCATATCAAGGTTTAGAAATTTCAACGCCCAAAAGATCGGTGTTCAAGCTCTATCGGCAAATGGCAAGCTTTACCATAGACCATCCTATAGGGAGTAGTGCCTATAGGGGTCTTATAAGCCGTACGGTAGGCCCATAGAGCATCATCAAGCTTCGTCCACCAATATTTTCGTGATGTGTCGACCATTTTCTCTAAAATTCTCTTAAGTTCCCTATTAGTTACCTCGACTTGGCCACTAGTTTGAGGGTGATACGAGGTAGACATCCGATGAGTGACACCGAACCGTCGGCACACCCTATCGAATTGTCCTTGAAAATGAGTACCTTGATCACTAATAATAGCACGAGGAGCACCAAATCGGGTGAACAACTTAACAAGAAACTTCCCTACAACCCGGGCATCATTGGTAGGCAAAGCTTGTGCCTCCGCCCATTTAGACACATAATCAACCGCAACTAGAATGTACTTGTTACCATGGGAAGGAGGAAACGGTCCCATGAAATCAGTACCCAAAATATCATACATTTCTACCACTAACGAAACATTTTAAGGCATTTCATCACGGGAAGAGATGTTACCTGAACGTTGACATGCATCACAAGACTTGACAAAATCTTGACAATCTCGAAAGATCGAGGGCCAAAAGAATCCGGACTCAAGTACCTTGCGAGCCGTGCGATTTGCCCCATGATGTCCACCCGTAGGACCGGACTGGCAATGAAGTATGATGTCCTTCGCTTCGCCATGGGTAACACATCTTCTAATCATCCCATCAGAGCCAATTCGAAACACAAAAGGATCGTCCCAATAGTAATGCTTCAAATCCGCAAAGAACTTCCTTTTGTCTTGAATGGAGAGGCCCTCCTTCAAGTATCCACTAGCAAGATAGTTAGCTAAATCCGCGAACCAAGGTTCCTTGAACTCCAAAGTTGCTAATGCAAATAATAGCTCATCGGGGAAGTTGTCATTGATTTCTTCATTACCATTGTGTACCATTTCAGCTTCTTTCAAACGAGACAAGTGATCGGCGGCTACATTCTCGGATCCCTTCTTATCTCGAATTTCAATGTCAAACTCTTGCAACAAAAGAACCCATCAAATCAATCTTGGTTTAGCATCGGTCTTAGATAGAAGGTACCTCAAAGCTTGGTGGTCCGTAAAGACAATAGTGTGAGAAAGCACCAAGTAGGACCTAAACTTATCAAAGGCAAACACTATGGCCAAGAGCTCCTTCTCCGTAGTTGTATAGTTCCTTTGAGCTTCATTGAGAGTCTTACTTGTATAGTATATTGGATGGAATCTCTTGTCAATTCGTTGGCCTAGAACCACTCCAATAGCGTAATCACTAGCATCGCACATCAACTCAAATGACTTTGACCAATCCGGAGCAATGAGTATTGGAGCATTTGTGAGTTTACCCTTTAGGAGTTCAAAAGCTCGCACGCATTCATCATCAAATCGAAATTCCACATCCTTCTCGAGAAGCCGAGTCATAGGAGTAGTGATCTTGGAGAAGTCTTTAATGAAGCGCCTATAGAAATCGACATGCCCCAAGAAACTTCTCACGGCCTTCACAGAAGAAGGTAGAGGAAGTTGAGAGATGGTTTCTAGCTTTGCCTTATCAACCTCAATGCCTCTTCGAGAGATCTTGTGACCAAGAACAATCCCCTCATTGACCATGAAATGGCACTTCTCCCAACTTAATGCGAGATTGGTCTCTTCACAACGATGCAACACCTTCTCAAGGTTCCTCAAACAAAGATCGAATGAGTCCCCGAAGACCGAGAAATCATCCATGAACACTTCCATGATATCTTCCATGATATCTTCCACAAAATCATCAAAGATGGCAAGCATACATCGTTGGAAGGTAGCGGGAGCATTGCACAATCCAAACGGAATTCGGCGATAAGCAAACGTACCAAAAGGGCATGTGAATGTGGTCTTCTCAATGTCCTCTGGAGCAATCGGTATTTGGAAGTATCCGGACATGCCATCCAAGAAGCAATAGTACTCGTGACCGGAGAGACGCTCGAGCATTTGATCCATGAAAGGTAGAGGAAAGTGATCCTTCCTTGTGGCCTCATTGAGTCGACGATAATCTATGCAAACGCGCCACCTGGTGATCGTCCTTGTCGGGATGAGCTCATTCTTGTCATTAGCTACCACCGTGATCCCTCCTTTCTTGGGAATAACTTGCACGGGGCTAACCCAAGGACTATCCGAGATAGGAAAGATAATCCCCGCATCCATAAGCTTAATAACATCTTTCTTCACAACCTCTTTCATGTTAGGATTCAATCTTCTTTGAGGTTGCACAACCGGCTTGAAATCTTCCTCCATGAGGATCCGATGTGAGCAAAATGTGGGGCTTAAACCTCGAGTATCCGAGATGCTCCACGCAATAGGTCTCATATACTTCTTGAGGAGCTCCACTAAACGGTCCTTTTACTCGGGTAGAAGCTTAGAATTGATGATGACCGGTAGCTTAGAATTTGGCATGAGAAAAGCATACTCGAAATGTGTGGGAAGAGGCTTGAGCTCAAGAGTAGGTGGTTCTTCATAAGAGGTCTTCACCCTTTCCATCTTCGGAAGAGCAACAAAAACTGTTTCACTCTCCAACTTGTCTCTCCTTTCATCAAGGTAAGCCACCTGAGCTTTTAATTCTGGGGTGTCTAAATGTTCCTGCACATTCATTCTAAGGCAAACATCCAAAGAATCTCGACACACGAAGTTAGAAATACTACACACACTAGCCGAAGCAATAGTGTCACACGAGTATTCTAAATCATCTTGTGCGTGAGCAAATTTCATGCCATCGGCTATGCAAAATGTGACACTCTCTTGTCCTACTCTCAATGTCAATTTCCCATTATGCACATCAATTAAAGCACGAGAAGTAGCAAGAAATGGTCTACCAAATATCAATGAGACATCCACATCATTGGTATCAATGACCGCAAAATCAACTAGGAAAACAAGAGGACAAACTTTAACTAGCACATCGTCAACAATCCCCCTAGGACTCTTTGGTCGACTTGTCCGCAAGTTGAATGTACATACGAGTAGGACGAAGATTAGATAACCCAAGGTCGTATTCCACGAGCTTGTGCGGATGAGGTTGGATCACGACCTCATCACTGCACTAATAGAGAGATGGAGGCCTGAGACACACACTTTCCACATGCCAGAGGGGGAGTGCACCGTGACATTGCAAGATGTGAACATTATTTCAGGATTACCTATCAACGGCAGAGCCATCACTGGAAGGACTTCAGGACAGTGGATATAAATGATCTACGATTTCTTTGGCCATCAACTCGACGTAGAAAGCACGGATATAAAAGGTTCGCAACTCAAGCTCTGGTGGTTGAACGAAACTTTCAGTGCCTTACCACCTAACCCCACCCCCTTGATGTACAACGATATGCACGTGCGTACATGTTGTGTCTCATTGGGGGGTTTCTATTCCCCAACAAGTCCACATAATATGTGAACTTGATGTGGTTGCCACTACTTGGGGACTTCACTTCCGCCGGTGGTCTCAGTTGAGGTTCTGCATGCTTGGCTTGGTTGTACCGAGAAATGTGTAGGGCGAGTCATGTCGTGGCGGAGCAAATTAGTGGACATTTATTCTCCAAATATGGGCGTGGGAGAACTTTCCCTTTGTTGCTCGTACACCATTATACACAATTCCGTGGGACATCGAGGAATTCCAACACATGCCTTACGGGGCTCGGTACGTATTACTTCCCCAGTTCAATGTCTATACTTGTACACCTTTATTTGTTGTCTTACTAACAAATATTTCACGAAATGGGGTAGATGGATCGAAAGGGGAAATGAGGGTGAACAAGTTGAGCATAACGTGGAGGTGTATCGTTACCAGTTCGATCGACTTGCCCCAAATGAGGTAACTAATATCCAACTACTTTACCTTGTTATATTGATAAGGATTTTACTAAGGTCGTATTCCACGAGGTCCTCTCATAGGCTAATACTCACAAAGTTCATGAACGGTCTAAACATTTAAAATTGAGTTTTGGTTTTGAAAGAGAACAAATCAAAAGCATAAGCAAACAAGGAAAAACTAACAAGTGAAATTGAGAATCAAACAAGAGAGAAAGGAGTTTAGCTTAGCAAGGGGTTTCTTCAAGCTCAAGGTTCATGAAAGCTGGATTGAATCTCAAGCAACGATGTGTAAACTAATGACCATGCAATTCACTCAAGTAGAATCAACGAACTCTCGCACAATTGACTCTCTACTCCTAGACCAAATGCACCATGCTCTCGCTATGTGAACAAAGGTAATGGAGTGCCTTAACTTGCTCAATGAAATGCCAAAAACTTGAATTCTATGCTAACATTCATCTAGCACAAGGTAAATGATGCAAGACACTCTCATGTCAATCATATAACACTAGTCAAACAATCAAAAGGGTCTCTCAACCTTCAAATGAAAGAAAACTCAATGCACACCAAGTGTTTGATAAAATGACAACAAGGAAAACAAGCTTAAAATGGTTGTAATTGCATAATTCAATCTCTGAAATCATTCAATTACAATCCTACAACCTTAGATCAACATCAATCAATCATTCTCATGTATTGAAAGACATAAACAAAATATTAAAGGACCAAGTTAAGTCCCAAGAACAACAAGCACAAGGTCTAGGATCATCATCTTACACAAATGGCTAAGAGAAACTCAATCCATACAATCAATCATCTATCCTAGCTTGATCCATCCCCCACTAAGCTAAACCTAAGCTTAGCCTAGCATAACCATGGAAGAAACCTGAAATTGAGAAGAGGAGACCATCCTTGCTTCCATGGAGGATCTTCCTACTTGGCTCTTCAAGCTCCAATCCAAGCTATGGAGGACTTCATTTAGAACCTTGATCTTCAAGTTGATCAACAATTGAGGGAGGATGATGTTTGGTTGAGAGGAGGAGATGATTGGCTTGTTGAGTTGAGAGAGAGTGAGACGGACGAGTGGAGTGTAAAAATTAGAATGAATTTTTTTTTCCAATTTTCGTCCGCTGCCTTCTTTATATATTGTGCTGGAATTGCCTGGTATTTTCGGCGAAAATAGTGTAAGATTTTCGCTGAAAATGTCTTTGAAAACCCCGAGCGGCTGTGCAATCCTTCATATATTTTCGGGAAAAACTTCCCTGAGTTTTCGCCGAAAATTTCTTCACAAATCGGAAGTCCGCCTTCTGTGATTCGGTTTTCGGTCGAGAACTTAGAGTTCTCGTCGAAAACTTCTTCAATTGAAGGGTGCATTTTTCTCGATTTTTCAACGATCATATCTCCTCCATCCTAGCTCCGATTGACCTCCCGTTTGATCCTACATGCTCCTTGTCACCATTACTGCAATGCCAAGACCTGAAAATGCAAAGAAAACAACTCCAATAGATATAGAATTGGCCTCAAAGTGGCAGCCGGGCAACAAAATAGCACTTTGCATAAAACTTCAATAAAAGCATATAAATCATAGCAAAATGAGATCAAACATGGGAAATCCTTAGGCTAATCAAAGGCTTAAAATGCACCAAATAAGGTCACATCAAATTCCCCTATGACTAAGCTTTGCTTGTCCTCAAGCAAATGAACTAGAAAACATCCAAGTTCACAAATGACAAGATCGGTCACATTGAGATTCAAACGATAACAATTTGGCTTAAACTGTTCCATGAACAAACTTAACCTACACATGCAAGAACGTCAACCAAACAAGTCTAGACCTCACTAATATATGCACACTTCAAGTAGTGGTTGATTGAGACACAACAAAACCGACCACGACAACACCGACTCTAATCAAAAGGACTTGAACTCAGGAAATGAAGATTGAATGGCAGCCATATGTAGATTGAATGGCAGCCATATGAAGAATAGACCATATATCGGGCATTCCGGACATCCCGAGGTTCCATAAATGTTACGTGGGACGCCCGTGTACCACTCATTTGCTTTCATATTGTTGAGTGACATCTTCCCGATCGTGTTATGCGCCAATTTGCCTTCCATCAGCACATTCCCATATCGGTGCCTTCAGGCATGGACAGACTGCATCGTATAGATCTGCGAAGGGGGGAAGACAATTGGTCAACCTACCATGACCAATACATATAATATTGGAATGCACGAAAAACTCTCCGCATCAATGGGACCCCCATGGGAGCTTTTGCGCAGGGATACCATGATGAGTACATGCAGTGGTGCCGTAGAATAACACGACTATGGGTTTCTCAAAGTGGAGGAATGCTTGGATCTGTGGTAGGGCTCTCACCACACACATCCTTATGATTAACCATCATCATTAACATGCTGACGTGTCTTGTCAATATATTACTAGGTCAATGGAATTAAACACATTAACCTTCGAACATCCGGACAATCGGAGTTAGGGAGGGACGACACCGCGTTCATCCGTGACACCAGTACACACATGTTGCAAGCCCTACGGGAAGACCGTCGTGACACATTGAGACACATTCCACGACGTGCTCTGCCTCTTCCTCAACACCTACAAAATCCAGTGGTCCAGAATCAGGAGCCTCGACGACGAACGGGTAGACGAGCTGCAGAGAGGGCCAAGGTCGAACCGGACCCCAATGTGCGATTACCACCCCCATGGGAGCACCCATTCCAAAATGTTGACCCGAGCCACACATTCACTCCCCCACTTCGAAGCAACGTCCATCCCACGAATATTAGTATGTTTGATGCATCGGTCCCCATGCATGGTTTCCATGGAGGTCCTCCAATGCAACAACCATACGTCGGATCAAGTTCGAGATCTGGATATCAAACCCTTTCCTATGGTGGTCCTAGTACCGAATTCCAGCACCCTCCTACCGACTTTCAAAACTACACTAATGTGGGTTCGGACTTTGGAGCTAGTTTGTTCAATCAACCTCCAGTGGTGGATCTCATGGATTAGGGGAAAATATGTACACCCCCAACCCACTCTACACAACACCCCATACTGGTACCACACAAAGCAGTGTAGCAACACAACACGTGGATGACACTCAGGATGACGAAGAGGAAGAACCTTCCACGATCCACAAGCGATTGCGCAAGAAAAAGCATCCAAGGAAACGTGGTTGTTGCCCCACTGATTGAGGGGAGTCTATTATGTGCTAAACTTGTAGTTCATTTTGTTATATATTCCTATTTCCTATGACATTGTCAATCACTATTTCCTCCTAAGCTCGTGGTTTGATTTGTAATCTTTTATTCTCAGATGATAATAAAATGACTCAATTAGTACATGCACGCCCATAAGTACATTTCGAAGAAAAAGTAATAATAGCACATCTAGGACGTCGATGGGAGATTTGGACAATTCCTCCTAGTATGACCAACTTGTCTACATATGCCGCACATACGCTGAGGTGCTGGCTCAGAGGGTCGATCCATCTCATTGGGTCGTCTGTTCACTTGGGGTCGACCATGCTTACGCCGCTTCGACTCATCTGGAATGAGGACGGGACCACTTACTTCCGGCCAGTAGTTGATGACACTCGATTTGACTTGATTATCAGCCCCATTTAAGAAACATTTCATACCCTTTGATGCCATTTTGATGAGTATTTGGTGCATTTGTCGTAACTATGTGATTATCGGCTCCTAGTGCGTACATTGTCCATTTCTTGGCTATTTTTACCCTTTTTTTGAGCTTTTATGTTGATCTCCCAGGTTACCACATTATAGAGGACTCTCTCACGAGTCCAGCGCTTCAAAGGGGACCAAATCGGAGTTCAAACGGAGCGGGAATCATCGAAACAAGTTGGAGCTGGTTTTTAACTAACATTTTCGGCGAAAATTCCTTCCTATTTTCGGCGAAAATTCCTTTGAAAATCCGGGCAGAAACCCTCATTTTCAGCCTTTTCCAACTTGTAAAGGGTTTCTGGGGTTATATATAGACTTTTTGAAGCCAGATTAGATACACGCGAATTTTGGCTGATTAGCCACGGCTTAGAGGGTCAATAGATAGAGTTTAGAGAGTTCGAAGATCCGTGGAGAGATCGTGACGCCATCCTTCCACTTCGGAGAGCTCGGAGCTTAAAGTTGAAGATCCAGGAGATTGAAGCTTCGCCGGAGTCGTCAGAATTAGGTTTTTCAGTTCTTATCTGTTCTTCCTCTGTATGATGATTTTCTTTGTTGCCTTTGATTCTTCTATTATCGTTATGAGTAGCTGAACTTGTAGAGCTTAGATTAGATGAACCCTAAGTGACCCAGGGCTTTAAAGTGGTCACGGATTGGCGGTAATGAGATTCAAAGTTCAATCAGTTTCTCTTTGCATGGTTGTTTTGTTCTTCACTGTTTATGTTTCTTCTCTGGTTGATCACCTAGATTAGGTTTATGCAAGCTAGGGTTAGTCGCCAGACAGCTTCCCTGCTTTGGCGCATAAACTTGTCTTGCTTGATCACCTAGTTTAGATTCTTGTTAAGTTGAGGATAGAAGCGAACGCTAGCCTCTCTTTAAAACATCAATTCAACCAATTAACCCTATAATTAGAGTGTGCCTTTCGTAGGAACCGGTTAGGGTTAATCCGCTGCAAGAGTAACTCATAAATCGTTAGTAATTCCACCAGTTAAGTTAAGTCCTTGCGAGATGTGACCGTACTCGGGCGACTAATTAATCTTGATAGCTAGATCGGATAGAGCGAACGTTCGCCAGTCTTAAACCTAAGGGTCAGGAGTTATGGTGGTGTATAGAAACCGATTGAATTAGAATTGAAAACCGCTGGTCTTGTGATTGCCGTTGCCTTGGTGATCTAAGGGGGATTCGAAATCTAAGCTCGTCTATCGTCCTGTTAGTCAACCTTTTTACTTTTTCTGTCTTTTATTTTCCTTTGTTTATTAGATTAGAAGTCGTGGAACTCACACCACGCACAACTTGTTTAAACCGAGTAATTTGCCAACATATTTGAGTAGACAAGAAGAAGAGACCTCGAGTAGAATACGATCTAGTCTACCTTGGTAGATTATTTATTTGATACCGCTAAAACTGCAGCATCAAATTGGCGCCGTTGCCGGGGACTCTTCTAATTGTTTGAAAGAAGAGTTGGCAAATTATTCTTCTACCTTTCCGCCTTACCATTTATTTTTCCTCCATATTTCCATTATTTACCTGGGTAGTGCTTCTTAGTTTTGATTATGCAGGATAACAGGTGGGATGGCCGGTACCGAGAGCGGTACATTAATGAAGCACCATATACCGAAGATTACAAAGAGATGTTACATCAACAACAACAACAAACGGCGAGATTTGACTCCCTCTTTGATAATATCTTTTCAATGCTACAAGGTCACCAAGAGGTACACCAACAAGAGCATCGAAGAGACGCTAGAGATAACCAAGAGATGCTTCATGAACATCAACAATGCTCGTCAAGAACCCAATCTGCCTTGGATAATATCTCTTCAATGCTACAAGCTCATCTCGCGACGGACATCAAGCTCGAGCAACCAAAGCAGTTAATGACAGAAGACGCTCAAGAGCTGTTCGAAGAAGAAGATGATGATCCTATCCATGACTATTATGAGCTAGAAGAATCCTTGGCGGTGGTGGTTGATGAAGACATAAAGCCAATCCATCCTGAAGTTGAAGCCGAAGAGGAGCACATAGAGATTGAGGAGATATCCTCACCTACACTTCCGCCGAGTCAACCTGTAGAGAAGATGGAGGTCATTGATCATGCCGCGCCGTACTACCTCTTTCCTCCTTCGGTTGGAGAATTCGAGAAGGACTGGTCATCCAAACAGAACCGCGATCTACTGGAACACTACCGGCTGCATCACCCTTCTGGAGTGCTACATGGAACTCAACCGCTAGGCTTAAAGAAGACGATTGACTTCAAGGAACTCCTAAGTTGGGGTCCCTAACAGGTACCGTCCGGCTCAAGGACGTTAAAAGAGAGCGCTTCGTGGGAGGCAACCCACGGCTGGAGTCCGTTTTTGAATTTTTTTGAGTCAGTTTTTTTCGTCGTTCGAGTCGGTTTCGGGGGGCCAAAGTGTCAGTTTTCTTTTATTTTCGTCTGTTTTAATTTTCTGTGTCAGGTCAAATTTTCGCCGAAAATTCCTCAGATTTTTTGGCGAAAACCTTAGTTTGTTCGGTCTGTTTTCCAGTGGGTTTTCAAAGTAGTTTTCGCCGAAAACTTCACCAGTTTTCGGCGAAATGTTTAGTCTGTTTGAGTCTGTTATGTTTTTGAAGTAGTTTTCGCCGAAAACTTCTAAAGTTTTTGGCGAAATGTTTAGTTAAGTCGTCTGTCTTTGTTTTCAAAGTAGTTTTCGCCGAAAACTTCACTAGTTTTCGGCGAAAAACTTAGTTGGGTCAGAAAATTTTTGAAAACTTAAAAAAAAAGTCAAAATATTTTTCAAAATTCCCCTCAACCTTCTTTGTTCGACTTTTATTCTGTGTGGATCCGGAACACTTGTCCCGGTATCCTTTTGATCTTTTTGTTGTTTTTGTTTTTGTAGGAACTGGAGTAGCTACTCCGCTCCACTCCGGACTATCCGTGTTCATCCACTACACCGACCATCACCTTCCAGGTTCTTCGTATCTCTCTACTCTAGATTAGTTATGTGAGGACACAAAACCGTTTAAGTGTGGGGTAGGAGTCTAGGATTATGCATGATCTTGTTTGCTATCTATGATTCTGTGGTTCAATTTTGAAATTCTCTAGCATAGAATTGCTCAATTCTTGACTCGTGATGTTAAACTGACTTCAATTTTGAACAATGACGTCTAGACTGTTACACTTAGAACCTATAACCAATGTGTCGGAACTGATATTAAATGAGTCTAGGTCAGAACAGATCACAAATCACTTCGGTAGTTGAAACTTGAATTAATTGAATTGATTGACTTGTTAATAACAAAGCTCGATAACACCGTTCTAAGTTGATAAATGCTAGCTTCTCCCATGTTTTTTCACTCCATATTTGTTCACCTGTGATTGTGGCTAGAGATTAGAAGGAAATCCAATTCGAAATCTTGTGTAAAAAGTTATAACTAGCTAGGATCAAGTGGCTAAATTGTTAGATCAAGTAATTGAGTTGTTCAAAGTAATTGTTAAGTTCTTAAAGTGCTGAAAATAAAGCTAGGCAAGCCCGACACCTAAGTGAAGTGTTCGGGTTGAGCACTAGCATAGGCACAAATACTGTGAGCTAGGCAGGTCCAACACCTAAGTGAAGTGTTTGGTATCGAGCACTAGTATGCAGTAAATAAATTGAAGGAAGAAGTTGAAACTTGAAATATATTGTTTAAAGCGGTCCTAGCTAGAACATGTAACGTACAGATCTAGAAACGGATGAAGTCGAGTCGATAGCCACGTCACTTTTCCTACCTCCGCATCCACTTCATGGCTAGAGCTTAAAGTCTTTTTTTATTAGAATTGGTGTTATCATAGTCTGTTAATTATGATTAATTGTTTTGCCAAGAATGAGCTTTGTTAAAACCACTACTTGAAGTGCGCAGAAATTAGTGAGATCGAAAACTTGTTTGGTTGATGTTCTTGCATGTGTAGGTCACGTTTTCTACGTGGAAATGTCTAAACCAAATCGTTAGAAATTGAATCTCAGTTTAATCTCGTGTCATTCATGAATTTGAGTGTGTTCCACTTCAGTTTGCTTGAGGACAAACAAAAGCTTAAGTGTGGGGTATTTTGATGACACTCAATTTGACGTGATTATCAGCCCCCTTTAAGCAATATTTCATACCCTTTGATGCCATTTTGATGAGTATTTGGTGCATTTGTCGTAGCTTTGTGATTATCGGCTCCTAGTGCATACATTGTCCATTTCTTGGCTATTTTTACCCTTTTTTTGAGCTTTTATGTTGATCTCCCAGGTTACAACATTATAGAGGACTCTCTCACGAGTCCAGCGCTTCAAACGGGGACCAAATCGGAGTTCAAACGGAGCGGGAATCATCGAAACAAGTTGGAGCTGGTTTTTAACTAACATTTTCGGCGAAAATTCCTTCCTATTTTCGGCGAAAATTCCTGAAAATCCGGGCAGAAACCCTAATTTTTAGCCTTTTCCAACTTGTAAAGGGTTTCTGGGGTTATATATAGACTTTTTGAAGCCAGATTAGATACACGCGAATTTTGGCTGATTAGCCACGACTTAGAGGGTCGATAGATAGAGTTTAGAGAGTTCAAAAATCCGTGGAGAGATCGTGACGCCATCCTTCCACCTCGGAGAGCTTGGAGCTAAAAGTTGAAGATCCAGGAGATTGAAGCTTCGCCGGAGTCGTCAGAATTAGGTTTTTAAGTTCTTATCTGTTCTTCCTCTGTATGATGATTTCCTTTGTTGCCTTTGATTCTTCTGTTATCGTTATGAGTAGCTGAACTTGTAGAGCTTAGATTAGATGAACCCTAAGTGACCCAGGGCTTTAAAGCGGTCACGGATTGGCGGTAATTAGATTCAAAGTTCAATCAGTTTTTCTTTGCATGGTTGTTTTGTTCTTCACTGTTTATGTTTCTTCTCTGGTTGATCACCTAGATTAGGTTTATGCAAGCTAGGGTTAGTCGCCAGAGAGCTTCCCTGCTTTGGCGCATAAACTTGTCTTCCTTGATCACCTAGTTTAGATTCTTGTTAAGTTGAGGATAGAAGCGAACGCTCGCCTCTCTTTAAAACATCAATTCAACCAATTAACCTTATAATTGGAGTGTGCCTTTCGTAGGAACCGGTTAGGGTTAATCCGCTGCAAGAGTAACTCATAAATCGTTAGTAATTCCATCAGTTAAGTTACGTCGTTGCGAATGGCGACCGTACCCGGGCGACTTATTAATCTTGGTAGCTAGATCGAATAGAGCGAACGTTCGCCAGTCTTAAACCTAAGGGTCAGGAGTTATGGTGGTGTATAGAAACCGATTGAATTAGAATTGAAAACCGGTGGTCTTGTGATTGCCGTTGCCTTGGTGATCTAAGGGGGATTCGAAATCTAAGCTCGTCGTTCGTCCTGTTAGTCAACCTTTTCACTTTTTCTGTCTTTTATTTTCCTTTATTTATTAGATTAGAAGTCGTGGAACTCACACCACGCACAACTTGTTTAAATCGAGTAATTTGCCAACATATTTGAGTAGACAAGAAGAAGAGACCTCGAGTAGAATACGATCTAGTCTACCTTGGTAGATTATTTATTTGATACCGCTAAAACTGCAGCATCAAATTGGCGCCGTTGCCGGGGACTCTTCTAATTGTTTGAAAGAAGAGTTGGCAAATTATTCTTCTACCTTTCCGCCTTACCATTTATTTTTCCTCCATATTTCCATGATTTACCTGGGTAGTGCTTCTTAGTTTTGATTATGCAGGATAACAGGTGGGATGGCCGGTACCGAGAGCGGTACATTAATGGAGCACCATATACCGAAGATTACCAAGAGATGTTACATCAACAACAACAACAAACGGCGAGATTTGACTCCCTCTTTGATAATATCTTTTCAATGCTACAAGGTCACCAAGAGATACACCAACAAGAGCATCGAAGAGACGCTAGAGATAACCAAGAGATGCTTCATGAACATCAACAATGCTCGTCGAGAACCCAATCTGCCTTGGATAATATCTCTTCAATGCTACAAGCTCATCTCGCGACGGACATCAAGCTCGAGCAACCAAAGCAGTTAATGACAGAAGACGCTCAAGAGCTGTTCGAAGAAGAAGATAATGATCCTATCCATGACTATTATGAGCTAGAAGAATCCTTGGCGTTGGTGGTTGATGAAGACATAAAGCTAATCCATCCTGAAGTTGAAGCCGAAGAGGAGCACATAGAGATTGAGGAGATATCCTCACTTACACTTTCGCCGAGTCAACCTGTAGAGAAGATGGACCTCATTGATCATATCGTGCCGTACTACCTCTTTCCTCCTTCGGTTGGAGAATTCAAGAAGGACTGGTCATCCAAACAGAACCGCGATCTACTGGAGCACTACCGGCTGCATCACCCTTCCGGAGTGCTACATGGAACTCAACCGCTAGCCTTGAAGAAGACGATTGACTTCAAGGAACTCCTAAGTTGGGGTCCCTAACAGGTACCGTCCGGCTCAAGGACGTTAAAAGAGGGCGCTTCATGGGAGGCAACCCACGGCTGGAGTCCGTTTTTGAATTTTTTTGAGTCAGTCTTTTTCGTCGTTCGAGTCGGTTTCGGGGAGCCAAAGTGTCAGTTTTCTTTTATTTTCGTCTGTTTTAATTTTCTGTGTCAGGTCAAATTTTCGCCGAAAATTCCTCAAATTTTTCGGCGAAAACCTTAGTTTGTTCGGTTTGTTTTCCAGTGGGTTTTCAAAGTAGTTTTCGCCGAAAACTTCACCAGTTTTTGGCGAAATGTTTAGTCTGTTTGAGTCTGTTCTGTTTTTGAAGTAGTTTTCACCGAAAACTTCTAAAGTTTTCGGCGAAATGTTTAGTTAAGTCGTCTGTCTTTGTTTGCAAAGTAGTTTTCGCCGAAAACTTCACCAGTTTTCGGCGAAAAACTTAGTTGGGTCAGAAAATTTTCAAAAACTTAAAAAAAAAGTCAAAATATTTTTCAAAATTCCCCTCAACCTTCTTTGTTCGACTTTTATTTTGTGTGGATCCGGAACACTTGTCCCGGTATCCTTTTGATCTTTTTGTTGTTTTTGTTTTTGTAGGAACTGGAGTAGCTACTCCGCTCCACTCCGGACTATCTGTGTTCATCCACTACACCGATAATCACCTTCCAGGTTCTTCGTATCTCTCTACTCTAGATTAGTTCTGTGAGGACACAGAACCGTTTAAGTGTGGGTTGGAGTCTAGGATTATGCATGATCTTGTTTGCTATCTATGATTCTGTGGTTCAATTTTGAAATTCTCTAGCATAGAATTGCTCAATTCTTGACTCGTGATGTTAAACTGACTTCAATTTTGAACAATGACGTCTAGACTGTTCCACTTAGAACCTGTAACCAATGTGTCGGAACTGATATTAAATGAGTCTAGGTCAGAACAGATCACAAATCACTTCGATAGTTGAAACTTGAATTAATTGAATTGATTGACTTGTTAATAACAAAGCTCGATAACACCGTTCTAAGATGATAAATGCTAGCTTCTCCCATGTTTTTTCACTCCATATTTGTTCACCTGTGATTGTGGCTAGAGATTAGACGGAAATCCAATTCGAAATCTTGTGTAAAAAGTTATAACTAGCTAGGATCAAGTGGCTAAATTGTTAAATCAAGAAATTGAGTTGTTCAAAGTAATTGTTAAGTTCTTAAAGTGCTGAAAATAAAGCTAGGCAAGCCCGACACCTAAGTGAAGTGTTCGGGTTGAGCACTAGCATAGGCACAAATACTGTGAGCTAGGCAGGTCCAACACCTAAGTGAAGTGTTTGGTATCGAGCACTAGTATGCAGTAAATAAATTGAAGGAAGAAGTTGAAACTTGAAATAAATTGTTTAAAGCGGTCCTAGCTAGAACATGTAATGTACAGATCTAGAAACGGATGAAGTCGAGTCGATAGCCACGTCACTTTTCCTACCTCCGCATCCACTTCATGGCTAGAGCTTAAAGTCTTTTTTTATTAGAATTGGTGTTATCATAGTCGGTTAATTATGATTAATTGTTTTGCCAAGAATGAGCTTTGTTAAAACCACTACTTGAAGTGCGCAGAAATTAGTGAGATCGAAAACTTGTTTGGTTGATGTTCTTGCATGTGTAGATAACGTTTTCTACGTGGAACAGTCTAAACCAAATCGTTAGAAATTGAATCTCAGTTTAATCTCGTGTCATTCATGAATTTGAGTGTGTTCCACTTCAGTTTGCTTGAGGACAAGCAAAAGCTTAAGTGTGGGGTATTTTGATGACACTCGATTTGACGTGATTAACAGCCCCATTTAAGCAACATTTCATACCCTTTGATGCCATTTTGATGAGTATTTGGTGCATTTGTCGTAGCTTTGTGATTATCGGCTCCTAGTGCGTACATTGTCCATTTCTTGGCTATTTTTACACTTTTTGTGAGCTTTTATGTTGATCCCCCAGGTTACCACATTATAGAGGACTCTCTTACGAGTTCAGCGCTTCAAACGGGGACCAAATCGGAGTTCAAACGGAGCGGGAATCATCGAAACAAGTTGGAGCTGGTTTTTAAATAACATTTTCGATGAAAATTCCTTCATATTTTCGGCGAAAATTCCTTTGAAAATCCTGGCAGAAACCCTAATTTTCATCCTTTTCCAACTTGTAAAGGGTTTATGGGGTTATATATAGACTTTTTGAAGCCAGATTAGATACACGCGAATTTTGGCTGATTAGCCACGACTTAGAGGGTCGATAGATAGAGTTTAGAGAGTTCGAAAATCCGTGGAGAGATCGTGACGCCATTCTTCCACCTCGGAGAGCTCGAAGCTAAAAGTTGAAGATCCAGGAGATTGAAGCTTCGCCGGAGTCGTCAGAATTAGGTTTTTCAGTTCTTATCTGTTCTTCCTCTGTATAATGATTTCCTTTGTTGCCTTTGATTCTTCTGTTATCGTTATGAGTAGCTGAACTTGTAGAGCTTAGATTAGATGAACCCTAAGTGACCCAGGGCTTTAAAGCGGTCACGGATTGGCGGTAATTAGATTCAAAGTTCAATCAGTTTCTCTTTGCATGGTTGTTTTGTTCTTCACTGTTTATGTTTCTACTCTGGTTGATCGCCTAGATTAGGTTTATGCAAGCTAGGGTTAGTCGCCAGACAGCTTCCCTGCTTTGGCGCATAAACTTGTCTTCCTTGATCACCTAGTTTAGATTCTTGTTAAGTTGAGGATAGAAGCGAACGCTCGCCTCTCTTTAAAACATCAATTCAACCAATTAACCTTATAATTGGAGTGTGCCTTTCGTAGGAACCAGTTAGGGTTAATCCGCTGCAAGAGTAACTCATAAATCATTAGTAATTCCACCAGTTAAGTTAAGTCATTGCGAGAGGTGACCGTACCCGGGTGACTAATTAATCTTGGTAGCTAGATCGGATAGAGCGAACGTTCACCATTCTTTAACCTAAGGGTCAGGAGTTATGGTGGTGTATAGAAACCGATTGAATTAGAATTGAAAACCGCTGGTCTTGTGATTGCCGTTGCCTTGGTGATCTATGGGGGATTCAAAATCTAAGCTCGTCTATCGTCCTGTTAGTCAACCTTTTTACTTTTTCTGTCTTTTATTTTCCTTTGTTTATTAGATTAGAAGTCGTGGAACTCACACAACGCACAACTTGTTTAAATCGAGTAATTTGCCAACATATTTGAGTAGACAAGAAGAAGAGACCTCGAGTAGAATACGATCTAGTCTACCTTGGTAGATTAGTTATTTGATACCGCTAAAACTGCAGCATCAGTAGTCGACATACCCCATGAGATTGAAGCTTTTTGCGTAAACTTGTGCGAGTTCACTAAACCTGTAGTACCGGCCCACATATTGCCAGAAGTCAATTGAGAGAAACTTGCACGCGGCAATCGCATGAGAACACGAAATCTCCGTACCTTGGAACCTGTTGCAAGTACACGTTCCAGTAGACGATTCTTCATCCAAGATAACTCTGTGAGTGTTTCCACCTCGGCGATTACCACTTCGTACTAGAGTGGTGACGTCAAAAGTAGCATTCGCACGACTGTATAATCGAACTTGAAAGCTGTTGGACTTCCTAATTCGCTTCTCCATTACTTCCATGCATTTATCAATGAACATATTTTGACCATCCTCGACAGACGTGTACACCTCAATTCAGTTGGTGAAGTATTTGTTCGTACGCCAAAGTATATGTTGGACTAGCGCGAATATCGGGAGGCCTCGTATACCCTTGTAAACTCCATTCAGGCTCTCAACCATGTTTGTTGTCGTGATCCCATATCTGTGTCCCTCGTCGTGGGACATCATCCCATGCTTCGGATCATGACGGTATATCCAATTCGCACTAGCATGATTTCCCTCCAACTGCTCCAGCTCATTCATTCTCCGTGTGTATTTGCGTAATTGGAAAGTACGGGCAACACTCCAGATTCTATTTTTTATTTCAGTGTTGTGAAAAGTGTCGTTGTAGTTGCTCATGAAATGTTGCACACACCATCGCCACTCTCATTCAAGTTGGGGTCCGTAATCCTCCATTGCCCTTTTTATTCCAGCGTGTCAGTCGGATATTATGGCCAGCCCCCTACGTTGGGTGACATACATTTGTAGACATTGAATGAACCAGGGCCAACTACGAGTGTTCTCGGACTCGACAATTGCGAAAGCGAGAGGCATGATCTGTCGATTTCCTTCAATAGTAGTGGCGACGAGCAACGTCCCATTTGAACTTGCCTTTCAGGATTGTGCCGTCAACTTGAATCACGGGGAGGCAGTGGTTGAACCCAATTATGCACAGGGCAAATGACCAAAATACACGCTGGAAAACGGAAACATCTGGGACTGTCATGCCCGTTTCTGTGACTAGTGGTCTCGTAAAAAATCGGTACACTAACAGGATTCCAATATTCGATGGAATGTAGAAGGCGGGGCAGGTCTTTGTACGAACCAACCTAGTCGCCGTAAACTTCAGGTAATGCCTTCTGTTTTCCATGCGAAGCTTTCTTGTACGAGATCTTGAACCCCACCGACTCAGTGATTTGTGCTTGTATTGCGCTGATCTTGAGAGTTGGATCTGCTTGTATCAGATGCAGTATGTGGCTAGCGACATATGAGCTGTCCAATTGGTTCTTGGACGATGGTACTTTGCAAGCATGCATGGTGCATCTCCGCGGTACGTATGGACCAAAAGTCCTTTTCTTTTGATTGATCAGCACGTACGGTCCACTTGCACTCAAATGCATCAGCATTCTTGCATTTCACAATGAGTAATCGCTTCTTCGAGTCACAAACCATGTACTCAAAATTACGCTCCAACGCATATTGTTTCAGTGCCGCTTGAACGTCCTTTTTGGTCTGGAATATCATACCCTTGCTGAAGTCCCTTGAAGGGTCCCAATATGGGATGTCTGGAATTTCGGGCATATCGGTTGTGGCGTACATGGGCGTGCCGATCATCGTGTAATGCTTAGTGGGGGGCATATGTTGCCTTTCAGCAACCTCAGGATTGCCATCTGAGTCATCAGTGTTGACGTCCTAGGACTCGTCGCTCGAGTCGTATCGCTCGCTCAGTGGTGGGCTCGAATCTGAATGAACTTTGTAAAATCCTTCATTTTGCGATGAGGGTCCGACGTCTTCATGACTGGGTGTCCTCCCAATCTCGGTAACACGCTCCGCAATATCGTCCCACGACTCACTGCATTGGCCAAATAGTTGTTACGTAGGAAATATGACCAGGAGCCATCATTATGAAATTAAGAAGTAATGCTTTATCACCTTGTAATCGTATCAACATAAATCTCGGCATATTCAATATCTGGATTACTTTGTAGTGTCTCGTATATCATTTCCACGTCATCGTCGTGACTGAGAGCGATCGGGATGTGTGCACGGGTATGATTATTGTAGGCTGGCATTCTATACGTTAGATATGCTGGCTTTTCATGCTCACCGAAGTGTATAGATTCGGTAATTAACTCTAGCATTTCACTGAAACTAAGCTTCCTCTTTGCTTTAATTTTTTTGACGTGGCCACCTTAGTATTCCACTCCGTTTGATGTGAAGTTAGTCTCCCCTCCCCAACGAACAATGACCACATACTTTCTTCCCATTCTGTACAAAGGCACATGGACCTGTATCAAACTTACTCTTAAAAGCATAAGAGATAAATTCATCTTGTATGAGTTATCAATTACAAAATAAAAACAACCAAAGCATCAAATAACATGAATAGCGAATAGCACACATTTAACACAAACTTACTTCAGAATGCTAAAAATGGCGCTGAGGGAAAATCTCTCGCGAAGTAGGAGGACTAATAATTTTGGGGAAATGTTGGAGGAGTTAGTGGTTCTTTCGATACAAAATA
This sequence comes from Linum lewisii, assembly GCA_034768395.1. Taxonomy (NCBI): domain Eukaryota; kingdom Viridiplantae; phylum Streptophyta; class Magnoliopsida; order Malpighiales; family Linaceae; genus Linum; species Linum lewisii. The sequence continues at coordinate 43,953,602 of CM068302.1, forward strand.
AGACAGTATATATAACTTCATATTTGTGGAGTACAGCTACCAAGCAACTTCGTCATAATTCATATAGAATGATTGAAATAGTAACATTGCTCAAATAATTGCGTGCAAAACGACACAATAATTGGCTCGTGATAGGGAAACAGTCTGATGATTTCCCACCACTTGAAATAATGCATGAAATAGCCACTATAATTTCCCACCACTTGAAATAATGCATCAAATAGCCACTATAATTTCCCACCACTATGATTTCCCAACACTTGAAATAATGCATGAAATGCCCATGTGCCTGTGTCAGCATAAAATCGCCACTTATAGTGGCGATTTTCAGCACTGAAATCGCCACTATAAGTGGCGATTTTTGGGCTGGCACTGTCAACATAAAATCGCCACTTATAGTGGCGATTTTCATGCTAAAAATCGCCAGTATAAGTGGCGATTTTTGCTATTGTTGTGTCAGATGTTGAAAGTCAGCATTTAATTTGGCGATAAACAATGATCGCCATTTATTTTGGTGACATACATGCCCAGTCAGCAAAAGCAAGCCCATTTTGGGAATTGACCGTACATGGAGCCTATTTTGAGAATTGATTTTGGGACCAAGCCTATTTATGGAAAAAATTCCAAAAGAAGAAGCCATGGGGATAGTGGATTCCACATGGCACTAGGCCATTGGTTGGACTAAGTTAATGTATATTTAAATTAATGTGTATTTAAAGTAATCTTTTTGAATCATGTAAATATATTTTATTTTAAACTAATTTAATGTATTTTTTTTAACTAAGATAATATATTTTATTTTGCACTAAGTTAATGTATTTTCTTATGAACTTATCTAATGATTAATGGGTCCCCATAGTACCCATTTCACCGATGGAACCGTTTCCTTCGATCATGTCATAGACTGAAAATGTCGAACCCAACGTTGAACCTGACGTTGTAGCGGCTTAAGAGAAGAGCATGACTCACTTGATAGAAAATTCGAACACGCATGCAAGACTAGCCCTCGCTAGAGAGGACCGAGAGAGATCGAGAGAAGCATTGAAAAATAAACATGATATGGAGATAATGAGTATGGATCTTTCTCGAGTAATTAGTCCGAGGACTAGGGATTGGTTCCAAGAACAAAAAGATAGGATCGTAGCCTCGTACCATGTCGATCCATATACAACCCCGTGTGGATCCATATTTGTCATGTCTATTTTAAAATTAATGTATTGTACCCTTGTTAAAGAAAATTTTATCCAAATGAAAAAAAAATTACAACGAAATGTTCGTTGTGAGTAATTAATAATATATTCATACATATGATAAACCAATTATTAAAAAAATGTATAGATTAACACTAGTTTAGATTTATGTAAATAACCAAAGTTAAATTTAGCCAAAGAGCATTGGAGCATATTCACTTTTCAATGGATAAAAATTGAAAAAATAGCCTAAAAGATAGCATTATTAGCTAATGCATTGGAGATGGTCTTAGAGTGGGAATCGATTCATTCAGACATGAACCGATGAAAATTGGTTAACCTATGGTTAAAACGCTTCGAAACAAGTTTTGACCGATGAACGATCGAAATAAAATAGGTAAAAAATAAAAAATATCGGTTAACAAAAAATTGACCGATATATCTAGTTCTGGCCGATTTAACCTACTTTTAACCTTAAAAGTCCTTACAAATTGAATATTATAAATTATACACCATGTAGATAAGGTCTTGTATTAGAACTCATTATTTCGGTCAAAATCAGTTAACCGCATTTTAACTGTTGATCTACTTGCTAAAAAATGGTTAACCGCTCTTTGACTAATCGACCAATCAATTAACCAATATATAACCAATTTCAATCAGTTAATTGTAGAGCTGGCAAAATGCTGACCCGGCCCGATAAACCCGCCCAGCCCGCCCGGCCCAGCCCGACCCGTGGCCCGATTGACCAAAAAGTCAACAATCCAACCCGCAGCCCGATGAACCCGCAACCCGATGAACCCGCAACCCGATGAACCCGCGACCCGACTAACCCGCAACCCGACTAACCCGCAACCCGACTAACCCGCAACCCGGCTAACCCGTAACCCGACGAACCCGTAACCCGACTAACCCGCAACCCGCCCGCCCGACCCGAATAACCCGATTGTCACACAATTCATAATATTCAGTGCTTTAAATATCAACATTATGTCATTATTGAAGATATAAAAAATTTAATCTACTTCTGACTTCACCAAGTTTATTTCCAAAATAATTAAAATCAATTATATATAACATTGACAATCATAGTTGTAAATACTTCCATCTACCTGAACGAGCACGACTGCTCTGCACCATATGTCCATATCCATGTTTTTAAGTTCTTTCACCAATTAGCAATACAAGAAACTAATATAGTATGCAACACTACATAATTCGACACCAAACATTCATAATTCATAGAATAATCCAAAAGTCAAGTTTCAAACCTGTTGATATATAGAAACACAATACTGATGAACATTAAAGTTTAAACCACTCATCCATACTTCAACCTTCAAACCAAAATTATAAAGAAAAAGTGTTATAACAAAATATTCATTCTGCATTGTCAACACTCAACAACAATGAATCCTGCAGCAACCAGAAACTAGAATGCATCTATGCAAGACTCACGTCTTCTCCATCAATAACACTTAGCACCATCAGTAACAGTGTTAAAAATCTTAAGAACGTTGACTATATTTGTCATCTAACATAAAATCAAAACGTTTGGTCTAAAAATGTCATAAAAAGAAAGTCGCTAGATTTGATACTTTTTGGAAAGAATTGACTAAATTTATAAATGAGTCCAATGTTAAACCCTCCTAGACCTTAAAAGCTAAAGTATATTCAATTTCATTTCATTTATTATTAGTATATTTAATTTATAAAAATGAATTATTATTTTTAATATATGAACAACTGCTACAATCCTTAAGAGTTAAGCCTACTCGCGATTAAAAATTTAATATATTTTTAAATTATTTATCACATAAAAAAATTTACTTAAAGTTTTGCAAATTGTAGTTGAGAGTTGAGACTAGTAAGTAATAACCTGTGGGCAACCCGAGACCCGCCCGACCCGCGACCGATGAACCCGCGACCCGACGAACCCGCGACCCGACGAACCCGCGACCCGGCGAACCCGCGACCCGGCGAACCCGCGACCCGGCGAACCCGCAACCCGACGAACCCGCAACCCGACGAACCCGCAACCCGACTAACCCGCAACCCGACTAACCCGACCCGTGGCCCGCCCAACCCGCCCGTTTGACAGCTCTAGTTAATTGATTCTAACCATTAACATTAACTGAATTCCACCCCAAATTGTTGGTTAGAACCAACAAGAGATTTAAAAGTTAAGAGTTTTAATGTACTCCAACTTCTAAATTCATTTATAGAAGTAATAACATTATATTACAAGACATGAAAACTATTGTAAATGTTATAGTGGTGATTTATATTTAAACTATATTTTTTATCTTTTAACGTTCTTAGTTTTATATAAAAACTAGGAAAAATACAAGTCATGACTAAATTTTTCAACTCGCTGACAATTGTGGTAAATTTATGTTGAAAATAAAAAATAACCAAAAAGTTATTGGAATAAATTCAATTTCGTAGAGATAACAGAAAATATCATTTTACCACGCACATTATTATTTTAATTATAAGAAATAGGAAAACTAAATCCTCATAGTCAAACCTTTCAATTCGCTGACAAAATCTATATAAAAAAACAAAAAATAGCCAAAAAGATAAGGTGTTTCATGTTTTTTTATAAATTTTAAAAAACTATGATGAGTTGAAAAAGAATTTTCCAATTTGGAGTTTTCTATGAAATAAAATTAAAAACAAATAAATATGTTCTTGAGTTTTTCTTAAGAAATTATAATAAAATTAATATTTCTCCCTCTCCAATCTCCCAAACAATCTTAGTTCACCAGATGATCTAAAATAACTCACCATTAATTACGTCAATTTTGTCTTAGCTTCGAACTTGGAATTGGCTTCATCGTCGTCTTCTTTCTCTCCAAGGTTTTTTTTTATAGGTTTGACCATAGTTGTCACCGACCTAAGGCAGCTAACATAGCATTTTCTATTATCTGTAAACGAATTAGCTATATTTCGTCAAATTTTTGGTAATTTTTTGTTTTCAGTATAGATTTCGCCATAATTATTAGCGAGTTGAAAGGTCTGGTCATGATGATGTATTTTCCTAAAAAACTAATGAAAAAAGGATAATAGATTGAAGTCGGGGTCTTCAGGAGAAGCAATCTTTCATAACATTCTTATAGCTCATGAACTGATGCATCATTTGAAAACTCATTCATGAAATCAATACTATATATATATGGCGCCAAAAATTAATATGAAAAAAAAACATATAATAGGGTAGAATGGTCTTTCTTATTCCCCTTTTCAAAAATATCATATAATTTTTTTCCTTTTAAAAAATGAACCAAAAAATTGTACTCTTTAGAAAAAAGAACATGAAGGGGCACTCTTTAAAAAAATTAAGAGAAAAAATAGAAAACCTGTCATCTCCTTCCCTTTTCAAAGGGTTTTGAAAACTCAGTCGGAGCTCATTTGAAATCCTGCCCATATTTGAAATCCGCCGGTTTTGTGTACCATGTTTTGCTCGGAAAACAATGGAATTAGACCAAACAAGAATTCAACAGAATTCCTGGCCCAATTACTGCGCGAAAAACGACCCCTTCATAGTGGTACTTAATTTGTTAACTTTAGTGTTGTTATGGGGGTTGGTTACCTAAATAGTCACCGAACTTTGGCCAAATAACCCGGAAGTCACTAAACAAAAAAAATTGCTATTGACATTACCAAACTTTGGCCAAATAACCCGGAAATCACTGTTAGCTACGAACATCCATTTTTTCCATCCATCCGCCTATGTGGACTTGCCAACTCCACTGCCACGTCATTCAAGTTTGCCACATCATATTAATTTTTCCTAACATGCCTAGTCATCTAACCAAATAACTCAATCTGATTAACCCCAACCCAATCAACTCTAAACGAAAAGTTAGATCCTTCTTTCTCTCTCTCTCCCTCCTCCATCCTCAACACCACACCACACTCCTCTCCTCCTGCCTCCTTCTTCCCACCATCACCGCCGCCACCACTGCCACCGCGCCGCCGTCGCCACCGCCACTCTCCAACCCACCCCCGCCGCTGCCTCCAAACCCACCCCCAGCCGCTGCTCTCCAAACCCACCCCCCGCCCTGCTCTCCAAACCCACCCCCCGCCGCTGCTCTCCTAAACCCACCCCCCGCCGCTGCTCTCCAAACCCAGCCCCGCCGCTGCTCTCCAAACCCACCCCAAGACGCTACAAGCTCTCGATCCGACCCAAGACTCGCTACTTCCTCCTCCTTCACCTTCGATTCCCAATCCACCTCATGTGTTGCTTCTGATGCCCTATACAAGAACTTGGGGAGAGTGAAATCTGGGATTTAATTAAACCAATCGGAGTCGGAGATTCCGATCATTCGCTGATCTGGGATTTAATTGCAAATCAGCACCGCCAAACCAGTTGGCTTCGTCCTAGAAGAAGAAAAAGGAACATGGAGGAGGTGGATCTTGAAGATGCCTTCGATTTCGTCGGAGGTGGCTTCTTCTTAGCTGCTGTCGTTGGAGGATGAGACGCTTCTTCTTAGATGCCTTCGATTGGATTGAGGAGGAAGGTGGAAGCCATCGCCACCACCGTTCAGATCCACCGCCGCCACTCAGATCCGCCGCCACCACCATTCAGATCCACCGCCGCCGCTCAGATCATCAGAAGGAAGAGATGAGTGAGGAAAGAAGAAGAGAAGGAGGAAGGAGGAAGGAGGAAGTCACCGCCGCCCAGATCCGTCGCCGCCGCCACAGCCACCGTCGCCGCTCAGATCAGCTGAAGGAAGAGATGGGTGAGGAAAGAAGAAGATGGAGGAGGGAGAGAGAGAGGAAGAAGGATCTAACTTTTCGGTTAGATCTGATTGGGTTGGGGTTGATCAGATTGGGTTATTTGGTTAGATGACTAGGCATGTTAGGAAAAATTAATATGATGTGGCAAACTTGAATGACGTGGCAGTGGAGTTGGCAAGTCCACATAGGCGGATGGACGGAAAAATGGATGTCCGTAGCTAACAGTGACTTCCGGGTTATTTGGCCAAAGTTTGGTAATGTCAATAGCAATTTTTTTTGTTTAGTTACTTCCGGGTTATTTGGCCAAAGTTCGGTGACTATTTAGGTAACCAACCCGTTGTTATGGTGACAACAAATATAATGTTGTAACCATAGAAATTGTCGTCTTGGGGGTATGCATGTTTTTCATATGCAACTTTGGGTGTTTTGGTGAATGGAAGACCTTATGGGTGTATCTCTCCATCTAGGGGACTTCGCCAAGGCGATCCTCTATCCCCGCTCCTTTTTGCACTCTAATGAGAAGGGTTTTCTCGATTAATCCATAGAGTTTCCGACTCTTATTCCTTACGTGGTGTTGGAATAAATAAACCTTGTCTGAAAGTTTTCCACCTTATGTCCGTTGATGATACCATCTTGTTTTTAAGAGCATCTAATGAAGAGACTTTCCACCTCAAATCCTTGGTGGCGACCAACAAAAAATGAGTGGGAAAAAATTAACTTGTCAAAGTCGGTTACGCTATTTAGTTTGCATACTCCTAAACCTTACTGGGATCACGATCTTGCTGTAATGGGTGTCTCTTGCTTTGACCCGAAAGATCGTTATCTGGGAATTTCGTGCCTACACTCAAAATGACGTTACAGTTCATTGAATACTCGGTGTCGTTGCGTCTTCAAAGCTGGAAACTACAATGTTTGTCTCCGGTTGGGGTTAATACCCTAATTAAATATGTGATTTCTAGCCTTCCAGTATATGTCATGTTTTGTTATCGACTATCAGACACTCTTATGTCGTCACGTGAGTCGACTAATGACACATTTTTTGTGGGGCCAAGTGGGCGAGGAAAGAAAAATGTGATGGGTCTCATGGACTCAACTTTCACGACCCTAGAGTTTGGGAGGTTTAGACTTCAGGAATTTTCCGCAATTTCAATCAAGCACTTCTTACTAAGTTGTGATGTCAAATTTATGATAACCCAAACTTGTTACTATCAAGAATTTATGGGGTATTTGTTCTAGGTGGTATTTTGAGTTTCATTTTTCTATCATATATGAACATGTAGTTTTCTAATCGTTCAAACTTAGCATCGACTTCTTGACTAGGTTCACTATGTTTCGACTTCTCTGTAGGGTGAGATAAAAATTCAGGTGAATTATCTTTGCTACTTTTGAGAAATTCAATTATTCTCTTTTTAAGCTTTCTAACTTTGTTTTTAAGAGAGAGAAAGTGTTTTTAAAGTTCAAGATAAGCAAACATAAGTTCAATTTTGAAATTTGTTCAACATCATCAAAAGAAGCGATACTTACCTTTCCATCACCCTTGTCTGAATCATCTGTATCCTCAACTACAACCATGTGAGCTTGATCCTTGATACCTTTTTCATCTTCACTTTCAGATTCAGATCACTCAGGATGTCTTCATGGCCTTGCCTCTTGCTTTTGGAGATTCAGATCTGATGTTTATTCTCTTCCTTTTTGTTTCTCTCAAACCTATTATTATTCCTATGTCTATCAACATTTTATAGTTATCTCTATTTTGATTTTTTTTCATTCTAATTAATTTTCTAAGTCTACTAATCATTAAGGCAATTTCTTGTTCAATATACCTTCTCGACCATTTTTCTCATGACTACAGATTTTTGTAGTCATTTGTACTACATCAATAGTGTCCAATCAATTTAACACACCAGCAATAAAAAAAATTTATTAATTAAAATAATTGAAATATTAAAAGAGTTAAAGTTGGAACAAAAATATCATTAGTGTAATTAAAACCCTTTGAATCCGCCTCATTCATTATTTATCTTTTTCTCTCTTTCTTCTTCCTCTCCTCCACTCTTTCTCTCTTTTTTCTTTGTTCTTACTGGTCGTCGATCCTCCTCCGGCACGCCGTCCACCATTCCTCCTCCGGTGAGGCGTCTGTCGCTCCTCCGATGCGTCGTCCACCGCTCCTCCTCCGACGCGCCCTCGACCCATCGTCTGCTGCTCCTCCTCCTCTGAACCGCCATCCGCTGCTCCTCCTCTTCCAAACCGCCGTCTGCCACCACCATCCCTTCCAGATTCGTCGTCCGCCATCACCATCCCTTCCAGATTTGCCATCCGCCACCACCATCCCTTCCAGATATGCCGTCCGCCACCACCATCCCTTCCAGATCTGCCGTCCACCACCACCTCGCGCTGCCGTCTCCCTCCAGATCTGGTGTTGCGCGGCTATCAACACTCAGATCCAATGTGTCGACACCATCCCTACCTAGAACTTGTGTCGCATCGTCGTCTCCTCCCCAAATCAGGTCTTCATTTGTCGTACTAGTGCTTTTACCTTTCATACTAGTGCATGCATCTTAGTAGTACTAGTACATAATTATCCCAAATCTAAGTTTCATCCTTTATAAAATCTAATGGTACTAGTGCTTCTTCTTGTGTTTATAGGTACTAGTGCCTTTTCTTGTGATTAGCTCCGATGAGAAAGAGGATGGACATCTCGATGCCGAAATGATGGCGAGCTCGACAATGAAGTAAAGTTTGGAGATCAATTTTTGTTTTCAATCAATGTAATTTATTATTATTTGAAACTTGAGTTAACAGATTTAATGATAAAATGTATTCCTAATTTACCCATCTTTTTATCTTAGCCATTAAGTTAAAATTTTAATATGAAAATATAAAGTTGTGTAGTATTTTTTACTACATAATAACGTAGTCATCATAAGCGCTCCATTACCTTCCCATCTTCACTAGAACTATCATAACTTCTAGATTTAGCCTTAAAAGCTAAATTTATTTTTCCTTTCTCTTTTTGAGTTAGATCATTAGATTTCAAAAATATTTTGTGACTATTGAGTGAACTCATTAAGTCTTCTTGGCTCATGATAAAAATTTATATGTATCAATATAGATGTGTGTAATTAGATTCGTATTTATAACCTACTAGATTATCATCGGCCCATTGGCTGATTTTTTGTGTTAATTTTAGTGAAAAATTAGTTTTAGTTATTTTTATTTAGATTACTTAAATATGTCATTGATTTTTTCTACCTTTTAATATATAATAATTTTTTATAGAAATTAGTGTCTATCCTAATTATAATTTATTAAGATAAAAAATAAATATAAATAATTTAATTATAATGTTGGTAACAAATTAATTTTTTTTATCAATTGTTGGGGATTTGATAAAGAAAAGCACTATACGGTAAAACCTCTATAATTTAATACTCGGTAAATTAATAATCGAGTATAAATTAATAATTTTTTTGGTCCCGACTTGGGCCAGTGTAAAAAATAAGCAAATTTAATAAAATAATAAGATAATAATTTTTTAGAACTAACCTATATAAATACATGAATTTTTAATTCTATAATAATAAGTATAATTCATTAAGAAATTTATATAACTAGAATAATGTAGAAAATATGAATATATAGTTGTTTGTTTCTTCTTGAAGTTCAAGTCTAGTAGAAGTTCATCCTGAACTTTTATTAGTGCACTCAAAATCTCTGGTGTTGTCTTATCTAATTGCAACAAGTAGTTTTGAAGAGTCGGTGCGGCTTTAAGCGCTTCCTTTCTGGGGACCAGTTTCAAAGGTGTTGAATAATCATCTCCTTCATCCTCAATCAAACTCCCAACGATGTCGGCCACAATTTATTCTAAACTTTGTGCCGCAATACATTCATCATTTTCACCTGGATACTCCTTTATTTGGTAGAAAGTCGGGTGCTAGGCACCCTTACTCTTAGAATGAATCAAACGGGGAAAACAAACTCTGACAATGTCGCTAGCAATAGCACGCTCAACCTCTGGAGAGATAGGAAAATTAAAACAAGAACCAAAACTAAGGCTGTGCCCGAAATGGGCAAGGAGGTTTGCCACGCGGTTCCTTTCTCTAAAAAATGTGTGAGACTTCGACCATCCAATCCCGACTGAGAAGCCGTCGAATATGCTGGATTGTGTGTCCGTGACGAGAGTCATTAGTATGGTCTCTCGTAATGGCCAAAACCGAGGATTAGGAATCGATTTGAAGCTGAATTTTCCTCATACCCATCTCCCAAGCAAGCTCGATACCCATATCCACCGCTCTAAGCTCAGCCCTCATGATAGGGCACATGCCAAGATTTGCAGCAAAAACTGCAAGTCTTCTTCCATGGCTGTTTCGGATGATACTGCCACATGCGGCTAGGCCGTGTGGCTGAATTACAGAACCATCACAGTTAACTGTAACCCATTCATCTGGAGCAGGAATCCACCTCAGAAGCGTCTCCCTCCTTCGGATGACTACCTCTGACAAAACTTGTGACTCGACTCTCATACTCTCTCTAACCCCGACAATTCAATGAAGGACTCGTAAGCGGACCTGATCACTAGTCACACGTTTATTGTCAAAGATATCCTCATTTCAAGCCTTCCAAAGAATCCACGTCGTAACCCCAAAGAGAAGGTTATCATTATTGAGTTGGATACCTCTGATGATCCAATCATGGATGTCACCTGCGAAGAAATTAGCAACATGGTCTGGGGCAAAAGGGACGACCAAACCGATTTAGCCAGTTTACAGTCACGCATGATGTGGAGTGAAGTCTCACTTATAGAGGGGCGGCGGTGGCAATCGTCATTATCGCTCATGTTACGTCAAAGCTGTTCCGCGTTAGAGAGGAGGCGGTTGTGCGTTGCAAGCCATAAAAATTGTTTGATACGGCTCGGCCCCTGCCACCTCCAAATATGTTTCCAAGTATTCTGCTGTGGGCGGGGTACATGCCGTGGTGAGGATCTCATAGGCGGATTTGATCAAGAATCGCCCCTTTGGATCGGGACCCCAGATCATCTCGTCATCACCATCAGTGGATTGGGGGTCCATCCCTGTAACTTGTCTGACGATGAGAGGTGGGAGGTAGCCGTTGAGTCTTTGCCAATCCCAGTTACATGTGTCGTTGACCATATCCAAGACAGAGTGAAGGAGTTATACTTCTGTAATGTCGCGAGTGACGTGGTCAATGAGTCAGATACCACTGTCGAGCCAAGTGGAGTTCCAGAAGGAGATGTCTTTACCATTCCGAATGTTGTGCTGGCATCCGCTAACCAAATCATGCCAAGTGCTGTGAATACCTTTCCAAAGGCTAGAGCCTCCGGACTTTCGTCGAATCTGAAGCCCCTCACTAGTCTCCTTAAGATATTTGTCGGTGAAGATTTGAACCCTCGAGCGATCTGGCTCCTTAAGGATCGTCCATCCAATTTTCATTAAGTACGCGTCATTTAGCTCTCTTGCTTTCCTAAGCCCGAGGCCTCCTTGTTCTTTAGGCCTACAAATAGAATCCCAAGAAAGTAGGTGAGGTTTCTTATGGTCAGAAGAAGCACCGCAAACAAAATTGTCAACAATAGAGTCAATGCGAGAAGTGGTATGCTGAGGAAGGAAGGAGGACTGCATGACGTATGTCGGAATGGCGTTGAGCACCGATTGAGCCAGAGTAACACGACTGGCCAGCGAGAGGGTATTCCGTTTCCAACTAGCGAGCTCTTTAGTAATGTAGGCATACATCCCTTTAGTAATACGGCTGTGGAAAAGCGGCACCCCAAGGTTGCGACCAAGATCAGCTGTTTCGTTAATCCCCAGACTCTTGCAGGTTCGAAGACGGGCTCTTTTGGAAGTGTTTTTGGAGAAGTAAACCCAAGACTTTTCTTTTCTAACCATCTGACCAGAGGCTCTGGTAAATAAATAGCAAGAATTAATAGTGCGTCATTGATCAGCAGAAACCTCTCCAAAAAGGACAAGGTCATCATTGAAGAAAATGTGCGAAAGACCTGGTCCTTTTGTAGAGAGGCGAATCTGTTTCCAGTCTCCATTTTCCACCGCAGTCGAGATCAAAATGCTAAGAACGTTCAATGCAAAGTGTAAAAAGAAAAGGAAAGAGAGGACATCCCCGATGAAGGTTGCGTCCTAGTTGAAAGGGTGAAGTGAGACCACCATTCCAAAGCACTTGCATGGAAACAGTTGAGATGCAGCACATGATAAGACGGATCAAATAAGGCGCAAAGTTGGCCACTTTGAGGGTATCTTCAACAAAGCTCCACTCAAGTCTATGAAACGCCTTTGCAAGATGAAGCTTGATTATCATGAGCTCCTTCTTGCCGGTTTTCGATCTCATTGTGTGAATGACCTCCTGCATAATAATGATGTTGTCTGTTATAAGACGACCCGACACGAAGCTGGTTTGGGTCTTACCAATAAGCTTCTTGATGACACTATATTTATCATGATTATCAGCCCCGTTTAAGCGACATTTCATTGCTTGTAACACGACTTTTGGGGTAGTTTAGTGAGTTTTCATTCAGTAATGCTATTTCATACCAAATTGGTTACTTTGGCCCGTTTCGGGTATATTTGATGTGTTTTCTAGTGTCTTTATGAGTACACAGATTTTTGCCGTCAAGTATGTAGTCTCGGACGTGTTCGGTACGTGATGGAGTCTCAAAGAATGACCCGACATCGATCCAGAGATCAAACCAACTAAAGAACTGAAGAATTTTGCCCAGCTCATGAATTTCTCGCCGAAAATGTTAATATTCTCGGTGAGAAGTCATTTACAAACTCAGTCCAATTCTTGTCGTTGAGCATGCATTTAATTTCGAAGAAGTTCTCGATGAGAACTTCAATGTTCTCGCCGAGAACATTGTGAAGAAGCTATTGGAAATTCTCGCGTGGAGTTCTCAATTTATTTTACAAGTAATATTTCGGCGAGAACTTTAAATGTTCTCGCTGAAAATATTGAGATTTTCCGGCTGTGATGAGGAAAGCAACTATATAAGCAGTAGCTACCCCCAATATACTGCATACCTCATAATACAGAATTTCAGAGAGATAGATAGAGTTTAGAGCGTATCTTGGAGTTCCCGGAGAGATCCTAACACCATCTTTCCACCTCGAAGTGCTCGGAGCTAGGAGTGAAGATTTCTCGAGTTCAAAGCTTCATCGGAGTCGTCAAAATTAGGTTTTACAATTCTTCTCTGTTCTTCCTTGTTAAGATGAACTCCTATGTTGTTTTCGATTCTCCTGATTTAGACATGAGTAGCTAAACTTGTTAAGCTTAGATTAGATGAACCCTAAGTGACTCGGGGCTTTAAAGCGGTCACGAATCGGCGGTAATTAGATTTTAATTCAGACAGTTTCTGTAACATCCCAACCTTTTCTGACAAGATATTGTCTGCTTTGGGCCCAACCCTAACAGATTTGTTTTTGGGTGTTGGTGGGATTCGAACCCATGACCTCCTCCTCTCACGATCAAACCCCCACCACTACACCACAAAACGCGTCATATCAGTTAAGGTTGAATTATTCCACATAACTCATGAATCTACCCCGTGCTTTGTCGATGTCGGATTTGCCTAGGATGTCACATACACCCCCCCTTTAGGGACTCAACGTCCTCGTTGAGGTTTGCCCCACCATCTTTGAAGAGGGACTGGGAGAGACTCTAATACCACTTGTAACATCCCAACCTTTTCTGACAAGATATTGTCCGCTTTGGGCCCAAGCCTCAAAGATTTGTTTTTGGGTGTTGGTGGGATTCGAACCCATGACCTCCTCCTCTCAAGATCAAACCCCCACCACTACACCACAAAACGCGTCATATCAGTTAAGGTTGAATTATTCCACATAACCCATGGATCTACCCCGTGCTTTGTCGATGTGGGATTTGCGTAGGATGTCACAGTTTTTCTTTCATAATTGATTTGTTCTTCGTGTTGTGTGTCTTTTCTAGTTTGATCACTTATATTAGATTCTTGTTAAAATAAGGATAGTTGGCGAACGTCCGCCTTGTTTTAGAACATCAAATCAATCAATTAACCTATTCAATGGAGTGTGCCTTTCGTAGTAACTATTTAGGGTTAATCCGCTTCTAGAGTAACTCATTAAACTCAGTCAATTGCACTGGTTAGTTATCCATTGCAGAAGTGAACGCACGGACAGTAATTAATCGTGGTAGTTAGATCCGATAGAGCGAACGTTCACGGACATAGACCTAAGGGTAAGGAGTTATGGTGGTGTCTGAGAACTGAATGAATTAGAATCGAAAGTCACTGGTTTTGTGATCGCCAATGTTCTGGTAATCTCAGGGGGATTCAAGTCTAAGCTTTGTCTGTCAATTTGTTAGTCAACCTTATTCAATCAATCTGTCTTTTAATTCAATTTCATTTCATTCACATTATAGTTTAGAAATCATGGAACTCACACCACGCACAACCTATTTAAACCTGAATAATTTTTAAATTTCTTTGAGTAAACAATTTGAAGAACACTGAGAAATTCGATCTATCTTGCTTTTAGCTTGGTAGTATTTGATACCCTGTTTACACCGTTATCAAATTGGCTCCATTGCCGGGGACTCTTCTCTCTTGTTTGAAAGAAGAGTTGACATTTATTCTTCTACCTTCCATCTTATCACTTTCCATCACACTTCGATTTTACACCGGTTGTTCTTATAATTGTCAACTTGCAGGTTGAATGCAGGTATATGAACCTCCCTCTCACTCGTTCTCAGCTCAATCCTAATAAGACTAAGAGTTCAGACAAGGCAAGCAGTTCTGCACCAACCAAGCAACAGCAAGCAAAGAAACAAGTGATAATCGAGCTACCCCCATCCTTCACCCCCATCAAAGTTGAGGAGTTGAAAGGACAACTTCTCCTCTTCCTCTACGTCATCAGATTCCCCTCCACCCCTCCCGGAATGTGGGATCAACAACCACTACCGCCATCTCCTCGTGCTCAACGTACTATGGCGGATTACAACAAGCCGAGCGTGACTAGTGTTCGGTCAAGCATCTCCGTCCCCATTAATGAAGCGGATCCTGACTATAAGATCAAAATCCCCTTTCTGGGAATGATCTCTAGGGATGTTCAATTTGAAGGGAATCCGCATGACAACCCATGCACTCATTTGTCGGACTTCCTTTCCATGTGCGAGACCTTCAAGAGCGGGAGTCTCGACAAGAACACTCTATGCTTGCGAGCTTTCCCATTCTCACTCCGAGGCGCCGCAAAGAGGTGGCTTAACAACAAGCCACCCGATCACTACACCACTTGGGACGATCTCGCCCAAGACTTTGTTGAGGAGTATTTTCCTCCGGCCAGAACCACAACTTACAAGGATAGCATTGCTCAGTTCAACCAGAAGGACAGAATGATCTTATATGACGCTTGGAATGAATTCCAAGAACTCCTCTACAACTGCCCTCATCAAGGATTCAAGCAGAGATAGCTAGCTGAGATCTTTGCCCGAGGGATGAACGATGAATCGGCAAAGTGGGTTAACTCTTTGGATGTAGGAGATTGCACCGCCCTCACGCTAGAAGCTTCTCTACTTCACTTTGCTAGTTGCGCCTCCAAGTCCATGAAATGGGAAAAACAGTCCGAAGCATCCAAGAGTCAGCTAAGCCTTGAAGAACAGATCAAGGCCGAAGTACATAAACACATGAAGAAGGCTAGCGCACCCACCAACCCTCCATCAGCTTCTGTTTATGTTGCTGATTGTGAATGGTGTGGAGTTTGAGCTCACAATGGAGGAAGCTGTCAGAACTTCGGTAAAGTATGTGTCTGGTCTGTAGATGAAGTGAATTTTGTTGGTCAAAGCTTCACCAACAACCACAAAGGCTACTCTGATTACCGTCTGTTCAGACAACCTCAACAACAACAACTTTAACAACAAGGGAGCTTCAAGAGCGTCCTCCTTACAACCCTAAAGCCAATCAGAATAATCGACCATCTGGGTCGTACCAAGAAAACAAGCCGGCTAATCAACCAAGTGGAACTTACCAACCACCTCACCGGAACCATGGTAATTATAGTACAACACCTGACAATAGCCAAAATCAGTACTTCAATAACAATTATCAAGGACCACTAGATTCACCGGTGGACAACAATCTCAAAGGTCAGCACCACAAGGAAATAGGGAGAGCGAGATTGATAAAAAGCTCGACCTCATCATGATAAGGCTTGACGACCATGATGCTCAGTTCAAAGCTCAAGCCGCCTTGAACCAAGGCCAGCTTGCTCAAGGTCAAAGGATGGAAGATAAGCTCAACAACATTGTCAACCTCCTCTCTTCTGGTCGTCCCATGGGTTAGTTACCGAGCCAGACAGAGCCAAACACAATGAATGAGCATGTGAAGGCCATCTAGACCAGAAGTGGCAAGCAACTAGTTGGTCCTACAGTTCTTGGTCCGGTCATGATTCTAGATGCCATAGCCATTGATATGCCAGAGATCGAGGAAGAACACAAAGAAGAAGAGGAGGAGATGACTTTCACACCTCCTCCATCATCAGATCCCACTCCACCTCTAGCGCCATATCAGCCTCGGATTTCGTTCCCTAAGGCCTTGATGTCAAAGGAAAAAGACCATGACACCCAATACTAGAAGTGGTACTCAGTCTTGAAGAACACGAAAATGAAAATACCAGTCACGGATGCCATGGAGATGATACCACAGGTTGGGAAAGTCATGAAGATCAAGAAGAAGGGACGGGTGTCTTCCGTCTCCCTTAACAAGGAATGCTCTGGCGACCTCTACCATACGCCATCTATACCTCCCCCAACTAAGTGTAACGATCCTGGTTCTTTTACTTTACCTTGCATCATCAATGGTATTAAAATTGATTGTAGCTTAGCCGATTTAGGTGCGTTTATCAATGTCATGCCTACTTGCTTGTATAAAAAGTTGAATCTAGGCGAATTGAAACCAATTAGTATGCATCTGGGGTTAGCTGATAGGTCTGTTAAGACACCTAGGAGAATGGTAGAGGATGTGACTGTACGTTGTGGTCCTTTTACTATTCTTACTGGTTTTGTTGTTATGGATACCCGAGAGGCAGATGTTACCCTCCTCCTAGGCCGACCGTTTCTGGCAACAGCCGGCGTGACCATCAATGTTCAGAATGGCTCGTTGACTTTAAGGGTCGGAAAGGATAGTGTGATGTTCCTCCTCAAGGACGGTATGGAATACATTCCTAAGGAAGATGCACATTGTTTATCAATTAATACCGTGGAGTCAGCCTCGGTCAACTCTAGTACTAATGACATTTCTAGTGTGTCCTCAAAGATGTGTATGACAGGAACTAAACAAGTTACCCATCCGAAGAATGAGGCTCAAGCACAGAAGCCAAAGACAAAGGAGGCACCGAAGGCACCCACCATTGAATCGCCACGAGCTAGAGATCCTAGCGAAGTAAAGAAGGAGAGCAAAGTGAAAAATAAGGTGGCTTGGAAGCCAATTACTCCGCCATCATCCGCCAAGCCACTGGACAAAGACATATACTTGAAGGATTTATTCAGGCCATTTGAAGTTACCGGACACCTCCCCGATGGACGAACTCAATTAACTCACATCAATGGGAGGCGATTCCTCTTGACCGGAGGTACACCGAAGCTCTACTTCATGGACTCTGATGAGAGCGTGAAGGAAATCCTAAGTTGGAACGCTTCTTGATCGTCATCTAGGTATCGTCCAGCTAAAGGATGTTAAACGAGAGCGCTTCGTGGGAGGCAATCCATAGCTGGAGTCAGTTTTGAATTATCGAGTCAGTCTTTGTGTTTTGAGTCGATTTTGGGGGGAACCAAAAGTGTCAATTCGTGGTTTTCAATTTTTCTTCTGTGTATCGTGTCGTGTGTTCTCAGATTAGTTCCAATTTATTTGGAATTTTTCTGATTTTTGTTGATTTTGTTTTGAATTGTTTAAGTTGAGTTCCTCGGTGTTTTTGAAAATAATTTTGAGTGCCCAGGTCCAGCATTCTCGCCGAAAACATAAAGTTCTCGATGAGAATATCACCCCTTTTAATTTAAATTTTCGGCGTCAGCTTTTTCAAAATATTTTTCAAAGCAGTTCTTGCCAAAAACTTTGAAAATTCTCAGCAAGAACTTTAGCCTAATCCGGTCAGTTTTCGCGTCGTTTTTAAACTTTATGTTTTCAAAGAGATTCTTGGTGAGAACCTAAAAGTTATCGCCGAGAACTTAAGTCTAAAATTTTAAAAAATAATCCCACCTTATCCAAACCAGTCCGTATAGACCCCCTTTTCACTTATCTCCTCCTCGAAAACATCACCCAAACAGCCCATGTTTCCATTTTCTTTCATCTCCACCTCGATTCTGCCACCTCCGGTTGCCATAGTTACCGCCTCCCCCTTCCCCTCTCTGAGCTGAGTCCGTAGATACCTAGATCGTCCAAATCGGAGCTATATAGCTCCGGTTCCCCCCGAAACAAATCTTTTCGAGTTTTTGCCGAAACAAATCTTTTCGAGTTTTTGCCGATTTTGTCAACTTCTGTCTATTTTCTCGCATTATGTCTTCAAGGTTAGTTGTTGGGTTTCCAATTACGAATCTTTTGACATGATCATTGTTGAATTTCGATGAGTTTCATTTTGGTTGACTTTTCGATCTACCTCGATTTATGTGCCTGCTGTTTTGGTGTGCATTTTGCTAAACTAATTGAACATAGATGCTCTATACTATGCTAGGAATGTTGTGCCATTAGTTTATGATGATTGAATCTCGTTTGCATTGCTGAATTGTCAATTTTGTCTGGTATGTTGTCTTTGATTGACCGAACGGTTGACTTTGCATTCTAGACGTCATATTTTTGTTCCGTCAATTCTTGTGCGTTCCATGTGATTAATGAATGTCGCTGAACATTTGAATTAGCTTATCCCCACTCGATTTTCCTTGTTTCTTAGCGGAATTGAATTTTTTTGACCAAGTGTAGGGTAAGACGTCGGTTTGGCTAATGGTGGTTTCGTGTCCCCATATTGTTTATTTCAGAAACCTAGGTAAGAGATTGAGATGCAATGGTCCAGCCTCCACATCCGCCACCCTGGACGCCATGGACACCGGAGAGGGTGTCACCGCACCCTCCCATCCCAACCCATGGGACATCGAAGGACCCCATCCCTTCCTCGCCAGACTCCCTCCGTCCTACTTCGAGCGATATTGGAGGATAAAAAACGTCCCTCTAGCCGACATTGCATCCCTCTCCATGGAGTCTGGTGAACCTAAGATCGTTGTTCGGGTTCAAACAAATAACTAACAAAGCTAACAAGCTAGGGTAGATCGTATTCCACGGGTCTTCTATGATCGACTACTCAAATAAGCTGGCAAATTACTCGGATTTAAACACTTCGTGCGTGGTGTGAGTTCCACGACTTCTAAATCTAAGAAATGCAGAGAAAATTAAAAATTTAAACTAAGAATAGAATGGAAATTGGTTGGTTAAAACAGAGATGACAGACGAACTTAGACTTTGAATCCCCCTTCGTTCCCCAGAGCATTGGCAATCACCACATCAGCGGATTTCGATTCTCATTCAATCAATTCTAAGACACCACCATAACTCCTTATTCTTAGGTTTAAGACCGGCGAACGTTCGCTCTATCCGTTCTAGCTACCAAGATTAATTAGTCGCCCGGGTACGGTCACCTCTCGCAATGACTTAACTTAACTGGTGGAATTACTAACGATTTATGAGTTACTCTTGCAGTGGATTAACCCTAACCGGTTCCTACGAAAGGCACGCTCAAATTATAAGGTTAATTGTTCAATTTGATGTTCTAAAGTAAGGCGAGCGTTCGCTTCTATCCTTAGCTTAACAAGAATCTAATCTAGGTGATCAATCCAGACAAGAAACATGAACAATGAAGAACAAACCAAACATGAAAGAGAAACTGATTGAACTTCGAATCTAATCACCGCCGATCCGTGACCGCTTTAAAGCCCTGGGTCACTTAGGGTTCATCTAGTCTAAGCTCTAAGAGTTTAGCTACACATATTCATCATAAAAGAATCAAAGACAAAGAAGGAGTTCATCATACAAAGGAAGAACAGAAAAGAAACTGAAAAACCTAATTAAGACGACTCCGGCAGAACTTGATCTTCCGGTAGACTACAATCCTACCTCCAAGTCCTCGAGATGGAAGGGATGGCGTCACGATCTCTTTCCGGCTCTTCGAACTCTAAACTCTTTGCTTTAGAACTTGAGAGAATTCAGAAGTTTGGTAAAATTGATGTATTATGAGGTATATTCTTTTATGGGCCGCCGGTTAAGTATTTATACTTAACCCTAATTCAGCCGGATTTTGCCTGATATTTTCGCCGAAAATATTGAAGAATTTTCGGCGAAAATTCCTTTGTAATTGATGGTCCGCCGGCTGATTTCTCCTGTAAATTTCGGTCCAATAGTTTTCAGTCGAAAACTTAACATTTTCGCCGAAAACTTCCTTCAGTCGGCATCAGTGATTTTGTGCATGTATTTTCGCCGAAAATGCTAGGGTATTTTCGGTGAAAATTCCTTTGTAAACCGGGCAGGAATTGTTTCGACTTGATTGGCTCCTTGGATTGATTTCGGTGCAATTCCTCGAGGTTCCAACACCTTAGACATGTCCTTGGCTACTTTATTTGATGGCAAAAACCTGTGCTAACATAAAAATACTAGAAAACCATCAAATAGACCCGAAACGGGCCAAGGTAACACAAATGGCATGAGATAGGGCAATCGATTGAATATTCGTTATTCTACCCTAAAAAACCATGTCTTAAGCAAGGAAATGTCGCTTAAATGAGGCTGATAATCACGTCAATTCGAGTGTCATCAGAGTACATGCGGGAGTTCGACACGGAGTGGTTCAATAATGTCAGCCGCTCCCTCATCGAGGTGGGATTGCTCGACCTCATGACGATCGATTCCCCCTATCCGTTCGTCGCTCTTCAGGAGTTCTGGAGTTCCTTCGACCTTGAATCTTTGCACAACAAGAGAAACAAGAAATGCATCACATTCCGCCTTACCGACAAACTTGTCGAGATGACCTACAATGAGTTAGCCCACAACCTTGGCATCCACCTCAACCGATACACAATTGGCAACCTTGGATGGGCAAACAACAGCAAGGTGAAAGGACCACCATACAAGGAGTTTTGGCGGCACATCAAGGGCCGACCCGACGCCGAGCTCAGCGACAAGTCTACATCAGTCAGATCTCTCCACGACTACAACGGCCCAAATTTAACAGCGGTAGGAATACAATTTAACAGGGGCCGTGGCCGCCGTTAAATAACTTTAACAGCGGCCACAGGCCGCAGTTAAATTGGCCAATGTAAAAATCAATTAACAACGACAAAAAGTGGCCGCAGTTAAACTGAATAATTTAACAGCAGCCATGGGCCGCTGTTAAATTAGTTCTCCTATTAAATTAATAGCCGGAGCTCTGGCTATAGAGCCAGACCTCCAGCGGCAGTCCATATTCCAGAACGCGTCTCCGGTGGTGGGTTCCTGACTCAAGGATGAAGCAGCAGCGGCCAAGAATGATGCATCATCGTCAGAGACTACTACCTACGGTGGGTTCCTCAATCGAGGATGAAGCAGCGGCGGCCGAGACGATTTAGAAAGTGGAATGAAGACGCGGCGGCGACAGTGGATATCTGGACAACAAGTGGAAGTGGAAGGATGAAGGTTGACGCGGCGGCGACTTCAGAACAACAAGTGGAAGTGGAAGGATGAAGGTTGACGGCGACGACGACGGAAGCGTGGAAGAAAGAGGTTGAAGGCGATGTCGACGGATGGCGGCTTGGATTTAGATTTCTGACGAAGAGAGTTGAGAAATCGGAGAGGAGTGGAAGAAGGAGGTTGATAGCGGCTTGGATTTAGGTTTCCGGCGGAGAGATTCATGAAATCGGAGAAGAGTGGAAGAAAGAATTGGACGGCCGAGATTAGAGAATTTGTGTTTCTTTAGTTTAGATCCGACGGCCGAGAATAGCGATCCGCGTGAATTAATTTAACAGCGGCCACAAGCCGCTGTTAAATGTAATAATTTAACAGTGGCTAAGTGGCCTCTGTTAAATTTCTTGTAAAAATTAATTTAACAGCGGCCATTTCAGGGTCGCTGTTAAACGTCTGCTGTTAAATTATCTTTTTTCTTGTAGTGCTCACCCTCTCTTTCGCTTTTTACATTATGTATGGCGTTGTTCTTTATGTTATGCAGTTGAGAGAGGGTGCCACCACATAGCCTCCGAGGAGTTACTACTCTTCAGGGCTGTCTTTTAGAGCTACCACCTTCATCCTAGCTGGGTACT
Source organism: Linum lewisii (assembly GCA_034768395.1). NCBI lineage: Eukaryota > Viridiplantae > Streptophyta > Magnoliopsida > Malpighiales > Linaceae > Linum > Linum lewisii. The sequence continues at coordinate 43,975,855 of CM068302.1, forward strand.
CGCCTAGTTCTTTGACAAGAGGACCAGGCCCACCAAGATACCTGGTGCACTTCTTGGCAACGCATTCATTGGACGACTCATTGCCGACTCTAGCTCGCACATCGTTGGGGACCCGAGATCCCACGCCTTCAGGTCCACCTCACTGGTGCAGAGCTCGCCCAGGAGTTCGATGTGGACTTGGCCATCGAGCCAGACGTATACATAGTAGCTTACACACCAGCCGACCCTGAGAATTTAGAGCCAGAGCCCCAACAGCCGCCCGAGTTTGCTTACCAGGAGCCAGAGCCTCGTCGCAGTCCACAGCAGATGCAGCAGTGGCAGACAGACTTCTCTTCCGGCTACCATCAATGGCAAAGGGACATGGTGGCATTCGAGAGAGGCAGGTAGGTTTATGAGAGCGAGCTCACTACATTGAGGGAGCAGCAAGACACTTGGAGAGCAGACCAGGATGCTAGGTGGGTTATCACATAGCGCCACCAAGAGCAGCAACGAGCTTGGCATGACGAGGAGATCGCGTTGCGCCGAGTGATGAGGGATCACTTCCACATTCCACCACCACCCCACCTGAGGATCAGTGATCAGGTTGTATCCTTTCCCTTTTCTTTTTATTTCTTCTTTTCGGATTTCGATACAACTCTATTACGTGTGGATCCGGGTAGAGCTGTCAAACGGGCGGGTTGGGCGGGCCACGGGTCGGGTTAGTCGGGTTGCGGGTTAGTCGGGTTGCGGTGTCGTCGGGTTGCGGGTTCGTCGGGTCGCGGGTTCGCCGGGTCGCGGGTTCGCCGGGTCGCGGGTTCGCCGGGTCGCGGGTTCGCCGGGTCGCGGGTTCGCCGGGTCGCGGGTTCGTCGGGTCGCGGGTTCATCGGTCGCGGGTCGGGGGGTCTCGGGTTGCCCACGGGTTATTACTTACTAGTCTCAACTCTCAACTACAATTTGCAAAATTTTAAGTAAATTTTTTTATGTGATAAATAATTTAAAAATATATTAAATTTTTAATCGCGAGTAGGCTTAACTCTTAAGGATTGTAGCAGTTGTTCATATATTAAAAATAATAATTCATTTTTATAAATTAAATATACTAATAATAAATGAAATGAAATTGAATATACTTTAGCTTTTAAGGTCTAGGAGGGTTTAACATTGGACTCATTTATAAATTTAGTCAATTCTTTCCAAAAAGTATCAAATCTAGCGACTTTCTTTTTATGACATTTTTAGACCAAACGTTTTGATTGTATGTTAGATGACAAATATAGTCAACGTTCTTAAGATTTTTAACACTGTTACTGATGGTGCTAAGTGTTATTGATGGAGAAGACGTGAGTCTTGCATAGATGCATTCTAGTTTCTGGTTGCTGCAGGATTCATTGTTGTTGAGTGTTGACAATGCAAAATGAATATTTTGTTATAACACTTTTTCTTTATAATTTTGGTTTGAAGGTTGAAGTATGGATGAGTGGTTTAAACTTTAATGTTCATCAGTATTGTGTTTCTATATATCAACAGGTTTGAAACTTGACTTTTGGATTATTCTATGAATTATGAATGTTTGGTGTCGAATTATGTAGTGTTGCATACTATATTAGTTTCTTGTATTGCTAATTGGTGAAAGAACTTAAAAACATGGATATGGACATATGGTGCAGAGCAGTCGTGCTCGTTCAGGTAGATGGAAGTATTTACAACTATGATTGTCAATGTTATATATAATTGATTTTAATTATTTTGGAAATAAACTTGGTGAAGTCAGAAGTAGATTAAATTTTTTATATCTTCAATAATGACATAATGTTGATATTTAAAGCACTGAATATTATGAATTGTGTGACAATCGGGTTATTCGGGTCGGGCGGGCGGGTTGCGGGTTAGTCGGGTTACGGGTTACGGTTAGTCGGGTTGCGGGTTAGTCGGGTTGCGGGTTAGTCGGGTTGCGGGTTAGTCGGGTCGCGGGTTCATCGGGTTGCGGGTTCATCGGGTTGCGGGTTCATCGGGCTGCGGGTTGGATTGTTGACTTTTTGGTCAATCGGGCCACGGGTCGGGCTGGGCCGGGCGGGCTGGGCGGGTTTATCGGGCCGGGTCAGCATTTTGCCAGCTCTAGATCCAGGACACTTGTCCCGGTTTTCTTTTGATCTTTTTATTGTTTTTGTTTTGTAGGAATTTTGTATCTGCTTCACTCCGCTCTGAGTTCTCCATTACATCATCGACATCGACCATCACCTTCTAGGTTTTTCGGATAACTCTACTCTATTTTAGTCATGTGAGGACACAGAACGTCTAAGTGTGGGGTAGGATGCTAGAGAATTATGCATGATCTTGTTTGTTTTTCTGTGATTCCGTGGTGCATTCCAATTCCTCTAGCATAGAATTACTTGGTTCTTGACATTTAATGTTAAGTTGACTTTAATTTTTCACATGGATTTTATAGCAGCAAGGATTTCGGCTCCGTGGGTATCAAGGCCATAGAGCGGCTATCGCTGTCAGAAATAGGGCCATTGAACGTAGTTACAGAGTTCCCAAGAGGCGTGACAGAGGAAAAAGAAAACCGGTTGCGGAAATGCTCAGCTGCCAAGTCTTTTAGTTCTAAAGGGTCATAGCACCAAGAGCCATCTGACGCTTCAAACCTTCAATATGATTCAATTTCCTTCAATGAAGAGTAGAAAGGTGGAAAAATCTAGTGTCAGGATCACCATCCTTATGCCATTGAATCCTTGATTTCTGGAGCCAGAGCATTCCTTCCTGCCAGAGGGTCTTAGTCAACTCGGCCTTGGTGTCCTCCTCTTCTTTTCTAAGGCTGTTCGAGGGATCGGTGCCCGAAGAAGCTTCAAGTCATCATTCCAGATAGCGCTTACGTTGGAAAATGTTGTCGAACACCTCCTTGATCCAAGCAGTGCAGCATCCTTCAAAATTCTGCAAAGAAAGACAGAAATCCTCTCCAGCTTTCCAGCCTTGATCAAGCAAGTGAGGGAAATCAGAGTGACTTAACCACGCAGCATTAAAACGAAAGGGGCGAGGAGCATAATCGTACCTTTGGGTTTTATTAAATCTGACAAGGATAGGGTAGTGATCAGACTTTAGTCACACGAAATGAAAAGTAGAGGAATCAGGGAATTCATCCAGCCACCAAGAATTGTCGAGGCAATGATCGAGCCGTTCACGCAAGAGGCCGGAACCATGTGAAGCGAGGACCCAAAAAATACATGTCGATTAGGCTGCAGTTACCGATGCAGTCCCTGAATTCTCGGGCCTGGATGTGGTTAAAGCTTCACCCTCCAGATTTCTCAAATGAATTGACCATCGCGTTGAAATCTCAGGCAATGAGCCACAGATGAGAAATGGAAGTCGAGAGGGAGGACAGGTCGTCCCAAAGTGAGCGACGGACATGAAGATGTGGTGAAGCGTACACCACAGTAATGTCACTCTTTCTTCCATTGTCCAGAATGACATCAACGTGGATAAACTGTTGAGAGGACTTGGAAAAATGAATACAAAAAACCGGATCATTCCATAATAACCAAATTCTGCCGCTGAAGCCTTGCGCTTCTTTGACAAAGGAGAATTGAAAACCAAGCTGAGCTCGAATTTCTCTGCCTCACGAGCCGCTAATGCGTGGTTCAAGAATTGCGACCATGGAGGGTTTATGCACCTACACATAATGCTTAAAGACTGTAACGAAAGAGGCATTTTCGGCTCCTCAACAATTCCAAATAAAGAGACTATCCATAAAGAAATAAAGACGATAGAGAGCGCGAACAAGGAACAACCACACCTGAGTAATTACGGGAGGTTGGGCACATTGAGATCCCATCCTCCAGGGCTGACACAGTCAGAAGTAATCGGGAATTCCAAACAAGTTGGGTCGTCGGTCTCAAAGGGTTTCAAGGTTGCCGAGATGGCTGAGCTAAAAAAATTTTGTAGGCTCCTTGTTTTGTAAATTACTCTTTTTGAGAGAATTGAGAGCAGGCTTCAATGAGGCTTGGCATCCAACTGCAGCTTTAGAAGTAAGACTATGCGATGCGAGCTTAGTCTGAGGCAGAGCTCTGTGCTGGGTGCGCTTCGAAGTCGATAGAGGGAAGGAGGTGTCGAAGAGGCGACAATACCAGGGGGGGTGTCAACTGGTCTTGTAGAAGGATCTGGAATGGAAGGAATGTGGGCCAAAGGGAAAATAGGAACTTAATCAGCAAGTTGGGCCGGCCGAACCTGAGGCCCAGATGTCTCACCATGGGCAGAGGGCCCATCACTAGTCTTTTTAGGGGGAGGAGGAAATTCAGGTGAGCTTTTTGTCTTGGGAGAAACTAAGGTAGTGCTCTTGATATTTTCCAGGGAGGAGCCCTCACCTTTATAACCGTTTGAAATAGCTTTCCCAGACTTCCCTTTTGTGGAACTTGAGGAGGCGGCCACCTTAGAAGTGGCAACTCTCATCTTCTTGGCGCCTTTAATTCCTTTCCTCGATTGAGATCGAGCTTCCTAATTTCCTTCCCCCCCTGAGATTGGGGCGATCCCTTCCTGGTTTCCTTCCCTTCCTTTTCTGACTAGCTACCATATTCGACCTTCGGGTTTTACGCTTCACCACCATCCAGGGCCCAAAGCTATCCGACGAGCTGGCGGCCAGACGTTCAGACGAACTCGGTGGAGGTAAGGTTCGTTGATCAACCGACATAGTATTGCTTGGAGGGTGCATGATTGGACAGGCTTCCAAGATATGACCCACTTTCCAACACTTAAAACATAAGTCAGGGAGGTTTTCATACTCAATATCCTAACGTGGCCATCCAGATCAATTGACGGGGCAAGCGGTTCATCGAGATTAATCTCGACCGCCAGTCTCGCAAATTTTCCTCTCTCTGCATTCTGGGTATTATAATCGATTTTGATCGTACGACTAATGAGATTGCCCAACAACGTCAGGATCTGGGAGTGATAGTACTGAACTGGCATTAGTGGAAATTGGACCCAAACAACCATTTTAGCCGGGAGTGAGTCGGAGACGCGAAAGTCAGGGGGACCATTGGTGGACAATGAAGTAGTGATCAAGGATTAGCTAGGGGCCTCTCGTAAGCGCCTTGAAGTAATCTTGTTCATCAGCGAATTTGACCATGAAGCAGCCTTTATCCACATCAATGATATGCTTATGGCTGGTCGGCTTCTACATTGAACGAAGACGATGACAAAGATAATAGTATTTGATACTCCTTCTGAGAAGCCTGACAACAAGGGTGTTGGCCCAAGGTTTGCACAATTTTTCTTTGAACTCCTGAGTGAGTTTCAGGGATTGGATGCCATCCTTGATCTGCGGAACGATGTCTTGTTCACCTACAAGAATCCAGGCTTGCTTGAAAGAGGGAGTCGGGTTGCGAGGCCCTTCCAACGCCCCAAGGTACGATCTGGGGGACGAGGAGTTTGAACGAGGAACCACATTAGGACCCGTAGGAGGATTTGGACGTCCTGTAGGAACCAAGTCAATCTCCATGTCGGGCGTGGCAAAGGCCATTGAGATTTGTTCCGGCGGGCGATCGCTACGTTCCGTCGCCGGTAAGTGTTGGTCCACTAGAGGAGGGGTGAAAGTAGCTGAGAGCATTTTTCCAAAATCCAATATGTGGAATTACGAATTCACTACGAAACTCCAACTGCCCTTTTGCTAACCCACGAGCTGACACCATGTAAATTTATTGGACTCCATTTATTTATGTGTCTCACCTAGATACTCCAACAACCGACTTACATCCATCATGTTACGATAACCCATATCATTAATCATACCCTTAAGTTCATTAACGTCTTCTTCAAAATTTATTTCACTTGAGCCTTCTTCATCCCTTGAATGGATTTTGCAATTAAAGGTCACCATATATTAATTGTGTAATTAAGATAATACAATGAACCTTAAAATTAAGTTTATCAAAATTAATAAAGTCACCATACATGCATGTATTCGATGAATTATAAAGTCATTTATGACAAACACATTACAAAAAAACCTATTTGAAATAATAATTATTAATTTATCGATTAGTTAATAACTACGCTATAAATTAATAATTTATGTGGTTTCGACTATATTAAATAATAGAGATTTTACTGTAATTATGTTTTCCTGTTGTTACGTTAAAACACTATCACTTTTCTTTGATTAAAGAATAAAATATTCCAATTATTAGGTGTGGCGTTGTTGGTTGTTCATCATTTCCCTTAACCATAAGGTTGAGAGTTCAATGCTTGTCCATTAGAAAAGAATTAAAATGAATTTTTATCCAAAATAACCTTATTCCTAGAATGAAGGAGGAGCTCCAAAATCCTAAAAAAGGTGACGTGGCAACTGAAAAAAGAGATTTCTGCATTAATGTATTTATAGATGTACACAATGAGATTCGTACTTATCAGTATAAATGTATATAGGGTCAAATACTTCAAAGGTCCCAAAACTATAGGGCGGGTTACAAACTCGTCCTAAAACTTTCATTCGTTATAGAGTGGTCCTATTACTATGACACAGGTTACAGAGTAGTCCTAGTGACGTCATAAGTGTACTTTTTCAACTATTTCGCCATGTCTCTATTGACATGTCATCTAAAAGATGATTCAAAGTTCAACAATATGATTCAAATCTAAATCTTAACTCCTCTACCTGATAAACTTTAGTTTAAAACTAAATCTAGTGAGTTATATTGATACAATTCTAGATTTTAATCAATTTAAGATGAATTTTAAATTATATTTTCGATGACATGTCAATGGTGACATGGCAAAATGGCTAAAAAAGTACATTTATGACGTCATTAGGACTACTCTGTAACCTGTTTGATAGTAATAGGACCACTCTGAAATGGATTAAAATTTTATGATAAGTTTGTAATCCATCCTATAATTTCAGGACCTTTTAAGTATTTGACCCAATGTATATATGTAATTAGATTCATACTTATCAATATAGATGATTGTATGTAATTAGATTCGTACTTATAATATTTTAGATTGAGTTAAAATTTTGTATTATTTTTGCTAAACAAGAATTTGACATATTCATTTTCTTCAAAATATTTATGAAAGTTTATTGTACTAGAATTTCAAAATTCACTAAGGGGTCGTTTGTTTCGGCGGAAGAGAAGCTGTGTTTTTAAGAATTCTAGCTTCCCCCAAAATACATTGTTTGGTAGACCAATTTTTCATCTGCGTTTGTATTCGCAGCTCTTCTGTGTCCCATTTTCCCCTCTAGTGTGCATTCTCATAATTTATGCCCCCCCCCCCCCAAAAAAAAAATTGTACAAAACTCTAGTAATTGTTTGGCCCACCTGCCATTTATTTTCCCTCTTCCCGATTGTGTCCTCAGCCTTTTCTCTTCCTTAGTCTTCTCCATTAACACTCTTTGTTCTCATTTTTTCTCAACACGCCTACACACCCAAGTGACTACTTTTTCACGGCGCAGCAGAAGCATAAAATACCTACAAGTTTGGCTTTACCGTCTTCGTCGTAATGAGTACAAAGGCCCATCCTCTACACATTCTTCGATTGCTTCACATATTTGTTCCTTCTAACTGTCAATTTTGTAACGAGCTTCTTCCTCGTGCAGGGTATGAGTACACCTCTCCGACGACTGTGAGATCTCTTTTGCATACGTTTCCAAATAGAGCTTGTTGCAACAGCGAATAGGTTAGTCACACATTTTGCTTTCTGCGTTGCATTTGTCAGCATGAACATAATAATACATGGAATGTGGTTGACAAATTAAGATTTATGAATTGCAGTACATAAGGAAAAACACTATTGTTTGAGGACTTCTTGAAGCATGGATTAGTATTGGAATGGGATATAAGTGATGCTAATCAACTGTGATGCATATTAACTTATTATGGACAATAGTGTATTGTTAGTTGCAGAGGCTTGACATTGCATTTTTAATTCGCAGATGTGTGTACATTGGGTAATATTAACAATGTGATGCTAGTTGGTTGAATGCAAAACTTCTAGTTGTGATCATATATGTATTATGGTGAACTGGTCATTGTGGTGTTGATGTATATGGCTTGCTTTGCCTTGCTGTTTGGTGAACTTGTTTGTACATTATTTCTTTGCAGAAGTGCGCCAAAGAACATTGATTGAGTGTGCATACCTTATGTAACATCCCCGCCCAACCGAACGGTTTGGAACTCGAGTTTGGATGGTTGAGACGTTGGAAACAATGTTCTTGAGACCCCATCGAAGTCCGGGACATTCATAATTGAGTCGGGTTGAAGTTACAAGCGAGTACTCAAAAATTTGTCAGGGTGGACAGACTGTGATACACAGCCGTGTATCAGCAATACACGCCGTGTATCATGATACACGTCGTGTATCTGCAATACACGCCGTGTATCATGGTCTGACTATAAAAGGCCGATTTTTCACAGATTTCCATAACTTCCCTCTCTCTCTTTCCTCCCGAAAATCCCTTTGACAAACCAAAAACCCCCCAAACTGCAATCCTTGATTCCGTGATTTGTAGAGCTCCGATTGGCAATCCGTTTCTTGCCACACGCTCCTGGCGACGAGAGGAAGAGATCTCCTATCTTGATTCTGGATATTTCATAGTTAGGTGCTGTCATTGGCAGAAGGAAGTAGCTACGTTTTTTGTGTCTGAGAGCTTGATTGTTCAGGTTTCTAGAAGTGTTTAGATCCTCGTCTTCTTGTCAGGTGAGGGTTTAGCGTACGATAGGTAGTAATGGTTGGTGTGAGGAGTTGCAATTCTGACTTAGATGAATGTAGGGCTTTGCATGAAATTGAAAGATAGTAAAAGGGGAAAACTATTCTGCAATTGATTGTTATGTGAATTATGATGATTGATGACTGTCGTGTGGTTGTTAATTGATGAATTGGTTGTTGATTGATGGCTGTTTGTGATGGGTTTTGATTGGGGAAAATGATTAACAATGATAATAAATGGATCGGAATTAGTAAAGAGTGATAGGAGGGACGGGTCTGTGAATATGAAAATTGTGTATATATTGCTATTGTCAGTTGTGATTGCAGGAGGGTGGTCTTGCCAATGTGGGGTCACCCTATAAATAATGAACAGGTGGATGGCCCTGCCAATCTGGGGTCGTCCTATGAAGGATGAACAAGAGGGTATCCCTAAGACTCACGACATGGCTATCCCTATACTTGCAGGTGGGGGTAACCGGTGAGCTAGCCGTTAACCCTTAAACTGTTTGTGATCTGTGAGATGTTGATTGAAATGGACTGTGATTGTGGATGTGATATTGGATAAAATGATGATATGTGTTATTGGATGAAATGATGTTATGTACGGTTGGACGACTTGATGTTATGTATTGTTTGAGTGATAGTGGTGCTATGTGAGATGTGGGTTGTTAATATGATTAGTGATGTAGAATTATGTCATGGAATTGGCTAGTGGAATTGGTACATGGAATTGGCTTATGGATTTGGATGATAGAATTGGTAACGGTATTGGATAATAGAATTGGTACATGGAATTGGTTGAATGGAATTGTGAGATGGACTTGGTTGAATGAAATTGCATTATTGATGTGTGTAATTGTTTTGGTTGTGATCTATGAATTGTGAATTGGAACTGATTGGAATCTAAACGTGATATTGGATGGATTATGGTGGATTTGATGAGAGGATTGATTATGGAGTTGATGATTGAAATTGGATGAATTGATGAGAAATTGATGAATGGAATTGATAGATGAATTTAAGGGATGAATTGATTGATGTGATTGAATGAAATGTTAGAATCAGAAGGAGCCTATATTGTCCCCCTAATTGTCACCTCTCCTGGAAGAGAGGGGTGCGGTCACGCCTCCTGGAAGAGTGGCGTGATGGAATGTCATGTGATTGTGAGTTTGGCCATGAATCCTTGTGTTGCGGTCTTGGATGCGTCTTTGAGACCCCTTACTGTGGTTTGGGGTGCGTCTTGGACCCTCCTGGAAAAGTGGGTGCGTCTGTGAGCCAGCTAGGGTGGTACGGGGTAAGTCCTTATGACGCATAATTAACTCACCTAGTGAATTGAAGTGTGATCTATGATTGTGTGTAAGGTGAATGAATGTGCTTGTGAGTGTGATCTGTGTATGGTGTATGTATTGGATTGTGGTTGTGAAGTGCCTTGTGATGTGTTGTGAATTGTGTTGTCGTGTTGAGATGTGAGATAGAGGTTGAATGGTTTAGGATTGATGATGATGATGGGTGTCAATCTGTGTAATGTTGTGTTGCGGTTGATGTGTGTGCGAAAGCGTTGTCTGGTGATAATGAGATGTATTGTGGTATGATGTTGAACCGTGTGCGTGATGATTCTAGTTATATTGTCAAGATTGTGAGTTGTAGATATCGGCTTGAGGAGTGCACTTGTGGGATCACTTAGATAATCGAAGGGATAAATGTTATGTATGTGCAAATGTATGAGTGTGTGTGAATATAGATGAGTGTGTGTGCATTGATGGTAAATTGTCATGTAATGCTAAATTGTATGTTTGCGATGTAATGCTAAACTATTTATATGTGATGTCATGCTGAACTATAGGCATGATGATCTTGTTGTAGTGATGAGCTGTTTTGATGATATGGTGTTGAACTTTGTGCATGATGACTTCTCTCTTATTACCGTTGTCATGGTTTGTGAATGTGAATCGAGAATGGAACTTATGTGATCACCTACACTATTTTAGGGAGTTCAAATACGAACGGCTGTGTTTGGTTCCATTGTGGTTGTATATGCGGAGTTTGGAACCACTCTTTCAGGCTAGGTTCGGCGCATAGTTAAACCCAGGGGGTTCACTCAATTTCATTAGGAAATTGATCCCCTCCCCTCTTCCCCTTTCAGGTGCTCGTGGTTGGTTAGAGTGAGTTGAAGTAAGGATGTTTCGGTTGAGTTCAGTGGAGTTGCAGGTTGGAGCTTCGAGGTGAAGATTAGTGAACTACTTTGGAGTTGACCATCTATTTTGGTTTTATGTTTCAGTTGACACCTTTGGATGGGATTTTGTAATCGCTTGAGTTTGGATTTCTGTTTTATCGGTTGTTCGGATTTCGGTATTTCAGTTTGTACTCGGTTTTTATTTAATGGAAGCGCTTCCGACGTACTCTTGATTTAAGTTTAATTCGATTTTCAATGTTGTTCTTCCGTTTATTTTATTAATGTATCTTCGAGTAGCACTCATACCGGTTTGACCACGGGATAACCGGGTCGATTCGGGATGGATGTTACATTACTATTCTAATTGCGGCAGAAAAAAATTCTCAATCGGGATTCCTAGACGTTCGAGATGTTCGAACACAAGTTGGCAACCCGTAGTGGCATCTCGTTTTGGTCGACCAAGCCAGCTCAATGTCCGCATTCGTAGTCTTCAATGTGGTCCTCGAATGCTAAGCTGGCCAAGAGGGAAATCGATGCTATGAAGATTATCACCTCCAACCAGAATTTTGTACTGCCTATCGGAAAATTGATGCAGAAGTCGAAAATTTCTGGAATGTTGTCTGTTGGGCAGCGGGAATGAAGTGGGTGTTAGAGTGTGGTATCACAGTAAACTCTAAAATTGGCGGAAATAATAATTGGACAGAAGTGCATTATAGTCATTTCAATGCCTTCAGTTGTTGTCCGCATCTTCTTTTAACAAACAAAAAATACACAAGTTTGCCTTTACCAACCCATGAATTCCAGCTTTCACCTTTTTCACCAAAACACTACATCCCCCCTTACAGAATCCCCCAAAACCCAAATCTCCTTTACCCTGAAACAAAGGACCTTTAAATTAATTGACTTATTCATGAATTCAATCAATTTCATTTTCAAATGTATACTCTAAATATGTCACCCATATAAGTTTTTTTTTTATGATTGGGTGTTGATTTGAACTTGTGACCTCCTTCATGGAGGTGTACTTACTTTCCTAGTATACTACAAGGTTTTCCACATAAAATATTATTTTTAGAAACATAAATGTTGTAATATATACGTTTTGTTTCTGCAAACAGTGACAAGGCCAAGGAAAGACTACTATGGACTTAGGCTCATGGTCCCTCAACCCAAATAGCTAAAATATGTATATATTTTTTAATTTTCTTAGTGTAATTATATATTCAGCCCATTGTATTTAGTGTACAAGACTAATGCCTATTTGAGTTTTGGCTCCGCCACTGTATGCAAATAATATATTTTATAATATCTTATTAATTGTAGTTCGTTGAAATCAAGTTGTGTTAGACTCTAACTTTGTATAAGAATTTTTAATGTAATATTATATCAATATTATTTAATTAAAAATAGAACAGTACACTTCATATAATATTTTTTTCCTAAATAGCACCCCCGGCAATCTTTCTAGCTTTGCCACTGTCTATGGCTAAGTTATTTGGATCTTTAGTTTCTTCTATAGCAATACGTTTAACCTTTCATTTGTTAGGAAGATATCTTAGGATTTCTCTAACTAGATTAGGCTCATTAATTTTCATACCTAAGGTAGAAAACTTATTGACTACCAAATTAAACTAGCATACATCTCAGATATAGTTTCTCCTGCCTCCATTCTAAACATTTTGAAGAATTATTCTAAACATTTCAAATTCATGAATATGGAGATCTATCTTAGTGTTTTATACTAATGAATTTTCTTCATGCGTTGCTTCTAGAATTTTCTAGATTTCATGTCTAGTAATACATGCACAAATTTCTATTAAATTCCTCTTGATACTAAGCACGACAAAGAACATTTATAGCCTTAGCGTTAAGTTGGATTTTAAGCTTTTCTTCATCAGTAAATTAACTATAGTTTTTTTGTGTTTAAATTTATCATTCTTATAAATATCACAAAGAACCATATCCATACTAATAAAGAATACACGCATGCAACTTTTCCATTATTGATCACTGCTTTCATCAAACGGTGGTGGCCGTGTGCTCGATTGTCCTTCTGCAATAGAAGGTTTGCTCGATCTGGTTCACGATGCCATGTCGATCTGTCTTTCTAGAAGATGTTGAATCTCGATTCCTCACAGAGGGGCTCTAATACCAAGTGAAAGCACAATGCTAGTAAGAAACTCGATTGGGAGAGGAGAAACTTACCGATTGATCGAGAGAAAAGCAATGGTAGAAGAGGTTCAGTTAATGAGAAAAGAATGATGAAAGAGCTGTAAGCCTATTGGCTTGTTTGAACTGAAGAAGTTGATTCTTCATCTTCAGTAAATGTTTAACGAAGGTGAGAAGGATGGAACGATGGGATGGAGATAGGAAGGAGATGAGACGCATACACAAGACTTATGTGATTTGGAATGATCCTTACTCCACGCCCAAAACAAGATTGGGATAATCAATTTTATTATAATAAGAAACACCCAACCCTTAAGCTACACCCCTCAAATAATCCCTCTATTTTTCTTTTTTTTAATGAATAATTAGAGGTATTTTATTCATTAAATGAAACAAGTTAGGAGGAAAACCTAACTGGAAGGAACAACAAAACCACTATACTAGGCAAAGAGAGCCATGAAAAATTGAGTCTCATTCTGATTCAACTCAACCCAATTCTACACTAAAACATATTGTAAACAAAGGAAACACAAGTGTATGGGAAACCGCTTGAACTCTCGCATCCTCATCTCCCTCAATTAAGAGGTGTCCAATTCAGCTGAAGTCAAGCTACAACACCCTGTTGTACTAAGAAACTTTGTTATTTGCTTCAAAATGGATCACTTTAGTAAGCTCTCTAGCTGTTCTTGATCTGTCACCAGTATTTCTTATACATCTTTCATACCATATATTCGCATAAATTGTTCTCCACATAACACGAGCCTTTTGATTGAGGTACAACGTACAACTCAGCTTAGCAACATCCTCTTCCCAACTATTACCTCTCCAGCTCCAAGCTTTCCACTTGTTGATAACCTCCTTAACATAACTACACTCATGGAAAATGTGATTTAAATTGTCCATTCCTTGCTGACAAAAGAGACAGTTGATGTCAACTACGGACCCCCAATGTGCCATATTAGTTCTATAGACGAGCATGTTTTCAACGACCATCCAAATGATGAACGAGTGCTTTGGTATGAAAAGGTTCCTGCACACCAGATGAAACCAATCAAAAGTAGCTATTTTTCCTCTTAGAGTTTCCCATACTGTAGTTACTAAGTACTTAGCCATTACCTTGCCATCCCACTGAACTATACCATTTTGAGCAAGTATATGAGGCTGAATAACAACTCTTATTTTCAACAGCCTCCTCCAAATCCAGGAGTGATAAGGATAACCTTCACAACCCCATATTGTCCCCTGCTTAATATGATAATTCTGGATCCAGGCCACCAAAATTGAACCTGTCTGGGAAAGGATATTCTAGATGTGTCTAGAAGTACAAGTTGAATTCCAGGAACTTTGATCGTTCAATCCTAATCCTCCCTCAGCTCTTGGTCTAGCCAACTCTTTCCATGAAACCTTGCTTTTCCCTTCCATTTACTCCCACCTTCCACAAGAAATCGTTGCACCTTCTCTCTACTTGTTTAATCGCATATTTAGGCAACAAAAAGATTGCCATCCAGAATTGATAAAGTGTTGTAAGGAAAATACTAACAAGAAGCAATCTGCCAGCATAGCTCAAAGTCCTAACTTTCCAACCACTTATTTTTTTGGTGATTCTATGAACAAGCATATCACTTTCTTCAGCACGAAGCTTACCAGAAATGAGAGGAACACGTAATACCTAACATGCAGCCTTCCTTCCTTACCCGTAAATTGAGTAATATCAAGCTTAACAGCTTCAGTAATTGTGGAGGAGTAGAAGATCCCCGATTTCTCAGGATCAATACTCAAGCCAGTAATATCATAAAACCTACTCAACACCTCATGAAACCCTTTCACACCATCTAGAGTTCCATTCGTAAACACCATTAAATCATCTACAAAGCACAATTGAACTATATCGAGCTTTTTGCACTTAGGATGATAAGGAATTGTACCAACATCAACAGCCTTGTGTAATAAGCAGTGTAAAACTTCCATTGTTATCACAAAAAGAGTAGGAGAGAGAGGATCTCCCTACCTTAATCCTTTCTTACTATTGAAATATCCCACCGAACTGCCATTAAACCCTACACTTAACATCTCACTTTCAAGACAGCCTTTGATCCATTTGACAAAAATAGTAGGGAACCCCATAGCAGTAATGACATTAATCAGAAAGATTAAATGAACGAAATCAAACACCTTACGCAAGTCAATCTTCAAAGCACATCTGGGAGTAGTGTTCTTCAGATGATAAGCACTCACTAGTTCATGTGCCATTAGTATGTTATCTCCAATTTGTCTACCCTTCACAAATGCAGATTGACTGTTGCTAATGACCTTAGGGAGACAAATTGCAAGCCTCGTAATGATGATTTTAGTCACACACTTATATAGGACCTTATAACAGGCAATTGGCCTGAAGTCCTTTATATTTGTTGCACTGTCTTTTTTAGGGATAAGGGACAGAAGAGTTGAGTTAACACTTGTTGGCATCTTTGCATCTCTTAAAAAACCCCAAATAGCATCACATGTACCTTTACTCACCTTCTTCCATGACCTTTGGTAGAAAGAAGAAGTAAAACCATCAGGCCATGGACATTTACTTCCTGGAATAGCAAACATTGCCTGTTTGAGCTCTTCTTTATAAAAAAAAACATTGTCTGCTTGAGCTCCTCTTCAGTAACTTCTCTGCATAAACTGTATGTTGATTCCTTGGTCAAATGATGATAAGTATTCCTTCTAAGCCAGGCACCAAAATATCAATAAAATTCTAATCAACCTCTCCAAGTAACTTACTGTAAAAGCCAACATCAATTTTAATCATCTCATCCACATTTGTAACTAGTGTACCATCTCCATTTTCCAGATGAACAATTTAATTACTAGCATGTCTTATTTTGACTAATTTATGAAAGTAAGCAGTGTTCATATCCCCCAAATTGAGCCATGTTACTCTAGATTTTTGCTTCATCATATATTCCTCCGCAAGTTTCAGACCATGCCAAATTTCCTAACAGTTCTTAGTAGCATCAGCTAGTTTTTCATTAGGGTTAAACAGAGCTAGCATCTGAGCTTTATGCATCTCCACTTCAACCAACTTCACTCTATTACCAATATCAGAATAGCTTTCCTGGTTTAACTTCCTCAAAGCTACCTCTACATTTTTTAGCTTTAGCATAAACTCTATAGAACTCTGTTTTCATACCAACCTCATAGTTCGAGTTCCAGGCTGCCTCTACGATATCCCCATAATTCACATTAGTCAACCACATATCACAAAACTTGAAAGGTTTCGACATGCTTTTGATAAGTATGTCAGAATCAAGCATAATCCCAAAGTGACTAGATCTGTGTGGAGCTAGCAACTTAACTCTACTATTACTCTTCTCTTTCAGCCAAACTTTATTAACCAAACAACGATCCAGCTTCCTATAAATTGGATCATCTTGTATATTATTATACCAAGTAAACTTTGGACCAACAACTATATGATCAGAAAATCTGCATTCATTAATCTAGTCCACAAAATCTCTCATCCCATTAGTAATACCTATATTGTTTGAAGCTTCTTGAGGAGTAGCAATGACATTGAAATCCCCCAGAAGCAAACAAGCATCGTTAAGCTTCCCAACAACTGATGAGTATATCATCAAAGAATTTTCTTCTATCCCTAGCTTTATTAGATCCATACACCACACCAACATATAATAGTTGTAGATCATTCACTAACAGTAGCACAAATTGATCTGAATGATAAATCACCTTCACATCCAGAGCATTCCTCCAAAGTATCCAAATCTTCCCTAAAGAGCTCTTATCATAGTTCAAGAAATAGTTCCAACCAGCAAACTTATCTGCTACTTTTTTTTTAGAATTTTGTATGATAGTTTAGTTTCTAATAACCCAAATATATCTATTTTATGTTTATTCAAAAGACCGTAAATAAAAGGCTATTTACTAGAGAAGTTGAATCCTCTTTGATTCCAAACTAACACTTTCATATCAATGCTTTTTACCTCTACGACCCCCCCTTTTTTAGCTGAGGAAAATACTCTAGGAAGGGAATCCTAATGTTGACGATGACATCGACCAAACCGATGAGGAAGACGACAACGACGGTGGGGGAGCCACATGAGAGAGCGTGGACATTTATGTGCCATCGGAACATGCCACGAACGTCGGTGATGACTGTGACGACATCATGACAATCTCCAACACCTACTCCATGGACAGGCGCTTCCAGTTCCCAGCAAAGTCATACTGGTCGGGGGAGATGGAATTCTACTCGGGACAGACATTTTTTATGAAAGCCCAACTGGTGTCCCTAACGAAGAGCCAAGCAGTCCTCCGCAACTATAAGTACAAGGTCACCCACCTCCAACCCGAAGGAATGGGCCATAATTTGCATCGAACCAACGTGTTCGTGGAGGATGTGTTCTACACTTAGCAAGAGATACGGCCACATTTGTAATCGATCAATGATACTAGGTCCCCACCCGCAGCTCGACGTTACGCTCATCTCAGATGCAATCATGCACATTGTCCGTAGGGAGTGGGCATGAAGGTGGAGACAGTGGTTGACTGCATTATGGAGAAGCAATGTGCTGTTTAGAAGCTGTACGGAGACTAGGTGACCTCGTACAACAACATTGAGACAATCCTGAATGCTATTGAACTCACTAACCCAGGGACACGGTACGAGCTTAGAACCAATCTGGCAGAAGGATGTTCAAAAGTGTGTTTTGGGTGCCATCAAGCACTGTGCTGGGATCATGATCATTGACGACACATTCCTCACGGGAAAGTACAGGCAAGTGCTGTTGATGGCTAGTACGTTTGATGGACAATATCAGATTTTGCAATTGGCGTAGGCCATAGTTGATCAAGACGACGGTGATAATTGGAAGTGGTTCATGGAGATGCTACGAAAACATGTGACCAACCGGGCCAAGATCACAATCATCAGTGATCGACACGCGAGAATACAAACGGTAATGCGCAATATTGGTCGAGGGTGGGTATGGCGGTGGTGCCTACGCCATTATGTTAGCAACTTCAACACGAAACACCGCAAATCATTGCTCAAGGGTCGCCTTTGTAAATTAGGTATTTGGCTAATTCATTACCATGTCTATGTCAACTTACCTAATTTTGTTTAGCTAGTATACGATATATTCATACACGTCTACACGTCTACTTGCAGGCTTGGAAGGGAATGTGCAGAAGTTTGAGTCAAAGAAGGCAGAGTGGTTGGAGATCCATGATGAACAAAACCTACGAGACCCCAAATGGGTGAACGAGGAAGTCATGTTATGGAGCATGGCCTACGACAACATTGAGGGAGGCGGTGCTCAGTGGGGAACCATGATAACTAACGCGCAAGAATGCGTCAATGGAGTATTGAAGGGTGTGCAACGTTTGCCTATGTCTTCTGTGATCGAGCACACATTCCACCGTATGGTCAAGTATTGGCACAACCGACACGGGGAATATCAGGCGATGTTGGCAGAGGGGAATGAGCTCACAAAGTACTATCAGAAATTCACCTCCAACTGGACGTCACGTTCTGTCACACACTACGTGCTGTCGTAGGATGCGGCTAACGGAGTGTACAAGGTGAAGTCTGCTCCCAACAATCAGAACCGTAGCAGTAGTAACAGCTACGTCGTTCGGTTTGATGTTCGTTTGAAACGTAAGGGGACGTGCACGTGCGAGAAGTTTGAGTGCTACAAGATACCGTGCTCCACGCCGTAGCTTGTTGCACGTTCGCTGGTGCGAACTGGCGCCACTATGTCAGCCCCTTCTACCTGGTCACCAAGGTTCATCTAGTGTACGCTGTGTCCTTCCAACCAATATTGGGTCCTAAAGATTGGATCTCACACAGGCATACTAGTGATCCCGCAACCTCATCTTCGTTGTGGAAAGGGTCGTCCATTACATACTCGAATCAGGAAAGAGATGGATTGGCGTGAGGTGGGTCGACCTAGTAAGTGTAAGACATGCGGTCGCACGGGACATAATGCGAGGACATGCACAAGGCGTAGGGGAAGTGTCGGGGCGTCTTCTAGTAATCAAGCGTGAAATAATGCAATCTTTCTATAGCGTGTTCATCTCGGATCGTTCAATGAATAATAGATTTTATTTGTGTCACCTAAAAAAAATATTTGATGACTTGTAAGCGATTCAGAGTATTAAAGAACTATGCAAAAGCGACTGAGAGTAATAAGAATGCTTGTACAATTGTGCATTAAAGGGTCGAAGGTTCTGATGGTTTACACCATCAGTAAAGGACGAACACAATAAACTCCTGTAAATTATGCCATGTGCGTTTTCGCCTAGGCCCTAGGCGAAAACGCCTAGACAGGATTACACCATCAGTAACTTCTACCACTATAAGAACCCTATGTCACCATGAATCAAACACACATCACTCCTTCAAAGCATTTAGTTTCCAACAGCCGTGATCCATCAAGGTCGGAATATGGCGTTCACCCGTGGATCTACCAGCCGCAGTATAAGTAAGTAAGATTTTGTGGTGTTCACCTCATATACTTTATGCTTTGCACTCATTACGGTTGTTGTGTAGTTACAGAAGTTGAGTGTATAATGCACAGGTTGAAGAAGCCGGAGGAGGAGCTCTTCGTTATGAGGAAACTGTGGTGAACTGCTGGTGCGACTTGAGGGCAACCAGATTCGTTCGACTAAAGGATCTGGTACGCTATTTTGGTTGCCCTCTTGAGAGGGAGGTATAACAAGTCCCACGCGTATAATTCATGCCTTTTCCTATATTTTCAAAACCCTCTAAGTCTGTTTTACTGTTTTATAGAACAAGGGGTGTGGTTATTATGAAAAATTAGAGGTGCGGGAGGCCATGGACACTGTCATTAAGGAGAAGGACCAAATCATTCGGGGGAAGGACAAAGGGCTAGCCGGTACTCCCATGTGGCTGACTGCTAGAAGCACCTGGATGTCCTGTGTATGGTGTCTGGTACTGCTGATCAGGATGGCTCAGAGGGTGTGTCTGTGGTGGGTCCTCGAATGAGTAAGTCCCCGCATCTGCCCAATCCTTGCTCCACTGATAGTAGCGGTCTGGTGCGTAGCCAATGACACTATGTGGTCTGTCGTCGTGGTCTACCGGATCCAATCCTGTACTGGACCCTCGGTGCTGTACGAGATATACCTCGTAGGCTGTGTACGACTGCTCATGTGAGGCCCGACGTGAGGCGTGTGGTCCTCGATCGGGTAGCCGCTCAAATGCACCACTCACAGCCAAGCCGGCCTGAAGCACGTGGGCCATGTCATCATCAACGCTACCCCTATCCCTACACATAATGGTTGCGCGCTCTAGCGAGTCAAACTGAAAAGAAAAATAGAAGATGTGAAATACTGATGACGACTAACTTTGATAATATGACACGAGAAGTTGATCATGAACCATCATTTGGAACTGGGCACCAGCGTGTGAGATGGCCATGCGAGTCCGCCACTCGTCGTACTCGTCATGGAAGTGGTGACGCAAATCATCAGATGCGAGCTCGTCGGTGGCAATGTGATGATCCCTCTATGCCCAATGCAGGACATATTGATGGTATTTAGCGCTCCAGTCCGAAACCAACGATCTCATATCTGCCGCCAGTAACTCCTCCATACGTCCTGCTGTCTCTGCGTCCTGTAGGACTCGCTGATCAAATCCGAACTGCCGGATACAACGGTCGGGATGGTGCCATGCGATGTAGTCTACACACAACATGGGGGTAACGACCCGCCACGGGAGATCCCCATCTAACACATACTCCTTAGTGTGGTCTGCGTACAGCATCCACTGGACAGTACGGGAGAAACAATGATATTTTAAGGGAAAAGTAGGAAAATGAAATACATAACTGAGAGAGATAGAAGGATAAGAAGCCTAACCACGAAGTCCGTACACCGGTCTAATGCATAACGTATATCGTCCAGGCGCATGGCCACGCGATGCTGATGGCGCTCGATGATAGGTAACCAGCGCACACCACGCAGAGCGGAGTCATCCAAGGGAGGGGCACCACCCTCTATGTAGCGCTCTGCAATGCGTGGGAATCTCTCCAATGCCCATAGCTGGACCAACAAGGTGAATCCTCCAATGTCACCAGTACCCCTCATACTGCCACCGGCAAAGAAGACCGCCCTCCCCATGACCTTATACAGCCATGCTAGAACCGCACTACCCCAACTGTAGGTGGATGTAACCACCGGGTCCCCATCAACTGGTAGGATGTGCAACGGTATGTGGTCTTCGGTCAGCTAATAGAACGCCAGCTACAAGAACCCATGTGTACGCCCATGTGTGGCAGGTAACAACCTCTGGTGTAGCCTTAGCCGGCAGATGATTGAACAACCCCTTAACCCACGAAACTTTAACTATAGTGCTAGTAATGGCTCTAGGTGGAGGTGCGATGCCCAACCACTGCTCGCATATGTCAGTCGTACTGCGATCGTCCGGTCCAACAAGAACAGGAAGTCCCGTAGTAGGAAGCCCTGTAAGAACCTCCACATCCTCCAAAGTGATAGTGGCCTCGCCCGGGACCAGGTGGAAGGTGTTCATTCCGGCCGCCACCTCTCAAGCAGTGGCGTGACCAGCTCCTTACATGGTGTGTGACCGAGTACACGACAAACCCCTCGAAGTCGGCACCCCTCCAAGAATGGCTCATATTGTGGACTCCAATGTAGTGAAGAGCTACGCTGGTGCAGCTTCAATGCCTTGCACTCGGCAGGGCTGCGTCAAACTAATCCAGCCCTATGCTTGTGCTCCCCTTAGAGGAGAGAAGCATCCCTAGGTTGAGGCTTACTAGCCTTGGGGGTCTCATCAACTAGTGGCTCATCCCATCCATAGTAATCCATCTATTGTATAGTAAGTTGCTAGGTTAATATATAGGGTAATATGTTTATTTTCCTACAAGTAAAAGTGAACTACCCTAGCATGCAAAGTCCAATTTTGTAGTCCTACAGACAAAAGTGAACTATCCTAATTCAGACTAGCATGCAAAGTCTTAATGTCGTACAACAGACAAACAACCTATAATCCATAAACAACCTACATAAACAAGCTAGATACATATTCATAATTCACACTGAAATAAGAATATAAATAATGTGTACACTACTTACCTCGTGTAATGCTTAGAAACGAATATCCTCTGCGAGACACGAACGTCCGTTGCTTAAAAATCCTACAACGTCAATAGGACAGTGTCAATAAATAATCTCTAACATTTTCAAACTAATTATCTAATCTAACATTTCTGAACTAATTTTCTAACCTAAATCCTGAACTAATTCTCTAACCTAAATCCTAAACTAATTCTCTAACCTAACATTCTCAAACTAATTCTCTAACCTAAATTAACATTCCTAAACTAATTCTCTAACCTAAATCCTAAACTAATTCTCTAACCTAATCCTAAAATAATTAATTCTAATCATAAACTAATAAAATAAAAAATAAGAGAGGAAAAGGTAGAAGGGGTGGGGAGTGAAATGGGGGGTGGGGATGGGGTTTTATAGGAAGGGCTGGGTGGATTCGCCCAATCAGCTTAATTCACCTAGGGCCTAGGCGAATTCGCCCGTGCCCTAGGCGAAAACGATTGTGGACCAGTTATGGCATTTAACTCAGTTGGTTGGTATTTAACTCAGTTGGTTGGCCCGAACTGACGAATTCCGCCTCAGCCATAGGCATTTTCGCCTATGCCCTGGGCGAAATCGCCTAGGGCCTGGGCGGATATACCTAGATTTATTCATACTTTTAGAAGGTATTTATTAGGTACATAGTTTAATTTTTTTATTTATTATGGTGAAAACTCCTCACTGAATGCTCTGGTATCCATGAGGTATTTGTGTTTGAACTTTAAAGTTTGTTGGTTTTAGTTTAGTGTTCAAGTGTTAGGGATTTCAAGTTTATTTTTGGGGTTTATGTTTTTTTTTTTAATTTGGACTTATGGTCAAAAGTTAGAGTTTGACGTACTTTAAGATTTGAGTTTATATTGTAGTATTGAGGTTAGGAATCATTATTTATAGTGCTTATAATTTATTGCAATGAGTTTACCACTAATTTTTTATTTTTTATTTTTCGAAAATGTGAATTTTTAGTGTTAGGGTACCGGTACCCCATGGGTACTGGAGCATTAACCGTATCTTTGTAAGCTTATTCTTATAAAATGCAATTGTACATTCCAAAGTATTGGTTCAAATGTCAATCTTTCTGGGGATTGGAATTTTGTAGCCTAATTTAAAATTTTATGTACCGTCAGTAGCCAATTGCGTAACTATGTCCAAAACTAGCACAATCTGACTGGCAGCCAGCGCGTAGCTGGCCAGCCAGTGATGCGCTGGCCAGACAGCGTACATACAACCACAATCCATTTTGCCCAGTTAATGTTGAAATCAAATATGGTTTATTGCAATTTGGTCACTTATTTTTATCTATTTTACAAATGGATTATTATTATTAATTTGATAATATAAGCTGGTCTTGATAAAATAATAATATATAAGCTATAATTAATTAAAGAAAATTATATTAGCCGTCACAATCTCTTGAGTTACGGATCCCGAGGTCGCGTTTGTTGGAAGCACAACGATGAAGGAGACAACGACTTCCAATAATAGTTTTAACTTTGAATCAATCAGTGCATAACCAACGCAACGCATAGCCAGACCAGCGGGACGTGACCTCGAGTCACGTTTGTTTTAACTTTGAATTACTAATCCCAATGTCACGTTTGTCGTTTGTCGTTGTTTTAACTTTGAATTGTTGTGCCTCCAACAAACGTGACATCGGGATCCGTAACTCAAGAGATTGTGACGGCTAATATAATTTTCTTTAATTAATTATAGCTTATATATTATTATTTTATCAAGACCAGCTTATATTATCAAATTAATAATAATAATAATCCATTTGTAAAATAGATAAAAATAAGTGATCAAATTGCAATAAACCATATTTGATTTCAACATTAACTTGGCAAAATGGATTGTGGTTGTATGTACGCTGTCTGGCCAGCTACGCGCTGGTTGCCAGTCAGATTGTGCTAGTTTTGGACATAGTTACGCAATTGGTTACTGACGATACATAAAATTTTAAATTAGGCTACAAAATTCCAATTCCCAATCTTTCTCACATGAATAATAGTCATGGTTTGTTACTTTGATTTGAAAAAATATTGTAGCATGTGTTGGATACATTCTCTTTAAGAAACGACATATAGTCTTCTAGACTATTGATATTCAAATAAATTTCAACATCCAACCATTATTTTTTCTAAGATAAACCCAACAAATAGCTTAGGAAAATCTGAAATATCTCTTTGATATAATCGCATTTGAGAATAGTAACAATAAAGAATAATATATATGAATAATAATGAATTGAAACTTCTTTATATCTTAAGATGATGATCTTGTTCTTTGAGGAGTAAAGCTTCGTGAATCTTCGAGTGGGTAGAGCTTTGGACTGATAACGTGTTATAAAAATGATGGAGTACTATGAACATGGTTATATGAACAACACAAAGAATGAGAGTAGAGAAGGTAGAGAGAAACTCAAGAGAGAAAGGGGGGCAAGTAAGCTGGAATCTTATATTTCTCATTAGTAGAACCAAATAAATATACACATATGATTGCCTATTATACAACTAGTAGATTCAAAGGAGTAAATGGAAATATACTAGAAATGATTGTGTATGATGGGCATATCATAGGAATAGATTCATTCTATCAATAACTACTTCTTCTTATTCATCACAATTGATACAATAATGTGTTCTATATATTTATAGGCATATAATACATAATTTGTATATGCTAATATAATTATACATGAATGAAGGGAGTAACGAGTAATGAAATACATTGATTCTAATGATCAATGTGAATGTAGCATCTTATATGAAGGTAGAATCCTATGTGAATCATGGACATTCACAACAATATTATTCATAACACTTCACCAATTTTTCTTGCGCATGTCTATTTTTCATTCCATTTTTTAATATCTTCATTTCCTCCATTTTTCAGTTGTAGGATGCAATATTTATCGATCTGACTGTCACTCTGTGTCTCAAAATGTCTCGAGAGAAACGACTCTCATGACCATAACGAAATTGTGGTTTTGTCAGATGGTATAAGAACACTCTCATTTAAAAAGAGTAGTAATAGTGTGATAAACTATATCGACATCCAACAAACGATTCAACTGATAATTATTACACACTACTAATATCTATTTTATGTTTGAACATTTCTATAAGGAAACATTAGGAATAAACAAAATAATGAAGAAAATGAGACCAATGAGGTAATAATATTATAATTTATGAGGATTCTAGATTGACATCCCCAATTTTATACTTTCTTCACTACAATAACAAATTTAGCAAAGAGATTAACATAAAAAATCTTAGTACAATCAATGTGTTGAGAAAGTTAAATCAGACTCCCCCAAAGAGGTAATCTGATGGGTATAAGGATTACATCACAAAATAATACCTGACAAGAATCCACAAAACTGTCAGGTATGTACGAGATACAATTAATGGAAACCAAAAGAGATAAAAAATCCTATGTAACTCATTTTTTCCTCTATGATGCCGAAAACTGATTTACATCTCACTCAATTAAAAGAATGCTATGAATAGAAAACCTTACAGAAAACTCTAACGCAACCAATTGTCCCTTGCTACCTTTCCTTTTTCTTATATTCTTCTTCTTCTAAATATTATCTCTATAAGTTTTATCAACTGTTCCTTCTTAAGACAGTGCATTCCATAACTTGAATGCTAAATAATTCAACTGTGATCTTTTATAACTCTAACATAGTAAAATTATAGTACTCCGGGAGGGAATTGCATGAATTGCACATTAATTCCTCCATCTTCGACTAAATTATCGATTCACTTAGGTAGTAATTCCTGTTTCAAAACAATATTAGGGAAAACAAGTCAATAAAAATCCACCAACACAAGGCAGTACATAAGAAAATACTAGAAAAATTTGTTACCTCTATTTGTTTGTCTTTTGTTAACACTATAGCCACCAACAAAACCAGGAGATGGGCTTTTCACAGGAACATCAGGGGACTCACATTGTTGCTAATTGGAAGGTTGCCTTGACTACTATAACCAAACACCCCACCTCCTCCATCTATATCGACATTGGATGAGGATCGCCAAGTGGGTTCCCCATAATCTTCAGAACCACCTCCAATGTAAAGGTGATCTACCAAGGTTCCATCGAAACCTATAGTTGTTGAGGTGGGAGTATTCGTAACATTGTTTCTACTACTACTACTTCTTCGATAACCACATGCAGACCCCAAACTGAAGTTGTTCTCAACACCACTACCACCATATGCAAGGCTATTATTGGGTATATTGTTCACTTCATCACCTTGAGCTAAAAGTGTTGTTGGCGAACCCCAATTGATGTTATTATCATTGCCAAATGTGTTTCCATTGATTCCTCCAGATTCTACATATGTATTCTCCAAATCAGTAGAATTGGTAGTAGACGTGGTATTGTAGTTGATACCCCCATTTCCCCACATGTTCCTTGTCACCGAACTGAAAAATGAAGTGTTCCCCCCAAAGTTATAACTACCTCCATTCTCATATCCTACTGGACTACCATATCTATTTGTATTCTCAAAGTAATATGGATTCATCATTCCCCTTCCATAGTTTAAATTTCCATTAAAATTTGCAGCATTGCCCCCATATGCAGTTTGTCTTAGCGTTGGCGCAAAGTTCACACCCATTCCATAACCAGATCCAAAAGGATGATGCGTAAACCCACTTCGACCACCACTAGCCACAATGGGACTAAACCTTCCTTGGTCCATTTGAAGTCCATAACCAACAGTGTTTGGGTTGTAACCTTGATTGTATCCATTAAGGAAGCTATTAGCCCTACTAATTCCATAGTTGTTCACATACCCACCTAATGGAGAGGTGTCACGACTTGGACCACCTGGAGATAGCTCTTTAGGAACAGCTCGCTTAACTTCAACCATTTTACCATTCAGTTCATGGAAAGTTTTCAAGAGCAGAACTTTGTCCACCGCTTCCTCTGAGTCGTAAGTAATGAATCCGAACCCTCTTGGCCTTTGTGTGTTGTGATCATACATAACCACAACATCTGTGATTGTTCCAAACTGCTCAAAGTACTTTCTAAAATCACTCTCTGTAACTGTGGATGCTAAACCTCCTACAAATATCTTCCTAGTCCTTGCTTGTCCTGGAGAACCATATTGGATGTTACTAGGGCTTCTGTTGATGATGTTCTGGTCATCCTTCGGAACTGCCCTTTTTGCCTCAACCTAATAACCACCAAATCATGTCAATATGGAATTGCAAAATCAATGAAACAAGAAATCTCAACAACCCTCTTGAAATTTTGAGTTTATCAAACTCATTCATCAAAATCATATTACTACAATCAAACTCCCACTAATCATAAAGTACTAACCATTCTACCATCAATGTTGTGTTTCTCTTGAGTAACTCGCTCAGCGACAGCTCCATCGGTGAAGACCACAAATCCAAATCCACGGGCACGACCGGTGGTTCGATCCTTCATTATTACAGCCTCCTCAACATCCCCAAAAGACCCAAAATATTCTCGGAGCCGCTCTTCATTTGTGTCCCATGATATTCCGCCAATGAATAACTTCCCAGACTCTGATGAGACTTGCATGTTTGTTTCTTTTTCTTAGACAAATTCTAAAATTATACCCGAATAAAATCAAAATCCAGCAAAGAAAAATATCATAATCGAGAAAGATAATAAACCAAACAAATTAGAAGATGAGAAAATTATAGGCATTAATACCTTAATTGCTAAATGAAAAAAAGAATGGCTTCAAAATACGCGATCAATCCACCAAATGACCTGTAAAAAAACCAAGCCTGTAAGACAACAAAACTAATGAGAGAATAAAAATCACTAAGAAACAAGAAAATGAAGAAGATCTTATGAATTTAATTCATGTAAAGGGGGAGAAATGTACCCATTCTAGCAAAATCTAGGTGTGATATCTCATGAAAATAAAGGAAACTCAGATTTGAGAGGAGGGAAAATACTGAAAATGATTATTAGAAGCAAATCATCCTCCTCTACAATTATTCCCTCCTCCTCCTTTGCCTTCTTCTTCGATTTCTCGAATTGATTTTTTCTCAAATTGCAAATTAGAGGAAAAAAGATTCGTCTATTTATTAACTAAATTACTAATTAATTAGTAATAACAGAAATTGAGGAAGTAAGGAATGTCTGGTGTGAACGCATACAAATGTGACGTACTAAAATAAATTGAATATGAGATGATGAAGAAGAAACTAACTGATATATAGTTATTAATTTTTCCTCCACCCCCAAGATATGATAATCGTCATAAATCTTAGAGCTGGCAAAATGCTGACCCGGCCCGATAAACCCGCCCAGCCCGCCCGGCCCAGCCCGACCCGTGGCCGATTGACCAAAAAGTCAACAATCCAACCCGCAGCCCGATGAACCCGCAACCCGATGAACCCGCAACCCGATGAACCCGCGACCCGACTAACCCGCAACCCGACTAACCCGCAACCCGACTAACCCGCAACCCGGCTAACCCGTAACCCGACGAACCCGTAACCCGACTAACCCGCAACCCGCCCGCCCGACCCGAATAACCCGATTGTCACACAATTCATAATATTCAGTGCTTTAAATATCAACATTATGTCATTATTGAAGATATAAAAAATTTAATCTACTTCTGACTTCACCAAGTTTATTTCCAAAATAATTAAAATCAATTATATATAACATTGACAATCATAGTTGTAAATACTTCCATCTACCTGAACGAGCACGACTGCTCTGCACCATATGTCCATATCCATGTTTTTAAGTTCTTTCACCAATTAGCAATACAAGAAACTAATATAGTATGCAACACTACATAATTCGACACCAAACATTCATAATTCATAGAATAATCCAAAAGTCAAGTTTCAAACCTGTTGATATATAGAAACACAATACTGATGAACATTAAAGTTTAAACCACTCATCCATACTTCAACCTTCAAACCAAAATTATAAAGAAAAAGTGTTATAACAAAATATTCATTCTGCATTGTCAACACTCAACAACAATGAATCCTGCAGCAACCAGAAACTAGAATGCATCTATGCAAGACTCACGTCTTCTCCATCAATAACACTTAGCACCATCAGTAACAGTGTTAAAAATCTTAAGAACGTTGACTATATTTGTCATCTAACATAAAATCAAAACGTTTGGTCTAAAAATGTCATAAAAAGAAAGTCGCTAGATTTGATACTTTTTGGAAAGAATTGACTAAATTTATAAATGAGTCCAATGTTAAACCCTCCTAGACCTTAAAAGCTAAAGTATATTCAATTTCATTTCATTTATTATTAGTATATTTAATTTATAAAAATGAATTATATATTTTTAATATATGAACAACTGCTACAATCCTTAAGAGTTAAGCCTACTCGCGATTAAAAATTTAATATATTTTTAAATTATTTATCACATAAAAAAATTTACTTAAAATTTTGCAAATTGTAGTTGAGAGTTGAGACTAGTAAGTAATAACCCGTGGGCAACCCGAGACCCGCCCGACCCGCGACCGATGAACCCGCGACCCGACGAACCTGCGACCCGACGAACCCGCGACCCGGCGAACCCGCGACCCGGCGAACCCGCGACCCGGCGAACCCGCGACCCGGCGAACCCGCGACCCGGCGAACCCGCAACCCGACGAACCCGCAACCCGACGAACCCGCAACCCGACTAACCCGCAACCCGACTAACCCGACCCGTGGCCCGCCCAACCCGCCCGTTTGACAGCTCTAGTTGTATGTCTGTTGATGCCATCGGGCATAGTGGTGGGATTGCAATATTGTGGAAAGATGCAAGCAAGGCTAGACTTCTGAATTTCAACCGGAACTATATAAATGTTGAAATAGATGACGTTTTGATGTGACTTTATTTAGTGCATTATAAGCCCTCGATTAGCCTAGGGATCTCCCATGTTTGATCTCATTTTGCCATGATTTATATGCTTTTATGGAAGTTTTATGCAAAGTGCTCTTTTGTTGTCCAAGTGCCACTTTGAGGGCAATTTCAGTTCCTATTGGAGTTTTATATGTGCATTTTCAGGCCTTGGTGTCATATTACTGGTGACAAGGAGCACGCAGGATCAAACGGGAGGTCAATCAGAGCTAGGACGGAGGAGATATGACCGTTGCAAAATCGAGAAAAATGCAACTTTTCCCTGAAGAAGTTTTCGGCGAGAACTCTAAGTTCTCGCCGAAAACCCTCGGCGTTCACAAACAGTAGAATTCCAGGAGGCTGACGTTGGGTTTGTGAAGAAGTTTTTGGCGAAAACTTCCAGAGTTTTCACCGAAAACCTACGAAGGAATGCAAGGCTGCCCGGGGTTTTTCAAAGGAATTTTCGGCGAAAACTTATACAGTTTTCGCCGAAAACTGTATAAGTTTATAAGTTATAGCGTTGAGATTCATTAAATCTCAACGCTATAACTTATAATGATAAATTAATATCTAAAATAAAATAAATTTATTTTCTTAATTACTTGAGTCAAAGGGCATAATTAAGAGCATAAGAGGTAGGCAACTAGGTAGAGTAAAGAGAAAGAGTAACTACAGATAGCTTTTACAGTTTTTTCGTCTTTTATCACTCTACTATCATTTGATATTTTTACTTATTTTTTAGATGCAGTTATAATTTTACTTATTAGAGAGGGGATTCATTAAATAAAAATCTAAACATAATAACACAAGTTCATTATGGAAATAAATTAAACATATATCCTATTTATGGAGCAATTTTAGGTGAAAAACTAAGAATTAGTATGAATATTTAAATGCTCATAATCCTCATTGTGTAACTCTTGTATTGATATACCTAATGGGTATAATTCTCATTCAAATGTGTGTAATAACGATAATGGACACGACTACTAAACATTGCCCGTTTAGTATCACTTTAATTTCACTTTCAATTATTCTGATTTCAAAAATTTAAATAAATCATGTTTAGTATCACTTTATTTTTATTGATTTCGAAACTAGTTTTGGAAACCATCATCATTTTTTTAAGTGAAAAAAAGATGATTTCAAAAATTATTTTTTGTTTTCGTTTTCATATTTTGACAGAAAAAAAAACCTGGAGCTATTGAAATAGCCCACTATTCAAATGCAACCTCTGACTTTTTAGATTTTTTAATTTTTTGTTATAATCCGAATGGGATATATGGATTGTATCATTTCATATTCTCTGCACCCTTCTGTCTTATTTATTGTTATCAATCGGTCCAATTAATTTGTTACTATTACTCTCACTTTCTATGATACAAATACAATAACCAAAACCGTGATGCAATCACAATTATAGAATATATCAACAATTCATCTCAAATCCGAAAAATGGTTGAAAGGCGTGATTTAATTGTAAACCAAATATAGAATAATCATCAAAGTATTTGATTGACTCAGTGATTCATCATACTTAAAACAAGTAGTTGTTAGCTAAACTATTTTTGTAATGAGATTAGTCTTCTCGTAATTTTCATTTTAACACAATTTCAATTTTAGTTTTCAATTTCTCAAAAACTTAGTTGTGCCAACTAAACAGGTCTTCATTTTCAACTTTCACTTTGATTGTAATTTGTCATTGTTTCCAAATTGTCTCTGTTCTCAAATCAAACCAAAATTGATACTAAACGGGAGATTTTATAGCAAATTTCGAGCTTAATGCGGTTCGAGGAAATAAAGGATGACCAACGATAAGGTATCTATCAAATCCAAGATTAAATGTTCCATGAGTGTCGATATTGTCATCATTAAATTCCCTCTTCTTTCTCAGTGTACGATGAAGCTAGATTAACTACGTTCATCTTCCCATTTTAACCAATATTTCCATGCACTATGTGTCACTTTTCAAGGTAGTCTAGGTGACTTTATTTGCCTTTATCTATTTCTTATATTTTGAATGTTTTGACCCGTATTGGGTCCAGTTGATGTTGTTTTGGAGTGTTTTCATTAGTACGCAGGTACTGGACATCAGATCGAAACCTATACTGAGTTATATCAAGCATATATGATTGAGATAACACAAGACAAACATAGGAGATTGGAACAAAATACTTAAGAAATGCGTTGAAGAGGAGACGAAAAATGTGACACACTTATTGAGCCTTCTGTAACACCCAACCCTAGATGACTCGGTTAAACCACAAGTTTAACCCATGCATTACTAATGAGGCGCCACAAGCTCAGACCAAACAGATAAACATACACATCATCACATGAACACCTATCTAAATCAATGGAATAGAAAAAGAATGGCCAAACCGACACAACCAGAATCAATAATCAACTACAACCACTAACCAATGAGAATAATCGAAAAGAGAAATCATTAACCAGTCTCATACATCCATAAAAGAAAACCATAAGGAAATCCCTGAAGCCCGATCAAAACCAACAAGTCAAAAGTGGGTCTGAACATCCTGGCAGTGCCTAGCATAAACTGACTCGTCGGCATGCACACCAACACCTCTCCTCTGAGCTCTTCTAAAAGGCATGGTGACCTATTCACCATACACCAAAACGAACCGACAAAGAAACCAAAAAACAAGGGCCAGTGACATGCACTGAGTGAACTAGTAAGAATAATCCCACATGATATAAATCAATAAACCAGTAAACCAAGCCAATCAAGAAAGATCACAGCAGTTAGAGGTTGATAGCCCAAGCAATTCCTATCCTGATCTTTTAGAAGGATCAATCAAGCCTACAAGGCCTATTGACCATCCTAGTGTCATATAGGCCTTGTTGTCGTTCATTAAGACCCATTTTAGCCCTTTAATTACCTAGGGGATTGTGCAATCCATAAGTGGATCACCCGCACTCACACCTAATTCCAACCTGTGCGATCAGTCTAGACGCACGTAATCCCTACCAATATCAATCAAGGTATTCTAACATCCTAAGCCTGAATTACATAATAGATGTAATTCAATAACAACAACAATAAGCAATGAAAGTTGGGTATGGATCATAGCCGTAAAAGAGGAACATTTCAATGAAAAACCCCTCACTTCTTGAAAAAAAGGATCATAGCAGTAAAACAGTTTCCTTAGCCGCTTCTTAAACCCGAATAGACAGAGATAGCTTCCAACCCCGAGCATTGCACCATAAACTTCCTACACAATTTCCCAAACCCACTCGATCATTAGAACTGATCAGAGAAGAATGCCAAAAAACCCCAAGCTACAGAACCCTAACTAACAGAGCTTAATCCACTTGAACGAGAAGAATTTACCAGAATTAAAGTCCGAGAGATTGACCTAGATCAATCCCTACACCTTTCTTCGTGTTCCCTCGCTGATCTAAAGATTTGAGCTCCAAATCCCCACCTTGAACTCCCGCTGTTCGTCAAAGAGGTCTGAAAGTGAAAAAAAATTAGAATGATTGTTGTTGTTGCCGATTCTGTATTTTAGTCTGAACTGTTGTAACAGCCTTTATAGATACTCGCAACGCCCGTTACCCGACAAAAACAACGGTCGTTACAGTAAGCTTTAACGCCCATTACCCAGCTGTGACAACGGCTGTTACACAAGTGTGTAACGTCCATTACGCACCAAAGTTCTGCAGAACATAGTTTGACAACAACTTCTGCAACATTTCCAACTCCCAATCAATTCAACCCGAAACAGAAGGCCGGGAACAGGATGTTCAATCCCCCCCCCTTTAAACAGGTTTCATCTTGAAACTGAACTAAATCCCCTAGAACCACTGAATCCACTAAAGAGCAGTAAAACCTTACCTGCAAAATAGGCATTCACCAAGTCGGAATATTTCTGTTTCATGGGAGCAACAGTTTCCAAGTAGCAGCTTCAAACTCTTGGTTCCTCAGGCTTACCTCATCCAGCCTAATCACATTGTCAGGCTTACCAACGTACTTTCTAAGTACACTGACATGGAATACATTATGTATTCCATCCAGCTCTCCCGACAATGCCAACTGATAATCCACTGGTCCAACCCTCCTTAGAACCTCATAAGGTCCGATAAACTTAAGCGCCAGTTTGCCTTTCCTGCCGAATCGCATAACGCCTTTCCAAGGTGAAATCTTGAGAAAAAACCTTATCTCCCACATTGAACTGCACCTCCCGAGCTTTGCCGTATGCATACTGCTTTTGTCGATTCTAAGCTACACCAAGCTGAGCCCGAATCACTCTAACCTAGCTTGCAGTTTTACAATCCGCGGTCCTGAAACCAACTTGTCCCCTTCTAAATTCCAACAGATATGTGTTATATAGTTTCTATCATACAAAGCCTCAAAAGGCGCATGTAACACCCATCCCCAATCGACCTAGGTAAAACTATGGTTGAACCAGAAATCAGTATCACTCGAAGTCAAATCATAAACGGAAAGAATAAATAGACAAAAAGAAAATGAATGAAACTCTTATTAAATGATCAAATCCGAAAGAAGGCCTCCAACGATAATATCCATAAAATCGATAAACAATAACCCAATAACAAAATCCCAAATGTGGGTATAAATCCCCCAAAGTAAAATAGTTAACTGAATCAGAAAAGTAAAGGAAATGTCAACTCCGAGTGGTCTGCCAATCTTCACCCTCATAGCATCGCTCGACTAACTTCTCGAACTCGACAGAAGCACCTCTCCAACACCTCATCTACTAGCCACGAGAACCTGAAAGGGGAAGAGGGGGGATCAGTTTCATAATGAAACTGACTGAAGCCACTAGGCTTAACTATCCGTTGAACTAGCCAAATGAGTGGTTCCATACTCCACACAATACACCGACAGTGGAACCCAAACTCAACCTTAACCAAATTTTAATATCCTAAAGCAGTCTTGGTGATCACATAGGTTTAGTTCACAATTCACATCCACAATCTAACATCAATGATACCATAAGCGATCCAGCATTCATATGACAATCACATATCACAAAACAATTCACAATCACAATCATCACACACATTCGCGCGCGCACTTCACAATCCATTTTCTAGGTGAGTTATTTAGGCACCATGGAGTTTACCCTGCACCACCCCTGCCAGCTTGACGCACCTCTCTCTCTTGAAGAGGTCCAAAGACGCATCCTCTTCCTTCGAGGATACAACGAGACCTTTCCCTTGAAGGAATTGTAAACTATACTCAACAAACAAAATCATGTCTTTCCCTTGAAGTCGTGACCGCACCTCTCTCCCTTGGAGAGGCAATTAGAACCCATAGTGCAGTTTAGGGGGCAGTGCAGGCTCCTTTGGATTCTACCATTCACATTCTCAATCATATACATCAAGTTCACATATCACGGTAACACACATTTCCACTCATCACAACATTTCATCCATTCTCACATTCAGGACATTTAGATTCCACATTTCAAATCACAACGAGGGTAAACGGCTAGCTTTCCGACTACCCCACCTGCATAACAAATGTAGGGGCAGGCATGTCACAAGTCAAGAGTTACCCACATGTTCGTCTTTTACAAGACGACCCCACATTGGCAGGGCCATCCTCCTGCAATCACAACCGACAATAATGGAGAATGTAACTTTCACAAGATCACCCCCATACATCCTAACACTCATTTCTAACTCAACCCATTAACCAATTCATTTCATCACAATCCCCCAAACACAACAACAAACATCGATTCAGACAATTGACAATCGCATAACAGTTTACCCCTTTTACTCTCTTCATTTTCATGAAAATCCCTAATTTCAACTAAGTCAAGTTAAAACTCCTCACATTCCCAATACTACCTATCAAAGCTAAGCCCTCGCCTGGAATAGAAGACGAGGCTCTAAACGTCTTATAGATTCCCTGAAGAACAAATCCCCTTCTCCAATTCGTAGCTTTTCCTCTTCCTCACTGACAGCACTTTACTCCAAAATATCATAATCTGGGATATGTTATATCTTCCTCTCGTCGCCAGGAATGCACAGGACAAAACAGCTCTTCGATCAAACTCCCGTAGCTCCCGGAATCAACCTTTGAAGTTTGATAGAACTTTGTTCGCCAAAGGATTTTTCATAGAAAGAGAAAAAAGATGAAAGTTCCAAAAACCCGTCAAAATCTGTCCTTTTATATGCAGGTCTGAACACATGGCGTGTTTTACAACTACACGGCCGTGTTGTTTCTACTGCCACTTCGATTAGTCTTTCTGGAAATTAGAGCACGGCCCATGATACAACACGACGTGTGTTCTTCACTGTACAACATGCTAGTTCGCAACCTCAACCCGACTTAAGCACGAACGTCCCGAACTTCGATGGGACATCAGATACTAATTCCAATGTCTTGATCACCCGAACTCAAGTTCTAATCCATCCGGTTGGGCGGGGATGTTACAGCGCCCCTCCTATATTGTTGTGAAAAGAGTTGATTTAGGAAAACTCCATCAAAGTTAACAACGTGAGCCATGGCTCCTCGAACTCCAAAACACAACACCTAAACAACTTTTCCCAAGTGAGGATCGTCCGTTCAGACTATCCATATGTTTGTGAGTGATAAGCTATAGAGAAATTCAGCTTAGTAATCGTAGCTGCCCGTAAGCTCTTCTATAACTGAGAAGTGAAGCTTGGATCCTTGTCAAACAATGGTCGTAGGCACCCAGTGCAGCCTCACTACATGTTCCACATACAGCTTAGCCAATTCATCCACAACCGGCTTGAACTTGATGGGGATGAAATGAGCTACCTTGGTCAAACGATCCACAATCACCCAAATGGCGTCCTTACCACCTACTGTAGGAAAGCCACTGACAAAGTTCATTGTCAGGTCGTCAAACTTCAAAACTGGCACTAGCAGCGGCTGAAGTAACCCACCTGGCACTCTATGCTCTGCTTTAGACTTCTGACATACCAGACAACTCACGTTATGGTTAGCCACCTCCTTTTTCATCGTCGACCACCAGTAATGAGGCTTGAAGGTCCGATACATCTTGACTGTTCCAGGATGCATACCATAGACAGACAAATGAGCTTCATCCAGAATCTCTTTCCTCAGCTCCTTAAAGTCAGGAATGTAGAACCTTCCCTGCAAAGTGATTTCTCCATTCTCTCTTGAGGTTTGCTGGACGTTTTCGGGAGGCACCATAGGTTGTATCTGAGTGTTCTATGTCGTCCTTCCTCCTCTTGAGCTGTGTCAGACTTTGTCTATGTCTTGATGTCAATTTGAACGACGTTGGGCATGAGAGGGATACCCGCCATACTCAACTGTCTACTGGGTATGTTGAGAGATTTTACCTATACCATTTGCCTCAGTTGTCTGTTGGCCAGCGCGGTCGGCTGTCCCTGGTGTTTCCCGTCTTGCTCGTCGGTGTTTTTTCCATGTTTGTATTTCTTCTACGCAATTAAGAATGATAACACTTAGTGATCATAGAAAAACCTCTCCTCAAATATACCTAGCTTTTGAATAGGGTCGTATTCTCGTGGGGTTCCTTTAATCGGGTTACTTGTTAGGAGAGAGGTGCTCAAGGGGGGTTGACGTGTAGGTTTGATAACGTGCAAAGCAGGATATCAAATACTATCCCACTAAATTAGGATATATCGTATTTCTTCCAATTGTTTACTCAAAGAAGCTGGCAAAAATTTAGGTTTTAAACAAGTTGCATGGTGCGAGTTCCACTACTTCTAAACTATTATGCAGGGAAATTGGAATTGAAATTAAAAGTCAGATTGATTGATTTAGGTTTGGTAACGATAGACAGACAAAAGCTTAGACTTGAATCCCCCTAAGATTACCAAGGCATTGGCGATCACAAAACCGACAACTTTTAATTCTAATTCAGTCAGTTCTTAGACACTACCATAACTCCCTACCCTTAGGTCTAAGTCCGTGAACGTTCGCTTTATCAAACTAGCTGCCAAGATTAATTAACCGTCTATACGTTCACTTCTGCAACGGATAACTAATTGGTGCACCTGATTGATTTTAATGAGTTATTCTAGAAGCGGATTAACCCTAAACGATTCCTACAAAAGGCATAATCCATTGAATAGGTTAATTAATTGATTTGAAGTTTTAAAACAAGATGGACATTCACCAACTATCCTTATTTGAATAGGAAACTAATCTAGGTGATCAAGCTAGAAAAGACACACGATTTAAGAACAAATCAATTATGAATAAGAAACTGATTGAATTAAAATCTAATTACCGCCAATCCGTGACTGCTTTAAAGCCTCGGGTCACTTACGGTTCATCTAATCTAAGCTAGAAAAGTTTTAGCTATTCATCTCTAACAAACAAGATTCAAAAATCACAAAAGAATTCATCTTAGAAAGGAAGAATAGAGAGAAACTGTAAAACCTAATTTCAACGATTCCCGACAACTTCGATCTTGAAGATCTTCAACTCCTAAGCTCCTAGCGTCTTTCGGGACTCTGAAGGATGCTCTAAAAACTCTCCAACTCGTGGCTCTTCTCCGAAAATTGAATGTCGAATAAATTGGGGTTGAAGGGGTGCTTTTATAGGGCTGAAACTGATCCACGTTGGATCTAGAAAAGGGAAAGTTATCGGCGAGAACTTGAGAGTTCTCGGTGAGAACTCCTTCACAAATGGCTCAGGAATGTAGACGTTGGTTTGGGCTCTTCAAAAATTCATTTTCGGCGAAAATGGCTAAGTTCTCGCCGAGAACTTGTGACCTGGGTAGAATTCCTTCTTCTTTCAAAGATTCCCCCTCCGTTTGAACTCTGATTTGGTCCCCGTTTGAAGCGCTGGACTCGTGAGAGAGTCCTCTACAATATGGTACCCTGGAGGCTCAACAAAAAAACTCACAAACAAGGTGAAAATAGGTAGAATATGGATAATGTACGCACTTGGAGCCGAGAATCACATAGTTAACACATTTACACCAGATACTCATCATAATTGCATCAATGGGTGTGAAATGTAGTTTAATTAGGACTGATAAACACTATATTTCTAGTGTCATCAAGGTTCCTCGAAGGTCAATGGTTCATTCAATCACAAAGTCAACCAAGGCTTAAGTCAAGACTCAAGCACCGGCTCAAATAGCATGGAAAAGGGTGGGTCAATAATTCAATCGAAGCGCGCACAAAGACAAACACAAAGTGGATGAAATGGAAGAGAAGCAAGGGTCAAGCAAATTTCCCCTTCGGGATCATGAATCATGAGCTACACAACCTAGGATAATCAAGTCAAATAAGATTGAAGATGGTATCTTTCAACACATACACCAACATGTATCCTAAGACTCTTTTGAGTCCATTACAACCAAGTACAAACACCAATCATTCGAACTCTCGCCTCAAAACTGACCAAATGTACATGCACACCAAGTATTCGATGAAATGCTTATGGATTTTTCAACCTAAAAAGACCTAGCAAAAATCCCTCTCACGAGCAAAAATGCAAACTAAGCACAAATCCATGGTAATCGATGATATGAAAGCCCTCTCGGATTAGTCCATACCAAATGGCAACCTAATCATGCATCTAGGTCAAGAGTACATGGAAGAGGAAATGAGAAGATAAGCATGGATCTGAACCACATCTAAACTTGAATTAAAATCAAAATATCCAAAGGTTTAGGAGTGTAAATCAATCATCAATCCCCCCTAAGGTTCCACTCATTGAACCTAGAGGGTTTAGTTACAGCAAGACATACTAGAGTTCATAGAAATACAGCCCAGAAATAAAGGGGTAGAAAGAACCGCCGATTTCTTCAAATTTGATTGACTTCCAATCTTCGTCTTGATGATTCTATGAAGGTAGGACTGATGGATGATGAAGGGATGATGATTTGGGGGATCTAAGATGGTTTTCCAGGTGCTGAAGAACAGTGGTGCTCGTCAAAATTGAGATGGTAACGAAATTGGACTCTCCTGAAAAGTTGCCTAAAATGGAGCATTTATAGAGCAGGAGTCGGCGCACTGCTGGCGCGTGACCAGTGCGCGCCCAGGACCTTTGCCATGCGGGGCACCAGTGGGCCGGCTGCGCGTTGGAAAGGGATGGGGCTCTCGGTGACGTAGGCTACTACGCGCAAAGTTGGTTTGTGCGTTGAGAGTGATCAGTCATTTTTCTTCAATCTTTGATATCTTGAGCATCTAGACTCCTTCGTGATTTATCATGAAATAACTTGAAAACTAGTAAAAAAACCTCGAGAAACGTGAAAATAGACCACAAGGGTCCCAATAGGCCATTTAAGACTAATTATCATGGATTAGACCAAAACCACTTAAAAGACAACAAAAACGCTCGAATGCCACACAAGAATGTATCAAAATATGGGGAACTAAATGATGTATTTTTTAGTCATCAAATTACCCCACACTTGAACGTTGCTTGTCCTCGAGCAAAAACTCAAAACAACAATGCACCAACGTAAGAGTGTAGAAGTCAATATCATGAGTCATAGAAAAATGTGAGCAGTGTCTTAAAACTTAGTGAATCAAGATATTAAGCTCGACCACGCACTTTAAACCAAACATCTTCCTAGTAGTAGTAGACATACTAGATTTAGTTGAACTAATGACTAACCGACTTAGGAAATGGCATGACAATACAACCACCCATATACTTACTCTAGGACGCAACCTGACACTCGCTAGATAAGGGAAAGAAAATTTAAAAATTAGATGATTTCTCCTTTTTGTTCATTTCCTTTTCATTGAATTAATTGTTGTACGGTTGTAGATACCATCACATATGGAGCAGCCGAAAATCTTTGGAATTCTGCGTTATCCTAGATCTTGACCATGATCAGGAGTAGGTTGAGAAGAAGAATGCCAAATTGAAACTTCCTTTGGGATTAAGCAATGGCGGGCATGTATGCCAACTCATGAATCGACCCACAATCGACACTTTAACCTTGATTGAATAACAATCTGAAACAGCACACTTTTAGGAATCCCTTATCTAGAATGGACATGGCATCAAACTAGCAAATTCGATAAGTGATTAAACCAAGTCTTCCGTAAATCTAACTCAATCGTTCACTAATCCTACTAAATCAAGTCCCTTGACTACTATAAGGATGAAATATTGGGTGATTATCATGTCGCGGTTCTCACACAATCACTAAGCAATGACACCACATCGTTCTCATCAAACAAACAAAGACAAGGAACTTCACGAAGGATTTAAACATGCAAAGAGTTTATACCACGAGGGGAAACAGGAAACTAGTGATATAGAATGAAAAAACGAAAAAATTTGACACAATCACCACCCATTTCAATCAAAATCATGGAACCAATCAATCCCAACATGCATTATCCCACCTCACACTTAGACAAGCCAATCTCCTCAGTGGACCAGCAAAAACTCAAGGCGAGAAAAGAGTCAAGAAGATGATGGTTCTCATGATGAGAAATTTGGAAGGACCCAAATTTTATTTTTTTTATGAATAATTAGGATTTTTATATCATCAAAAAACTATGAAGTCCTTACAAAGGCTAAACTAGCCAACCAAAACATCTCTAATCTGAGAAAGAAAAGAGGAAACAATACAACTCAAAACTCAAAAACAGGTTTTGTTAGGCATACAACCTAGCATAACACTTTCATGGACATGGCCTTTAGCAAACAAAGAAATCATCTCTAGAGTCTTTGCACAAACAACTCCTGCTTCCATCTTAACTCCTGTAAATGTTCTTCTACATCTTTCTCTCCATATTTCACTGACAATGGCACACCAACACAGTATTTTAAATTTCTTCCTTACCGAGGAGCCCCTCCAAACATTTACTGCATACTGGACCAATCTATCCCAAGTGTCAAACATCCTACTTCCTGGGAACACCCTCTACACACACTCACGAGCATAGCTGCATTTAGCAAACAAATGATTCCTATCTTCTGGTTCCAGATCACAAAGGTAGCACATTGTATCAGCATTGCACTGGCTTACTTTATACAAAGTGGCAATCCTATTCTTCATGATCAACCATATTAGCATATTATTTTTAGGAATTCTATAACCTTCCCAAGGCATCATCCCCCACAGAACCTTCTCTTGCTTAGGCCTGATAACTTCCCATACTTTCTTAGCTTGGAACTTAATCATAGCTGCACCATCCCAAAGGATATCACCGTCTGCATCCCAGGAAATATGACTATGAGCCAAAGCTCTCAACTTCAGCACTTTTCTCCAATGTCAAGACCCAGCTTCACTTCTAAACGTCCAGATATCCTTATTCTTCAATCTATATTTTAGGATCCACGCCACCCAAAGTGATCCACTTCTGATCAGAATATTCCACAAATGCCTCATAATGTTTGCTGCATTCCAGCTGCTAAGATCCTTAAGACCTAAACCTCCTTCTTCATAAGGGAACGCCATGTGATACCGAGCCACTTTAACCCTTTGACTTTCATTTTTTCCCCATAAGAACCGAGCACATAACACTTCTACCTCTTTCAAAACTGCCTTAGGAATGATTAACATGGAAATCCAATATTGCAGAATGCCATTAACAACTGACTTTATCAGCTGCAACTTCCCAGCATATGTCAAATATTTTGCTTTCCAATTCTTGACCCTCTCTGTAATCTTGTCAACCAGTCCTCTGCAATCAGCTTTAGAGAGCTTTCCAGCTGAAATTGGCATACCAAGATACCTCATGGGAAGTACTCCTCCTCTAAAGCCAGCAGTCATCACCATCCTATCTCTCACTACATCACTAACCCCTGCAGTGTAAAGGTCACTTTTTTCAGGATTCAACTTCAGACCAGAAATAGCATAGAATTTATCCATTATAGCGCTCACTTGAAGTATTGCTTCTTCAGACCCCTTAGTGAATACCATCAGATCATCAGCAAAGCAAAGGGTTGTTAATTGCACCTTCTTGCACTGAGGATGATACTGAAACATTCCCTTGGATGCTGCCTCAACAAATAAGTAATCTAGCAATTGCATAGCTAGAACAAACAGGTAGGGAGAAATAGGATCTCCCTGCCTTAAACCTTTCCCTCCTTTAAAGTATCCAAACAGAGAGCCATTAAAATTCACAGAGTATCTGACTGAATTAAAGCAAGCCATGATCCACTTAATATATCTAGGAGGAAAATTCATTTCTTTAAGTAGATTCTTAACAAATATCCAATCCACTGAATCAAACGCCTTCATCAAGTCCACCTTAAGAGCACATCTTGGAGAAACCAATTTTCTATTATACTTGGCTAGTAATTCGTGAGCAAGAATGACATTATCCAAAATAACTCTACCTTTGATGAAGGCAGATCGAGAATTGCTGACCAAGGAAGAAAGTTCTCCACATAACCTGTTTGCCAACACCTTAGAAATAGCTTTATAAATGGTGTTGCAACAGGAGATTGGCCTATAATCTTTCATACTGGTAGCATTGACCTTCTTATGGATCAAAGTTATAATTGTAGAGTTAACTACTGGATGCAAACTCCCAGTACTAAAAAAATCTTCCATAGCTGCATAGACATCCTCCTGAACTATTTCCCAGCAGTTTTTATAGAAACCAGCAGTGTAACCATCAGGACCAGGGGCCTTTTCTAGAGCTAGGCTAAACATTTCATCTTTCATTTCCTTTCTTATCACATTAGCATCCAGCTTCTCATACTGCTCATCTGAAAGTTTCCTCAGCACCAAGCCTGAAATATCTGAATCTCTACTAGAAGGAGTTCCCAACAGGGTTTTATAAAACCCCACTGCAATCTTCACCATCTTATCCACATTATCTGTCAGAACTCCAGTCTCATCCTGCAACTGTCTAATGGTGTTCAAAGCATTTCTCTCCTTAACATAGCTAGCAAAGAATTTTCTATTACTATCTCCTTCTTTAATCCAAAGGGTCCTTGACTTCAAACGCATAATATTTTCCTCTGCACTAATAAGATTAGCCAGCATACTTTCACACTCTTTCATAGCCAACATATTATTGGTGAGACCTCCGGTCGTTGTTCGGACGTTTCAACCAAATAAAAACTACTAATGCTAAGAAAAAGCGTATAGCAGATCGTATTCCACGGGCCTTCGAATGATTGGCTACTTCAGAACTAACAAATTATTCAAAGAAAAACACTTAGTGCATGGTGTGAGTTCCACGACTTCTACTTCTAAGGAATGCAGAAAAATTAAAAAGATTAAACTAAAGCAGATTGGGAATTAGGGTTTGGAAACAAGAATGACAGACGAACTTAGACTTTGAATCCCCCTTCGTTCCCCAGAGCATTGGCAATCAACAGATCAGCGGATTTCGATTCTTATTCAATCAATTACTAAGACACCACCATAACTCCTTACCCTTAGGTTTAAGACCGGCGAACGTTCGCTCTATCCGTTCTAAATACCAAGATTAACTAGCCGCCCGGGTACGGTCGCCTCTCGCAACGACTTAATTAATTGGTGTAATTACTAGTGATTAATGAGTTACTCTTGCAGTGGATTAACCCTAACCGGTTCCTACGAAAGGCACGCTCCAATTATAAGGTTAATTGTTTAATTTGATGTTCTAAAGTAAGGCGAGCGTTCGCTTCTATCCTTAGCTTAA
Organism: Linum lewisii; assembly: GCA_034768395.1. Lineage (NCBI taxonomy): Eukaryota > Viridiplantae > Streptophyta > Magnoliopsida > Malpighiales > Linaceae > Linum > Linum lewisii. The sequence goes on from CM068302.1 coordinate 44,020,455, forward strand.
CAAGAATCTAATCTAGGTGATCAATCCAGACAAGAAACATGCACAATGAAGAACGAACCAAACATGAAACAGAACTGATTGAATTTTGAATCTAATCACCGCCGATCCGTGACCGCTTTAAAGCCCTGGGTCACTTAGGGTTCATCTAGTCTAAGCTCAAAAGGGTTTAGCTACTCATGATCATTACAAAAGAGACAAAGACAAAGAAAGAGTTCATCATTCAAAGGAAGAACAGAAAAGGATCTGAAAAACCTAATTCAGACGACTCTGGTAGACTTCGATCTTCGGTAAGTTACACTCCTAGCTCCGGTTCTCCGAGATGGAAGGGATGGCGTCACGATCTCTATCCGGCTCTTCGAACTTCAACTCTTCGCTCCAGAACTTCAGAGAATTCTGATCTCGAAAAGTTGTATTATGATTAATTATGATTCTCCTCTCCAATCCCCCTTCCTCGGGCCGCCGGATTAAGTATAAATACTTAACCCTAGTTGGGCCGGGCTGAGCTGATGTTTTCGCCGAAACCATAGGGATAGTTTCGGCGAAACTGGCTTGAGTTCAGGGCTCCGCCGGCTGTTCACTATTTTCGGTCCGAGCAGTTGAATGGTTTCGCCAAAACCATCCTTCTCTTGGCATCAGTTGATTTGAACTGCTGGTTTTGCCGAAACTGGAGGCCTGGTTTCACCGAAACTGTAAGTGTGAATGGCAGATTTTCGGTTTGACTTGATTGGCTCCTTGGATCGATTCCAGTTTGATTCCTCGAGGTTCCAACGCCTTAGACACGTCCATGGCTACTTTATTTGACGGCAAAAACCTGTGCTAACATGAAAACACTAAAAAACCATCAAATAGACCCGAAACGGGCCAAGGTAACACAAATGGCACGAGATAGGGCAATCGATTGAATATTCGTTATTCGACCCTAAAAACAATGTCTTAAGCAAAGAAATGTCGCTTAAATGAGGCTGATAATCACGTCAAATCGAGTGTCATCAAATACCCCACACTTAAGCTTTTGCTTGTCCTCAAGCAAACTGAATAGAAACGCTCATGTTCATAAATGATAAGATCGATTAAATTGGAGCTCAATCAAGCACAATGAATTATTAGACAGATCGATCCTAGAACAAGAAACCTACATGCATACTGATCAGCCAAACTACCTGGTCTCACTAATAAACTGCACACGACAAGTAATTAGCAATAAATCATGCACGAATTTGACCTGACTGACCAGACTCCTCACACGGGATATATTTAGTACAATGGGGACTCTCACTCTCTGTGTTTAAGGACATGTTTCTGCTCTCGATCGTTTTCTGTTACCGAATTCTGTCATAGGTTTGCATTTCGACCACATCTCCACCACTGTGACAACACGAGTATCTAGTCAAGAAGGACTTCCCTGCTAGGACCGTAATGAAATCTACACTACTCGGGTTTATAATGAGATGGATGATGGGAATGAATGATGATGGCTTGGTGCGGTGTAGCTTTCGACTAACTTCCCTCGAATCTAATCTATGGCTTCCTACCGTCTAACCAAACACGGGTAGAATAATGAACGCTCGTCCTATGATACCCTCAAGCAACCTAACACTTATTCTTTTTCTTTTGACTTCGTTCTTCCATTTGTAGGGAGAAGAACGTTTTATTGAACTACACTTTGAAACTTTTCTTATTTTTCTGATTTTTCTGCTTCTCTCTTTCTTTTCTGAAGCTTGATTCTTTTCTTACTTTACTTTTACTTTTTCTTTTGTGCCGCTTTTTTTCTTTTAGTTGCTAGAGGGGTTTACACGTCTGGACATATTAGCTAAGACCACCTGTTTAATGGCTATAGGCAGGTTACCACAAACCGACTTCTGGTAGGTCAATCTAGAACTACAACCACAGGGGATCAATGGGGAATGAAAGAAATGGGGAATGGCTGTAATGTATTATCGAACCGAAAGAACAGGCCAAACTCAAGGGTCTAAACCTAGTGGATTTTATCGTTTGGTAGGCTATTTGGCTTAGTAGCTGAATCTAGGTGCCCCTATCCTTCTAGAACTCGTGTCATCGTGTGGTCTCGAGTAGGTCTCATGCAAATTCTAACTCATTCAAGTAAACAGAAAACCACTCAGAAAGAATTAAAAATTGCAAGTTACGTGCAATGGATCAAAAGCTCACAGTTGGTTTGCTAGTCGGATTCGGTCATTTTCATGCAATCAAGGCTACAAACTACAAGTGTGATTTTAAAATTCTGTTCTGACCAGGCAATTTAGCATCAAAGCATACAAGTTGGTTCTCAAGTTCTGGGTTAAGCAGTCTAAGCATCATTATGAAAGGTTGAACAACAACTTAACATCAAAAATCAAGAACTGAGCCATTCTAATGCTAGAGAGACTGGAATGGAATCACGAGGCACACAAAACACAATCAAGGGCAATCAAGTTCATGCAAGGTTCTCTAGCATCCTACCCCACACTTAAATCGGACTATGTCCTCACAGGACTAATCCTAGAGTTTAGAGTGGAATGGAAGAACCTGGATCGAGATGATTGGCGTAGTGGATGAGCACGGATCCTCGGAGTGGAGGTAATCTACCCAAGCGAAGCAAAGGGAATTTCCCAACTGCCTACAAAACAAAAACAAATGAAACATAAAAAGGAAACCGGGACAAGTGCCCCGGATCCACATAGAAAAAAGTTAGACCGAAATCCGAAAAGAATAAATAAAAAGAAAGGACAAGGAAATGGACACCACCTGATCATCACTGGTCAGAGGTGTCGGGGTGCGGGAAGTGGAAGTAATCGCCGAGCTGTCGCTGCCACTCCAGCTGTCGCTCATATCGCCTCTCGGCGCGGCGCATGTGTTGTTGCATAATACTCCACCTAGCCTCTTGAGTGGCGGTGTCGGTGATGCGCCACTCCTGCAGTCACTCGTACAACTCACCAATGTCCGCGGGGTGCGGTCGGGGCTGATGAGTAGGTGTCGGATGTGGATCAGGAATGCGCGGCGGCGACTGGAGGATGTACCCTTCCTGATGGTGTGGCGAGGGTATATAATCTTGAAACTCAGGCGGCGGCTGCTGCTGCTGCTCCTCAGCATCATCGTCGTCCTCCGACTCGGCCGCAGGTTGGAGTGGAGGATCTGCTGCTACATGGGGACTGAGGTCGAGTTCTAAGTCGTACTCGACCGCCAAGTCTCCTACAACGGTCTGAACTATGAAGTTGCCTCCCAAGAGTTTGCGTGGTCGCTTCTTCCTCTTGGTCCTCTGGCTGAAGATGTGAGCTAGCACCCAGCCGGGGTGGAGAGGGTAGCTCTCTCGGATGGCTCGGTGAAGCACGAGCTCCTCCTTAAGGATATGGTGGCGATCCTTGTCTCTGACATATAAAAGTGACCTCCGCCAAACCATATGAATAAACTTATAGAGCGGGTGAGAGAGAGACTTAACTGAGTTGCTCTTCCCGAGGCGAGCGCCAGGCACGCCTGTCATGTGGCTCCAGAGGGCGTGCAACTCCTCGTCATCATCATCCTCGCCCCAACCGAGGTGGTGATCGTGATAGTGCTCGTAGGGGATGCCCAGATGAGCGGCCAACTCATCGTAGGTGAGCTGCCTGTACACCCCACCAAGAAAGAAAGTGATCACCTTCTGGCCCCGTCTCCTCTTATGCTTGTCCAAGTCAAATGTCTCCCAGAACTCCTAGAGAGCAATGTCTGGGAACTCGGCGGCTATGGTGGTCAGCTCTAGGAGACCGGCCGGTGCTAAGGCGTCATGCACGTTCCGGTAGGAATCCTCGTCATGCTCCTGGAGTGACTCCATGGATAAAGGACGCACGTCAGCTCCACGTATGTGCTCGATCTTCTGGAAGTTCTCAAAGTAGAAGTCTGGTAGACGGGCGATGGTGGGATGGTATCCAGCATGGCGAGGGAGTGCAGGTGGAGGACCCAGAATGGCGGGTGTGACGGGAGCGGCAGCTCCTGAGCTCGAGGCGCCATCGAGTCGCGCCTTAGTCCTGCGCTCAAAGGTGTTCCTAAACCAGAATGAAACCAAATTAGTCGACCAAAACCTTACCCCACACTTAGTAGAAAAACTCAATTTCACAAAGAAACGAGGGAAACTAAGTGGGGTAAGTAAAGCGGAGTAACCGGTAATCATAGACATTAAAGTACATACTTTGGAACAGCCAGAATCGGATAATTACAATCAGAGTTCAAAAAGTCAAACCACATTTAGAAAGTCAACCTTTAAGCATATTGGACCCTAATCATGGCGAGACTGTCACAACTCGGAGCATGACGGTAAAATAATATTTCAATTGGCAAGCACGATAATCTAAACAAGAATGGACACTTGGGGCAGCCAAATGATCAACACAGTTCAAAGTCAAACCGACATTTCTCACAAAAGTCAACATAACAAGAAATTAATCGTATGCATAGCAACACATGACCAAATGATATGGAGATTAAGCACGGAACTCCCTAAGCATCCTAGAACAGTTCTATAAGTTCAGTCAATCCTAGTTCACACGAAACAGTCGGCACGCAAAACGAGGCAAACTGAAAAGTCAACCGAAAGTCAACCTCGATGAAATTCAGCAATCTATATGTCAAAAGATTCGTTTCGAAAATTTATACAACTTACCTTGAAGCCATGATTGCTAAAAATGAACGAGGTGAGAGGAATCGGTGAAAAACTTGAAAACTGGGGTTTCGGAGAACTGGAGCTGCAAAGCTCCGATTCGAACATTCTAGGGCTTGTTGGGATCGGAATGAGGAGGGGAGAGGTGCGGCGGCGGTCGGCGATGGCGGCGGCAGCGAGAAATGGCGGCGACTGCGAGTTTGAAAGTGGGGCGGTCGGCGATTTTAAAGAGATAGGGGGTGTCTTCGGGTTTTTGAACGAAAATGAAAGAAGGGAAGGAAGGAGAGAGAGGAAGACCGGATTTAAAGTGGGAATTTCTGATTTTTCAAATCAGTTTCGGCGAAAGTAGGGGGTGGTTTCGCCGAAATACAAGTTAGCATGGATTGACCGATTTGAAAAGGCGGTTTCGCCGAAAATGGAAGCTCGGTTTCGCCGAAAATTTAGTTGGGATGGTTTCGCCGAAATCAGAAAATTTTTGAACCGAAAATAGGAAACAGGAAGGATGAGTTCGAAAATCAAGAATCAGTTTCGCCGAAAATGGTAGTGGCTTCGCCGAAAATTTTGAACTGTTCGGGTTTAAAATATTTTCGCAAATCCGACCAACTTCAGAAAATCACAGTTAAATCCACAAAAATCGGAACGACCTCAATCAACTTGCAACTGACTCTATGGCATGCAGACTCTACACGAAAAATAATAAATCAAACAAAACTGACACTTTTGGCTCTCCCGAACCGACTCTAAAATACCAAGGTTGAAACAAAACAAAACTGACTCCAGCCGTGGGTTGCCTCCCACGAAGCGCTCTTTTATTAACGTCCTTGAGCTGGACGATACCTGGATGGTATTAGGAGACATCCCAACTTAGATTCTCCTTCACGCTCGCGTCGGAGTTCATGAAGTACAGCTTCGGGACTTCTCCGGTAAGCGTGAATCTCTTCCCGTTCGCATGTAGTAGTTTGGTACGTCCGTCGGGAAGATGATCAACGAACTTGAATGGTCCGTACAGCTCTCTAGAGAGGTCATCCTTCTTTAGTGTGACGATGGAAGGAATGAGGACTGTCGGCTTCTCTTTTTCTTTCTTCTTCGGCTTGTTATCACTAGGATCGGTGATCGTTAGTACTTCCTTAGGAGATGCTTTCGGCTTCTCCCTCCATACTTGTCCCGACGCTGGTTTCTCGGAACGAATTGGTGGTGTAGCTGGCTCGGTGGAAGACGGTGGAGCTTTTGGTCTCCAGACCATTTGGGTCTTTGTCTTCTTGTTCTTTCCTCGAGGTCTGCTCGGTGATTTAGAAGAGGCTTGCAGTTCCTGCTTCTTCTTCTTAAGCGGCTTCTGAACCAAAATTTCTGGCTTCTTCGTAATGACCTGTTTAATATCTACAGCAATAACTGATCTAGAGACACTGGAAGAAGCATTAGTAACGGAGTTGACCGGAGTCAACTCCACAGTTTCAACAGCTAAGCAGTGAGATTCTTCATTCCTAGAGTCATATTTCATGCCGTCTTTAAGACGGAACGTTTTCGTTTCTTTACCAACTCTTAAAGTCAAAGAACCATTAGGAACGTTAATATTCATTCCAGTAGTAGCCATGAAAGGTCGACCTATGAGAATAGTAGCGTCATCTGTACTAGTATCCATAATCACATAATCAGCTAAGAACGTGAACGGGCCACATTTGGTGACAACATCTTTAATCTCTCCCTTAGGGGTTTTAAGCGATCTATCAGCAAAGACGAGTTGCATACTGGGCGGTTCAAATTCCCCTAGGTTTAACTTTTCATATAGACTCACAGGCATGACATTAACAGATGCTCCTAGATCAACTAAGCAACGTTCAATTTCAACATCATTGATGACCAAAGGCAAAGTAAAAGAACCAGGATCAGATAACTTAGCTGGATATGGAGAGACAGGTTTCTTAATACGAATGTCGGGGTATCCTTCCTTGTTCCCCTTCATGCCAGTCTCGATCCTTGCGTTTGGCAGCAGTGCTCTAGGAAAAGGAGGCTTCACGACGTATGGTGCAAGAGGAGGATCATCCTTAGGCGCTGGTTTCTGTTCCTCTTCTTCCGGAGTTTCAGCGATCCTGCGTAAAACAGAAAAAGCATCAGCAATTAAGTTTGGAAGTTTTCGAGCAGTTACCATTTTAGCCTGTTCTTTTCTCGGGTTTGGCTCTGTCTGGCTTGGAAGCTGGCCAAATGGTCGACCAGATGCTAGCATGATCGAGATGTTGTTCACGACTTGCTCAATCCGTTGTCCAGATGCTATTTGTTCTTGATTGAGAAGAGCTTGAGCCTTGAACTGACTGTCATGATCATCGAGTCTTGTGATGATCTGGCTGAGCTTCTTATCCAGGTCACTGACATTATTATCTCTTTGATGCTGCTGTCCTGGATAGGTATTGTTAAGATATTGATTCTGGCGATTGCCAGGAGCAGTTCCATAATTACCCGGATTGCGATGCGGCGGCTGGTAGACACCTGCCGGCGGATGGTTAGGCTTCTGATCCTGAGCTTGACCAACCGGGCGGTTATTCTGGTTCTGGTTATGATTGGCGCCAGTATTATAGGGAGGTCTATCTTGATAGTTCCCTTGCTGTCTGAAGTTACGATAACTAGCATAACCATTCTGATTATTAACGAAGCCTTGTTGGATGAAATTTACCTCTTCGGCAGACCAGACTTCTGCCTTACCAAAATTCTGACAACGGCCTCCGTTATGTGCGCAAGCTCCACACCACTCGCAATCGGCAACATAGATAGAAGCTGCCGGTGGCTTGATTGGTGTGGTAGACTTCTTCAAATGCTTCTCTACCTCTGCCTTGATAGCTGCTTCGAAATCTAGCTTGCTCCTCGATCCTTCATATTGTCGCTCCCAGTTCCTTGACTTGGAGGCACAGTTTGCGAAGTGCAGAAGAGCAGCTTCCGGAGTGAGTGTAGTGCAATCCCCTTCAGCTAGAGAATTGACCCACTTGGCAGATTCTTCTCGAAGTCCTCGAGAGAAGATTTCAGCTAACTGCCTCTGCTCGAATCCATGATGAGGGCAGGTGTAGAGAAGTTCTTGGAATCGATTCCAAGTATCATATAAACTTTCTCCTTCTTTCTGGGAGAATCTGGCGATGTTGTCCTTGATGGCGGTTGTTCTGGCCGGAGGGAAGTATTCTTCAACAAAGTCCTGAGCCAGAGTATCCCAGTTAGTGTAGTAGCCAGGTGGTTTGCCAGTAAGCCACCTCTTAGCAGCTCCTTTCAAAGAGAACGGGAAAGCTCTCAGACAAAGAGTGTTTTTTGTCGAGGTTTCCGTTTTTAAAAGTACTGCAGAGATCAAGGAAGTCTGCAAGATGAGTGCACGGATTGTCTAGGGCCTGCCTTCAAACTGTAAATCCCTAGAGATCATGGTCAAGAATGGAATCTTGATCTCATAGTCAGGATCTCCTTCAATGCACGGAACGGCAATGGCAGATCGAACGCTAGTCGCGCTCGGCTTGTTATAGTCTGCTAGACTCTTCTGTGCAGGTGGGGGTGGCGGCGGTTGATCGCCGTTTGGTGGTAATCTATCGGTTATGGTGGGAGATGGAGGAGGTGAAAGTGACTCGGTGTATGAAGCGGATGAAGAGTGCGGTGAAGACGGAGATGAGGAACTCTCCTTCGGTTCCTCGATCTTGATCGGAGTGATGAATGGATTGGATCTGCCTTCCTTCAGAATCTGTGATCGTAGAGGTGTCGCAGAACTGCCTGGATTCCCTGCAATCTTAGCCTGTTCGGTCTGAGAGCGAGTCCAAGGACGGTGAGGCATACACCTGTAAACCTACAGATAACAAAGACAAACAAAACCAGTGTAAAATCGAAGTGGATGGAAAAATGAAAGATGGAAAATAGTAGAATAAATTGCCAGATCTTCTTTCAACAATCAAAAGAAGTCCCCGGCAACGGCGCCAATTTGGTGAGACCTCCGGTCGTTGTTCGGACGTTTCAACCAAATAAAAACTACTAATGCTAAGAAAAACATATAGCAGATCGTATTCCACGGGCCTTCGAATGATTGGCTACTTCAGAACTAACAAATTATTCAAAGAAAAACACTTAGTGCGTGGTGTGAGTTCCACGACTTCTACTTCTAAGGAATGCAGAAAAATTAAAAAGATTAAACTAAAGCAGATTGGGAATTAGGGTTTGGAAACAAGAATGACAGACGAACTTAGACTTTGAATCCCCCTTCATTCCCCAGAGCATTGGCAATCAACAGATCAGCGGATTTCGATTCTTATTCAATCAATTACTAACTACCCTTAGGTTTAAGACCGGCGAACGTTCGCTCTATCCGTTCTAACTACCAAGATTAACTAGCCGCCCGGGTACGGTCGCCTCTCGCAATGACTTAATTAATTGGTGTAATTACTAGTGATTAATGAGTTACTCTTGCAGTAGATTAACCCTAACCGGTTCCTACGAAAGGCACGCTCCAATTATAAGGTTAATTGTTTAATTCGATGTTCTAAAGTAAGGCGAGCGTTCGCTTCTATCCTTAGCTTAACAAGAATCTAATCTAGGTGATCAATCCAGACAAGAAACATGCACAATGAAGAACGAACCAAACATGAAACAGAACTGATTGAATTTCGAATCTAATCACCGCCGATCCGTGACCGCTTTAAAGCCCTGGGTCACTTAGGGTTCATCTAGTCTAAGCTCTAAAGGGTTTAGCTACTCATGATCATTACAAAAGAGACAAAGACAAAGAAAGAGTTCATCATTCAAAGGAAGAACAGAAAAGGATCTGAAAAACCTAATTCAGATGACTTTGGTAGACTTCGATCTTCGGTAAGTTACACTCCTAGCTCCGGTTCTCCGAGATGGAAGGGATGGCGTCACGATCTCTATCCGGCTCTTCGAACTTCAACTCTTCGCTCCAGAACTTCAGAGAATTCTGATCTCAAAAAGTTGTATTATGATTAATTATGATTCTCCTCTCCAATCCCCCTTCCTCGGGCCGCCGGATTAAGTATAAATACTTAACCCTAGTTGGGTCGGGCTGAGCTGATGTTTTTGCCGAAACCATAGGGATAGTTTCGGCGAAACTGGCTTGAGTTCAGGGCTCCGCCGGCTGTTCACTATTTTCGGTCCGAGCAGTTGAATGGTTTTGCCGAAACCATCCTTCTCTTGGCATCAGTTGATTTGAACTGCTGGTTTCGCCGAAACTGGAGGCCTGGTTTTGCCGAAACTGTAAGTGTGAATGGCAGATTTTCGGTTTGACTTGATCGGCTCCTTGGATCGATTCCAGTTTGATTCCTCGAGGTTCCAACGCCTTAGACACGTCCATGGCTACTTTATTTGACGGCAAAAACCTGTGCTAACATGAAAACACTAAAAAACCATCAAATAGACCCGAAACGGGCCAAGGTAACACAAATGGCACGAGATAGGGCAATCGATTGAATATTCGTTATTCGACCCTAAAAACAATGTCTTAAGCAAAGAAATATCGCTTAAATGAGGCTGATAATCACGACAAATCGAGTGTCATCAATTATCAGAACTTGGACTATTAAAAACATCTTCCTTGGCCTTTTCCAGGACAATTCTCTGATTCTTAACCCTACTCTGGATATCTGAATAACTGGTTCTATTCAGCACCTTTAATCCTACTTTTAGCTTCCTCAATTTTGCATAAAGAATACTAAAAGGAGACCCACGATACCTGACTGACCAAGCTTCAGTCAGAATCTTATGAAAATCCCTATCCTTCATCCAACAACTATAGAACTTGAATGACTTAGGATAGGACTCCAAATCCTCACCAGTTTTGAGCAAAAGCGTACAATGATCCGAATCCACAACTGGAACAACTGTAACTGAACTAGACTTCATAACCCGGTGCCAGGTAGAGTTCATAAGGGCTCTATCAAGCTTCCTTGCTATCGGATGCTCCTGATTATTAGTCCATGTAAAATGTGGACCCTGTGCTGGGTGCTCCATCAACTGCCCTTTCTGCACAAACTCCACAAAATCATCCATACCACTGAAAGTAGAGGGAACATTAGAAGCATCTGCCACATCAAGAATGGCATTATAATCTCCTAAAGTCAACCAAGGGAGGGCACTGGTTGAAACATTGAGAAGGTCTTGATAAAGTTGCCTTCTCTTCATTATATCAGTAGAAGCATATACTATAGTAATTAGGAAAGGAATGGGAAGATCCACTCTAAAATGAATCATCTGAGAAGTTTTCTGCAAAACTGTTATTGGAATGTCCTTTCTCCAAACCAGCCAAATCTTGCCTAACTCTCCTTCATAACAGAACTTAGCAAACCAACTCTGAAATCTTTTCCTGTACAACATATCAGTGTTCTTCTTTCTAATTCTGGGTTCAAGAATAGCAACTACATCTATACTATGCTCAGCTATGTACTTATTTACAGTATCAACTTTTGTACTTTTATTAAACCCTCTAACATTCCAAATCCAGAACCTAATCATTTCTTATAATGTTGTCTTGTCTTCACACCACCATACCATTTACCCTTTACTTTCTTAGGAGCAGAGTTACCTGGCATAAAGTCTCCCAATGTTGGCTTCTCAGGTACCACTTCCCTCTCACTTACTTTCTTCCTCTTCATCAGTAACATTCAGATCACCAAAAACATTTGAAGGACCCAAATTTCGATTAAAAGGAAGATGCATTTTCAGAAAATCCTTAAAATGCCATCCCCAGATGAGTACCTTAGTTCAATCCATCACATGATCATACCAAACATCCATAAAATCCCATCCAAAAAAGGTCTTAAATTAAACGAAGAAAAAAAGAAAATGTCTGAAATGCAGATACACAAGGGGTGCCTCCCAAAAGCGCTCTTTCTTTTACGTCTTTGAGCTAGACGATAATCCAACTTAAAACCTCTTTCATTTCCATCGGTTTCTTCAACTTGGGAATTTGAGTTCCATGAAGCAACAAGAGTGAGTTGTGGAAGAACTTGTGAAGGATGGTAGTACTCCTTCTTCCTCCCCTTAGCATTCTTGTAACTTTGAACTTGGGAGGTGGAAGGGGGGAAAGCAGAAATGGAGTATCACCTCCAAAATCCTAGATCATCTCTAAGCTCCCAATGGGGCTTGAGATGGCTTTCGATAACAGTTGTTGTGGTTCCTCAACCATCTTCTCCTCGACTTTGGATGTGATGCTCTTGTTATCAATTTCTTGCCGCAAGAACTTCATCACAAGAAAAGAGTATTGGGGCTTCAACTTGCTTAAGAGGAACCGCAACTAAAAAAATCTCGTTGAGGGTGGAGCTCACAATGGTCTCCACCACCTTGTTTGAAGGAGTAGCCTTTTCATTAGGACACCATCCTAAAAATTCAACAACCTCCCTTTTCGTAAGCACTTCTTGTTTTCTTCTCTCTAGCTTAGAGAGCCCCGTCCTCCATCAACATTGCTATAAAAGCAATTTGATCACTGGTAAGCTCTTCTAGCTCTTGAGGATTCCATCTAGCTCGTTGGTAGTAGGGTGTTGGATGAGGCTCATCATCCCAAACTGGTGGTGGATTGTGTTCGTCTTGGCTCCATCACCCATCGCCTTCCCTATAGTCCTGCATGAATACACAAACAAGACCTACTAGAGTAAAAGTGGCTCCATGAAAGGAAGAAAAAAGAACAAGAAAAAAACAAATAAAACAAACAAAAATCTGAAAACAATGCAAAGTAAAAGGGTGGAGCACAGTTGCTCAAAACTTTCAGACCGAAACAAAGGGTTCCCGACAACGGTGCCAAAATTGGATCGGAGGAAAACCTCTCCTCAAAGATACCTAGCTTTTGAATAGGTTCGTATTCTTGCGGGGTTCCTTTAAGAAAAGGGAGAGTCAATACTCAAGCACGAGCTCAAGTCGAGACTCAAGCACGGGCTCAAAGAGTATGGAATCAAGAAAAGGGAGAGTCAACAATTCAATCAAAGCGCGCACGAAGACAGACACGAAGTGGATGAAATGGAAGAGAAACAAGGGTCAAGCAAGTTTCCCCATCGGATCATGAATCATGAGCTACACAACCTAGGATATTCAAGCCAAACAAGAACGAAATGGGATATTTCAACACTTACACCAACACGTATCTTAAGACTCTCTCAAGACCATTAGAACCAAGTACAGACACCAATAAATCGGACTCTAGCCTCAAAACTTACTAAATGTACATGTACACCAAGTGTTCGATGAATTGCTTATGGATTATTCAACCTAAAAAAGTCCTAGCAAACATCCCTCTCTCGAGCGAAAATGAAAACTAAGCACAAATCCATGGTAATTGATGATATGAAAGCCCTCTCGGATCAATCCATACCAAATGGAAACATAATCATGCATCTTGGTCAAGAGTACATGGAAGAGGAAATGAGAAGATAAGCATGGATCTGAATCACATCTAAACTTGAATTAAAATCAAAATATCCAAAGGTTTAGGAGTGTCAATAAAACATCAATCCCCCTAAGGTTCCACTCACTGAATCCTAAGGGGTTTAGTTACAGCAAGACATACTAGAGTTCAAAGAAATACAACCTAGAAAGAAAGGGGTAGAAAGAACCATCCGATTTCTTCGAGGTTGATTGACTTGCGATCTTCGTCTTGATGATTCTATGAAAGTATGAGTTATGGATGATGATTGGGGGGCTCTGAGATGTTTTTCCAGGTGCTGGAGAATAGTGGTGTTCGTCAAAATCGAGCTGGAAACAAAATTGGACTCTCCTGGAAAGTTACTCGAAATAGAACTTTTATATAGCAGAGGCTGGCTCGTGACCAGCGCGCACGTACGGGACCTTTGCCGCGTGCGGTGCTAGCGCGTCGGTTCTTGTCAGACAGGGTTGGGCTCTCGGCGATGCAGCCTACTACGCGTTGCGTTGGGCTGTGCGTTGAGAGTGATCGGTCAATTTTCTTTAATCTTCGATATCTTGAGCATTCAGACTCTGATTCGATCACCGTTTGAACCCATGGCTTCGTATTTTCTTGCTCTATCATGGAATGACCTAAAAATTGATAAAAACATCTCTAGAAACGTGAAAATGGACCATAAGGGTCCTAAGAAGTCATTTAAGACTAATTATCATGAATTAGACCAAAACCACTTAAAAGAGAACAAAAAATCTTGAATGCCAAGCAGGAATGTATCAAAATATGGAGAACTGAGTGATGTATTTTTGAGTCATCAAATTACCCTACACTTGAACGTTGCTTGTCCTCAAGCAAAAACTCAAAACAACAATGCACCAACGTAAGAGTGTACAAGTCAATAACATCATGAGTCATAGAACAATGTGAGCAATATCTTAGATCTTAGTGAATCAGGATATTAAGCTCGACCACGCACTTTAAACCAAACATCTTCCTAGTAGTCGTAGACAGACTAGATTTTTTTGAACTAATGACTAACCGAATTCGGAAATGATAAGACAATACAACCACCAAAGCTCTTGAATTTGCCTCTTGTGGAGCCTTCTTTGCGATTCAGTCACTGTTGTCTAGCCCATTTCCATTAATTTGACGGCTAATTTTTTCTTTTATATTTCTTTCTTCCTCTCTAGCTCGTTCCTCGTCTAATTTTACCTTGGTGGCCATGTACTCTTTAAGTGCCTCCACTAGTGGATACTTTCCATTGGTTCAGACGATGTAGTTGCTCTCTTCTAAATATCCTTTGCGACTTTTCTTCTATGGGGGACAAGGATGAGACATGGTATCTACATCTCCTGTGGGAAGAATGCTTGTGTTTGAGGATGATGAAGTGGTCTGAACCAGTATTTTTATTGCGCTTCGATCGTCTATCTTCATCATCGTCAACTTCTTTGTCTCTCCCAACTTGACTACTTGTGTTATTCGTATGGATATATGTATTTGTGTTGTTTAAATTGTATTGTGTTTATGTTATTATTAAATTCATGGACTTGTGAAATTAAGTACTTATTAATTAAAAATATTTTATTTGTAGTAATTTTAATGTAAATGAATAAAATAAATTATATATGAATGTCATCATTTCTAAATGAATATTATAATTAATATTAATTAGTTTTATTAAATGTATAATTCACTATTAGTAAAATGATAAATATAAAAGTGAGTAATTAAATGAAAAAGAGTGTGGTCCCACCAAATGAAAGTGCATTGATGTAGAATGAATGAAATTAAAAGTGAGTAGATTGCAAAAATGATTAAGGTGGTAATGGGGACCATTTTTTAAGGGTAGATGATCGTCAATTTTATTAATGCTCAATGTTAAGGCAAATACATCGCAAAGCATTTTCCAGCCAAACCGGAGGGGTTACTCCTACAAGAGGCTTATCCAAAGAACTAGACTACCTGGCCAAGACGTGGGCGGCTTCGTTCGCATTCCTCCTTACATGCCGGATCAGACGAGAGGGGCTAAGCATCAGACGACATTGCTCAATAATATATCTGAACTCTGTGTCGTCATCCTCTGGGTTCTCAAGGGCATTTTGGACAATCAGCGAATCAGTCTCAATAACAATTGTGTGGTCTCCATATTCATGCAGTCAACAAAGAGCTTCACGAAGTGTAGTAGCTTCATAGGTCCGAGCATCTGGGCATCCTCTCAAGCATAACGATTTGAATGCCAATGTTTCTCCCGTTGAGTTTCGTAATATCATACCTGCCCCATGGCTTTGACTGTCTTGGAAGATTGCTCCATCAATGTTGCATTTTAGATCGCTTTCATGGGTTGGATGCCATTTAACGCAGGTAGCTTGGTGTCCGATCGGATTAGCATTGCTAAGAGTTTGGAGATCATGCCACTCACGGGACGAGTCCATGGCCATTCTGGCGACTGCCAAGCTTGTATTTTCCTCGTCATTCCAAACTCGCTTGTTTCGTTCATGCCAAATTGTGGTTAGGATAGCTGTCAGCAGCTGGATTTTATCTTTGGGCAAAGAGTTGACAGCCTCAAGGATCCATTTAGTGAAAGATTCGGTGCAATCTCGCATCCTGTTAACATCTGCTAGGAGCCCCACCCGATCCCAACAATTCTTCACGAAGTCACAAGAGATGAAGAGGTGTCATTGGGATTCAAAGCTTGATCTGCAGATCCCGCATTCGTCAGCTATCTGAATTCCTCTTGTATAGAGGGCATTCTGAGTGGGGAGGATTGATCAAGCCATTCGCCATAGCATAACTTTAATCCGCGGTGGAACTTGTGTGTCAAAAAAATCTCTGACCAGTTCCCATTAAGCTTATAGTGTGTCCGGTCCACAAGTTTTTCCATCACTACCCTGTAACCCGAGCTCATCGTATAACGTCCATTCTTTGTGTGTCCCAAATTCTAACATCAGTGATTGAGTGCGAGCTCAAAGTGGTAGAGAGGATTGTCTGAGTGTCCCTTGTGTCAAAAAGGCTCTCAAGGAGCTCTTCGTCCCATTCTTTGAGTCCAGAAATTAAGAGGTCTGAGACCCTCAAATCGGGCAAGTCATCCATCATACTTGTCTCGACATACATGTTCCCCTCTTTTGACAGCCATGGCTCTCGCCAAACATTTATCGCCTGTTCGTCACCAATTTTCTAGCAAAAACCATTCTAAACAATAACTTGGGTAGCGTGGATACTCTTCCATACCATACTCGGGTTTGAACCAACGTCCGCCGAGATGTAGTCACCATTTGGGTAGTATTTGGCTTTGTAGATTTTTTAGACCAAAGTATTCAGGTTTGTATGTAACTTCCAACCCTGCTTCCGAAGGAGAGCCAGATTGACCCATGGAGATCATGGAATCCCATGTCGTCGTCCTCCTCCCGGACACACAACTTTTCCCATCTCATCCAAGATAGTACACTTCGTCCATCATTCTTAATACCCCACCAAAATGAGTTCACCATTTTTTGTATATCGTCAAGGAGCATAGATGGGATAAGGAATACGTTCATACAGTAAACTGGTATTGCTTGTGCAACAGCTTTCACCATGATTTCTCTACCCCCCATAGATATTTTCCTGCCAATCCAAGAGTGGAACCTTTGCCAAACTCTATCACGAAGAAATCCGAAGGCACGTTTCTTGTTTCGGCCAATAAGGTCGGCATGCCCTAGTAACGATCAGTGTCAAAGCTCTCCCGAACACCCATTATCTAAGATATTCCCGTTTTCAGCATTGGGTGCAAGTTGCGTGTCATAAAAATGCTAAATTTCGATTAGTTGATAATCTGTCCCGAAGCTTGAGCATAACTCTCAAAGATTCGCTTAATAGCTCGCGCCTTAGTCACCTCTGCCTGGAAGAAAAAAAAGGGTGTCATATGCAAACAAGAGGTGGGAGAAAGGGGGCGCCCTCGGGCAAGCTTTGACCCTACGAACATCGCCCTTTGCTACCGCATCTCGAAAAGTGTTGAAAGAAGGTCGGGGTTAGGCCATCCGGGCCCAAGGCTTAGTATGGTTCATGCTGAAAATCGCCTTCTTTATGTCTTCTCGAGTGAAATCGCCAAGCAGCCACCTTGTGTCTCTCTCCGTGATTGATTGGGTGACGACATCAAGAACTGGCTGAGCATTGCAGTTCCTAGCTTTGAACAGATCGACGAAGTATTCTTTGGCGTGATTTCTCAGCTCCTCGCTATCGAAGATCCAAGATCCTGTATCATCTTGGAGTTTCTGGATTATATTTCTCTTTTTCCGCGCATTGGCAGCTACGAGGAAATATTTCATGTATCGGTCTCCCTTGTGGAGCCAGAAACTCTTTGCCCGCTGCATCCAATAGGTTTCTTCTTCTTGGATAGCTTGTAGTACTTCATTTCGACAGCAACTATACTCTGCTTCATCGTTAGGATCGTCTCTAGCTCGTAGGTCTTCTATTCGTTTCGTCATGTCTCTGATTCGGTTGCGAAATTTCATTCTGAAGTCATAGCACCATTGCTTCATTATGGACGTACAATGGTGGAGCTTACTCAAGACCGAGTCTCCAGCATGGGCATTCCAGGTATCGACCACCAACCCCCTAAAATCAGCTTCCTTGATCCACCCATTTTCATATCAAAAATGAAAAGACTTGGTCGAATGGCAACTGTCCGAAGTGTTCAGTAGAAGAGGGATGTGATTTGAAATTGGCGCAATCAAGTTTGTGAGTGATGCGTCCTGGTAGCGCTCGTGCCATTCCTTGTTAGCCATGGCCGGATCAAGCTTCTCTTCGACTTTTGAATCGCCCGTGCCATGGTGCCAAGTGAACGAGTAGCCTTCTAGGGTTCCATCTGTAAGACCACTATCAATCACAGCCGAACGGAAGCTTATCATTAATGAAGGAGGGTGATCCCGTAGACCCTTATTTCTGAATCATGAAGGAGGTCATTGAAGTCTCCCATACAACACCATGCACCCACGTGTTGGTTTACTAAATTCCGAAGCATATCCCATGATTCCTGACGCCTACTTCTATCTGCTAGACCATAGAATCCAGTTAAACAAAATTTCCGAGAGTAAACGTGATAAAGGATTTTACCAAGGTCGTATTCCACGAGGTTCTCTCATAAGCTAATACTCACAAGGTTAATGAACGTTCTACACATTTAAATTGAGATTTAGTTTTGGTGACAAAGATTCAAAATCATAAACCAAACAAACAAGTAAAGCAATAGCTAACAAGGTAAGTTGAGGATCAAACAAGGGAGAAGGGAGTCCAGTTTAGCAAGGGGTTTCTTCAAGCTCAAGGTTCATGAAAGCTGGATCAAATCTCAAGCAACGATGTAAAAAAACTGATGACCATGCAATTCACTCAAGTAGAATCAACGAACTCTCGCACAATTGACTCTCTACTCCTAGACCAAATGCACCATGCTTTCGCTATGTGAACAAAGGAAATGGAGTGCTTTAACTAGCTCAATGAAATGCTCAACACTTGATCTCTATGCTAACATTCATCTAACACAAGGTAAATGATGCAAGACACTCTCATGTCAATCATATAACACTAGTCTAACAATCAAAAGGATCTTTCAACCTTCAAATGACTGAAAACTAAATGCACACCAAGTGTTAGACAAAATGACAACAAGGAAAACAAGCTCAAAATGGTTGCAATTGCATAATCCAGTCTCTCAAATCATTCAATCACAATCCTATAACCTTAGATCAACATCAAACAATCATTCTCATGTATTGAAAGACATAATAATGTACCAAAAGAACAAGTCAAGCTCTTATGGACAACAAGCACAAGGTCTAGGATCATCATCTTACACAAATGGCTATGAGAAACTCAATCCATACAATCAATCACCTATCCTAGCTTGATCCATCCCCCACTAAACTAAACCTAAGCTTAGCCTAGCATAACCATGGAAGAAACCTGAAATTGAGTAGAGGAGATCATCCTTGGCTCCATGGAGGATCTAGCAACTTGGCTCTTCAAGCTTCAATCCAAGGTATGGAGGACTTCACTTAGATCCTTGATCTTCAATTTGATCAACAAGGGAGGAGGGATGATGTTTGGTTGAGAGAGAGAGAGAATGATCGGCAATTGAGTTGAGAGAGAGTGAATGGCGTGTGTGTGTGTTCTCCAAATTAATCTCCATACTTTTTTTCCACCGCCTCTCACTCTTTATATACTGGCTGGAAATACCCCGAGTTTTCGGCGAAAACTGTATAAATTTTCGTCAAAAATTCCTTTGAAAAACCCCGGGCAGCCTTGCATTCCTTCATAGGTTTTCGGTGAAAACTCTGGAATTTTTCGCCAAAAACTTCTTCACAAACCCAACGTTAGCCTCCTGGAGTTCTACTGTTTGTGAACGCCGAGGGTTTTCGGCGAGAACTTAGAGTTCTCGCCGAAAACTTCTTCAGGGAAAAGTTGCATTTTTCTCAATTTTGCAACGGTCATATCTCCTCCGTCCTAGCTCTGATTGACCTCCCGTTTGATCCTGCGTGCTCCTTGTCACCAGTACTATGACACCGAGGCCTGAAAATGCACATACAAAACTCCAATAGGCACTGAAATTGCCCTCAAAGTGGCTCTTGGACAACAAAAGAGCACTTTGCATAAAACTTCCATAAAAGCATATAAATCATGGCAAAATGAGATCAAACATGGGAGATCCCTAGGCTAATCGAGGGCTTAAAATGCACTAAATATAGTCACATCAAATTCCCCTACGACTAAGCTTTGCTTGTCCTCAAGCAAATGAATTAGAAAACATCCAAGTTCACAAATGACAAGATCGGCCCCATTGAGATTCAAACGATGACAATTTGGCTTAAACTGTTCCACGAACAAACTTAACCTACACATGCAAGAACTTCAACCAAACAAGTCTAGACCTCACTATTTTCTGCACACTTCAAGTAGTGGTAAATTGGGATACAGAAAAACCGACCACGACAACACCAACTCTAATTAAAAGGACTTGAACTCGGGATATGAAACGAATTAGGTGGGGGTAGGAAAATTTGGAGAGTGGTAAGTGATCGTGATGTGGCTATCGACTCAACTTCATCCGCTTCTAGATCTGCACTTTTCATGCTCAAGCTAGGATCACTACAACAAGGGCCACTTTTGAGAACTCTTCTTTTCTTTTCTTTTTCTTTTCTACTGCATACTAGTGCTCGATCCAACACTTCACTTAGGTGTTGAACCTGCCTAGCTCACAGCCTTTGCTAGTGCTCAACCCGACACTTCACTTAGGTGCCGAGCTTGCCTAGCTTTTCTTTTCTTTTGAGCATTTTCTTTTGAACATTCTCTTCACAATTTAGCCACTTGACCCCTAGCTCCTTACAACTCCCACACAAGATTTTGAATTGGATTCCGTCTAATCTCAAGCCACAATCACGAGGGATCAAAAAGGTGATGAAAAACATGGAATAGGGTGAAAATTCTGATTGCCTTCATCATCTTAGACTGGTGTTATCGAGCGGTACAAAAACACGTATCAAACCAATCAACCAACATACAAGAGTGATCAAATCTCTGTTCTTGTCTAGACTCATTTGACATTAGTGCTAACATGCTGGTTATAGGTTCTAAGTGGAACAGTCTAGACGTCATTAGAAAGCTTGAAGTCAATTAAACACCAAAAGTCAAGAACTGGACGATTCTACAATAGTGGCATTTGGAAACAATCAAGATCATGCAAATCATCAAAGCATAGCATTACATCTCTACCACAAATAATCACACCAAACCTCAAACTCCCCTACGACTAACATGAGCATTGTCCTCAATGATCAAGATAGAGAGGGTAAGGTGGAATGAAGTTACCGCGTTGGTAGAGAAGAGCCTAGGAAGCCAAAGTAGTGGAAGAGTCCCATGACGCTCATTGTGAATAGTGATCCTCCTAAGTGCTTGCCAACATCTTATTCAACAAGCTAAAACAAAACAAAAACATAAAAGCAAAAAGGTAAGGATAACATGGGGTGCCTCCCATGAAGCACTTCTTTAACGTCTCTAGCTAGACGAAAACTAGAGCACTCAAGGCATAACCAAGGACAAAACCTCGACCGCACCAATAGTATCATGAACAACATAATGATTAAGTCGATGGTCATTCACCTTAAAAAGTTCGGCTTGAGACGGAGAAATTACCTCGACCGTGCCATAAGGAAATACTTGAGTTACCGTGAATGGTCCGGACCAACGAGATCTCAACTTCCCGAGAAAGAGTTTGAGCCGAGAGTTGTATAGGAGGACTTGATCACCAACTTTGAAATCCTTGCTCGGCTTCAATCGGGAGTCATGAATGAGCTTCGTCATCTCCTTGTAAAGCCTAGCATTCTCGTATGCATGATGACGATACTCTTCGAGCTCATGTACCTGAAACTTACGCTCTTCTCCTGCGAGACTCATATCAAGGTTTAGAAATTTCAAAGCCCAAAGAGATCGGTGCTCAAGCTCTACCGGCAAATGGCAAGCTTTACCATAGACCATCCTATAGGGAGTAGTGCCTATAGGGGTCTTGTAGGCCGTGCGGTAGGCCCGTAGAGCATCATCAAGCTTCGTCGACCAATCTTTTCGTGATTGGTCGACCGTTTTCTCCAAGATTCTCTTAAGTTCCCTATTAGTTACCTCGGCTTGGCCACTAGTTTGAGGGTGATACGAGGTGGACATTCGATGAGTGACACCGAAACGGCGGCAAACTCTATCGAATTGTCCTTGAAAATGAGTACCTCGATCACTAATGATAGCACGAGGAGCACCAAAGCGGGTGAACAACTTAACAAGAAACTTCCCTATGACTCGGGCATCATTAGTGGGCAAAGCTTGTGCCTCCGCCCATTTAGACACATAATCAACCGCAACTAGTATGTACTTGTTACCATGCGAAGGAGGGAACGGTCCCATGAAATCAATACCCCATATATCAAATATCTACCGCTACTGAGACATGTTGAGGCATTTCATTACGGGAAGAGATGTTACCTGAACGTTGACACGCATCGCAGGACTTGACAAATTCTTGACAATCTCGAAAGATCGAGGGCCAAAAGAAATCAGACTCAAGTACCTTGCGAGCCGTGCGATTTGCTCCATGATGTCCACCCGTAGGGCCAGAGTGGCAATGTCGTATAATGTCCTTTGCCTCTCCATGATTGACACATCTTCTTATCATACCATCCGAACCAACTCGAAAAACAAAAGGATCGTCCCAATAGTAATGCTTCAAATCCGCAAAGAACTTCCTTTTGTCTTGAGTAGAGAGGCCCTCCTTCAAGTATCCACTCGCAAGATAATTAGCTAAATCCGCGAACCAAGGTTCCTCGAACTCCAAAGTCGCTAGAGCGAATAATAGCTCATCGGGGAAGTTGTCGTTGATCTCTTCATTACCGTTGTGTACCATTTCCGCATCTTCCAAGCGAGACAAGTGGTCGGCGGCTACATTCTCGGAACCCTTCTTATCTCGAATCTCAATATCAAACTCTTGCAATAAAAGGACCCATCGGATCAACCTTGGTTTAGCATCAGTTTTAGATAGAAGGTACCTCAAAGCTTGGTGGTCCGTGAAAACGATAGTGTGAGAAAGCACCAAGTAGGACCTAAACTTATCAAATGCAAACACTATGGCCAAGAGCTCCTTCTTCGTAGTTGTGTAATTCCTTTGAGCATCATTGAGGGTCTTACTTGCATAGTATATTGGATGGAATCTCTTGTCGATTCGTTGGCCTAGAACCGCTCCAATAGCATAATCTCTAGCATCACACATCAATTCAAACGACTTTGACCAATCCGGAGCAATGAGGATAGGAGCATTAGTGAGCTTACCCTTGAGGAGTTCAAAGGCTCGCATGCATTCGTCATCAAAATGAAATTCAACATCCTTCTCGAGAAGCCGAGTCATAGGAGTAGTCATCTTAGAAAAGTCTTTAATGAAGCGCCTATATAAACCGACATGCCATAAGAAACTTCTCACGGCTTTCACGGAAGATGGTGGAGGAAGTTGAGAGATGGTCTCTAACTTTGCCTTATCAACCTCAATGCCCTTTTTAGAGATCTTGTGACCAAGAACAATCCCCTCATTAACCATAAAATGGCACTTTTCCCAACTTAATGCGAGATTGGTCTCTTCACAACGATGCAACACCTTCTCAAGGTTCCTTAAACAAAGATCAAACGAATCCCCAAAGACCGAGAAATCATCCATGAACACTTCCATGATATCTTCCACAAAATCATCAAAGATAGCAAGCATACATCGTTGGAAAGTAGCAGGAGCATTGCACAACCCAAAAGGAATTCAACGATAAGCAAATGTACCAAAGGGGCATGTGAATGTGGTCTTCTCGATGTCCTCCGGGGCAATCGGTATTTGGAAGTATCTGGACATGCCATCCAAGAAGCAATAGTACTCGTGATTGGAGAGACGCTCGAGCATTTGATCCATAAATGGTAGAGGAAAATGATCCTTCCTAGTGGCGTCATTGAGTCGACGATAGTCTATGCAAACACGCCACCCGGTGATCGTCCTTGTCGGGATAAGCTCATTCTTCTCATTGGCTACTACCGTGATCCCTCCTTTCTTGGGAACAACTTGCACGGGGCTAACGAAAGGACTATCCGAAATAGGAAAGATAATCCCCGCATCCATAAGCTTAATAACCTCTTTCTTCACGACCTCCTTCATGTTCGGGTTTAACCTTCTTTGTGGTTGCACAACCGGTTTGAAATCTTCCTCCATAAGGATCCGATGTGAGCAAAAAGTGGGACTTATACCTCGAATATCCGAGATGCTCCACGCAATAGCTCTCATGTACTTCTTGAGGAGCTCCACTAGACGGTCCTTTTGCTCGGGTAGAAGCTTAGAACTGATGATGACTGGTAGCTTAGAATTTTGCATGAGAAAAGCATACTCCAAATGTGTGGGAAGAGGTTTGAGCTCTAGAGTAGGTGGATCTTCATAGGAGGTCTTCACCCTTTCCACCTTCGGGAGAGCAACAAAAACCGTTTCACTCTCTAACTTGTCTCTCCCTTCATCAAGGTAAGCCACTTAAGCTTTTAACTCTGGGGTATCTAAATGTTCCTGCACATTCATTCTAAGCCAAACATCCAAAGAATCTCGACACACGAAGTTAGAAATACTACACACACTAGCCGAAGCAACAGTATCGCAAGAATACTCTAAATCATCTTGTGCGTGAGCAAACTTCATGTCATCGGCTATGCAAAATGTGACGCTCTCTTGTCCTACTCTTAACGTCAATTTCCCATTATGCACATAAATTAAAGCACGGGAAGTAGCTAGAAATGGTCTACCAAATATCAATGAGACATCCACATCATCGATATCTATGACCGCAATGTCAACTAGGAAAACAAAAGGGCCTACTTTAACTAGCACGTCATCAACAATCCCCCTAGGACTCTTGGTCGACTTATCCGCAAGTTGAATGTACATACGAGTAGGATGAAGATTAGACAACCCTAGCTTCTCAAATATGCAATAAGGCATGACATTGATACTAGCACCTAGGCCCGCAAGACCATTAGCAAGAGAAATATTACCAATAGCACAAGGGATAGTAAAGGTACCCGGATCCTTGAGCTTTTCCGGTGGACTCTTGAAGAGAACGGCGGAGCATTCCTCATTGAGGTGGACTAGAAATGTCTCCGGTAACTTCCTCTTGTTGGTGTAGAGTTCCTTCATGAACTTAGCATATTGAGGAATCATAGTCATAGCTTCGGGAAACGGGAGAGAGAATTGCATTTGACTAAGCCGCTCCACAAACTTCTTGAAAACCTTCTCAAGGCCATCCTTCTTCAATCGAGATGGGTATGGAAGCTTAGGCTTGTATGGAGGTACAACCGGTGCGGGAGGAGAGACTGGTAGTGTACTCGATGTAGCCTTACTAGGTTCCTTGGCAACCTTAGTGCTCACATTACCCGTAGGAGGTTCGACTTCAACCTCAACTTCATTCGAAGGATCCTTAATATCATCATCATCAACCATTAGATTGGGAGTTTGTACCTTTTGGGAGGCAATTGGGGAAGATTTTGCATCTTGCAAAGGTTTTCCACTTCTCAAGGTCACTACCTTGCAATGCTCCGGGCCTTTGGGGTTGACCTCGGTATTGGAAGGTAAAGTGCCCGAGGGTCGTTCCGAGAGTGTCTTAGCAATATGACCCATTTGGTTTTCCAAATTTGCAATTGAAGCTTGTTGATTCTTAATAAGTTGAATCATTGCCGCATTGGTGTCTTCTTGAGAGATTGAAGAACCACCCTCTTTGTTCTGAGGAGGTTTGTTGAATCCGGGTGGACCATCGCCTCTATGGTTGTACATTCCCGGTGGGGTAGGACCTTGGGAACCTTGATTTTGATTGCCACCTTGATTCCATTGATTTCCTCCTTGGTTCCTTGACCTTGGTTACCTCCTTGAGTCCATTGGTTGCCTTGATTGTACCCTCTATAACCTTGGAATCCTCCTTGATTACCTTGGTTGTAACCCTTGTTATAACCACCACTTTGATTACCTTGGCCTTGGTACCCTTGGTTAGGCTTGTTGTACCCACCTCCTTGGTTCCAAGGACGGTTGTATGTACCCCCTTGATAGTTCCCTTGGGGGTTGAAATTACCATGGAATCCTTGACCTTGAGCGAAGCTTACCTCCTCACTGTGGTCGCCTTGGCTAAGCTCGGAAGTGGTGGCGGGGCAAGCACTGACATCGTGGCCTTGGCCTCCACAACATTCACAACAATATATTGAAGCAACCGGTGGATTACCCAAATGAGATGATGAAACCTTAGAAGGGTGCTTAGGCATACTAAGATTGCTTACTTGAGTGGCCATGACATCAATCTTGGACATGAGGAGAGCAATCATGGGGTCATCTTCATCACGATGTCCCGGTAACTTAGGCTTCTTCCCATAGCTAGACGAATCCTTTGGTGCATCAACACTTACGGACCGAGAATCATAATGTGTGTCACTTCCATACTTAGCCTTAGGAGGTTGTTGTCGAGACCAACTCCTTATCTTGTTGGCCATCTCCGCGAAGAGTTCTAGAGCATCTTTGGGAGTGAACATCCTTAAATCACCTCCAGCGGCTTGGTTGATCATCCTTGTATTTTCAAAATCAAGGGACTAGCAAAGATATCCGACAAGCTCCATTCGGTGAAGTTGTGATGAGAACAAGACCGAAAAAGGGCTTGGAACCTATTCCAAGTCTCATGGAAGAGCTCTCCCTTGTGTTGTGTGAAGTGGTTGATACGATCTCGGATTGCATCCGTCATATAAGGAGGAAAGAACTCTTCGAGGAAAGCTTCGGCTAGTCCCTCCATGTAGTGAATGTTCTACTAGGTTGGTTCTCCAACCAAGACTTGGCTCTACCTTTGAGGGAGAAAGGAAAGAGTCGGAGTCGCACACAATCCGGATGAACCTGATCGTTCTTCACCGTATCGCATATCTCTAGAAAGTCCTTCAAGTGTCTAGACGGGCACTCTCCGTCTATACCGTTGAACACCACTCTGTTCTGTACCATCTGAATCATATTTGGCTTTAGCTCAAAATTTCTTGCATTCACTGGTCTTCGCACGATGCTCGAGGCTGCCCCTTCGAGGGTTGGGCGAGAATAATCAGCTAGTGTGCGCCTCGCACCTCTTTGCGATTGATCGTCTTCATTGATGTGATGTGAATGTTCCGAATGGTTATCTTCATCCTCGTGATGAGACATAGTGTGGTGTGAGATGCGATCACCTTCTTCTTCTTCAACTGTAGAAGGTGGGGGAGTAGTTGGTGGCTCAATCACTTATGCAAGTCCTTGGATTCGTGCTTGAAGACGAGCTGAACGCCTCATGCACTAGCATAAATCACCTGCAAACAAGCACAACAAACACACCCGAGTAATACAACGATGCAGGATAACAAAGTAAACAAAGAGTAACAGGGAAGCAAAAAGAAAAATGGAAGGAAGTGTAAAGATCGGTTCACTAATAATTGCTTTCTTAGGAATGAGAGGTCCCCGGCAACGGCGCCAAAAATTTGATAAAGGATTTTACCAAGGTCATATTCCACGAGGTTCTCTCATAAGCTAATACTCACAAGGTTAATGAACGGTCTAAACATTTAAATTGAGATTTAGTTTTGGTGACAAAGATTCAAAATCATAAACCAAACAAACAAGTAAAGCAATAGCTAACAAGGTAAGTTGAGGATCAAACAAGGGAAAAGGGAGTCTAGTTTAGCAAGGGGTTTCTTCAAGCTCAAGGTTCATGAAAGCTGGATCGAATCTCAAGCAACGATGTAAAAAAACTGATGACCATGCAATTCACTCAAGTAGAATCAACGAACTCTCGCACAATTGACTCTCTACTCCTAGACCAAATGCACCATGCTTTCGCTATGTGAACAAAGGAAATGGAGTGCTTTAACTAGCTCAATGAAATGCTCAACACTTGATCTCTATGCTAACATTCATCTAACACAAGGTAAATGATGCAAGACACTCTCATGTCAATCATATAACACTAGTCTAACAATCAAAAGGATCTTTCAACCTTCAAATGACTGAAAACTAAATGCACACCAAGTGTTCGACAAAATGACAACAAGGAAAACAAGCTCAAAATGGTTGCAATTGCATAATCCAATCTCTCAAATCATTCAATCACAATCCTATAACCTTAGATCAACATCAAACAATCATTCTCATGTATTGAAAGACATAATAATGTACCAAAAGAACAAGTCAAGCTCTTATGGACAACAAGCACAAGGTCTAGGATCATCATCTTACACAAATGGCTATGAGAAACTCAATCCATATACAATCAATCACATATCCTAGCTTGATCCATCCCCCACTAAACTAAACCTAAGCTTAGCCTAGCATAACCATGGAAGAAACCTGAAATTGAGTAGAGGAGATCATCCTTGGCTCCATGGAGGATCTAGCAACTTGGCTCTTCAAGCTTCAATCCAAGGTATGGAGGACTTCACTTAGATCCTTGATCTTCAATTTGATCAACAAGGGAGGAGGGATGATGTTTGGTTGAGAGAGAGAGAGAATGATCGGCAATTGAGTTAAGAGAGAGTGAATGGCGTGTGTGTGTGTTCTCCAAATTAATCTCCATACTTTTTTTTCCACCGCCTCTCACTCTTTATATACTGCGCTGGAAATACCCCGAGTTTTCGGCGAAAACTGTATAAATTTTCGCCGAAAATTCCTTTGAAAAACCCCGGGCAGCCTTGCATTCCTTCATAGGTTTTCGGTGAAAACTCTGGAAGTTTTTGCCAAAAACTTCTTCACAAACCCAACGTCAGCCTCCTGGAATTCTACTGTTTGTGAACGCCGAGGGTTTTCGGCGAGAACTTAGAGTTCTCGCCGAAAACTTCTTCAGGGAAAAGTTGCATTTTTCTCGATTTTGCAACGGTCATATCTCCTCCGTCCTAGCTCTGATTGACCTCCCGTTTGATCCTGCGTGCTCCTTGTCACCAGTACTATGACACCGAGGCCTGAAAATGCACATAAAAAACTCCAATAGGCACTGAAATTTCCCTCAAATTGGCTCTTGGAAAACAAAAGAGCACTTTGCATAAAACTTCCACAAAAGCATATAAATCATGGCAAAATGAGATCAAACATGGGAGATCCCTAGGCTAATCGAGGGCTTAAAATGCACTAAATATAGTTACATCAAATTCCCCTACGACTAAGCTTTGCTTGTCCTCAAGCAAATGAATTAGAAAACATCCAAGTTCACAAATGACAAGATCAGCCCCATTGAGATTCAAACGATGACAATTTGGCTTAAACTGTTCCACGAACAAACTTAACCTACACATGCAAGAATGTCAACCAAACAAGTCTAGACCTCACTATTTTCTGCACACTTCAAGTAGTGGTAAATTGGGATACAGAAAAACCGACCACGACAACACCAACTCTAATTAAAAGGACTTGAACTCGGGATATGAAACGAATTAGGTGGGGGTAGGAAAATTTGGAGAGTGGTAAGTGATCGTGATGTGGCTATCGACTCAACTTCTTCCGCTTCTAGATCTGCACTTTTCATGCTCAAGCTAGGATCACTACAACAAGGGACACTTTTGAGAACTCTTCTTTTCTTTTTTTTTTTTTCTTTTCTACTGCATACTAGTGCTCGATCCAACACTTCACTTAGGTGTTGAACCTGCCTGGCTCACAGCCTTTGCCTTTGCTAGTGCTCAACCCGACACTTCACTTAGGTACCGAGCTTGCCTAGCTTTTCTTTTCTTTTGAGCATTTTCTTTTGAACATTCTCTTCACAATTTAGCCACTTGACCCCTAGCTCCTTACAACTCCCACACAAGATTTTGAATTGGATTCCGTCTAATCTCAAGCCACAATCACGAGGGATCAAAAAGGTGATGAAAAACATGGAATAGGGTGAAAATTCTGATTGCCTTCATCATCTTAGACCGGTGTTATCGAGCGGTACAAAAACACGTATCAAACCAATCAACCAACATACAAGAGTGATCAAATCTCTGTTCTTGTCTAGACTCATTTGACATTAGTGCTAACATGCTGGTTATAGGTTCTAAGTGGAACAGTCTAGACGTCATTATGAAAGCTTGAAGTCAATTAAACACCAAAAGTCAAGAACTGGACGATTCTACAATAGTGGAATTTGGAAACAATCAAGATCATGCAAATCATCAAAGCATAGCATTACATCTCTACCACAAATAATCACACCAAACCTCAAACTCCCCTACGACTAACATGAGCATTGTCCTCAATGATCAAGACAGAGAGGGTAAGGTGGAACGAAGTTACCGCGTTGGTAGAGAAGAGCCTAGGAAGCCAAAGTAGTGGAAGAGTCCCATGACGCTCATTGTGAATAGTGATCCTCCTAAGTGCTTGCCAACATCTTATTCAACAAGCTAAAACAACACAAAAACATAAAAGCGAAAAGGTAAGGATAACATGGGGTGCCTCCCATGAAGCGCTTCTTTAACGTCTCTAGCTAGACGAAAACTAGAGCACTCAAGGCATAACCAAGGACAAAACCTCGACCGCACCAATAGTATCATGAACAACATAATGATTAAGTCGATGGTCATTCACCTTAAAAGGTTCGGCTTGAGACGGAGAAATTACCTCGATGGTGCCATAAGGAAATATTTGAGTTATCGTGAATGGTCTGGACCAACGAGATCTCAACTTCCCGGGAAAGAGTTTGAGCCGAGAGTTGTATAGGAGGACTTGATCACCAACTTTGAAATCCTTGCTCGGCTTCAATCGGGAGTCATGAATGAGATTCGTCCTCTCCTTGTAAAGCCTAGCATTCTCGTATGCATGATGACGATACTCTTCGAGCTCATGTACCTGAAACTTACGCTCTTCTCCTGCGATACTCATATCAAGGTTTAGAAATTTCAAAGCCCAAAGAGATCGGTGCTCAAGCTCTACCGGCAAATGGCAAGCTTTACCATAGACCATCCTATAGGGAGTAGTGCCTATAGGGGTCTTGTAGGCCGTGCGGTAGGCCCGTAGAGCATCATCAAGCTTCGTCGACCAATCTTTTCGTGATTGGTCGACCGTTTTCTCCAAGATTCTCTTAAGTTGCCTATTAGTTACCTCGGCTTGGGCACTAGTTTGAGGGTGATACGAGGTGGACATTCGATGAGTGACACCGAAATGGCGGCAAACTCTATTGAATTGTCCTTGAAAATGAGTACCTCGATCACTAATGATAGCACGAGGAGCACCAAAACGGGTGAACAACTTAACAAGAAACTTCCCTTTGACTCGGGCATCATTAGTGGGCAAAGCTTGTGCCTCCGCCCATTTAGACACATAATCAACCACAACTAGTATGTACTTGTTACCATGCGAAGGAGGGAACGGTCCCATGAAATCAATACCCCATATATCAAATATTTCTACCACTACCGAGACATGTTGAGGCATTTCATTACGGGAAGAGATGTTACATGAATGTTGACACGCATCGCAGGACTTGACAAATTCATGACAATCTCGAAAGATCGAGGGCCAAAAGAAATCGGACTCAAGTACCTTGCGAGCCGTGTGATTTGCTCTATGATGTCCACCCGTAGGGCCAGAGTGGCAATGTCGTATAATGTCCTTTGCCTCTCCATGATTGACACATCTTCTTATCATACCATCCGAACCAACTCGAAAAACAAAAAGGATCGTCCCAATAGTAATGCTTCAAATCCGCAAAGAACTTCCTTCTGTCTTGAGTAGAGAGGCCCTCCTTCAAGTATCCACTCGCAAGATAATTAGCTAAATCCGCGAACCAAGGTTCCTCGAACTCCAAAGTCGCTAGAGCGAATAATAGCTCATCGGGGAAGTTGTCGTTGATCTCTTCATTACCGTTGTGTACCATTTCCGCATCTTCCAAGCGAGACAAGTGGTCGGCGGCTACATTCTCGGAACCCTTCTTATCTCAAATCTCAATATCAAACTCTTGCAATAGAAGGACCCATCGGATCAACCTTGGTTTAGCATCGGTCTTAGATAGAAGGTACCTCAAAGCTTGGTGGTCCGTGAAAATGAAAGTGTGAGAAAGCACCAAGTAGGACCTAAACTTATCAAAAGCAAACACTATGGCCAAGAGCTCCTTCTTCGTAGTTGTGTAACTCCTTTGAGCATCATTGAGGGTCTTACTTGCATAGTATATTAAATGGAATCTCTTGTCGATTCGTTGGCCTAGAACCGCTCCAATAGCATAATCGCTAGCATCACACATCAATTCAAATGACTTTGACCAATCCGGAGCAATGAGGATAGGAGCATTCGTGATCTTACCCTTGAGGAGTTCAAAGGCTCACATGCATTCGTCATCAAAATGAAATTCAACATCCTTCTCGAGAAGCCGAGTCATAGGAGTAGTCATCTTAGAAAAGTCTTTAATGAAGCGCCTATATAAACCGCCATGCGCCAAGAAACTTCTCACGGGTTTCACGAAAGATGGTGGAGGAAGTTGAGAGATGGTCTCTAACTTTGCCTTATCAACCTTAATGCCCTTTTTAGAGATCTTGTGACCAAGAACAATCCCCTCATTAACCATAAAATGGCACTTTTCCCAACTTAATGCGAGATTGGTCTCTTCACAATGATGCAACACCTTCTCAAGGTTCCTTAAACAAAGATCAAACGAATCCCCAAAGACCGAGAAATCATCCATGAACACTTCCATGATATCTTCCACAAAATCATCAAAGATAGCAAGCATACATCGTTGGAAAGTAGCGGGAGCATTGCACAACCCAAAAGGAATTCAACGATAAGCAAATGTACCAAAGGGGCATGTGAATGTGGTCTTCTCGATGTCCTCCGGGGCAATCGGTATTTGGAAGTATCCGGACATGCCATCCAAGAAGCAATAGTACTCGTGATCGGAGAGACGCTCGAGCATTTGATCCATAAATGTAGAGGAAAATGATCCTTCCTAGTGGCATCATTGAGTCGACGATAGTCTATGCAAACACGCCACCCGGTGATCGTCCTTGTCGGGATAAGCTCATTCTTGTCATTGGCTACTACCGTGATCCCTCCTTTCTTGGGAACAACTTGCACGGGGCTAACCCAAGGACTATCCGAAATAGGAAAGATAATCCCCACATCCATAAGCTTAATAACCTCTTTCTTCACGACCTCCTTCATGTTCGGGTTTAACCTTCTTTGTGGTTGCACAACCGGTTTGAAATCTTCCTCCATAAGGATCCGATGTGAGCAAAAAGTGGGACTTATACCTCGAATATTTGAGATGCTCCACGCAATAGCTCTCATGTACTTCTTGAGGAGCTCCACTAGACGGTCCTTTTGCTCGGGTAGAAGCTTAGAACTGATGATGACTGGTAGCTTAGAATTTGGCATGAGAAAAGCATACTCCAAATGTGTGGGAAGAGGTTTGAGCTCTAGAGTAGGTGGTTCTTCATAGGAGGTCTTCACCCTTTCCACCTTCGGGAGAGCAACAAAAACCGTTTCACTCTCTAACTTGTCTCTCACTTCATCAAGGTAAGCCACTTAAGCTTTTAACTCTGGGGTATCTAAATGTTCCTGCACATTCATTCTAAGGCAAACATCCAAAGAATCTCGACACACGAAGTTAGAAATACTACACACACTAGCCGAAGCAACAGTATCGCAAGAATACTCTAAATCATCTTGTGCGTGAGCAAACTTCATGTCATCGGCTATGCAAAATGTGATGCTCTCTTGTCCTACTCTTAACGTCAATTTTCCATTATGCACATCAATTAAAGCACGAGAAGTAGCTAGAAATGGTCTACCAAATATCAATGAGACATCCACATCATCGGTATCTATGACCGCAATGTCAACTAGGAAAACAAAAGGGCCTACTTTAACTAGCACATCATCAACAATCCCCCTAGGACTCTTGGTCGACTTGTCCGCAAGTTGAATGTACATACGAGTAGGACGAAGATTAGACAACCCTAGCTTCTCAAATATGCAATAAGGCATGACATTGATACTAGCACCTAGGTCCGCAAGACCATTAGCAAGAGAAATATTACCAATAGCACAAGGGATAGTAAAGGTACCCGGATCCTTGAGCTTTTTCGGTGGACTCTTGAAGAGAACGGCGGAGCATTCTTCATTGAGGTGGACTAGAGATGTCTCCGGTAACTTCCTCTTGTTGGTGTAGAGTTCCTTCATGAACTTAGCATATTGAGGAATCATAGCCATAGCTTCGGGAAACGGGAGAGAGAATTGCATTTGACTAAGCCGCTCCACAAACTTCTTGAAAACCTTCTCAAGGCCATCCTTCTTCAATCGAGATGGGTATGGAAGCTTAGGCTTGTATGGAGGTACAACCGGTGCGGGAGGAGAGACTGGTGGTGTACTCGATGTAGCCTTACTAGGTTCCTTGGCAACCTTAGTGCTCACATTACCCGTAGGAGGATCAACTTCAACCTCAACTTCATCCGAAGGATCCTTAATATCATCATCATCAACCATTAGATTGGGAGCTTGTACCTTTTGGGAGGCAATTGGGGAAGAGGTTGCATCTTGCAAAGGTTTTCCACTTCTCAAGGTCACTACCTTGCAATGCTCCGGGCCTTTGGGGTCGACCTCGGTATTGGAAGGTAAAGTGCCTAAAGGTCGTTCCGAGAGTGTCTTAGCAATATGACCCATTTGGTTTTCCAAATTTGCAATTGAAGCTTGTTGATTCTTAATAAGTTGAATCATTGCCGCATTGGTGTCTTCTTGAGAGATTGAAGAACCACCATCTTTGTTCTGAGGAGGTTTGTTGAATCTGGGTGGACCATCGCCTCTATGGTTGTACATTCCCGGTGGGGTAGGACCTTGGGAACCTTGATTTTGATTGCCACCTTGATTCCATTGATTTCCTCCTTGGTTCCCTTGACCTTGGTTACCTCTTTGAGTCCATTGGTTGCCTTGATTGTACCCTCTATAACCTTGGAATCCTCCTTGATTACCTTGGTTGTAACCCTTGTTATAACCACCACTTTGATTACCTTGGCCTTGGTACCCTTGGTTAGGCTTGTTGTACCCACCTCCTTGGTTCCAAGGACGGTTGTAGTTACCCCCTTGATAGTTCCCTTGGGGGTTGAAATTACCATGGAATCCTTGACCTTGAGCGAAGCTTACCTCCTCCCTGTGGTCGCCTTGGCTAAGCTCGGAAGTGGTGGCGGGGCAAGCACTGACATCGTGGCCTTGGCCTCCACAGCATTCACAATAATATATTGAAGCAACCGGTGGATTACCCAAATGAGATGATGAAACCTTAGAAGGGAGCTTAGGCATACTAAGATTGATTACTTGAGAGGCCATGACATCAATCTTGGACATGAGGAGAGCAATCATGGGGTCATCTTCATCACGATGTCCCGGTAACTTAGGCTTCTTCCCATAACTAGACGAATCCTTTGGTGCATCAACACTTACGGACCGAGAATCATAATGCGTGTCACTTCCATACTTAGACTTAGGAGGTTGTTGTCGAGACCAACTCCTTGTCTTGTTGGCCATCTCCGCGAAGAGTTCTAGAGCATCTTTGGGAGTGAGCATCCTTAAATCACCTCCGGCGGCTTGGTTGATCATCCTTGTATTTTCAAAATCAAGGGACCTAGCAAAGATATCCGCCAAGCTCCATTCGGTGAAGTTGTGATGAGAACAAGACCGAAGAAGGGCTTGGAACCTATTCCAAGTCTCATGGAAGAGCTCTCCCTTGTGTTGTGTGAAGTGGTTGATACGATCTCGGATTGTATCCGTCATATAAGGAGGAAAGAACTCTTCGAGGAAAGCTTCGGCTAGTCCCTCCCATGTAGTGAATGTTCTACTAGGTTGGTTCTCCAACCAAGACTTGGCTCTACCTTTGAGGGAGAAAGGAAAGAGTCGGAGTCGCACACAATCCGGATGAACCTGATCGTTCTTCACCGTATCGCATATCTCTAGAAAGTCCTTCAAGTGTCTAGACGGGCACTCTCCGTCTATACCGTTGAACACCACTCTGTTCTGTACCATCTGAATCATATTTGGCTTTAGCTCAAAATTTCTTGCATTCACTGGTCTTCGCACAATGCTCGAGGCTGCCCCTTCGAGGGTTGGGAGAGCATAATCAGCTAGTGTGCGCCTCGCACCTCTTTGCGATTGATCGTCTTCATTGATGTGATGTGAATGTTCCGAATGGTTATCTTCGTCCTCGTGATGAGACATAATGTGGTGTGAGATGCGATCAACTTCTTCTTCTTCAACTGTAGAAGGTGGGGGAGTAGTTGGTGGCTCAATCACTTGTGCAAGTCCTTGGATTCGTGCTTGAAGACGAGCTGAACGCCTCATGCACTAGCATAAATCACCTGCAAACAAGCACAACAAACACACCCGAGTAATACAACGATGCAGGATAACAAAGTAAACAAAGAGTAACAGGGAAGCAAAAAGGAAAATGGAAGGAAGTGTAAAGATCGGTTCACTAGTAATTGCTTTCTTAGGAATGAGAGGTCCCCGGCAACGGCGCCAAAAATTTTATAAAGGATTTTACCAAGGTCATATTCCACGAGGTTCTCTCATAAGCTAATACTCACAAGGTTAATGAACGGTCTAAACATTTAAATTGAGATTTAGTTTTGGTGACAAAGATTCAAAATCATAAACCAAACAAACAAGTAAAGCAATAGCTAACAAGGTAAGTTGAGGATCA
Organism: Linum lewisii; assembly: GCA_034768395.1. Taxonomy (NCBI): domain Eukaryota; kingdom Viridiplantae; phylum Streptophyta; class Magnoliopsida; order Malpighiales; family Linaceae; genus Linum; species Linum lewisii. The sequence continues at coordinate 44,056,660 of CM068302.1, forward strand.
AACAAGGGAGAAGGGAGTCTAGTTTAGCAAGGGGTTTCTTCAAGCTCAAGGTTCATGAAAGCTGGATCGAATCTCAAGCAACGATGTAAAAAAACTGATGACCATGCAATTCACTCAAGTAGAATCAACGAACTCTCGCACAATTGACTCTCTACTCCTAGACCAAATGCACCATGCTTTCGCTATGTGAACAAAGGAAATGGAGTGCTTTAACTAGCTCAATGAAATGCTCAACACTTGATCTCTAAGCTAACATTCATCTAACACAAGGTAAATGATGCAAGACACTCTCATGTCAATCATATAACTCTAGTCTAACAATCAAAAGGATCTTTCAACCTTCAAATGACTGAAAACTAAATGCACACCAAGTGTCGACAAAATGACAACAAGGAAAACAAGCTCAAAATGGTTGCAATTGCATAATCCAATCTCTCAAATCATTCAATCACAATCCTATAACCTTAGATCAACATCTAACAATCATTCTCATGTATTGAAAGACATAATAATGTACCAAAAGAACAAGTCAAGCTCTTATGGACAACAAGCACAAGGTCTAGGATCATCATCTTACACAAATGGCTATGAGAAACTCAATCCATACAATCAATCACCTATCCTAGCTTGATCCATCCCCCACTAAACTAAACCTAAGCTTAGCCTAGCATAACCATGGAAGAAACCTGAAATTGAGTAGAGGAGATCATCCTTGGCTCCATGGAGGATCTAGCAACTTGGCTCTTCAAGCTTCAATCCAAGGTATGGAGGACTTCACTTAGATCCTTGATCTTCAATTTGGTCAACAAGGGAGGAGGGATGATGTTTGGTTGAGAGAGAGAGAGAATGATCGGCAATTGAGTTGAGAGAGAGTGAATGGCGTGGTGTGTGTTCTCCAAATTAATCTCCATACTTTTTTTCCACCGCCTCTCACTCTTTATATACTGCGCTGGAAATACCCGAGTTTTTGGGCGAAAACTGTATAAGTTTTCGCCGAAAATTCCTTTGAAAAACCCCGGGCAGCCTTGCATTCCTTCGTAGGTTTTCGGTGAAAACTCTGGAAGTTTTCGCCAAAAACTTCTTCACAAACCCAACGTCAGCCTCCTGGAATTCTACTGTTTGTGAACGCCGAGGGTTTTCGGCGAGAACTTAGAGTTCTCGCCGAAAACTTCTTCAGGGAAAAGTTGCATTTTTCTCGATTTTGCAACGGTCATATCTCCTCCGTCCTAGCTCTGATTGACCTCCCGTTTGATCCTGCGTGCTCCTTGTCACCAGTAATATGACACCAAGGCCTGAAAATGCACATATAAAACTCCAATAGGAACTGAAATTGCCCTCAAAGTGGCACTTGGACAACAAAAGAGCACTTTGCATAAAACTTCCATAAAAGCATATAAATCATGGCAAAATGAGATCAAACATGGGAGATCCCTAGGCTAATCGAGGGCTTATAATGCACTAAATAAAGTCACATCAAAACGTCATCTATTTCAACATTTATATAGTTCCGGTTGAAATTCAGAAGTCTAGCCTTGCTTGCATCTTTCCACAATATTGCAATCCCACCACTATGCCCGATGGCATCAACAGACATACAAGTTACAACCTTCAAAACCAATCTTGCTTCGGATAACTTCCATTTTTTGCACTATTCACCAAAGTTTCAATTAAAATAACAACATCCGGCCTAAGAACTCGAACTAGTTCATTCAATGCCTGAATTGCGCGAGGTTGGCCCAGTCCTCGACAATTCCAGCTTAGGACGGTCATGGTTGCTGGCAGGTCCTGTTCATCGACAGTCCTGTCGGGGGCGAGTTTTTTGGAGTCTGCTTGTCCTTCTTTGGTGACTTGGAAGATTTATGTGTTGTACCCGTGTCGACCTCCATGTCATGTGATGCTCCAAAGTCTCTTCTTCATTTTTTCTCATCGTGAATTGTTATTGGCTGGTTCTCTCCTTCTACTGCATCCGAGCCATGCAGCACCGGTAGCCTTTCCGTTTGGGGGCTAGCACCCAAGTTACCTAGCAGGATTTCAACATTGCGTGGGATGGTTGTCTACTCAGGAATCCTTGACCTCCAAGTGGCAACATTGGACCTCCCTTTAGTCAGGTCAGAGAACATGGCATCTCGTTTAATAAGGTATTGATCTCCTGGCCTTGCATGTGGCTTCTGACGCGGCGCTCGAAGCTTTTCATCCCACATACACACAATTTGATCTTCGGGAATACGAAAGATGACCTCACAATAACGGTCTATATGACCCATCTTTTCGCAGATATAACAAAAATTAGGGAGTCTTTCATAGCGAAATTTGCACGTCAAGCTCTCTCCTCCTTCAGCTCTAATCTTCTTTTCTCTTTTGAGGGGACATCAGATATCTAATTCGACCTTGAGGCGCATAAAATCCCTATCATAAGATACCATGTTCCGTTCATCGTATTCGAGAAATCGGCCAACGAAGTTTCTGAGGGCTTTTCCGACGGTTTTTTAGTAGAAACCCGGGGGCAATTCCCAGACTTGTACCCAGAAAATAGCTGTGTGGAGATCAACTGTTTGCAGAGTCTCTCCCTGTTTGAGTTCATGCGGTATTAACAGGCTGTCATAAAAAAACCATTGCCTCGTTTCAGTCACACGGCGCATGTCAATAGCATGGTTAAATAGGAAGAGCAGACGATCGTCGAGGTCTTCAATTGCAACACCTATGCCAGGACACCAGAGGCTAGCCATACGACTTTGGAAAGCAGGAAAATTGTATTGCTTATTTGTGAGTAAAAAGCCGACTAGACGGAGCTTGTAATCATCAGCCACCAAAGGAACGATATCGCTGGTAAAGACGCGTTCTTCTTCCTCTTCTTCCAGGGACAGCTTCGCAACTTCATCTTCCATGTCGCGGTCTCCTTCCAAGTTCATTTTATTGCAGTAACAAGGGAGGAGGAGCGCTGATGTAGAAGACTTGAGCGAGGAAAAACCTAGCACCGGAGAGGCTCTCATACGAGAGAAAAATAAAATTCAATAATGAGGACCATTTTTGCAATTGCAAGTGAATTGTATGTTTACAGCTGGTCTTAAAAAAACTCAGACTATAGTCAAACCATTTTCATTGTATTCTGCCCGAAATAGAGTCCATGATATTCGACCAATCAAAATCTCAAGCATTTCAACTTTCAAGTTTTCCCTCCACAGTCAACAAAAAAATTCCCTCCAAATTTGAAATGAAAGATTCGTATTCCCCGAAATTTTCAAAATTAAATTACACCGAGAGCCAAAACGTGCTCTGTACACTTTCCGCTTCTCCTCTATAAGAGCTGGTCATGAATTCACATCATCTGTGTCAAACAAATCTTCCTGCAACTCTTCTTCTCTCTCCTTTCCTCTTCCTCCGGCCCCGCCTCATCCACTTTTCCAAACCTGGTATAAGCTCCCCTGTTCTGACGATGGCCCCATCCAAGTCCTTTTCGGCTTACAGTTTGGCGGACGGAAGCCGCGATCTCACTGGGAAGTCTCCGGCAGGCGAGGTCCATGTGATTGTTGGCCCCATGTTCGCTGGGAAAACCACTGCTCTGCTCCGTCGCATCAAATCCGAAGGCAACAGCGGAAGGTTTCATTTTTATTTATTTATTTTCCCAGTTTCTTTCAGGTTTCCTGCTCCATGACTTCAATTTAGGTTATTAACTGAGGAATCCGTTATGGGTCGGCGGTATATTTGTTAGGAATATGGGTTATATGCTAATAATTTGGTAATTTGAGTTTTGACATGCTTGTTGCCTAGGGTTTATGTGTTTGTTGGATTGGGTTGTCTTCTATCTGTTTGTAGGAACGTGGTTATGGTGAAATCGAGCAAGGATGATAGGTACGCTATAGATTCCGTTGTGTCACACGATGGTGCTAAGTTCCCTTGCTGGTCGTTGCCTGATCTTACTTCGTTTCATTCGAAACTTGGTGATGAAGCTTATCAAAAGGTCACTACTCTTTTCTTCCTTCAATTTTCTAAGCTGTATCAGCTTGCTTCTGTTTCGCTGATTGCTATGTTGACTGATTGAAATACCATTTGGGTGTTTGTAGATTGATGTGATTGGGATTGATGAGGCACAATTCTTCGATGATCTGTATGATTTCTGCTGCAAAGCTGCTGATCAAGATGGGAAGACGGTTATTGTAGCTGGTCTTGATGGAGACTACTTGAGGTGAGTTGTGTTGACGAAGATACAATAATCTTGAGCCTTTGCTTTTTCAAGTAACAATTTTGATTTTGTTATGCAGGAGGAGCTTTGGATCTGTGCTGGAAGTAATACCGCTGGCTGACACTGTGGCAAAACTGACAGCAAGGTGTGAACTCTGCGGGAAGAGAGCATTCTTCACATTGAGGAAGACGGAGCAAACTGAGACAGAGCTGATAGGGGGAGCTGATGTATACATGCCGGTTTGTAGGCAGCATTACATCAACGGAGAAGTGGTCAAGGAAGTAACAAAGGGTGTACTTGAATCTTCCAAGACTGGAGCTCATGTAGAGGCGGTTGAAGTTGCTTAATCTTGGGTGAGGGGGATCATATATGCAGCTTTGTTCTCATTTTCAAATGATGTTAATGGCTTTCTGGACCTGTAATAGATAGGTCTTTATGTGGTCTGACCGAGCTGTTCTTGTTTTGTATATTAGTAGTGCAGTAGTATGTATGGTATGGGGGCTCTATAGTTAAACTGTTCTGGGTGATGTTCATGTTCGTGCTTCTTAGCCCTCTACTGATTCCATTGAAGCTGCTCACAAAGAATCATTTGGGTAAAATTACTTTGAGATAAAGGCAGGCAAGCATACCCTAGCTGAGATCCTCAAATTAACCTAAATATATATAATTCACTGCCACAGCCCACAAACAACCCAAGGCTTAACTTATAATGTTTATTTTCACATTTTACATTTTTCACTAGAAAAGGAAAAGCCCAGCCCAAATGGAAGAGAGGGCTTAGTCGCTTAGAGCTGAACTGCGCCGTTACTTCTTCGTTTCAAAGGAATCTTTATTTACTACTGTGCCCTTTCGACGTTTGGCGTTTGCTGGGACTGGGAGAGTTCTGAGATCCTCCGTCGTCGTTTCAACTTACTTTTCTTTTGTTTCTTTGCAAGGTTAGTATATTTCATCCTCTTTATTTATGCTTCTCCGCGCCGTTTCATCTTTTTCATTTTCTTGTTCCACCTCTCGCCGCACCACCAGACGCTAATGCTATACCCGAAATGATCTTTGCTCTCGCCGGATTTGTTTGGGATTCTGTTTTCTTTATCTTCTGCGTCTCCGTGTTAATTTGGCCTATGGAGATTGGTATGAAATTTGTCGATAACTGTATACTTTTCCTGTTTAGGGGTTAATTTTTCGCTCCAGAGATGATTTAGTTTTGATTCTTGGTTCTGAGGTTTCAGGCCCTTGTTTCTTTCCTTTTTCATTATCTGTTTTTCATTAGAGTTCTTTACTACCTAAACTTGACGTTCCACTCATATATATATATATATATATATCAAGTTTAAATTTTGTGCTTATGGTATTAATGTCTGCATACTAAAGAATGGTGGTGGTTGTTTGATCAGGAAACAGTGGATGGACGTTAGTCCAGGACCAGTTGATGTTTCTGTGTTGTATGAACAGGACAGGCATGTTTCTAGTGCAGTATGGGATGGCCAGGTACGCTGCTACGATCACACAGAATCTTTCTTCTCACTTTTGTTATCTGCTAGCATCGTTTCGTGACAATGACTACTTGAGTCGGGTTTGAACTGTTACAATTATGGGTAGAGGAATGATATTGTTAATATTATTGATAGCATAGAGTGGTTCTTTTGTCAAGTTGTGTGATTGTGTCTGTCTTGTGAGAACATTTGGGTTATTGTCAATTGCTTAATTGCTTTTGGTTTCATAATTATGAGCTGTTCGGTTGTCTCATCTTTTCATAAACAAATACAGAAAGACTTAAATCAGTTTGCTTGAAAAATTAAAATGCTAGATGGTAAGTGCCTTGTCAATTTGATGTTTGCGTGAAAAATGTACATAGGAGTGTGGTGCCCTCAGATGCCATGAACACACATCAAAGTTGGGAGAATGGAGGCTGACTAGTAAACAGATAGAGTTGGTAGAGACGGCAGGATTTGGATACTTGAGGAAGATTCCGGACATTAATCTTGACAACTCTCTCATCTCAGCACTAGTTGAGAGATGGCGAAAAGAAACAAATACTTTCCACTTCACGGTTGGGGAAATGACGGTGACTCTTCGAGATGTGGCCTTGCTGTTGGGACTTTCAATTGACGGGAACCCTGTTATAGGCATAACGCATACAAATTGTGCAGCAGTTTGTGAAAGGCTTCTTGGGAAAGCACCAGAGTCCAAGTATGCAAGTGGTGGGATGGTGAAGCTAAGTTGGTTGAAGGAGTTCTTTTCCCAGTGTCCCGAAGATTCATCTGACGAAGAGGTTGAACAATGTACACGTGCTTATCTTCTATACCTTGTAGGGAGCACCATTTTCTCGACCACCACGGGTAATAAAGTTCCTGTTATGTACCTTCCGCTGTTTGAAAATTTCAAAGAATGTGGGAATTACGCCTGGGGAGCTGCAGCATTAGCATTCTTGTATCGTGCACTTGGGAATGCATGTGTTAAATCCCAAAGTACTGTCTGCGGATGTCTGACACTTCTGCAGGTCATCAACAGCTTACCTTCACTTTCGTACTTGAATATACTGGTTCTGCTTGCTATTTATCTGTTTGATACGATGGTTTAGTGAGACAAAAATGATTTGCTGCTACTTTAAGTCCCTATTTTAAATAGAATGCTGGGACTGATTGATGTTACTCCCTGTAGTGCTGGTGTCACTTCCACCTTAACATTGGGCGTCTAGAGCTCGACTGGGGTCCTATCCACGATATCTTTCCCTTTGTGCTTTGGTGGAAACGAAAGCAAAGTGGGTCTACAACAAACCGTGATGTGGTCTTTTATAGGAAGGCATTGGATGCACTGAAATCAAGCGATGTACGATTTCCTGTCTTTCTTATGTTTTGTATATTTTCGTCATTACTGAATGGTAAGGAATGATGTCCAAAAACTGGTCTTTCTAGGTAGAGTGGATTGCGTTAAACTATATGGACAGTATGGAAATACCAGAAACTATCAGAGGCACTTTGATTTTAGGGAGATCAAAGACAATGCTCATATGCTTTGACAAGGCCGAAAGACACCTACCTGATCGCTGCTTGAGGCAATATGGCATGTTTCAACCTATCCCAGAAGATGTCCTCCGATGGGTGAGAAAGAGTCGAGGAGTTGATGATGGTGTAGATTTGTCTGGGAAAATGGAGCCTGAACTTAATGAATGGGCTAGTCGCTATCTCCACATCGTGGAGGGCAGTGAAGCTGCAGACGAAACTGCATATATGGAATGGTATCAGAGAATCACTCGTAAAGTGATTGGGAGACCTATACCACTGTCAACTGAGTTTCAGCGAATGGTGATACTATCAACCTAATTTACTTTCTTTTGAAGCTGTTACATTTCTATGTCATTCTGACCAGTTATCTAATGTTGTACAGATTGCTAGGATAAGAGAAATTACTTACCTGGCCGATTCATTTTCAACAGAAGGGTTGGATGGACAACAATTTGAGTCAATTTCAATGATCAGATATATTGCACAGGACTGTTTGAGGAAGCAGTCAGGAAGTCCAGCTATAGCAGTACCAATCGACAACCAACAAGTTCAGCATGGGAAAAAGGATTAGGGGGAAGGAGAGTGTCAGAAGAAATAGTGGGAAACGCCGGAGTAAAAACGAACTAGTAGAGGGTCAGGAGGGCAGTGAGGATGATGCATCTCACTTCTCTGCTGGACTTGTAGAGGTTGATCCATTACATGCAATCTATACAGATGCTGAGGATGTCTCATTGCAGATGTGCGAGGTGGCTTCCGATATGGATGTTGATGCTCAGTTTTTATCTAGATTGTCTGATTATCAGGATGAAAATACGAAGTTATATGACATTGTTGACGATAGAAAACATATTGATAGAACTATTGACACTACGGCTTCTCAGACTTGTGAAGCAAGTATCAAAGCCAATTCTCCCTCTCATGTTGCAACTACTGAGGTGAAGAGTTCTGAAGTCTGTGACAGAACAACAAAAGAGGCTTCTGATTCTGAGGCTGATGATCAAACTAAGAAGAATGGCTCAAAGCTCTTCATGGGTAAAGTTGATAAGCCTTTTGATTCTCAAATCCTTGAAGAAGCAACTGAGACGGTTAATCTGATGAAAAAGCCCCATGACACTAGTGAAGTCTCTAGTAACATGCAAATTTCTGATGCTGCGGGAATGGCTAATGGCTCAGAGCCTCACAATGGAACTAAAATGGCTTGCTCTGTGTTAAGTGACTTGCAAAATCCTTCAGATGCTGCAAGTAAAACGGGGATTGACCTGGAAGGTCTTGCACGTGCAACTAGTGCTGCAAGTGATTCACAACTTCCAGATGCAATTGAAGTGGCAAGAGATTTGCAGCCTTGTGGCAGGATTGGAGATGGAAATAATGTCAAAATTGAGGTGAATCAATTGCAGGTGTTTGATATTAACAAAGATTTGCATATTTCAGATGAAAGTAAAACAAAAAATGGAAACTGTGAAGAAGAGGAGAGCTTGCAGCCTCATTTGAGTGAAGAAAAAGAAAGACTCCCAGCGTCTTGATGGTCAAAGCTCTGTAATGCTGCTTATGGAAATGATTCTTCAGCAGACATTTTCTCTCAAGACAGTTGATTCAAACATACTTTAGATTCGTTCAGATTCAGAAATTTAATGAGAAATGTTGTTGTAATCTTAGCCGTTGGTGTCGTGGTTTGCTTCAAACTTAGGGATGAAAATGGTATATCTTGTTTGATTCCCTAGTTTGTCATTGTCTACATGGAAACAAACAATATAGCAGCAAGGACAGAATCCAATGACTAGTCTAACTCCATTACTGAGTTTCTTCATTAAACAAATAAAAGAGAAATGCCACTACCTAGAACCCTGATTAATGTGAACACTAATAAGCAGATGAAATTATTGTTTTATTAAACAAGATATGGAAAGTCATTTGCCTTCTAATGGGGCGTCATTGTGATTTCTGACTCATCACCCACCAATGGGTCGTTCGTTAACACAATACTATAATACACACGTCAACACTTGCTCGTTACCAGATATACCCTTCTTACTCTCCTATAAACAAACAGTCTCATCGAAAACACAACAAAGTTTGACATTGAGTGATTCAGAAAGTCGCATTCTTTGGCTGGTGTGGGAATTGGATCATCAACATCAGTCTTCCATTCCACAACAATGGCTGCGCTACATGGCAAATGGCTCAAGGTTCCTTCTCTTCTTTCTTTTCTACTCAATTATATATCCACCATCTCAGTGTTGATCATCCACTTCACTTTCATCTAATTCAATTCTCATTACTCAAACCCTAGCCTGCTAATTTCTTACCCTCGATGATCGACACTTCAATTCCTTACATCTAATTCTTGTTTCCCATTTCCAGCTGGAACAGCAAGGTAAAGGGCCAGGAGCCCGGAGCTCCCACGCAGTAACCCTAGTCGGAGATAAGGCATACGCCTTCGGCGGCGAGTTCGCCCCTCGCGTCCCAGTCGACAACAAGATCTACGCCTTCGATCTCAAAACCCTCACCTGGTCCTCTCCCGAATCCACCGGCGATGTACCCCCACCTCGAGTCGGGGTCACCATGGCCGCCGTCGGCACAACGATCTACGTCTTCGGCGGCAGGGACACCGAGCACAACGAGCTAAACGAGCTCTACTCCTTTGACACGGTGACCAACCAGTGGACCTTACTGTCCAGCGGCGATGCAGGGCCGCCTCACCGGAGCTACCACTCCACCGCTTCCGATGACCGACACGTGTACGTATTCGGCGGGTGCGGCGTCGCGGGCCGGTTAAACGATCTGTGGGCTTACGACGTCGTGGATATGAACTGGGTCGGGTACCCGAGTCCGGGAGATAGCTGCAAAGGGAGAGGTGGGCCTGGGCTTGCTGTGGCCCAAGGGAAGATTTGGGTTGTTTACGGGTTCGCAGGAATGGAAGTGGATGACGTGTATTGTTACGATCCGGCCCAAAAGAAGTGGGCCCAAGTGGAGACGAAAGTGGAAAAGCCCACAGCCAGGAGTGTGTTCTCAACTCTTGGAATTGGGAAGTACATTGTCATCTCTGGTGGTGAAGTTGACCCTAGTGACTTGGGGCATATGGGTGCTGGGAAATTCACAGGGGAAGCATATGCGTTGGACACTGAGACGCTGTCGTGGAAGCGTCTTGACGATGGGGTAAGCTCGGAGAGCCATCCAGGTCCTCGTGGATGGTGTGCTTATGCTGCGGGAGAGCTCGAGGGGGAGAAAGGTTTGTTGGTGTATGGTGGGAATTCTCCAAGCAATGATAGGCTTGGGGACATGTTCTTCTTCACTCCTTCCTTGGAGGCTATTGCTGAGTAAGTTTTTTTTATTATTATTTAAGAATCAGTTGGATTGTATGGCTTTGTTGAGGGATCGGCCCTTTTGTCCAAAACAATAATGGGTGCGGGGTGGCTGTGTTCGGAATAATAATGTGACATATGGTGATGTTGGTCGTTTAGTGTCCCACTAGTTTGAGAGAGTCACTGTTATTTTATACGTAACATTCACATCCCTTTAAGTACAAACCACTCAACAGTAAAGGAGTAGAGACTTGCAACAACACTGAAACACCACAGCTTTGACGCTCACAAGTTGTGTTCTTCTTCTTACGATCTTGAATAAATAGAATGTTGGGACTTGAAATGATTGTTAAAGGTGATCAGAGAAATTGACCGTCTTTTTTTTGTGTGTTGCAAACCCATGATTGTCGATGATCCAAGTTACCATTTTTGTCTTCAACCTGCATTCAACACAAGATACCAATCTGAATCAAGTATAATCATAGAAATAGTTTTTTCAAAAACAAACAGAAAAGAAAGCGATTTGCTATATACAATCCATGTTTTACTTCGCGCAGTCCATATTTTTCCAAAAACTGATCATTATACACTTATTACTTTGCGCAGTCCAGGTTTTACTTCGCGCAGTCTGTTTTTACTTCGTGCAGTCCAGGTTTTACTTCGCGCAGTCTAGATTTTGACGCAGTTCATATTTTAATAACTTGAATACCTATAAACCTTAATTTTTTTGTTGGATATTTTCGAAGATATTTAATGGTTTATAGTTATTCAATTTATTTTGTAAAAAATGTGATTTTTTTTTTTTGATGAACGGCGGTACTCATCCTCATTCATCAATATGAAACTGACTTCTCACAACGAGAAAGACAGAAAAGTTTTGTACAACCAAACTCAAACCAAAGAAAAAGAACTTCTATAAGCTACTAACAACTCTCATAACTTTAGTAGAATCGGTCATAGACCTCACATCCTTCAAAATAATCTTCGCCAACTCGCTGGTAAGGAGGACTCGAGTAGCATGAGTTCTGCGCCACCTTTCTATCCATAAATGGTAAATCACTGCTCGCCATTTGAATCATACTGGGACCTTCTCTCTGAGTGTAATGAAGTAGCTTCTCAATCATATCATTCCATACAGTACACAATATATCACTTGGGAACTTGCAGAAGCTTATAACCTGACGAGTATAAGCACAATGGTTGAAAATATGCTCACGGGATTCACCATCCACATTACACAGCACACATAATGAGGGCAGGTCAAACCCCATTTCAAGAGCTTGTCTCTCGTTTTAAGCCTGTCAAGCAGCACTAACCAGCAAATAAAGGAATGCCTCAGGATTACAGGTGACTTCCAGACTAGATCTGACCAAGAAACAACAGCATAAGTAGGACGTAACGAAGACCAGACAGTAGAGATAGAATATTTCTCCATATGTTTGTCATTCCAAAGCGGGTCCCCATCTGCATTAAAGGTGATAAATCCTTGAACCACATCCCTAGTCTTAAGTATTCTATTCCAAACCCAAGAGTAATTCGAAGATGGCTCACATTCCCAGAAAGACTTACGACGGGTCCCATAAATGTGATTATTTTTATTTTATTAGAATATTAATTTTAGATATGAAATGTTGAATATGTATTTTATTTTACTTTTAAAATAATAAAAATAATTAATTTATTCAAATATGGACTACGCTAGTAAATTTAGATTGCACAAAGTAAAAATGGACTATATTAGTAAAATCTAGACTGCGCGAAGTAAGAACAGACTGCACAAAGTAAAACTTGGACTGCGATAAGTAAAAACGGACTGCACAAAGTAAAACTTGGACTGCACGAAGCAAGAATGGACTGCACGAAGTAAAACATGGACTGTAAGAAGTAAAAATGTACTGCGCGAAGTAAAACCTGGACTGCACGAAATAAAGGGAATTGGAATTTTCTAGCACAAATTTAAAAAATATGTACCGTCAGTAGCCAAATGTGTAAGTATGTCCAGATATAGCACAATCTGACAGGCAGCCAGCTATGCGCTAGCCAGGCAGCTATGCGCCACCCAGCCAGCGCATCACTGGCTGCCTTTCCAATTTTCTGGGCATGTCCTCCGTCAGTCTGGGCCGTTAGGGTTTCTTCATCCCCAGCCAGCTATGCACTGGCCAGCCAGCTATGCGCTGGCTAGGGGTCGCGTAGCTGGCTGGGCTGGAAGAAAGCCTATGCCCATCATTTTTTAGTATAAATACCCCCTTCTTGATAGAGTTTTGCACCACACCCCCCTCAAACCCTAAAATTAGAATTTGAAGTAGCCAGCCATCATCTACCAAGCTCATAATATGTCGTTCTTCAGCTCTGGCTCTTCTAAGACTCGCAATAGTAAGCGTAAGTGAAATATGTTGTTATTTATGCATTTAACGAATTAGTCTTGTGTATGCTTTGTACTAATTATTGTTGTTCTGTAGTGACAGATACTGAGAGGGTAATGCACAAGTTGAAGAAGTCGGTGGAGGAGGACTTGTTCGTTTATGAGGCAAGTGTGGTTAACTGCTTGTGTGACTTAAGGGCGACTAGATCCGTTCGACCGAGTGATCTGGAACGCTATTTCGGCTGCCCTCGTGAGAGAGAGGTAAAAAAAGGGTCTGAATTTATTTTTTTGCATTTTCCTAGTTCTCAAAACCCTCTACGTTTGTTTTCTGATCTATAGGAGAAGGGGTGTGGTTATTATGAAAAACTGGAGGTGCGGGAGGCCGTGGATGCTGTGATTAAGGAGAAGGACCAAATCATTCGTGCGAAGGACAAACAACTTGTTCGAGCGAATAGGGAGAATGATGACATCGTTGGGGAGAAGGACAACATTATTCGAGACCTGAGGGAAGGGATTTCATGGTTGCACACGTTTCAATCAATAGGTTGCTCAGGGAAGGGCCTCCCTCTCCACCACCCGGACTTCGTCCTTACAATTGACATCCATGTTGGGCCTAGTGTGGTTGTTTTTTCTGTTGTTGTTGTTGTTATTGTTTTTGCTGTTGTTGTTGTTGTTCATTGTTGTCGTCATTGTCGAAGTTAATAAAATGACTGGTCTGTAGTTGCAGCCTTTATTCATTGTGTTGTCAAATCTCATTTGTTTTTATGACACAATTGCAGTCTTTTTCAGTGTGTGGTCAATAAATGTACAACCTTTCTGAAGTGTGTGGTTAATTCTGAAGGATGGAATAATAAAAGTAACTTCATAGTACAACTAGAAACCAAACATTACATTGACAATGAAACATGAAATTGACAACCAAACATTTCAAACACAGATTACCAAACACAGACTACCAAACACATAATACCAAACATTTCATAGTGCAATTAACTGTTCCTTGTAGGGTTTGGATTTCTGCTGCTTCGCCTCGCACGTTGGCACGTCCTTCTATTCTGCCCTTCTTGCTGGCAGTAACTGCAGTGAGGCTCAATATCTTCAACTCAGTCCATCTCGTTGTTTATGCGAGAATGTCGTGGTCGCCCCATCTCCCTGACCCTTCCTGGGTCATGCACCACCTTAGGCCCTCCATGTGGCTCCCAGTCCTCTTTCGAGCCGATAGGAGGAAACTCCTTCTGTATATCTGTCTTACTGTTTCCAACCTGTAATGGGCGTTGGCGTAGTATACGGGATCTTGATTCGCGACGTTACATGCGGCCACGGCATGTGAACAAGGCATCTTTAGCTGTTGGAACTTGCAGCACGAGCAATGACCGTCCCCCTCATCGTAGTCCAAGCGAACTTCTTGCCTATTGTTTCCCTTCCCGTTGCTGCGATTTATCACCGTCTGTATTTCGAATATGCCAGCATCATAATCGAATTCCCTCATTGTGTGGGAAGTGGCCTTATTCACTCTTTTCTGCAGGCGAGAAAGACACTTCTTCGTCCAGATTGCACCGGCCGCCTGTTCTTCTCGAACCCTCTTTCGTCGATCTTTGAAACACGTTTGCAGCCTGTAGAAAGTGGATTCCACCAAAGCTGCAACTGGGAGAGCCCGGATTGACTTGAATGCCCCATTCACGCTCTCCGCCATGTTTGATGTCAATTGGTTCCATCGTGCCCCGTCGTGTTGAGCGTCTACGGCTCTTGACCAATACAATTGATCTTCAAGCGCCCACTTTTTATTCACGGGGTCGTCCCTTGCGAATCTTGTTGCCCCCCTTCTGAACTTTCTCAAGGACCGCCGTTTAGCTTCACGTACGGGAGAATGGATTACAATGATGTACGCTGAACTTGTTAAGTAATTGGTGAAGTGTCATGATACTTACCTAAATTCATAAGGCGACTTTTGAGTTTTGAGTTCTTGGCGCTTTTGTTGTAATTGCTTACATAGTGTCGGGCGCACCACCGCCAATGCCATCCAAATCTGATTTTCTCCATTGCACTCACGATGCCCGCATGTCGGTCGGATATGACACATACTCCGTGTCTTTGTGTGACTAGCCGTTGTATGCAATCAAATAACCATTCCCAAGTCTCCTTGCTCTCAATGTCCACAATTGCGAAAGCCACAGTGAACATGTTCTTATTACCATCGAATGAACTAGCCATGAGTAGTGTGTGCTTGTATTTTCCTGTCATGAAGGTACCGTCGACGACGAGCACAGGAGGACAATGTGTGAAACCTTTGATGGACGGGGCAAAACTCCAAAATACACGGTCAAATTGGGAGACTGTATCTCCAGCATCCGTTGTGATTGGTTTCGTGACGAATTCAACTTGCGTCCCATAGTTCCGATCTTGTATTGCCTTCATTAGGGTAGGTAACTCGTTGTATGATTCCTCCCAATTACCATATATCCGCTCCATGGCGCGCTGTTTGCCGTTCCATGCCTTCTTGTATGAAATTTTTCGACCATACATGGTATGTATCTCTGTCTGAAGAAGTTTGATCCGAACATGGCGGCGTGCTTGGACAAAGGGCGAGACTGCATCAGCTATGACATTGACATCCAGCTGGCTCGGACTGATGTTGTTCTGGCTGCCCAAACACAGATGGGTGGGATTGAATTGTTTTACCGTCCACACATCGCTCTCATCTGTAGTGAGCCTTATCCTCCACAGGCAGCCATTGCTTTTGTATCCATGACATCGTTGCTCAAGCAACCATTTGCTAGACCGTGTCGTGCATACATGCGGTTATTCCTGAGTGCATATTGCTTCAGACTAATTTGAGCCACGAGTTTGCTTTCAAATTGTTGCCCAACTGCAAACCCTGGCCCGTCAATGTGCCACCGTGGTACGTTATGAACGCCGTACTCGTTGTTGTTTGTAGTCATCAGTTCACCAATATCTTCTGGTAAATTTGTAAAATGGCTCGGGGGGGTGTAGTCTCTCGGTGGTTGTGCATCCACAAAGGGTTGAGGTTCAACGTCCGGCTCAGATACGTATCCTGCTCCGAGTTGATGTCGCTCTCTGATGATTCATCTTCGTTATCATTTCCCAAGTGCGCTACCGTACTTTCTTGCCTGCTAGCTCCACATAATTCTCCCGGATGTGTTTGATTGCTCTGACTGCTCTGACCACTATAACAGGCACTCTCTCCGTCGCCCATGAATACAGTTTCTCCCTGGATCGGTGTCCCACGATGGTCGAACTCAAAGTATAGCTCGGCGACTCGGTAGTCTGACTGGGTCGCCATCATGTTGTAGATAACCTCTAACCCAGTAACGTCATCGAGAATGAGTGGGTAGTGTGCCACAATTTGGTCATTCGCAAACACTGGACAGCGATACATGACAGTCCTCAACACCGCCGAAGCTCCTACCTGCATCTTTCGTAAGAAAACTGGACATGCCTGTTGTAGCGAAGGTTGCCTCGTCATTTTGAGGCGACATAATCCCCCCCCCCCCCCGCTGTAGCACACCCCACCGGCTTGTCCGTGTACTATGTCGCCATCCCATCGGGGCCAAAACGCGAAATTCATTTTGTATGGTAAGAAGAAAATTGAGAATGGAAGTAGGTTTCAAGTTATGGAAGAGTGAGTATGGTAGTTGTGGACTCATGCCTCTATATAATGTCATAATGACAGTACAACAGTGTGTAGTCAATTCTTGGCTGTCTTAATGAAGAGCTGCAACTTTTTTCATGTTGTCAATTATATGTTGCAGAGTGTTTGATCAGTGTGTGGTCAAATTTTTTATGTCTTTGTGAAGAGCTGTAGCTTTTTTGAAGTGTGTGACCAATTATATGTTGCAAAAATTCATTTATGTCGTGTTGTGAACTCATAAGATAACAAATCATGTCAGTCATAACTAAATGTGTAAAGAAATATGAAGTACAACGAAATATATGTCGACCTCGTGCAGTAGCATAATATGAAATAAACATGAAATATGAATTGCAATAAAATATGAAGTACAATGAAATAAACAAGCACTAGCATAACTACTCACGACCCCTCCCATCACAACCCCTACCATTTCGACCTCTACGCTGACCTTGTGCCCTCCAATGTGCCCCCAGCTGATGGCAACCAGTAGCGCACATCCTCTGTGTCGGCTCTCGCCTCAGTTCATATCCACGCTGCCCGTGGCCGGGGGCAACATCATCATCATCAAACGCTGCCTCATATGTCACTACCGGTGGTGTGACATACTGAGCCCCAGATGGACATGCGTAAGATGTAGATGCGCCAGTGGGGACTGTAGGAGTGGTGTATGGCTGGGTCTGGTCCTGCGGCTGTGTAAAACCCTGATGCTGTGTGTAGTCCTGTGACTGTGCGTAGTCCTGACTCCCCATGTAATCGAAGTCTGCGCCTCCAACCGTGTCGAACTGATAGTGCTCGGTGTATCGGGCCTGCTGCTGGTGTGGATCCCATTGCGGCAGTGACGGCTCCCACAACCGCGGGACAGGGGGGACATCTACATGCTGTCGGACCCTACGAACTGAAGGAATCATGGCAGCTGGAGGATCAGGTACTGGGTAGTCAGCATGTCGTCGATGTGTGGCCTGCCGTGGTGCCCTAGTATGACGCCTAGACTCAGTCGTCCTATGGATCCCGCCTGAAGTATGCATCATGGACCGCAATGTAGCATGCATCTCCTGCTGCTCCTGAGGCGTGATATGTGACTGGCCAGTAGTCACATATAGCCGCTCAATACCATCAACCTACAACACATAATAAGAATGGTTAAACCTATCACTAGAATTAGTGGTAATAATTATGACAAAGCTAACGTACCAAAGACTGCTCCACGGCTCCTCGGCGAGAAACTGTACGTCTACTGATGTCATGGTACCACTGGTTGATCTCGTCGTGGAAGTGATAGGACTCCTTGTCCTCGCTCCGCAGCCATGGGCCCAAGGCGATATGGTCAAGACGAACATACCAAAGCTCACGATAACCACCAAATCAGCAACCACATCACTACGATGGCATCCACGCTATGTCACCTCTAGGTTACTAAATGACCTCACCAATCGGCTGATCATAAGTAGGGACAGGCTGATCATTCCCAAACTGACGCAGCACTCTATCAGGTCTATGCCACATAGCCCTGATGAAGCAGATGAGAGGTGTGACGACGCGATAACTGGGGAAAGTCCCTGGACTGTAATGCTCACGGTCCGCCGAGTATGGACACCACTATATAAAAAAATTTACAATTAGACAACTACGAACCCTAAACTATAAGGTAAAATGACATTGACTTTGTAAGAATACAATACCACAAATGGAGTCCCATCGTCAAATAGCTGGCGGTACCCCCTACAAGGATGTATCGGGTCTTCGCGTGATACCAGTCTTTCCAGCTACAAAAAATGCGGAATGAACTACGTCATTCATAGCACTTGATCAGATGGAATGAAATATGAACAAGAAAGAAAAAGTCGAAGCCCTAACCTAGTCATACGTGGAATGGGGGAGTACGTCGGTGCAATCTGTCGACTCATGTGGACTCGACGTGCAATGGATGTAAATCTCTAAAGCGCCCACGCCTGGACCAATGCCATCCATCCTCCAATGTCACCTATGTGGTCGCGAGTAGGGCTGCTCTCTATGCAGAAAGCACACCGGCCAAGCTCTCTATATAGCCATGAAAGTGCGGCAGCCCCCCAAGCGTACTCACCTATCTGGCTCATGTCCTCTAGCAGTGGAAGGAAGAAGAGTGGGGCGTGGGATCCAGACCGATCAGCAAAGATGCAGCTGCCAAAGAAGTCCAGAATGTTTGCACGACAGTGCTGCTCGATAGTCTCAGGATCGGCGTCTCCCCTAATGGTGCCAAAGTGGTTACACAACCACGTCATCTTCACTCTGCCAGCAGAAAGGTCAGCAGTAGATGGTTTCTTCCCAAGAAGCTCCAGCACGTAATTCTGCAGATCAGAATCCACAGTCGGAAGGCGCCTCTGCGACTCCACTAGCTCACCATCGACGCTCAGACCGGTGAGAAAGTGCACGTCCTCGAGTATTATGGTTGCCTCACCGTGGTACAAGTGAAAAGTACTAGTCTCGGGACGCCATCTCTCGACCAATGCAGTGATCAGCTCAGGATCAGGGGTAAAATCCAGGCAGTCACGCAACTTATCTAGACCAATGGGGGCAAGGTATGGCTCGAACCTAGGATCGTACTGTATGATCTTCTTAGAGTAACGACAATTAAGCGTCATATGTGGATCTGCTGAGCCGCAATCGTTGTGCGTGCGTTCAAACAAATAACTAACAAAGCTAACAAGCTAAGGTAGATCGTATTCCACGGGTCTTCTATAATCGACTACTCAAATAAGCTGGCAAATTACTCGGATTTAAACACTTCGTGCGTGGTGTGAGTTCCAAGACTTCTAATTCTAAGAAATGCAGAGAAATTAAAAATTGAAACTAAGAACAGAATGGAAATTGGTTGGTTAAAACAGAGATGACAGACGAACTTAGACTTTGAATCCCCCTTCGTTCCCCAGAGCATTGGTAATCAACAGATCAGCGGATTTCGATTCTCATTCAATCAATTCTAAGACACCACCATAACTCCTAACCCTTAGGTTTAAGACCGGCGAACGTTCGCTCTATTCGTTCTAGCTACCAAGATTAATTAGTCACTCGGGTACGGTCGCCTCTCGCAACGACTTAACTTAACTGGTGGAATTACTAATGATTTATGAGTTACTCTTGCAGTGGATTAACCCTAACCGGTTCCTACGAAAGGCTCGCTCCAATTATAAGGTTAATTGTTCAATTTGATGTTTTAAAGTAAGGCGAGCGTTCGCTTCTATCCTTAACTTAACAAGAATCTAATCTAGGTGATCAATCCAGACAAGAAACATGAATAATGAAGAACAAACCAAACATGAAAGAGAAACTGATTGAACTTCGAATCTAATCACCGCCGATCCGTGACCGCTTTAAAGCCTTGGGTCACTTAGGGTTCATCTAGTCTAAGCTCTAAGAGTTTAGCTACACATATTCATCACAAAAGAATCAAAGACAAAGAAAGAGTTCATCATACAAAGGAAGAACAGAAAAGTATCTGAAAAACCTAATTAAGACGACTCCGGCAGAACTTCGATCTTCCGGTCGACTGCAATCCTAGCTCCGAGTCCTCGAGATGGAAGGGATGGCATCACGATCTCTTTCCGGCTCTTCGAACTCTAAACTCTCTGCTTCAGAACTTGAAAGAATTCTGAAGTTCGGTAATTATGATGTATTATGAGGTCCCCCCTTATTTTGGGCCGCCGGTTAAGTATTTATACTTAACCCTAATTCAGCCGGATTTTGCCTGATATTTTCGCCGAAAATACTAGGGTATTTTCACCAAAAATCTTGGTGTAAATGGGGAGCCTGCCGGTTGATTTCTTCTGTAATTTTCGGTCCAATAGTTTTCGGCGAAAACTTAGGGTTTTTGCCGAAAACTTCTTTCAGTTGACATCAGTGATTTTGTGCATGTATTTTCGCCGAAAATGCTAGGGTATTTTTGGCGAAAACTTTTTTGTAAACCGGGACAGACTTTGGTTCGACTCGATTGACTCCTCGGATCGATTCCGGTGCGATTCCTCGAGGTTCCAATGCCTTAGACATGTCCTTGGCTACTTTATTTGACGGCAAAAACCTGTGCTAACATAAAACACTAGAAAACCATCAAACAGACCCGAAATGGGCCAAGGTAACACAAATGGCATGAGATAGGGCAATTGATTGAATATTCGTTATTCTACCCTAAAAACCATGTCTTAAGCAAGGAAATGTCGCTTAAATGAGGCTGATAATCACGTCAAATCGAGTGTCATCAAAATACCCCACACTTAAGCTTTTGCTTGTCCTCAAGCAAACTGAGTAGAAACGCTCATATTCACAAATGATAAGATCGATTAAATTGGAGTTCAATCAAACATAATGAATTATTAGAAAGATAGATCCTAGAACAAGAAACCTAACATGCATACTGATCAGCCAAACTACCTGGTCTCACTAATAAACTGCACACGACAAGTAATCGTAACCAATTATGCACGAATTTGACCTGACCGACCAGTCTCCTCACACAGGAAATATTTAGTACAATGGGGAACTCTCACTCTCTGTGTTTAAGGACGTGTTTCTGCTCTCAATCATTTTCTGTTACTGAATTATGTCATAAGTTTGCAATTCGACCACATCTCCACCACTGTGACAACATGAGTATCCAGTCAAGAAGGACTTCCCTACTAGGACTGTAACGAATTCTACACTACTTGGGTTTATGATGCGATGGATGATGGGAATGTATGATGATGGCTTGTACGGTGTAGCTTTCGACTAATTTCCCTCGAATCTAATCTGTGGCTCCCTACCGTCTAACCAGACACGGGTGGAATAATGAACGCTCGTCCTATGATACCCTCAAGCAATCTAGCACTTATTATTTTTCTTTGCACAATTTTTTTCTGACTTTTCTTTTGACTTCGTTCTTCCATTTGTAGGGAGAAGAACGTTTTATTGAACTAAAAACTTGAAACCTTTTTGGCTTTTCTGATTTTTCTTCTTTTCATTTTTTTTTCGAAACTTGCTTCTTTTCTTCTTCTCTTTTTTCTTCTTATGTGCCGATTTTTTCTTTTAGTTGCTAGAGGGGTTTACACGTCTGGACATAATAGCTAAGACCACATGTTTAATGGCTATAGGCAGGTTACCACATACCGACTTCCGGTAGGTCAATCTAGAACTACAACCACAGGGGATCAACGGGGAAATGAAAGAATGGGAAATGGTTGTAATGTATTATCGAACCGAAGAACAGGCCAAGCTCAAAGGTCTATACCTAGTGGATTTTATCGTTAGGTAGGCTATCTGGCTTAGTAGCTGAATCTAGGTGCCCCTATCATTCTAGAACTCGTGTCATCGTGTGGTCTCGAGTAGGTCTCATGCAAATTCTAACTCATTCAAGCAAACAGAAAACCACTCAGAAAGAATTGAAATTGCAAGTTACGTGCAATGGATCAAAAGCTCACAGTTGGTTTGCTAGTCGGATTCGGTCATTTTCATGCAATCAATGCTACAAACTACAAGTGTGATTTTAAAATTCTGTTCTGACCAGGCAATTTAGCATCAAAGTATACAAGTTGGTTCTCAAGTTCTAGGTTAAGCATTCTAAGCATCATTATGAAAGTTTGAACAACAACTTAACATAAAAAATCAAGAACTGAGCCATTCTAATGCTATAGAGACTGGAATGGAATCACGAGGCACACAGAAAACACAATCAAGGGCAATCAAGTTCATGCAAGGTTCTCTAGCATCCTACCCCATACTTAAATCGGACTGTGTCCTCACAGGACTAATTTTAGAGTTCAGAGTGAAGTAGAAGAACCTGGACCGAGATGGTTGGTGTAGGGGATGAGCATGGGTCCTCGGAGCGGAGGGAATCTACCAAAGCGAAGCAAAGGGAATCTCCCTACTGCCTACAAAACAAAAACAAATGAAATGTAAAAAGGAAACCGGTACAAGTGCCCCGGATCCACACAGAAAAAAGTTGGATCAAGATCCGAAAAGAATAAATAAAAAGAAAGGACCAGAAAAGGAATACAACCCGATCACTGCTGGTCAGGTGGGCCGGGAGGCGGAAAGTGGAGGAAATCGCCGAGCTGACGTTGCCACGCCAGCTGTGCCTCATACCGCCTATCAACGCGGTGCATATGTTGCTGCATAATAGTCCATCTCGCCTCTTGAGTGGCGTTGTCGGTGATGCGCCACTCCTGCAGTCGCTCATACAGCTCTCCAACATCCGCGGGGTGTGGGTGGTGCTGTGGGTGAGGCGCCTGGTATGGATCTGGGATGGCCGGCGGCGACTGGTGTACATACCCTGCCTAATGGTGTGGCGAGGGAGTATGGTCATGAAACTCTGGCTCGTACTGAGGCTGGGACTCCTCAGAATCATCTTCTTCCTCTGACTCATCCTCGCTCTGGAGGGGAGGGTCTGCTGCTACCAGGGGGCTGATGTCCAGGTCGAGGTTGTACTCGATCGCCAAATCGCCTCCAACGGTGCGTACTCTGCGGTGAGGGATGTTCGGGCCATACTCTTGGCTGAGGCCGGAGGAGATGATGAGTCGGCCGATGAAGTTCCCTCCCAGGTGTGCGCGGGGACGACCTGATCTCTGAGTCTTCTTGCGGAATAGGGGTGCAAGCACCCATTCGGGATGAAGAGGATATCTCTCTCCGGATGGCGCGAAGAAGAAGAAGCTCGTCCTTGCCGATATGGTGGCGGTCCTTCTCTGGAGCATATATGGTAGCGATCTACGCCAAACCATATGAATGTATTTTATAGAGAGGGTGAGAGAGAGACTTAACTGAGTTATGGTCCGTGAGGCGATCGCCGGGCACTCCAGTCATGTGTCTCCAGAGTGCATGGTACTCCTCTCCAGAGTGCATGGTCATCGTCGTCCTCCCAGCCGAAGTGATGACGATGGTAGTGCTCATGGGGGATACCGAGGCGAGCAGCAAACTCATCATAAGTGAGGTCCATGTACACCCCGCCTAGATAGAAGGTGACAACCTTCCTATGCTGCCTCCTCTTGTGCTCGTCCAGCTCGAATGTCGCCCAAAAATCCTGGAGGGCGATGTCTGGGAAGTCGGCGGTGAGCGTAGTCAGCTCCAACAGGCCGGCATGGGTCAGTGCATCGAGCACGTTCCGGTACCAGTCATCATCGTGCTCTGAGAGTGACTCCATGGAAAGGGGGCGAACATCAGCTCCAAAGGTGTTTTCAAACCGCTGGTAGCGCTCAAAGTAGTGCTGGGGTAGGCGAGCAACGGTGCGGTGGTACCCCACACGGTCAGGGAAAGCTGGTGGAGGGCCCTGGACGGCGGGTGTGACGGGGGCGGCAACTCTGGAGCTTGAGGCGGCATCAAGTCGCGCCTTGGTCCTGCGCTCATAAGTGGTGTTCCTAAAACCAGAACGAAACCAATTTAGTCAAACTAGAGCCCTACCCCACACTTAGTAGAAAAACTCAATTTCACAAAGAAATGAGGAAAACCGAGTGGGGGTTAGCAAAGCAGATTAACCGGTAATTACTAACAATAAAATACATGCTTAGGAACAGCCAGAATGGAATTAGCACAATCAGAGTTCAGAAGTCAAACCGACATTCAAAAAGTCAACATAATCGAACAGTGAACCCTAATCATGGCAAGACTATCACAAAGCGGAGAATGACGGTAAAATATGATCTCAGATGGCAAACACAACAATATGAACGAGAATGAGCACATAAGGTAGCCAAATGATCATAAACAGTTCATGGTCAAACCGACATTTCTCAAAAGTCAACATCACAAGGAATCCATCTTATGCATAGCAGCACATGATCAAACGATATGGAATGTAAGCACAATACTCCCTAACCATGCTAGAACAGTTCAACAAGTTCAGCTAACCTAGTTCACACGAAATCAGTCGGCACGCAAATCGAGGCAAACTGAAAAGTCAACCGAAAGTTAACCCCGACGAAATTCAGCAATCAACATGTCAAAAGATTCGCAATGAAAAGTTCTACAACTTATCTTGAAGCCATGGATGCTAAAAATGAACGGATTGGGAGAAATCGGAGAAAAACTGCAAGATTTAGGGTTTGGGTGAATTAGAGCTGTAGAGCTCCGATTCAGCTGTTCTAGGGCTTGGATTGATCGAAATTGGAAGGGGAAGGGAGCGGTGGCGGTCGGCGACGGGGCGGCGCCGGCAATGGTCGGCGGCGGCGAGAAATGGTGGCGGTTGGCGGGTTTGATGTAAACAGGGGAGGTTTTCGGATTTGTTTCGAAAATAGAAAGTGAGGAGAGAGAGGGTTAATCCGGATTTTAAAATGAATAGTTGGTTGATTTTCAAAGACATTTTCGGTGAAAATAAGTGCAAGTTTTCATCGAAAATGTTAGTTAAAAAGTACTGCCGGTTTTCAAAAGAATTTTCGCCGAAAATGTGGAATAGTTTTCGCCGAAAATGTTAGTTAAAAACGTCTGGAAAACTCAGTGGGATTTCAAAGAGAATTTTTGCCGAAAATATGGGTATTTTCGCCGAAAATATTGAACTCTACGATAGAAAATATTTTTGCAATCCCGGCAAACTTCAAAAAATCACAGTTAAATCCACAAAAATGGAAAAAACCTCAAACGATTTGCAAGTGACACTATGACACACAGACTACATACGAAAAATACGAAATCAAACAAACTGACACTTTTGTCTCCCCCCAAACCGACTCTAAAACACTAAGGTAGACACAAATGAAAGACGGACTCCAGCCATGGGTTGCCTCCCACGAAGCGCTCTTTTATTAACGTCCTTGAGTTGGACGATACCTGGATGGTATTAGGAGACATGCCAACTTAGATTCTCGTTAATGCTAGCATCGGAGTTCATAAAGTAGAGCTTCGGGGCTTCTCCGGTGAGCACGAATTTCTTCCCGTTCGCGTGTAAGAGCTTGGTACGGCCGTCGGGAAGGTGGTCAGTGATCGTGAATGGTCCGACAGTTCTGTCAAGGGATCATCTTCAACAAGGAAGACAGTGGACGGAATGAGAACGATCGGCTCTTTCTTTTCTTTGACCTCCGGCTTGATATCACCAGGATCGGTGATCGTCAGTATTTCCTTAGGAGATGCTTTTGGCTTCTCCTTCCATACTTGTTCTGGCGCCGGTAGCTTGGAACGAATTGGTGGTGCAGCTGGCTCGGTAGAAGGTGGCGGCACAACTGGTCTCCAGACCATGTGAGTCTTTGTCTTCTTGTTCTTTCCCCAAGGTCTGCTAGGCTTTGTGCTCGGTGTTTTAGAAGAGGCTTTCAGTTCCTTCTTCTTTGGCGGCTTTTGAGGAATGATGACACTCGATTGGACGTGATTATCAGCCTCATTTAAGCGACATTTCCTTGCTTAAGACATGGTTTTTAGGGTAGAATAGCGAATATTCAACCAATTGCCCTATCTCGTGCCATCTGTGTTACTTTGGCCCATTTCGGGTCTATTTGATGGTTTTCTAGTGTTTTTGCGTTAGCACAGGTTTTTACCGTCAAATAAAGTAGCCAAGGTCATGTCTAAGGCCTTGGAACCTCGAGGAATTGCACCGGAATCGATCAAAGGAGCCAATCAAGTTCAGAAAATTCCTGCCCGGTTTACAAAGGAATTTTCGTCGAAAATACCCTAGTATTTTCGGCAAAATTATCAGCACAAATCAACTGATGACCGGCTGAAGGAGTTTTCGGCGAAACTGTTAAGTTTTCGACCGAAGCGAAAATCACAGGAGATACCAGCCAAAGGACCGTCCATTTACACCATCCTTTTCGGCGAAAATAATCCTTTATTTTCGGCGAAAATAATTCTTTATTTTCGGCGAAAATAATAGAAGAAATCCGGCCCAAAGAGGAAAAAATCATTATTCATATTTTCACAAATCAGACTTTTGAGAGTCAGCCGACTCTAGGGTCGATAGATAGAGTTTAGAGAGTTCGAAGATCCATGGAGAGATCGTGACGCCATCCTTCCACCTCGGAGACTCGGAGCTAGGATTGTGGTTTACCGAAGATCGAAGTCTGTCAGAGTCGTCTTAATTAGGTTTTTCAGATTCTATTCTATTCTTCCTCTGGATGATGAACTCTTTCTTTGTTTTTGATTCTTTTGTGATAGACATGAGTAGCTAAACTCGTTAGAGCTTAGACTAGATGAACCCTAAGTGACCCAGGGCTTTAAAGCGGTCACGGATCGGCAGTAATTAGATTCGAAGTTCAATCAGTTTCTCTTTGCATGGTTGTTTTGTTCTTGATTGTTCATGTTTCTTTTCTGGTTGGTCGCCTAGATTAGGTTTTTGCAAGCTAGGGTTAGTCGCCAGACATCTCCCTGCTTTGGCGCATAAACTTGTCTTTCATGATCACCTAGTTTAGATTCTTGTTAAGTGGAAGATAGAAGCGAACGCTCGCCTCTCTTTAAAACATCAATTCAACCAGTTAACCTTATAATTGGAGTGTGCCTTTCGTAGGAACCGATTATGGTTAATCCACTGCAATAGTAACTCATAAATCGTTAGTAATTGCATCAGTTAATTGAGTCGTTGCGAGAGGCGACCGTACCCGGGCGGCTAGTTAATCTTGGTAGTTAGATCGGATAGAGCGAACGTTCGCCAGTCTTAAACCTAAGGATAAGGAGTTATGGTGGTGTATAGAAATTGATTGAATTAGAATTGAAAACCGTTGGTCTTGTGATTGCTGTTGCTTTGGTGATCTAAAGGGGGATTCGAAATCTAAGCTCGTCTATCTTCTCGTTAGTCAACCTTTTAATATTTCTGCCTTTTTTTTCCTTTGTTCATTAGATTAGAAGTCTTGGAACTCACACCACGCACAACATGTTTAAACTTGAGTAATTTGCCAGCTTCTTTGAGTAGTCGATTAGTAGAAACCCTGTGGAATACGATCTAGTCTACTTCGGTAGGTTAGTTATTTGATACCGCTAAAACCGCAGCATCAATGAATAGATTTCGGTTCTGCGTGGTAATCTGTCCAGCACCTGCAACAGCAATTGATCTAGGCACACTAGAAGAAACATCAGTAATGAAGTTGACCGAGGCCAACTCCACATTTTCTACAGTTAAATAATGTAATTCTCCCTTAGGAATGTATTTCATATTGTCCTTGAGACGGAATGTTGCAGTATCCTTTCCAACCCTTAATGTTAATGAACCATTTGGAACATTAATGTTAATGCCGGCTGTCGCCATGAACGGTCGACCTAGGATAAGGGTAGAATATGTCTCTTGAGTATCCATCACTACATAATCAGCGAAAAACCAGAAAGGGCCACAACAAGTGATTACATCCTTGATTATTCCTCTTGGTTCTTTTACAGTTTTGTCAGCGAACACTAAATTCATGCTAGCAGGTTGTAGATCACCTAAGTTCAGTTTCTTATATAAACACACAGGCATAACATTGATAGATGCACCTAGATCAACCAAACTACGCTCAATTTCGATGCCATTAATGATTATAGGTAACGTAAAAGGGCCAGGATCATAGCACTTAGCTGGGATAGGTATGGGCGGTGATCGAGGATCAATAGCTGAGCATTCTCCCGTAGAGGGAGTGGAAAATGCTTCCTTCTTTTTCTCCATGCTTTTTTGCTCGATGCTCCTGGTTGTGATGACTTTCGCATGCTCATTCTTTATGGTGGAGTTGTTTTGAGACGGTGCCTGTTTTAAGAGAGGAAGGTTGGCCAACATGTTAGCAACTTTATTTACCATGCTCTCTATTCTCTGTCCTTGTGCGATCTGTCATTGGTTAAAAGCATCTTGGGCTTTAAACCTTTCTTCGTGATCATCAAGCCTTGCCGCAATCAGATCAAACTTTCTGGCTATCTTCCTCTCCCAAATGTTCTCAGACGTAAAATTCTGAGGTTGCTGTGCTCCGGCGAATCTGGGAGGATCTTGATAATTATTGTCCCAACATTGATTCTGACTCTGGTTGAATCCGAAGTTGGAAGGAGGACGCTCAAGGAAGCTTTCCTGTTGTTGAGGAGGTGTTCTGAACTGACGGTAGTCGGGGTAGCCTCGTTGATCATTGGTGAAGCCTTGATCAATGAAATTAACTTCCTCTCTAGACCAGTTATTAGCTGTACCGAAGATCTCCTCCATGTGTTTTTGCACTTCGATCTTGATCTGCTCTTCACAGCTTGGTTGGCTCTTGGCTGCTCCAAACTGTCTCTCCCAATTTTCGGGCTTAGATGCGCAGTCTGCGAAGTGAAAAAGAGCAGCTTCTGGTTCAAGTGCTGTGCAGTTGCCATTAGCTAAAGTGTTGACCCATTCAGCCGTTTCTTCATTCATACCTTGGGCAACACTACAACAGAAAGGTGATTTAGTGGCAGGCCTCGTCGAGGTTAGTGGCAGGCGGCCTGCCACTAAAACAGGAGCTTACTCGCAGGCGCCGCCTGCCACTAACCACATATGGGCCTGCGAGTAAAGCTGCTGCGAGGAAGCCCAACACGTGGCAGGCCCCGCCTGCGAGTAAGCTACTCGCAGGCAGGTGGTTAGTGGCAGGCGCCTGCCACTAAGCTTAGTGGCAGGCCATTGGTTAGTGGCAGGCGCCTGCCACTAAGCTTAGTGGCAGACGCCTGCCACTAACCAATGGCCTGCCACTAAGCTTAGTGGCAGGCGCCTGCCACTAAGCTCAGTGGCCTGCCACTAAGCTTAGTGGCAGGCGCCTGCCACTAACTTTGTGGCCTGCCACTGAGCTTAGTGGCAGGCGCCTGCCACTACCCACCTACCTGGGCCAGGCCGGTTGGGCTTGGTAGGCCGATTTGGGCGGGCTGGGCTGGTTGGTTTGACCAATTGGTTTGTTAGGCTGGACCGATTGGTTTGTTAGGCTGGACCGATTGGTTTGTTAGGCTGGACCGATTAAAATGACCACGATAACAAAATTAAAAACAATTTCAAATTATTCAACAAAAAACATTACGAAATATCAAATAATGATCGTACAATAGTATAATAATACATAATTCATACACACAGAGCACCAGATGATGCACGTACAATAATACAATAGTTAACAAACAGTACAATACAGTATAATAGTACAAATACATAACAAACTACACAATATCCCAAGGATGCACGTACGCACCATCACCATTACCACCACGGTTACCACCACCACCATTCTACACAGACAAAAACAGATATGTGTGAGAGATATAAAAACATTACATAAGTAATTACTGACTTTTGTACACATACCATAGCAAGCTGCTGGATAAAATCAGGTCCAACATCCGAGGCCTCAAACCAGTGGGAGATATCATCTACATTAGGCACAACTGGAGGCACAACTGGAGCAGATCCGCTAGCAGACTGGGGCTGAGTCTGAGACTGGCTCAGGAATTGTGACATCATCTGCTCCAGTGATGCCAGCCTGCGATTAGCATCAGCAAGCCCATCCTGTGTGGCAGTCAGCTCTGACCGAGTGGCCTCTAGCTCTGACCGAGTGTCAACCAGCTCCCGGTTCAGCTTATCATATGCTGCATCATGAGCACGAGCTGGTGTGGGCCGGGAAGAGATACTACCAGTGGCCGACGTAGATGACTCAGCACTTGTCCCAAAGACCTAAAAACATAAAGTACTTGGTGAACAATACAATTAAATCATATTTCTAGTTTTAGTGTTTAAATATAATTACCTGACTCTTACTAGCATGCCGACCAAACATCCTTACGTGCCCTCGGTGTTCTGGCTTGTTAAGGGCTTGGGCAAATGCATCATTTGGGCCCCACTCCGTCGAGACACCGGCCGCCTCCAATTGGCGGATAGTCTCCTATAATTTCAAATCAAACCAACCAACATTAGTGAACACTCTAAAAGTTCCACTTATTAGAATAGTGGTTATTCAATTTTCTTACCATTATTGCGCCAGCATGAGCACTCTTTGGTTCTCCATTCGGCCAACTATAGTACTTGATAAAGATCTGCCCCCTTGAAGGTCGCTGACCAGTCTTCTCCGCCTCCTCCTCTATGTAGAGACCCCACGGTCTGGACCCTCCAGTGTGATTTTCTTCTTGGCATGCTCGATTAGCCTTGTTTCTTGCAACCGCATCCTAAACCAAAACAATGTGAACGATTCAATATTTAACAAATACGTGATTCACATTAACTTGGTTAAATATGCATGTATTACCTTGAACTCCTTACTATCCACGTGTCTCATGTATGCCAACCAATCAGTTTCTGGACAGCCTGCAGGGGGGTTTTGCTTAACCCACTCGTACGGAAGGTTGTTTTCGGCAGCATACTTCTTCTTCGCCTTCCACGCGTCAAGCCTCGATCTAGCCCAAGCTAATGAGACTTTGTGATCCCAGTATGCTCGAGCAGCTGGTATGAGGGTTGTATCGCAGTGGAACTTCCCCTGAAACAAAAATCAAGAACTTGTACTTAAATTTTGAATTACAAAATTAGCCAGTAATTAATTGGCTAGTTTTTTCATATCTTACCAAAAAGAACTGCTCGAAGGCACGAGTCTTCACCGACTCTGACACATGCTTCCAAGTGGCTGGATAAATGGGATAGTAAGACCAAATCCTTGAACACTCTCCAACGTACATTCCCATGAATGATAACAATCGTCCACTTGGCTTAGCTCCCATGTTGCTCAGGTTGAACACGATCTTGTTTCCGTCGCTCGTGATACGACGGTGGTCTTTGAACTTGAATTTCAGGACCTTCGTTAGACCGCCTCGATCTGCACAATTTTAATCCAAAAGCTAAGTATGGATAAAGACATTTTACCAACTAACTATTAGATGTATTGTTATGAACTGTTAATACTAACCGATGATAGTAAGCTCATGAGTGTATCGCTCCCTAGAAGAAGAGGAAGAAGAGTCGGTACCAAGGGGAGTCGGGGTAGGGATAGACCGGGTAGGAGAATGAGGCATGCCATCATCACTACCAGAAGCCATCACTAAGAGATGAAATAGGACAAGTTGTTATTACCAAATGACAAATTCTTTATATTCAATGTCTGCATAATTCATATAATTTGCAATCTCAAAATCTCAAAATCAATCCATTACCACACAAACATCACACAATTCTATTCAATCTCAAAATTAATTACACCACTTCCCACAATTTGCATATCGGGGATGGTGTCAGTTACAGGTAACTGTTGTTGAGCTAACGATAAGCAACACTCGTGCGAAATAGCTCCCTCTTCTCCATCTCGTATGTATCTCTTGGCTTGCAGTGAACCGGTATACACCATTCAGGCTCAAGTGTGTCATTCACGTAGAAGACCATACGTGCATCACTTGCGCTTACGTACGGCTCATCTTCAACTCTGTCACCGACATCTCGCAAGTGACTGAAGTTGACCATCGTTATTCCGAGTGCATCTCTCCTCACCCATGTTGGAGTAACAGTATCAGCCCACTTGCACTTGAATAATGTGATCGTTCGTGAATAATAATCCAATTCCACAATATCAACAAGTTTCCCATAGAACCAGATGTCACTGCGTATTGGATTGTTATCAGATGAGCTGGAGACGCTGTCAGTGCCAAATTTTGCCGCAACACCACTGTTTTGAGTTTTTTTGCCGTGCTCCCGATCAACTGTTCGAAAGCGAAAGCCGTTGATGTCATAAGCAGTGAAACGTCTTGCATGCACGTTTGGTCCCCTAGCTAGTGTCATCAAATCATCACTGTGACTTGCTGATTGGTCCAAAATCTGTTTATGATATGCTATATTAAGAATCTGATTTTGTTAATAGCATAAGGAAAGTATTTGGAATCATAAATGAATACCTTTTTTTGGACCCATCCTACAATTCTTTTGTGCACAGCTTTATTTATTGCAGTTTCATTTGCACGCCTTCCACCCATTTGTCTTCTAGTTTCTGCTTCACATTCTCTAAACAACCATTGAATTTCGCTTCAAATTAATATCAGCGACATTGTAAAAAGGATGAATATGATAATAATTCATACCTCAACAATGGTTGTGCTGCTGGACTATTCACTAACACATAATGAAACGCTTGAGTCCACTCCAATTGTGAGAGTTTGAATGATTCTCCGTTTCCATTAGGAACCCCTCTCGAAACAAGGATTGATGCATTTTCATCGACTGAACTTTCTGGCTCAACCGCGACTCGCTTTGGTCGATTGTATCTGGTCTCAACATCATCATTAAAATACAATGATGAAAAGTTGAATAACTCTTCGGTCAGCCAACCTTCAGCAATTGAACCTTCAGGATGTGCTCTATTGCCAACAAAAGTTTTCAATTTACCCAAGTACCTAAATAGAGAAAATCTTGTAAAGCACACTCTTAATTAGCAACAATGACAAAGAGTGTAGACCAACAATAAATTACCTTTCAATTGGGTACATCCAGCGATATTGAACTGGTCCTCCACGTCGAACTTCATCAACTAGGTGCAAAACTAGATGCACCATGACCGTGAAAAAGGCCGGTGGAAAAATCATCTCCATATGGCATAAAGCTATGACAAACCTATCTTGGAGCTTGTCAAGCTCTATTATATTGACCACGGGAGAGCACAGTTCCTTAAAACAAGAGCCGACTTCGACTAGAACCCTTGCTACTGAGACGGGTAAGACATTGCGTATCGCAAGAGGTAACAAATCATGTAATAGCATATGCGAATCATGACTCTTCAACCCTAGCATCTTACGATTCTTCAGGTCCACACATCTTGCGATATTGCTAGCATATCCATCTGGAAATGACATTTCTTTAAGAGACTTTAGGACAACTTCAATTTTCCTCTTATCCAAAGTGAATGAGGCAGCAGGACAGGTTTTACCATCCTCCAAAGGCCACAATTGACTTCTAATCTTCATTTCTTTCATGTCCAGTCGAGCAGCTAAGTGGTCTTTTCTTTTGTTCTTGTCATTGATCAATGTGAACAAAATATTGTCGCATACATTTTTCTCGATGTGCATCACATCGAGATTGTGACGCAACAAATTGAATTCCCAGTAAGGAAGGTTGAAGAAGATACTTTTTTTCCTCCACTGCGGTGCTGGTCCTGATTCTTTTGGTTGTGTCTTCCCGAATGTAATATCAATATTTGCCACTTGTCCCAGAATATCAGTCCCAGTCAACACCCTCGGTGGATTCCTTTTGTCGACTTTCCCATTGAATTTCGACTTTTGTGATCGAAACCGATGATTCATTGGCAAAAACCTCCGACTACTCATGAAACATGGTTTATTACCCGAAGCTTTGAGTCGAAGTGGTTCTGCATCATACATACATGTCGGACACGATAGTGCAGTGTGTGTATTCCATCCTGATAAGTTACACAAACCAGGATAATCACTAATGGTCCAGATCAATGCTGCTCTCAATGTGAAAGTTTCTTTCTTCACCGAATCATAAGCTTCAACTCCAATCCACAATGTTTGCAACTCTTCAATTAGTGGTTGCAAAAAGACATCTAGGTCATTTCCAGGCATCTTAGGACCAGGAACAATGCCAGATAACATAAGGCATGTCTGCTTCATACACAACCAAGGTGGAGTGTTATATGGTATTAGCACAAACGGCCAAGTGCTATGACTTATGCTCATGGTTCCAAATGGATTGAAACCGTCAGTTGCAAGCCCAAGTCTCACATTTCGGGGATCAGCCGCAAAATCAGGGTACTTGGCGCTAAAACTTTTCCATGCATCTGCGTCTCTAGGATGTCTACCCATACCATCATCAGTTCTAGTTTCTGTCGCATGCCAGGTCATATCTTCTGCAGTGTAAGGACACATGTACAACCTCTTCAACCGAGGTATTAAGGGAAAATACCGAAATATTTTTTCAGGTAGAGGCTTTGATTTTTTCTCACCCGCACTGTTTCCTTCATCCTTGAATCGAGCAACCCACACACTCGACATTCCTTCGCTTCACTATCTTCTCCAGTGTACAATATGCAATCATTCTTACATGCATCAATCTTGTTATAGGACAACCCAAGACTCTTAATTGTCTTCTTTGCTTCATAATTGGATGAAGGGATTTTGGCCCTAGGAAAAGCCTTGCGAAGCAACTCCAGTATCTTCGACATTGCTTTATCACTGATCTTGTGTAAAGACTTAATGTGGTATAAGTTGATCATGAACGACAACTTTGTGAAACTGGTACAACCATCATACAATGGTACTTCACCATCCCGCAAAGCTCGGAAAAACTCATCATCTGGTTGCATGTTGGGTATATCTGGCATTGGTTCATCACCCGTTTGAGGCACTTGATCATCCGATGGACGTTGTTCAAATGCATCATTCACCATGTTCTGAAACAAGTCTGGCTCAGATATTGGTATATCCTCAACCAGTAATGGAGGAATTGTTTCTTCATGAGCGACTAGTTCTGGTTCAACCATGGTAGTGAAGGCACCAAAATCTGTGATTAACTCTCCATGCAAATTCCATACATCGTATGACGAGGGAAACGCCTTTGCTAGCAAATGCTGATTAACTTCGTTCCGTGGCATCAACTTCTTGAAGTTGCATTTCGGACAAGGACAGAGTATGTTCACTCCATCTACTGCATTGGAGATTGCAAAGTCAAGGAATTGTTGAACGCCAGCGTAATACTCACGAGTATGTCGCGGCTTTCGAATCCAAGACTTGTCCATCTATATATTGAGTGTTAATTAGTATCGATTTGTTTACTAGTCATGATAAAATGTATAAAATAATGATATTGTATATAACTTAGCTTAAAGCTAAGTTTCCCTAATTATATTAGCTACTGAATTTACCAACTTAATGACATAAGTTGGTTAATATATTTTTTATTAATTAATATCGTTTATTAACTGATTATTTATTAAGTTTACATATGTTAAATAGTAACTACTTAATAAGTATTTACATGCACAATTTTTAAACAATAACATGCTTGTCTTCATATTAATAATAAGTTACACTGCGTAAAGTATAATCAATTAAATACATAAAATTTTTATTAAATTTTGTTTATTGTTGAAATCATTTGTTAAGTTTGCATACTACTTAGTAGGTATTTACATGCATTTTTTAATAGAATAAAGTCCTTAAAGCATAATCAATTGCATACATAAATTTTATATTAAATTTTAAAATTATGAGTCAACTTACATGCATAAAATTATAATATTATCCATCAAATCAAATATTTTGTATAATATTTATTAATTAGATTAATGTACATATTGATTATATATATCAATCAAATTCTAACTATATTATCAGGTTACATGCAAATCAACTGTTTTGTATAATCATGATTACCATGTTGGGACTCGGGTAAATCCTAATTTTGGTATAAGTAGCGTACCTGGAAAATTGATGATAACTCCGACAACAAGTGCTAGAACAACCGGCAAAGACCAAAACCGAAACCTTGCTACAAAGAGATTGAGAACGAAAGAGTTAAAACGATAAATACAATTTTACTCATTCATGAGAAATCATAAACCATAAGGAGTTTGTTAAATGAAAGACAAAACCCTTTACTTACCGGATGAACAATAGAGATGGCAGCAGCAAAGCGTTAGTTTGAGCCACGGAATTTACAATGTATCCTGATAAAAATTAGTTGTTATGAATCAAATCATTGGATAAAATCGTTCATTTTGGTTATCAAATATGAATTGCAACAGAGCTTATACAAAACCTTAGGTCAATGGATGAGCAACAAAGATGGCATCATCATCACCTCAGGAACTACCAACACTATATCCTGAAACAAATTCGGTGTTATCAATTAAATTAGCCAACAAACTCGTTGATTTCGGTAATCTAAAATGACTGGAACTACCAACAGCTACAGGGAGATCAATGAAATTTTTGACTATGGAACCACACCCCCAACTAGTTCATGTCAAAATAATCTGATATACTTGCTTGGAATTCCTTTCTAACAGTGGAAGAGATATTACACAACAGATCAGCTAAACAAGAGGGGAATGAATTTCTAACCTTCAAAATTGTGTAAAACCTTCAATCCGAGAGCTATCCCAGAAAATTAGAGAGGAGAGAGGGGAGGGAATTTGGTTGAATGAACAGAATGGCTGTTTGCGTCTGCTGGAGGGGGTAGTCATTACCGCGGCTACTCGCAGGCGCGAAGCTTACTCGCAGGCCAACTGCAACAGGCTACTCGCAGGCCCACGGTTAATCGCAGGCCCGTCTGCAAGGGGCTACTCGCAGGCTGTTTTTAATCGCAGGCCGGCCTGCTAGTAGCTACTCGCAGGCGACTTTTAATCGCAGGCCTGCCTGCCAGTAGCTACTCGCAGGCGCGTTTACTGGCAGTCGGCCTGCCACTAACGGCTGGCAGGTTGGGCCTTAGTCGCAGGCTTCAGACCTGCCTGCCACTAAGCCCTGCCCGCCTGCCAGGAGCTTAGTGGCAGGCAGCTCTGCTGCCTGCGAGTATATCAGTGTTTTGTTGTAGTGCAAAGATTTCGGCTAGCTGTCCCTGGTTGAATCCACGATGAGGGCATTCAGAGAGAAGCTCTTGGAATTCGTTCCAAGTGTCGTATAAGCTTACTCCTTCCTTCTGAGAGAATCTAGCGATGCTATCCTTGTAGAATGTCGTTCTTGAAGGGGGATAGTATTCCTCTATGAAGTCCTGAGCTAGATTATCCCAGTCGGTGTAGTGGCCAGGTGGTGTCGAGCTGAGCCATATCTTGGCGTTGCCTTTAAGAGAGAATGGGAATACTCGTAAGCAAAGATTGTTCTTACCGAGATTCCCGCTCTTAAACGTCTCGCACATGTCAAGGAAGTTCGCCAAATGTGTGCAGGGGTTTTCTTGCGGCTTCCCTTCTAATTGAAGATCCCTAGAGACCATGTTCAGGAAGGAAATTGTGATCTCATAGTCAGGGTCGTCATCATTGTGCGGCGCAACAACGCTAGGTCGAAAGTTAGCAGCACTTGGTCTACAGTAATCCGCCATGGTGCGTTGAGCAGCCTCTGTGGGAGGAGAAGGTGGTGGTGAATCTGAAGTAGTGGATGGAGCGGATGAAGATGAGGAGTTCTTCTTCAACTCCTCAATCTTACTAGGGATAGGTGATGTAGGCGGAATGATTATGACTTGCTTCTGAGCTCGCAGTTTCTTCGGCGGAGTAGAATTACCCGGCTTAAACTGAGAATGAGCGATCGAGCGGTTCATAAACCTGTAGAATAACCTACAAGCAACAAAAGCAAACATACCGAGAGAAAAATCAAAGTGGGTGGAAAATGAAAGATGGAAAGTAGAAGAATAAATTGCCAGTTCTTCTTTCAAACAATCAAAAGAAGTCCCCGGCAACGGCGCCAATTTGGTGAGCCGCAATCGTTGTGCGTGCGTTCAAACAAATAACTAACAAAGCTAACAAGTTAGGGTAGATCGTATTCCACGGGTCTTCTATGATCGACTACTCAAATAAGCTAGTAAATTACTCGGATTTAAACACTTCGTGCGTGGTGTGAGTTCCACGACTTCTAATTCTAAGAAATGCAGAGAAATTAAAAATTGAAACTAAGAACAGAATGGACATTGGTTGGTTTAAAACAGAGATGACAGACGAACTTAGACTTTGAATCCCCCTTCGTTCCCTAGAGCATTGGTAATCAACAGATCAGCGGATTTTGATTCTCATTCAATCAATTCTAAGACACCACCATAACTCCTAACCCTTAGGTTTAAGACCGGTGAACGTTCGCTCTATCCGTTCTAGCTACCAAGATTAATTAGTCGCCCGGGTACGGTCGCCTCTCGCAATGACTTAACTTAACTGGTGGAATTACTAACGATTTATGAGTTACTCTTGCAGTGGATTAACCCTAACCGGTTCCTACGAAAGGCTCGCTCCAATTATAAGGTTAATTGTTTAATTTGATGTTTTAAAGTAAGGCGAGCGTTCGCTTCTATCCTTAGCTTAACAAGAATCTAATCTAGGTGATCAATCCAGACAAGAAACATGAATAATGAAGAAGAAACCAAACATGAAAGAGAAACTGATTGAACTTCGAATCTAATCACCGCCGATCCGTGACCGCTTTAAAGCCCTTGGTCACTTAGAGTTCATCTAGTCTAAGCTCTAAGAGTTTAGCTACACATATTCATCACAAAAGAATCAAAGACAAAGAAAGAGTTCATCATACAAAGGAAGAACAGAAAAGTATCTGAAAAACCTAATTAAGACGACTCCGGCAGAACTTCGATCTTCCGGTCGACTGCAATCCTAGCTTCGAGTCCTTGAGATGGAAGGGATGGCGTCACGATCTCTTTCCGGCTCTTCGAACTCTAAACTCTCTACTTCAGAACTTGAGAGAATTCTGAAGTTCGGTAATTATGATGTATTATGAGGTCCCCCCTTATTTTGGGCCGCCGGTTAAGTATTTATACTTAACCCTAATTCAGCTGGATTTTGCCTGATATTTTCGCCGAAAATACTAGGGTATTTTCGCCGAAAATCTTGGTGTAAATGGGGAGCCCGCCGGTTGATTTCTTCTGTAATTTTCGGTCCAATAGTTTTCGGCGAAAACTTAGGGTTTTCGTCAAAAACTTCCTTCAGTTGACATCAGTGATTTTGTGCATGTATTTTCGCCGAAAATGCTAGGGTATTTTCGGCTAAAACTCCTTTGTAAACCGGGGCAGACTTTGGTTCGACTCGATTGACTCCTCGGATCGATTCCGGTGCGATTCCTCGAGGTTCCAATGCCTTAGACACGTCCTTGGCTACTTTATTTGACGGCAAAAACCTGTGCTAACATAAAAACACTAGAAAACCATCAATTAGACCCGAAACGGGCCAAGGTAACACAAATGGCACGAGATAGGGCAGTTGATTGAATATTCGTTATTCTACCCTAAAAAACATGTCTTAAGCAAGGAAATGTCGCTTAAATGAGGCTGATAATCACGTCAAATCGAGTGTCATCAGGATCCTAATAGTTGAGGGAAGAAGATTTAACAAAATTAATAACTAGTACTCAATTTTTTAGTCAACCCTAAACATTCAAATAAGCCCTATAATTAACATTAAAATATGAATATTATTAAAATAAAAATAACATTCAAATATAAATACCATGTAAATATAAATAAAATTAAACTATAAATATCATTTCAAATGTACTAATCTGAGCTTCACAAATTCCCGACGCTCGATGTCGGTCAGCATCACCCCATAAAATCGAAGGATCCTCGGGACTACCACTTCGTACCCCAACCGACACCTCTCCAAACATGTAATCCATCTACAATTCAATATCCACAAGCAATAAAATCGTAAAACACAATTCATTTGGATATAATTGACAGCAGGGTTGGTTACTTAAATGATCACTAAACTTTGACCAAATAACCCGGTGGTCACTGTTCTTCAAAAAATTTCTTAGCACTCACACAACTTTGGCTGATTATCCTAGCAATCACTAACGTCTACGGACATCCAATTTTCCATCCATCTGCATACGTGGCGATGCCATCAAGGCAGCCACATCATCTAAACCAAACCCCAAACCCAAACCTAAACACCCACCCTAATTACCAAACCAAATCAACCCAAAATCAACTCTTTCCTCTTCCATCCTTCTCTTTCCTCTTCCTTCCTCTTTCTCTCCTCCATCACAACCTCCAAAATTCTACCGCCGCCGCCGCCGTCGTCGTCGTGCGGAAGTGGTCTCTCTCTTGCCAGATCCGATCCCAGATCCGGACTCACGGAAGTGGTCCTCTCTCGCCAAGCGGAAGCGCCGCCCAGCCGGAACGCCCGCCGCCGCCACCGTGCGGAAGTGGTCTCTCTCTCGCCAATCGGAAGCGCCACCCAGCCGGAACGCCTGCCGCCGCCGCCGTGCGGAAGTGGTCTCTCTCTCGCCAGATCCGATCCCAGATCCGGACTCACGGAAGTGGTCCTCTCTCGCCAAGCGGAAGCGCCGCTCAGCCGGAACGCCAGATCCAGATCCGTCCATGGTGTCCTTCTTGAACACGAGGATCCGAAAGCTAGGGGCAGATTTGGGGGATGGAAATTGGGGATTGATAGGTTTGGGAGAGGAAGAAATTGGTTGTTCGATTGGGAGAATCTCTCTTGGGAAGTTATTGTTGACATTTAGGTAAAGGTTTAGGTATGGAGTCATGACCGCCATTGATGGTGAGCTCCCATTCGAAGAAAGAGTCCTAGTCCTCTTCCTCCTCAACTGATTCTAGAGCTTCCACGTTGAATGACGAAAGAAAATAGAGATGGTCAGCTTATTGGGTTTCAGAAGAGATGAATGGGAAATCCGCCACTGCAGCTGCACATGGAAGAACAAGGAGCTGGACTTGGGCATTCCTCCCGGCGGCGGCGGTGGCTTCCCGGCTGTGGGAAGTGAAGGTGGCGTAGGTTGGGGTGAAGGAGAGGAGGAGAAAGAGGAAGGAGGAAAGAGGAAAGAGGAAAGAGAAGGAGGATAGGATTAGATTTGGTTTGGTAGTTGGGTGGGTGGGTGTTTGGGATTTGGGTTGGGTTTTGGTTGGTTAAATGGTTAGTTTTGGGTTAATAAAAAAGTGACATGCAGATTTATCTTATGGCAGTCCATGTGGTGAGTCCACATAGGCAAACTAACGGAATCATGGATGTCCGTAGCTAACAGTTACCTCTAGGATAATCAGCCAAAGTTGTGTGAGTACTAAGAAATTTTTTGAAGAACAGTGACCACCGGGTTATTTGGTCAAAGTTTAGTGATCATTCAAGTAACCAACCCATTGATAGCATGATACCTTTTGAGGGAGGGTTTATGCCTTCTTCAAACAAAATTTCCTCGACGGACAATTGCTACGAACCTACAAAAAAAAGACGTCATTAGCGTACAATAATCATAACTCAGAACTTATGACAAACACAAACTAACAAAAATACCTTTGAGAGAATTGAAATTGAGAGAGTATGAGAGGAGGTGTGAAGATATGGGGGTAGGGGGAGTATTTATACAAGCTGTGAA
Source organism: Linum lewisii (assembly GCA_034768395.1). Classification (NCBI taxonomy): domain Eukaryota; kingdom Viridiplantae; phylum Streptophyta; class Magnoliopsida; order Malpighiales; family Linaceae; genus Linum; species Linum lewisii. Next base: position 44,098,043 of record CM068302.1, read on the forward strand.
AAACGGTAACCCGGTTTCCAGCCAGCGATGCGCCAGCCAGCCAGCGCAGCACTGGCTGGGAACTAGGTTACCGTTAAGTAACGGCTATCCCCTAACGGCTCTTTTGCCAGGTGGCACAGCGCTTCAACGGTTACATTTCTGAGGGCAGCCAGCGATGCGCTGGCTGGATGGCGCATTGCTGTCTGGCTGCCAGTCAGATTGTGCTATTTCTGGACTTATTTTCGCATTTGGCTACTGACGGTACATATTTTTTAAAATTGTGCTAGAAATTTTCAATTCCCCGAAGTAAAATACGATAAGGACATAATGGTCCATTTTAAAAAAAAATACGGACTGTATATAGCAGCACTCCAAAGAAAATGTTAAACTTGTTTGCCCAACAACTTGTACATGCGAAAAGATTAGTGTTAGGGAAGTCACTAGTGAAGCAATAGTTGCTTAGTTTAGAGCACCATGTGAGTGTGAGTCCAAGTGTGTCCATTTGGTTTGATTCGTATGGGAGGACTAGTACATTAAGAACAATGAGTGAGTACAAGAGGTAAGGCTGAAAGATTTGTGAATGGAGCAATGGGAAAGTGAGAGTGCTATGCATATTGTTGTTTTATAGTTTCCTTGTGTAATCTAATCTGTAGTATTGTGATTTCTGTTTCCGTTTCCTTTTCTTTTTGACTTTGAATTAATTTCCTTTTCCCAGGAATTTTTTCCGAGAAAGGGGTCTTTCAAAAAAGAAATTCCTAATATAAGGCAATGTATCAATCAATTCTCAAAGAGGGGTCAATTTTGCCACATCATCAATAAATCACCACTTTATTTGGCGATTTCTATTTGAGTGCATAGTAAAAAAAAAATTATGACGTGCACAGTAACATAACAATTGTCTTTTTGTTTTCTTTTGGAAAAATAGCATTTTGATCCCTCTACCTTTCCAACTTAACAAATAGCTCTTTATACTATAAATCGCTCATTTTCTCCATCCTAGTTCAACTACTTGCCGTTTTGGTCCTAAACCCGACCCTAGCCCACCCAAAAAATGTTGGGTTGTCGGTTTTGTTTTATTTCATTTCGGGTGCCAAACGTAACCCTACAATTTTGGATGGTTTCAAATCGGGTCAATAAGTTAGGTCCACTATAGTTTATAATGATTTTAGCGATTGGACGATATATTGTTAAACTCCGATTTGAAACCGTCCAAAATTGTAGGGTAACGTTTGGCACCCGAAACCGAAATAGAATGAACCTGACAACCGGGCTTTTTTGGGTGGGCTAGGGTCGGGTTTAGGACCAAAACAGCAAGTAGTCGAAGTAGGAGGGATAAAATGAGCGATTTATAATATAGAGAGCTATTTGTTAAGTTGGAAAAGTAGAGGGGTCAAAATGCTATTTTCCCAAAAGAAAACAAAAAGATAACTTATGTTACTGTTCACGTCAGACAAAAAACTGTGCAGTCACATACAAATCGACAAACAAACCGGCAATGTATTAATGATGTGGCAAAAATGACCCCTCTTTGGGAATTGATTGATACATTGCCCTATATTGGGAATTTCTTTTTGGAAAGACCCCTTTCTCGGAAAAAATCCCTTTTCCCAGTCCGTATAGAATTCTTTTTCTTACTTACCATTTGATTGAGTTTCTAAAATAATTAAAAAATAACCACGCTAATGAAATTGGGAAAAAAAATGCAGCAGTGAGATACCTTCCATTTAGCTTTATCATTAGGTTAGGTTTCCTTCCTTCCTTCACCAACAATGTATTGTTCAAATTGAAACCCATTCCTTTTATCCATTGTTACATAATCAAAGTTTAAGAGATAGAGGTAACATGAGGACCACGTTTTCCTGCTTATGTGTCCGATTCCGGTGGAATGGTTAATTCCACCGGATTTCGATTCCACTACAATTATTGATTCCGACGAAATTCGATTCCATGTTTTCCTAACTAATAACATTTCGGAATTAAAGCTATCACCATAACAAAATTACCCTCTTACCCTAATTTGTTACCACAAAATCCTAGAGATAATCCTTCTTCGATAACCATCTTTGTCCCTTCCTCTCCCCTGCCTCACAGTCAGTTCCACTTTCACCTCCATCGTCCTTCCGCCGCCGGACGATCCTCCTTCACAGTCAGAGCCACAAGGGCAATCCTCCTTCGGCCGCCGTCGCCGTCGGACAATCCTAGATCAGACGAAAAACGCAGATCGGTCGATGCTTGTGCGTTCACCATGGACGACGAAGAAAGAAAAAGAATTCTATACGGACTGGGAAAAAAAATGCAGCAGTGAGATACCTTCCATTTTAGCTTTATCATTAGGTTAGGTTTCCTTCCTTCCTTCACCAACAATGTATTGTTCAAATTGAAACCCATTCCTTTTATCCATTGTTACATAATCAAAGTTTAATAGATAGAGGTAACATGAGGACCACGTTTTCCTGCTTATGTGTCCGATTCCGGTGGAATGGTTAATTCCACCGGATTTCGATTCCACTACAATTATTGATTCCGACGAAATTCGATTCCATGTTTTCCTAACTAATAACATTTCGGAATTAAAGCTATCACCATAACAAAATTACCCTCTTACCCTAATTTGTTACCACAAAATCCTAGAGATAATCCTTCTTCGATAACCATCTTTGTCCCTTCCTCTCCCCTGCCTCACAGTCAGTTCCACTTTCACCTCCATCGTCCTTCCGCCGCCGGACGATCCTCCTTCACAGTCAGAGCCACAAGGGCAATCCTCCTTCGGCCGCCGTCGCCGTCGGACAATCCTAGATCAGACGAAAAACGCAGATCGGTCGATGCTTGTGCGTTCACCATGGACAACGAAGAACCCAGATCCGCCGATTCTTGTCTGTTCACCACGGCCGACGAAGAACCAAGATCCAACGGTGATTGTCCGTTCACCATGGACAACCCAGCTTCGACGGTGCCGGTGGTAGGCGACGACTTATGCTGAGAAGAGCTTGACTCCGAGAGGATAAGACAAAGAGCTTGTTAAAGTTTGTCCCATCTGTACGACCAAGATGGAGGAATTTGGCGGTACCAATCGACATCCTCCTCTGGAGCCCGAAAATAAAATTGAGAGTGGTACTAGGTCGAAGAATGTTTAAGAGCCCGTACCACCTCGACGCGAGCATAAAGGTCTCTCTTTTGGAAGGAAAACCTGTTCTCGTCTGAGCGCCCCATGTACAACGCTCAGAATAGCTTAGCGTTAGGACAAACGCCGGCAATCCGACATGACAGGGTAAAGGCAACAATAGTGCCCCAAACGCTCGTCACTAAGCAAACAAGTGATCCGCCCAACCGCCTCAAGATCTTCACCTGCCACATATAGAGGCAGGAGCATGCCATACTCAAGAACCCAAACCCAAGCGCTCTTCCAGTCGGGAGGATAATTCCCAACAGTCGACAGCCGAGCAGGTGAAACGGGTGGGCAAGTGAAGTGGATCGATCCGCCATGCAAAAGTCAAGGTCGTGACCGACTCCACTGGTCAATTAGGAAGCGCCACGTGACACCTGCACATCTCCCCAAGAGGGTATAAGTAGCACATGACCTCGCCACTAGAGGAGAGAGACAACAGACAAACACCCTACCAACACTCCCTTGGCCGTACGCCCAAGGAACCCACAAATACCCTCAGGCACCCCCGATATTTCTCATATCACCCTTCATACATGATTACCCTTTACCCCATTATCATCTTACTACCTCTTTGTCTGACATACTACAAGGTACCCTCTCGGTGTGAGGAGTTAGATGATACATCCCAACAATCTTTCACTCGAACCAATTCATTAGACCAACCCAGACTCTCTGAGACGGAACATATACCTTCTTTTTACCTTTATTTTTTTAGTTTTCTTTATTAACAAAAAATAATTACAAAATGAATGTATCTTTTAAATGAATCTCATAACAACATACCTTAAATTTTCCCACCTAGTTACATTTCCAAGCAATTGATTCCACTACTTTTTTATTATTTGATTAAATTATCCCAATAAATATTTTTGTTTTAGTACTAATTATTAGAACTCTAGATGATATAGTGCAAAATTATATCACATGTAGCTCTCGGAACAAGACCTCCAAAATTAATTAGACGACCTTGGCTGTTGTTATCCATCAGATTCCAAGTCTTTCTCTATCATATATCAAGCAAATTGCTGAATAAGACACATTCAAAATCCCAAAAATCAAACAAAAACTCGGAACAAAATCAAAACGTGATCACATATATCATTCTCAAATCTCAGAAATGACAATCCCTTTTTCGTCTTCCTTTTTATTTCCCCACCCCCTCTCGTCTCGTCTCCAATCAAATTGAGATAATGTAACACACACACACACACACACCACACACACACAAACTAAGTATGAAAGAATTCAAAATCAAATCAACATCACAGCTATACACAAACTCAAACCAACCATGACCAATCTTCCAGCTTCCATCTTTCCAACACCATTCTGATCCTCATCAGCAGCAGTTGAATCATCCGAATCACCCTCTGGCGCATCCGCATCATCTGGAGATTCAGCTACCGCTTTCGCCTTCCCCTTTCCCTTAGCCTTAGCCGACTTAGCCCCTCTTGGAGCCGGCGCCTCAGCATCATCATCCACCACAGCCTTAAAAAGCTCCTTGGGCTGCAACACCTTGTCCACCTTCAGCACAATCAACGGATCCTGCTCCTTCAACGTCCCCGTTATTGTCGCCGTCACCACCTTGGTCTCCAGCTTCACGATCTCCCCGTCGTCCTGGACGGTTATGTCGTACTTCTTGGCTCCGTCGGTGGCCAGTGTGTTGATTACGCCGTTGTTGGATTTGAGCATCTGCATCGACATGAATACTGGGATACCATGGTAGAGGCAGAGTGACAGCTTTTGGGAGTTGGTTAGGTTTTTGTATTTGGGCATGAAGGATGTTACAGAGGCGTCAGATGGGCAGAGCACGGTAAGACCTCCGTCGACGTTGTCTTCGAAGGTGGATTGGGCTCCGCTTGCGGATAATAGGTCGGCGAATTTGGTACATCCTTGCTTGTGGAGGATTGCCGTTAGGTTTATCGAAGGTGCTGCCGCCGGCGCCTCTGCTTCCGCTGAATTTAATGCCTGTTTAAAACCATATTAATTACAACCATCCTTAAGTATTATTGAACTTAAACATTAATTAAAACTAACCAAAATTATAATGGTTAATTAAGTGACCATTTTGTACCTGTGCTAAAGGGCTAATTAATATTGTCATATTTGATTCCATAAAGTAGACAAAGAAAGACAAGACGACGTGTTATCACGTGGGGTTGGAGGTGGACACATTGATGCGCCAACCATGAAAATTGAAAACATTGGTTGGATTGGATTGGATGTTTCTTCAATTTAGCATCTACCCCTTTAACTAAATAATAATAATAATAATATATCCTTAAAGTAATTAATAATTAATGTGGTCACTGTAAATTAATGTTACTCTGTATGACATACTATGTTCGCACATATTTCATATAAAATTGGAGCTTATTAATAATTAATTACCTGACTGATATGCAAGATGGAGATATTGTATGGCATCTCGACCACCGACTTAACAAAGAGGGCATCCATCTTGCCGTCATTCTCCTCGGGTGCGAAAGCTACCTTCCCACCTTTCAGATCCGTGATGTTCAAGTACCCTGAAGTCCCCGGAGCGGCGCCGGTAGCCTGGAACATGGTGGAGCTCAGTGTGGAGCCGCCGGTGATCTGGTGGAGCTTCTTGGTACCGAAGTAGTCAACCAGAACGTGGAGGGAGAGGACGTTCCTGAGGGTGGTGAGGGAGAGGTGCTTGTCGATTAAGGAAGACATGGCGGCGTTGTCTAAGGCAAGGACGGTGATGGTCTGTCGGTGGTTGATCTCGGAGGCCAAGTGGGTTTCGGTGAGGTAGTGGTTGAAGGTGGAGAACTCAGGGTGTTTGGCTAATATGTGGGTAATGTTGTGTGCGGAGACTGTGGCGGTGGAGAAGAGGAAGAGGGAGAGGAGGAGGAAGGTGAAGGCGGTGGGCGGTGGCGTGTGTGACATTGTGACGGTGGTGGGTGGATGAGGGAGAAGGAGGGAGGAAAGTGTTGCCTGTTGGGCGGTGTTTAAAAGAGTGAGATGGACAGTGTGTGTGTGTTATATATATGTTGCCAGGTTGGCATTTAGAGATAGATGTTAACTGTTTTATAAATAAGAGGCAGGTATGAGTTGTTTAACGGATACACTCTTGATGCCGTTAGGGGGGAAGAGTTGTAATAGTGAAAATAGCACTTTGGCCCCCTCTACTTTGCCAATTTAACAAATAGCTCATATACAATAAATCCCTCTTTTTATACCCTCTTACTTTGAACAGTTTGCATTTTTGGTCTTTCCATTCCAACTATCGTCTTCATGATGTTTATTGGTGCGCATTCAGTACTACATTAGCTCCAATAACCATGTATTAACTTACTAAGTATTTTTTAATTAAGAATATAAGTATATATAATTACATAGGATAAAATCGACGAATAAAACGTATGATTCTAAAACCTTTCGTATTTCACCATACTCTTCGTGATACCTCCTCAATTTATGTCATTGGCCAACTCCTAGTGTCCTACCTCTGATGTCTCTCTCTGTTAGTGTGCAGATGTGTTCAGATTTAACGTCATGAATACGTTAGTTGGAAAAGAGGGACCCAAAATGCAAAGTGGTCAAAGTAGGAGGGGATAAAAAGAGCGATTTATAGTATAAGGGGCTATTTGTTAAGTTGGAAAAGTAGAGGGGGCCAAAGTGCTATTTTCCCTTTGTTATATACTACTAAAAGTTGAAAATTATGAAAAATTATGTAGCATCAACCATCCAAATAACCAATATAATATCACCCGTTTTTTTTTTGACTGAAACCCAAAAACCTTATAGCTCTTTCAACAAAAATGGCAATTTGCCGACACAAATTGTGACTTGATTATTAGGGAAAGAATTGATTTGAATAGTTTTATAACCAGTTACGAGAATAAGCTTTTGTAAAAAAATATATATATATATATATATATAAAATTAGTTATTTTGTCTTGTAAATAATTATGAGACATTGTAACTAGTTACGAGATAAAATAGCTAGTTCTTGTAATTAGTTATAAAATTGTTTGAATGAAAAATGTTTGAACATGACTGATGACCTGATTATTACGGATTGAAATTGGTTTAAATCAGACATTTATATGATTGTACATCAGCTCTTTTATAACTACCGATAATATGTACATAATCGAACCCGATCACATCATGTAGTATATATTATATATATTTGGTTAAGACTCCGAGAACTAGTAAATTAAAGTCTTTTTCTATCATACAAATTAAATTCGAAATTAATTATATCATGTTAATGTTAGGGCGTGTGGTAGATTGTTATTTGTAAATGAAAAGAGCGTTTATGTTAAGAGAAGAAAGTGTTATTGGTGTGGTTGGTGATATAGATGCAATCCACGGTGCTCAAAACAATGTTCATGTTTAATCGTTTAAATCATTATAAACTGTAACTGAATTGTAATTAGGTCTTTCACCATAATAAATAAATAACTGAAACTATGTACCAAAATAAATACGTTCTGAAAGTATGAACGTTTGTGGGTATAAACGCCCGGACCATAGGCGATTTCGCCCAGGCCCCAGGCGTTTTCGCCTATGGTCCATGCATTAGCATTTAATCGGGTCAACCAACTGCCAACCAGCCGAGTTTAATTCAGGAACAGGGCATAGGCGTTTTCGCCTAGGGCCCGGGCGAATTCGCCTATGGCCCGGGCGTTTCAACCTGATTGGGAGAAAACGCCCCCCTCCTCCTATAAAACCCCACCAACACCCCCCATTTCACTCCTTACCCCCTCCTACCACTCTCCCCTTCAAGGTAAGTCCCATTTTCTCTCTTGTCTTTCATTTTATTAGGGTTTAGGATTAGGTTAGAGAATTAGATTAGGATTTAGGTTAGAGAATTAGTTTAGGATTTAGGTTAGAGAATTAGGGTGTAGGTTAGAGAATTAGTTTAGGATTTAGGTTAGAGAATTAGAATTTAGGATTTAGGTTAGAGAATTAGTTTAGGGTTTAGGTTAGAGAATGAGATTAAGAATGTTAATTTAGGTTAGAGATGTAGTTTAGGATTTATGTTGGAGAATTAGTTTAGGATTATTGCCATTTGTGATTATTTATTGACAATGTCCTATTTCTGTTGTAGGATTTTTAAGCAAAGGACGTCCGTGTCTTCCAGAGGATATTCGTTGGAGACCATTATACGAGGTAAGTAGTGTGCACATTATTGAACATTTATAAATTACGTTGTTTATGGAATTGAGATTATTTCTTTGTTGCATGCGTGAATTAGGATAGTTAAATTTTGTATGTAGGACTGCAAAATCGAACTTAGCGTTATCTAGCGTGATTTAGGATAGTTCACTTTTGTCTGCAGGAATACTAGATCAGACTTTGCATGACAATAAACATATGACCCCGTATACTAATCTACCAACTTACTTTACAATAGATGTCTTACTACGGATGGTCTGAGCCACTAGTGGATGACATTCCCGAGGCTAGTAGACCTCAACCTAGGAATGCTTCTCTCCTATGGGGGGAGAACAAGCATAGGGCTGTCGTAGGCCATGCTCCATAGCGCGAGATCCTCATTAACCCATTTGGGGTCTCGTAGGTTTTCTTCATTATGGATCTCCAACCAATCCGCCTTATTTGCCTCAAACTTCCGCACATTGTGTTCCAACCCTGCAGGTAGACATGTACTCGTGTATGAATATTCCGGTTTTTTTGTTTAAACGAAATTGGGAAACAAATTAGTATAATACCTAAGTTCCAAAGCCGACTCTTCAGCAATGATTGACGGTGCTTCTTGTTGAAGTTGCTTACGTAATGGCATAGGCACCACCGCCAAACCCACCCTCGACCAATATTGCGCATTGCCATTTCTATTCCCGCGTGTCGATCACTGATGATTGTTATGTTGGCCCGGTTGGTGACATTTTTTTGTAGCATATCCATGAACCACGTCCAATTATCGTCGTCCTCTTTTTCAACTATAGCGTACGCCAATTGCACAATCCGATGTTGTCCATCAAAAGTGCTTGCCATCAACAACACTTGCTTATACTTGCCCGTCAGGAATGTCCCGTCAATGATCATGACTCCCGGGCAGTGCTTGAAGGCTTCTATACATTGGCCAAACGCCCAAAACACACTTTTGAACATCCTTTTGTCGCCGGCAGGAGTGGTTCGAAGCTCATACCGTGAACCGGGGTTTGTGAGTTGAATAGCATTCAGTATTGTCTCGATGTTGTTGTAGGAGGTCACCATGTCACCATACAGCTTCTCGACAGCACGTTGCTTACCATACCACATCTTCCTGTACGAAATGTTGCGATGATACTTCTCCAGAATGCAGTCAATCACTGTCTCCACCTTCAGGCTCGGCTCCCTACGGATAATGTGCATGACTGGATCTGAGATGAGGGTGACGTCGAGTTGCGGGTGGGGACCTAGTATCGTTGATCGGTCACAAATGTGGCCGATGTTTAGCTGTCTTATTATCCAGAAGCCGTATCTCTTGCTAAGTGTCGAACGCATCCTCCACGGGCTCGTTGGTTCGATGCAATTTATAGCCCATTCCTTCGAGTTGGAGGTGGTCACCTTGTACTTATAGTTGCGGAGGACTGCTTGACTCTTCGTTAGGGACACCAGTTGGGCTTTCGTTGCGAATGTTTGTCCGGAGTAGAATTCCATCTCTACCGACCAGTACGACTTCGTTGGGATCAGGAAACGCCTATCCATGGAGTAGGTGTTGGAGATTGTCATGATGTCGTCAGTATCATCACCCTCGCTCGTGACATGTTCCGGTGTAACATACATGTCCACGCTCTCTTCAGTGGCTCTCTCACCCGCGTCGTCGTCTTCCTCGTCAGTTTGGCCGATGTCATCGTTGACATTAGGATTTCCTTCGTCCTCCGTGCAATGGCTTCTTTCGTCATCCGAGTCATCAGAGGTGACATATTCATCTCGCGCCACTCCCTCTTGATCGACCTCCTCCCCCTCCGGACCTACACGATTGGTAGCCATGTATGATCCATTGTATGTTTGGCTCTGCTCTTCGATCTGAGGTGGCATGACCCCTTGCACCCAGGAGTAGTGAGACGGCTCCTCTTCTATCAAGGCGTACAACTGGACAACTTCAACAGTAGGGTTACGGCGAACTATGTCGTAGATGACTTGCGCACCGGTGTCATATGTTATGGTACGAGCAACGTAATGCGACAGAGTCCCCTGGATGAATATCGGCATCCTCCAAACAAATGACTGGATCAGCCGATCCGGACCAAGCCCCATTTGCCTCCCGAACGTGGTGACCAAGCTACCACAGCTAGCTTGCTTGGTCATTTTCAGACGGACGTTCTCTCCACCATCGTATGCTAATCCAGACCAATCCTGGACGATTCGACCCCCCCAAAACACCTGGATACGAAAGTCGCGGAAACTACCAGAGTCGGCAATCTTTCAATGTTGACAAACAATTTTGAACTACCTGAGTGGTTTTTTTTTTATGAAATAAGGCTTGAGAGAGCTGGTATTTATAGGACGTTGATCCACATTACCTTAGGCGTTTTCGCCCATGGTACAGGCGAAAACGCCCAAGGTATAGGCGAAATCGCCTGGGGCTCCCAATTAGTCACGGGTCTGCTCTGAACCGGTCAGGAATCTGCTCAGGAATCGTTCAGAACCAATTACGCCTGGACCATAGGCGAAAACGCCTAGGGCTTGGGCGAAATCGCCTATGGTCCGGGCATTTATACCCACAAACGTTCATACTTTCAGAACGTATTTATTTTGATACATAATTTCATTTATTTATTTATTATGGTGAAAGACCCTTGTAATTATATTAGGATTCTATCAAATTTTTTTTTATAAGTAATTTAGAATTCAATCAATCAGATCATCCATTCCGACAAGGTTTAAAAAAAACTAGGATAAACCAATAGAGAGTAGCAAAGAAGGTTGTTTATTAATAGAAGGAAAAATGAAGGGCTTTTAGGGTTGAATGGAAATAAAATGATTCTTCACGTACTGAGTGAGCAATCATTAAGGGAGTGAGTTGTTTAAGGTGGTAGGGGGAGGGCCCACAAAAAAGTGTCGGTAGCATTTTAGCAACCAAAGATGAGCTGACAAGGACAAACATGATATCATGTGAATGAATATTTTGAATATATCTAACGTAGTAACCAGCACTTCGGGCTAATCCTCCACCGACGATTCTTTCTCTCCCTAATTTTATTTTATATTTTCTCTAAATTGAATGAGACGTAATAAGCTGGTTGAGATTTAGCTATCAAAAAATAAATAAACATATATTTTCATCATTTGGGTTGGGGACAGCCTGTGCTTTTGTATTCATTTATTTTGTCTTCATTTTCCAATATAATGGGTGACCTCACTACTTCTCAGTCTGTGCTACAGAACATATGCCTATGACACCACCAGTTAGGGCAAGTTGTCTTTATGGAATTCGACTACACTAGAGGTTCAGCCTCTATTTCAGGCTTTGCTTCTCAACAGGCTGAAGAGCCAATCAGAATCGGACTTTTTTTTGGTTAAGAGAATCGGACTTTTGAGTTGCTCATTTATACATTATATATATGATGTTATGTTATGCAGGGGTAATGGGTTTATCTAAATCTGAGGATATACATCCGCTCCATACTAGTGGATTTCATACAAATGGATATTCAATTTAAATGGATGGTTCAATGTCGTTGGACTTTTGTCAACAAACTTTCATCAGCGGATTTTTGTCGTTGGACTTCTGTAGATGTCGCCGAACTTCCACCGCCAGATTTTTATCGATGTCATCAAAATTCTACTGCAGATTTCCATCGACGTTGCCGGAATTCCTCCGCCGCCAGATTTTCATTGATATCGGCAAAAATTTTAGCTAGTGAATTCTAAATCTTAAATGGTGGAATTCGGTAGCAAAAGTTTGGAGGCGGGATCTAACCCCAAAAATTTGGGAGGAGGATGATCAGAGCTTGATGGCCCTCGCAGTCACCTTCTTATTAACCTCTACATGGATTCTAACCCAGGGAAGTCGGCGAGTGGAACCTGCCCCACGTCGCACATCTCAGAAAGACAAAAAAGTAGCTTGACCACCATTTAGCCATTAAGAAATTTATGATGTTGTTAAAGAAATGGGAAGTCTCAAGGCTCATGTAAAGAACGAATTTCACCTCGTGTTCTTCCAAAAGTGCTGGGCCAAGGTTTGTTCTGATTTGGTTGAGTTTGTTCTGAGTGTGTTCATCTTCGTTAATTCCTAAGACTATCATAGTGCTTATTCCTAAGATTGATCAACCGACCATCATCGTCTCGTTTCGACCTATTAGTCTCTGTAACGTTTCCTACAAGACGATGACGAAATGCATTGCTAACCGTATGAAGTGTCTGATGCCTTCACTTGTCAACCCATCTCAAACAAGCTTTGTGCTAGGAAGATACATTACAAATAACATTATCGTGGTGCAAGAGGTTATTCATACGATGCATGCTAAGGGCAGCGGTAAGAAGATGATGGTCTTGAAACTTGATCTCGCTAAGGCGGCAAGGCCTATGAAAAATTTAGGTGGGGTTTTGTCACCGATACCCCCCAACTTATGGGCTTTTATGATCGTATGATTGAGCTTATTTTCAGGTGCATATCAACTGCCTGTTTTCAAGTTCAGTGGAACGACGACTTATCAAATAGTTTCGCTCTCAGTAGAGGGCTTCGACAAAGATTCCCCTTATCGCCATACCTTTTCACCCTTTGTATGGATCGCCTAAGCGACCTTATTCAAGAGAGCGTCTGAGAAGTGCACTGGGAACTGATTTCTCTCAAAAGAGGAGGTACGAAGCTCACTCACATGTTCTTTGCTGATGACCTTGTCCTTTTTGGCTATGCAACCCCTAAGCACAGTACAAAAGAGATGTTGTTTAGCGTCGGTTGTGACCGATGATAAAATATTATAGCGTCGGTTGGTGAAACGGTGATGAAATTGGCGTGCTAAATCTTAACATCTGTTAGTATACCAACCAATGCTATTGTTTGACCAACCATTGCTAAATAAACTGTCCCACCCAGTCGGCGGGTGGGACCGATTTTAGCATCGGTCAGCTGACCAACCAACGTTAAATTTCTAACTGACACTAAGCTCGAGTGCCAGTCAAACCTATGTTGACTAGCTTAGTGTCGGTCATGACCGACGCTAAATGCATGATCGACGCTGAATTAAAGGTCCACGACCGGCGTTAAACCCCATTGACTGACGCTAAACATATGTTACAGGTCCAAAATTTTTCTACTTTTGCTCCTTATCTCATACTCTTCTAGTGTCAAAACCTGCACAAATCCTGCACAACATTTTCAATTTCAATGACTTCATTCCACACATTAGGTACACTAACCCAACAAAACTTAACAAAGGTGCAAAGTTTACTAATGAAATACGCAACTGCATAACATCAAATATAAATACTAGTAATCGATCAACTACATAACATAAGTGAAATAAAATATATCTGAAAGTACAAAAACATATATCTAAATGTCTACTCCTATCTACTCCTCCTCCTCCTCATCATCGTCATCCCCCGAGTGCAGCTGGTCGTCATCCTCATCTATTATCTTTTTCCCTTGGGGGATGACTCAACATGCGTCGATGCTGAAACTGCCACCAACTAGCTCAGGAGTTGAACCTCTGCCTCCAACGCTATCACACGATTCTCAGTAGGGTAATGACCGAAGACGTGAGTCGAAATAGCTTAACTGCTACTCTGGTGGGCTCCACCCTGCCTCCTACTCCTGCTGACTTGCAAAGTCAAGGAAAACAAAAGATTAGTAATGAAAATGTTAGCTCACTATAAATTCCAAATATCATATACTAAAATAAATACCCGAGAGTGGGTTACACCAAATACCAATCTGCAAACCCGACCACTATGCTCCTTCAGATAGATACGAATGAGTGCCTCGTCCGCAGAAAGAAATGTCTAGACTATGGGATTACGGGTCAGGTCCAGTTTGAGGCTGCACAATGATGAAAATAAAACAGTTTTAAAAACCTACTTCTAATTTGAAACACACTATTTGAGTTTGTTTGGTTAGAATGAAACAGGTGATATAGTACTTACCACATTAGGATCAATGTAAGTGTCATCCTTCTTCGTGTGAGTGATAGTATACAACTCACCTCTAGTGGGCGCATTCCCTCCCCTTTCAACTGCCTACATGTGCACGAACTAATGAAGTTCAGTACATTTTCTATAATCATAGAAAACAAAAGGAATTAGAAATTAAAAAGGAATTATTACCAATTCAAGTCCTCTAACCCGCAACTTCTTTGAACCACCATTGTGGGGTGATTTGTAATTCTTCATGCAAGCAGAGTTCTTGTGAGACAGTTCCTAGAAATTGAAATTTATTCAATATCAATATTTATGTAATGAAATACATTAATATCTTATCAAATTTCAACTCTACATACCATCATATCGGGCCTCATTCTCAAGTCCACAAACTATGCCAACATAGGCACATGACCTTGGATGGCTTGTGCTCAATTGCCCACGCCCTCGTGGGCTCCACATACTCATCCTCGTCTTATTCTTGACTGGCTTCTCAGCTTCCTGACGCCTCTGTGCCCGAAGTGTGTTAATCACATAATTTCCCCACAATCAGGTTTTTTGTCCCCTGCCACTTCTTGCTAATATTCTCCAATATGTAATCCGGAGCCCTTGCTTGCATCTCTGGAGGATCAATCACGAAACATTGCTGCACCAAATTCAATGTACATAAATTAATATAACCTTACCTACTCAAACTAATTGGTCAAAGGTAAATAATTTCAGAATTGATCACTTACCCATATAGTATCCATCACATCTTGCTTCTCTGTGTCTGTCACGTTTGGCCACGACTCGTACTGAAGTGGGAGGAGGTTGTGGTCATTAGCCAGCAGCCCGTGAACTACCCCAATAGAGCGGTTGGACCAACACCTTCAGGTCCTAGGGGAACCCAAGGTATAACAACCTTCTTCCCATGATGAAGGATCATGATTTGGCTATTGGCTACTGGCCACAGAGCCTGGAGTCCTAACTCCAACTGGATTAACTAGCTGAACAACCCACTTGTCTGTACGAGGAGGCATGTCTTCATAACAAAAAGAAACTAGTTATGTCAAACATCCAAACATTTGATATAGATCAATTTGAGTAAGTCATTTGAACTCAATATATAATTACCAAACCCTAATCAATCATTGAACTCTGTAAGAATTCCAGGCCTAACTAGGGGTAGAACAATGGCATTATCAAAAGGCGACAACTCTTGGTTTCCAAACATCTCACACTCATGAACAAAGCTTTCTTCCCGATCACCCATGTCATACACATCTCTGGGTTTGATATGTATGGGAATACACAATTCCTTGTCCAGTTTATCTTGGACATAGTAGACCATCACACATCGTTTGCTTCAATATATGACCCGTCGTCTACACGACTTCCAGTATATAGCAAATGTGAGAAATTAATCGAGGTGGACCCCAACCTTTCTGTCTTCACATACCTAGGATTGTGTGTATGCTCCCATTGACACTTAGCTTGAATAATACCACCCAGAATTCTCCATAATAATTCAACTCAATTATATATGTCTTCTAATTTTCCATAATAAGCGAGTTCGCTTGTATGAGGTCGATTGTCCACTGAACTGGTGTACTATGAGTTTCATAACTGCCGTACACACCACTATTCTAATTTTTTAGGTTCTTCTCACGAGAAAATGTACGGAAATGATAGTCAATAAACGTCATAACCACCAAATCTTGGCATTGAGGACCTCGAGCCAAAAATCTTAGTTTGGAATGAACTACTTGGTCAACATCTAGTATCTGTTGAAATGAAAATAACAACAGTGTTGAACAAACTAAGTACATGATACTGGTCAAGATGAAAAGGTAAATGAAATACATAGTGCTTACTCGATTCCTAAACCATTGCACGAAGTCTCTATGAACAGTTTTTTCAACTTCAGTTGCTCATTTTCATCAAAGTCGTTAGTTTGTGATTGTTTGGAACTCCTTATTTCCCTATGAACACACAAGATTGAAATTAACACAGGTTATACATGTAGAAGATTGAATGAACACACAAGATTGAAATGTACTTACTGGAAAAGCACTATCTTGGGTGCCATAAGGACATGTTAGTGTTCTTGTAGCAACTCCATATCTGTTAAGCGGAAGTGTTGTACACCACAAACATTATGCCCAATTGAAGGGAACATGGACATGGCACATGATTCATCTTCCACTTGATCATGGAGTCTAGATCCACAGTCGAATCGAGTCTCAACTCCAACTTCTTAATAAGGATGCGAAAGTAAAGATCTCTTCAGAAATCCAAACTTCATCAATTGAACCTTCTAGTTGTGGCCGATTTCATAGAAAAGATTTCAACTTCCCAAGAAATCTAATTACAAGAAGGAATTCAATATTAGTATAAATATTATTGAAATTTGAATCATAACAAACGAAAGAAACTAATTTTGATCGTACCTTTCTATAGGGTACATCCAACGGTAATAGACTGGTCCCCCAAGTCTAACTTCTTCAACTAAATGAACCACTAGATGAACCATCACTGTGAAAAATGACGTGAGCATTATTTCAGTTTCTGGTTTACCCATTGTGTATATAGCCACTCGATCTAGTCTTGGCCAAAGCCCCCTTCTGATTTTCATCATCTTCAAATCCATCCTTGCTTTCAGGTGATCCTTACTTCGATCATTCTCGTTTATCAAAGTGTATAGAATATTATCACTCATATTCTTCTCTCTGTGCATAACATCCAGATTGTGTAGCAACTTATTGAACTCCCAATAAGGTAACTGAAAGAAACAACTCTTACTCTTCCATTGTTTTGCCTTCTTTTTGTTTCCTCCATCACCTTTGGACGTCTTCTTAGGCGGTCCACTATTCTCAGTTCCCTTCGTCTTCCCAAAAGCGATATTGATGTTCTTGACCTGGTGCAATATTTCAGAGACATATAAGAGTTTGGTTGATCCCTTAAATCAATATCACCATTGAATTTAGTTTTCTGTATTCGAAAAGGATGTTGTGCAGGCAAGAAATGCCGACTTCCTTTGAAACAATTCTTCCAAATCCCCACCAAACACAATAGTTCCTGATCGAGATTACAAGTGGGGCAAGCCTGTCCTATATAAGTGTTCCACCCATATAATAAACACAATCCAGGGAACTCACTAATTGTCCACATTAGAGCTGCTCTCAACTGGAATACTTCTTTCTTAGCTGCATCATATGCTTCTACGCCTTCCCACAAATTTTTTAGCTCATCAATTAAAGGTTGTAGGTAGGCATCGATATCATTTCCAGGAGGTTTCTTCCCTGGAATGATAATAGACAAAATCATACGTGTTGACTTCATGCATTCCCAAGGAGGCGTGTTATACGACGTAAGTATAATTGGCTGACTTAATGCATTCCCAAAGAGGCGTGTTATATGGCATAAGTATAATTGGCCATGTGTTGTGTGTAAGGCTCATATTCCCAAAAGGATTGAACCATCGGTAGCAAGACCAAGCCTAACATTTCTAGGATCAGATGCAAATCCAGGGGGATCTACTATTGTGAGGACCCAATAAGAGTCATTATATGAGGACACTCCTTACAGCCGTTGGATGATGATCCTAATCTAACGATAGGGAACCATGTATGGGTATAAGAGGAAAATGGGGTAATTAATTATAAGTGGAACCCTCAACTCAAGAGAGAGAAGTAGTTACCAATTAAGAAATTTACCTTAATACCCATTTCATATTAACCATTGGATCTTTATTAAGTAAACTAAGGGTGTAAATTAGTGTCCTTATATAAGGACACTTAAGGGGTCCTCATATTAGAAATTGCCAAACCGGGGATACCTAGTGTCAAAGTCAACCCACGCTTCACCGTCTCGTGGCTGCCTCGACATTCCATCAATACTTCTCTTTGCAGAATGCCACACCATATTCTCAGCTCTTGTATGACACATGAAGAATCTTTTTTTTTGATGAATGACACATGAAGAATCTTTACAACCTTGGAATCAGAGGAAAGTATCGATATATTTTTATTCTCTTTTGTTTCTTCTTACTTCCATCAACTACCTAATCACCACCACTATCCTTGTATTTAGATTGCTTGCAAATCCTGCAGGCATTCTCATTTATGTCATTTACCCAATACAACTTACAGTCACTCTCACAAGAGACAATCTTCGTGTACCCCAACCCAGTATATTTGATCATTTTCTTTGCACCATATCCCGATGACAGAATTTTGGTAAATTCAAATGCTTCATGCAACAATTCAATGATTATCGACATAGCTTCGTAGCCAATGTTATGCATATACTTGATCTGATAAAGCCTCAAAACGGAAGAGAGGTTTGAGAACTTTTTACATCCTTCATATAATGCTTCCTCTCCATCTTTTAGTAAATCCGTAAAGTTTTCATTCTCATCAACTCGCTCCTCTGTGTCATTATGTAAGTTCATATCGTTATCTTCACTCATCTGATCTTCCTTATTAACATCTAGTGAAGCGTGCGCTTCATTAGTCTAGTGGACCTCCTCAATAATGACATAAAAAACATCATTAACCATTGAACGGTAGGATCTTGTATGGTCATAGTCCTGCACTAATGTACTTACACTCTGAGAAGAAGATCCAATGTTGCGCTCTCCATGTCGAGACCAAACATTATAGCCTGGAGGAAATGGCTTACGAAATAAATGCTCATACACGTCAACCTACACAACCATTTCTTAATTCCACATTTTGGACATGTACATACCATTTGATCTCTGTCACTGTTATTCGAGAAAGCAAAATTCAAGAAGGTTTCTAAGCCAACCATGTACTCCGGTGACAATCGAGGTTTGTTTATCCAAGATCTATCCATTGGGAGATACCTGATTTAGTGTTAGTGAATACGTTCTCAGTAGTGGAGATCACAATCTCTATCAATTATTAATTTCCTAAGTAAGTTGTATGATATCTACTATCTACTGAACATTATTTGAAAATAGGTTACAATGATAATATATACCCTAATTAGGCTTGCCAGTTTGACCCAAGATAATGGGTACCCGCCTAAAACCCATCCGGATTGGGCTCAATTTATCTGGCCGGCTTGGGCTTTTTCCGGGCCCGGGCAAACTCGGAACCCGTTAATTGCGGGCAGCGGGCGGGCATCGGATATAGGCAACCCGTCCCTGGTACCCACCCGTTGGGCACCCATTTAGTCAAAACGGCATAGTTTCATTGGTATATAAATATTCTTTAATATTCGTTAGTTTCATTGGTTTCATTTGTGTAGCACTTTTAAAGTCTTTGCCCTTATTCAATAGTCCATGAATCGAATTACAGTTTTATTTGCAGCTCAACCTTCTTTAGTTATTATTTGTTTAATGCGTACGTTATTAAATTGAGCTATTGGTTTGTTTGAGTTTCAGAATTACAGTTTTCGGCTTTTGGTTTGATTGAGCCTTTTGAGTTTTGTTCTTAAAATTGCTGATCGGGAATTACCCGCAAACCCGTCCACCCGGATGGTTTCCCTAATGTTAAATATTGATTCCAATTGGATGACAATTTTGTTAATTAACTAGCAACATACCAATCATATCAATTTAATTACATTGAACTATAAATCAAAAATATCTTGCAATTAATTACAATGTAAGAAAATTTATTAAAAATGCATACAATACCAATCATATCAATTTAATTACATTCAACCCTAACTCATCAATATCTAGCAATTAATTACAACGTAAAAACAATTATAAAAAAATGCATTTCATACCCATCATATCATTTAAGTTACATTCAACCGTAACTCAACAATATCTTGTGTTTAATTACAACATAAGAACAATGAATAAAAATTTCATTTTATATCAATCATATCATTTAATTACATTGAACCCTAACTAAAAAATATTTAGCAATTTTTAACAATCTAAGAAAAATTGTTAAAAAATGCATACCTTATACCGAGGATGAAGAACCGGAACAAGAAAAAGTTCGGGGATGAAGAACCGGGGATGGGGCAACAACAAATAGAAAGGGTCACTGATAAAGTTACAACATAAATAATTAGTATTACGTTATGCACAGAATAATAGTATTCTTCTAACATAGACAAAATTCTACAATAATAATATTACCTACCAAAATATACAAACTAATAAATCACCCAATAATTCGCTAAATATCTAATAACACTGAAACCATAAATTATTTATCAAATTATAAAAATACTAATCGGACAAAGAAATATAATGCGAAATAAAAAGATGACATACATGACACCGATGAAGAGAACAAGATGCGGAAAAATCTCGGGTGGTGAGAATAGCATCATAACAGCTCCTGGATCCCATCGTATACGTATTTCCTCATGAATGCGGAAAGATGTCATCGCCACCTTTCCGGAAATGGCAATTGTGTTATATGTACGGGTATTCCCGAAACCAATATCCATATTTTTCGTGACTGTCCAGTTGCAAAATAGGTCTATGAGAAGGCTATGGGTCTCAGTAGTAACGACCCTTCCTTTGCTATGAGTTGGGAGGATTGGTGGAACTTGAATCTAGCCAAAGACGAGGTGGCTACAAGCTTTGGTACTATTTGCTGGATGCTCTAGAAAAGTAGGAATGAGAGAGTCTCTGAGGGGAAGCATGCGTTGGTTGAAGCCATAATGGAGAGACACAAATATAGGATCAACTTATCCAGATCGGCGGTTGCAGAGCTAATACTACCGAGGGAAGATTCTAGAAATAAGAAGGAGGAGAGAAAAATCGGTTGGGTTGCGTGTACTACTGACTCGTTTATGGATAACCTCGAGTGTTGGTCAATCACCCGGCTGAGCTTACGGGGATCCTAGCCGAAATGGAACGTGTTTGGGAAATTGGGGTTCAAGAACTTGAAATTCAAACAGACTCTCAGTGTGTGGTGACACTGCTCTCTCAAGCGATGGCTCCCGACCATAACACGCTACCATTGTAGCTAAGTACAACATGCTGCTAGAAAGGAACTGGCAAGTTGGTTTGGAACATATACATAGAGAAGCAAACCACTTGGTAGAAGCCTTAGCGGAGAACGGTCATGGAACCGACTTGGGAACCCACACAATCAACCACGCAATACTTTAATCAGATACTGGGAGAGATACGATCTGTCGGAAGGAACGGAACTGCGTAGGATTATTCTGTAGTTGTTTGTTTGTTCTACCCACAAAAAAAAGGGAAATAATAACCGATTTGAATTGACAACCTTTAATATTAAAACCCAAGTAATTTCTACAATGCAAATTGGACATGGCCCCATTTTGGCTTGATTTGTGTTACAATAGGGCTATGCAGAAAAGATCAACCTTAGTGGAAATATTTACCGTTAGGACACCCTCTAGTGTGAGGACACTAATCATCACCATTCCATATTAAAGAGGAGATTTAATGATCCATGTTAAAAGGATATGAGTGTAATTAAAATGATAGGAGTGTAATTAAAAGGATAGTAGATCCCAACCTTAGTCATTATTAATTTATTTGAATTGTTAATGAACTCAAACCAGAAATATTACAAGCAAATCAGTACAAGCCGGATTAGGAGTGGTGACAAAAGTTGGATTATGTTTATAAGACATAATCCATAAGAGCCTTTAGATCTCCATATATTAGATCCAATGGTGGAGGGATTATATTAATAAAATAATGGGATCCCACTATTTATTATGTCATATTAAATATTTTTATTACCCCAAATTGCATTATATTACTTACCTTTTCCATTTTCATTCCTCTTTTAACCGTTGCCACAAAAAAAATCGCACCTCATTCTCTCCCAAATCTTCTCTGCATTCAGTCGCCGAACCCGCCGATTCAATCTCTACATTCAGCGAACCACTACCGGACGTCATTCCACTACCGATTCCTCAGTGCTCGTTTTGTGTTTTCGATTCGGTTTCTGGTGCGTGGTGTAGCCACCGTCGTTTCCTTGAATCTCGTTCGACCTATAATCAGGTTTTGATTTCTTACTCTGCATGTTCAATCAGACCTAGTTTTATTTGTCGATTGTGTTGGGTTAGGTTTGTGAACTAGCATTCATCCCAGATATATGTTTTCTGCTCTGATTTTGGAATGGCAAATACTATTATTAGGTTAATACTATTATCAAACAAGATTAGTGTTCGAAGAGTCTGATTTGTGGTTTAAGAGTTTTGAATCTCGTGCGGACCTGTTTTGAATCTGTATCGTAAATGGTGACTGCAACTGTGATTTGTGTGTGTGATTTGTTCCTGCTAATAATAGTATGTTATGATTACTATTTGTTCCAGATAATTGCCGCTATTATGATTGATTTTGAACATTTACTTGTCTCCGAACACAATAGTATGCATATAATAGTATTGTAGTTTTACTATTATTGATTGAGTTATACTGTGTTGTTTGGGGTGTAGTTTGGTTGTTCCAATAATTGTATATTAGGAATACTATTATTCTTTGATCAGGATGCCTTTGCCTCATGCAGATACAATTAATCTTGGATCAGGATGACTAAAACTCCTATTCAGAAAAGTGAGAAAAGGATTAAGTTGGTTGTATCCAAAAAGCCGAAGCCGAGGAAACCTGTTGTACCAAAACGTCCGGTAGACAGGAATGAACCGGTGAATAGGCCGGATCAACCTACTGTTAGTGAATCTCAAATGAATACACAGCAAAGCAAAGCTCGGTACTAAAACTCCTATGAGCATAGTCTTTGTAAAATGATTCAGCATCCTTGACAGTTTTGAACTCCAACACCTCCCAATCAAAAGCTACCTCATGCACATCTAAGAAATTGAACAGAAACTAATGGTAAATAATAGTATTATATGTAAAGCACGTATAAACACACACTAAAATGGATAAATATCAGTACTATGCGAATAACGAAACATCAGAATTCATATAATACTATTACTAGCTAGATAATAGTGTCGGTTATTTGGAAACTAAAAAAAAATGAAAAATGAACGAAATATACACTGAAGATCCGACTGAAGACGATTATAAAAAAAACATAAAAAATAAATCATTTATTATCTTATTGAAAATCGAGTTCATAACGAGTAAGTAAAAAATGAAGGTTTAGAAATAATAGTATTAGCTGGATAATAGTATTCTCTCCATACTGTGGCCTTGCAAAAATTCAAGATTGGCAGAGATGGTGCAGTATTCTCAGTCGTCTCTGAATGATTTACTTCGATTGAAAAAAAAGGAAGTAATATATTTTCGGATTTGAGCAAGAATAATATTAGTAATAATATGGTAACTGATATAAATGATTGATTGCAAAGAATAAGAATAATATCATAATATAAATGCTTCCCCAAATTGACTCAAATATAATCAATGCAATTAATTCACTCATTCCATAATTAATCAGTTGGTTTGATTATGGAATCCCATCCTATGGCTGTAAATGAATATTGTTGAGGTGACATAATTTAAATTATATCACCATCCTTTGGCCCAGTACAAGCTAACGAGATAACACCAAACCATCAATTTCTTTTACTTTCCATCTTCAAATTATTTTCTAATTTTATTTAGGGAAAATGGCACTTTGCCCCCCTCTACTATGCCAAGTTATCAAATAGCCCCATCTACTTTAAAATGCTCTTTTTACCCCCTGTACTTAAGCTAATTTGTCGATTAGGTCATTTAGTTAGTGAATCCGTTAGTTTCCCGTTAAATATACACACGTCAGCACGCCACGTCAGAGGAAGTTCTAATTAAATATCTGACTAAGCAATTAATTTTTATTTTATTTTTCTAAATGTGTACGTGGTGGTTGGGTTTTTACTTAAGCCAAAACCTCTCAATACCCTATTCTCTTCTCACAGTCACAAATTCCTCTTCAACCTCACCGATCTCTTCTCACCTTCTTCCCACAATCTGGTCGGTTGGGTTTCTAGAAATCCCTTATCTACCTCTCACTGTTTCTTCTCTATTGAAGATTTCTTCTGAATATCAAGAGCTTCATCGCGGGCTTACATCGTAGTCCGGTGGCCGCGCGGCCGTCAACCTATTCTTCTCAAGTCCGACGACCGTTAGCACAAACTCTATGAGAGTTTCAAAACTTCTCCGCGATACCCTTTCTGTCTAAGAAACGCTATATTCTTACTGAAACGAAATCGTCCTTGCTGGATAATGAATCGCCAGAAAGAGTGAAGGATATTTTGAGAGCTTGACAAAGTAAGTGATGCAGTACTTTTCTGACTTGGAAGAGAGATGTGGAGAGATTTGAATTTTGCAACAAGCTTGAGTTTTTTTGTTTGGCCTTGAGAGTTGAGACCTTATTTGTTTGTTTACTCTTTCAAAACTTGAACCAGAAAATTACAACGCAGCAGTTGAAGGTCCCCACTTTTTAGGTTTCAACTGATTCAAGAAAAAGAAAAGGTAATGAAATTACCGAACAGTAGTAGCTAGTAGGTAGCTTGAAAGGTAAAGGTATATTTCACTATTTTATAGACGATTTTTGGTAGTTTTCCATTGTCATTGCTGAGATTTTGACATAATATTCAATTATATTGCAGATGAATGTCAGTGTGGCCTACCACTTTGGGGGGAAGTTCGATGGTAACGGAACCGACTTTTGTTACGTAGGAGGCGAGGTTCTTACGATTAGTGAAGTGAATCCTGACATGATTAATGTTATGGATTTAGAAGTTGGGTTTAAAAGTGAAGTTTGAGATATTGAAAACGTGAAGTTATATTACAAGAAGCCATTAGGAAAAGGAGTTGACGCATATCGGGTGATTCTTAATGACTTTCACATTAGAGACTTGTGTAGTACATATAGTTCAATGGAGGTGTATGATATGTTGAGCATGTGACTAGTGCAGTTGATGTTACTAGATGTCTTACGGATGGTGAGTCGGACAAATCTGATGAGGATTATATTGAAAACGAGTTACTAAGCGAGTCAGAAGATAGCGATTCTGAAGTTGGCTCATGGATCAGTGAAGAAGAAAGAGAAGAGGTGGAAGAAATAAGAAGAAAAGTGCGGGCAGCCAAAGAAAATCTAAAAATAGGTGTTCCTTTCTTGTGTAATCACAATGGTGATGCGTACGAGAGCGATGGATTTGGGTCGGATGAAGTGGGGTACTACGATGAGACTGATTCTGATAACGAAATTTATCGAATGAAGAGTCCGTATCCAAAGTATGATAAGAACTCAACTAAGCCATACTTTGAGACTTCCATGACCTCCAATAGTATGAAGGAGGTGAGGGAAGCAATTAGGAAGCATGCTATCATCGATCGAAAAGATGTGAGATGGGTGAAGAATGACTCCAACCGAGTGCGATTGGAGTGCAAATGGAAGGGATGCAATTGGCTATTTTTTGCTTCACCAAATAAATTATTCAAGGTGGTTCAACTAAAAAAGTATGTTCCGCATGTATGTCCTGATCACTATAGGAACAAGTTTGTTACGCCAAGCGTCATTGCCGCACATTATAAAGAGAGGATCAAGTCGAATCCGTGATGGAAAAATAAGCACGTGAGACAAACAATCAGAGAGGACTTTGGATGCGAGGTTACAATTACGCAATGTTCAAGAGCGAAGGCCAAAGTGTTGAGAACAACATTCGAAGCATACAAGTCAGAGTATGCGCTTCTAAGGACATACGCGGAAGAGCTACTACGTGTCAATCCTGGTTCCTCCATCAAGATAATGGTTGACTCGGATAATCCGAAGAATGAGCCATTCTTTCAACGGATGTATGTGTGTTTTGACTCTTTGAAGAATGGATTTCTTGGTGGATGTCGACGATTTATATCTTTGGACGGGTGTTTTTTTAAAGGGCTTGTGTAAAGGTGAGCTTCTTACCGCTATTGGAAGAGATGCCAATGACCAAATGTATCCCATTGCTTGGAGTGTAGTTGAGGTTGAATCAAAAGCTTCGTGGGACTGGTTTTTAGAGCAACTAAAGTTGGATCTTGATATCGGCAATGGTTTCGGGTGGTGTTTTTCATCTGATCAACAAAAGGTATTTATTATTCTGGTTCCTCACTTTTTTGTGTGTTATTCTAGCTCCTATAATGTCAAATCTTCTGTTATGACCAAAGTTCTTGTATTGTTGGATTTAGGAACATGAAAGGCATGCGTGAGCACTTACGTTGAATTTTGATTTCTAGTAATTAACCATTTTAGTTCACATAAATTTAATGTATAGTTTAATTCATGATGAATAATGAAGAATGTGGAGGGGTATCAGTAGGTAAAGAGGTTGATGGAAAATGTTTAAATGGTTTGCGATGTGGTGGTATGCCTAACCTATGAGTTGAGGGACAATATAGTAAATGATGGATAGATGATCTGAATATGGTGAAAAGTGTCTTTACTAGGAATCTAGCACACACTTGATAGCTAAATGATTTGAATATGTTAAATTGATGATCCGAAAAGTGAAAAGCAACAAACTCATCGTTCAGAAATATTGCTGCTACAATAACTATTATATTTGGTTCTATTCATGTTGTTGAGTATTGAGCTGAAATGATCCTATTTTGTAGGGATTGGTGCCAAGCATAGCAGAATTATTCCCAGATGCCGATCATCGTTTGTGTGCTAGACACATATACAACAACTGGCGTAAGAAATTTAAAAATTCAGATTGGCAGAAAATCTTTTGGCAATGTGCAAAAGCATCGACGGAAGCACTATTTAACCGGAACAAAGAAGAACTTAGCAAGGAGAATTTTGCGGTTGCCGAGGCAATGACAAACATAGATCCTAAGCATTGGTCACGAGCTTACTTTACAACTACTGTAAAATGCGATTCAGTGGACAACAACATGTATGAATCGTTCAACTCCCTTATCCTAGAAGCAAGACACAAGCTGATAAAAGGATTTTACCAAGGTCGTATTCCACGGGGTCCTCTCATAAACCAATACTCATACTTCTCATAGACGGTCTAGACATTTGAAATTGGTTTGGTTTGATTGAGAAATTCAGAAACAAAAGCGAAGATTCGCAATACTAACAAATATTAAACAAGAGAGAAAGGTGGCTCAAATCAAAGACAAAGGGGGTTCTCTTGGTGGGTAGTTTCATCATGCTCAAGAGGACTAATTGAACAAACAAGCCAATCATGATTGAGGAAGCATTCGAATGACCATGCAAATCAATTCTATAGACTCAATGCACTCTCGTAGAACTAAATCCCTATCCTAAAACCACTCAACTTAGGCTCTCGCTCTCAAGCTAAGTGAAAAAGGATGCATTCTAAGTGTTTGATGAAATGCCAAGACACAAGACCCTCTCTTAAGACTCTATGACCACAAGGCTAGGCACAACACTCTCATATCAATGCCCTAACACTAAGAGATTCACCAAAAAAGCCTTTTCAAACTCAATTGAATGAAATCCACATGCACACCAAGTGTTCGATAAAATGCCCAAGAGAGAAATCAAGTGGAAATGGTTGAAATAAGTTGATCTAATCTCTTAGAACACACTCACTTCAATCCCTAGACCTACAATCTATGCAATCCAAGCACTCTCATGCATCATATCACATTGAATGGACCAAATCAAGCAAACATGGCATAAAATGGCATTAAGAACAAGTCTAGGAATCAACCTCATACAACCAAGATCAATCATGGCAAGTTCTATACAATCATCCCTCTATCATAGCACAACTAATCTACCCATCCAAGATGAACCTAGGAACTTAGCCACACATGGCCAAGGGAGTAAGGAAAAGAGAAGGGAAGTTGATCACCAAGAACACCATGGAGTGGATCCTTGAATCAATCTTCAAATCTCCACTTGTAAGCTCCTCTCCCAAGGTTTGTTGACTTCAATCCAAGCTCCAATTGCTCCAATTAGCTCCACTTAGCTCCAGAAATGAGTCCTAGGGTTTATGGGGTCGTAGGTATGTGTATGGGATTCAAGAGAGATGATAGAATAGTAGTAGAATCCCCAAAAATCGTCTTTAAATAGGAATCTGCTGGGCATACACGTCGTGTACCCTAAAATCTGCACAGACCGCAATTTTGCTTCGCTCATTTCTCCCTCATCCGAGCTCCGATTTGGCTTCCGTTTGGTCCTATGGACTCCTTGTCATCCGTACTTCGATGCCATAACCTGAAAATGCACAAAGGTAACACCAATAGACCACGAATTTGGCTCCAAAGTGGCAACCGAACAACAAATGGACACTTTGCGCAAAATATCAATAAAAGCCTACAGAGCATGGCATCTCACGATCAAACACGGGCATTTCATAGGTCAATCATAGGCTCAAAATGCACTAAATAAAGTCACATCAAATTCCCCTATGACTAAGCTTTGCTTGTCCTCAAGCAAATGAATTAGAAAACATCCAAATTCACAAATGACAAGATCGGTCACATTGAGATTCAAGCAATAACAATTTGGCTTAGAATGTTCGACGAACAAACTTAACCTACACATGCAAGAACATCAACCAAACAAGTCTAGACCTCACTGTTTTCTGCACACTTCAAGTAGTGGTAAATTGGGATACAGGAAAATCGACCACGACAACACCAACTCTAATCAAAAGGACTTGAACTCAGGAAATGGAACGGATTAGGTGGGGGTAGGAAAAAAATTTTGAAAGTGGTAAGTGATCGTGATGTGGCTATCGACTCGACTTCATCCGCACTTTACAAGCTCTAGCTAGGATCATTATAACAAGGGCCACTTTCGAGAACTCTCTTTTTTTTTTTACTGCATACTAGTGCTTGATCCAACACTTCACTTAGGTGTTGAACCTGCCTAGCTCACAGCCTTTGCCTTTGCTAGTGCTCAACCCGACACTTCACTGAGGTGCCGAGCTTGCCTAGCTTTTCTTCTCTTTTGAGCATTTTCTTTTGAATATTCTCTTAACAAACTAGCCACTTGATCCTTAGCCCCTTAAAACTTCCACACAAGATTTCGAATTGGATTTCCGTCTAATCTCAAGCCACAATCACGAGGGATCAAAAAGTTGAAGAAAAACATGGAAAAGGGTGAAAATTCTGATTGCCTTCCTCATCTTAGACCGGTGTTATCGAGCGGTACAAAAATACGTATCAAACCAATCAACCAACATACAAGAGTGATAAAATATCTGTTCTGGCTTAGACTCGTTTGATATTAGCACTAACATGCTGGTTATAGGTTCTAAGTGGAACAGTCTAAACGTCATTGTAATTGCTTGAAGTTAATTAAACATCAAAAGTCAAGAACCGAACGATTCTACAATAGAGGAATTTGACATTCAATCAAGATCATGCACACACTCAAAACATAGCATTCTACTTCTACCGACAAACAATCACACCAAACCTCAAATTCCCCCTACGACTAGCATGAGCATTGTCCTCAATGGTCAAGAGAGAGTGGGTAAGGTGGAACGAATATACCGTGCGGTGAAGAGGAGCATAAGAGGTAATAGTGGTGAAAGAGTCCCATAACGATCATTGGTGAAGAGTGAATCCCGAGTGCTTGCCAAACCTTATTCAAAAAGTTAAAACAACACAAAAACACACGGAGCAAATAAAAGCAAAAAGGAAAGAAAACGTGGGGTCATAAACAAGTGCAATATAGCCAAAAGAAAGCCCTACTTGATCTACACACAATCACAATCAAATAAAAAGAAAGCAAGAGTCTCGAGATAAAGGTGTGGCCCTGAAAAACTCACTGGGAGGGGTAATCAATCATCCCTCAATTCCAAAAACCAAAACAAGAAAGATCAGAGCAAAGATCAAATAATTTAACATCCACAGCTCAACGATCACATTATAATGGCAATATCCCTTAGCACGAATCACAATCAAGAGCAATAACCTATGCTAGCAAAGATCATTTCATTAAGAACCACACTAAGCAATAGGCATGCATCATGGATCAATATTACTAGTAGCAACATATGAGCACAAAACCACACAATGCAAGGGGAATGTACATAAATAAACCAACGAGTGGTGATCAACCACACCCCTCCTCACACAAAGAATGGAATTCAGTCCCTGAATTCAGCGCCGGCAACAAATTATTCAGATCAAGCAAATAATGATCATGAAGCAACCATTGGCAACCAAACCAAACAACAAAATGACCACAATTCCCATATGGAACAGCAACCACAAGCACACCACAAGGAACATGCCATTCAAGGAATGGGCCACATGCTGCCCACAATGAGGTACCAACCCTAACCAACCATCCTTATGCATAAGCATTCAAATTAGCCACTAATTGAAATGAACCAAACCCTTAAACCCTTTAGCACAAACAGCACATCAAACTACACTCCACCAGAAAACATAAACCCAAAATGCCCATCACCCCCATTACCAATCACACGCCACCAAACAAGTAAGCCAAAACCAATCAACTACAATTCACACCCCAAACCAAGCAATTGATGCAAACTAATCAAATAACAAATCACACCAACTGCCACCATTGAGTTCATCAAGCAACACTAAAATCAGGACACAAGACACCAACCGAAATTTGCTCATTAAGCTCTCAAATCACAAAGCAAATTGATAAGTAAGCTCATCAAAATTAACACCCAACCATTGTAAACTAAACATCACACAGCCAACTCTCATCAACATTCACAACAACCAATTCCAACATTCAGCATCAACACCGCACAAGATCACAAACTCAAAGCCAAAGAATTACCACCATGAACAAACATCAAATAGCACCCACCGCCAATCCAAATTATTAACCCAAGCCAAACCCTCAAAAATTACGAAACAGATCAGTGAATTAAGAACCTGGAATCGGCGAATGGCACGGAGAGGGCTGGGAGGTAAACGGCGGGGCGCGGCTGGAGCTCGGCGGAATGGAAATAGGTGCTGAGCAGCGGCGGGCTGTGGTGGTTGGACTCGAGAGACTGGGGAGTTGGGTGGGTCGATGGTGTCAGGCGGCTGGCGGCGGGTTGATGGTGCGGAGTCGGAGGGCTTAGAGATTGGGGGGTGTGCTGGGTCGGGGGAAGAGGGTCGGCGGTTCGGCAGTTGGGAAACCGGCGGCTGGGTGCTGGCGGCGTCGGACTGGAGAGAGATGAGGCGGCTGAGAGAGGATGGCCGGCGGCGAGGGTTGGCTGGCTGCGGCAGAAGGTGGGTGGTGATAGAGAGATGGGTGGTGGTGCTGGGTTGGGGGAGTCGAAGAGGATAAGGGGTTGGGTTGGGTGGGTGGTTTGGTTCGGTTAGCTGGGTGGGCAGGTGGGTCGGTTAAGGTGGTTTGGTTGGGTGAGTGGTTCGGGTGGGTTGTTGGGTCAGGGTTCGGTGAGTGGTCATGTGGGTCGGGTGGAAATCAAAACCAAGCCAAACCGAAATCAAGAAAAACCGAAGGCCAACCAAGACTCAAACCAAAAATTGACTCAACCCGCGTACACGACGTGATATACACGACGTGTATATGTACACGACGTGTGGTTTCACACGACGTGTATGGACCAAAGCAAAAAGAACTAAACCACCTTAACCGACGTAATAGTACACGACGTGTATGACTACACGACGTGTACAAGTACACGACGTGTAGTCACCTTCACAAAAAATGCAATTTTTTTTCAAACTTCCCAAACAACTCCAAACATCAAAGGGTCCTAGACCCGAACAAAATCAATTTCCCACAACATCACAGACCAAGAACCACCTCTAAACCTTAAGGACTCCAAAGTAAACAAGAACACACACAAACACACACAAAAACAAAGCAAAAACAATGAGAAAACACTCGGGTTGCCTCCCGAGAAGCGCTTGGTTAACGTCTTAAGCTCGACGAAGCACAGGGACTAACTAAGTAAAACCATCCCAACTCATTACCTCTTTGAAGTCGAAGTCATTACCTTCGCATGGCACACGGAACTTGAATTGAACCTTACCGACTTCGAGAGGTGTGAGCTCGGATTTCCCGGATGATGAAGTGTGAGCAATGGAGAAGGGGCCAAACCTCTTGGAGTGAATTCTCTCATCGGGTGGCTTCTTAGTCTTGCTAGTCTCACCCATCGGTGCGGCTTCCTTGCCCTTCTCGGGTGGCTTCTCCACACCTTTCTTCTTAGCCTTAGGTGGAGTCTTTGGAAGCACGAAAGTTGGAGCATCCTTTACTTCATCATTTTTCTCCTGCACATCACTAAGAGAAAACAACTCCGCAAGACTATGATGGACAAGGTTAGTGCTATTAGTAGCCGAAGCAAGATCATTTGG
Source organism: Linum lewisii (assembly GCA_034768395.1). Classification (NCBI taxonomy): domain Eukaryota; kingdom Viridiplantae; phylum Streptophyta; class Magnoliopsida; order Malpighiales; family Linaceae; genus Linum; species Linum lewisii. The sequence goes on from CM068302.1 coordinate 44,130,430, forward strand.
ACTCCTAGGATCATGGTGCCTAGCATAAGACAAAGTGAACTCCCTGCCATCGGAACGGTTAAAGATCATGCATTCATTATCGACTCTAAGTGTAAGTCTACCACCATAGACATCAATCAAAGCACGAGAGGTCGCTAAGAAGGGTCGTCCTAGAATCAAAGGCACATCAGTACCACCCATAACATCTAGAATAACAAAATCCACAAGGAATTCAAAAGCACCAACCTTAACCAACACATCTTCGACAATACCACGAGGGGATGTCACAGATTTATCCGCTAATTGAACATTCATTTGAGTTGGTTTTAGTTTCCCTAGGCCTAACTTCTTAAACATGCAATATGACATAACATTGATACTAGCACCCAAATCGGCTAAACCTCTACTTATTGCATGTTCACCAATAGTGCAAGGAATAGTAAAGCTACCTGGATCCTTAAGCTTTTCCGGTGGCCTCTTAGAGAGAATGGTGGAGCATTGTTCGTTGAGCTTTGCCGAAGTCACATCCGTAAGCTTGCGTTTGTTGGTGAAGATCTCTTTCATGAACTTTGCGTATTGAGGCATCTTTGTAATTGCTTCCCCAAAAGGCATTGTAAATTGTACTTTGTCAAGAAGCTCAACAAACCTTTTGAAATCCTTCTCCATGGAATCCGGCTTCAAGCGAGAAGGGTAAGGTGGCTTAGGCTTGTACGGAGGCACAACCGGTTCGGGAGGAGAGACCGGAGTAGCACACGTCGTAGCCTCTTGAGTACCAACCTTATTGGTAGTCTTAGGAACTTCATTAGCCTTGACTCCTTTATCTTTAACTTCAATCTTATCGGTATCATAATCGGAGTCAACATCTTCCACCAAAACAAAATCATCATCTTGAGCACTTACCGCCTTAGGTGTGGCATCTTGGATTTGCTTACCATTCCTCAATGTTACCATCATAAGCTCCTCGGGAACCTTGGGGTTGACCTCGGTGTTGGAAGGTAGAGTGCCCGAGGGTCGCTCCGAGAGTGTTTTAGCAATATGACCCATTTGATTCTCCAAATTTGCAATTGAAGCCTGTTGATTTTTTATAAGTTGAATCATTGCCGCGTTGGTGTCCTCTTGCGATATTGAAGAACCGCCCTCTTTGTTGTGAGGTGGTTTGTTGAATCCAGGTGGTCCATCACCTCTATGATTGTACATTCCCGGTGGGGTAGGACCTTGGGGACCTTGATTTGGATGTCCACTTTGATTCCATTGATTTCCCCCTTGGTTCCCTTAACCTTGGGTACCTCCTTGAGTCCATTGACTACCTTGGTTTTGGTTACTTCCTTGAGTCCATTGGTTGCCTTGATACCCTCTATAACCTTGGAATCCTCCTTGATTTCCTTGGTTGTAACCCTTGTTATAACCACTATCTTGACTCCCTTGGCCTTGGTACCCTTGGTTAGACTTGTTGTACCCACCACCTTGGTTCCAAGGTCGGTTATAGGTACCTTGATAGTTACCTTGGGGGCTGAAATTAGCATGGAATCCTTGACCTTGTGCGAAGCTTACCTCCTCATTGTGGTCGCCTTGGCCAAGCTCAGGAGTGGCGAAAGGGCAAGCACTAACATCGTGGCCCTGACCCCCACAACATTCACAGCAATATATTGAAGCCGTTGGGGGATTACCCACATGAGATGATGGAACCTTAGAGGGATGCTTAGGCATACTCAGGTTACTTGCCTGAGATGCCATAGCATCAATCTTCGACATGAGGAGTGCAAACATAGGGTCATCTTCATCTCGGTGCCCCGGTAACTTAGGCTTCTTCCCATAGCTAGACGAATCCTTTGGTGCATCAACACTTATAACTCTAGAGTCGTAGTGAGTGTCGCTCCCATACTTGGACCTTGGAGGTTGTTGTCGAGACCAACTCCTTGTCTTGTTAACCATCTCCGCAAAGAGTTCTAGAGCATCTTCGGGAGTGAGCATCCTTAGATCACCTCCGGCGGCTTGGTTGATCATCCTTGTATTCTCAAAATCAAGGGACCTAGCAAAGATATCCGCCAAACTCCATTCGGCGAAGTTGTGATGAGGACAAGACCGAAGAAGGGCTTGGAACCTATTCCAAGTCTCATGGAAGAGCTCTCCCTTGTGTTGTGTAAAGTGGTTGATACGATCTCGGATTGCATCCGTCATATAAGGGGGAAAGAACTCCTCGAGGAAGGCTTCGGCTAGTCCCTCCCATGTAGTGAATGTTCTACTAGGTTGGTTCTCCAACCAAGACTTGGCTCTACCTTTGAGGGAGAAGGGGAAAAGTCGGAGTCGCACACAATCCGGGTGAACTTGATCGTTCTTCACCGTATCGCATATCTCTAGGAAGTCCTTCAAGTGTCTAGACGGGCACTCTCCATCTATACCGTTGAACACCACTCCGTTCTGTACCATCTGAATCATATTAGGTCTTCGCACGATGCTCGAGGCTGCCCCTTCAAGGGTTGGGCGAGCATAATCAGCTAGTGTGCGCCTCGCACCCCTTTGCGATTGATCGTCTTCATTAGTGTGATGTGAATGCTCCGAGTGGTTATCTTCGTCCTCATGGTGAGACATGTTGTTGCGTGTGGTGCTATGAATTAAGTGAGGAAGAGAACGAGTTGGTGGTTCAATCACGACCTTGATGCCTTGGAGTCATGCTTGAAGACGGGTGATCCGCCTCATGCACTAGTGCACGGTTCCTACACACAAATCAAACAACAAATACCAACGTAATACGACAATGTGTGATAACAAGTCAAACAACACGTAACAAGGAGGCAAAAGTAAAATGGAAGGAAGTGAATAGATCGGTCCACTACTAAGTGCTTTCAAAGGAATGAGAGAGTCCCCGGCAACGGCGCCAAAAACTTGATAAAAGGATTTTACCAAGGTCGTATTCCACGGGGTCCTCTCATAAACCAATACAAACACTTCTCATAGACGGTCTAGACATTTGAAATTGGTTTGGTTTGATTGAGAAATTCAGAAACAAAAGCAAAGATTCGCAATACTAACAAATATTAAACAAGAGAGAAAGGTGGCTCAAATCAAAGACAAAGGGGGTTCTCTTGGTGGGTAGTTTCATCATGCTCAAGAGGACTAATTGAACAAACAAGCCAATCATGATTGAGGAAGCATTCGAATGACCATGCAAATCAATTCTATAGACTCAATGCACTCTCGTAACACTAAATCCCTATCCTAAAACCACTCAACTTAGGCTCTCGCTCTCAAGCTAAGTGAAAAAGGATGCATTCTAAGTGTTTGATGAAATGCCAAGACACAAGACCCTCTCTTAAGACTCTATGACCACAAGGCTAGGCACAACACTCTCATATCAATGCCCTAACACTAAGAGATTCACCAAAAACCTTTTCAAACTCAATTGAATGAAATCCACATGCACACCAAGTGTTCGATAAAATGCCCAAGAGAGAAATCAAGTGGAAATAGTTGAAATAAGTTGATCTAATCTCTTAGAACACACTCACTTCAATCCCTAGACCTACAATCTATGCAATCCAAGCACTCTCATACATCAAATCACATTGAATGGACCAAATCAAGCAAACATGGCATAAAATGGCATTAAGAACAAGTCTAGGAATCATCCTCATACAACCAAGATCAATCATGGCAAGTTCTATACAATCATCCCTCTATCATAGCACAACTAATCTACCCATCCAAGATGAACCTAGGAACTTAGCCACACATGGCCAAGGGAGTAAGGAAAAGAGAAGGGAAGTTGATCACCAAGAACACCATGGAGTGGATCCTTGAATCAATCTTCAAATCTCCACTTGTAAGCTCCTCTCCCAAGGTTTGTTGACTTCAATCCAAGCTCCAATTGCTCCAATTAGCTCCACTTAGCTCCAGAAATGAGTCCTAGGGTTTATGGGTCGTAGGTATGTGTTTGGGGTTCAAGAGAGATGATAGAATAGTAGTAGAATCCCCAAAAATCGTCTTTAAATAGGAATCTGCTGGGCATACACGTCGTGTAGAACTACACGTCGTGTACCCTAAAATCTGCACAGACCGCAATTTTGCTTCGCTCATTTCTCCCTCATCCGAGCTCCGATTTGGCTTCCGTTTGGTCCTATGGACTCCTTGTCATCCGTAATTTGATGCCATAACCTGAAAATGCACAAATGTAACACCAATAGACCACGAATTTGGCTCCAAAGTGGCAACCGAACAACAAATGGACACTTTGCGCAAAATATCAATAAAAGCCTACAGAGCATGGCATCTCACGATCAAACACGGGCATTTCATAAGTCAATCATAGGCTCAAAATGCACTAAATAAAGTCACATCACAAGCCAATCTTCAGTATGTTAAAGGATATTCGTATGATGTGCATGGATCAAATATGCTTGAAGAGGGAACTAGCTAGGAAGTGGAAAGCAGATTTTGTCCTAAGATCCTACGCAAACTGGCTGAAAGAGCTAAGGGAGTGAGATACTGTCACATAATCGGGAATGGGAAGGATGGCTATGAAGTACGTTACAAAAATGAAGATCGATATAGTGTGTTACTTGATGAAGGCAAGTGTTCCTGTTGATCATGGGAATTAACTGGTATTCCGTGTTCACACGCTATAACTTGCATCATATCTGAAGGCAAAGATCCTGAGAGATATATTTCAGAATGGTATACTGTTAGAAGTTATTGGAGAATTTATGACAATGTGTTGATGCCGATGGATGGTCACACATCGTGGACACCGAGCCAGTACGACCCAGTATTACCCCCATTGGTGAGGAAAATGCCTAGACGACCAAAGAAAAATAGAATTCGGACGAGACGGCAAAACAACTTTTAACTGTTTTCTCTATCTTTCCTTGTGAGGCGTAACTGTTCCATTGATCTGAGTTCCTAGTTTGGCCCTTCAGGCCCTTGCTTCCATGGCTTCGGGTTCCTCTTCCTCTAAGTCCTGGGCTCAGGTAGCTGCTGATACGGGTTCGGATCTTCGCTTTGTGGAAGAATCACACTCTTCTGTGGTGGATGGTGTCTGGCAGATCCCTGAGTCGGTGATCAATCTAGGAGTTCAGTGCTTGGAATCAGCGGTTGTAGCGCAGTTTATTGGCACTCCTCCTCCGCTAAAGGTAGTGTCTGCGATGGTGAATCGTTTATGGAGTCTTGGTGATCCTATCTTCGTTTCTCAAATCTCTGAGGGTTTCCTGCTTATTGAATTGGATTCTTTGGAGACGCGGGATTGGGTCTTGGCGCGATCTTGGCATATTCATCATCAACCGATGATGTTAAGGAGATGGTATCAAGACATTGAGCCGCTGGTCTTTACACCTCAAGAAAGGCCAGTCTGGTTGACGTTCAGCGGTGTTCCGCCTGTGTTGCTCACTAATGAGGGGATTAGTTGGATGGCAAGTCAGTATGGACGCCCGGTGCACAAGTTTGTCCGAGAAGGATTCACGGTATGTGTTTGTGTGGTGAGAGGCGATTTGGATAATGGTAAAGATACATTGAATGTACATATGGGAAAGGGTGTGCATAGGCTGATTAGGGTGACCTTCCCGAATGCTCGCTCCTATGGTGGAAAACAGGTTGCTCCGAGTAAAAAGTGGAAACAGGTATCCCAGCCATCTGTTGATACGAATGGTACTAAGGTGGTGGAAGAATAATCTAAGCCTCCTGCAGGGGAGGATGGTTCTCCCGAGCCTATTATCATTTCGTTGGCTGGAGGGGGGGATGGCTCGGTGCCTAAGGCTTCATCTGAAGCGGAGGGTACTCCATCCCAAGTGGCAGCTACTGAAACTTCTTTGGAAGTGGAGGGCTCTGCTTGCCATAGCCCTACTCCTGGCTCTGTTTCTGATTCTGAGGTTCACAATTGTTCTGTTGAATTGGATGCTGAAGAGGAGGGATTGGAGAATGACAATGTTGAAGTGCCTGCCAAGCCGACCTTGAGTGATTTCATGCCAGGTAACAAGTCTGTCCCTAAGAAGTTTAAGGGAAAGTGGTATGGTGGTGTTAAGACCCGTCAACAAAATAAAAGATGATAAAGTTTTGGGTATGGAATATTAGAGGTTTCAATAAAAGTACTAAAGTAGATACTGTTAATAAATACATATATGAGAATAGTATAGATGTTGTAGCTATACTTGAGCCAAGAATTAGGAAAAAGAACACTGATTCTTTGTACAGAAAAAGGTTTCAAGGGTGGTGTGCAGATTTCTGTTATGAGGGTGATCTAGGAAAGGTTTGGCTTCTTTGGAAGAGGGATGTTCCGATCACAGTTCTGCATAAAACTTCACAGATGATCCATTTTAGGGTTGATCTTCCCACTCCTTTTCTCATTTCAGTGGTTTATGCATCTAATGACATAGCAATGAGAAGGTTACTTTTTCGAGACCTCCTTAATACTTCTGCAGGAGGGATCCCCTGGATGGCTATAGGAGACTTTAATGCTATATTGGATGTGAATGAAGCTTCCAATTCTCCTTCATCTTTCAGTGGCATGGATGACTTTGTTGGTTTTGTTCAGGCTGGCCAGTTGATGGAACACCCGGCTCAGGGCCCTGTATATACTTGGACTAACAATCAGGAGAATCCAATTGCTAGGAAGTTGGACAGAGCACTGATTAATGTAGCTTGGCATGCAGTTATGAAGTGTAGCACAATTACAGTTATCCCTGCTATTAACTCGGATCATTGTGCTCTTCTGCTGAAGGTTGGAGAGGTGATGGGATCCTACCCTAAGCCATTCAAATTCTATAGTTACTGGATGAAGGATAAAGATTTTAGTAGTATCCTCAAAGAAGTCTGGGAAGCAAGGTATCGTGGCTCTCCTTTCCATATCCTATATGCTAAACTCAGGAAACTTAAAGAAAAGCTGAAGCTGTTGAATAATAGTAAGTACTCGGATATTCAGATCAGAGTGAGTAATCAAAGAAGAGTTCTGGAGAGGCTTAAAGAGGTAGTCTATAATAACCCTACCATCTCAAACATGGCAGAAATGAAGGATTGTGAGTGTGTGTTGGCTGAACTTACAAAAGCAGAAGAGAATATCATGCGTTTAAAAGCTAGAACTTTGTGGATAAAGGAAGGTGATAGTAATAGTAGATTCTTTGCAAATTATGTGATGGAAAGGAATGCTAAGAATACTATTAGGCAGCTCAAAGATACTAATGGAGTGCTTACTGATAATATGGACAGAATGGCTAGTATAGCTGTGGATTTTTACAAGAATTTGTTGGGAGTTTCTACTGGCAGAGATGTGGATATTTCAGGTCTTGTAACTAGAAAGCTCTCTAATGATCAGTATGAAGATTTAGAAGTGGATGTATCAAGGAAGGAAATGAAGGATGCCTTGTTTAGCCTTGCACAGGAGAAAGCACCGGGGCCTGATGATTATAGTGCAGGTTTTTATAAGAGTTGTTGGAATACTGTGAAGGAAGATGTATATACAGCCATGGATGATTTTTTCAAATCTGGGAAATTGCATCCAGCAGTGAATTCAACAATCATCACCTTGATTCCTAAAAAGGCAAATGCAACAAGCATGAAGGATTATCGTCCAATCTCTTGCTGCAACACCATATACAAAGCCCTCTCTAAGGTACTTGCTAACAGATTAAGTGGTGTGCTTTCTACTTTAGTAAGTAACTCACAGTCTGCATTCATAAAGGGGAGGATGATATCTGATAATGTCATTCTAGCACATGAACTCTTAGCTAAGTATAACAGGAAAGAAGTATCCCCTAGATGTGCTCTTAAAGTCGACCTAATGAAGGCATTCGACTCGGTAGATTGGCTCTTTGTCAAAAAGCTTCTTCAGGAAATGAATTTCCCACCTCGATATATTTTCTGGATCATGGCATGCTTTGAATCCACTAGATTTTCAGTGAATTTAAATGGATCACTGTTTGGATATTTCAAAGGAGGGAAAGGCTTAAGACAGGGGGACCCTATATCCCCATACTTATTTGTCTTGGCTATGCAAATGTTGGACTATCTGTTTAAGGATGCAGCTGCAAAGGGTTTATTCATGTATCATCCTCAGTGTAAGCAAGTCCAGTTAACCAACCTATGTTTTGCTGATGATCTGTTGGTTTTCACAAAAGGATTAGAAGAAGCTGTGATGCAGGTTAGGGTCATAATGGATAAGTTTCACAAGATGACTGGCCTGAAGTTAAATCCAGAGAAAAGTGATCTATACACAGCTGGCGTGAGTGACGAGATTAAGGAAAAAATGGTAACGATTGCTGGGTTTAGAGGTGGGGAACTTCCTATGAGATATCTAGGAATGCCAATATCAGCTGGAAAATTATCAAAAGCTGAATGTAGAAACCTGGTGGATAAGATTACTGGAAGAATCAATGACTGGAAAGCCAAGCTTCTTACATATGCAGGGAAGCTGCAACTGATCAAATCAGTGGTGAATGGTATATTACAATACTGGCTCTCAATGTTTATTATACCAAAAGCCATTCTGAAAGAGGTGGAAATGATCTGTGCTAGGTTTTTGTGGGGAAAAAATGAAAGTCAGCGTGTGAAAGTGGCTTGGTATCATATGGCTGTGCCTTACGAAGAGGGGGGATTGGGTCTGAAGGACCTCAGCAGTTGGAATTCAGCTAGTATCATGAGACATCTTTGGAACATCTTACTCAGAAGTGGCTCTCTATGGGTAGCATGGATCATGAAGTATAGGCTGAAGGGTAGAGACATATGGACTTTCAGGAGTGAGGCAGGCTCGTAGCATTGGAGGAAAGTCTTGAAGTTACGTAACCTAGCCAGAGGACACATCTCTTGGTCAGATGAGGGTGATGCACTCTGGGAAGGTGTAAGTATGCCCCAGTTTAAATGCAGAAGAATTTGGGAGACTCTTAGACCTAAACAAGATAGGGTCCCCTGGTATTGTGTTCCTTGGACTGGGTATAGAATCCCAAAGAACTGTATGCTTACCTGGTTGATTATGAAAAACAGGATAGCTACTCTGGACAAAGTGGTGCAGTGGACTACAGGGATTGACACTTCTTGCTGTATGTGTGATCAAGGTAATGAATCAAGAGACCATCTGTTTGGGGATTGCAGTTATTTCAGGGGATGTATGCAGAGATTCTTTCCAGGGTGTAGAAATTTTAGCAGCTGGGACAGGATGGTGAGTTTTGTAATAAACGTTTGGAGTGGAGATTCTGTTAGCCAAAAGCTCAAGAGATTATGCTGGTGTGCAATTGTTAGTGAAATATGGAGAGAGCGTTGCAGAAGAGTTTTCAGTGGTGGACGCTTAACATTGCTTGAAGTTTGTGGAAGGATTGTGGACATGCTGACTGCTTATGCCACTGACCAGCACAAGATAGAAAGAATGTTAAGTAGTGTCAATATATAGTTTTTTCGGTTTGTAAGCAGTTTCATTTCTTCACTCTCTGTACAGCGAGGGGGTGTTTGTTTTTTTGGCTTAGATCAGCCTTGTATGGACTTCAAATTTTTTTTGATGATATAAAACCCTAATTATTCATAAAAAAAAAAAGAATTCGTGCAGTTGAAGAAAAAGAGGATGGAGTCCGTCGAAGAAAGCGAAGGTACACTAACGAGGTTTTACTAGCACGAGATAAGAAGGATCATAATAAAATGAGTAAAGTTGGACGAATTATGACATGTACATCTTGTCATAAAGAAGGCCATAATAAGAGAACATGTGCAAATCAGGTATGATTAACTCTTTTCGATTTGATATAGCTTTTTTGTCATGTAGTGTATCCAACTCTTTCAGATGAAACTGTTTGAACTCTTTGGCCAGCTTAATTCTGGAACATCATCCAATGGAGTACGTTTTCAAGGTGTCGGAGTGTACACAAACGTTGAAACTGGAAGGACAGTGATCAATGCAAGTTAAATCTGCATTTTACACAGACTTGGTCATTCTCAAATGAATAATACTTGCTAACTTTTTTTCCATTTCATACAGCCTGGAACTACTACGGAAATAGTTGTGCATCATGGTTCAAGACAAGTTGGAAATAGCAAGGATACTGGTGGTACCACGAATTTGTAGCTTTGTTGCTGCTTTGATGGAATGCAGAAGGATTTGCTGCTGCTATGATGGAATGCAGAATGATTTGCTGCTGGATTTTGTGGAAAATTAGAGAAATGCAGAAATATGAAGGACATGTGTTTTAACTGTTTGATTTAGGCCATTTGACAACTTCGCTTTAGTCAATTCAGTTTTCATTTTGTATACTCTGCAGACTATAGTAGTTACATTCCATTTTGTACTTGGTGAATAGTTGTTGAGTCTATTCAGTTTGTACGCTTACTGGTGAACTTATCATTTAAGTTTGCTTGCACCTTTTGACATGTGTTGGTGGTAGTTTCAGTCACAGATTCTTCAACAAAGCATTATGTTAGTAACCTATTAGTAGTTGCATTCCATTATGCTGCTGTTTAAAACTTATAATGCTGCTAAGTTCAACTGAAATTGCTGCTGATTTCAACATATTCTGCTGTTGTTTTCAACTTATATTGCTGATGTTTTCAACTTAAACTCCTGCTAGCTTAAACAGTTTTTTGCTCCTACATTCAGCAACAGTAAACACTACCAAAAGAGGCACATTACTTGAAAGATTGGTGCTTGAGTATAAATCAAAAGCACGTAACAAGATAGCAACAAAGTATTGACTCAAGATCATCAAAGATCATTTCATATAAGCTCATACCTAACCACAAACATCAAGTTTACAATGGCATTGCAAGCAAGCAAGTTCAGTATAAACCATTGAAACAAACTGAAGACGATGCAAAGTGGTTAATCATGTGCATTGAGTAATAGCTATAATATCATCCAATCACTACTATAGAATTTCAGCATTGGATATCATTTCACTCCCAATCCTACGTGTCTGTTTCCATCTCCAATCACCACAAAGGCCTTGAACCTCGTCCTCTGTCCTGGATGCACATGAAAAGGCATTGAAATCAAACAAAACTAGAAAGTAGAGAGAAAGGGTGACAAATCAAGCAAACATAAAATCTTCTAATCTATTTAGGTGATTAAACGGCAGAAAAGGAAGGTAAGTGTTTAAATACCTTGAATAGCTAGGAAGAATTTGCAGAGGAAATAATGGCCACAACAATTTACAGAGGAAGGCTTTGCAGATGTCAATAAGCTATTGACCACAGATTCGATAGAGGAGAAATAGTGTGACAGAGAAGGTATATCGACGGCCGACGGCCGACGATGCAAGCCGTCGGGGACGAAGCTCGCGATATTCATGAAGATTGGTTCAAAAGAGAAGAACGGGTGGGAGGTCAAAGAAGGATTTACGAATTCACAGAGGAATAGGGTATTAGGTTTCTTGTTTCTAGAAACCCAACCGACCATATTGTGGGAAGAAGGTGAGAAGAGATCGGTGAGGTTGAAGAGGGATTTGTGACTGTGAGAAGAGAATAGGGTACTGAGAGGTTTTGGCTTAAGGAAAAACCCAACCACCACGTACATATTTAGAAAAATAAAATAAAAATTAATTGCTTAGTCAGATATTTAATTAGAACTTCCTCTGACGTGGCGTGCTGACGTGTGTATATTTAACGGGAAACTAACGGATTCACTAACGGAAGGACCTAATCGGCAAAGTAGATTAAGTACAGGGGGTAAAAAGAGCATTTTAAAGTAGAGGGGGCTATTTGATAACTTGGCATAGTAGAGGGGGCAAAGTGCCAGTTTCCCTTTTATTTAACATCATCAATAATAATGATACCTTAAATTTTCTTGTTTAGACCAAATCGGTTAGAGAAGAAGAGATCTCTAACCCACAAAGGAGAGACAGAGAGCATAGCAAACAAGCCAGTCATGTGACTGAAAGTGATCAACTTTGGTGGCTTACTACTCCTCAAAACTCTATTTGCCACTTCTTTGGCCAAAACTGATGCATCTGTTGCTTTAGGACCCTGCGAAGCCCTGGCTCTTTCAGCAATGGCTTCTTTAAAATCCTTGTAAATCTTCCAATCATGATCAATACCTTGCAATTTCTCCATGTTAACCTTACCAAGATTGGACTTTATGGATCCAGGAATAACTAGCACCATATTTATACCAAATGGCTTTAGTTCCACTCTTAGACTGTGTGACATTGCATGAACATAAGCTTTACTAGCACAATAAGACCCTGCCCATGGTGTAGGAGCTTTCCCAACCACGCTCCCTACATTGACAATTGTTCCCTTTCGACGTGATGCCATGTGAGGGACAACGCTCTGCACCATCCTCAGCTGCCCCAGTGTGTTGATCTCCCATGTTTTTTCGAATCACATCCAACGGCAACTCTGATAGAGGCCCCGTGCTACCAATCCCGGCATTTTTTTATCAAAACATCAATGTGACCGTACATGGAAATGATATCCATTATGGTTGATGACACACTCTCGTCGGATGAGACATCGAGCCCCAATGCCTCAATATTGTCTGATTCATTGAGCTCCTCCATGTCAACGACACGATCAGGGATGTCAGTGGCAATGACACGACAATTGTGCTTAGAGAATGCTTTGCAGTACTCAAACCCAATCCCACCTTTGCCGCATCCGGTGACCAGAACTACTTTACGCTCATCCATAGCTACTACGACGGCCACTTTCTTACTTCCCAAATTGATAATGTTACTGGTTCATTCATAAACTAGCTATGTCCTTTATAAACAAGGTATATATAATCCTACGGACTTGTTCTTGTTCATAGTTTGGTTGGAGGATTTAAGCATATCCATATTGTCTTCAGGGCATATCCGTGTTGGCTTGATAAGGACTTTCCGGCTGGGATTAGAGCTTATTAGCTAATGGCTAATAGCTAGCTACCAGAAATGTTGTTAACATTGATCGAGTTCCCGCGGAAGTTCCAATGATATTCTGTTATAATTACTCATTTAATTAATGACATGGTGGTGTCCCTTTTCATTTGGATATCCGTTTACTAGTCAGCAGCCAAATGTCACTGGTAAATTGCATGTTAAGATATGGTAAATTGCATGTTAAGATGTTCTGGCTGTTTGGTCTAATAAGTGTTTCGATCTTGAGAAATGATTAAGTTGAGTGGGTGATTAGTGATTCGTTGCCTGCACACATGCAATTAGACAAGCTATGGAGGTGAGCGACACATATCGTGGATGCCGCTACGCTCGCTTTCACCTACCCACATCGTTTGTATAAATATCTTATTTTGATTGTCATTTTCCTCCTTCTCTCTAGACTTGAGTCAAAACCATGGTTTTCAGAACCAGACATGAGTCGAGCTGACAAGGTCAAGGGTTCAACGCTTAATGGTTTAACTGGGGTCCGTTTGCATACCAGAGTCGAACAAATATTAAATAAATACATAAATATATATAGTTAAGCCGGGATCTACTACCATTAGGACACCCCTTAGTGTCCTCATATCAGGACACCCCTTAGAACCGTAGGATTAAGGAATAGATCTGATGGACCATATTAAAATGGACAAAATAGTCATTTGGGAACTAGTATATATAGTAAATAATATTAGGGTTTTCCCACAAACCCTAAAAAAGTACAATCAGCAAAAAAAAGAATTGCTCTCAATTTTCGGAACCCAACCGCCGCCACCGTCGCTCGTCCTCCATGCTCTCACCGCCGCATCGCACGCCTAACCAACATCGTCGCATCCCCTTGTCGTCCTCACCACCGCTTCACACCCCTACCATCAAACCATCACGTCTCACCCCTTGCCGCCCTCACAGCCGCGTCGAACGCCAGGCACAACCGTCGCACCACCCATGGATCAGTCGTCGCCGCTGCCGTGCTGTAGCGCACCGTTGATGGAGCTCGTATCCAGGCCGCCGCCTCTCGTATCCAGGCGCGCTGCCGCCGCTCGAATCAGATCTGCCGCCACCGCTCGAATCCAAATCCGACGCCGCCTCTGGAATCCAGATCCACCACCACCGCCGTTCAATTCCAGATCCACCACCGCGTTCGATTCCAGATCCCCCGCCGTCGTTCATATCCAAATCCACCGCCGCCGTTCGAATGCAGATCCACCGCCGCCCTTCGAATCCAGATCTACCGGCGCCGTTCGAATCTAGATCCACCACGCCGTTCGAATCCAGATCCACCGCCGCTGTTCGAATCTAGAACCACCGCCGCCATTCGAATCCAGATCCACCGCCGCGCCTTTGATGTAGACTGACGTCGGTCTCCGCAACTTCCCCTCTTATTACGTTGTTCCATTTTGATGATTTAGGAACATGTTTGTATTGTTCCTATTAGTGTAAATTGGAACATCAGACCAACGTTCCGATTAAACGTTGCAGATTAAACTATGCAGATTAAACGTTCCGAATTTCAATAAAAGGAACACTGGACCTAATGACGGAGCACATTTAGCATTTATTGTAAGAATTAACTATCAAATTCTGATTTGGGCTTTGGTGGAAAAGGGTCTTCAATGTAGAACCATTAAGATTCATGAGGGATTCATTGGGAATCACAAGCAGATCCGACGGAGGGATCGGGATGGCTTCCGCCGGCGAAAGGTTCAGAGAGAAAAAAATAGCCGTTGCAAATAGCTTTTGTGGAAGATATTGAACAACCACCTCTACCCACCATTAATGCACAGATCTGCGCCTTGGGAGAGTGGGATTCTAGGGAAAAAACAAGTAATAAATACCAGAGAGGGAAGGGAAGACCAAAGGAAACAGCATGAGAGGAATCACTTCACCGTAATAAATGGAGAGACAAAAGGAAAGGGATGATTTATGACTAGCAAAACCAGCAAATACCTAAAAAAAATTCTTTCCCTAACAAGCTCTCCATTAAACCCGTACAAAATACAGAGAAGAAAAACAGAGGAAATATTAAAGGAGACAAGACAATACAAGTGAGGGTGAAGAGAGGCAGAGGAGGTAGCTATCGTGCAGGAAGGAAGCTCCATAGAGGAAGCAATAATGGCCAACACAACTACCAGCTGGATGGGGGAATATATGAAGCAAAAGAAACAGAGAATAGAACTTACCCCTCTACAGATACGAAAAAGCCTCGTAGGAGCAAAACAAAAAGCACCCCAAGAAATCAAACCCACTGCCCCCAAATGGATCTGTCCGAACTGGTGCAGAAGACTCGTGAATGGAGCTGTGATGAGCCGGTGTTGCGAATGGACCAAACAGTCCAAGGTGGAGGGACTCGAGGCCTCCAAGTGCTAGTCGGAAAGCTACTATCAACTCGAAGATTGAACACGCAGGCTGTTGAGAATGGAGTAGCAAACTCCTCGACAAATACTAAGGGTGTGAAGGTGAGTGAGGCGGGAAGGAACACCTTCGTCTTCAACTTTGCCAGAGAAGGAGACATGGAGAGGCCGCCCATGGAAGATGGCAGAGACGCTGCTCAACCTGAAACGCTGGAACTGCGAGGGGAAACCAACAAGCTTGGGGTTCAACAACTGTGACTTATGGGTCCAGATTCATGACCTGCCCATGAATCTCCGACAACGTCAAATACTCCATCCAATCCTGCAATCAAGCTTCAAGGAGGTGCTTGAAATCGATAGTAATGGCCTCAGCACTGTGGTGTGGGTGAAATACATAAGAGCAATGGTGACAGTAGACCTGGAGATGCCACTTCCCTATGGATTCTTTGCTGGAGATCAGAGTGATGCTAGCTGGGTCAATTTCAAGGTGGAAAAGCTTCCCCCAAACTTTTGTTACACGTGTGGAAGAATTGGACACCAACAAGCAGCGTGTGAATTCAAGCATGAATGGGTTGAGGGGCGGTATGGGGAGCACTCGAGGGCAGGAATCCATTCACCACAAGCACCGACACCGAAGCGACCAAGCACAACAAGTCGAGGAAGGCAAGAGGAAGACAGAGAGGACCGCTCAGAGACCGGAAACACCACCAGGGGCTCGGAAGGGACGGTGGGGATGCAAGGAATCTGGACAACTCTAAGGGGCTCCCTCACTCGAGCAAGAGAGAGACAACATCAAGGTCGGGAGTACTCAGAGATCCACAACCATCGAGTTCCAATGGCGGCGCCACCAGGATTCGAGCAATGGGCAAATGGCGGCAACGGAGACGGCGGAGGAGCTTCAGGCGAGCCTCGTAACCTAATCCACGCCTTCAATAGTGCCGCACAGCTCCAAGGGCCACTGGAGCAAGGGGCTGGGCCGAGCACACCCCCAATGGCCCATTTTTCAATGGGTGCTAAATTTCAGATAATGAGCCCTTGGCCCATTCCAGGTCTTAGACAATCAAGCCCAAGAAGATTTCAGAAGAAGAGGAAGACTAATGGGCCTCAGATTATGGAGATTCAGAGCCCACAAGGAACAAACCAATGTTATGAAGGCCAGGGATCAATTTCGCCTTATGTCCCAATGGAGCCGGCCGATTACGCTAGATGGGCCGCAATGCATGGGATCTACGATGGACAGGAATCAAGCGAGATGGAGGATTATACTGAGGTGCAGGTGGCCCACCACAAGCCATCGGAGGGGCCATGACGACCTTATGTTGGAATTGCCGCGGAATTGGGCCGACCGCGACAGTTGACTATCTACGCGACCTTGTGCGTAATTTTAGCCCAGCTATTGTTTTTCTTTCCGAAACTAAAAATTCGAGTAATGTAGTCGATAGGGTCCGAAAAGCGACAAAGTACCCCAAGTTTTGGTATAGTGACCCTAGAGGTCTTAGTGGGGTATGGCTCTTTGGTGGGTAGCGGATCTCCCTATCTCGGTTGTAGCCTCAAATGATTATTATGTCCACATTTCTATCAATGCATCTTCAGTTTACTATGTGACCTTCCTCCATGCACCAAATGACGTTAGTGAAAGGAGCGAATTGTGGGAAACCCTTAGCCGCCTTAACTCGGACCCCGATGTGCCATGGCTTTTGCTTGGGGATTTTAATGCAGTTATTGCACCCCATGAAAAACAAGGAAAACACCCTCCCCGTAACGACTCGACCAATGCTTTCAAGGATTTCATCACGAATAACCATCTTTGGATATGGGCTACAGGGGCAACATGTTTACCTGGTCAAACAATCAAGAAGGTCAAGATAATGTCAAAGTATGGCTTGACCGAGGTTTGTGCTCAGTAGCGTGGAGAACTTTATTTGACAAAGCAGTTATTTATCACGAGACGATCATCGGATCGGACCATGCCCCCCTCAGAATGGACTTGGACGATAGAAGCATTCAAAGTCGAGCCCCTTTCCGCTTTGACGAGAGATGGCTTCAAGAGCAAGGTTTCTCGGATACCATCCTAAGCTCGTGGGAAGCAAATGCAAAATGTCAAGAAAATCTTATGACCCTCCACAAAACTATTCATCGATGGAAGAGACAAAATCAGACAAATTCTAGGCATAGACTGCTTGAAATCCAGAGGGAACTTAAAGAGGTACAAAATGGAGTATTCGATGAAAATGCGGCCACGACTCAGAGGATACTTCTAGAGAGCTGAACTCTACATGGCGTAAAGAGGAGCAATTCTGGAAACAAAGAGCACGTGTAGGATGGTTAAAGGAAGGAGACAGGAATACAAAATTTTTTCACGCGTCAGTAATCCAGAGAAAGCTCAAAAATTCGATTGATAAGCTTAAAGATGAGAATGACATTTGGATCGAGGATCAATCTCAACTCCAAAACCATGTAACGGATTTTTTCAAAAATCTGTTTACCAAAAGGAGTGACCTGAGTGACCTTCGGGCGGATGTAAACCTCCCTCGAGTTGTCACAGACGAGATGAATGTGGACCTAACTAAGCCCATTTCACTTGAAGAAATAAAACAGGCGGCTTACAGTCTTGGAGCTTCAAAAGCCCCTGGCCCGGACGGATTCAATGGCTCGTTCTTCCGCAAGTTTTGGAGCTCCTTAGGAAATCACTTTGGCTCCGAGATTGAGAATTTTTTCACCACAGGAGATATGCCCGAAGGGTGGAATGATACGCACATAACCCTTATACCAAAAGTTCCAAACCCGGAGTCCATCTCTCAATTTAGGCCAATCAGCTGCTGCAATTTCCGGTATAAAATCATCTCAAAAATTCTCTCCTCCAGACTCAAGAACTTAATTCCTGCAATTGTCTCTGACCTCCAGTCAGCCTTCATGGGAGATAGGGCCATCCAGGACAATATTATGATAGTCCATGAAGTGCTCCATAACTTCAAGAACCGGAGAAAAAGTGGTAATTGGGACATGATGTTGAAGATGGATATGAGGAAGGCATATGACCTAGTGGATTGGGACTGTTTGGATCATATTCTCTCTGCCCTGGGATTCGGTGAAACTTGGTGTGGTTGGGTTAAAGCCTGTGTCAGAACGGTGAAATTCTCGGTCCTTATCAATGGAAACCCTACTGAGCAATTCACCCCCTCTAGAGGTATCCGCCAGGGTGACCCAATTTCACCATATTTGTTCATCCTGTTGACAAATTGCCTATCATTTCTCATCCAGAAAGGAGTTATGGAAGGTAGTCTTAAAGGACTTAAGCTCAATAGAAGATGCCCAACGCTGACACACATACTATTTGCGGATGACACTATCCTCTTCGGGATGCTTCAGTTAAGGAAGCGGACGAAATCATGAAGACTATGACTAGATACGGGCAGATCACAGGCCAAGAGATTAACATACATAAATCTCCAGTCACGTTCAGCAAGAATACTCCCCAAGCCCTGCAAGATATCATCAGAGATAGACTCGGATTCCCGCGAGACCCCCTGTTTGGAAAATACCTTGGTATTCCCTCAGAGTGGGGAAGATCAAAAAAGGACATGGTCTCTTTCCTCCTAACAAGGATGGAGAACCTTTGCCAATCCTGGAAGAGCCAAACTTTATCACACGCGGGTAAGGAAACGATGATAAAAGCGGTCCTCCAAGCAATACCAACTTATATTATGTCTTGTTTCCTTTTACCCAAAGATGTGACGAACAAGATGGATTCAACTCTAAGAGATTTCTTTTGGGGAGGTACTGCGTCCTCTAAGACAATCCACTGGAGAGATGGAGAGGTCCTTTGCCAACCGAAATCGAGGGGTGGTTTGGGTTTTAAGGATTTTCGCCGATTCAACCTTGCACTCGTCGCCAAGCAAGGTTGGAGACTGTTGAATGAGCCGGATAAACTATGGGCAAAGCTTCTTAAAGGACTCTATTTCCCAGGAACTTCATTCTTCCAAGCTAGGAAGGGGTCATGTGCATCATGGATCTGGGCTAGTTTATGTGATGCAAGAGAGACCCTTATGAAAGGGGCCCATCTCAACTTGATGAATGGAGAGAAGATATGTGTTGAAAGAGATCCGTGGATACCCTCCCTTCTAGGGTTTATATCCTCGTCGGGTGATATCCCTCCAAACTCCCACCCCTGCCAGTGGATAAAGCATACAAAAGACGAGTGGGATAGGGACGAGCTTCGAGAGGTCTTCAGTGACCACGATGTCCAAGAAATCCTTAAAATCCCGATAGGCCCACCTACGTCAGATGATCGTTGGGTCTGGCATTATTCAAACAATGGCAATTTCTCTGTCCGATCGGCCTACCACCGCCAAGGTGCTCACACTTCCAATAGATATATTTATGAGGACTCGAAGTGGAAATGGCTCTGGAGAATTGGGATCCCACCAAAGTTTTTATTCTTTATCTGGCGATGCACCCAAAATGCCCTGGCGACGAAGAAAAATCTTTGGAAGAGGAAATGTGCAGATAATTCGCTCTGCCCCTTGTGTCTTAGGGAAGAAGAGAACATTAGCCACTGCATGTTCGCCTGTCAGCATGCGAAAGGTGTTTGGGAAAAGTCCTTTGCCTCAATCAGCCCTCCTAGCACAGGAATGGACATCCTTCATTGGATGAAGACAACAAAGGAGGCCGATACAGGTTTTGATGTGCTCCTATGCATTGCAACTTTGTGGAATATCTGGAAGTCTCGTAACGAAAAGATTTTCCATAACAAAGCCCCAGTGATTGACACTACTATCTTCTTGGCGAACAACCAAAAAGCAGAGTGGGAACTGAATCCACGCCAGTCAGCACTGAATCCAACCGTTCCACCTCAATATCCTAATCCACCGCCTCACTCTGCCCATGAAAGAGAAATCCTCTGTGATGGATCTTTCTCGCAGAGTTCCTCTCTGGCGGGTTATGGGGCCATTATTAAGGACTCCCATGGAAGGATTATTGATGGTTATTCGGGCACACTCGTGTGTTCATCCCCCATTGTAGCTGAAGCTAAAGCCCTTCTTACAGCCATCGATCATGCTGCCACCTCGGGGCTACCTACATTAGTCAAATCAGATTGCCTCAACCTGGTCGATGCCCTGAGGAGAAAACCGGCGGTTTGGCCGTGGCAATGCTCAGCCTGGCTCCAGCTCATGACAGAAAGGTTAAAGAGTAACCCTCAGATCCGAGTGTCTTTCACGCCGAGGTCCCAGAACCTCCTGGCAGACCGAGTAGCAAAAGCTGCTGCAACTGGGTCTCTGTCAGGGGACTGGGCCTCCGTAATCGTTTCCCCACCGTGGATGAATATAATGAAATTTATTGTCAAAAAAAAAAAAACTATCAAATTGTTCCGAATTTTGAAACATGGAACACTAGCTATATAACACTTGAAACATGTTCCGAAGCAATGAAAAGGGAACACACCACAGAAAAATAACTGTTGCCGCCGTTTGAAAGAAAAAATGTCGCCTCCGCCGCCTGGAAAAAGAACACCGCCCACAGCCAACCGGAAAAACAACACCGCCGCCTGGAAAAACAACGCAGCCACCATCGATTATATAAAACAACCGGAGATCGGGAGCAACCGCCGATGATAGAGAAGAAGATGAAGAAGAGACTAAAAAAAGGTAATAAATTTAATCAAAAAAATAAATAGAGCAAAAAAAGGAATACAAAATCGGCACATTAACTCCAAAATCCGAAAAAAAAACCATAATTATAAAAAAATATATATTTAAAAAAAATATGCAATAAATAAAACCTTGTAATTACCCTTATATCCATTTAATGTTGGCCATCAGATCTGTACAATTGAATCCTATGGCATATGAGGACACTTTTGGGTGTTCTAATGGTAGATTTTGCCAGTTAAGCCAACCCGACTAAGTTTTTAATTAAGCCGGAACAAACTGGAGGTACAAAGAGTTTAATGTGTAACTATTAATTCAATTTAACCAAAAAAAAAGTAACTAGTAATTCAAAAAAAATAAACATGAAATCATTATTTAATAAAAACTATAAACTTCAAAATATTAAAATTCAACATAGTCATTCATTTCATGACTTATCGTTCATTTTGGTCATAAATCTTTGGAGTTTGTAACAAACTGGTCATAAACTTTTAATGTGTAACCTAATAGTCACTAACATATAGGGTTTGTAAAAATTTTGTCAATCCGTTAAGTCTTCATCCAAATTTTTCATTAATTGCTGATATCAGCATGCCAACTAGCCTTTTTTCCACCTCACCCCTTGCCACATCACCTAATTAAACTTAAACTTGACTCAACTAACCAACCTAACCCAACTCAACCCAACCAACCAACCAACCTTTCTTATTCCCCATTTTTCTTTCTCAAATCTAACCAGATCGAACCCTTCATCGCAGTCTCATCATCGCCGCAAATCAGCTTCTAAAGTAACACAGTGAAAATTATAATCTTCTTCTAGTTGTTCACAGTTAGCAAAGACGGATCTGGATCTCAAAACTTCTCGAACAAATCCCTTAAAAGCTCATGTTCCCGCATCTGATGGATCTGGATCTCTAAACTTTCCTCTCAAATGTGGAACCAATGGAGCTTGATACAGAGTTGGTTCTAGTTTGGCTATTATCATGGCTCTCTTCTTCTTCAACCTCCTTCATAAAAAATAACACCCATTGATTCCATTTTCTGGATTGTTTGCCCCAAATCACCGATCTTCATCAATTCCTCCAACCCATTTCAAGCTTCAAACCATCAATGACATTATGTTCTGTTGTCTCACTACCCTTGTTTCAAGCACTTAGTTTCTATCTTTGGAGTTTGGATTCTTTTATCTAGACTTGGACGCGATCCGAGACCCTCCGATGATGCTTCAGCATCTGTACCTGAAAGGGAAGATTCATAAGCTTCCCAAATAGATTTTCCCTACACGATCTGGTGAGGATAGGATTGAAGTGGTCTAAGCTAGACGATTGGGGATCTATACCCAATTTGATGGAGATTCAGTTATCAGATGCTTATCAAGGGATAGAAGATGGTGTTCAATTCTAGGAAGTTTTAGAATCTGAAAGTGTTGATGGTTGAGAACATGGAGTTCCTGGAAGAGATTGTGATTGAGAGTGGGAGCATGGGGAAGCTTCATAGTCTTGTACGAAAACCAAAAGTACGAAAAGATAGAAACTGAGTGCTGCAAACCAAGTGCTGGAAGATGAACAGTGCAAAGGAAAATAAAATTGACGGGTACTGGGTTCAATTCACGTTGGGTTGGGTTGGTTTGGTTGGCTGGTTTGAGTCGTGGGTGGATTAGGTGACATGGAATGGGGTGAGGTAAAAAAAGGCTGAGTTGGCATGCTAATATCAGCACTTAATAGAAAATTTTGATGGAAAGTTAACAGATTGACCAAATTGTTACAAACCCTATAGGTTAATGACCACTAGGTTATAAATCAAAGGTCTATGACTAGTTTGTTACAAACCCCAAAGGTTTATGACCAAAACGGACAATAAGGCACTCATTCATAGAATATTCAAAATAGTAAAATTACAAAATCACAAACATAAGAGTACATTCGAAATACATGAAATATTCAAAATACAAACATCAAAGATCAAGATCGAGCTAACAAACATAACGAAGTCAACATAAGTGGTTAAGTGCCTACTACAACATCAAAGAAGTTTGGAAGATAGAAATAAATAGGGATAATAGGCCGGAAGGCCCCTATACTATTGAAAGATAACAAACAGGCCCTCCTACTATTAATTACACCAAACAAGCCCCTCTACTTAGAACATATAACAAACAAGCCCTTCCATTACAAATGTGACAAACGAAATTACTGAATTGTTGACACAATTGACGTGTCATTGACACGTAGGTTGTTAAAGTTTACACGTCAGCCGATTGGAATGTCAGCAACCCTAAACGGCTTCGTTTTGACTCAGGGTTATTAGCAATAGATAATCCAAATAGTAAAAATTGACACCCTTTAGGGTTGCTGACATTCCAATCGACTGACGTGTAAACTTTAACAACCTACGGGTCAACTATGTCAACAATTCAGTAATGCCGTTTGTCACATTTGTAACGGAAGGGCTTGTTTGTTATATGTTCTAAGTAGAGGGGCTTGTTTGGTGCAATTAATAGTAGGAGGGCCTATTTGTTATCTTTCAATAGTACAGGGGTCTCCCGGCCTATTATCCCAAATAAATAAGGTGTAATACCCTCAGATAGCACTAACTATTGCGTAATCCCTAAAATATACACACCGTATTAGAAAATACTGAAATAGCTCAACCTATCGACCGCCAAGTTTCATCGTAGCACGCCGTCAAAATCTTCCGTTAATTTGTAGAGATGGCATAACGGTGTTAATGACGGTGCAAATAAGCTGACGTGAGTTCTACTTAGACGATAAAATATGCCACTTCATCAATAAAATAATTTTATTTAATAAAAAAACAAATAAACAAAAAGTCTTTTACTCTCTCTTTAATCCTTCTCTGATTTCTTCTCTATCCACCTCAATCCCTTCCGATTCAGATTCTCCTCCCCACAAACTTCCCTTATTTCCTTCTTTCTTTCTTCTTCCTAATCTCCTCAATCAAAACCCACCAAAGCTCCAAAAGCTTCCTTTCATCGATGAGGAGCGGCCGACTTAGATCCGCGGCGGCGGGGCATCTTCAGCAACCTCAATTATTTCCCTTCCTCATATAAACTTTCACGGCGTCATTTTCGTTTTCCCCACTTTCACGATGCCTTTAGAATCACCGCCTCTGTCGCGGCGGATGTCGTCGTCGTCGGAAGCTCTTCGACGGGAAGCTCCACTCTAGGACGGGAAGCTCTTCGACGGTCAAAATTACATTCACTCTCTAGAAGCTTCTGCAGAACTGCAACAGTCCCACTTTAGGAGCGAGTCAGACTTTCGGACTTACGAATACTAATCTGGAGAGCTAAGGAGACGAGAGGCAGGGGAGGAAGGAGGGGAAGAAGAGGAATTAGAGTCGTTCTGGATTTCATAGAGGGAGGGGTGAGGGAGTGGCCGGGACCGTCGTCGTCAGAGGTGAATGATCCGAGATCGAGTTCTATTGACGGCTCTTTGGCGACAGCGATAGTGGGTTCTGGAATTCGGTTGTTTCGAACTCCGATGTATCTTCTTCTTCTTCAATATCTTCTTCATCATCATCGCCGGAAGAAGAAGCAGAGGGGGGAGAGGATCAGACAGTTGGGGATGGAGGTGACGGTGGGACCCAACGGGGAGTGTAATTAGAGAGCTGATTCGATCGGGAACGTGTTATGGTGGGCGACGGCGATGGCGGATTTGGAATCGATGATGATGACGAAGCTTCCGAAGCTGGCAAAAATAGTGACGATGTGGTCGAGGAAGGATGAGAAGATGGCTATGGAGAAGATGATATTTAACCAATTTATTTCTTTTCTGTATTTTATTATTTTAATAAAATGCCACCTCATATTACACTTAAGTGGTTTATATGCAACATCAGCGAGATTGCCAACTCAGACTAACGGAATACGTAAAAAATTGGCGGCATGCTATTTGAAACTTAGACTCTAATAGGTGGTGCCAAATAAGTATTTTATAAAACGGTGTGTATATTCTGAGGATTACGCAATAGTTGGTGCTATCTGAGGGTATTACACCTAGAAATAACTAAGGTAGACCTATAGTGTTGATGTCCTCATGAGTAGCTCCATCTACTCCAAGTCCAAAGTAGACATTGGAATAATCCTCTCATTCATGGAAAGCTTCCTTAAGCGAATCGATATAAAGATCGGGAGTAATTTCATGCATCCAAATGCATATCTATCCCGTAAATTGATTCATAATCAACTAGAGAACAAGTTTGCTTTCTTCCATAATACTCCCTATTCAGAACAACGAATGAAAAGTAGAGTTTTACAGGATAGTTCATAATTGAATTTCAAGCAAATAAGTAAATGTAAATGACAGTTGGATACCTATGTTGTAAGCACATGTTGGACAAACACCAAATCACTTAGCCTCTTATGATCTAACCTATTTCTTCTCTTTGTATGAATAGGCTCAAACACACTCCAATTTCGCTCACAACAAGAAGAAGAAGCAGTTTTGCTAAGTAACTTGATAGCTATATACTGTAGGAGAGGAGTGTCCATACCACTTGTTTGCCACCATGTACTTGCATATTTCACAACAAGAAAAAATTAGTCTAACATACACTAGATCAAACATAAACAAATATTGAAGAATCGTTATTGCTTACATGGATCTTGTGTTTTTGTAGCTAATTTTGCTGAAGGTCTTCTAAAAGACATTTGAACACTTTGAAAGATCTCATTCTCTTTAACCATTTCATCCAAATCAGGACAGATTGCCGGATTTTCAAGGTAATCGAGGGCAGTAAATTGTACAAGCTTGTACAAGCTTAAGCCTACTCAACCCTTCATAGTTTGAACAATAAATCATAGCTGAATTGAAACAGTATGCAACAATAATCAACTCATGGTTGAAATGTGCTTATCCCATCTCATGTGAAGGATTTCCATGTAAAGCTTGGCGAGTTCCTCATTTTGTGCACAAAGTGACGTGGTTTTATCTTTAACCCTTCTGTATCCTTCATAAACATATCCCAAAGCTAGTTTCTCATCAATGTCCACAATGCGAAGCAATTTGACTAGTGGTTCTATCAATTCAACAATCAACTTGCATTCTTCCCAAAATGCACGAACAAATATTGTCTTCACCTCTTCTCCTAATTTTGACTTATCGAGAGTAGACTCTCTGAATGACTCATCAACCATCAAATACTCCAAATCAACTTGCTGATGAACAATACTATCAAGAGTGAGGAATGTAGTTGCAAATCTTGTAGCACCAGGCCTCACAATTTCTTTCCAACTAGGTCTTTGTCGCAACTAATATAGAAGTGTTCCGTGGTTGTACACAAATGTTGTATTCATAAAAGCACAATTTGCAAGTCTAGCAATATTTGGTAATGCACATATGACATTGAACACAAGGTTAACATAAGGATTCAATATATGTGTGATGTGATTATATTTCATGCATTTTAAACCTATAATTTATCTATGAAACTCCCATTTTTTTATCGTGCTTTGCCAAGGTTTGTGTGCTTTTAGAGATGTTTTGCACAATTACACTGTTGTGGTCCAGAAGCTAGTTTGAGAGCCAATTCAGTGTCTATTGGAGATGTTATTGTGCTTTATCAGGCCTTAGCATGGTAGTACTGGTGACAAGGAGAACATAGGATCAAACGGGAGTGCAATCGGATCAAGGACGGAGGAGATAAGGACGTCGCAAGTTCGAGAATTCTGCATCCACTTCTGAAGGAGTTCTCGGCGAGAACTATCAAAGTTCTCGCCGAGGAGTCTGCCTAATTTCTCGACGGAACTTCCAGGAGGCATGCTTTGGATTTCTAAAGAATTTTCGGTGAGAACTCTCAAAGTTCTCGCGGAGAACTTAGCTCCTTCGCCAGCGGGTTTTCAAGGGAATTCTCGGCGAGAACTTTCATAGTTCTCGCCAAAAACTTTGGTCTTTTCCAGCGGATGTATTTAAAGAGCAGAGTCGAGATTGGGGAAGAAAAGAATTCAGTTCTGAACGAACAGAATACAGAGCACAGGATGTTCACTGCTTTCTCTCTTCTCAATCTCCAATCCTTCAACCCTAAGAGCTATTTCTGGTGCAACTCAAAGGAGAGGAGCTTGGTTTGAAGTCCACAACCTGGGGAGAGGAGCTTGCAAGAGGAGGATTGCCATGGTGTTCTTGGTGATCATCTCTCTTTCTCTTTCCTTTTGTTTCCTTGGCCATGTGTGGCTGATCTCCTAGGTTCATCTTGGATTGATAGTTAGTTGTGCTATGATTGATCTTGGATGTAAGAAGATGATCTCTAGACTTGTTTTCAATTCCAATTTATGTCATGATGCCTATTTTGTTCTATTCAATGTGATGTAATGCATGAGAGTTCTTAGATTACATGGTTTGTAGGTCTAGGGATTGAAGTGAGTGTGTTCTAAGAGATTAGATCATTTTATTTTAACCATAGTTGCATGATTTCTCTCTTAGACATTTATCGAACACTTGGTGTGGACTTGGTTTTTCATTCAATTGAGCTTTAATAGGTCTTTTGGTGATTCTCTTAGTGTTAAGGCATTGATATGAGAGAGTTGTGCCTACCCTTGTGGTCATAGAGTTCTAGGAGATGGTTTTGTGACTTGGCATTTCATCAAACACTAGAATGCATCCTTAGTCACTTAGCTTGAGAGCGAGAGCCTAAGTTTAGTGGTGCTAGGATAGGGATTTGGTGCTACGAGAGTGCATTGAGTTTATAGAAGTGAATTGCATGGTCATCGGATTGCAAACTCAACCTTGATTGGCTTGTTTGTTCAATTAGTCCTTTTGAGCATGATGAAACTATCCTTCCAAGTGAACCTCCTTTGTCTTTGATTTGAACCACTTTGCTCTCTTGTTTAGTCTTTGTTAGTATTGCTAGTCTTTGCCTTTGTTTCTGAATTTCTAAATCAAACCAAAACCAATTTCAAATGTCTAGACCGTCTATGAGAAGTGTGAGTATTAGCCATTGAGAGAACCCCGTGGAATACGACCTTGATTGTTAATAATCATACTTTCTTATTTGATTATTGGCACGTCAATGTGCTTGTACCGGTAGTGTATCATCTTCCATACTAAGAACTAACTGGAAGCATTCTCAATGTCCACCTGCACTACATTCTCAACACCAACCCATTGAATAAACTATCAAAACACTCGAACAAGTTCTTTCCAGTCTTAATAGATCCTGATGCATCAACAGACTTCACAAATTATATACCCTTAGGACTACATACAAGGAAATTAATCAAACTTCTTTGCCTATTATCAGTCCAACCATCTACCATAATTGTGCAACCAAAGTTCTTCCAATGAATTCTCATGCTATCACTTGTCAACTTACACTCTGTATAGATATCATCTACGAGTGTGATCCTTATATCATGATAAGAAGGTACCATATATCCAACACCCATCCTAGTAATAATATTTATGAGGATAGGAAAACTAGGAAAAGCAACCACATTAAAAGGGAGACAATGCTCATACCAGAATCTTGAAATTGCGCGGTTAATTCTAAAAGCAGCATTTCCCTCTCAAAACACTCTTTATACCTGATTGCAACAATGAACTTCCCGATCTAGGACAAGGATTAGGAGAACGAATAGGAGAAGTATTCTCAGTGCTTCTTGGAGTATGTTCCAAACAATGTGGTTATGAGCTATTATCCCCTCTAGTCATCTCACTGAAAGATCTCTTTTGAGCTGCAAGTATCTTGTTCTTCTTAGATGTTTCTCTCAATTTTTTGAGTAGTGCGTCACAAACATTAGTAGGTGCTTTCGGGCATGCTCGAATATTCCCTGAACCTCCAGTCAAGTGATTCCTGAATCGACTAATTCCTCCACCATTGGGATGTGACTGAGTCGGGTCTACATTGGGTAGATCACCTTGGTCGGGTTGCCAATTATTAGTTGATTACCTCATGAATGGGGAAGATCCTTCTTTAAGGATGTTTGTGAATACTTCCATGTGAATGGATCTTGTTTAGGATGCGTATGAGACTCTTCATATAGTAGGGAGTGCGTTTGTGGCTGACAGTGGTGGTGTGGGATAAACTCTTTGGCGTCTAATAATAATCATCTAACTATAATTGTGATGTGATGTGATGTGTGGTTGGTACTTGTTTTTCTTCTTCTTGTTGATAGTTATTGGTTGGTAAATGATATTGAAATTCGAATTTAGAATTATGTTGGATTGATGATGATATTGAGAACTATTTTTAGTAGCTAGAGTATTGTACTTTGTTGATCACATAAATCACTATTGTAGATTAATAATCGATTTAAACGTAAAATTGAGTCTCATTGCTTAGTGATGATTAACATAGTGTTGGGATAGTTCTTATGGTTTAGTTTGGCGCATAGGTGGGGTGTTGCTTCACTCAGTTTCATTAGGAAACTGATCCCCATTTTCTCCCTTCTTTCAAATAATTATGGATAGTTTGTGAAGTTGCATTCAGAGTAGTTGGTTCGTGTTGAAGTGGTAGTTGGAGTCATGGTGTATACCATTTAGAGGGGCAATTGTACTAATGATGGGTTTAACCACGTTGGTTCGGGGTGGGCATTACAGTCATCATTCTACATAACTTATTAGTTGAAGATAATGCCAAAGAAGTTCATAAAAGAGTAATGGATCTTCAAAGTTCTCATCCTTTTAGACGGGAAATTGTACAAAAAAATTAGATCTTTGAATTTCTGCTCTCTTTGATGCTCTAGCTAAAGTATAGAAACATTTGTAGAATGAGGAACTTCAGAGCTCATAATGTGACTAAATTCGTAGTTAACTTCATGTCGCAAACAAATATTCTTCATAATTTGAAGTGTTTTTCTTTCCTACCCGAAGATTAGGGATGATTTTTTCAGCTTCTCCCTAGGATATTTTCTCCTTCGTAGATTTTAACGTTTTAAAAAATAGTTTCTCACTCCCCCTTATATCCACCCACTTCACCTCCTCTCCCCAAACCACACCGCACCTCTTTATTTAGGATGACACATGATCCATGACACTGCTTCTCACGAGATTTCACAAAAAATAAGTCAATTGTTATATGTAGTTTGTGTTTTACTAGACCAAGTCTAGTTTGGGTGATAGAAGACTATTTATACCCTTGTAGTCCGTATATTATTAAAGCAATATATTTTTATTAACATAGTTCGTATTTTACTAACACAATTCATATTTTACTGTCACATCATTTTACTATCACTGTCCATTTTTATTAACGTAGACCAATTTTTACTAACCCAATTTGTTTTTTTACTAACGCAATCTCTCGTTCAAACAATCCATTTTTTGCTAATGTGTTACGTATTTTTTTATAATTATAGAATATAAGTATTTAAGAAAATTAATATATATATTTTAAAAAATAAAGATAAATTACATACTGAAAACTACCATTGATGGACGTGCTTTCACGCGCGTAGTCAAATAACTATCGAGCACAAAGCAAGATAGATCGTATTCCACAAGGTTTCTTCTAATCGTCTACTCAAATGAACTGGCAAATTACTGAGGTTTAAACAAGTTGCGCGTGGTGTGAGTTCCACGACTTCTAAACTATGGAGAAGAGAAATTAAAAAGGAAATAAGACAAAAGACAAAATGAAAGGTTGTTTAACTTAACAAGACGACAGACAAGCTTAGATTTCGAATCCCCCTAGAACATTGGTGATCACAAGACCAACGATTTTCAATCCCGATTCTTTCAGTTCTCAGACACCACCATAACCTCTGACCCTTAGGTTTAAGACTGGCGAACGTTCACTCTATCCGATCTAACTACCAAGATTAATTGACCGCCCATGCGTTCGTTTCTGCAACGGAAAACTAACTGGTGCGATTACTAGTGATTAATGAGTTACTCTAGCAGCGGATTAACCCTAACTGGTTCCTACAAAGAGAAATTGTTCCAATGAATAGGTTAATTGTTGATTTGGTGTTTTGAAGTGAGGCGAACGTTCGCTACTATCCTCAACTTAACTAGGTGATCAAGCTAGAAAAGAAACACAAAAGCAATTAAGAACAAACCAAACATGCAAGAGAAACTGATTGAAACTGGATTTAATTACCGCGGATCCGTGACCGCTCTAAAGCCCCGGGTCACTTAGGGTTCATCTAGTCTAAGCTCTATGAGTTTGGCTATTCATATCCAATACAAAAGAATCGAAGACAAATAAAGAATACATCTTCAAACAGGGAGAACAGAGAAAAACTGTAAAACCTAATTTCAGATGAATCTGTGAAGCTTCAATCTCCTGGATCTTCAACTCCTAGCACCAATCTCTCTGAGATGGAAGGATGGAGTCACGATCTCTTCCCAGCTCCTCGAACTCTGTAAACTCTCTCTCGAACTTTTAAGTCTGGAATTTAATCCAAGGAATTTGTATATTTTGGTTGTGGCCGCCGGTTTAGTATTTATAGGGTTTCAAAATCCCAGCCGGAAAAGGAAGTAGTTTTCGGCGAAAACTTGAAATTTTTCGCCGCAGACTTCAGTGGAAACCTCGGCTGGATCTCCTGTCTTCGACTGTGCACTTCTTCATTTAGTTTTCGGCGAAGACTTTGGACTTCTCGCCGAAAACTCTAGTTAAGACCGGGGTAGTGCTTTCTTTTGGCTTGGTTTACTTCTAGATTGATCTCAGGCCATTCCTTGAGGTTTCCTTTGCTTGCCAAACTCGTCTGTGGCTACGTATTTGATGGTAAAAACCTGTGTAATCTCAAAAACACTAGAAAACCATCTAATAGACCCATAAAGGCCTAAAGTAACCAAAACGTAAGAATTAGAGCAACTAGGTGAAAACAACCTAAACTACCCTAAAACCTGAGATTCAAGCAAGCAAATGTAGCTTAAATGAGGCTGATAATCACGTAAATTGAGTGTCATCAAATACCCCACACTTAAGCCTTTGCTTGTCCTCAAGCAAACTAAACTAGAACGCACTCAGATTCACAAATGACGAGATCGATCAAGTTAAGGTTCAAGCGATCACAATGAATTATTAAACCACTACTTCTAGAACAAGTGACCTAACATGCTCACACGTCAACCAAATAACCTGGTCTCACTAATTATCTGCACACAAACAAGTAGTAAACAAAAATCATGCACGAATCCGACCTAACCGACCAGACTTGTCACACAGACAATATTTGGTAGAAGGGAACTCTCGCACTCTGTGTTTAGGGACGTGTTTCTGCTCTCAATCACTTTGTCGACCGAAGTATGTCATATGTTTACAGTTCGACCACAATATCCACCACTTTGACAACACGAGTAACTAGTCAAAAGGACTTTTGCAAGGGACTGTAACGATAACTACACTACAAGGGTTTATAATGAGATGGATGAAGGGATGAATGATGGAATTGACTTTGGTGCGGTGCAGCTTTTGACTAACTTCCCCCGAATCTAGCCTATGACTTCCTACCATCTAACCAAACACGGGCGGAATAGTGTACGCTCGTCCTATGATACCCTCAAGCAACCTAGCACTTTATTTTTCATATTTTTCCTTTTCTGATTTTTTCTGACTTTTCTTTACATTTTCTTTGACTTCGTTCTTCTATTTGTAGGGAGAAGAACGTTATTGAACTATACTATTAACTTTGAAACTTTGCGCTTTTTGTTTTTGAATTTTCTTTTTTTTCTTGTGCCGATTTTCTTTTAGTTGCTAGAGGGGTTTACACGTTTGGACATAATAGCTATGACCACCTGTTTAATGGCTATAGGCAGGTTATCACAGACCGACATCCGGTGGGCTAATCTAGAACTACAACCACAAGGGATCAATGGGGTGATGAAAAATGGGGATTAGCTATAATGTAAAACGAACCGAAAGAAGGGCCAAGCTCAAGGGTTTACACCTAATGGATTTAACGTTAGGTTGGCTATCTGGCTTAAGTAGCTTTAACTAGGTGCCTCTATCCTCTTAGAACTCGTGTCATCGTGTGGTCTCGAATTGGTCTAATGCAAATTATAATTCATTCAAGGTACGAGAAGGCCACTCAAAAAGAATTGAAATTGCAAGTTTATGTGCAATGGATCGAAACCTCACAGTTGGTTTGCTAGTCGGATTCAGTCATTTTCATGCAATCAAAGTGAAATACTACAAGTGTGATAAATTTTTTTGTTATGACCAGGAAATTTAGCATCAATGCAGCAAGTTGGTTACTGGTTCTAGGTTAAGTAGTCTAAGCATCATTATGAAAAATTGAAAACTAACTTAACATCACACATCAAGAATCGAGTAATTCAAAGCTAGAGGAATCAGATAAGCCACGAATTCACAACATATTCACACAAGATCAAGCAATTTATACACCCTACCCCACACTTAAATCATTCTGTGTCCTCATAGGACCAAACTAGAGTAGAGAGGAATAGAAGTACCTGGACTGAGATGGTTGGTGTAGGGGATGATCAAAGAGCGGTCGGAGCGTGGAGAGAAGCTGCCAAAACGTGTCTACAAAACAAAACAAACAAAAGTTCAAAAGGAAACCAGGACAAGTGTCTCGGATCCACACAAAACAAATTGGACCGAGTCCGAAAAGAATAAATAAAAAGAAGGACAAGGAAGAGGATACGACCTGGTCACTCCTCAGGTGGGGGAGGCGGTGGGGGAATGTGCCAGAAATCCTCGATCTGCTGCTGCCACGTCAATTACGTCTCGTATATGGTGTTCTGCTGGCACATGTGCTCCTGAGTGATTAGCCAACGGACGTCTTGGGTGTTGGTGTGGTCGATCTGCCAACCTCGGATCTAGCTGAGCAGCTCCCTATAACCACCAGGAGACATCTGCAGAGGCTCCTGGAAGTGAGGGTACTGCTGGTGTGCAAACCCTGCAGGCGGCTGCTGCGGGGGTATCTGGTGGTGAAATGCCGGATCTAGCTGGGGCTCATCCTCCTCAGAATCCTCTTCGTCCTCTGACTCAAGTCCTTGGTAGAGAGGTGGAGGTACCGTCTCTCAAGGTCCGAAGTCTAACTGTAGATCATACTCCACCGCCAGGTCTATACCAACAGAGTGCACTCGGTGGCGCGGGACCTCAGGCTCTCAAGCCTGGTTGAGGCAATGGTTGGTGATGAGGCGACCAATGAAGGATCCACCAGGGAGGAAGGATGGAAGCCTCGCGGGTGTGATCTTCTTGTGGAACAAGCGAGCTAGAACCCAACCTGGGTGAAGTCGGTACCCCTCGTAGATAGCTCTAAGGAGTAGAAGCTCCTCTCGGCTGACATGATGACGATCCTTCTCTGCAGCAAACAACAAGGATCTACGCCAAACAATATGAGCAAAATGAAAGAGGGGGTGAGAGACCGAACCGATGGAGTTGTGGTCTGTGGTCTAGGCACCTGACACTCCTGTGATGTGGCTTCAGAGTGCATCATAGCTCGGGCTTCTGGCCTTGTTGTCGCCCCAGCTGAGGTGGTGGCCGTGATAGTGCTCGTGTGGGATGCCGAGGTGGTCAACAAACTCGTCATAGTGGAACTCTCTGTACACCCCACCGAGGAAGAAGGAGATGACCTTCTTGTGCTGTCTGGATTTGTGAGTGTCCAGCTCGAAGGTGGCCCAAAACTCCTGGAGCGCGAGGACAGGAAAGTCATTTGCAATGGTGGTCAGCTCCAGAAGTCCTGCAGCTGCAAGAGAACTGGAGACGTTCTCGAACCATGTCTCCACAAATTCCTGGATACACTCCAGGGATAGCGGGCGCACACGTCAGCCACAGGTATGTGCTGGATCCTGGTAGCGCTTGAAGTGGAGCTCCGACAACCAGACAATGAAAGGGTTGAACCCCTGACGGTTCGTGAAAGCCGGTGGAGGACCGTGGATGGCAAGAGTGACGGGAGCGGGTGGTCTGGAACTAGCTCCGGCATCGGGAGGGGCAGAGCTGGACCTGGACCACTGGATGCGACTCTCGGCCTTTTACCCCTGTTCCTAAAAGATATCAAAAATTCAAACCACATTAGTCAAACTAATCTTACCCCACACTTGGTCGAAAAAAACTCAGTTTCAAAAGGAAACGGGAGAAACCGAGTGGGGATAAGCTAATCTAACAGCAGGAACCAAAAGTTATCATGAGGAAAACAGATGGATAAATAGGGCAGCCAATGCACATCATGTAGTCAAAGTCAAACCGACATTCATGAAAAAAGTCAACACCTCGCAAAATTTGGCAATTACGCATAGCTTAACACGATCAAAGATATCACAAGGCACAATCATAGGCTCAGTAGCAATCAAACATCAATAGGCACGCATAGAAATGGACCGGGCAACCATATAAGCTTGAACAATCCATGGTCAAACCGAAAGTCCACAAAAGTCAACACCATTATAGAATCATCAATTAAGCATAGCAATTCTCGTTCAAACATCATCAAATCATGGCACAATATTCCCTGAGCATACTAGATCATCTAGATTCAAACAAGTCTGCAAAAATCATACCGAAACAGCAGGCACGCAAATCGAGGTATACCGAAAAAGTCAACCAAAGTCAAACTTGACAAAATTCAGCAATCTACATGGAAAAATATTCGCAATAAAAAACCCAACAACTAATCTTGAAGACACGTTGGCTGAAAATGAACGTACGAGAAGTAATCGGTGAAAAACTCAAAAATGGTGATTTGGGTGGAACCGGGGCTAGAGAGATCTGATTCGGAGGATCTAGGTGTCAAAACGTTGAGGGGAACTAGGGGAAGGGTGCGGCGATGGCGCATGGCGGCGGTCGGAAAACGACGGCGAAGAAAATGGGAGAGGGGGGTTGTTGGCTGTTTTCGAAAATGAGAGGGGAGAGAGAAAATCCGAAAAAATGAAAAGATAAGTGGAAAAGAGTTTTTGGATTTTCTGGAAATTTTTGGCGAAAAGAGTGAAAGATTTCGCCAAAGAAAAGTTTGAAAAACTGTCTGCCGATTTTGAGAAAAGTTTTTGCCGAAAAGTATAAACTTTTCCCCGGGAAGTAATTGGAAAACTGGTAAGAAATTTACAGGGGCTTCAAAAAGAAGTTTTCGCCGAGAAGTAGTGCAATTTTCGGCGTAAACTAAGCCCTGTAGTTTTAAAATATTTTCTAAAATTCTGGCAAACTTTGAAAATCAAAACAAAATCAACAGAGGTCGGAACAATCCCAAATGAATTGAAACTGAACCGAGGACACAAAGCACAGACAAAGAAAATAAAAGACCACACAAAGGACACTTTTGGCTCCCCCAAATCGACTCTAAAAACGAGACTGACTCAAGAATTCAAAAACTGACTCCAACCATGGGTTGCCTCCCACGAAGCGCTCTTGCTTAACGTCCTTGAGTTGGACGATACCTGGATGGTGTTAGGAGACATCCCAACTCAGGATCTCCTTCACGCTGTCGTCGGTATTGACGAAATACAGCTTCAGTTTACTGCTAGTGAGTAAGAAGCGCTTCCCATTAATATGAGTCAGTTGGGTTTGTCCGTCGGGAAGGTGGTCGGTTACTTCGAAGGGTCCGAACAGATCTTGCGGCTGCACGTCCTTCTCTAGTGGCTTGGTAGAAGAGGGCGGAGCGATCGGCTCGGGAAGAGGTGGTTTGATGATTGGCCTCCACACCTCTTTGGTCTTTCCTTTGTTCTTCTTCTTCGCTGCGCCGGGATTCTTAGCTTGAGGTGATTTAGAAGAGGAGGCTTTCAGTTCCTCCTTCTTCTTTGGTTTCTCCTCTGGCATCTTCTTTTTTTGCTTGATAACCTGTTCAGCACCTGATGCAGCTATCTTTTGAAGAAACACTAGGGATGATGTTATTAACGGAGTTGACCGAGGCCAACTCCATAATTTCAACAGAAAGACAATGAGCTTCTCCTTTGGGAATGTACTTCATATCATCCTTAAGACGGATTGTTACAGTGTCTTTCCCGACCCTTAATGTCAACGATCTGTTAGGTACATTGATTGTCATGCCGGATGTTTCCATGAAAGGCCGACCTATCAGAAGAGTAGCATCATCCTCCCGTGTATCCATTACTACATAATCCGCTAAGAAGGTGAAGGGGCCACACTTAGTGATTACGTTCTTAATTATCCCCCTAGGCGTCTTTAAAGATTTGTCAGCGAAAACTAAATGCATGCTAGTAGGTATTAATTCTCCTAGATTGAGTTTCTCATACAAACACATAGGCATGACATTTATAGACGCACCTACATCAACTAGACTACAGTCGACTTCAATATCATTAATTACTAAAGGTATAGTAAAGGAACCAGGATCAGATTCTGGTCATGAACGGCGGAGCATTCTTTCTTGGAAAGCATGGAGGATGCTTCTTTCTTCTTCAACGAACTGAGCTGCTCGATTCTCCCACCTCGCAACGCATTGGGGAATGGGATTCTTGGTTGATACGGAGAAAGAGGGGGCTCAGGTGCGTGTTTAGGCTTTGGCGAAGGAGTCTTCTCTTCGTCTTCCTTGATCTTCGGTGTATAAACCGCTGCAACATCAGGAATCGTGCCCGGATCGAAAGAGGTAGTGGCGGCTGAACTTTTGCAACTCCGAGTGGAGACAGTCTTCACGTCGTTCTTCGGATTTGTTTATGTTTGGCTTGGTAGCTTACCGAAGGGGCGACCACTAGAGAGCATGCTAGCGATGTTGTTCACTTGGCTCTCCACTCTATGGCCATGCGCGATCTGTTCTTGATTTAGTAGGGCTTGAGCCTTGAATTGGCTATCATGATCATTGAGCTTGGTGATGATCTGATTCAGCTTCTTATCCAACTCACTATCCTTGCTGTCATGCGGCGGTGGTCTCTGAGGCTGACCCTAATAGCTGTTATTTAGATACTGGTTCTGGCGATTGCTAGGAGCTGCACCATAGTTGCCTTAGTTTCGGTGAGGCGGTTGGTAGATACCTCCGGTTTGACTGTTCGGCTTCTGATCTTTGGTTATTCTGATTCTGGTTTGCTCCAGAGTTGTAGGGAGGTCGCTCTTGAAAGCTTCCTTGTTGTCGGAATTGACGGTAGCCAGTATAATCTTGTTGGTTTTTGGCGAAGCGTTGACCAATAAAGTCAACTTCCTCGGCAGACCACACTTCTGCTCTACCAAAATTCTGACAATGACTTCCGTTGTGAGCACAGGCGCCACACCATGAGCAGTCAGCAACAAAAACAGCGGCGGATGGAGGCTTGATAGGCGTGGTAGACTTCTTCAAGTGCTTCTCGATTTCCGCCTTAACTTGCTCTTCAATGTTGAGCTTGCTTCGAGCTCCTTTTGTTTGCC
Source organism: Linum lewisii (assembly GCA_034768395.1). Classification (NCBI taxonomy): domain Eukaryota; kingdom Viridiplantae; phylum Streptophyta; class Magnoliopsida; order Malpighiales; family Linaceae; genus Linum; species Linum lewisii. Next base: position 44,168,434 of record CM068302.1, read on the forward strand.
TCTCCCAATTCCTCTACTTGGAAGCGCAATCAGCAAAGTGAAGCATAGCCGCTTTTGGTGTAAAAGCAGTGATATCTCCGTCATTCTTCGAGAAAAAGTCTCAGCTAGTTGCCTTTGCTCGAAACCGTGATGGGGGCAGCTGTAGAGGAGCTCTTGGAATTCATGCCAAGCGTCGTATAAGCTTACTCCTTCCTTCTATTTGAACCTGGAGATACTATCTTTGTAGGCAGTTGTTCTGGAAGGAGGAAAGTATTCTTCAACAAAATCTTGAGCCAGCTTGTCCCAGTCGGTGTAGTAACCGGGAGGCTTGCTATTTAACGATCTCTTGGCGGGTCCTCGAAGAGAGAATGGAAAGGCCCACAAGCACAAGGTGTTCTTGTCGAGATTCCCATTCTTGAATGTCTCCCAAAGAGCAATGAAGTCCGCCAAGTGAGTGCAAGGATTATCGTGCGACCTTCCTTCAAACTGCACATCCCTAGAGATCATTTCCAAGTAGGTGATCTTAATCTCATAGTCGGGATCATCGTCATTGAGCGACACAGAGATAGAGGATCGAACGCTAGTCGCGCTCGGTTTGTTATAATCGGCAAGACTTCTCTGAGCCGGCGGCGGCAGAGGAGGTGATAGATGGTCGTCCATTCTAGGAGAAAGTGGTGGCAAAAGTGATGCGGTGGATGAAGCAGATGAAGATGAAGATGAGGAGCTCTCCTTCAGCTCCTCGATCTTGATTGGAGTGAAAGATGAAGGTGGAACGGTAGTAGATTGCTTCGGAACTCGCGGTTGCCTAAGCGGAGCAGAACTACCCAGCTTGTCTTAAGTAGAAAACTTGATAGGCTTAGACTGAGAACGAGTATTCGGGCGGTTCATAAACCTGAAAACAACCTGCAAAGAACAAAAAAAAAACACAATCGGTGTAAAATCGAAGTGTGATGGAAAAATGAAAGACGGCAAGGTAGAAGAATAAAATGCCAATTCTTCTTTCAAACAATTAGAAGAGTTCCCCGACAACGGCACCAATTTGATGGACGCGTTTTCACGCGCGTGTAGTCAAATAACTATCAAGCACAAAGCAAGATAGATCGTATTCCACAAGGTTTCTTCTAATCGTCTACTCAAATGAACTGGCAAATTACTCAGGTTTAAACAAGTTGCACGTGGTGTGAGTTCCACGACTTCTAAACTATGGAGCAGAGAAATTAAAAAGGAAATAAGACAAACGACAAAATGAAAGGTTGTTTGACTTAACAAGACGACAGACAAGCTTAGATTTCGAATCCCCCTAAGATTACCAAAACATTGGCGATCACAAAACCAGCGGTTTTCAATCCTGATTCTTTTAGTTCTCAGACACCACCATAACTCCTGACCCTTAGGTTTAAGACTGGCGAACGTTCGCTCTATTCGATCTAACTACCAAGATTAATTGACCGCCCGTGCGTTCGCTTCTGCAACGGAAAACAAACTGGTGTGATTACTAGTGATTAATGAGTAACTCTAGCAGCGGATTAACCGTAACTGGTTCCTACAAAGAGAAATTGTTCCAATGAATAGGTTAACTGTTGATTTGATGTTTTGAAGTGAGGCGAACGTTCGCTATTATCCTTAACTTAACTAGAATCTTAACTAGGTGATCAAGCTAGAAAAGAAACACAAGCAATTAAGAACAAATCAAACATGCAAGAGAAATTGATTGAAACTGGATTTAATTACTACCGATCCGTGACCGCTTTAAAGCCTCGGGTCACTTAGGGTTCATCTAGTCTAAGCTCTATGAGTTTAGCTACTCATATCCAATACAAAAGAATCGAAGACAAACAAAGAATACATCTTCAAACAGGGAGAATGATGACTCTCGATTTGACGTGATTATCAGCCTTATTTAAGCGACATTTCCTTGCTTAAGACATGGTTTTTAGGGTAGAATAACGAATATTCAATCAATTGCCCTATCTCGTGCCATTTGTGTTACTTTGGCCCGTTTCTGGTCTATTTGATGGTTTTCTAGTGTTTTTGTATTAGCACAGGTTTTTGCCGTCAAATAAGTAGCCAAGGACGTGTCTAAGGCGTTGGAACCTCGAGGAATTGCACCAGAATCAATCAAAGGAGCCAATCAAGTTTAGAAAATTCCTGCCCGGTTTACAAAGGAATTTTCACCGAAAATACCCTAGTATTTTCGGCGAAAATATCAGCACAAATCAACTGATGACCGGCTGAAGGAGTTTTCGGCGAAACTGTTAAGTTTTCGACCGAAGCGAAAATCACAGGAGATACCAGCCAAAGGACCGTCCATTTACACAATCCTTTTCGGCAAAAATAATCCTTTATTTTCGGCAAAAATAATAGAAGAAATCCGGCGACTTAAGGTTTAAGTATAAATACTTAAACCGGCGGCCCAAAGAGAGGGAATCAATCATTATTCATATTTTTCACAAATCAGACTTTTGAGATTCAGCCGACTCTAGGGTCGATAGATAGAGTTTAGAGAGTTCGAAGATCCGTGGAGAGATCGTGACGCCATCCTTCCACCTCGGAGAACTCAGAGCTTAAAGTTGAAGATCCAGGAGATTGAAGCTTCGCCGGAGTCGTTAGAATTAGGTTTTTTAGTTCTTATCTGTTCTTCCTCTGTATGATGATCTTCTTTGTTGCCTTTGATTTTTCTGTTATCGTTATGAGTAACTGAACTCGTTAGAGCTTAGACTAGATGAACCCTAAGTGACCCAGGGCTTTAAAGCGGTCACGGATCGGCGGTGATTAGATTCGAAATTCAATCAGTTTCTCTTTCATGTTTGATTTGTTCTTTATTGTTCATGTTTCTTGTTTGGATTGATCACCTAGATTATATTCTTGTTAAGCTAAGGATAGAAGCGAACGCTCGCCTTACTTTAGAACATCGAATTGAACAATTAACCTTATAATTGGAGCGTGCCTTTCGTAGGAACCGGTTAGGGTTAATCCACTGCAAGAGTAACTCATAAATCGTTAGTAATTGCACCAATTAAGTTAAGTCGTTGCGAGAGGCGACCATACTGGAGCGACTAATTAATCTTGGTAGCTAGAACGGATAGAGCGAACGTTTGCCGGTCTTAAACCTAAGGGGCAGGAGTTATGGTGGTGTCTTAGTAATTGATTGAATGAGAATCGAAATCCGCTGATTTGTTGATTGCCAATGCTCTGGGGAACGAAGGGGGATTCAAAGTCTAAGTTGGTCTGTCATCTTTGTTTTCAACCCTAATTTCCAATCTGCTTAGTTTAATTTTTAAATTTCTCTGCATTTCTTATAATTAGAAGTTGTGGAACTCACACCACGCACAACTTGTTTGCATCCGAATAAATTGCTAGTTTTTGGAGTAGTCAATCATAGAAGGCCCGTGGAATACGATCTACCCTAGCTTGTTAGCTTTGTTAGTTTATTTGGTTGAACGCATCACAACGACTGAGGTTCACCAAATTTTGATGACACTCTATTTGACGTGATTATCAGCCTCATTTAAGCGACATTTCTTTGCTTAAGACAACCTCCAATCAACGGATGATGCTGTTGATGCATTGAACGCCGCGCTCAAGCGACTAGTGCAATTGAAGGGAGAAGATGCTCAAGAACATTTCGAAGAAGAGGCAGAAGCTACACACCACCAACAAAATCACCAAGAGGTGTATATACCAGTTCATCAGCATCGACAACAGACGGCAAGAGTAGAATCCGCCTTGGATGATCTCGTTTCGAAGCTACAAGCTCGTAACATGGTGGATGTCGAGCTCGAGCAACCGAATACACTAATGGAAGAAGATGCTCAAGAGCCGTACGAAGATGAACATGACAATCTCACCCATGACTATTGCGAGCTAGAAGCATCTGATGAAGAATCCTTGGTGGTGGTGGTTGATGAAGACAAAGAGCCAATCCATCTTGAAGTTGAAGCCGAAGAGGAGCACGAAGAAATCGAGGAGATATCCTCAATAGAGCTTCCGCCGAGCCAACCTATAGATCAAGCCAGAGACGAGCACGTGGGGATCGAAGACGTCAAGGGTTTGGAAGCATACATACTCGATCCTGATAGACCTCTAGATGATCATAAAGTGGAGAAGAGCTCATTGACCATGCCGCGCCGTACTACCTCTTCCCTCCTCCAGTAGGAGAACTCGAGAAGAACTGGTCATCCAAAAATAACCGCGATCTACTAGAGCACTACCGACTACATCACCCTGCTGGAGTGCTACATGGCACTCAACCGCTGGCCTTGAAGAAGACGATTGACTTCAAGGAACTCCTAAGTTGGGGTCCCTAACAGGTACCGTCCGGCACAAGGACGTTAAAAGAGAGCGCTTCGTGGGAGGCAACCCACGGCTGGAGTTCATTTTTGAATTATTGAGTCAGTTTTTTTCGTCGTTCGAGTCGGTTTCGGGGAGCCAAAGTCTCAGTTTTCTTTTATTTTCGTTTGTTTTAATTTTTTGTGTCAGGTCAAATTTTCGCCGAAAATTCCTCAGATTTTTTGGCGAAAACCTTAGTCTGTTTGAGTCTGTTCTGTTTTTGAAGTAGTTTTCGCCGTTCTAAAGTTTTTGGCGAAAATGTTTAGTTAAGTCGTCTATCTTTGTTTTCAAAGTAGTTTTCGCCGAAAACTTCACTAGTTTTTTCGGCGAAAACTTTAGTTGGGTCAGAAAATTTTCGAAAACCTTTAAAAAAAATAGTCAAAATATTTTCAAAATTCCCCTAACCGTCTTTGTTCGACTTTTATTATGTGTGGATCTAGGGCACTTGTCCCGGTATCCTTTTGATGTTTTTGTTGTTTTTTGTTTTGTAGGAACTCGAGTAGCTACTCCGCTCCACTCCGGACTCTCCGTGCTCAACTGCTACACCGACCATCACCTTCCAGGTTCTTCGTATCTCTCTACTCTAGATTAGTTCTGTGAGGACACAGAACCATTTAAGTGTGGGGTAGGAGTCTAGGATTATGCATGATCTTGCTTGCTAGCTATGATTCTGTGGTTCAAATTTGAAAAATTCTCTAGCATAGAATTGCTCAATTCTTGACTTTTGATGTTAAATTGACTTCAATTTTAAACAATGACGTCTAGACTGTTCCACTTAGAACCTATAACCAACATGTTGGCACTGATATTAAATGAGTCTAGGTCAGAACAGATCATAGATCACTTCTGTAGTTGAAACTTGAATTAATTGAATTAATTGGTTTGTTGATAACAAAGCTCGATAACACCGTTCTAAGATGATAAATGCTAGCTTCTTCCATGTTTTTCACTCCATATTTGATCACCTGTGATTGTGGCTTGAGATTAGACGGAAATCCAATTTGAAATCTTGTGTAAAAAGTTATAACTAGCTAGGATTAAGTGGCTAGATGGTTAAATCAAGTAATTAAGTTGTGCAAATCAATGTAAAGTTCTTTAAAGTGCTGAAAATAAAGCTAGGCAAGCCCGACACCTAAGTGAAGTGTTCGGGTTGAGCACTAGAAAAGGCACAAATACTGTGAGCTAGGCAGGTCCAACACCTAAGTGAAGTGTTTGGTATCGAGCACTAGTATGCAGTAAATCAATTGAAGGAAGAAATTGAACTTGAAATAAATCAGTGTTTAAATCGGTCCTAGCTAGAACATGTAACGTACAGATCTAAAAACGGATGAAGTCGAGTTGATAGCCACGTCACTTTTCCTACCTCCGCATCCACATAATGGCTAGAGCTTAAAGTCTTTTTGATTAGAATTGGTGTTATCGTAGTCGGTTAATCATGATTAATTGTTTTCCCAAGAAACGTGCTTTGTTAAAACTACTACTTGAAGTGTGCAGAAAATAGTGAGATCGAAAATTTATTTGGTTGATGTTCTTACATGTGTAGGTCACCTTTTCTACGTGGAACAGTCTAAACCAAATCGTTAGAATTGAATCTCAGTTTAATCTCGTGTCATTTGTGAATTTGAGTGTGTTCTAGTTCAGTTTGCGGCGGTTTTAACCTTCAATACACAACCGCCACTATCTTTGATATTTAAACCCCCTTTCCTCTTTCACGCGATTTCAGAACCATTTCACAACTCTTTCTCTCGACTTTCAGAACCAAGCGCCGGCGACCCTCTCTCTCTCTCTCTCGTCGTCGGCCGTCTCTCTCTCGCGGCGTGACTTCATCTCCGACGCGGCGGCCGTCTCCGACGTGGCTGTCTCTTCTCACACGGCGCTGCTTCTTCTCCGACGCGGCGGCCATCTCTCTAGCTCGACGGTATTAATCTCCAGGTAATAATCTCCATTCTCCCTACCTCTTACAACATTATTCTAGTGCTTTATTGCGTGAAAAATCGAGTTGTAGGTTCAGAAATTCGGGTTTGGTGTTCTTGAACCAAAACCCTAATTTTATCAAGTTTTTGATTTTGAGAAATTGACATGACATTCATGAAATTGGTGATATATTGACTCTATACTTTGAATTGGGGATCATTTCGATATCGTTTGTCACTCCAATTGTGCATTTACATAAACTTTTCATACCGATATTGCTCGAAATTGAGGATTTTTGTACATGGATGAATTTGATGATTTGTTGCTTCGAGATTGATCTTCTGATGATTATAGATATGTTTTCATGCTTGTTCCCGAATATCTATGGCTAAATAATGCTTGTGTGATGAATTGAGTGAACTTTGTATATATCAGTTTCATGATTTTGTAATCTTGACAAGTGAGATTTGTTTATCTGACTTGGATGTGATTTGGATGTCTAAATTATTCGTTGTATGATTGTGTCGCAGATAAAGTGAGATTTAGGCTTTCGGCTAAATCTGACTTTTTGACCGAACATTCCAAGTTAGTGATTCTTTAAATTATTAGTACTATAAAGTTTGATGTTTGAATTCATAAGTCCAAATTTAATGGTCTTGTTTGTATGACTAGATAATAAGTAACAAATATATATAACTTTTAAGTTAATTTGTTTCTTGGTTTTTAGTTTTGAATGTTCTTCCCTCTTCATGTTCTACAAGTTAATTTATTTCTTGGTTTTTAGTTTTGAATGTTCTTCCCTCTTCTTTCTTTAGATGAATGAAATTCGGCTTATTCATAAAAAAACCATATACCTAGTTTTATACGAATTCATATATGGTCAACTATAATTAAGTTTAATGATATGGTCAACTATAATTAAGTTTAATGCAATGAGCTAATAACTTATAACTTAGTTGAATCTACTATCTTCAAACTAATTAATTATAATTTTATTCAACTTCTAACAACTGGATGCTACATCAATTCCTATCCTTACTCTGGAGTTCTTGGATCCATAATTTGACCTACTTTGTTTATACTACTGTGTCGCAGGTTGGGTTGACTTTGATTGAGGAAGGCCTTCGGCTGAATCCGACTTTTGACCGAACATTCCAAGTTAGTGATTCTTTAAATTATTAGTACAATACTAAATTTAATATTGAGTATAATATGATCATTACCATGTAATCAGCTAAAACATTAAAAATTGTGTAGTATAATTTTTCAAAAAATGCATATTCAACCATGTTCATATAGTATACTAATTTGTATGTAAATTTAATTCAAATGTGTTATTCAATGTCAAATAAAAACTTTAATTGCATATCTAAGCTCAATTAGACTAAATATCTTGTGATCTTGAACTTAGTTAATAGAATTTCAATATGACAAATATGTTGAATAATAATATGCTAATATGCTAATAATAAAAATATGTTGTGTACATGCTAATATATATGCTTTGAATAATAATGTTAATATATATGCAAATATGTTTTGTATAGGTTGAATAATAATTTAGCTTAGACTAACTAATTAACTTCTGCCATTGAATTCTAATTTCAATTTGCCTTTACTACTAAGGTTTCAATAGGTAGAGCTAGTAATTATGGACAAATCTTGGATTACACAACCTCGCTACACTCAAGATAATATTGTGGGAGTTGAACAATTTCTTGACTTTGCTTTCAACAACTCCGGGGATGGGGAGCATATCATTTGCCCTTGTTTGAGTGCGCTTCAGCTGCCCAGAACCGCCAAAAAATAAGACTTGTGGCGGTTAAAACCGCCAGAAAATGTATTAACAATTATGGCGGTTATAACCGCCAGTAATATAATAACAATTGTGGCGGTTATAACCGCCACAATACAACCGCAGTGTACTATATTTGTGGCGGTTCCTGACCGTCACTTTTGTTCGTTTGTGTCGGACACTTTTGTGGCGATTTTTCTCCACAATTGTGGCGGTTGCAACCGCCACAGTTAATACAACTGTGGCGGTTATAACCTCCACAATTGTGGAAAATAACCGCCACTAATACTCCATTTTGTTGTAGTGAAAGTAACCAAAACGACAAGAATTAGCGCAATTAAGTGAAAATAACCTAAACTACCCTAAAACCCGAGATTCAAGCAAGGAAATGTAGCTTAAATGAGGCTGATAATCACGTAAAATCAAGTGTCATCAACCATATTGATATTGGAGTTTTGCCAATTATTATATGCAGTCCATTTTACTAAAATAGTCCATTTTTACTAACATAGCCAATTATTATATGCAGCCTATTATTAGGGCTATATTAATCTGTTTATATTTAAAAAGGAATTGTGTGTAGTATAATACATGTTGCTAGGGTTGTTGACGAGCCAAGCTGCTCGTGAGCGGCTCGGAGCTCGGCTCAGAAAATGGCTAAAAAGCTCGCTCGAAACACGACTCGTTTGTAAATGAGCTGGCTCACGAGTCGGCTCGATAGTAAATGAGCCGAGCCCGAGCCTACCCTGGCTCAGCTCGGTAGCGTCGTGAGCTGGCTCGGCTCGTTGACTCGTTGATCCTGGCTTGCGAGCTATCTCATTTACGACTCACTAGCTGGCTCGAATAATATAGCTCGCGAGCTGGCCCGTTAAAGGCTTAATTAAGAGCTTGTGAACCAGCTCGATTATGAGCTCAATCATTTTTAGATTTACTAATTAGGAATTGGAATAACGATTTAAGGTTTAGTCTATATAAATTAAGGTTAATAAGATTTTGTGGTGTAAGAGTAATGATTCAAGATTTCAACTCGATACGTTAATATGGTTTAGGGATTGATTGTAATGATTTTGGTTTATACTTTATAGATTAAAGTACAAAGTTGGAGAATTTTAATGGAACCTGACCTTTTACTTTCTCGACTACTTAAAGAGAAATACTTCCCATCTCAATGCTTCTTAAATGCATCGAAATGATCAAAGTCCTCCTGGGGATGCAGAGTATTTTACATGGACGTGACCTTCTGATGCAAGGGCTCCTTTGGCATCTCGGCTCACATCCAATGCTTTCCATTTCTGAACGTCCATGGATTCATGGAAATTCGAATCAATGATTCCCTATACTCCTTCATCCTCTCCCTCCTGGAATAGTGATCCAAATTTCTTCCCTGATTGTTTGCTGGTAATTGGGACATGGGACGGTTATCCATACTCTTCCATCTAGATTCAGCTCAGGCGATATCAAACATTCCCCTTCCAATAACGGCACAACCAGACCATCCGCTTTGGTACTTCACAACCAATGGTCAATATACTACTTCATCTGGTACGCGCAGGCCCTCCATGTTTGACCAAAAATGAAAACACCGCCATCTTTAGCTCTACCAACAGATCCTGTGCTTTGGCGATCTGTCTGGGACCTTAAGATCCAACCTATGCTTTGATTCTTCCTTTGGCAGTTTGTCATCGAATTCTCCCTACATTAGAAGGATTAAATTATAGAGGGTTGACATTACCTTCAATGTGTCCTTGTTGTCTACTACAAACATAAACTCTAGAACATTTTCTATTTGACTTCTTAGTTGCTCGCCGATTTTTCAAGATAACTAATCTAGACTTTGACTCAATTCCGCACACTCACTTGGAAATCACATAGAGAGTTATTATATCAACTCGGCCGTTAGAGGCCCCCCTTTGGGTTTTAGCCTGGTGGAGACTTTGAAAATCCAGGAATTTGGTAGTTTTTTCAATCTTCGACGACAACTCTCCACAAACAATTTTCATTTGATGTTGATAGCCTATCTTCCCTCCGAAACGATGTCCCTGTTCCAACTCCAGCCCCTCCTGTTCGTAGCTCTAGGTGGTCCCCTCCAAGGTAACCAAGACTAACGATCAATGTTGATGAGGCGCTCCGTCCAGGAGTGGGCGCAATCAGTGGCGGAGCCACGTTCAGCCTTGGGGCTGCGTGCAACCTCCTTGGCTCCAATACATTTTCCCCTACTTGTCATCTCTCTGTACAGACTTAAACCACTTTCCTCCTATCAAATGTCATCCAAAATAGGGAAAATAGCATTTTAGTCCCTCTACTTTGCCAACTTAACAGATAGCTCCATACACTATAAATTGTTCTTTTTATCCCTACCTACTTCGACCACTTTGTCGTTTGGGTCCTTCCGCTACAACTTTTGTCTCTGTGACATTAATTGATGTACATTCTGTGACATTAATTGATGTACATTCAGTAAACCACGTTAGCTCCAATAGCCATGTATTAGTTTACTATGTGTATTTTAATTGGGAATATAAGTATATATAATTAGATAAGATGAACGAATAAAATGTGTAATTTTAAAACTCTTCATATTTCACCATATGCTTCGTGACACCTCCCAAATTTACCTCTCTAACCAACTGCTTGTCTTCTACCTCCAATATCTCTCCCCGTCGGTGTGCAAATGTGTCCAGATTTAATATTAAGTAGATGAAAGTTGGAACGGAAGGACTCAAACGAAAAAATAGTCAAAGTAAGATGGGTAAAAATAGTGATTTATAGTAAGGGGCTATCTATTAAGTTGGAAAAGTAGAGTGGGTTAAAATACCATTTTTCCTTTAAAATACTATAGGTGAACATATGAAAATAATCTTTGGACCACTCATTACTATTAGCATTTGTTCTTTCAAATTTGATTTTGATATTTGAAATTAGATGGAGAGATACTTTTCAAGAACAGTCTTCAAAACCGGATAAATTATGAATACTTGAACGATGCATTGGTAATATATTGAACACGATTTGTGTGCTAGTTTGGACAAGGAGTGTATTCTATAGGACTTCAACACTTTTAAAATATAAAATCTCGTTGTGGTTCGTTGAACTATTATTTTATTATTGTACGATATTATGTATTATGTTGTTGAACTATCGTTCATTATTTACTTTTCTATTACGTGGTTGACTTTTTATGTTAAAGCACCCCCTTGGCCAATTTTCTGGCTCCGCCACTGGGCACAAGAAGCCTGGTGGTCCGTGACTTTGATGGAGGTCTTCTCTTCGCTACATGTATTTCATATCCGGGAATTTCTGATTCTTTTATTATTGAACTGTTAGCAGTGAGAGATGCTTGTGTTCTATGTCGAGACATAGGGTGGTCAGAGGTGGACATTGAAGGAGACGCCACAGAAGTCAGAAGAGCGGTTTCAAGCCGCTTATGCCTAGCACGAGAGGGAGGTCTTCTCATAGCAGACATTTGCCATCTTCTGGATTCTCGCCCTTTGATCAGACTTCTTGAGGTTCCTCGTCAAGCTAACATGACAGCCCACTATGTGACTCGTCATACGCTTCGTTGCCTCCCAAGCCGGAGTGTGGTAAACCTCACGGCTTGAGTGTGCACTTAATTTTCTGAATGCATGGTTATCTCCAGCGCTCCTGTAGGAGTTATCTAATGGAAAAAAGTCAAGAGTTACTAATTAGGACTTGGAATAACGATTTAAGGTTTAGGCTATGGAATTAATGTTTATGGTGTAAGAGTAACATTTCAAGGTTTAAACTCGATTCAATAATAAGGTTTAGAGATTGATTGTAATGATTTTGGTTTATACTTTATATATTAAAGTTTAGAGTTACTAATTTGGGTTTGGAATAACGATTTAAGGTTTAGACTATATAAACTAAGATTAATAAGGTTTTGCGGTGTAAGAGTAACGTTTCAAGGTTTAAACTCGATACATTAATATAGAGCCAAACTTTTACAACCTCTCCATCTTCAACCAATTCAGTATCATCCTCCAACCATAACTTACCCATTTACACGTTCAAATTTCTAAGAAACAAAGAGTAACTACTATTGATATTTTCTCCATTCAACCACAATGAATCTTGCGGAAAAGTTACGAAGGATCGCTAGAGAAGTTGTGAAGGAAGTTCAACTTGGTAAGCTGATTGTCCCTAAAAATTCACACATCATCATAGATACTACATCACTTCATAAAGACCCTAAAATTTGGGGAGAAGATGCACATCTTTTTAATCCATAAAGGTTCTTTGAAGGAGTTGTGAAAGCCATGAAAAACAATCCATCAGTGTTTCTGCCGTTTGGGGTAACTTTCCAACCAATAAGGTATTGTTGTTGTAGCCCCTCAGCAATGCCACATTAGTGGTTTAGGTAAAGGAATACCACATTGGTAGTTTAAGGGAAGGAAGGAATCCATCAAGACTTATAAATAATAAGGCTTGGACATTTAAATAAATAGTCTCACATAATGTAGAGACTTGGATGGTCCATGGATCATCTAGACTTAATGAGTTTGTATTGGGTTGAACTCATTTTAAGTAAATTATTATGGGCTTTGAGCCTAACTTGAGCATATTAAGGGTTTTTAGTGAGTCGACTTGAGTTGGTTAAGAGTTTATATCGAGCTAAACTCGAATCGAGCTTGAGTTGAGCTTGATCATAAATTATTTAGGTCGAGCTGAGCTCGAGCTAGAATTTATGGCTCAATTAGTGCTTAAACCGAGCTCGAGCCCGAGTCGAGCTTAGGCTCGTTAACGCTCATTTCGAGCCGAGCCTGAGCCGAGCTCGAGCTCTAATGTTTTTTAACGAGCCGAGCTCGAGCTCGAATTGAGCCCGAGCCAAGCTTGAGCCAGCCATAAAGCTTATCAAGCCGAGCCCGAGCCTGGGCAAAGCTCGGCTTGGCTTGGCTCATATACAGCCCTACCCAAAATACATTGTTTGGTAGACCCAACTTTTCATCTGAGTTTGTATTTGCAGTTCTTCTGTGTCCCATTTGCCCCCTCTACTGTGCATTCTTAGAATTTATGGTCCCCCAAGAAATTGTACCAAAATCTAGTAATTGCTTGGCCCACCTACCATTTATTTTCCCTCTTCCCAATTGTGCCTTAGCCTTTTCTCTTCCTTAGTCTTCTCCATTAACACTCTTTGTTCTCATTTTTTCGCACCACGCCTACACACCCAAGTGACTATTCTTTCACCGACGATGCAGCAAAAGCATAAAATACCTACAGGTTTGGCTTTACCATCTTTGTCGTAATCAGTACAAAGGCCCATCCTCCACACATTCTTCGATTGCTTCACATATTTGTGCCTTCTAACTGTCAATTTTGTAACAAGCTTCTTCCTCGCACAGGGTACGAGTACACCTCTCTGACGATTGCGAGATCTCTTTTGTGGAGGCAAGCTGCATACGTTTCCAGATAGAGCTTGTTGCAACAGCGAATAGGTTAGTCACACATTTTGCTTCCTGCATTGAATTTGTCAGCATTAACACAATAATAAATGGCACGTGATTGACAAATTAGGGTTTATAAAGTGCAGTTCATAAGGCAAAACACTACTGTTTGAAGCATACCAACCATATGATCAGTATTGGAATAAGATATAAGTGATGTTAATCAACTGTGATGCATATTAACTTATTATGGACAATAGGGTATTGTTAGTTGCAAAGGCTTGACATTGCATTTTTAATTCACAAATGTGTGTACAATGGGTAATATTAACAATGTGATGCTAATTGGTTGAATGCAAAACTGCTTGATGTGATCATATATGTAGTCTAGTGAACTAGTCATTGTGGTTCTAGTGCATATGGCTTGCTTGCCTCGCTATCTGGTGAACTTGTTTGTAGATTATTTCTTTGTAGAAGTGCACGAAAGAACATTGATTGAGTGTGCATACCTTACTATTCCAATTGTAGCAGCCAAATAATTCCGGATCGGGATTCGTAGACGTTCGAGATGTCCGAACACAAGCTTGCAACCCGTAGTGGTATCTCATTTTTGTCGACCGAGCTAGCTCAATGTCCGCGTTCGTAGTCTTCACTGTGGTCCTCGAATGCTAAGTTGGCCAAGAGGGAAATTGATGCTATGAAGATTATCACCTCCAACCAGAACTTTGTACTACCAATCGGAAAATTCATGCAGAAGTCGAAAATTTTTGGAATGTTGTCTGCTGAGCAGCGGGAATGAAGTGGGTGTTAGAGTGTGGTATCACAGTAAACCCTAAAATCGAGGAAAATAATAATTGTACAAAAGGGCATTATAGTCATTTCAATGCCTTCCATTGTTGTCCGCATCTTCTTTTAATAAACAACAAATACATAGGTTTTCCTTTACCAAACCATGAATTCCAACTTTCACTTTTTTCACCAAAATACTACTTTCCCCGACTCTAATTTTAGAGACAATGATTTTTTTTTTTGCATCCAATACAACAATCATTATCCACCATTAGATCTTAGTTGTTAATGTTGTGGTCTCAGTCCTATGTATATAACTCTAAGGGGTTGTTTGGTATGGATATTATTGATATTAATATCACCCAGTAGCTAGCTATTGGGTGCTATATTGAATATCAATAGCACCCTTTAATTTTTTTTGGTCATGATGTCTCCAAAGATGAAGGACTATAGATCGTGCACCATCCTAACTAAAAGAAAAAGAAAGAAAACCTAACTAAAAAAAAAGAAAAGGGGAGGGTGGGGTGGGGTGGGGTGGGGAGGGGGAGCGGGGGTTATTTGACATTATAGGATGAACCTAATTTTTTTTGCTAAACCCTTAATTTTCATTTTGGATGACAAATCGAATTAGATTGTGTAGGCTTCAATTGTCAATGTATCACAAAAAAATGGAAAATAATGACCACCTGCAAAGAGAATATCTATTTCCCTTTATTATTCAAAATTGTTCCATCCACATTAATTCTAAACCAATTGATCGATAGTAGTAACTCATAATTAATGTTGGTTACGTGGTGGTTGTGTTCTTGTCATGTTAATGGTTACAATGAGAATTGGAGCAATTTTTTTTTATGACGAAGAAGCCTCACAATGGGTCGCCCTTCTAACATCCTCACCCAAGGTTAAACTCTGGTCCCGCATCAGGGACACACCCCGTGCAGGACATTTTCTCACCATCATTATCGATAGTCGCCTGCTGAAAGTCCACAGGCCAAGAAATGGCCCAAGCCCGCTCACCTAGATTGGTCTCTACCAAATTGGAGCAATTTCATTGACATAGTTGTCTAATTTTTCGTAGAAATTATATTAACATAAAGAATTATATTTTTCAAAAGAAATTTACCAAACTTATTTAAATACTCATTAAGTCAATTTTACATTCCTAAAAGGGATTCCCACGGAAAGGAAAGTTGTGATTTTTTTAAAAAAAATTTCCTTGAAGAAATCTCCAAACCAAAAATCGTTACCAAATTAACAATAATTTTCCCTAATTTCCTATTTGATTTTACTTCCTAGTTGATATGATTTTCCAGCCGAAAACAAGAGAAATGGAAATCATACACAATCACGAAGCACTAATCACTCAAATCAATTAGCCTTAAACTTTTGATCTTTACCCAAAAATAAAAGCAGGACAAAGATTACGGATTAAAGTCTGACGACGTTACCTCATTCATCCGTTTCTGATTAGTATGATTTAAGGTAACAAATTCAGAATGGAAATAAATGTTTTAGCATTCAATTCAAATAATTCTCCGTGACAATGAAGAAGAAATAAATTGGTCATTCAATTAAAATTAAGTTACCAATTGATTGAAAAAGCCAAGCTGACCAAAAAGTTATGTAAATGATTTGTTTGGAATGGCAAAATCCAAAAAAAAGTTATCAAGATAGATTGTCAATAATAGAAAAAACCAACCAAAAGAACAAATTTCATGGGAAAAGTAAAGTTCACAAGAACAAAGAGACAGAGGAAAATGAAAACTTGAACTGCTTCCAAATTGATAAACGGAACCAAACAAGGACTAACAAAATTTAAGCAGATAATCGTGCAAGGTATACTAAAAACGTTTCAGCTTACTAGTGTTAAGTGTGATATTCTCATAGAAATACTCATTTTATAAGTGAGTTAGAAGAGGTCATGTGAAACTTGCAAACTTCTGTTTTGAAAATGCATCAACTAAACATTACCAATCCATGAATCTTTCCTTCTGAAAAACTAGTGCTAGATAAGAAGAGAAGGGCAAAAACTGGTTCTAAAGAGAAAACTGGATTCAAAGGCTTTAAATTATTCATTGATCCACGAATTATCTACACACAAGGCACTTTAAATTTTCAGTAATCGGAAAGAACAAATCAGGATTTCAATATCAACCCAATCAACAGCTTCCAAAAATTTCAAGTTCAATAACCCATTAGAGGAACTAATTGGACAATGTCCTTGTTTCCAGAATAGATTGAAATCTATCCGTATTCAAACCATGTCGTGAAAGCGAGTCTCACCACGGATTGCTTCTCTAGAGGAGAAAAGGAATGAAGAAGAAACTTACCTTGTTCTAAATGAATTGCTAGATTACATCCTACATAACTAAGAAAGATACATGCATGCATCAAAAGCCCCATGGCTGAATGACGACACGATGACTTAGACGAAATCGAACACATCAAGTTGAATGAGAGTGTGGGTAGGAAGCAGTGAGATCGAGAGAGAAAAAGAGAAGCAGAGATGAGTAAGATGAAGAAGGTGAGGCGGGAAAACAAGAGGAGAGGGAACTGGGTTTCTTTGCCCCTTTAGATATATAGCACTCTTTAGATATTCACCTAAATAGGTGAATATCTAATACCCACCCCCAATATCATTCTATAAGCTAATTTTAACCCTTACAGATCAAGTCAATTACATGCCACTGGACCCACACAAATAATTACTTTTTCCTCAATTTTTGTATAAAAATCATATCTTTTATATATGAACTTGGAATTCGAATTTTATTTTGTCCATATCTTAGTTTTACGAAACGAATCCAACAAGACCGCTCTCGATATATTTTCGATGATGGTGTTTACATATGACTTTGACGAAAAATAAGGTCAAATGTGTAATTGCATAAGAAAAATTGTTTCCATTTCATATTCAATGCCAAACAAGAATTTCACGTCGAATATTAATATCTTCCAATAACTAGATATCTCAAATAACTATCTATTTGAAATATCCCATACCAAACGATCCCTAAGTTAATTTACTTTGTTGAAGTTTCTTCCCATTTTTAATCACCAAAAAATTTCTCGACGAATTTCCCGATGACACGAGCCTCCGTTAGCGAAAACTTTTTGACCTACATGATGATACGCCATTAGATCTATGATTCAGGGAAAAAATTATTTTTTCTGAAAAAATAAATTTATTTGACAAAATTCCCACGGTCTAGTCTGTCCAGTTTGTATAGACCACATACAAAATGTATACACTTCGTACTAATGGTTCTACAAGTTGTATACACACGATATACACTTTGTACAAGAGTTATACACTTTGTAATTATTTTTATACAGTTTGTGCGAGAATTGTATACACTTTGCATGTCAACTATACACTATATAATATATATATATTTGTACAGTTTTTACGAGATTTGTTTGAAAAAAAATATTTTTGTTGACCAATTTATCGTCATCTTGTTTGTACATTTTGTACGGTCTATACTGTATACACTTCAGACTGATGGTTGTACAAGTTGTATACACAATTATTTTTGTATAATCTGTGCGGGAACCTTGTACATTTTTACATCCATTGTACACTTTGTATTAATTTTTGAGTTTGTATGAAATTTGAATACAAACTATATACACTTTGTACGAGAATGGTACACTCTATTTATTTTTGTATAATTTGTTTTTTTTTTGTACAGTAGGGTTGTAAACAAATCATATAAAGTGTATATACTCTATATGAAATTCGTACACTATGTATGAGAATCGTACAACTTGTATATAGCATACAGTCTGTATGGAATTTGTAGAGACTATATTGACGAAATAATTAAGCGTGACATCACACTACAAAAACATGGACCTTTAGCTACTGCAAAATTACAACGGCATGAAAATGCAGTAACAAATAGTTAGTATTTGCTATGACAATCACTATTTCATGTTGTAATTTGCAGTAGCAAATACTATTTGTCACACCACTATTTGCTACGGGATGTTTGGTGTAGCAAATAGTGGTGTGGCAAATAGTATTTGCTACTGCAAATTACTACATGAAATAGTGATTGCCGTAGCAAATACTAATTATTTGCTACTTCATTTTCATGCGTTGTAATTTTGCAGTAGCTAAAGATCAATTTTTTGTAGTGTCATCGGCGAGCCGCCACGTAGAAACAGCGTCCCAAAAATTTAAATCTCTCTCTTATCAAGTTTTCCTTCGATCGAAAAATAATTCGCCAAAAAAAGATCTCATTCATACAAGTTGAATTCGAAGGAAGGAATAAGTGAGAGATGAAGACCGTAGATTAAGTGGATGACTGAGATGTTGCTGTCTTGGAGACAACATTTGAAATGCTGTCTCCGGAACTGGACTCCTACTTCCCCCCTTACACAATCCCCCAAACCTAAATCCCCTTTACCTTGAAACAAACGACCCCTAAATTAATTGACTTATTCATGAATTCAATCAATTTCATTGTTAAATTTATACTCTAAATGTTTTGCCCATAAAAGTTTTTTATTTTATTTGTTATGATTGGGTGTGGATTTGAACATGTGAACTCCTTCATGGACGAAGAGCTTCTGATGACTGCAAGGGAATGCAGTAAAAACTACATAATTAATATTAACCTTTAGATTGTTATATGGTCCAACTTTTAAGATTAAATTATGGGCATTTTAGGAATACTAATTTATTAAATGCAGTCTATTCCAAATTCAAATAACTACCAAATATTCAACATCATTAATAAAATAGATAAAAATCCTTTAGCCTTCTCTTCATCGAGCTTCATTGCAGCTTCATCGCAGATTCACCATCTTTCACTGAGCTCCGGCACAGGCAACAACTGCACTAGTGCATATATCGTCTCTTGTCAGAGCTTCAGCCACGATCACACTAGTGCATATTAAAAATTATTCAGACACCAAACTCCATCGCACCTCCTCGTTAGAGCTCCGACGAAGACCACACTAGTGCATATGAAAAAACAATTAAGCATCTGAGAACGCACTAGTGCATATGAAAAAACAATTAAGCATATGAGAACGCACTAGTGATCCAAAAATACTAAAAAAAACAAAGAACTAAATTTTACTAGTGTATACAAAAATATATTTCACTTCACCTTACTAGACTTCGGGTTTAGATAGTGGCGGAGCATTGACTGGAAAAGGCATGGCGGCAAAGGATCAGGGGAAGAGACGGACACAAGATGGCGACGGATCTGGGGAAGAGATGACGACGACGGCCTTCAGATCTGGATAGTGACACCGAATCTAGGAAAGCGACGTCGACGACGGATACCAGATCTAGAGAAGACGTAGCCGCACATGAGGTCAGGGGGAGAAGAGGTAGCAGCACGTGAGGTCGGGGGGAGAAGCAGCGACGCGAGAGGTCGGGGGGGAGACGCGACGGTAGCGCGCGAGATTGGGGGGGGGGGGACGCGGTGGCGCGCAAGGTAGGGGGAGACACAGCGGCGCGCGAGGTCAAGGGGAGAATCGGTGGCATGTGATGTTAGGGGAGACGCGACGGCGCGGTTAACCCGTGAGGACCGGAGGCGCCTGACAGCGGTGCACTAGTGTCGATGAAGGAGAGGAAAGAAAAAAGAGGAAGAGAAAGTTTCTGGAAAGAAAGTTATTAGAAAGAGAAGATGGAGGGAAAAAGATGGAAATAGGATAAATAAGAGGTGGGGGAGTTGCGTGAATAGAGGAAGATTCATTGAATTAAAACAAATTCCATTTTTACCTTTTTAATTATATTAATTAATTAATATTAATAATGACACGTAAGAATGATTGGTTGTGGTTAATGCAGTAAAAATTACTGCATAGTGCAGTCACCATAAAAACTGCCCCTTCATGGAGGTGTACTTACCTTACTAGTAGACTACAAGGTCTTTCACACAATTTTTTTTCTTAGAAACATAAATGTTGTAATATATACTTTTTGCTTGTGCAAACAGTGACAGGGTCAAGGAAAGACTACCATGGACCTAGTCTCATAGTGCCTCAACCCAAACAGCTAAAATATGTATATGTTTATTTTATTTTTTTAGTGGAAGTATATATTCAGCCCACTGTATATAGTGTACCGGACCAGTGCCTATTTGAGTTTTGGCTCCGCCACTGTATGCAAATAATTTATTTTATAATATCTTATTAATTGTAGTTCGTTGAAATCAAGTTGTGTTAGACTCTAACTTTATGATTAGATTTTTAATATAATATTATATCAATATTATTTAGTTAAAAAAAGAACAATACTCTTCATACAATATTATTTTTATTTGATTTCCTAAATAGCACCCCCAGCAAATTTTCTGGCTCCGCCACTATCTATGGTTAAGTTATTTGGATCTTTAACTTCTTCTATAGAAATACGTTTAGCCATTAACTATTTGGGAAGAGATCTTAGGATTTCTCTAACTAGATTAGGCTTATTAATTTTCATACCTAAGGTCAGGGGCGGAGATAGGGGGGAGCTGGGCCGAGCCCCGGCTCACCCGACTTTCCGTCCAAAACGTTAAATTCGAGTACAAATTTGTGATTTTTTCGAATCCGGCTCACTGCAAATTTAAAATTCTGATCAGTGTTGTATTAATTCGAATTAGTTCATTGCTATATTTTCAAACTTAAAAACCAAATCTATTTTTAAAGCCCCTTTTAACGAAAATATAACATAGTTAATAGATTCGATCATATTAACCGTACCCTTCTCTTATACTAATTATATTCTGTCAATATTTGTAGGTATTTGAGTAAACCCAATATCACTTTATGTCGACTTATGAATGAGTAAGAATACAATATTTTATGAAAAATCATTCAAATTAATTAAAAATCACCGGTGGCACCTCCAATTTTCTTTTGGTAAAGAGTAATACTAATAATTTAAAGAAAAATATTTAAATCACATTGCATACCGGAAGAAAATAAATTATACCTAACGCAATAACAATCAATCTTGTAGTGTAATTAAAATTAACTTAAATGTAAAATTTATAGAAAAATTTCTTTTGATTTCGGCTCAGTGCATCTTTCAATCCTGGTTCCGCCCCTGCCTAAGGTAGAAAGCTTATTGACCACCAAATTAAACCTAGCATACACCTCAGATATAGTTTCTCCTACCTCCATTCTAAACATTTTTTTGATGAATTATTCAAAACATTTCATATTCATGAATATGGAGATCTATCTTAGTATTTTATACTAATAAATTTCCTTCATGCGTTGCTTCTGGAATTTTTTAGATTTCATGTCTAGTAATACATGCAAAAACTTCTATCAAATTCCTCTTGATACTAAGCACAGTAAAGAACGTTCATAGCCTTAGCGTTAAATTGAATTTGAAGCTTTTCGTTATCAGTAAATTTACTATAGTTTTTTGGTGTTTAAATTTATCATTCTTAAAAATATCACAAAGAACTATATCCATACTAATAAAGAATACATGCATGCAACTTTTCCATTCTTAATCACTGCTTTCATCGAACAACGGTGGTCGTGTGCTCGACTATCCTTCTGCAATTAAAGGTTTTCTCGATTTGGTTCACGATGCCATGTCGATTGAATCTGGATTCCTCATAGAGGAGCTTTAATACCAAGTGAAAGCACAATGTTAGTAAGAAACTCGATTGGGAGAGAGAAGCTAATTGATCGATCGAGAGAAAAGCAAAGGTAGAAGAGGTTCAGTTAATGAGAGAAGAATGATGAAAGGGGGCTTTAAGCCCATTGGCTTGTTTCAATTGAAGAAGTTGATTGTTCATCTTCAGGTGATGTTTGACGAAGGTGAGAAGGATGGAACGATGGGATGGAGATAGGAAGGATATGAGACGCATTCACACGATTTACATGATTTGAGATGATCCTTACTCCATGCCCAAAAAAGATTGGGATATTCACTCTTATTATAATAAGAAACACCCAACCCTTGAGCTACACCACTCAAGTAATCCCTCTGTTTTTCTTTCTTTGATGAATAATTAGAGGGATTTTATTCACCAATGAAACAAGTTAGGAGGAAAACCTAACTGGAAGAAACAACCAAACCACTATTGATGACACTCGAATTGACGTGATTATCAGCCTCATTTAAGCGACATTTCATTGCTTAAGACACGGTTTCTAGGGTAGAATAGTGAATATTCACTCAACCGATCCATCTCATGCCTTTTGTGTTACCTTGACCCATTTCGGGTCTATTTGATGGTTTTCTAGTATTTTCGTGTTAGCGCAGGTGTTTGCCATCAAATGTGGTAGCCAAGGACGTGTCTAAGGCACCGAAACCCCGAGGAATCACACCCGGATCAACCAGAAAAGTCATTCAACC
The DNA here is from genome assembly GCA_034768395.1 of Linum lewisii. Taxonomy (NCBI): domain Eukaryota; kingdom Viridiplantae; phylum Streptophyta; class Magnoliopsida; order Malpighiales; family Linaceae; genus Linum; species Linum lewisii. Next base: position 44,190,968 of record CM068302.1, read on the forward strand.
CAAAAGAATTCCTGCCCCATTTACACATATATTTTCGGCGAAAACTTTGGAAGTTTTCGCCGAAAACCCTAAGCCATTTAAGCCAGAAGAAACAGACAAATTTAACAGATATTTTCACCGAAAATTCCCTTGTATTTTCGGCGAAAATCCCAGTGAAAAAGCAGCAGTCGCCGGTTAGGTTTAAATACTGAATCGAGCGGCTAAATAAAGGGATAGCAGAATTTACACACACATTACAGACGGGACGAAAAATCCCAAGACTGAGAAAAAGAGAACGAGTGGATAGAGTTCGAGGAGCCAGGAACGGATCGTGATGCCATCCATCCATCTCGGAGAGCCAGTGCTAGGAGTTGAAGATCCAGCAGATTGAAGCTGCCAGGAGTCGTCGAAATTAGGTTTTACAGTTCTTCTCTGTCTTCCCTACCTGAGATGTATTCTTTGTCTGTCTTCGATTCTTCTATATTGAATATGAGTAGCTAAACTCGTATAGCTTAGATTAGATGAACCCTAAGTGACTCAGGGCTTTAAAGCGGTCACGGATCGGCGGTGATTAGATTCGAAATTCATTCAGTTTCTCCTTCTTGTTTGACTTGTTCTTTGTTCTTTGTGTTTCTTGTCTGGTTTGGCCACCTAGATTAGATTCTTGTTAAGCTAAGGATAGAAGCGAACGCTCGCCTTACTTTAGAACATCAAGTTGAACAATTAACCTTATAATTGGAGTGTGCCTTTCGTGGGAACCGATTAGGGTTAATCCACTTCAAGAGTAACTCATAAATCGTTAGAATTTGCACTAATTAAGTTAAGTCATTGCGAGAGGCGTCCGTACCCGGGCGGCTAATTAATCGTGGTAGCTAGATCGGATAGAGCGAACGTTCGCCAGTCTTAAACCTAAGGGTCAGGAGTTACGGTGGTGTCTGAGAACTGAATGAACTAGAATCAGAAATCGCTGATCTGTTGATTGCTATTGCTCTGGTGATCTAAGGGGGATTCGAAATCTAAGCTTGTCTGTCTTCCGTCCTAGTCGATCAATCAGTCGTTATTCGCTTTGATTTCATTTCAATTAATCTTTGCATTTTTAGTATAGAAGTCGTGGAACTCACACCACGCACTAAGTGTTTACCCTCGAATTTAATTGCCAACACATTTGAGTAAGGAAGTAGAGGAGACCCGTGGAATACGATCTACCCTAGCTTTACAACTTGGTAGTTATTTGATTGACCGCTATTCTGCAGCTCATCAAATTGGCGCCGTTGCCGGGGACTCTTCTATTTCGTTGAAAGAAGAGTTGGCATTTTTATTCTTCTACTTTTCCATATTTCATTTCCATCACACTTCGATTTTACACCGGTTGTGTTTGTTTTTGTCTCTTGCAGATCATAGCAGGTACAGAAACGGATCACTTCCGTTCCATCTTCCCTTACCGCAATGACTGCTCTTAAGAGTGTTGCGGACTACAATAAGCCGCGTGCATCCAACTTTCGATCCCCCATCATCGTGCTTTGTAATGGCGATTATCCTGACTATGAGATTAAGATTCCTCTCTTAGAACTAATCTCTAGGGACATACAATTCGAAGGAAAGCCAGATGATAACCCCTGCACACATATAGATGACTTTCTGGCTGTCTGTGACACCTTCAAGTTTGGGAACCTCAACAAGAACACTTTATATCTCCGAGATTTTCCGTTCTCTCTCAGAGGTGCAGCTAAGCAGTGGCTTGGAAGCAAACCACCAGGTCATTACACTAACTGGGAGGCATTAGCTGAAGATTTTGTTGAGGAATACTTTCCTCCCGCTAGGACAACTGCTTATAAAGACCGCATCTCCAGATTCACTTAGAGAGAAGATGCAAGCCTGTATGACACTTGGAATGAATTCCAATCTCTTCTCTTCAACTGTCCTCACCATGGGTATGAACAAAGACAGCTGGCTGAATTCTTTGCTTGTGGTATGCGCGAAGAATCTGCAAACTGGGTCAACTCCTTAGCAGGCGGAGACTGCACCTCCCTTACTCCTTAGGATGCTCTTCTGCATTTCGCTAGCTGTGCTTGAAAATCTAGAAACTGGGACAGGCAAAGAGAAGGAACTAAGAGTCAGAGTCAGATGAGTGTTGCAGAGCAGATCAAAGCGGAGTTCAGAAGCATCTACAAGCAGTTGGCATTCCTCTCGATCCCCCGTCAGCTACCATCTTTTCGGCTGACTGTGGATGGTGTGGATCCTGTGCTCATAACGGTGGAAGCTGCCTCAACTTCGGTACAACAGAAGTCTGGTCTACAGAAGAGATAAACTTCGTTGATCAAGGCTTCGCTAACAATTAGAAAGGCTATGCCGGTTACAGAAACTACGTGCCACGGAACCAAAGCAACCGGTTAGTAGATCCTTATCAGAGACCTCCGGGATTCATTGGAAGACAACACCAGTTTCAAGCAAAACCATACTACAATAGAGACATAGACTATGAGAAGAAGTTCGATCAGATTATGAGCAGACTTGACGACCACGACATTCAATTAAAAGCTCAAGCTGCACTCAATCAAGGACAGAGAGCTCAGAGCCAGAGGATAGAGGATGCTATAAGCAATATGACTAAACTCTTTACTAGCAATCCTCTCCTTAATCCAGCAGCATTTCAAGCAGACTCCGGTGCAAAGAGCAAACACGCTCAAGCTATTACCACCAGGAGCGGCAAGCAAACAACTGATCCAAAGGCTCCAGAACCTGACATGATACCAGACACCAGTGCTGCCATGGATATGCCAAAAATTGAAGATATCACAGAAGAGGAAGAAGAAGCATCTGCTCCTCCTCCTAGGACAGCTCCTGAGCCTGTCTTGGCGCCATATGTACCTCAGATCCCTTTCCCAAAAGCTGCAATGAGCAAAGCCAAGGATCATGACACTCAGTATAAGAAGTGGTACAATGTTCTTAAGACTGCAGAGATCAAGATACCAGTGACAGAAGCTGTAGAGATTATACCACCACTTGGGAAGTTCTTTAAAGACCTAGTGAAGAAAGTGAAGAACGGAGAGGCGGACTCTATCACGCTTACTAATGAATGCGTTTCTATTCTCGGTGCGCCATCTCCCATACGACAGCCGCCACCACCCCCAGCTAAGTGTTCTGATCCCGGTCCTTTTACATTACCGTGCATTATTAATGGCATTAAAATTGATCGCAGTCTGGCTGATTCTGGTGCTTCTATTAATGTTATGCCTGTTTATCTATATGAGAAGCTGAATCTAGGGTAGTTAAAACCGATTACTCTGCATCTAGTGTTAGCCGATAGGTCTGTTAAACTACCTAGGGGAATAATAGAAGATGTAGCTGTCTGCTGTGGTTCATTTACTATAATTGCAGATTTTGTTGTTCTAGATACTCGCGAGTCAGACGGAACACTTATCCTAGGTCGACCTTTCTTAGCAACTGCTGGTGCGAATATTAACTGCAAACAAGGCCTGTTAACTTTGAGTGTAGGACAGGAGATGTTGCATTTCGCATTAAAGATAGCATGAGATACTCTGTTGTTCAAGATGATAACTGTTATACTGTTGATCCCCTAGAGTTGGCCTCGGCCAACTTCGTTACTAATGCCTTATCTAGTGATCCGCTAGAGTTGTGTTTGATTTCAGGGATTGACAATGCATTAGAAGATCCAGAGTAGCGCCTATGGCAAGATGAGTTAGACGAGCAGAAGGCGACATTCACACCCATCACTGCGCCTACACACATCGAGCCAGCATCGAGTCAGATTACTACCTCATACGAAAATCCGCTAGAACTTACTTTGAAGGAGCTGCCTGACCACCTAGAATACGCATTTCTGGGGAAGGACTGCCAGTTACCAGTCATCATCAATTCGAATCTATCTCCCGAGCAGAAAGAGCAACTGATTAGGCTACTCAAGAAGCACGTCAGAGCTATTGCCTAGAAGTTAGCAGACATCAGGGGCATCTCTGAAACCTTCTGCAAACATCGGATAGTCGTTGATGAAGAATTCAAACCAGTCAAACAACCACAACGCCGACTTAACCCTCTGATGCAGGAAGTTGTAAAGAAGGAAGTACTCAAGCTTCTAGATGCCGGTATCATCTATCCTATTGCCGACAGTCCTTGGGTCAGTCTGACTCAAGTCGTCCTGAAGAAAGGCGAAATCACCGTCATCCCTAATCCAAAGGGTGAGCTCATCCCGACTCGCACGGTTACCGGATGGAGAGTTTGTATCGATTACCGATGACTCAATGACGCCACAAAGAAGGATCATTTTCCACTGTCGTTCATTGATCAGATGCTTGAACGATTGGCTAGTCATGAATACTACTGTTTCTTAGACGGGATGTCCGGTTACTTCCAGATCCCCATCGAGCTTGATGATCAAGAGAAGATGACTTTCACCTGCCCGTTTGGTACGTTTTCTTATCGTCGTATTCCTTTTGGTTTGTGTAATGCTCCCGATACCATTCAGAGATGCATGCTTGCTATATTTGGAGATTTGGTAGAGAATGTGGTGGAGGTATTCATGGACGACTTCTCTGTCTATGGAGATTCGTTCTCAAAGTGCCTGGCTAATCTGGACAAGGTGCTAGCTCGTTGTGAGGAAACCAACCTAGCTCTTAGTTGGGAGAAATGTCACTTCATGGTTACCGAAGGCATTGTTCTGGGCCATATGATTTCTAAGACCGGTATAGAAGTTGATCGTGCCAAGCTTGAGACCATCGCCAGCTTACCACCGCCGACCTCAGTTAAGACAGTTCGAAGTTTCCTCGGTCATGCTGGATTCTACCGAAGATTCATCAGAGACTTCTCCAAGATCACTCTTCCAATGATGAAGCTTCTTAAGAAAGATGTTCCTTTCGTATTTGATAAAGCTTGTTTTGAAGCCTTTGAGACTTTGAAGACTCAACTCACCACCGCACAGATCCTTACAGCACCAGATTGGAATCTTCCATTTGAGATTATGTGCGATGCTAGTGACTTCGCCGTTGGCGCGGTTCTTGGTCAGAGGAAGGAGAAGAGATTTCATCCTATTTACTTTGCTAGCAAGACACTAAATGATGCTCAGAGAAACTACACCACTACAGAGAAGGAGCTTCTGGCCATCATTTTCTCCTTTGACAAGTTCAGACAGTATCTTGTTCTTTCACATACCATTGTCTACACAGATCATGCTGCCCTGCGCCCTTTATTAACCAAGCAGGACTCAAAGCCACGTCTCATCCGATGGATCCTTCTCCTCCAAGAGTTTGACGTAGAAATTAAAGACAAGAAAGGAGCAGAGAACTTAGTGGCGGATCATCTTTCCCGACTGGAGGAATCACAAATAGGTAAGTCTACTACCCCTATCAATGATTCTTTCCCTGACGAGCTGTTGCGTGTTGAAACGTATGAACAGGTTAACAGCATAGCTATCGAGCCCTGGGCAATCCCTCACGCTCAAGATCTGAGTAATGCAACCGACTCGGAAGAACCATGGTATGCAACCCTGGCTAATTACCTCTCTCACGGCATTGTACCTCCTGAGCTAGATTTCAATGCACGCAAAAAGCTCTTTAAAGAAGCCAAGTCATACTTCTGGGATGAGCCATTCTTATACCGCATCAGTATTGACGGGATGATCCGGAGGTGTGTCTCTTACATCGAACCAGCTGACATCATGCATAAATGCCATGAAGGACAGTTCGGAGGACACTTCGGAGGCAACCGCACTGCGAGAAAGGTGCTCGAAACAGGTTTTTACTGGTCTTCCATCTTTAGTGATTGTGATGTTTTTGCTCGACATTGTGATGCGTGCCAGCGATCAGGTAACATCTCTAATCGTAATGAGATGCCCCAAATTGTTTCTTTAACTGTTGAAATCTTTGATGTTTGGGTAATTGATTTTATGGGTCCGTTCACACCCTCCAACGGAAACAAGTACATTCTTGTAGCTGTTGATTATGTTTCTAAGTGGGCCGAAGCTGAAGCTCTACCCACTAATGATTCAAGAGTGGTGGTTCGGTTCCTTACCCATCTTTTCACGCGTTTTGGTTCACCGCGCTTCATAATAAGCGATAGGGGTACCCACTTCCATGGACAATTCGACCGGTGTGTGCAAACGTTTTGGCGTCACCCACTGTATGTCCACAGCTTACCATCCTCAAGCGAATGGTCAAGAGGAAGTGACGAACCGTGAGCTCAAGCGGATTCTTGATAGGACAGTTGGCCGGTCCCTCAAGGACTAGTCATCTAAGCTCAATGACGCCTTATGGGCTTATCGAACTGCCTGCAAGACTCCCATCGATACCTCACCGTATCAGTTAGTTGATGACACTCGATTTGACGTGATTATCACCCTCATTTAAGCGACATTTCTTTGCTTAAGACATGGTTTTTAGGGTAGAATAACGAATATTCAATCGATTGCCCTATCTCGTGCCATTTGTGTTACCTTGGCCCGTTTCGGGTCTATTTGATGGTTTTCTAGTGTTTTTATGTTAGCACAGGTTTTTGCCGTCGAATAAGTAACCAAGGACGTGTCTAAGGCATTGGAACATCGAGGAACTGAACCGGAATCGATCAAAGGAGACAATCAAGTTCAAGCAAATCACCTAGTGTTTTCGGCGAAAATATCAGCACAAATCGGTTTCGGCGAAAGTGTCAAGTTTTCGAACCGAGAATGAAGTCCAGAGAAGAGCGAAAATATCCCTTCATTTGCAAAGGAATTTTCGCCAAAAATTCCTCAAGAATTTCGGCGAAAATAATAGGGAAATCCGGACTAATTAGGGTTAAGTATCCCAAAAAGGAGATAAAAAAACATATCATTCATAATTACGTTTTCCGAGGATTCTCTAGAGTTCTGGAGCGAAAAGTTAGAGTTTGAAGAGCCGGAAAGAGATCGTGACGCCATCCCTTCCATCTCGGAGAACCGGAGCTAGGAGTGTAGTTTACCGAAGATCGAAGTCTGCCAGAGTCGTCTAAATTAGGTTTTTCAGATTCTTTTCTGTTCTTCCTCTGAATGATGAACTCTTTCTTTGTCTTAGATTCTTTTGTGATAAACATGAGTAGCTAAACTCGTTAGAGCTTAGACTAGATGAACCCTAAGTGACCCAGGGCTTTAAAGCGGTCACGGATCGGCGGTGATTAGATTCAAAATTCAATCAGTTTCTCATTCATGTTTGATTTGTTCTTCATTGTTCATGTTTCTTGTCTGGATTGATCACCTAGATTAGATTCTGGTTAAGCTAAGGATAGAAGCGAACGCTCACCTTACTTTAGAACATCGAATTGAACAATTAACCTTATAATTGGAGCGTGCCTCTCGTAGGAACCGGTTAGGGTTAATCCACTGCAAGAGTAGCTCATAAATCATTAGTAATTGCACCAGTTAATTAAGTCGTTGCGAGAGGCGACCGTACCCGGGCGGCTAGTTAATCTTGGTAGTTAGAACGGATAGAGCGAACGTTCGCCGGTCTTAAACCTAAGGGTAAGGAGTTATGGTGGTGTCTTAGTAATTGATTGAATGAGAATCAAAATCCGCTGATCTGTTGATTGCCAATGCTCTGGGGAACGTAGGGGGATTCAAAGTCTAAGTTCGTTTGTCATCTCTGTTTTCAAACCCTAATTTCCAATCTGCTTTAGTTTAATTTGTTTTAATTTCTCTGCATTTCTTTGAATTAGAAGTCGTGAAACTCACATCACACACAACTTGTTTGCATTCGAGTATTTTGCCAGTTTTGAAGTAGTCAATCTTAGAAGACCCCTGGAATACGATCTACCCTAGCTTTTGTGAGCTTTGTTAGTTATTTGGTTGAACGTCCGCATAACAACGACCGAGCGGGTCATCAAATTGGCGCCGTTGCCGGGGACTTCTTTTGATTGTTCGAAAGAAGAACTGGCAATTTATTCTTCTACTTTCCATATTTCATTTTTCCACCCACTTTGATTTTACGCTGGTATGTTTGCTTTTGTTGCTTGTAGTTTGTTCTACAGGTTTATGAACCGCTCGATCGCTCATTCTCAGTTTAAGCCGGGTAATTCTACTCCGCCGAAGAAACCGCGAGCTCAGAAGCAAGTCATAATCATTCCGCCTACACCACCTATCCCTAATAAGTTTGAGGTGAACTCCTCATCTTCATCCGCTTCATCCACTACTTCAGATTCACCACCACCTTCTCCGGCCGTACTAGTTGCTCAGCGCACCATGGCAGATTACTGTAGACCAATTGCGACTAACTTTCGAGCTAGCATCGTCGTGCCGCACAACGATGACGACCCTGACTATGAGATCACAATTTCCTTCCTGACCATGGTCTCTAAGAATCTTCGATTCGAAGGGAAGCCGCAAGAAAACCCCTGCACACATTTGGCAAACTTCCTAGACATGTGCGAGACGTTTAAGAGCGGGAATCTCGGTAAGAACAATCTTTGCTTGCGAGTATTCCCATTCTCTCTTAAAGGCAACGCCAAGGTATGGCTCGGCTCGAGACCACCTGGCTACTACACTAACTGGGATAATCTAGCTCAGGACTTCATAGAGGAATCTATCCCCCTTCAAGAACGACATTCTACAAGGATAGCATCGCTAGTTTTTCTCAGAAGGAAGGAGTAAGCTTATACGATGCTCGGAACGAATTCCAAGAGCTTCTCTCTGAATGCCCTCATCATGGATTCAACCAGAGTCAGCTAGCCGAAATCTTTACTCAAGGTATGAATGAGGAAACGACTGAATGGGTCAACATTTTAGCTAAGGGCAACTGCACAGCACTTGAACCAGAAGCTGCTCTACTTCACTTTGCGGACTACGCATCTAAGTCCAGAAATAGGGAGAGACAGTTGGGAGCAGTTAAGAGCCAAACGAGCTGTGAAGAGCAGATCAAGATCGAAGTGCAGAAACACATGGAAGAGATCATCGGAACATCTAATAACTGGTCTAAAGAGGAAGTTAATTTCATTGATCAAGGCTTCACCAAGGATCAAAGAGGCTAGCCCGACTACCATCAGTTCAGAACACCTCCTCTACAACAGGGAAGCTTCCTTGAGCGTTCTCCTCACAACTTTGGGCTCTACCAGAGTCAAAATCAACGCTGGAACAATAGTTATCAAGATCCTCCCAGATTCACCAGTGCACAACATCCTCAGAATTTTACGTCTGAAGACATGTGGGAGAGGAAACTAGCCCAGAAGTTTGATCTGATTGCAGCACGGCTTAAGGATCACGAAGAAAAGTTTAAAGCCCAAGAAGCTTTTAACCAAGGACAGATAGCACAAGGACCGAGAATAGAGAGCATGATAAATAAAGTTGCTAGCTTGTTAGCCAACCTTCCTCTCTTCAATCAGGCGCCGTCTCAGAACAACTCCTCCATGAAGAACGAGCAAGCTAAAGTCATCACAACCAGGAGCAGTGAGCAGAACAGCCTGGAGAAGAAGAAGGGAGCACTATCCGTTCCCTCTACGGGAGAGTGTTCAGCCATCGTCTCTCAATCACCACCCATACCTATCCCAGCTAAGTGCTCTGATCCTGGTCCTTTTACGTTACCTTTAATCATTAATGGCATTGAAGTTGAGCGTAGTTTGGTTGATCTAGGTGCGTCTATAAATGTCATGCCTATGTGTTTATATAAGAAATTGAACCTAGGTGAATTACAACCGGCTAACATGCATGTAGTGTTCGCCGACAGAACTCTAAAAGAACCTAGAGGAATAATCAAGGATGTAATCACTTGTTGTGGCCCTTTCCGATTTTTCGCTGATTATGTAGTAATGGATACCCAAGAAACATATTCTACCCTTCTCTTAGGCCGGCCATTTATGGCGACAGCCGGCATTAACATTAATGTTCCAAATGGTTCGTTAACATTAAGAGTTGGGAAGGATACTGCAACATTCCGTCTCAAGGATAATATGAAATACATTCCTAAGGGAGAATCACTTTGTTTATCCGTAGAAACTGTGGAGTTGGCTTCGGTCAACTTCATTACTGACATCTCTTATAGTGTTCCTAGCTCGAATGTTGTTACAGGTGCTGGACAGGTTATCAAGCAAAAGCCAAGATCTGTACCTCCCGAGCCGCTCAAGAAGAAGAAGAAGGAACTACAAGCCTCTTCTAAGCCATCGAGCACAAAACCGAGCAGACCTCGGGGAAAGAACAAGAAGACGAAGACCCAAATGGTCTGGAGGCCAAAAATTCCGCCGTCTTCCACCGATCCAGCTGCACCATCAAATCGTTCCGAGAAACCGGCGCCGGAACAAGTATGGAAGGAGAAGCCGAAAGCATCTCCTAGGGAAGCACTGACGATCACCGATCCTGGTGATAACAAGCCGGAGAATAAGACGAAGACGAAGCCAACAGTCCTCATTCCTTCCATCATAACACTTAAGAAGGATGACCTCTCCAGAGAACTGTTCGGACCGTTCAAGTTCATCGATCATCTTCCCGATGGACGTACCAAGCTCTTGCATGCGAACGGGAAGAGATTCACGCTTACCGGAGAAGCCCCGAAGCTGTACTTCATGAACTCTAACGCGACCGTTAAGGAGAATCTGAGTTGGGATGTCTCTTAATACCGTCCAGGTATCGTCCAGCTCAAGGACGTTAATAAAAGAGCACTTCGTGGGAGGCAACCCACGGCTGGAGTCCGTTTTTGATTTGTGTCAACCTTAGTGTTTTAGAGTCGGTTCGAGGGAGCCAAAAGTGTCAGTTTGTTTGTTTTCTTATTTTTTGTGTTGAGACTGCGTGTTTTAGTGTCAGTCCCAAGTTGATTGAGTTCGTTCCGATTTTTTTGGATTTAACTGTGATTTTCTGAAGTTGGCCGGATTTGCAAAAATATTTTCACCCGAGTAGTTCAAAATTTTCGGCGAAATCACCCCTATTTTCGTCGAAATCGCCTTTTGAATTTTCGAACCCGGTCTCCTGTTTCATATTTTCGGTTCAAAAAGTTGAGTGTTTACGGCAAAAATCTATTTGAAAACCAGCAGTGATTTTAACTCTTAATTGCGGCGAAAACATATGGGAATTTTCGGCGAAATGATCTTTGAAAACCGACAGTGCATTTGAACATTTGTTTTCGGTGAAAACACCCTTTTATTTTCGCCGAAAATCCTTTTGAAAACCACCCAATCCTCCACTTAAAAATCCGGACTTCAGACCCTCTCTCTCCACTTGCCATTTTCGTTCCAAACCCGAAAAATAACCCTCCCCTTTGTTTTTCAAAATAATCGCCGCCACCACCCTTTTCAAAATGGCCGACCGCCACCACTATTTCTCGCCGCCGTCGCCGACCGCCGCCGCTCAACTCCCCTCTTCCTTCCGATCATTTTGAGCCCTAGAACGTTCGAATCGGAGCTCTACAGCTCCAGTTCACCGAAACCCTTGTTTTCAGAGTTTTTTACCGATTTCTCCCAAACTGTTCGTTTTTAGCATCCATGGCTTCAAGGTAAGTTGTAGAACTTTTCAATACGAATGTTTTGACATATGGATTGTTGAATTTCGTCGGGGTTGACTTTCGGTTGACTTTTCGGTTTGCCTCGATTTGCGTGCCGACTGATTTCGTGAGAACTAGGTTAGCTAAACTTGTTGAACTGTTCTAGCATGTTTAGGGAGTTTCGTGCTTAATTTCCATATCATTTGATCATGTGTTGCTATGCATAGGATTGATTCTTTGTGATGTTGCCTTTTGAGAAAATGTCGGTTTGACTTTGAATTGTTGTGATCATTTGGCTGCCTGATGTGCTCATTCTCGTTCATATCATTGTGTTTGCCATCTGAGATCATATTATGCCGTCAATTTCCCCGTTGTGATAGTCTTGCCATGATTAGGGTTCAATATGCTTTAATGTTGACTTTTTGAATGTCGGTTTGACTTTTTGAACTCTGATTGTACTATTCAATTCTGGTTGTTCCTAAGCATGCATTTCATTGCTTGTGATTACCGGTTAATCGGCTTTGCTTACCCCCACTCGGTTTCCCTCATTTCTTTGTGAAATTGAGTTTTTCTACTATGTGTGGGGTAGGGTTTTAGTTGACTAATCTGGTTTCGCTCTGGTTTTAGGAACACCACTTATGAGCGGAGGACTAAGGCGCGACTTGATGGCGCCTCGAGCTCTGGAGCTACCGCTCCCGTCACACCCGCCGTTCTGGGTCCTCCACCCGCACTACCTCGCCGGGCTGGATACCATCGCACTCTAGCTCGTCTTTCTGACTTCTACTTCGAGTGCTTCCAGAAGATCGAGCACATTCGGGGAGCTGACGTGCGCCCTCTTTCCATGGAGTCCCTGAACGAGCACGACGAGGACTACTACCGGAATGTGCATGACGCCCTAGCACCGGCCGGTATCCTAGAGCTGACCACCATAGCTGCTGATTTCCCAGACATTGCTCTCCAGGAATTCTGGGCGACCTTTGATCTGGATGAGCACAAGAGGAAGCAGCGCCGAAAGGTTGTGACCTTCTATCTTGGTGGGGTGTACAGGCAGCTCACCTACGATGAGTTTGCTGCTCATCTTGGCATTCCCTACGAGCATTATCACGATCATCACCTAGGTTGGGGTGACGATGATGACGACGAGGAGTACCATGCGCTCTGGAGCCACATGATTGGAGTGCCTGGTGATCGCCTCACGGGCCATGACTCAGTTAAGTCCCTCTCTCACCCTCTCTTTAAATTTATTCATATGGTTTGGCGTAGATCCCTTTTATATGTTCCGGATAAGGATCGCCACCATATCCTCAAGGAGGAGCTTATGATTCTTCGAGCCATCCGAGAGAGCTACCCTCTCCACCCCGGCTGGGTGCTGGCACGCATCTTCCGCCAGAAGACCAGGAGGAGGACGCCACCTCGTAGACTCCTGGGGGTAACTTCATAGGTCAGCTCATACTCTCCTTCGGCATCAGCCATGAATATGGCCCAAACATTCCACGACGCCAAGTTAGGACTGTTGGAGGAGACTTAGCGGTTGAGTACGACTTAGAACTGGACCTCAGTCCCCATGTAGCAGCAGATCCTCCACTCCAGCCTGTGGTCGATTCGGAGAATGATGATGACACTGAGCAGCAGCAGCCCCAGCCGCCGCCAGAATTCCAAGACTATATACCCTCGCCGCATCATCAGGCAGGGTATGCTCACCAGTTGCCGCCGCACATTCCCGATCCATACCAGGCGCCTCACCATCAGCACCGACCGCACCCCACAGACATTGGTGAGTTGTATGAGCGACTGCAGGAGTGGCGCATCACTGACAACGCCACTCAAGAGGCGAGATGGACTATTATGCAGCAGCATATGCGCCGCGCCGACAGGCGGTATGAGGCACAGCTGGCGTGGCAACGTCAGCTCGGTGAGCACATCCACTTTCCACCCCCCGACACCCCTGACCAGCCATGATCAGGTGGTGTCCTTTTCCTTGTCCTTTCTTTTTATTTATTCTTTTCGGATTTCGGTCCAACTTTTTTCTGTGTGGATCCGGGACACTTGTCCCGGTTTCCTTTTTATGTTTCATTTGTTTTTGTTTTGTAGGCAGTAGGGAGATTCCCTTTGCTTCGCTTTGGTAGATTCCCTCCGCTCCAAGGATCCGTGCTCATCCCCTACACGATTCATCTCGGTCCAGGTTCTTCTACTTCACTCTGAACTCTAGAATTAGTCCTGTGAGGACACAGTCCGATTTAAGTGTGGGGTAGGATGCTAGAGAACCTTGCATGAACTTGATTACTTTTGAATTGTGTTTTTGTGTGCCTCGTGATTCCATTCCAGTCTCTCTAGCATTAGAATGGCTCAGTTCTTGATTTTTGATGTTAAGTTGTTGTTCAAACCTTCATAATGATGCTTAGACTGCTTAACCTAAAACTTGAGAACCAACTTGTATACTTTGATGCTAAATTTCCTGGTCAGAACAGAATTTTAAAATCACACTTGTAGTTTGTAGCCTTGATTGCATGAAAATGACCGAATCCGACTAGAAAACCAACTGTGAGCTTTTGATCCATTGCACGTAACTTGCAATTTAAATTCTTTCTGAGTGATTTTCTGTTTACTTGAATGAGTTAGAATTTGCATGAGACCTACTTGAGACCACACGTTGACACGAGTTCTAGAAGGATAGGGGCACCTAGATTCAGCTACTTAGCCAGATAGCCTACCAAATGATAAATCCATTAGGTTTAGACCCTTGAGCTTGGCCTGTTCTTTCGGTTCGACAATACATTACAGCCATTTCCCATTTCTTTCATTCCCCGTTGATCCCCTGTGGTTGTAGTTCTAGATTGACCTACCGGAAGTCAGTTTGTGGTAACCTGCCTATAGCCATTAAACAGGTGGTCTTAGCTAATATTTCCAGACGTGTAAATCCCTCTAGCAACTAAAAGAAGATCGGCACAAATGAAAATGTAGAAGTCAAAAGAAAAGTAAGAAAAGAAAGAAAATTTTGAAAAAGTGAAGAAAAGAAAAAAAAAATCAGAAAAGTTTCAAAGTTTTAGTTCAATAAAACGTTCTTCTCCCTACAAATGGAAGAACGAAGTCAAAAGAAAAGTTGAAAAGAAAAAATCGTGTAAAGAAAAAGAATAAGTGCTAGTTTGCTTGAGGGTATCATAGGACGAGCGTTCATTATTCCACCCGTGTTTGGTTAGACGGTAGGAAGCCATAGATTAGATTCGAGGGAAGTTAGTAGAAAGCTACACCGCACCAAGCCATCATCATACATTCCCATCATCCATCGCATCATAAACCCAAGTAGTGTAGATTTCATTACGGTCCTAGCAGGGAAGTCCTTCTTGACTAGATACTCGTGTTGTCACAGTGGTGGAGATGTGGTCAAAATGCAAACCTATGACAAAATTCGGTAACAAAAAATGATCGAGAGCGGAAACATGTCCTTAAACACAGAGAGTGAGAGTTCCCATTGTACTATATATCCTGTGTGAGGAGTCTGGTCGGTCAGGTCAAATTCGTGCATAATTGGTTGCTAATTACTTTGTCGTGTGCAGTTTATTAGTGAGACCAGGTAGTTTGGCTGATCTGTATGCATGTTAGGTTTCTTGTTCTAGGAATTAACTGTCTAATAATTCATTGTGTTTGATTAAGCTCCAATTTAATCGATCTTATCATTTGTGAACATGAGCGTCTCTATTCAGTTTGCTTGAGGACAAGCAAAAGCTTAAGTGTGGGGTATTTGATGACACTCGATTTGACGTGATTATCATCCTCATTTAAGCGTCATTTCTTTGCTTAAGACATGGTTTTTAGGGTAAAATAACGAATATTCAATCGATTGCCCTATCTCGTGCCATTTGTGTTACCTTGGCCCGTTTCGGGTCTATTTGATGGTTTTCTAGTGTTTTTATGTTAGCACAGGTTTTTGCCGTCGAATAAGTAACCAAGGACGTGTCTAAGGCATTGGAACATCAAGGAACTGAACCGGAATCGATCAAAGGAGCCAATCAAGTTCAAGAAAATTCCTGCCCGGATTACAAAGAAATTTTCGCCGAAAATCACCTAGTGTTTTCGGCAAAAATATCAGCACAAATCGGTTTCGGCGAAAGTGTCAAGTTTTCGAACCGAGAATGAAGTCCAGAGAAGAGCGAAAATATCCCTTCATTTGCAAAGGAATTTTTGCCAAAAATTCCTCAAGAATTTCGGCGAAAATAATAGGGAAATCCGGACTTAACCCGGCGGCGAAAATAATAGTATAAATACTTAACCCGGCGGCCCAAAAAGGAGATTAAAAAACATATCATTCATAATTACGTTTTCCGAGGATTCTCAGGAGTTCTGGAGTGAAGAGTTAGAGTTCGAAGAGCCGGAAAGAGATCGTGACGCCATCCCTTCCATCTCGGAGAACCGGAGCTAGGAGTGTAGTTTACCGAAGATCGAAGTCTGCCAGAGTCGTCTAAATTAGGTTTTTCAGATTCTTTTCTGTTCTTCCTCTGAATGATGAACTCTTTCTCTGTCTTAGATTCTTTTGTGATAAACATGAGTAGCTAAACTCGTTTAGAGCTTAGACTAGATGAACCCTAAGTGACCCAGGGCTTTAAAGCGGTCACGGATCGGCGGTGATTAGATTCGAAATTCAATCAGTTTCTCATTCATGTTTGATTTGTTCTTCATTGTTCATGTTTCTTGTCTGGATTGATCACCTAGATTAGATTCTGGTTAAGCTAAGGATAGAAGCAAACGCTCGCCTTACTTTAGTACATCGAATTTAACAATTAACCTTATAATTGGAGCGTGCCTTTCGTAGGAACCGGTTAGGGTTAATCCACTGCAAGAGTAGCTCATAAATCATTAGTAATTGCACCAGTTAATTAAGTCGTTGCGAGAGGTGACCGTACCTGGGCGGCTAGTTAATCTTGGTAGTTAGAATGGATAGAGCGAACGTTCGCCGGTCTTAAACCTAAGGGTAAGGAGTTATGGTGGTGTCTTAGTAATTGATTGAATGAGAATCGAAATCCGCTGATCTGTTGATTGCCAATGCTCTGGGGAACGAAGGGGGATCCAAAGTCTAAGTTCATTTGTCATCTCTGTTTTCAAACCCTAATTTCCAATCTGCTTTAGTTTAATTTGTTTTAATTTCTCTGCATTTCTTAGAATTAGAAGTCGTGGAACTCACACCACGCACAACTTGTTTGCATTCGAGTATTTTGCCAGTTTTGAAGTAGTCATTCTTAGAAGACCCATGGAATACGATCTACCCTAGCTTTTGTGAGCTTTGTTAGTTATTTGGTTGAACGTCCGCATAACAACGATCGGGCGGGTCATCACTGGTCTATGGCAAGGCATGTCATTTGCCAGTTGAGCTTGCACAAGGCATTCTGGGCTAACAAAGAGTTGAACATGAGCTATGCAGTATCAGGTAATATGCGTCACGACCAGATCGCTGAGCTTGAGGAGCACCGACTCCACGCATATGAGAGCACGAAGTTATACAAAGAGCGCACGAAGAAAATTCATGACTCTCAATTGAAGATGATCAAGCAGTTCTACACCGGAGATGAAGTCCTCTTATACAACTCTCGATTGAAGCTCTTCCCGGGTAAACTGAAGTCCCGATGGTCCGGCCCTTATACCGTGGTGCGGCAGGCATCTTTAGGTAGTGTCCTAATCAAATTGCTGATTAGAAGCCGTTTATGGTCACCGGGCATAGGCTTAAGAAGTATCTGCAAGGACTAGTTGTCTCTTCCATCGACGTGCACTACTTTGCTTTGGAATTATGACATAAATCCAGGTATCGTCTGGCTCACGGACGTTAAACAAGAGCGCTTCGTGGGAGGCAACCCACGGGTGGAGTCAGTTGTTTTCGTTTCGAGTCGTTTTGTTTTAAAACCCCTGTTAAAAAAAAACACAGCCAACCATTTTCAAGTGAATCTTCGCCGAAAATATAACCAAATTTTCGCCAAAAAATCTTGTTTTAATTCAACCTGTTCCTCCTGTTTCTCACCACATAGCCTTCTCGCCGAAAACCCTCTTCTTTTAGCTGAAAACATTTCTTCTTTCCACCTGACATTTTCACCGAAAATTCCTCAGTTTTATCGCCGAAAATATAGCCCTTTTTCGCCGGTATATAAATCCCCCCTCGGTCTTTATTTTCGTGAGAACAGTCCCCTTACTTTCAAAACTTTTCGCCGACGCCCCCTGCTTTCCTTTCTTCCCCGCCACTACTTGCCCGCCTTCTCCGACCGGCCGCCACCGCATCATTAGCTAACCGCCGCTGCCCTTCTCCCTTGCCTAGCCCTCGGTTCCAACCCTAGAATCGGAGCTTGCCCGCTCCGGTTCCACCCGACCTAGTTTTCAAGTTTTTTTTTCGTCGATTTCTCTGATTTCCAATCGTTTTCTCGAGTCATGTCTTCACGGTTAGTTGTTCAGCCCTTGATTGTGAATCTTTTGGCTTTTTGACTTTCGGTTTTTGACTTTGGTTGACTTTGGTTGACTTTTTGGTTCTCCCTCAATTTTCATTATTACTATGTCGGTGTCAATTGGCTAGGTTCTGGCATTTCTTTGTGACCTTTTAAGGCTCGTGACCTGTTGTCTGTCCGATCGTGTTTATGTATCATTCCATTCCTCATGCTTGCTTAATTGACTGACAGTTCTTTGCTGCTATATCTCGATTCGGTGATCTCTCGATTTTATTTGCTTGCCCCACTTGTCAACCTAAATGTGGGGTAGGATTCTTGTCTTCTGATGCTGGTCTTTCCTGAGTTGTGTTTTACAAGGCTCCCAAACGTTTTAAGACCACCAATGCAGATAGAGCACAGCGATCCTCGGCTCGACAGAACCGGGCTCCATCCTCCCGACCACCCGCACCGGCTGCACAGACATCGACGGCTGTGGCCATCATCCCCGCGGATGCACCAACCCCTGTGACTCCTATCTCATTTATTCCTGCACCTGCCAATGGGGCCCTACATCCTTTCATCACAGCCCTGGAGCCGCACCAGCTAGAGGTCTTTCAGAAGATCAAAACATTCCTCCAGCTAAGGTGGCAGTTCTTTCTCTAGACAGTCTCAAGGCGCACAATCCGGCTTGGCACTCCACCATCGACACCGCCCTTCATAAAGCTGGTTTACGAGTGCTGACCGCTCATGGTTCCCCCTACCCGCTTGTCGCTCTTCAAGAGTTCTGGAGTTCGTTCCGGCACCTCACCCCGAAGCCCATACGTGAGCAGAAATACGTATCCTTTCCCCTCGGTGGTGTTCTCCACGAGAAGTCCATTCTCGAGTTCGGCCACCTGCTGGATCTGCACGTCAACCTCAATACAACATCCGCTGGCTTCAAGGACACATACTCCATCACGAGTGCTCCTTACCTAGACGTGTGGAGATGGGCCTCCTGCGAAGATGAGATCTCACCTATCGTCAACCCCACGGTCGGTGACATCTTTCACCCTATTCTTAAATTCTTGCATTATGTTTGGGTGCAAAATTTGTGTTATTGCAGCAAGACGAGCCGTCACCATGTTTCTTTGGAGGAGCTCGTATTATTCCGTGCTTTAGAGGAGGATGCCAACCTGCATCCCGGATGGTGCTTGCACGATTCTTTCACAAGTGCACTACCACCAAGAAGCTTCCTTCTGAGCTTCCAGGGGGACCTTTCATTTCAATTATGATCGACAATCTCCAGCTCGGTGACAAATGGGGCCCCGATATTCCTCGTGTCCCGATTGAGCACATAGGTGCCGACCTCGCCATAGCACGGGGCATCGACCTTTCTTTGGATTTTGAGCATTGCAAATCGCTCCCTCACCGCGTTCCCCAGCCAGTTGAACGCCCGCCGTCGCGAGCGCTAATCACCGCTGAGATGAATGAGAAGCTGGCGCGTATTGAGAAGTGGCAACTAGACTATTCGGCTGGTTCGCTTCAATAGCAGAAGGACCGAGTAGCACATGAGGAGACCTAGAATGAGCGATGGACCATTCTTCAGCAACTCATGGCCGACCAGTCCGCCAGACACAGGGATGATATCGCATGGCGACAGCAGTTGGAGCAGCGGCTTGGCATTTCACCGACCCCGCCTCCACCCCCACCCTCGGAACAGTGATCAGGTTGTTTCTATCCTTTCCATTTCTTTTCTTTCTTCTTTCCGCATCTTGATCCTTTTTATTCTGTGTGGATCCGGGGCACTTGTCCCGGTATCCTTTTGATCTTTTTGTTGTTTGTGTTTTGTAGGATTTTGAGTAGCTACTCCGCTCCACTCCGGTCTCTCCGTGCTCAACCACTACACCGCCATCACACTTCAGGTTCTTCGTTTCTCTCTACTTTAGTTTGGTCCTGTGAGGACACAAGACAGTCTAAGTGTGGGGTAGGATGTTAGAGAACCATGCATGATCTTGATTGCCTTTATCTTTGTGTGCCTCGTGATTCCTGTCAAGTCACTCTAGCATAGAATTGCTCAATTCTTGACTTTTGATGTTAAATTGACTTCAATTTTGAACAATGACGTCTAGACTGTTCCACTTAAAACCTGTAACCAACGTGTCGGAACTGATATCAAATGAGTCTAGGTCAGAACAGATCATACATCACTCTTGTAGTCGACATTTGAATCAATTAAACAGTTTTGCTTGTTAATCACAAAGCTCGATAACACCGTTCTAAGATGATAAATGCTAGCTTCTTCCATGTTTTCACTCCATATTTGTCCACCTGTGATTGTGGCTAGAGATTAGACGGAAATCCAATTCCAAATCTTGTGTAAAAAGTTATAACTAGCTAGGATCAAGTGGCTAAATTGTTAAACCAAGTAATAAAGTTGTGCAAATCAATGTTAAGTTCTTTAAAGTGCGCAAAATAAAGCTAGGCAAGCCCGACACCTAAGTGAAGTGTTCGGGTTGAGCACTAGGATAAGCACAAGTACTGTGAGCTAGGCAGGTCCAACACCTAAGTGAAGTGTTTGGTATCGAGCACTAGTATGCAGTAAATCAATTGAAGGAAGAAGTTGTACTTGAAATAAATCCTTGTTTAAATCGGTCCTAGCTAGAACATGTAACGTACAGATCTAGAAACGGATGAAGTCGAGTCGATAGCCACGTCACTTTTCCTACCTCCGCGTCCACTTCATGTCTAAAGCTTAAGGTCTTTTTTATTAGAATTGGTGTTATCGTAGTCGGTTAATTATGATTCATCGTTTTGCCAAGAAACGTGCTTTGTTAAAACTACTACTTGAAGTGTGCAGAAATTAGTGAGATCGAAAACTTGTTTGGTTGATGTTCTTGCATGTGTAGGTCACTTTTTCTATGCGGAACAGTCTAAACCAAATCGTTAGAATCGAATCTCAGTTTAATCTCGTGTCATTTGGGAATTTGAGTGTGTTGTAGTTCAGTTTGCTTGAGGACAAGCAAAAGCTTAAGTGTGGGGTATTTTGATGACACTCGAATTGACGTGATTATCAGCCTCATTTAAGCGACATTTCATTGCTTAAGACACGGTTTCTAGGGTAGAATAGTGAATATTCACTCAACCGATCCATCTCATGCCTTTTGTGTTACCTTGACCCATTTCGGGTCTATTTGATGGTTTTCTAGTATTTTCATGTTTGCACAGGTGTTCGCCATCAAATGTGGTAGCCAAGGACGTGTCTAAGGCACGGGAACCCCGAGGAATCACACCCGGATCAACCAGAAAAGTCATTCAACCCAAAAGAATTCCTGCCCCATTTACACATATATTTTCGGCGAAAATACCCTTGGATTTTCGCCGAAAATGAAAGAAGAAATCCACTATCCCGATCAAGAAGAAGTTTTCGGCGAAAACTTTGGGAGTTTTTTCGCCGAAAACCCTAAGCCATTTAAGCCAGAAGAAACAGACGAATTCAACAGATATTTTCACCGAAAATTCCCTTGTATTTTTGGCGAAAATCCCAGTGAAAAAGCAGCAGTCGCCGGTTAGGTTTAAATACTGAATCGAGCGGCTAAATAAAGGGATATCAGAATTTACACACACATTACAGACGGGACGAAAAATCCCAATACTGAGAAAAAGAGAGAACGAGTGGATAGAGTTCGAGGAGCCAGGAACGGATCGTGACGCCATCCATTTATCTCAGAGAGCCAGTGCTAGGAGTTGAAGATCCAGCAGATTGAAGCTGCCAGGAGTCGTCGAAATTAGGTTCTACAGTTCTTCTCTATCTTCCCTACGTGAGATGTATTCTTTGTCTGTCTTTGATTCTTCTGTATTGAATATGAGTAGCTAAACTCGTATAGCTTAGATTAGATGAACCCTAAGTGACTCAGGGCTTTAAAGCGGTTACGGATCGGCGGTGATTAGATTCGAAATTCATTCAGTTTCTCCTTCTTGTTTAACTTGTGCTTTGTTCTTTGTGTTTCTTGTCTGGTTTGGCCACCTAGATTAGATTCTTGTTAAGCTAAGGATAGAAGTGAACGCTCGCCTTACTTTAGAACATCAAGTTCAAGAATTAACCTTATAATTGGAGTGTGCCTTTCGTGGGAACCGATTAGGGTTAATCCACTGCAAGAGTAACTCATAAATCGTTAGAATTTTCACCAGTTAAGTTAAGTCGTTGCGAGAGGCGACCGTACCCGGGCGGCTAATTAATCGTGGTAGCTAGATCGGATAGAGCGAACGTTCGCCAGTCTTAAACCTAAGGGTCAGGAGTTACGGTGGTGTCTAAGAACTGAATGAACTAGAATCGGAAATCGCTGATCTGTTGATTGCTATTGCTCTGGTGATCTAAGGGGGATTCGAAATCTAAGCTTGTCTGTCTTCCGTCTTAGTCGATCAATCAGTCGTTATTCGCTTTAATTTCATTTCAATAAATCTTTGCATTTTTAGTATAGAAGTCATGGAACTCACACCACGCACTAAGTGTTTACCCTCGAATTTAATTGCCAACACATTTGAGTAAGGAAGTAGAGAAGACCCATGGAATACAATCTACCCTAGCTTTACAGCTTGGTAGTTATTTGATTCACCGCTATTCTGCAGCTCATCAACTATACTACACAAAGAGAGCCATGAAAAATTGAGTCTCATATTCTCATCTCCCTTACAAGTGAGGTTTCTGATTCAACTCAACCCAATTGTACACTAAAACATACTGTAAACAAAGACACAAGTATCTGGTAAACCGCTTGAACTCTCACATCCTCATCTCCCTCAATTAAGAGGTGTCCAATTCAGCTGAAGTCAAGCTACAACACCTTGTTATTTGCTTCAAAATGGATCACTTCAGTAAGCTCTCTAGCTGTCCTTGATCAGTCACCCGTATTCGTTATACATCTTTCATACTATATATTTGCATAAATCGCTCTCCACATAACACGAGCCTTTTGATTGAGGTACAACGTAAAACTCATGTTAGCAACATCCTCTTCCAGCTATTACCTCTCCGGATCCAAGCTTTCCACCTGTTAATAACCTCCTTCACATAACTACACTCATGGAAAATGTGATTTAAATTGTCCACTCCCTGCTGACAAAAGAGACAGTTGATGTCAACTACAAGCCCCCAATGTGCCATATTAGTTCTACAAACGAGCTTGTTTTTAACTACCATACAAATGATAAACGAGTGCTTTGGTATGATAGGGTTCCTCCACACCAGATGAAACAAATCAACAGTAGCTACTTTTCCTCTTAGTGTTTCCCATACTGTAGTTACTGAGTACTTAGCCATTACCTTGCCATCCCACTAAACTATACCATTTTGAGCACGTATGTGAGGATGAATAAAAACTCTTATTTTCAATAGCCTCCTCCAAATCCATGAGTGATAAGGATAAACTTTACGACCCCAGATTGTCCCCTGCTTAATACTATAATTTTGGATCCAGGCCACCCGAATTGAACCTGCCTGGGAAAGGATATTCTAGATGTCTCTAGCAGTACAAGCTGCATTCCAGGAACTTTGACCTTTCGATCCTAATCCTCCCCCAGTTCTTGGTCTAGCCAACTCTTTCCATGAAACTTTTGCTTTTTTTCCTTCCATCTACTCCCATCTTCCATAAGAAATCATTGCACCTTCTCTCTACTTGTTTAATCACAGATTTAGACAACAAAATATTGTCGTCCAGAATTGATTAAGTGTTGTAAGGACAATACTAACAAGAAGCAACCTGCCATCATAGCTCAAACTCCTAACTTTTCAACCACTTATTTTTTTGGTGTTTCTATCAACAAACACATCACTTTCTTTAGCACTAAGCTTACCAAAAATGAGAGGAGCACCTATATACCTGACAGGAAGCATCCCTTTCTTACCTATGAATTGAGTAATATCAAGTGTGACAGCTTCAGCAACTGTGGAGGAGTAGAAGATATCCAATTTCTCAGGATTAATACTCAAGTCAGTAATATCATAAAACCTACTCAACACCTGATGAAACCCTTTCACACCATCTAGAGTGCCATTCATAAACACCATTAGATCATCTGCAAAGCACAATTGAACTATATCGAGCTTTTTGCACTTAGGATGATAAGGAACTGTACCAGCAACAACAACCTTATGCAATAAGCAGTGTAAAACTTCCATTGTTATCATAAAAAGAGCAGGGGAGAGAGGATCTCCCTGCCTTAATCCTTTCTTACAATTGAAATATCCCACCGAACCGCCATTAAACCCTACACTCAACATCTCACTCTCAAGACAGCCTTTGGTCCATTTGACAAAAGAGTAGGGAACCCCATAACAGCAATGACACTAATCAGAAAGATTACATGAACAGAATCAAACACCTTACGCAAACCAATCTTCAAAGCACCTCTAGGAGTAGTGTTCCATTGTTATCATAAAATGAGTAGGGGAGAGAGGATCTCTCTGCCTTAATCCTTTCTTATTATTGAAATATCCCACCGAACTGCCATCAAACCCTACACTTAACATCTCTCAAGACAGCCTTTGGTCAATTTGACAAAAAGAGTAGGGAACACCATAGCAGCAATGACATTAATCAGAAATATTAAATGAACAGAATCAAACACCTTACCGAAATCAATCTTCAAAGCACATCTAGGAGTAGTGTTCTTCAGATGATAAGCACTCACCAGTTCATGTGCCATCAGTATGTTATCTCCAATTTGTCTACCCTTCACAAATGCGGATTGACTATTGCTAATGACCTCACGGAGACAGTTTGCAAGCCTCGTAGTGATGATTTTAGTCACACACTTATATAGGACCTTATAACAGGCAATTGGTCTGAAGTCCTTTATATTTGCTGCATCGTCTTTTTTAGGGATAAGGGACAGAAGAGTTGAGTTAACACTTACTAGCATCTTTCCATCCCTAAAAAGCCCCCAAATAGCATCACATATATCTTGAATCACCTGCTTCCATGACCTTTGATAGAAAGAAGAAGTAAAACCATCAGGCCATGGACATTTACTTCCTGGAATAGCAAACATTGCCTGCTTGAGCTCGTCTTCAGTAACTTATATGGATAAACTGTCTGCTGATTCCTTGGTCAAACGATTGATAAGTATTCCTTCTAAATCAGACACCAAAAGATCAATAATATTCTGACCAACCTCTCCAAGTAACTTACTGTAAAAGTGATGACACTCGATTTGACGTGATTTTCAGCCTCATTTAAGCGACATTTCCTTACTTGAAATGTGGGTTTAGGGGTAAAATAGCAAATATTCACTCAACTACCCTATTTCCTACCGATTTGGTTACTTTGGCCCTTTTTTAGTCTATTTCATGGTTTTCTAGTGTTTTTGTAAGAGCATAGATTTTTGCCGTCAAATACGTAGCCACGGACGTGTTCAAGACCTCAAGAAGTGAACCGAAAAAGAAACCAGAAGTCAAACCGATCAGAGAATCAATTAAACCACTGCCCAGCACTAAGTTTTCACCGAAAACCTTAGAGTTTTCGGCGAAAAGATGTTAACAAACACAGGAAGAGGAGTTTACACTGAAGGTTCCGGCGAAAACTACTTAAGTTTTCGCCAAAAAGTTATGAAGAAATCAACGAAGGAAACAGAGGCTTTCAACTGAAGTTTTCGGTGAAAACTCCTTAAGTTTTCGCCAAAAACTCTTTCCTTTTTCGCGGCAGAAACAGGAAACCCTAATTCTACCTATTTAAAGAAGCAGTCGGCAGCCAGCCAGGGTCATGATTTATTCAACAATTACACAT
Organism: Linum lewisii; assembly: GCA_034768395.1. Classification (NCBI taxonomy): domain Eukaryota; kingdom Viridiplantae; phylum Streptophyta; class Magnoliopsida; order Malpighiales; family Linaceae; genus Linum; species Linum lewisii. The sequence continues at coordinate 44,216,522 of CM068302.1, forward strand.
TCAATCAGACTTTTGAGAGTCAGCCGACTCTAGGGTCGATAGATTGATGACACTCGATTTGACGTGATTATCAGCCTCATTTAAGCGACATTTCTTTGCTTAAGACATGGTTTTTAGGGTAGAATAAAGAATATTCAATCGATTGCCCTATCTCGTGCCATTTGTGTTACCTTGGCCCGTTTCGGGTCTATTTGATGGTTTTCTAGTGTTTTTGTGTTAGCACAGGTTTTTGCCTTCAAATAAAGTAGCCATGGACGTGTCTAAGGCATAGGAACCTCGAGGAATCAAACCGGAATTGATCCAAGGAGCCAGTCAAAGTCAAACAAAATCCTGCCCGAGTACAAAGAGATTTTCGCCGAAATTGAGCTTGCATATTCGACGAAAATATTAGTGCATTCAACTGGTGCCGAGTCAAAGGACATCTTCGGCGAAAACATTGTACTCTTCGGACCAAAAATACAAGGCAGAGAAAGCACTCCCGAACACAAAGGAATTTTCGCCAAAATTCTTAAGGAATTTTCGGCGAAAATAGTACACTATTCCGGGTCAAGTTACGGTTAAGTAGGGCCAAACGAGAGATACAATCATAATTCGCAAAACACAACTTTTCGAATCAGAATCCTCTCAAGTTCTGGAGCGAAGAGTTGGAGTTCAAAGAGCCGGATATAGATCATGACGCCATCCCTTCCACCTCGATGAACCGGAGCTAGGAGTGTAGATTACCGAAGATCGGAGTCTGTCAGAGTCGTCTGAATTAGGTTTTTCAGATTCTTTTCTGTTCTTCCTCTGAATGATGAACTCTTTCTTTGTCTTTGTTTCTTCTGTAATGATCATTAGTAGCTAAACTCGTTAGAGCTTAGACTAGATGAACCCTAAGTGACCCAGGGCTTTAAAGCGGTCACGGATCGGCGGTGATTAGATTCGAAATTCAATCAGTTCTTTTTCATGTTTGATTCGTTCTTCATTGTTCATGTTTATTGTCTGGATTGATCACCTAGATTAGATTCTGGTTAAGCTAAGGATAGAAGCAAACGCTCGCCTTACTTTAGAACATCGAATTGAACAATTAACCTTATAATTGGAGTGTGCCTTTCGTAGGAACCGGTTAGGGTTAATTCACTGCAAGAGTAACTCATTAATCACTAGTAATCACACCAATTAATTAAGTCATTGCGAGAGGCGACCGTACCCGGGCGGCTAGTTAATCTTGGTAGTTAGAACGGATAGAGCGAACGTTCGCCGGTCTTAAACCTAAGGGTAAGGAGTTATGGTGGTGTCTTAGTAATTGATTGAATGAGAATCGAAATCCGATGATCTGTTGATTGCCAATGCTCTGGGGAACGAAGGGGGATTCAAAGTCTAAGTTCGTCTGTCATCCTTGTTTTCAAACCCTAATTCCCAATCTGCTTTAGTTTAATCTTTTTAATTTTTCTGCATTTCTTAGAAGTAGAAGTCGTGGAACTCACACCACGCACAACGTGTTTACCTTTGAGTATTTTGCTAGTTCTGAAGTAACCAATCATAGAAAGCCCTCGGAATACGATCTGCTATACGCTTTTTAGCATTAGTAGTTTTTATTTGGTTGAACCCCTAACGACAGGCCGTTCCCCAAATTGGCGCCGTTGCCGGGGACTTCTTTTGATTGTTCGAAAGAAGAACTGGCAATTTATTCTTCTACTTTCCATCTTTCATTTTTCCACCCACTTCGATTTTACCCTGGTTTTGTTTGTCTTTGTTATCTGTAGGTTTACAGGTGTATGCCTCACCGTCCTTGGACTCGCTCTCAAACCGAACAGGCTAAGATTGCAGGGAATCCAGGCAGTTCTGCTACACCTCTACGATCATAGATTCTGAAGGAAGGCAGATCCAATCCATTCATCACTCCGATCAAGATCGAGGAACCAAAAGAGAGTTCCTCATCTCCGTCTTCACCGCACTCTTCATCCGCTTCATACACCGCATCACTTTCACCACATCCATCTCCCACCATGGACGATAGATTACCACCACCAAATGGCGATCAACCGCCGCCACCACCACCTGCACAGAAGAGTCTAGCAGACTATAACAAGCCGAGCGCGACTAGCGTTCGATCTGCCATTGCCGTTCCGCGCATTGAAGGAGATCCTGACTATGAGATCAAGATCCCATTCTTGACGATGATCTCTAGGGATTTACAGTTTGAAGGCAGACCCCTAGACAATCCGTGCACTCATCTTGCAGACTTCCTTTATCTCTGCAGTACTTTTAAGAGCGGAAACCTCGACAAAAACACCCTTTGTCTGAGAGCTTTCTCGTTCTCTCTAAAAGGCGCTGCTAAGAGGTGGCTTACTGGCAAACCACCTGGCTACTACACTAACTGGGATACTCTGGCTCAGGACTTTGTTGAAGAATACTTCCCTCCGGCCAGAACAATCGCCATCAAGGACAGCATCGCCAGATTCTCCCAGAAAGAAGGAGAAAGCTTGTATGATACTTGGAATCGATTCCAAGAACTTCTCTACACCTGCCCTCATCATGGATTCGAGCAGAGGCAGTTAGCTGAAATCTTCTCCCGTGGACTTCGAGAAGAATCTGCCAAGTGGGTCAATTCTCTAGCTGAAGGGGATTGCACTACACTCACTCCTGAAGCTGCTCTTCTTCACTTCGCAAACTGTGCCTCCAAGTCAAGGAACTGGGAGCGACAATCTGAAGGATCAAGGAGCAAGCTAGATCTCGAAGCTACTATCAAAGCAGAGATAGAGAAGCATTTGAAGAAGTCTACCACACCGATCAAGCCACCGGCAGCTTCTGTCTATGTTGCTGATTGCGAGTGGTGTGGAGCTTGCTCACATAATGGAGGCCATTGTCAGAATTTGGGTAAGGCAGAAGTCTGGTCTGCCGAAGAGGTAAATTTCATACTACAAGGCTTCGTCAATAATCAGAATGGTTATGCTGGTTACCGTAACTTCAGACAGCAAGGGAACTATCAAGACAGACCCCCCTACAATGCTGGCGCCAATCATAACCAAAATCAGAATAACCGCCCGGCTGGTCCAGCTCAGGATCAGAAGCCTAACCATCCGCCGGCAGGTGTCTACCAGCCGCCGCATCGCAATCCGGGTAATTATGGAACTGCTCCTGGCAATCGCCAGAATCAATATCTTAACAACACCTATCCAGGTCAGCAGCATCAAAGAGATAATAATGTCAGTGACCTGGATAAGAAGCTCAGCCAGATCATCACAAGACTCGATGATCATGACAGTCAGTTCAAGGCTCAAGCTCTTCTCAATCAAGAACAGATAGCATCTGGACAAAGAATTGAGCAAGTCGTGAACAACATCTCGAGCATGCTAGCATCTGGTCGACCATTTGGCCAGCTTCCAAGCCAGACAGAGCCAAACCGAGAAAAGAACAGGCTAAAATGGTAACTGCTCGAAAACTCCCGAACTTAATTGCTGATGCTTATTCTGTTTTACGCAGGATCACTGAAACTCCGGAAGAAGAGGAAGAAGAGGAACAGAAACCGGCACCTAAGGAGGATCCTCCTCTTGCACCATACGTCGTAAAGCCTCCTTTTCCTAGAGCATTGCTGCCAAACGCAAGGATCGAGACTGGCATGAAGGGGAACAAGGAAGGATATCCTGACATTCGTGCTAAGAAACATGTTTCTCCATATCCAGCTAAGTTATCTGATCCTGGTTCTTTTACTTTGCCTTTGGTCATTAATGATGTTGAGATTGAACGTTGCTTAGTTGATCTAGGAACATCTGTTAATGTTATGCCTGTGAGTCTATATGATAAGTTAAACCTAGGAGAACTTGAACCGCCTAGTATGCAACTCGTCTTTGCTGATAGATCGCTTAAAACCCCTAAGGGAGAGATTAAAGACGTTGTCACTAAATGTGGTCCGTTCACGTTCTTAGCAGATTATGTGATTATGGATACTAGTACAGATGATGCTACCATTCTCATAGGTCGACCTTTCATGGCTACTACTGGAATGAATATTAACGTTCCAAATGGTTCTTTAACTTTAAGAGTCGGTAAAGAAACAAAAATGTTCTGTCTTAAAGATGGCATGAAATATGACTCTAGGAATGAAGAATCTCACTGCCTAGCTATTGAAACGGTGGGGTTGACTCCGGTCAACTCCGTTACTAATGCTTCTCCCAGTGTCTCTAGATCAACTGTTGCTGCAGATATTAAATAGGTCATTACGAAGAAGCCAGAAATTTTGGTTCAGAAGCCGCTTAAGAAGAAGAAGAAGGAACTGCAGGCCTCTTCTAAACCACCAAGCAGACCTCGAGGAAAGAACAAGAAGACGAAGACCCAAATGGTCTGGAGACCAAAAATTTCATCGTCTTCCACCGAGCCAGCTGCACCGCCAATTCGTTCCGAGAAACCGGTGCCGGAACAAGTATGGAAGGAGAAGCCGAAAGCGTCTCCTAAGGAAGTACTAACGATCACTGATCCTGGTGATAACAAGCCGAAGAAGAAAGAAAAAGAGAAACCGACAGTCCTCATTCCTTCCATCGTCACACTCAAGAAGGATGATCTCTCTAGAGAGCTGTTCGGACCATTCAAGTTCGTTGATCATCTTCCCGACGGACGTACCAAGCTTTTGCATGCGAAAGGGAAGAAATTCACGTTTACCGGATGATGACACTCGATTTGACGTGATTATCAGCCTCATTTAAGCGGCATTTCTTTGCTTAAGACATGGTTTTTAGGGTAGAATAACGAATATTCAATCAATTGCCCTATCTCGTGCCATTTGTGTTACCTTGGCCCTTTTCGGGTCTATTTGATGGTTTTCTAGTGTTTTTGCGTAAGCACAGGTTTTTGCCGTCAAATAAAGTAGCCATGGACGTGTCTAAGGCATAGGAACATCGAGGAACTGAACCGGAATCGATCAAAGGAGCCAATCAAAGTCAAACCGAAAATCTGCCATTCACACTTACAGTTTCGGCGAAACCAAGCCCACATCTTCGGCGAAGATAACAGTGTAAATCAACTGATGCCAAGAGAAGGATGGTTTCGGCGAAAAGAGCCCAGTGTTTTCGGCGAAAATGCAAGGGAAAATCAATGACGCCAACAGAAGGTATTTTCGGCGAAACCATTCAACTCTTCGATCCGAAAATAATGAACAGCCGGCGGATCCCCTGAACTCAAAGCCAGTTTCGCCGAAACTGTCCCTATGGTTTCGGCGAAAACATCAGCTCAGCCCGGCCCAACTAGGGTTAAGTATTTATACTTAATCCGGCGCTGTATTGAAAACCCTAAAACGTACCTATTTAAAGAAGCAGCCGGCAGAAGAAGAGAATAATAATTTACAGAAGATACAACAATTCATTATTCTTATGTTCTCAAATCAGACTTTTGAGAGTCAGCCGACTCTAGGGTCGATAGATAGATTTTAGAGAGTTCGAAGATCCGTGGAGAGATCGTGACGCCATCCTTCCACATCGGAGAGCTCGGAGCTTAAAGTTGAAGATCCAGGAGATTGAAGCTTCGCGGGAGTCGTCAGAATTAGGTTTTTCAGTTCTTATCTGTTCTTCCTCTGTATGATGATCTTCATTGTTGCCTTTGATTCTCTTGTTTCTGATATGAGTAACTGAACTTGTAGAGCTTAGATTAGATGAACCCTAAGTGACCCAGGGCTTTAAAGCGGTCACGGATTGGCGGTAATTAGATTCGAAGTTCAATCAGTTTCTCTTTGCATGTTTGATTCGTTCTTCATTGTTCATGTTTCTTGTCTGGATTGATCCCCTAGATTAGATTCTTGTTAAGCTAAGGATAGAAGCGAACGCTCGCCTTACTTTAGAACATCGAATTGAACAATTAACCTTATAATTGGAGCGTGCCTTTCGTAGGAACCGGTTAGGGTTAATCCACTGCAAGAGTAACTCATTAATCATTAGTAATCGCACCAATTAATTAAGTCGTTGCGAGAGGCGACCGTACCCGGGCGGCTAATTAATCTTGGTAGTTAGAACGGATAGAGCGAACGTTCGCCGGTCTTAAACCTAAGGGTAAGGAGTTATGGTGGTGTATAGAAACCGATTGAATTAGAATTGAAAACCGCTGATCTTGTGATTGCCGTTGCTCTGGTGATCTAAGGGGGATTCGAAATCTAAGTTCGTCTATCTTCCCGTTAGTCAATCTTTTAATCTTTCTGTCTTTTGTTTTCCTTTGTTATTAGATTAGAAGTCGTGGAACTCACACCACGCACAACGTGTTTTAACCTGAGTAATTTGCCAGCTTCTTCAAAGTAGTCGATTAGAAGAAACCTCGAGTCGAATACGATCTGCTATACGTTTTTTCTTAGCATTAGTAGTTATTTGGTTGAACGCATCACAACGACACGTTCCACCACCGGAGAAGTCCCGAAGCTGTACTTCATGAACTCTGACGCGAGCGTGAAGGAGAATCTGAGTTGGGATGTCTCCTAATACCGTCTAGGTATCGTCCAGCTCAAGGACATTAATAAAAGAGCGCTTCGTGGGAGGCAACCCACGGCTGGAGTCTGTTTTAATTTTTGTTGAACTTGGTATTTTAGAGTCGGTTCGGGAGAGCCAAAAGTGTCAGTTTGTTTGATTTATTATTTTTTGTTTAGAGTCTGCATGTCATAGAGTCAGTTGCAAGTTGATTGAGGTCGTTCCGATTTTTGTGGATTTAACTGTGATTTTCTGAAGTTGGCCGAATTTACGAAAATATTTAAACACCCGAACAGTTCAAAATTTTCGGCGAAACCACCCTTGTTTTCGGCGAAATTGATTTTCAATTTTCAAACTCAATCTCCCTGTTCATTGTTTTCGGTTCGAAAAGTTTTTGTTTTCGGCGAAGCCATTTTAACTGATATTTTCGGCGAAACCGTACTATCATTTTCGGCGAAATCGCCTTCGAAAATCCGGCAGTCCATTTTAACTTATATTTTCGGCGAAACCACCCTCCTATTTTCGCCGAAAATAATTTTGAAAATCACCCAAATCTTCCTTTAAAAAATCCGGTCCACCCCCTCTCTCATCCTTGACCCATTTTCGTTCAACTCACCGAAAACACCCCCCTTATCTCTTTAAAATAGTCGACCGCCTTTCACCATTTCAATCCGCCGTCGCCGCCATAACCCGCCGCTGCCGCCGTCGCCGACCACCGCCGCTCCCTTCCCCTCCCTTGTCCGATCCCAACGAGCCCTAGAACGTTCGAATCGGAGCTTTGCAGCTCCAGTTCTCCGAAACCCTCGTTTTCAACATTTTTCACCGATTTCTCTCAACTCGTTCATTTTTAGCAGTCATGACTTCAAGGTAAGTTGTAGAGCTTTTCAATACGAATCTTTTGACATATGGATTGCTGAATTTCGTCAGGGTTGACTTTTCGATTTGCCTCGTTTTGCGTGCCGACTGTTTCGTGTGAACTAGGATTAACTGAACTTATAGAACTGTTCTAGGATGCTTAGGGAGTTCCGTGCTTAATTGCCATATCATTTGATCATGTGTTGCTATGCATACGATTAATTCCTTGTTATGTTGACTTTTGTGAGAAATGTCGGTTTGACTTTGAATTGCTGTGATCATTTGGCTGTCTGATGTGTTCATTCTCGTTCATATTTTCGTGCTTGCCATATGAGATCATATTTTACCGTCATCCTCCAATTTATGATAGTCTTGCCATGATTAGGGTTCGATATGCTTAAATGTTGACTTCCAAACTGTCGGTTTGACTTTTTGAACTCTAATTGTGCTTATCCGACTCTGGCTGTTCCTAAGTATGTATTTTACTGTCTATGATTACCGGCTACTCCGCTTCGCTTACCCCACTTAGTTTCCATCATTTCTTTGTGAAATCGAGTTTTTCTACTAAGTGTGGGGTAGGGTTTTGGTTGACTAATCTGGTTTCATTCTGGTTCTAGGAACACCACTTATGAGCGCAGGACTAAGGCGCGACTTGATGGCGCCTCGAGCTCAGGAGCTGCCGCTCCCGTCACACCCGCTGTTCTGGGTCCACCACCTGCTCTACCCCGCCATGCTGGATATCATCCCACCATCGCCCGTCTACCGGATTTCTATTTTGAGTGCTTTCAGAAGATTCTGCACGTTCGGGGAGCTGACGTGCGCCCTCTCTCCATGGAGTCCCTGCACGATCATGATGAGGACTACCACCGGAACGTGCATGACGCCTTAGCACCGGCTGGTCTCCTCGAGCTGACCACCATCGCCGCCGAGTTCCCAGACATTGCCCTCCAGGAGTTCTGGGCAACCTTTGATCTGGATGAGCACAAGAGGAAGCAACGCCAGAAGGTGATCACCTTCTATCTTGGTGGGGTGTACAGGCAGCTCACCTACGATGAGTTTGCCGCTCATCTCGGCATCCCCTATGAGCACTATCATGATCATCACCTCGGTTGGGGAGAAGATGATGACGGCGAGGAGTACAACGCGCTTTGGTGCCACATGACAGGCTTACCCGGCGATCGCCTCGGGGAGAGCAACTCAGTTAAGTCTCTCTCTCACCCGCTCTATAAATTTATTCATATGGTTTGGAGGAGGTCACTTTTATATGTTCGAGACAAGTTTCGCCACCATATCCTCAAGGAGGAGCTCATGCTTCTCCGAGCCATCCGAGAGAGCTACCCTCTCCACCCCGGTTGGGTACTGGCTCGCATCTTCCGCCAGAAGACCAAGAGGAAGACGCCACCCCGCAAACTCTTGGGAGGCAACTTCATAGGACAGCTCATCCTCTCCTTCGGCATCGGCCATGAGTATTGCACGCACATTCCACGACATCCAGTTCGGACCGTTAGAGGAGACTTGGCGGTTGAGTACGACTTAGAACTCGACCTCAGTCCCCATGTAGCAGTTGATCCTCCACTCCAGCCTGTGGTCGAGTCAGAGGAAGAAGATGATGCTGAGGAGCAGCAGCCGCAGCTGCCGCCTGAGTTTCATGATTATATACCCTCGCCACACCATCAGGCAGGGTACATCCACCAGTCGCCGCCGCACATCCCCGATCCATATCCGGCGCATACTCAACAGCCGCAACACCACCCCGCGGATGTTGGAGAGTTATACGAGCGACTGCAGGAGTGCCACATCACCAACAATGCCACTCAAGAGGCGCGATGGACTATTATGCAGCAACATATGCGCCGCGCCGACCAGCGATATAAGGCACAGATGGCGTGGCAACGCCAGCTCGGTGAATTTCTCCACTTTCCACCTCCCGGCTCACCGGACCAGCAGTGATCGGGTTGTATTCATTTTCTGGTGTCTTCTTTTTATTTATTATTTTTGAATTTCGGTCCAACTTTTTTTCTGTGTGGATCCGGGACACTTGTCCCGGTTTCCTTTTTATGTTTCAGTTGTTTTTGTTTTGTAGGCAATCGGTAGACTCCCTTTGCTTCAGGTTCTGTTACACTTCCCTCCGCTCTCAGGATCCGTGCTTACCCTCTGAAATCAACCGTCCTCATCCAGGTTCTTACATTCCACTCTGAACTCTAAATTAGTCCTGTGAGGACACAGTCCGATTTAAGTGTGGGGTAGGATGCTAGAGAACTTTGCATGAACTTGATTGCCCTTGATTGTGTTTTATGTGTGCCTCGTGATTCCATTCCAGTCTCTCTAGCATTAGAATGGCTCAGTTCTTGATTTTGGATGTTAAGTTGTTGTTCAAACTTTCATAATGATGCTTAGACTGCTTAACCTAGAACTTGAGAACCAACTTGTATGCTTTGATGCTAAATTGCCTGGTCAGAACAGAATTTTAAAATCACACTTGTAGTTTGTAGCCTTGATTGCATGAAAATGACCGAATCCTACTAGCAAACCAACTGTGAGCTTTTGATCCATTGCACGTAACTTGCAATGTTAATTCTTTCTGAGTGGTTTTCTGTTTGCCTGAATGAGTTAGAATTTGCATGAGACCTACTCGAGACCACACGATAACACGAGTTCTAGAAGGATAGGGGCACCTAGATTCAGCTACTAAGCCAGATAGCCTACCAAACGATAAAATCCACTAGGTTTAGACCCTTGAGCTTGGCCTGTTCTTTCGGTTCGATAATACATTACAGCCATTTCCCATTTCTTTCATCCCCCATTGATCCCCTGTGGTTGTAGTTCTAGATTGACCTACCAGAAGTCGGTTTGTGATAACCTGCCTATAGCCATTAAACAGGTGGTCTTAGCTAATATGTTCAGACGTGTAAACCCCTCTAGCAACTAAAAGAAAAATCGGCACAAAAAAAAAATAAAAAAAAAGTAAGTAAAGAAAGAAAAAGAGAAAAAAAAATTTCAAAAAAAAATGAAGAAAAAGAAAATCAGAAAAAGTTCAAAGTGTAGTTCAATAAAACGTTCTTCTCCCTACAAATGGAAGAACGAAGTCAAAAGAAAAGTTCAAAAGAAAGTAAAAAAAAAAAAGTTGTGCAAAAAGAAAAAGAATAAGTGCTAGGTTGCTTGAGGGTATCATAGGACGAGCGTTCATTATTCCACCCGTGTTTGGTTAGACGGTAGGAAGCCATAGATTAGATTCGAGGGAAGTTAGTCGAAAGCTACACCGCACAAAGCCATCATCATTCATTCCCATCATCCATCTCATTATAAACCCGAGTAGTGTAGATTTCATTACGGTCCTAGCAGGGAAGTCCTTCTTGACTAGATACTCGTGTTGTCACAGTGGAGGAGATGTGGTCGAAATGCAAACCTATGACAGAATTCGGTAACAGAAAATGATCGAGAGCAGAAACACGTCCTTAAACACAGAGAGTGAGAGTTCCCATTGTACTAAATTTATCCTGTGTGAGGAGTCTGGTCGGTCAGGTCAAATTAGTGCATGATTGATTGCTAATTACTTGTCGTGTGCAGTTTATTAGTGAGACCAGATAGTTTGGCTGATCTGTATGCATGTTAGGTTTCTTGTTCTAGGATCGATCTGTCTAATAATTCATTGTGTTTGATTGAGCTCCAATTTAATCGATCTTATCATTTATGAACATGAGCGTTTCTATTCAGTTTGCTTGAGGACAAGCAAAAGCTTAAGTGTCGGGTATTTGATGACACTCGATTTGATGTGATTATCAGCCTCATTTAAGTGACATTTCTTTGCTTAAGACATGGTTTTTAGGGTAGAATAATGAATATTCAATCGATTGCCCTATCTCGTGCCATTTGTGTTACCTTGGCCCGTTTCGGGTCTATTTGATGGTTTTCTAGTGTTTTTGTGTTAGCACAGGTTTTTGCCGTCAAATAAAGTAGCCATGGACGTGTCTAAGGCGTAGGAACCTCGAGGAATCAAATCGGAATCGATCCAAGGAGCCAGTCAAAGTCAAACAAAATCCTGCCCGAGTACAAAGAGATTTTCGCCGAAATTGAGCTTGCATATTCGGCGAAAATATTAGTGCATTCAACTGGTGCCGAGTCAAAGGACATCTTCGGTGAAAACATTGTACTCTTCGGACCGAAAATACAAGGCAGAGAAAGCACTCCCGAACACAAAGGAATTTTCGCCGAAATTCTTAAGGAATTTTCGCCGAAAATAGTACACTATTCCGGGTCAAGTTAGGGTTAAGTATAAATACTTAACCCGGCGGGCCAAACGAGAGATACAATCATAATTCGCAAAACACAACTTTTTGAATCAGAATCCTCTCAAGTTCTGGAGAGAAGAGTTGGAGTTCAAAGAGCCGGATAGAGATCGTGACGCCATCCCTTCCACCTCGACGAACCGGAGCTAGGAGTGTAGATTACCGAAGATCGGAGTCTGTCAGAGTCGTCTGAATTAGGTTTTTCAGATTCTTTTATGTTCTTCCTCTGAATGATGAACTCTTTCTTTGTCTTTGTTTCTTCTGTAATGATCATGAGTAGCTAAACTCGTTAGAGCTTAGACTAGATGAACCCTAAGTGACCAGGGTTTTAAAGCGGTCACGGATCGGTGGTGATTGATTCGAAATTCAATCAGTTCTTTTTCATGTTTGATTCGTTCTTCATTGTTCATGTTTCTTTGTCTGGATTGATCACCTAGATTTAGATTCTGGTTAACTAAGATTAGAAGCGAGACGCTCGCCTTACTTTAGAAGATCAAATTGAACAATTAACCTTATAATTGGAGTGTGCCTTTCGTAGGAACCGGTTAGGGTTAATTCAATGCAAGAGTGACTCATTAATCACTAGTAATCACACCAATTAATTAAGTCGTTGTGAGAGGCGACCGTACCCGGGCGGCTAGTTAATCTTGGTATTAGAACGGATAGAGCGAACGTTCGCCGGTCTTAAACCTAAGGGTAAGGAGTTATGGTGGTGTCTTAGTAATTGATTGAATGAGAATCGAAATCCGCTGATCTGTTGATTGCCAATGCTCTGGGGACCGAAGGGGGATTCAAAGTCTAAGTTCGTCTGTCATCCTTATTTTCAAACCCTAATTCCCAATCTGCTTTAGTTTAATCTTTTTAATTTTTCTGCATTTCTTAGAAGTAGAAGTCGTGGAACTCACACCACGCACAACGTGTTTACCTTTGAGTATTTTGCTAGTTCTGAAGTAACCAATCATAGAAAGCCCTCGGAATACGATCTGCTATAACGCTTTTTAGCATTAGTAGTTTTTATTTGGTTGAACCCCTAACGACATAGAGTTTAGAGAGTTTGAAGATCCATGGAGAGATCGTGATGCCATCCTTCCACCTCGGAGAGCTCGGAGCTTAAAGTTGAAGATCCAGGAGATCGAAGCTTCGTCGAAGTCGTCAGAATTAGGTTTTTCAGTTCTTATCTGTTCTTCCTCTGTATGATGATTTCCTTTGTTGCCTTTGATTCTTCTGTTATCGTTATGAGTAGCTGAACTTGTAGAGCTTAGACTAGATGAACCCTAAGTGACCCAGGGCTTTAAAGTGGTCACGAATTGGCGGTAATTAGATTCAAAGTTCAATCAGTTTCTTATTGCATGGTTATTTTGTTCTTCATTGTTTATGTTTCTCTTCTGGTTGGTCGCCTAGATTAGGTTTATGCAAGCTAGGGTTAGTCGCCAGACAGCTTCCCTGCTTTGGCGCATAAACGTGTCTTCCTTGATCACCTAGTTTAGATTCTTGTTAAGATACGGATAGAGCGAACGTTTGCCTTACTTTAAAATATCAATTCAATCAATTAACCTATTCATTGGAGCGTGCCTTTCGTAGGAACCAGTTAGGGTTAATCCGCTTCAAGAGTAACTCATTAATCACTAGTAATTGCACCAGTTAGTTTTGTCATCGCAAGAAGCGACCGTACTCGGGCGGCTAATTAATCTTGGTAGTTAGATCGGATAGAGCGAACGTTCGCCGGTCTTAAACCTAAGGGTAAGGAGTTATGGTGGTGTCTTAGTAATTGATTGAATGAGAATCGAAATCCGCTGATCTGTTGATTGCCAATGCTCTGGGGACCGAAGGGGGATTCAAAGTCTAAGTTCGTCTGTCATCCTTATTTTCAAACCCTAATTCCCAATCTGCTTTAGTTTAATCTTTTTAATTTTTCTGCATTTCTTAGAAGTAGAAGTCGTGGAACTCACACCACGCACAACGTGTTTACCTTTGAGTATTTTGCTAGTTCTGAAGTAACCAATCATAGAAAGCCCTCGGAATACGATCTGCTATACGCTTTTTAGCATTAGTAGTTTTTATTTGGTTGAACCCCTAACGACAGGCCGGTCACCATAGATAGAGTTTAGAGAGTTTGAAGATCCATGGAGAGATCGTGATGCCATCCTTCCACCTCGGAGAGCTCGGAGCTTAAAGTTGAAGATCCAGGAGATCGAAGCTTCGTCGAAGTCGTCAGAATTAGGTTTTTCAGTTCTTATCTGTTCTTCCTCTGTATGATGATTTCCTTTGTTGCCTTTGATTCTTCTGTTATCGTTATGAGTAGCTGAACTTGTAGAGCTTAGACTAGATGAACCCTAAGTGACCCAGGGCTTTAAAGTGGTCACGAATTGGTGGTAATTAGATTCAAAGTTCAATCAGTTTCTTATTGCATGGTTATTTTGTTCTTCATTGTTTATGTTTCTCTTATGGTTGGTCGCCTAGATTAGGTTTATGCAAGCTAGGGTTAGTCGCCAGACAGCTTCCCTGCTTTGGCGCATAAACTTGTCTTCCTTGATCACCTAGTTTAGATTCTTGTTAAGATACGGATAGAGCGAACGTTTGCCTTACTTTAAAATATCAATTCAATCAATTAACCTATTCATTGGAGCGTGCCTTTCTTAGGAACCAGTTAGGGTTAATCCGCTTCAAGAGTAACTCATTAATCACTAGTAATTGCACCAGTTAGTTTTGTCGTCGCAAGAAGCGACCGTACTCGGGCGGCTAATTAATCTTGGTAGTTAGATCGGATAGAGCGAACGTTCGCCAGTCTTAAACTTAAGGGTCAGGAGTTATGGTGGTGTATAAAACCGATTGAATTAGAATTGAAAACCGCTGGTCTTGTGATTGTTGTTGCCTTGCTGATCGAAGGGGGATTCGAGTCTAAGCTTATCTATCTTCCTGTTAGTCAACCTTTTTAATCTTTCTGTCTTTTATTTCCTTGTTTGATTAGATTAGAAGTCGTGGAACTCACACCACGCACAACTTGTTAAACTTGAGTAATTTGCAAACATATTTGAGTAGACAAGAAGAGGAGACCTCGAGTTTGACACTCAATTTGACGTGATTATCAGCCTCATTTAAGCGACATTTCCTTGTTTGAGACATGGTTTTTAGGGTAGAATAGCGAAGATTCAATCAATTGCCCTATCTCGTGCCATCTGTGTTACTTTGGCCCGTTTCGGGCCTATTTGATGGTTTTCTAGTGTTTTTATGTTAGCACAGGTTTTTGCCGTCAAATAAAGTAGCCAAGGACGTGTCTAAGGCGTTGGAACCTCGAGGAATTGCACCGGAATCGATCCGAGGAGTCAATCGAGTTGAACCAAAGTCTGCCCCGGTTTACACTAAAGTTTTCGCCGAAAATCCCTTAGTGTTTTCGGCAAAAATCCCAGCACAAATCGACTGATGCTCATCAAAGGGAGTTTTCGACGAAAACCCTAAGTTTTCACCGAGAACAATTGATCCAAAAATCACAGGAGAAAAGCAGCCGGCGGACCATCCATTTACACTAAGATTTTCGGCGAAAATTCCTTATAATTTTCCGCGAAAATATCAGTTAAAATCCGGCGGTATTAGGGTTAAGTATAAATACTTAACCGGCGGCCCATACTTAGGGACAGATCATAATTACCAACTAATACCAAACTTCAGAATTCTCTCAAGTTCTGGAGCATAGAGTTAGAGTCCGAAGAGCCGGAAAGAGATCGTGACGCCATCCCTTCCATCTCGAAGACTCGGGGCTAGGATTACAGTCTACCGGAAGATCGAAGTTCTGCTGGAGTCGTCTTAATTAGGTTTTTCAGATACTTTTCTTTTCTTCCTCTGTATGATGAACTCTTTCTTTATCTTTGATTCTTTTGTGATGAACATGAGTAGCTAAACTCTTAGAGCTTAGACTAGATGAACCCTAAGTGACCCAGGGCTTTAAAGCGGTCACGGATCGGCGGTGATTAGATTCAAAGTTCAATCAGTTTCTCTTTCATGTTTGGTTTGTTCTTCGTTGTTCATGTTTCTTGTATGGATTGATCACCTAGATTAGATTCTGGCACTACAAGAAAACATAACATTAGTCACGGTTTTTTTAGCCTTTAGTCACGGTTTTTACCGTGACAAAAAAAATTAGTCACGATTTTGAAAACCGTGACTAAATCGATCATTTTTTGTCACGGTTTCAATAGGAACCGTGACTAAATTTTTTTGTCACGGTTCTTAAAGAAACCGTGACTAATATTTGTCACGGTTCCTAAAGAAACCGTGACCAATATTAGTCACGGTTTCTTAGGAAACCGTGACAAATATTAGTCACGATTTGTTTAAGAACCGTGACTAAATTAGGCCGATTTAGTCACGGTTTTTGTAGAAACCGTGACTAATATTTGTCACGGTTTCCTAAGAAACCGTGACTAATATTTGTCACGGTTTCCTAAGAAACCGTGACTATATTGGTAATACTTTCCCCTTTTGGTCACTCAACTTTTTGTGGTTGCAATTTTAATCCAGTGACTAAAGTGTTCTCGAGAAACTTTCATTAACCCACTTTGTCATTTAAATTTCTATGGGTACTAATTTTAAATTTCCAATGTTACGAATTTCCCCTTTTGGTCACTTAATTTTTTGAGATAGCAATTTCAATCATTCGTCTTCTCCGTCAATCATTCTTCTACTCCGTGAATGGAGATTCCGCCGATGACGACTCCGCCGGCTTTGCCGATGACGACTCCACCATCTTCGTCGACGATGACTCCGCCCCTTCTTCTTGCATCCGTCGGCAGTTAAGACAGATCTGTGGTAGTTGAGACAGCCGCCGACAGCACCAAGTTCCTCTCCAGCCGCCGATAGCCGCCGACAAGCCGCCGATAGCCTCCGACGGGCCGCCGATAGCCGTCGATAGCTCCTCTCCAGCCGTCGACAGCCGCCGACAGCACCAAGCTCCTTTTTCTGTTGCCGCCGATAGCCTCCGACGGGCCGCCGATAGCTCCTCTCCAGCCGCCGACAGCACCAAGCTCCTTTTTTTGTTGCTGCCGTTGCTGAGGTGGCGGTGGCCTTGGCTCCATTGGCGGTGAAATGGAAGAGGGAAGAAGGGAGATGAAAGAGGGTAGAAGGGAGAGGGAAGAGGGAAGGTGCATCTGTACATGTAAGAGTTGGAGCGTGAAAATCAAGGAGAGGGGAGAAGGGAAAGAAGGGAGAGAGGGCGTGAAAATCAAGGTGGAAAGAGATGGATTGCCAAGGTGGAATGGTTTGTCACGGTTTATATGTAAACCGTGACTAAATTAGTCACCGTTTACATATAAACCGTGACAAAATGGTCACGGTTTGTATAAACCGTGACTAAATTAGTCACGGTTTCGTAAAACCGTGACTGATTTAGTCACGGTTCCTTAAAAACTGTGACTAATTTAGTCACGGTTCCTTTAAAACCGTGACTAATTGGTCACGGTTTCTCAAAACCGTGACTAATTAGTCACGGTTTCTTAAAACCGTGACTAATTTAGTCACGGTTACCGTGACTAATTAGTCACGGTTCATAAAACCGTGACTAAATTAGTATTTTCTTGTAGTGTGGTTAAGCTAAGGATAGAAGCGAATGCTCGCCTTACTTTAAAACATCAAACTAAACAATTAACCTTATAATTGTAGTGTGCCTTTCGTAGGAACTAGTTAGGGTTAATCCACTGCAAGAGTAACTCACGAATCGTTAGTAATTCCACCAGTTAAGTTAAGTCATTGCGAGAGGCGAACGTACCCGGGCAACTAATTAATCTTGGTAGCTAGAACGGATAGAGCGAACGTTCGCCGGTCTTAAACCTAAGGGTAAGGAGTTATGGTGGTGTCTTAGAATTGATTGAATGAGAATTGAAATCCGCGGACCTTAAGCTCTAGCCATGATGTGGACGCGGAGGTAGGAAAAGTGACGTGGCTATCCAATCGACTTCATCCGTTTCTAGATCTGTACGTTACATGTTCTAGCTAGGACCGATTTAAACAACAATTTATTTCAAGTTCAACTCCTTCCATTTAATTTATTTACTGCATATTAGTGCTCGATACCAAACACTTCACTTAGGTGTTGGACCTGCCTAGATCACAGTATTTGTGCCTATGCTAGTGCTCAACCCGAACACTTCACTTAGGTGTCGGGCTTGCCTAGCTTTATTTTCAGCACTTTAAAGAACTTAGCATTGATTTGCACAACTTATTTACTTGATTTAACGATTTAGCCACTTGATCCTAGCTAGTTATAACTTTTTACATTCGATCCTAGCTAGTTAGAACAGTGTTATCAAGCTCTGTTATTAACAAGTCAATCAGTTTAATTGATTCAAATTTCAACTACAAGAGTGATTTCTGATATGTTCTGACCTAGACTCATTTAATATCAGTTCCGACACGTTGGTTACAGGTTCTAAGTGGAACAGTCTAGACGTCATTGTTCAAAATTGAAGTCAATTTAACATCAAAAGTCAAGAACTGAGCAATTATATGCTAGAGTGACTGGACAGGAATCACGAGGCACACAAATATATAGGCAATCAAGATCATGCATGGTTGTCTAACATCCAACCCCACACTTAGACTGTTCTGTGTCCTCATAGGACCAAACTAAAGTAGAGAGATACAAAGAACCTGGAGGGTGAAGGGCGGTGTAGTGGACGAATGCGGAGAGGTCAGAGCGGAGCTGAGTAGATACTCAAAATCCTACAAAACACAAACAACAAAAAGATCAAAAGGACACCGGGACAAGTGCCCCGGATCCACACAGAATAAAATTGGATCGAGATCCGAAAAGAAGAAAGAAAAGAAACGGAAAAGATAGAAACAACCTGATCACTGTTCCGAGGGTGGGGGTGGTGGTGGGGTTGGGATGGAGGAAATGGAAAACCGCTACTCCATCTGCTGTCGCCATGCGAGCTCTCCCTTGTGTCTGGCTGACTGGTCAGCCATGAACTGCTGAAGAATGGTCCATCGCTCGTTCTGTGTCTCCTCATGTGTCACCCGGTCCTTCAGCCATTGAAGCAAACCAGCTGAGTAGTCGAGCTGCCACTGCTCAATACGTGCCAGCCGCCCAGTAATCTCAGCGGCCATCTGCTGCTGTGGTGGAGGTATGCGTGACAGAGTATGTCTCTCCGTTCTTCACTTTCTTCACTAGGTCTTTAAAGAACTTCCCCAGTGGTGGTATAATCTCTACAGCTTCTGTCACTAGTATCTTGATCTCTGCAGTCTTAAGAACATTGTACCACTTCTTATATTGAGTGTCATGATCCTTGGCTCTGCTCATTGCAGCCTTTGGGAAAGGGATCTGAGGTACATATGGCGCCAAGACATGCTCAGGAGCTGTCTTGGGAGGAGGAGGGGGAGGAGCAGATGCTTCTTCTTCCTCTTCTGTGATATCCTCAATTTCTGGCATATCCATGGCGGCACTAGTATCTGGTATTACTTCAGGTTCTGGAGCCTTGGGATCAGTTGTTTGTTTGCCGCTCCTGGTGGTAATAGCTTGAGCATGTTCGCTCTTTGCACCGGAGTCTGCTTGAAATGCTGCTGGATTAAGGAGAGGATTGCTAGTAAAGAGTTTAGTCATATTGCTTATAGCATCCTCTATCCTCTGGCTTTGAGCTCTTTGTCCTTGATTGAGTGTAGCTTGAGCTTTTAATTGAATGTCGTGATCGTCAAGTCTGCTCATAATCTGATCGAACTTCTTCTCATAGTCTATGTCTCTATTGTAGTACGGCTTTGCTTGAAACTGGTGTTGTCCTCCGATGAATCCCGGAGGTCTATTAATAAGGATCTACTAACCGGTTACTCTGGTTCCGTGGCACGTAGTTTCTGTAACCGGCATAGCCTTTCTGATTGTTAGCGAAGCCCTGATCAATGAAGTTTATCTCTTCTGTAGACCAGACTTCTGTTGTGCCGAAGTTGAGGCAGCTTCCACCGTTGTGAGCACAGGATCCACACCATCCACAGTCAACCGAAAAGATGGTGGCTGACGGGGGATCGAGAGGAATACCAACTGCTTGTAGATGTTTCTGAACCTCTGTTTTGATCTGCTCTGCAACACTCTTCTGACTCTGACTCTTGGTTCCTTCTCTTTGCCTCTCCCAGTTTCTAGATTTTGAAGCACAACTAGCGAAATGCAGAAGAGCATCCTGAGGAGTAAGGGCGGTGCAATCTCCGCCAGCTAGGGAGTTGACCCAATTTGCGGATTCTTCGCGCATACCACGCGCAAAGAATTCAGCCAGCTGTCTTTGTTCATACCCATGGTGAGGACAGTTGAAGAGAAGAGATTGGAATTCATTCCAAGTGTCATACAGGCTTGCATCTTCTCTCTAAGTGAATCTGGAGATGCAGTCTTTATAAGCACTTGTCCTAGCTGGAGGAAAGTATTCCTCAACAAAATCTTGAGCTAATGCCTCCCAGTTAGTGTAATGGCCTGGTGGTTTGCTTCCAAGCCAATGCTTAGCTGCACCTCAGAGAGAGAACGGGAAAGCCCGGAGATATAAAGTGTTCTTGTTGAGGTTCCCAGACTTGAAAGTGTCACAGACAGCCAGAAAGTCATCTATATGTGTGTAGGGGTTGTCATCTGGCTTTCCTTCGAATTGTATGTCCCTAGAGATTAGTTCCAGGAGAGGAATCTTAATCTCATAATCAGGATCATCGTCAATAGAAAGCACGGTCATGGAAGATCGAAAGTTGG
Organism: Linum lewisii; assembly: GCA_034768395.1. Classification (NCBI taxonomy): domain Eukaryota; kingdom Viridiplantae; phylum Streptophyta; class Magnoliopsida; order Malpighiales; family Linaceae; genus Linum; species Linum lewisii. The sequence goes on from CM068302.1 coordinate 44,236,789, forward strand.
ATGCACGCGGCTTACTGTAGTCCGTAATACTCTTAGGAGCAGCCATTGCGGTAAAGGAAGATGGAACATAAGTGATCTGTTTCTGTACCTGCTATGATCTGCAAGAGACAAAAACAAACACAACCGGTGTAAATCGAAGTGTGATGGAAATGAAATATGGAAAGGTAGAAGAATAAAAATGCCAACTCTTCTTTGAACGAAATAGAAGAGTCCCGGGCAACGGCGCCAATTTGATGAACTGCAGAATAGCGGTCAATCAAATAACTACCAAGCTGTGAAGCTAGGGTAGATCGTATTCCACGGGTCTCCTCTACTTCCTTACTCAAATGCCTTGGCAATTTAAATTCACAGTTAAAAACACTTAGTGCGTGGTGTGGGTTCCACGACTTCTAAACTAAAAGAACAGAGACAGGTTGAAATGAAATTAAAGCGAATTAACGATTGATTGATTGACTAAGACAGAAGACAGACAAGCTTAGATTTCGAATCCCCTTTAGATCACCACGGCATAGGCAATCAACAGATAAGCAATTTTCAATTCTAGTTCATTCAGTTCTCAGACACCACCATAACTCCTGACCGTTAGGTTTAAGGCTGGCGAACGTTCGCTTTATCCGATCTAGCTGCCACGATTAATTAGTCGCCCGGCTACGGTCGCCTCTCGCAACGACTTAACTTAACTGGTGCAAATTCTAACGATTTGTGAGTTACTCTTACAGTGGATTAACCCTAATCGGTTCCTACGAAAGGCACACTCCAATTATAAGGTTAATTGTTCGACTTGATGTTCTAAAGTAAGGCGAGCGTTCGCTTCTATCCTTAGCTTAACAAGAATCTAATCTAGGTGGCCAAACCAGACAAGAAACACAAAGAACAAAGAACAAGTCAAACATGAAGAAGAGACTGAATGAATTTCAAATCTAATCACCGCCGATCCGTGACCGCTTTAAAGCCCTGGGTCACTTAGGGTTCATCTAATCTAAGCTACACGAGTTTAGCTACTCATATTCAATACCGAAGAATCGAAGACCAACAAAGAATACATCTCAGGTAGGGAAGACAGAGAAGAACTGTAAAACCTAATTTTGACGACTCCTTGCAGCTTCAGTCTACTGGATCTTCAACTCCTAGCACCGGCTCTCCGAGATGGATGGATGGCGCCACGATCCGTTCCTCGCTCCTCGAACTCTATCCACTCGTTCTCTTTATTTCTCAGTCTTGGGATTTTTCGTCCCCCCTCTGTGGTTGTGTGTAAAATCTGATATATCTTATTTAGCCGCCCGTTTTCAGTATTTATACCTAACCGGCGATTTCTGCTTTTCCACTGGGATTTTCGCCGAAAATCCAAGGATATTGTTGGCGAAAATATCTGTTCAAATGTCACTCGATCCTGTCTGTTTCTCCTGGTTGATTTGGCTTTAGAGTTTTCGACCGAAAGTCCCAATCTTTTCACCGAAAATTTCTTCTTGATCGGGACAGTGGATTTCTTCTTCCATTTTCGGTGAAAACCCAAGGGTATTTTCGCCGAAAATATATGTGTAAATGGGGTAGGAATTCTTTTGGGTTGAATGACTTTTCTGGCTGATGCGGGTGTGATTCCTCGGGGTTCCAGTGCCTTAGACACATCCTTGGCTACCACATTTGATGGCGAACACCTGTGCTAACATGAAAATACTAGAAAATCATCAAATAGACCCGAAACGGGCCAAGGTAACACAAATGGCACGAGATAGGGCAATCGATTGAATATTCGTTATTCTACCCTAAAAACCATGTCTTAAGCAAAGAAATGTCGCTTAAACGAGGCTGATAATCACGTCAAATCTAGTGTCATCAAGTAGACATCCGTGAATCCAATGGCTGCATCCTGGATATGGGCGAGGGGGTCGAACAAGAGGGCAAACTCATTGATGGTCTTCACATGTCGAACACTGCCGAGGCGGAAGGAAACAAATTTCGAGCTGACGCCGGGCTTTGTCGTGAGGCGCTCAAAGGAGCACCAGAATATTTGAAGGGCGACCAGAGGGTAGGGCGACCCGAGGGTGGTGAGATATCGTAGGCCAGACTTGGTGAGGGGGAGGTCGACGATGGAATGCCAAGCCGGTTTGTGGTTTTTGACACTATCGAGGGAGAGCACTGCCAGTTTGGCCGGAGGAATGTCCTTGATCTTCTGATAGACCTCCATTTGGTGCGGCTTAAGGGCAGCGATGAAAGGGTGTAAAGCTTCGCCAGCAGGTGCAGGAACATAGGAAATAGCGGTTACTGGGGTCGGTGTAGCCTCGAGGATGATGGCCACATCTGTTGATGTTGGTGCAGCCGGGACAGGTGGTCGGGACGAGTGAGCCCGGTTCTGTCGAGCCGAGGATCGCTGTGCCCTATCAGCACTGGTGGTCTTGAATCGTTTGGGAGCCCTGTAAAACAGAACTCAAGGAATACCTGAATGAGAAATCAAAATCCTACCCCACACTTAGACTAACAAGTGGGGGTTAACAAATAACCGAGAAATCACCGAGTGGAAAAGGAGCAGCAAAGGATCGGCATTCAAATAATCAAGCACGAGGAATAACACACATCCCAATCACAGAGCACGACATAATTCAAAAACACGATCGCACAAACAACAATTCACGAGCCTTAAAAGGTCAAAAAGAAGTTGCCAGAACCTAGCCAATTGACACCGAAATAGCAATCATGAAATCGAGGAAGAACCAAAAAGTCAACCAAAGTCAACCATGTCGAAAACCAAAAGTCAAAAAGCCAAAAGATGAACAATCAAGGGCTGAACAACTAACCGTGAAGACATGACTCGAGAAAACGATTGGAAATTCGAGAAATCGATGAAAAAAACTTGAAAACTAGGTCGGGTGGAATCGGAGCTGTGGAGCTCTGATTCTAGGGTTGGGGCTTGAATAAACACCAAGGAAGGGGCGGCGGCGGTATCCGGTCGGTGGCGGCTAGACGGCGGCGGCGGACTCGGGCGAACGGCGAACGGAGGGAGAGAGGCTCGGGCTTCAATTGTTTTCGGATGGGGGAAAAAGGTTTTGTGCGGAAAACATGAGGTTGAAACCGGCTTAAATAGTTGGCAGAAAACACATTATTTTCGGCGAAAATAAGGGTAGATTTTCGGCGAAAATAAGGGTAGATTTTTGGCGAAAATGCCAGTTAAAATCAAAAACCGTTTCGGCAAAAAGTATGAGAATTTTCGGCGAGAAGTGTCGGTGGTGAGAAACAGGAGAAACAGGTCGGGTTTAAACAGGAATTTTTTGACGAAAATATGGGTGAATTTTCACTGAAAATTTACTTGAAAATGGTCGGCTATTTTTTTTTTTTTTGACAACAGGGGTTTTAAAACAAAACAACTCGAAACGAAAACAACTGACTCCAACCGTGGGTTGCCTCCCACGAAGCGCTCTTGTTTAACGTCCGTGAGCCAGACGATACCTGGATTTGTGTCATGATTCCAAAGCAAAGTAGTGCACGTCGATAGACGAGACAGCTAGTCCTTGTAGATACTTCTTAAGCCTATGCCCGGTGACCATAAGCGGCTTCTGATCATGCAATTTGATTAGGACACTGCCCAAAGATGCCTGCCGCACCACGGTATAAGGACGGGACCAACGGGACTTCAGTTTACCCGGGAAGAGCTTTAATCGAGAGTTATATAAGAGGACTTCATCTCCGGGGTAGAACTGCTTGATCGTCTTCAATTGAGAGTCATGAATTTTCTTCGTGCGCTCGTTGTATAACTTCGTGCTCTCATATGCGTGGAGTCGGTGCTCCTCAAGCTCAGCGATCTGGTCGTGATGAATATTACCTGCTACTGCATAGCTCATGTTCAACTCTTTGTTAGCCCAGAATACCTTGTGCTCAAGCTCAACTGGCAAATGACATGCCTTGCCATAGACCAGCTGATACGGTGAGGTACCGATGGGAGTGTTGTAGGCAGTTCGATAAGCCCATAAGGCATCGTTGAGCTTAGATGACCAGTCCTTGCGGGACCGGCCAACTGTCCTATCAAGAATCTGCTTGAGCTCACGGTTCGTCACTTCCGCTTGACCATTCGCTTGAGGATGGTAAGTTGTGGACATACGGTGGGTGAAGCCAAAGCGTTTGCACACCCGGTCGAATTGTCCATGGAAGTGGGTACCCCTATCGCTTATGATGAAGCGCGATGAACCAAAACGCGAGAAAAGACGGGTAAGGAACCGACCCACCACTCTTGAATCATTAGTGGGTAGAGCTTCAGCTTCAGCCCACTTAGAAACATAATCAACGGCTACAAGAATGTACTTGTTTCTGTTGGAGGGTGTGAACGGACCCATAAAATCAATTCCCCAAACATCAAAAATTTCAACAGTTAAAGAAACAATTTGGGGCATCCCATTACGGTTAGAGATGTTACCTGACCGCTGGCACGCATCACAATGTCTAGCAAAAACATCACAACCACTAAAGATTGAAGGCCAATAAAAACCTGTTTCGAGTACCATTCTCGGGTTTTTCACTTAAATAAATAAAAAAACAACTATTAACCTAAATAAATGTCATTCAAAACTAATGATATTTCTAAATATAAACGCCCCAGGCCTAGGCGATATCGCCCAGGCCCTAGGTGATATCGCCCCCACACCTGTTATTTCCGATCCACCCGATCCAAATCTGCCCAACCACCGATTAAATGCTGTCTGGCTGGACCCCAGGCGATCTTGCTCCAACCATAGGCGATCTCGCCCGGACTACAGGCGATCTCGCCCGAGGCCTAGGGATTGGGCAAACTCGCCCCAACCCTTATAAATACCCCATTTTCAACCCCACCATTCCCCACACCACTCTTTAACCCCCTAAGGCAAAGGTAAGTCCCCTTTCTCCCTATTTTTTTTAAATTACATTATTTAGTAGGTTTTATGTTAGAGAATTAGTTTAGGGTTTTAGGTTAGAGAATTAGTTTAGGGTTTTAGTTTAGAGAATTAGTTTAGGTTTTTAGGTTAGAGAATTAGTTTAGGGTTATTATGGTAGATAATTTTTTTCAAAGTGATTTATTAACACTGTCATATTGTCGTTGTAGGATTTTTATAAAACGGAGAGGACCTTTTTTCGCACCGTTACACAAGGTACGTAGTACATACATTATTTATTGTTCTTATGTCATTGTGAACCATGTCATTATTTATGGATAGGTTAGAGAATTAGGTGAGAGAATTAGTATGATTTTGAGGTTAGCGAATTAGTAATACTTTTGGTTTGGTGACTCTCCCCCGAAACTAACAAGGATTTAAAGGCTCGTTAGTTGCCCAGGCTTTAGGCGATATCGCCCAGGTCCTAGGCGAGATCGCCTAAAGCTTGGCTATTTCAGACCCGTGACTCTGACTCTGGTCGGGAATCTAATCACGGGTGGGTTTTACAGGTGTGGGGGCGATATCGCCTAGGGCCTGGGCGATATCGCCTAGGCCTGGGGCGTTTATATTTACAAATATCATTAGTTTTGAATGAAATTTATTTAGGTTAATAGTTATTTTTTTTATTTATTTAAGTGAAAACCCCACCATTCTCGCAGTGCGGTTGCCTCCGAACTGTCCTCCGAACTGTCCTTCATGGCATTTACTCATGATGTCAGCTGCTTCGATGTAAGAGACACATCTCCGGATCATCCCATCAATACTGATGCGGTATAAGAAGGGCTCATCCCAGAAGTATGACTTGGCTTCTTTAAAGAGCTTCTTGCGTGCATTGAAATCTAGCTCAGGAGGTACAATGCGTGAGAGAGGTAATTAGCCAGGGTTGCATACCATGGTTCTTCCGAGTCGGTTGCATTACTCAGATCTTGAGCGTGAGGTATTGCCTAGGGCTCGATAGCTATGTTGTTAACCTGTTCATACGTTTCAACACGCAACAGCTCGCCAGGTAAAGAATCATTGATAGGGGTAGTAGATTTACCTGTTTGTGATTCCTCTAGTCGGGAAAGATGATCTGCTGCTAAGTTCTCTGCTCCCTTCTTGTCTTTAATTTCTATGTCGAAATCTTGGAGGAGAAGGATCCATCGGATGAGACGTGGCTTCGAGTCCAGCTTGGCTAATAGATGGCGCAGGGCAGCATGATCTGTGTAGACAATGGTATGTGAAAGAACAAGATACTGTCTGAACTTGTCAAAGGAGAAGACGATGGCCAGAAGCTCTTTCTCCGTAGTAGTGTAGTTTTCTCTGAGCATCATTGAGTCTTGCTAGCAAAATAAATAGGATGAATCTCTTTTCCTTCCTCTGAACAAGAACCGCGCCAACGGCGAAGTCACTACCATCGCACATAATCTCGAATGGAAGATTCCAATCGGGTGCTATAAGGATCGGTGCGGTGGTGAGTTGAGTCTTCAAAGTCTCAAAGGCTTCAAGACAAGCTTTATCAAATACGAAAGGAACATCTTTCTCAAGAAGCTTCGTCATTGGAATAGTGATCTTGGAGAAATCTCTGATGAATCTTCGGTAGAACCCAGCATGACCGTGGAAACTACGAACCGTCTTAACTGAGGATGGCGGCGGTAAGCTGGCAATGGTTTCAAGCTTGGCACGATCGACTTCTATACCGGTCTTAGAGATCCTATGTCCATGAAGTGACACTTCTCCCAACTAATAGCTAGGTTGGTTTCCTCACAATGAGCTAGCACCTTGTCCAGATTGGCCAGGCACTTTGAAAATGAATCCCCATAGACGGAGAAGTCGTCCATGAATACCTCCACCACATTCTCTACCAGATCTCCAAATATAGCCAGCATGCATCTCTGGAAAGTGGCAGGAGCATTACATAAACCAAAAGGAATACGATGATAAGCAAACGTACCGAACGGGCAGGTGAAGGTCATCTTCTCTTGATCATCAAGCTCGATAGGGATCTGGAAGTAACCAGACATCCCATCTAAGAAGCAATAGTAGTCATGACCAGCCAATCGTTCAAGCATCTGATCAATGAAGTCGTCGATAGTCGATACAGACTCTCCATCCGGTAACCGTGCGAGTCGGGATGAGCTCACCCTTTGCATTAGGGATGACGGTGATTCCGCCTTTCTTCGGGACAACTTGAGTCGGACTGACCCAAGGACTGTCGGCAATAGGATAGATGATACCGGCATCTAGAAGCTTGAGTACCTCCTTCTTTACAACTTCCTACATCAGAGGGTTAAGTCGGCGTTGCGGTTGTCTGACTGGTTTGAATTCTTCATCAACGACTATCCGATGTTTGTAGAAGGTTTCAGAGATGCCTCTGATGTCTGCCAACTGCCAGGCAATAGCTCGGACATGCTTCTTGAGTAGCCTGATCAGTTGCTCTTTCTGCTCGGGAGATAGGTTCGCATTAATGATGACAGGCAACTGGCAGTCCTTCCCCAGGAATGCGTATTCTAGGTGGTCAGGCAGCTCCTTCAAAGTAAGTTCTGGTGGATTCTCATATGAGGTAGTAATCCAACTCGATGCTGGCTCGATGTGTGTAGGCGTAGTGATGGGTGTGAATGTCGCCTTTTGCTCGTCTAACTCATCTTGCCATAGGCGCTGCTCTGGGTCTTCTAGTGCACTGTCAATCCCTGAAATCAAACACAACTCTAGCGGATCACTAGATAAGGCATTAGTAACGAAGTTGGCCGAGGCCAACTCTAGGGGATCAACAGTATAACAGTTATCATCTTGAGCAACAGAGTATCTCATGCTATCTTTAATGCGGAATGCAACACTCTCCTGTCCTACACTTAAAGTTAACAGGCCTTGTTTACAGTTAATATTTGCACCAGCAATTGCTAAGAAAGGTCGACCTAGGATAAGTGTTCTGTCTAACTCGCGAGTATCTAAAACAACGAAGTCTGCAATTATAGTAAACGGACCACAGCAAACAACTACATCTTCTATTATACCCCTAGGTAGTTTGATAGACCTATCAGCTAACACAAGATGCAAAGTAATCGGTTTCAATTACCCTAGGTTTAGCTTTTCATATAGATAAACAGGCATAACATTAATAGATGCACCAGAATCAGCCAGACTACGATCAATTTTAATGCCATTAATAATGCACGGTAAAGTAAAAGGACCGGGATCAGAACACTTAGCTGGGGGTGGTGGCGGCTGTCGTATGGGAGATGGTGCACCGAGAATAGAAGCGCATTCATTAGTAAGCGTGACAGAGTACGCCTCTCCGTTCTTCACTTTCTTCACTAGGTCTTTAAAAAACTTCCCAAGTGGTGGTATAATCTCTACAGCTTCTGTCACTGGTATCTTGATCTCTGCAGTCTTAAGAACATTGTACCACTTCTTATACTGAGTGTCATGATCCTTAGCCTTGCTCATTGCAGCCTTTGGGAAAGGGATCCGAGGTACATATGGCGCCAAGACGGGCTCATGAGCTGTCTTGGGAGGAGAAGGGGGACGAGCAGATGCTTCTTCTTCTTCTGTTATATCTTCAATTTCTGGCATATCCATGGCAGTACTGGTATCGGGTATCATGTCAGGTTCTGGAGCCTTTGGATCAGTTGTTTGCTTGCCGCTCCTGGTGGTAATAGCTTGAGCGTATTCGCTCTTTGCACCAGAGTCTGCTTGAAATACTGCTGGATTGAGGAGAGGATTGCTAGTAAAAAGTCTTGTCATATTGCTTATAGCATCCTCTATCCTTTGGCTCTGAGCTCTCTGTCCTTGATTGAGTGCGGCTTGAGCTTTTAGTTGGATGTCGTGGTCGTCAAGTCTGCTCATGATCTGATCAAACTTCTTCTCATAATCCATGTCTCTATTGTAATACGGCTTTGCTTGGAACTGTTGTTGTCCTCCAATGAATCCTGGAGGTCTTTGATACGGATCTGCAAACCGTTTGTACTGGTTCTGCGGTACAAGGTTCCTGAAACCGGTGTAGCCTTTATGATTGTTGGCGAAGCCTTGATCAATGAAGTTTACCTCTTCTGCAGACCAGACTTCCATTTTACCAAAGTTGAGGCAACTTCCACCATTATGAGCACAGGATCCACACCACCCACAGTCAGCTGAAAGGATGGTAGCTGGCGGGAGATCGAGGGGGATACCAGCTGCTTGTAGATGTTTCTGAACTTCTGCCTTGATCTGCTCTACAACACTCAACTGACCCTTGGTTCCTTCTCTTTGCCTCTCCCAATTTCTGGATTTCAAAGCACAGCTAGCAAAATGCAGAAGAGCATCTTGAGGAGTAAGGGCAGTGCAGTCTCCGCCTGCTAAGGAGTTGACCCACTTTGCAGATTCTTCGCACATACCTCGAGCAAAGAATTCAGCCAGCTTTCTTTGTTCATACCCGTGGTGCGGGCAGTTGAAGAGAAGAGATTGAATTAATTCCAAGTGTCATATAGGCTTGCATCTTCTCTCTGAGTGAACCTGGAGATGCGGCCTTTATAAGTAGTTGTCCTTGCGGGAGGAAAGTATTCCTCAACAAAATCTTAAGCTAATGCCTCCTAGTCAGTGTAATGACCTGGTGGTTTGCTTCCAAGCCACTGCTTAGCTGCACCCCTGAGAGAGAACGGAAAAGCTCGGAGGTATAAAGGGTTCTTGTTGAGGTTCCCAGACTTGAAGGTTTCACAGACAGCCAGAAAGTCATCAATATGTGCGCAGGGGTTATCATCTAGCTTCCCTTCGAATTGTATGTCCCTAGAGATTAGTTCTAGGAGAGGAATCTTAATCTCATAGTCAGGATCATCGTCATTAGAAAGCACGGTGATGGGGGATCGAAAGTTGGATGCACGCGGCATACTGTAGTCCGCAACACTCTTAAGAGCAGTCATTGCGGTAAAGGAAGATGGAACGGAAGTGATCCGTTTCTGTACCTGCTACGATCTGCAAGAGACAAAAACAAACACAACCGGTGTAAAATCGAAGTGTGATGGAAATGAAATATGGAAAGGTAGAAGAATAAAAATGCCAACTCTTCTTTCAACGAAATAGAAGAGTCCCCGGCAACGGCGCCAATTTGATGAGCTGTAGAACAGTGATCAAATACTACCAAGCTAGAAGCAAGATAGATCGTATTCCACGGGTCTCCTCTACTTCCTTACTCAAATGTGTTGGCAATTAAATTCGAGGATAAACACTTAGTGCGTGGTGTGAGGTCCACGACTTCTATACTAAAAATGCAAAGATTAATTGAAATGAAATTAAGGCGAAGAAAGGTTGATTGATCGACTAAGACAGACAACAGACAAGCTTAGATTTAGAATCCCCTTAGATCACCAGAGCAATAGCAATCAACAGATCAGCGATTTCCGATTCTAGTTCATTCAGTTCTCAGACACCACCGTAACTCCTGACCCTTAGGTTTAAGACTGGCGAACGTTTGCTCTATCCGATCTAGTTACCACGATTAATTAGCCACGCGGGTACGGTCGCCTCTCGCAACGACTTAACTAACTGGTGCAAATTCTAATGGTTTATGAGTTACTCTTGCAGTGGATTAACCATAATTGGTTCCTACGAAAGGCACACTCCAATTATAAGGTTAATTGTTCAACTTGATGTTCTAAAGTAAGGCGAGCGTTCGCTTCTATCCTTAGCTTGACAAGAATCTAATCTAGGTGTCCAAACAACACAAGAAACACAAAGAACAAAGAACAAATCAAACATGAAGAAGAAACTGAATGAATTTCGAATCTAATCACCGCCGATCCGTGACCGCTTTAAAGCCCTGGGTCACTTAGGGTTCATCTAATCTAAGCTCTACGAGTTTAGCTACTCGTATTCAATATAGAAGAATCGAAGACAGACAAAGAATACATCTCAGGTAGGTAAACAGAGAAGAACTGCAAAACCTAATTTCGACGACTCCTTGCAGCTTCAATCTGCTGAATCTTCAACTCCTAGCACCGGCTCTCCGAGATGGATGGATGGCGTCACGATCTGTTCCTGGCTCCTTGAACTCTATCTACTCGTTCTCTCTATTTCCCAGTCTTTGGATTCCTCATCCAGTGTAAATTGTGTGTAAAATTCTGATCCCCCTCATTTAGCCGCTTGATTCCGTATTTAAGCCTAACCGGCGACTGCTGCTTTTTCACTGGGATTTTTGCCGAAAATACAAGGGAATTTTCGACGAAAATATCTGTTGAATTCGTCTGTTTCATCTGGCTTATATGGCTTAGGGTTTTCGGCGAAAACTCCCAAGGTTTTCACTGAAAACTTCTTCTTGATCGGGACAGTGGATTCCTTCTTTCATTTTCGGCGAAAACTCAAGGGTATTTTCGCCGAAAATCTGTGTGTTAATGGGGCAGGTATTCTTTTGAGTTGAATGACTTTTTTGGTTGATTCGGGTGTGACTCCTCGGGGTTCCAGTACCTTTAGACACATCCTTGGCTACCGTATTTGATGGCGAACACCTATGATAACACGAAAATACTAGAAAACCATCAAATAGACCCGAAATGGGCCAAGGTAACACAAAAGGCATGAGATGGATCGGTTGAGTGAATATTCACTATTCTACCCTAAAAACCGTGTCTTAAGCAATGAAATGTCGCTTAAATGAGGCTGATAATCACGTCAATTCGAGTGTCATCAGTTAGAATAGCGAATATTCAATCAATTGCCCTATCTCATGCCATCTGTGTTACTGTGGCCCGTTTCGGGCCTATTTGATGGTTTTCTAGTGTTTTTATGCTAGCACAGGTTTTTGCCATCAAATAAAGTAGCCAAGGACGTGTCAAAGGCGTTGGAACCTCGAGGAATTACACCGGAATCGATCTGAGGAGTCAATCGAGTCGAAACAAAGTCTGCCCCGATTTACACTAAAGTTATCGCTGAAAATCCCTTAGTGTTTTCGGCGAAAATCCTAGCACAAATCGACTGATGCTCATCAAAAGAAGTTTTCGGCGAAAACCCTAAGTTTTCGCCGAGAACAATTGATCCGAAAATCACAGGAGAAAAGCAGCCGGCGGACCATCCATTTACACTAAGATTTTCGACGAAAATTCCTTATAATTTTCGGCAAAAATATCAGTTAAAATCCAGCGGTATTAGGGTTAAGTATAAATACTTAACCGGCGGCCCATACTTAGGGAGAGATCATAATTACCAACTAATACCGAACTTCAGAATTCTCTCAAGTTCTGGAGCAGAGAGTTAGAGTCCGAAGAGCCGGAAAGAGATCGTGACGCCATCCCTTCCATCTCAAGGACTCGGAGCTAGGATTGCAGTCTACCGGAAGATCGAAGTTCTGCCGGAGTCGTCTTAATTAGGTTTTTCATATACTTTTCTATTCTTCCTCTGTATGATGAACTCTTTCTTTATCTTTGATTCTTTTGTGATGAACATGAGTAGCTAAACTCTTAGAGCTTAGACTAGATGAACACTAAGTGACCCAGGGCTTTAAAGCGGTCACGGATCGGCGGTGATTAGATTCAAAGTTCAATCAGTTTCTCTTTCATGTTTGGTTTGTTCTTCGTTGTTCATGTTTCTTGTCTGGATTGGTCACCTAGATTAGATTCTGGTTAAGCTAAGGATAGAAGTGAACGCTTGCCTTACTTTAAAACATCAAACTAAACAATTAAACTTATAATTGGAGTGTGCCTTTCGTAGGAACCGGTTAGGGTTAATCCACTGCAAGAGTAACTCACGAATCGTTAGTAATTCCACCAGTTAAGTTAAGTCATTGCGAGAGGAGACCGTACCCGGGCGACTAATTAATCTTGGTAGCTAGAATGGATAGAGCGAACGTTCGCCGGTCTTAAACCTAAGGGTAAGGAGTTATGGTGGTGTCTTAGAATTGATTGAATGAGAATTGAAATCCGCTGATCTGTTGATTGCCAATGCTCTGGGGAACGAAGGGGGATTCAAAGTCTAAGTTCGTCTTCATCTCTGTTTTCAACCCTAATTTCCAATCTGTCTTTAGTTTCAATTTTTTAATTTCTCTGCATTTCTTAGAATTAGAAGTCGTGGAACTCACACCACGCACGAAGTGCTTAAACCTGAGTAAGTTGCTAGCTTATTTGAGTAGTCAATCATTAGAAAGGCCCGTGGAATACGATCTACCCTAGCTTTTGTAAGCTTTGTTAGTTATTTGATTGAGTCGTCAACGACCGGTTCATCATCTACCTTGGTAGATTAGTTATTTGACACACGCCAAAAGCGTGTCATCAAAAAGCCAACATCAATTTTAGTCACCTCATCCACATTTGTCACTAGTGTACTATCTCCATTTTCTAGATGAACAATTTGATTACGAGCCTATCTTATTTTGACTGATCTATGAAAGTAAGCAGTGTTCATATTCCCCAAATTGAGTCATGTTACTCTATATTTTTGCTTCATCAGAGATTCCTCCGCAAGTTTCAGGCCATGCCAAATTTCCTGACACTTCTTAGTAGCAACACCTAGTTTTTCATTAGGGTTAGACAGAGCTAGCATTTGAGCTTTCTGCATCTCCACTTCAACCAACTTCACTCTATTACCAATATCAGAATAGCTTTCCTGGCTTAACTTCTTCAAAGCTACCTTTACATTTTTTTAGCTTAGCATAAACTCTATAGAACCCTATTTTTATACCAACCTTATAGATTGAATTCCAGGCTGTCTTTACGATATCCCCATAAAAAACTTGAAAGGTTTCGACATGATTTTGATAAGTATCTCAGAATCAAGCATCATCCCAAAGTGATCATATTTGTGTGGAGCTAGCAAATCAACTCTACTATTACTCTTCTCTTTCAGAAAAACTTCATTAACCAAGCAATGATCCAGCTTCCTACAAATCGGAACGTCTTGTCTATTATTATATCAAGTAAACTTTGGACCAACAGTTATATGATCAGAATATCTAAATTCATTAATCCAGTCCACAAAATCTCTCATCCATTAGTAATACCTATATTGTTTGAAGCTTCTTGAGGAGTAGCAATGAAATTGAAATCCCCCAGTAAGCAAACATGCATCGTTAAGCTTCCCAACAAATGATGAGTATCATCAAAGAATTTCCTTCTATTCCCGGCTTTATTAGCTCCATACACCATACTAACATATAATGGTCGTAGATCATTCACTAACAGTAGCACAAATTGATCTGAATGATAAATCACCTTCACATCCAGAGCATTCCTCCAAAGTATCCAAATCTTCCCTAAAGAGCTCTTATCATTGTTCAAGAAATAGTTTCAACCAACAAACTTATCTGCTATTTTTTTTTGAGAATTTTCGTTTGACACTCTAGTTTCAAATAACCCAACTATATCTATTTTACGTTTATTCAAAAGAGTAGAAATAAAAAGCTGTTTACTAGAGGAGTTGAATCCTCTTGGATTCCAAACTAACACCTTCATATCAATGCTTTTTACCTATACAACCCCCCTTTTTGAGTGGAGGAAAATACTCTGGGAAAAAGCTCCCGACATACCAATGTCCTCCTTACCATCCTTACCCATATCAGCAGAAGTTGAATCTTCCATACCTTTAGCAACCTCCTCACCCCCTGATGAAACCTCCTCTTCTTGAGACTTGGTTTTATCATCAAGTATAATTGGAGTGGTAACATCTTCACTCCCTTTAACCTCAGAGCCCCCAGTAAAACACTTCTCTCCATTTTCATTTTCAGCAAAGATTGGAAGTTGAGGAATAACATGTTTATCATTATTGTCCACTTGTTTATCCATACCAATTGAATAAGTTGGTATATCCGCACCATGTTTATCCCCTCCTATAGATGTCCCCTTCTCTCCTGTAGGGGTTTTGGAGTCATCGCCTAAAGTAGAGGAAGGGGGTTTATACATACGCCAAACCTTCTTTCCTTTTCTATCATTCTCTGGCTTCTTTTTCTCATAAGCTTTGTATTCTCGATATTCAACTGCAACCTCATAAAATTTATTCTCAACTTGAACAACAAGCGAATCTGGTCTAACATTCTCTTCACCTATCAAAACACAAACCTTAATAGTTGTTCCTATGCGCGTGAACTTGCTAAAAGGCCTACGTACCTGACTAGCAAGATAATCAATCCCTATATGATTACACAAAGGGGGAGGGACTCCTTTCAAGGTAATCCACACTCGAACCTCAACTGACTCAATCACCATTGGCTCAAGATCTACCTTCCAACGCCTCAATAACAGGGGCTGGTTATGAATGTGCACAATCTAGAATGAACCCAACATAGAGAGGCTGCATTGGAAATTCGATTAGTAGAAGACCTGATGAAAGAAAAAATACAGAAACATACCCATCATATCCCCATAGGTTATTAACTAAAGCTTGAATCACCAACCGCCTGACCTACTAGGGCTTTCTTTAGTTCTTTCTACCCAAGTTCCAATTCATTTTTTGGAATCTGCAACACTTCGCTAATAACCACAATGGGGAAATACTATGGAAAATAGAGAGAGCGACGAAATGAAACCCGGCTCAACAACCATAGAAAATAAAAAATCCCTAGAGTCGTGACTGCACCAGGGACTATCAGAAGCAAGCTGACGATCAATCACACACTGGAAGGTTCCAAAGGAGCTCACCCACAGTGGAAAACCCTTTGACAATAATCGATCAGAAGAAACGCGATGAAAAATCCAAGCTCAGGTTGAGAGGTTTTGCACGTGCATCCCTCTATTTTTCACCTCACTTTAAACAATAGAAAACCAAGACAATATCAACTGATTCACTTCAGTTCTTCATGCTCACTACCGCGTCCACTTTTATCTTTAATAAGAGGTTTCTTATACTTGGAAGAAACTGGTTGTTGCTGAATTAGGATGATACCGATTTACTCCTTTGATCATGAGATTATTTCCACTGATTTAATTTATTGAACATTTTTCCTTTCTTGAGACAAAAGAATCCCTACAAAAAGGAACATAAGCTACACATCCGCGTTGGCCTTTCCAGCAAACTTAGGCACGATGAGCATTAGGCTTCTCATATCATCATCAATCTCGTGGATGATCCTCATGGGGCCTTGAGGGATTCCTCCTCCTTCAGGTTGATCCAACCTAGCTTGTATGGCGGCCAGGGTTTGGGCCATGGTGGTCAAGGTCGCCTCCATAGTAGCTATCCTCTCGTCTGTCATGGTTAGTGTAGAACAAAAAGACCTCACAAATCACTCTAATGATCCTCACTCACTCTGATTTTACCTCTCGTGTTTGGAATTTACAGTAGCAGTCAAATAAGGAATCAGAAACACATCCAAGTTCAGCTCAAGTAGTTGCAAGTTTCTTCAAAGCTACCAAGTTCAAGAATATCAACTCGTGTGACACAAAAGACTTTAACCTAGGATTATTTCTCTAGCTAGCAAGTACAATCTTTTCTATGACTTGTTTATCAAGCAATCAGCAAGCAGATTATGAAAAATAAGGTTTTGGTTAAGTGAAAATCTAAGCAACGAAAGGTGCTAAAATTTTGAACCCCTCTTCTTAAAATTTAACCTAACAAACTCACAAACAATTGGTGATGGTGGCCTTGCTTTGGTTGGGTCGTTGCCTTTTTTTATTTTTAGACCTCTTTTGATTTTTCTTTTCTTTGGATATTTTGTGGCCACCAAGCTTTTACCACCTTACAAGCAAACTGAAACAAGAACACACAATTCAGTACACAACGATGAAACTTTTTAGGGGTTTTCAAAAATGTTATAAAACAAAAGATAATGGATAGAGTCGATCCTAGTGTTGAACAGTGGTCTGATACCATATGATGTGAACTGCTGCAGCCGTGGGCAGACGACCCTTAAACACTGCAAGCTAAATACCTTAAGCAACAAGTCGAACCTATGGAAACCTAGGCGGAGAGTCCTTGGACCCGCTAGCTATAATGAGCTAGGAACCCTAAGTGTCCAGTCGAAGGTGCCACACCAAGGGAAGAATACCCAAGATAGTAAACCAAACGTTAAGCTAAGCAACAAGGAGCAAAATCTTGAAGGGAAACAAGAACGTGTGTTCTAAGATTATAATTATTCAAAGTGTAAGTTACATCGTAGGCCAAAGGCCTTTATTTATAGTTGAGGATTCGAGAACAAGCTCTTTGAATCCTACTCCTACTCTAATTCTCGAATGCTTAAAATATTCGTAAGTAGTCAAAACTATAAGAGAAATCTGACTAAAATACTGAAATTGTCTAAAATAGGCAAAAACCCTAATCTAGCCAAAATATAGGTGACCGCGTCCGTGTCCACGCCGGATTAGGAGTCCTAGTTGGGCAAGGATTTTGTGTTCGCCTTGAGTCCTTCTCCAAATCGGGATGAGATTTGTGGAGGTTTATTCTTGAGGCATGAGGAATCCATTTGTGGGAAGGATTCCTGGAAGGCATGGTTAATTTGATGACTCGACCCAATTCGCCTCTATGTGGTGCCCAGGCGTTGGCCCGGCGCCGGTGTCTGGCTGGACTCTGGGCCCTCAAATGATCTACTCAGGCACTTGATCTTCTAGACTTGGTTGGGCATTAGAGATGTCTCTAGGGTTTCTCTGGGTTGTAGCTTGGCCACGGGGCACGTGGGTGGTGGGTGCGGCTCTAGCATCAGCCTGCGGCTCGGTGCAGGTCTCAGTCCGACTTCAGCATCATGGCCTGACTTGGCATCACTTCCCTGGGCGTTCTACCATCAGCTCCTGGTCTGGGACCTTCATCTCTAGCAGAGTGTAGCCTTTCCTAGCGATCCTCTATTCATCCTCTTTGTGGCCACCTTTGCTCTGGTTCTTGAAGCTGTTCACTTGGCTCTGGGTCAGGGGCAGCTCAGGCCGTGTCCAGGGTATGGCTGGCTCATCACATGGTGAACAAGGTATTTAGTGATTACCTCAAAAATTTTGTCATCGTATTCATTGATGATATCCTAGTTTACTTTAAGTCCGAAGAGGATCGTGACAAGCATCTGAGACTGGTGTTGGCAATGCTGAGGAGAGAATAATTGTAGGCCAAGTTCCCTAACTGTGAGTTTTGGTTGAAGGAAGTTGTTTTCCTCAGGCATCTGATTTTTGGTAAGGGGATTTAGGTCGATCCCTTGAAGATAGAGGCAGTGGTGAAGTGGGCGTCTACTTAAAGTGTGTCTGAAGTTATAAGCTTCATTGGCATGGGGGGTTACTATAGGAAATTCGTAGATGGGTTCTCAAGCTAGCAGGACCTCTCTACAAGTTGCTTAGGAAGGAAAAAAAAGTTTGTTTGGAGCAACGCGTGCGATGAGAGTTTCGAGGAGATGAAGAACAGACTCGCCAACACACTTGTGCTCACCATGTCGGTTAGTGAAGGTGAGTATGTGGTCTACAGTGATGCTTCGTACCTGGGGTTGGGGTGTGTGTTGATGCAGAATGACAAGGTAACTGTTTATGTGTCAAGGTAGCTGAAGATGCATGAAGCTAACTACCCGATGCTTGATCTCGAGTTGGCAGCAGTGGTCTTTGCACTTAGGCTTTGGAGGCATTACCTCTATGGTGACTTTTCAAGGTAGGGTTTGCATTCCTGATTCTAAGGAGTTGAGAAAGGAGATTATGGATGAAGCTCATTCATTCGTCTATGCAATGCATCTTGCGAAAACCAAGATGTACCGAACCTTGAAGCATCATTACTGGTGGCCAGGTATTAAGAAAGAGGTGGTTAACCATGTGGTAAGCTATTTGGTATGTCAGACGGCTAATGCAGATTTGTTCTCAATGTAGAACCAGTTGGTGACTTTGCAAGGTAGGGTTTGCATTCCTGTGTTAAGGAGTTGAGAAAGGAGATTCTGGATGAAGCTCATTCATCCGTCTATGTAATGCATCTTGGGGCAACCAAGATGTACCAAACCTTGAAGCATCATTACTGGTGTCCAGGTATTAAGAAAGAGGTGGTTAACCATGTGGTAAGCTATTTGGTATGCCAGAAGGCTAAAGGAGAGCATAGAGCACCAAGAGGTTTACTTCAGTCGTTGCTCATGCCGGTTTGTAAGTTTGATGACCCAACAATGGAATTTGTCAGTGGTTTTCCAGCAGTGGGTGGTACGATGCCACTTGAGTGATCGTGAATTGTATGACTAAGGTAGCTCATTTCATTCCCATCAATTTCAAACCTGATGTGGGTGAGTTAGCTAGGTTGTACGTGGTGAGTGTAGTGAGATTGCATGGTGTGCGTAAGACCATAGTGTTTGACAGGGATCCAAGGTTCACTTCTCAATTCTGGAAGAGCTTGCATACAGCTATGGGTACTAAGATGAACTTCTCTACAACTTATCACCATCAGATGGATGGATAGTTTGAAAGGACGATCCTCACTCTTAAGGAGTTGCTTCAGTCTTGCGATTTGGAGTTTGAAGAGTTGTGGCTCAAGTTGTTGTCGTTGGTGGAGTTTGCTTAAAATAACTCGTTCCACAACAATATAAGAGTGGCGCCTTTTGATAGTTTGTATGGATGGAATGTCGGACGCCTATATGCAAGGATCTGGAAGGGGACATGTTGGTTTTAGGACCTCAGATTGTGGAAGAAACTGCAAGCAGGGTTAGCTCGACTCGAGCTCAACTTGGAGTAGCTCAGAATGGACAGAAGCAGTATGCAAACGAGAAGGCTAGCTAAGTTCAGTCTGGCGAAGGAGATAAGGTTTTCTTTAAGGTTTCACCTTGAAAGGGCGTTATGAGATTTGGCAGGAAAGGTAAACGGGTGCCTGTACATTGGTCCTTATGACATAATCAAGAAGGTTGGGTCGGTTGCTTATGAGCTAGCATTGTCGGGAGAACTGGATCGAATTCATAATGTGTTCCATATCAGTGTACTTGGAAAGTACATTGGTAAGCCTGGTCCTGTGATTAGACTGGATGAGGTGGACTTAGCTGAGGATCTCACTTATGTGGAAGTGACCGTTGAGATTGTTGATCATCAGTTCCGCTAGCTTATGAGTAAGCGCATGCTGGTGGTCAAGGTGGTTTGGAGGAACGAGGAAGTAGAAGTAGCGACTTAATAGACTAATGATGTCATGAAACAGGAACTAGGAAGTCGAAGCAGCGACTTGGGAAATACCCTGACTTCGTGAATGTCTATCTTGCAGGTAAGGCTCTACTGATCATTAGAGAATTCATTGGTTAAGGGGGATTTAATTCGGTTTTGGACGAAACCTGTTGTTGTTGTTCTACAGAACTAAGGAGCACAACGAGTGTTGCATGTATTAGAATGGTAGTTGTACTGTAAGGTGTAACAGACGTTACATTAACTGTAATGTCTGTTATCCTTCACAGAAAATGGGGGTTACAAGATCTGTAATTGATGTGATCCCCCACAGCTTTCCCAATGCCAACAGGTACTCCTACACCCCACCAGGGTCTCCAGTCAAGGGAAGAACATTAGGGCCTTACAAGAAGCGTGTATGTCCAAGGAAAGCTCTCCAACATTGCTTGAAGCCAAGGTACATGACCAAATATAGGCTCAGCCCCCCACCAATAGCCAAACAAGCTAGGATGTCAGTCAGGCCACCCCTAGCATGGATGCCAGTCAAGGCACCCGATCCGAGACCCGAGCCGGACCGAGCCTAAGGGCCCTAATAGGTCCTAGACCAATCCTCACGAGCCCTAAAGGAAATGACCGCTCCTAGGATCATCTGAAGGCATCCCTGGAGTATAGGCAGCGGAGGACAGAGGAATACCTGGCCAGAAAAGGCTGGTGCCCAAAGATAGGCCTCGGTACGAGCTTCGGACCGGGCCAAATGCAAGCACTAGGCTCTAGGCCAAATGCCATGAGCCCTGGACCAGCACCGGCCCTTGAAGACCCTCTGAGAACATTCTTGAAGAACTGGCTGAAGCAGAAGGAAGAAGGCTTGGCCAGAATTGGCGAAGGCCTAGCACTGAGCCAGCCCTGGGCGCTGGTCCCGACGCCGGGCGCCACAGAGGAGCGCTCAGGGCCAAGCCAACAATTGGCTCGGGCCTTTTGGAAAAATTCCAACAGTCCTGGATAGCTTGAAGCCCTAGGAACACTGTCCAGTAAATGGGCATTTGGAGGAGAAATGAAGGAGGAGCCACGTAGGGAAGTGCTCATACACGATCTATGTCCATACATGCCATCCTACCGGGCTAAGGACTCCCATCGGGGCCAGGAATACTTGTTGCCATGACCAGGAGACCATGGGCCTAAGTCCTTCTAGGGCTAGGACACGAGGGAGTGCCTAATCCGAGTCAGAATCTCTGCCCAGCCAGCCAAAGCCTTGCCCGACCGCCACGAAGGCTACCCGGATTAGGGCTTGCCCGTATTTTGCCGGTTTTGCCAATTTAGGATTATTTCTTCAGCTCCAAGACACTTTTATCCTATTTTATATTTCCTTGTTAGTTTTCCTTTTTAAGTTAGATTGTTAAGGCATTTTAAATGTCCTAATTAGTATTTAGATTATTTTAATCATAGTGTAGGAAGTAGTTAATAGGGAGGAGAGCTTGTTCCCTCCCTATATAATAAGGCCACCGACCACCTCTTGTACTTACAACTTTTATGAATCAATAAACCCCCTTCAGAACTTTTTTCTAAATCCCTTGAAGTATGTGCTTGTGCATTGCTTAAGGATTGGCTTATCATCAAGAGCATCCATCTCTTGGCGTGGCGCCCTCGACTTGATAATTCTGGTTCGCTAGTGGGTCAAAGTCCTCTTCCATCCGGTTCCATAGGTTCTTCACGAGTGCTAGGAGATCAGCTTGTGGTGTTTAAGGGTCGTCTTCCCACGGTTGCAACGGTTCACATCAGTTGGTATCAGAGCTTCAGTTCAACACTAGGGCTAACCCCTATCCCAGTTTCCGAGTTCACTCTTGGATCCATATCCTTTACTTTTCTTGAGTTTCAGAAAATTAGCTTTGAAAACTCCCCTTCTATTTCAATTCCTTGTATTGTTATTGCATTGTAAGGCAAAGAAATTGATGGCCATCAAAAGCCATCAAGAAAATATCAAAAGGCTAAGAAAAAAAAAGGAAAGCAAGGCCACCTTGCCAACTTTGTTTCCTTTCATTGTAAGAGTAATTTTAAGAAGAGGGGATAGAAAACAGCTTCTGCTTGCTTGTAACTAACCATGGCAGATGAGAGAATGGAGAATTTGGAAGGCCAGATCCATAATATAGGAGGAATCTTGGCGGGAATACAATAAGCCCTAGCTAGGCTGCAAGGGAGAGACGATCATGAAGATTTTGAAGAAGGACCCCATGATGATCTCAACCGGAGGGCTAGAAGGTTAGTCCAAGAGATTGATGATGATGTGAGCAATCTCAAGCTTACAATTCCCAAGTTTGCTGGCAAGACCGATGTGGATGAGTACTTAGATTGGAAGAGAAGGATGGAAGACTTCCTTGAGTGCCACAACTAATCGGAGAGGAAAAAGGTAATCATGGCTACCCTTGAATTTACTGATTATGCTGCTCTTTGGTGGAGTCAGTTCAAGATATAGAATCAAAGAGATGAGGAGGTACCCATTGATGTGAACCATAGCCAACTATGCTCCGTGACCCTAACTACCGCAAGTTGATGGTCTTATCAACGAGAGAACCTATGGAAACCGGGATGGAATCGAACTTTAACCCACTAGCTTCAGGTGAGCTAGGAACCAGAAGTATCAAATCCAAGGCACCACTTCAAGGGGTGAATACCCTAGACGGTAAGCAGGTCTAGACAGTCAATTTCATGAAAGTCGAAAAGAGGATTGCATAGAATGCAAGAAGAAAACCAAAGTTTTAAGTAGTTTACTTGATTCAAAGGTGTATAAGCCTCTATTTATAGGTGGAGGAGTAGGGAACAAGCTCTCATATTCCTCCTAAATAGCTACTTCCTAAACTAATAAAGAAATAATAAAAAGAGTCCTAATTAGAATACTAAAAAGGACTTAAACTAATCCTAATCTACCCTAAAAAAAAGGAAGTAAAATTCGGACTTACAATCCTACAAGGAAAAGTATTCCTTCCTAAACAAAAACTCCAAACTTGGGTGCCAAGTTTCCCAAAAAATAGCTGAAACGGGTTCTGGAAAAATTATCCAAATAAATACCAAACAAATTCGTAAAATTAATCCCTTTTGCAGATCACTAGTAGACTCCATGGGAAACAATTTTCATATTAGACATCAACCAAAATTCTATCTCCAGGTAGCCCATATTCGTCAATCTTTGTCGGGCTACGAATTTGTACAGAAATCCTGATTTAGCCTTTTGTTACTTTAGTTTTAGCCCGTAGCTGCTCGGCCATGGGCTGGCCTTTTGGCTCTTCTCCAAGGATGAATTATCCTCCTCTTTCTCCTCTTGGATCAGGCTCAGGTGGTGGCCTGATCATAGCTCCTAGCATGGGCTTCCTCGGATCAGCATCCGTGTTGTGCTCTTTAATGCTCCATTTATGCTTTACTAGGACTTGGCCTAGCTCTATCTCCTTGAATTCTCCTCCAAATTCAGCACCGTTAGTTGAAGGTTCATCCTGGGTCCATAAGAATGCCAATTCCTTTGGAAAATCGCAAAAGGCACGGGCCAATTGTTTGATGGGCCAAAAGTGCTCCTCTGATGCTTTCGGGCTTGGGCTCGGTGCTTGTGTTTGGTCCCTCTTCTGGCCTTCTTCAAATTCAGCCAAGCCTTTTGAGTTCTGCTTCGAGCCTTCTTCCAAGGGTACCTTAGGGATGTCTTTAAGTAGGTCTTTACTCTGGGCCCGTGGGAGTTGGCCTGGGGCCTAGACTTTGTGCTAGACTCGGCCAGGGACCCGGGTCTGGGCTTGGTGTCAGCATCAGCTCCTGGCGGCTCATTAACCTTGCTCTGGCTGGGGTAGGTGCTGGCATCGGTGCCTGGCTGAGGATCAGCATCCTCCCAGGGGTGACTTCAGTCTCCAGGGCTTTGGCTCTCCTATGCTTCGGGCCTGGTACCCGTGGTGTCGTGTCCACGCCGATCTGGGTGGCCAGGATCACATCACCCATAGACTCATGGAGAGATCTCAAGAGGAAGATGAGGAAGATGTTTGTCCCGGCTGCCTACATCCGAGACTTGCATACCTCACTTCAAACCTTGAAGCAAGGTACCATGTCCGTGGAGCAGTACACAAAGGAGATAGAGATGTTGGTGGCAAGACTAAACCTGAAGGAGGAACCGGAAGCCAGGTTTGTATGAGGCCTACAACCGGACATCATGCGCCAAGTCAACATACTCAGCTATGTTTACTATTAAGACTTGAAAGCCCTGGCCATCCACGTAGAAAGGGAATGAGGAGAGGCTATGTGAGGAGGCCAAACCATCCTGCTAGCAGCACATGGAGAGGGAGCTCCAGTACCAGCCAACCCACATGGAAGCCAGGACAGCCCCAGAGAACCATGACCCAAGCAAACCCTAACCCTAAAGATGCGGCAACACGAGTAACACCTATTCAATCTACTCCTAATGTTCAGAATTCTAAGCCACGTCCTAGTGGAATTGTGTGCTTAAATGTCAAGGAAGAGACCACGAGTCACATCCCTGTCCAACCAAGCCGTTTGGAACTCAAGCTCGGGTGACTAGGGTGCTGGAATCAGTGCCTCGGAGGTCCCATTGAGGTCTAGGATGTTCGGGTTTAAGTCGGGTTGAGGATACAAGTGGGTTGATGGTGCAGTGTAGAGTACACGGCCGTGTAGTGTGATACACGCCGTGTATCACAATACACATCGTGTATTCACAATACACGCCGTGTACATTAACTACAAAACTTACAGGAGCCTTGTCGATTTTGTCAAGGGGTAATACACGGTCGTGTGTTGTGGATACACGCCGTGTATCGTGACCTAACAATAAAAGATGGATTCTACACAGAAATCCATAACTTCTAATTCCTTTCTCTCTCCACGAAAAACCATTGACGAACCAACTTTGAGCAAACTTCAGAAGGTGATTCCGAGAGTTTAGAGGTCCAATCGAGTTCTGTTTGTTGCGATGCGATCGTGACGATGAGGGGAAGAGATCACTAACTCTAATTTCTGGTTTTTGGGAGTAGGTTGCGGTCAGTGAGGAAGGTTGGGCTACGAGTTTGAAGTTAGGGAAATCAAGTTTCCGAGGAACTAGAAGACGATTAGAGCCTCGTCTTCTATTCCAGGTGAGGGCTTACCGTTGTTAGGTAGTTTGGACAGTGTGAGAATTGTAACTTCGACTTAGATGAATGCTAGGGATTGCATGAAATTGGTGAGTGTAAAAGGGGTAAATTGTGCTGTGAAATGTGTTATGTTGATTGATTGACGATTGTTGTGATTGGGGAAAATGGCATGAAATGAAATGAATAAAGGTTGGACTTAGAAATGAGTGTTAGGGTGGAATTGGGGTTGCAGGAGAATGGCCCCACCAATGTGGGGTTGGTGAGCGTGTCGTTGTGATGCGTTCAACCAAATAACTACTAATGCTAATAAAAGGCTATAGCAGATCGTATTCCAGGAGTTTCCTCTTCCATTTTCGGCGAAAACCAAAGGGTAGTTTCGCCGAAAATATGTGTATAAACTGGGCAGAATTTGTTCGAACTTGAATGGCTTCTTTGACCGATTTCGGTTCAATTCCTCGAGGTTCCAATGCTTCAGACACATCCATGGTTACTTTATTTGACGGCAAAAACCTGTGCTTACGTAAAAACACTAGAAAACCATCAAATAGACCCGAAACGGGCCAAGGTAACACAAGTGGCATGAGATAGGGCAATCGATTGAATATTCGTCATTCTACCCTAAAAACAATGTCTTAAGCAAAGAAATGTCGCTTAAATGAGGCTGATAATCACGTCAATTCGAGTGTCATCAAATACCCCACACTTAAGCTTTTGCTTGTCCTCAAGCAAACTGAATAGAAACACGCTCAAATTCACAAATGACACGAGATTAAACTGAGATTCAATTCTAACAATTTGGTTTAGACTGTTCCACGTAGAAAGAGTGACCTACACATGCAAGAATATCAACCAAACAAGTTTCCAATCATACTGATTTCTGCACACTTCCAGTAGTGGTTTCAACACAGATTGTTTCTCAGCAAAACAATTAATCATGATTAACCGACTACGATAACACCAACTCTAATCAAAACGACTTTAAGCTCTGGCCATGATGTGGATGCGGAGGTAGGAAAACTGACGTGGCTATCGACTCGACTTCATCCGCTTCTAGATCTGTACGTTACACGTTCTAGCTAGGACCGATTTAAACAACAATTTCTTTCAAGATTCAAACTTTCTTTAATTTATTTACTGCATACTAGTGCTCGATACCAAACACTTCACTTAGGTGTTGGACCTGCCTAGCTCACAGTATTTGTGCTTTTGCTAGTGCTCAACCCGAACACTTCACTTAGGTGTCGGGCTTGCCTAGCTTTATTTTCAGCACTTTAAAGAACTTAGCATTGATTAGCACAACTTGATTACTTGATTTAACCATTTAGCCACTTAATCTTAGCTAGTTATAACTTTTTACACAAGATTTCGGATTGGATTTCCGTCTAATCTCAAGCCACAATCACAGGTGATCAAATATGGACTGAAAAACATGGAAGAAGCTAGCATTTATCATCTTAGAACGGTGTTATCGAGCTTTGTTGTTACAAGTTGGTTGATTCAATTAATTCCAGTTCCAACTACAGAAGTGATTTATGATCTGTTCTGACCTAGACTCATTTAATATCAGTTCTGACACGTTGGTTACAGGTTCTAAATGGAACAGTCTAGACGTCATTGTTCAAAATTGAAGTCAATTTAACATCCAAAGTCAAGAATTGAGCAATTCGATGCTAGAGAACTGGACAGGAATCACGAGGCACACACAAAGATATAGGCAATCAAGATCATGCATGGTTATCTAACACCCTACCCCACACTTAAACTGTTCTGTGTCCTCACAGGACGAATCTAGAGTAGAGAGTTACGAAGAACCTGGAAGGTGATGGGTGGTGTAGCGGATGAGCACGGAGAGTCCGGCGCGGAGCAGAGTTACTCAAAATCCTACAAAACACAAACAACAAAAAGAACAAAAGGACACCGGGACAAGTGTCCCGAATCCACACAGAAGAAAATTGGGTCGAGACCCGAAAAGAAGAAAGAAAAGAAAGGAAAAAGATAGAAGCAACCTAATCACTGTTCCGCAGGAGGAGGTGGAGGTGCAGTGGGAATGGAGGATATGGCGAACCGCTGCTCCATCTGCTGTCGCCAGGCGAGCTCGTCCATGTGTCTGGCTGATTGGTCAGCCATGAATTGCTGTAGAGTGGACCAACGCTCATTCTGAGTCTCCTCATGTGCTACTCGGTCCTTCTGCCATTGCAATGAACCAGCCGAGTAGTCTAGCTGCCACTTCTCAATACGCACCAGCCTTTCATTCATTTCCGCGGTGATTTGCGCTCGCGACGGTGGGCGGTCAACTGGCTGGGTCGTGCGATGAGGGAGCGATGTGCAATGCTCAATAGTCTCTGAAAGGTCGATGCGTCGTGCTATGGCAAGTTCAGCGCCTACATGCTCAATCGGGATACGAGGAATATCGGGGCCCCATTTATCACCGAGCTGGAGGTTGTCGATCAGAATAGAAATGAAGGGGCCTCCTGGAAGCTCAGTAGGAAGCTTCTTGGCGGTAGTGCGCTTGTGAAAGAATCGTGCAAGAAACCAGCCGGGGTGCAGGTTGGCATCCTCCTCTAAAGCACGGAATAATACGAGCTCCTCCAGAGAAACGTGGTGGCGGCTCGTCTTGCTGCAAAAACACAGAGATTGCACCCAAACATAATGCAAGAATTTAAGAACAGGGTGAAAGATGTCACCGACCGTGGGGTGGACGATAGGTGAGCTCTCATCCTCGCAACATGCCCATTTCCACACATCTGGGTAAGGGGCACTTGTGATGGAGTATGTGTCCTCAAAGCCAGCTAATGCAGTATCGAAATTGACGTGCGGATCCAGCAAGCGGCCGAACTCGCGAAGGGACTTCTCATGAAGAACACCACCGAGGCGAAAGGAAACGAATTTCTGCTCACGAAAAGGCTTCGGGGTGAGGCGCCGAAATGAACTCCAGAACTCCTGGAGGGCGACGAGCGGGTACGGGGATCCATGAGTGGTCAGCACTTGCAATCCGGCTTTATTAAGAGCGGTGTCAATTGTCAAGTGCCAAGCCGGATTGTGCGCTTTGAGACTATCAAGAGACAGAACTGCCACCTTAGCTGGAGGGATGTTTTTTATCTTCTGGAAGACCTCGAGCTGGTGCGGCTCCAGGGCGGTGAGGAAAGGATGGATGACCCCATTGGCAGGCATAGGAATAGAGGAAATAGGGGACGCAGGAGTCGGTGCATCCTCTGGAATGGTGGCCACAGCCGTCGATGTCTGTGCAGCTGGCGCGGGACGTCGAGAAGGTGGTGTTTTGCTTTGGCGAGTTGATGATCGCTGCGCTCTATCTGCACTGGTAGTCTTAAAACGCTTTGGAGCCCCGTAAAATACAACTCAGAGACGACCAGCATTAGATTACAAGACTCATACCCCACACTTAGTGTGAGATCACAGAATCAAGATATATCATTGAAGAACCGTCAATTCATTCGGCAAGCATAAGAAAATGGAATGAGTCAAAAACACGATCGCACAGACAACAAGTCACGCTTCCTAAAAGGCCACAAAAACAACACCAGAACCTAGCCAATTGACACCGACAAAGCATTCAAGAAGAATGAGGGAGAACCAAAAAGTCAACCATGGTCAACCATGCCAAAAACCGGAAGTTAACAATCCAAAAGATGCACAATCAATGGTTGAACAACTAACCGTGAAGACATGATTCGAGAAAACGATTGGAAATCCACGAAAATGGGGAGAAACGTGAAAACTAGGTCGGTCGGAATCAGAGCTGAAAAGCTCTGATTCTAGGGTTGGGAACCAGGGCAGGCCCAGGAGATGGGCGACCGCTACTGCTCAGTGGGGCGGCGGCGATCGGGCGGATTGAGCGTGTCGAATGGGAGATGGCGGCGGCGGTCGGCAAGGCGATCGGGATGTTGAAAGTAGGGGAGGGGTTTGTTATGTTTTCGGTTTGGGGGGCGAAAATATGGTGGTGGATCCGCTTATATAGTCGAAGGAAAGCATGGTGATTTTGGCGAAAAGGAGAGAGAAGTTTCGGCGAAAATAGAATTTTTGGCGAAAAGAACGTAGGATTTTTGGCGAAACTGGTAGTTAGAATGGAAGAAATCGTTTCGGCGAAGGATTTGGGTTTTCGGTTCGAAAAGTATGGACAGGAGGATCAGGTGGAATTGAACAATGGTTTCGGCGAAACTGTTTTGAAAACCGACGGCAGTGTGTTTTTTTTTTTCAAAACAAAATGACTCAACTGTAAAAATAACTGACTCCAGCCGTGGGTTGCCTCCCACGAAGCGCTCTTGTTTAACGTCCGTGAGCCAGACGATACCTGGATTCGTGTCAGGATTCCAAAACGAGGTAGTGCACGTCTATGGATGATACGGCTAACCCTTGCAAATACTTCTTAAGCCTATGCCCGTTAACCGCGAATGGCTCCTGATCGTGCATTTGAATGTAGACGCTGCCTAAGGGTGTCTGGCGGACCACGGTATAAGGGCCAGACCACCGAGATTTTAATTTACCCGGGAACAGCTTCAAGCGAGAGTTATATAAAAGCACTTGTTCTCCGGGATAGAACTGCTTGATCGTCTTCAACTGAGAGTCATGAATTCTCTTCGTGCGTTCTTTGTATAGCTTTGTGCTCTCATAAGCGTGGAGTCGGTGATCCTCAAGCTCAGCGATCTGGTCATGGCGGTTATTACCTGCTACTGCATAGCTCATATTCAACTCTTTGTTAGCCCAGAATGCCTTGTGCTCAAGCTCAACTGGTAAATGGCATGCCTTGCCATAGACCAGCTGATACGGTGAGGTACCGATGGGAGTCTTGTAGGCAGTTCGATATGCCCATAGGGCATCATTGAGCTTAGATGACCAGTCCTTGCGAGACCGGCCAACCGTCCTATCAAGAATCCGCTTGAGCTCACGGTTTGTCACTTCCGCTTGGCCGTTCGCTTGAGGATGGTAAGCATTGGACATACGGTGGGTGACGCCAAAGCGTTTGCACACTCGGTCGAATTGTCTGTGGAAGTGGGTACCCCTATCGCTTATGATGAAGCGCGGTGAACCAAAACGCGTGAAAAGACGAGTAAGGAACCGACCCACCACTCTAGAATCATTAGTGGGTAAAGCTTCAGCCTCAGCCCACTTAGAAACGTAATCAACGGCTACAAGAATGTACTTGTTTCCGTTGGAGGGTATGAACGGACCCATAAAATCAATCCCCCAAACATCAAAAATTTCAACGGTTAAAGAAACAATTTGGGGCATCTCATTACGGTTAGAGATGTTACCTGATCGCTGGCATGCATCACAACTTCGAGCATAAACATCGCAATCACTAAAGATTGAGGGCTAGTAGAAACCTGTTTCGAGTACTTTCCTCGCAGTGCGGTTGCCTCCGAAATGTCCTCCGAACGGTCCTTCATGGCATTTGCGAATGATGTCCGCTGCTTCAATGTAAGAGACACATCTCCGGATCATTCCATCAAGGCTGATGCGGTATAAGAACGGCTCATCCCAGAAGTATGACTTGGATTCCTTGAGCAATTTCTTACGTGCATTGTAATCCAGCTCAGGAGGTATAATGCCGTGAGAAAGATAATTGGCCAGGGTAGCATACCATGGCTCTTCCGAATCGGTAGCATTACTCAAATCTTGAGCGTGAGGGATTGCCCAGGGCTCAATAGCTATGCTATTAACCTGTTCATACGTCTCAACACGCAACAGCTCGTCAGGGAAAGAATCATTGATAGGGGTAGTAGACTTACCTGTTTGTGATTCCTCGAGTCGAGAAAGATGATCTGCTGCTAAGTTCTCTGCTCCTTTCTTGTCTTTAATTTCTATGTCGAATTCTTGGAGGAGAATGATCCACCGGATGAGATGTGGCTTCGAATCTTGCTTAGCTAAAAGATGGCGTAGAGCAGCATGATCTGTGTAGACGATGGTATGTGAGAGAACCAGATACTGTCTAAATTTATCAAAGGAGAAAACGATAGCTAGGAGCTCTTTCTCCGTAGTAGTGTAGTTTCTTTGAGCATCATTGAGTGTTTTGCTCGCAAAGTAGATAGGATGAAATTTCTTCTCCTTTCTCTGACCAAGAACCGCGCCAACGGCGAAATCACTAGCATCGCACATGATCTCAAATGGGAGATTCCAATCTGGTGCTGTAAGAATCGGTGCGGTGGTCAGTTGAGTCTTCAGAGTCTCAAAGGCTTCAAGACAGGCTTTGTCAAAAACAAAAGGAACATCTTTCTGGAGTAGCTTCGTCATGGGGAGAGCGATCTTGGAGAAGTCTTGGATGAATCTCCGGTAGAATCCAGCATGACCGAGGAAGCTTCGAACTGTCTTGACTGAGGTCGGCGGTGGTAACCTGGCAATGGTCTCAAGCTTGGCACGATCGACTTCTATACCTGTCTTAGATATTCTATGGCCAAGAACAATACCTTCTGTAACCATGAAGTGACATTTCTCCCAGCTGAGAGCTAGGTTGGTCTCCTCACAACGAGCTAACACCTTATCCAGATTAGCCAAACACTTTGAAAATGAATCTCCATAGACAGAGAAGTCATCCATGAACACCTCTACCACATTCTCTACCAGATCTCCAAATATTGCAAGCATGCATCTCTGAAAAGTAGCGGGAGCATTACATAGAGCAAAAGGAATACGACGATAAGCAAACGTACCGAACGGGCATGTGAAGGTTGTCTTCTCTTGATCAGCAAGCTCAATGGGGATCTGAAAGTAACCGGACATCCCATCTAAGAAGCAGTAGTATTCATGACCAGCCAATCGTTCAAGCATCTGATCGATGAACGGCAGTGGAAAGTGATCCTTCTTAGTGGCATCATTTAATCGTCGATAATCGATACAGACTCTCCATCCGGTAACTGTCCGGGTAGGAATGAGCTCACCCTTTGGATTAGGGATGACGGTGATTCCTCCTTTCTTCGGAACAACTTGAGTTGGACTGACCCAAGGACTGTCGGCGATAGGATAGATGATACCGGCATCTAGAAGCTTGAGTACTTCTTTCTTTACGACTTCCTGCATCTGAGGGTTAAGTCGGCATTGCGGTTGTCTGACTGGTTTGAATTCTTCATCAACAACTATCCGATGTTTGCAGAAGGTTTCAGAGATGCCTCTGATGTCCGCCAACTGCCAGGCAATAGATCGGACATGCTTCTTGAGTAATCTGATCAGTTGCTCTTTCTGCTCGGGAGTCAGATTGGAGCTGATGATGACTGTTAGCTGGCGGTCCTTCCCCAGAAATGCATATTCCAGGTGGTCAGGCAGCTCCTTTAGAGTAAGTTCTGGTGGATTCTCATATGAAGTAGTAATCCGACTCGAAGCTGGTTCGATGTGTGGAGGCGCATGTAAGGGTGTGAATGTTGCCTTTTGTTCATCTAGCTCATCTTGCCATAAGTGATGCTCTGGGTCGTCTAACGCATTATCAATCCCTGAAATCAAACACAACTCTAGCGGATCACTAGATAAAGCATTAGTAACGGAGTCGGCCGAGGCCGTCTCTAAGGGATCAACAGCATAGCATTTATCATCTTGAGCAATAGAATATCTCATGCTATCTTTAATGCGGAATGCAACACTCTCTTGACCTACACTTAAAGTTAATAAGCCTTGTTTGCAATTTATATTCACACCAGCAGTTGCTAAGAAAGGTCGACCTAGGATAAGTGTTCCATCTAGCTCACGAGTATCTAAAACAACAAAATCTGCCAGTATAGTAAACGGACCACAGCAAACAGTTACATCTTCTATTATACCTCTAGGCCGTTTGACAGACCTATCGGCTAAAACGAGATGCAGAGTAATCAGTTTTAATTGCCCTAGATTCAGCTTTTCATATAGATAGACAGGCATAACATTAATAGAAGCACCAGAATCAACCAGGTTGCGATCAATTTGAATGCCATTAATAATGCACGGTAATGTAAAAGAACCGTGATCAGGACACTTAGCTGGGGGTGGTGGCGGCTGTCGAATGGGAGATGGCGCACCTAGAAGAGATGCGCATTCATTAGTGAGCGTGATAGAGTACACCTCGCCACTCTTCACTTTCTTCACGAGGTCTTTAAAGAACTTCCCAAGTGGTGGTATAATCTCTACAGCGTCTGTTACTGGTATCTTGATTTCTGCCGTCTTAAGAACATTGTACCATTTCTTATACTGAGTGTCGTAATCCTTGGCTGTGCTCCTTGCAGCTTTTGGAAAAGGAATCCTAGGTACATATGGCGCCAAGACAGGTTCAGGGGCTGTCTTGGGCGGCGGAGGAGGAGCAGGTGCTTCTTCTTCCTCTTCTGTGATATCTTTTATTTCTGGCATATCCATGGCAGCACTAGTATCTGGTATCATGTCAGGTTCCGGAGCTTTTGGATCAGTTGTTTGCTTGCCGCTCCTAGTGGTAATAGCTTGAGCGTGTTCACTCCTTATATCGGAGTCTGCTTGAAATGCTTCTGGATTAAGGAGAGGATTGCTAGTAAAAAGTTTCGCCATATTGAGTACCGCATCTTCTATCCTCTGGGTTTGAGCCTTTGTTCCTTGATTAAGTGCGGCTTGGGCTTTTAACTGAATGTCATGGTCGTCAAGTGGGCTCATGATCTGATCAAACTTCCTCTCATAGTCCATATCTCTATTGTAGCACGGCTTCGCCTGAAACTGGTGTTGCCCTCCAATGAATCCCGGAGGTCTATAATAAGGATCTACCAACCGGTTGCTTTGCTTCCTTGGCACGTAGTTTCTGTAACCGGCATAGCCTTTTTGATTGTTGGCAAAACCTTGATCAATGAAGTTTACCTCCTCAGTAGACAAGACTTCTGCTGCACCGAAATTGAGGCAACTTCCGCCGCTATGAGCACATGATCCACACCATCCACAGTCAACCGAGAAGACGGTAGCTGACGGAGAGTCGAGAGGGATACCAGCTGCTTGCAGATGCTTCTGAACTTCTGCCTTGATCTGCTCTGCAACATTTATCTGACTCTGGCTCTGACTCTTGGTTCCTTCTATGTGCCTCTCCCAGTTTCTAGATTTCGAAGCACAATCAGCAAAATGCAAAAGAGCATCCTGAGGAGTGAGAGCAGTGCAATCTCCGCCAGCTAGGGTGTTGACCCAGTTTGCAGATTCTTTGCGCATACCTCGAGTAAAGAATTCAGCCAGCTGTCTCTGTTCATACCCATGGTGAGGGCAGTCGAAGAGAAGAGACTGAAATTCGTTCCAAGTGTCATACAGGCTTGCATCCTCTCTCTGAGTGAACCTGGAGATGCGGTCTTTATAAGCCGTTGTTCTTGCAGGAGGAAAGTATTCCTCAACAAAATCTTGAGCTAATGTCTCCCATTCAGTGTAATGACCTGGCGGTTTGCTGTTAAGCCATTGTTTAGCTGCACCTCTGAGAGAAAACGGGAAAGCTCGGAGATATAATGCATTCTTATTGAGATTCCCAGACTTGAAGGTGTCGCAGACAACCAAAAAGTTGGTTATGTGTGTGCAGGGATTATCATCTGGTCTTCCCTCGAATTGTATGTCCCTAGAGATTAGCTCCAAGAGAGGAATCTGAATCTCATAGTCGGGATCATCGTCATTAGTAAGCACGGTGATGGGTGAACGGAGGTTAGATGCGCGGGGCTTACTGTAGTCCGCAACACTCTTAAAAGTAACCATTGCGGTAAAGGAGTATGGAACAGAAGTGATCTGCTTCTGTACCTGCTATGATCTGCACGAGACAAAAACAAACACAACCGGTGTAAAATCGAAGTGTGATGGAAAATGAAAGATGGAAAGGTAGAAGAATAAAAATGCCAACTCTTCTTTCAACGAAGTAGAAGAGTCCCCGGCAACGGCGCCAATTTGGTGAGCGTGTCGTTGTGATGCGTTCAACCAAATAACTACTAATGCTAATAAAAGGCTATAGCAGATCGTATTCCAGGGGTTTCCTCTTCCATTTTCGGCGAAAACCAAAGGGTAGTTTCGCCGAAAATATGTGTATAAACTGGGCAGAATTTGTTCGAACTTGAATGGCTTCTTTGACCGATTTTGGTTCAATTCCTCGAGGTTCCAATGCTTCAGACACATCCATGGTTACTTTATTTGACGGCAAAAACCTGTGCTTACGTAAAAACACTAGAAAACCATCAAATAGACCCGAAACGGGCCAAGGTAACACAAGTGGCATGAGATAGGGCAATCGATTGAATATTCGTCATTCTACCCTAAAAACAATGTCTTAAGCAAAGAAATGTCGCTTAAATGAGGCTGATAATCACGTCAATTCGAGTGTCATCAGGGGTCGTTCTAAGAAAGAGGAACAGGTGGGTGATCCCTAGACTCACGACATGGCTACCCCTGTACTTGCAGGTGGGGGTGGCCGGTGAGCTAGCCGATCACTCTTTATGTGTTGTGTTGGTTGAGTGGGGGTTATGGACGAGTTATGGAACTATGGAAGTGGATGGTGAATTGTGGTTGGAAAGTGGATTTGTGTGAATGTAATGATGTGAATGGATGTGTTGTGTTGGAATAGCTTGAATTGTGAATTGCTTGTGAAAGTAGAACCGGAAGGAGCCCACACTACCCCACCTGAGATATCGATGGATTGAGTCTGATTCACTGGGGTGAATCCCTTGGTTGGATACCGAGGATAGTTGTCGTTCTCCTTCGTGGAAGGATCCCTTGACGATGCGTCAAATGTTGCTCTCCCTCGTGGAAGGATCCTTAATGGATGCTTCTGGTGGATGTAATGCACGGCGGTGGCGGTGGCGCCTAATAACTCACCTATAATGATTATGTGTGCTTGGATGTGTGTGTGTGATGTTGTGCTATGGATGGTGAATGTGAACTGATTGTGAATCATGTGCTGTTAATGTGTGTTGCTTCGGTTATGTTATCTTAATGTTATGGATTGTAATTGGGAATGAAGAACTGACCTATGTGATTACTTGGACTGCTCTAGGATGTTAAAATCTGGAAGGGTTAAAGTTAGGTCCCACTGTCGATGTCTTGTGTGGAGTTTGGGACCGCTCCATTAGTTTAGGACAACGTGTAGGTAAGCCTCGTGGGTTCACTCAGTTTCAATAGGAAATTGATCCCTTTCTCCTTTTTAGGATCTCGTGGCTAGTGAGGGTGGTGTCAGTATTCAGAGTCGAGGGTGGATTTCGAGAAGTTCCGGATTGAAGCTATGAGGTGAAGATTGGAGCCTACTCGGAGTTGACTTGTTCTTTATTTCAGTTGACCTTGGACATTTGGGGGGGGGGGTTTCATGGATTTATGTACTTTGGTTTATGTTGGATTTTGCGGGTTTTATGATGGATTTGGGATTGTAAATAGTTACACATTTTTCATGGTTTATGTATGGAGGCCTCTTTCTTATTTTTGTTCTTTGAAACCTTGGTTTTACTCTGTTATTTTATCGGTTTTTACTCAGCAACACACGAGACTGGTTCAACCATGGGTTTCACCGAGTTGATTCGGGATGGGTGTTACAAATGGTATCAGAGCCTGGTTAGTTGCTGCTGTATTGGTTGATCGTCTCCTCTCTTTGGGGAGTAATTAACCTCGTTGAGAGAGGGGATGAGACATTGGTACAGGACCGACTATTCAAGGATTTTGAACTATTTTAAACGGGTGGGAAGTTTTGAAACAAGTGAGGAGTCAAATTGTTTGAATTTTCTTGGAAGGTCAACTGAATGTTTTAAATGTCCTCTTGTAGTGAATCCAGTCAAGCGAGGGGAAGTAGGTATACCGGGGATTCGGGTTTGGAGGAGGAGCTCCTAGGTTTCAACCCAGTTTGTTGAAGGGATGGAACTTTGGGCAACGGAGAGGTGGCTGATCCTGAGGTGGCAGAGCAGTGTCTTCATGAGTGTGAGTACAAGTTCATGCAGATGGGACTTGGTGAGGAGCTGAGGGTGCAGGCTATGACCTTTCTGTTTAAGGGTCATGCTTTGAACTGGTGGAAGTCGATGCCGCAGAGTCGGGTGGTTCTGCCAGAGATGGACTTCGAGGAATTTGTTGGTGAGTTTCGTGATCAGTTATGTCCTGATCATTGGCGCGAGGAGAAGGCTAAGGAGTTTACGGAGGTGGAGCAGGGTGAGAAGTCTGTTCTCGCGTACTACATAGAGTTCACCTCTCTTTCTAAGTGGTATGACGAGCGGACTAACCGGGAGAGGAAGCTCATTAGCAGGTTCAAGAATATGCTGAGGGTGAAGATCCAGGAGGGTGTCACCACCGCAGATATGGGGAGTTTTGGTGATGGTGAATGATATGATCCACCAGTGCTGCCCTGATGCCAACCGGTACTCCTACACCCCACCAGGGTCACCTGTCCGAGGCAGGACCATAGGACCTCAAAAGAAGCGTGTAGATCTAAGGGAAGGCCATCTTCAAGCCCTAAAGCCAAGGTATGACATGAAATATTGACTAAGGCCTTCCCTTGCAGGTAGAAAGACTCCAAGAGACGGAATGCTACTCCAGGCCATGCTGTTGGCTGAGGATAGAAGCCCTAGCACTGAAGACAAGCCTCAGTCTGCTCCTAGCCTGACCACCAAGAGCCCTGAAGAAGTTGGCCCCTTGAGTGACCCTCCGGAAGCATTTATGGAGTACAGGAGGATAAGAGCTCAAGAGTACCAAGCCGGAAAAGGAGGGCATCCAAGGACTGACCTCGAGCCGAGCCCTGACAAGAATTAGAGCCCTTGGCTTCGAGGCACGACACCTGCGCCGACCCCAGCTCCTGAGAGCTGTATCTGGAGCTACTTGAGGACCTTTTTGAATAAGACTTTTTGAATATACCTATGTAAGTATAAACCTTTTTGAATAAACAACCCCTTTATAGAACTTTGTTCTTGAAAACCCTTATTGTATTTACATGATGCAATACTGAAGGATCGGCTTATCATCAAGAGTATCCTCCTCTTGAAGTGGCGCCCTCGACTTGATACTTCTGGTTCCTAGCTCGTTTATAGCTAACGGGTCAAAGTCCTCTTCCATCCCCGGTTCCGACGGTTTCTTCTCGTTGCTAGGATCATCAGCTTGTGGTGTTTAAGGGTCGTCTGCCCACGGTTGCAGCGGTTCACATCAGTTGGTATCAGAGCACGGTTCAAGCACAAGGACCACACTCTATCCTAGTCTCCAGGTTTATCTTGGATTCATATCCTTTACTGCTTTTTAGAAAAATAGCTTCGAAAATTCCCCTACTATTTCAATTCTTGTATTCAATTTCGAGTTGTAAGGCAAGAGAAAATTGGTGGCCATCATACCATCAACAAAAACCCTAATCGAGGATAAGAAAAAGAAAAGAAAGCAAGGCCACCCTTGCCAAGTTATTTTCCTTTCGATGTAAGTTTATTTCTAAGAAGAGAGGATAGAAAATTTGCTTCTGTTTGCTAGCACTAACCATGGCAGACGAAAGAATGGCCAACATGGAAGGCCACATCCAGAATCTTGGAGCTACCCTAGCTGTCATCCAAGAAACCCTAGCAAGGCTTCAAGGAGGAAGAGGCCGAGACGAGCGTCGAGAAGAAAACCCTAAAGACCTAAACCAAAGAGCCCGAAGGCTAGTTCAGGAGATTGACGATGACGTGACCAACCTCAAGCTCACCATCCCCAAGTTTGCCGGCAAGAATGATGCCGACGAGTACTTGGATTGGGAGAGAAGTATGGAGGATTTCCTCGAATGGCATCACTATTCGGAAAGGAAAAAGGTAATCATCGCCACCTTGAATTTACTGACTATGCTGCTCTATGGTGGAACCAATTCAAGAGCTAGGTTCAAAGAGATGAGGAAGCCCCCATCGAGTCGTGGAGAGATCTCAAGAGGAAGATGAGGAAGAGGTTTGTTCCAGGATCCTATATCCGTGACCTACACACCTCTCTCCGGACCCTAAAGCAAGGCACCATGTTCGTGGAGCAATATACCAAGGAGATGGAGATGTTGGTAGCTAGGCTCAACCTCAGAGAAGAACCCGAAGCCAGAATAGCCAGGTTTGCGGGTGGGCTACACCCCGAGATCATGCACCAAGTCAATATACCTAACTATATTGACTACGAGGATCTCCAAGCCCTAGCTAACCGAGTGGAGAGAGAGTTGAAGAGGGGCTACACGAGAACACCAGCCAGTACCTAGTGGAGAGGAGGCTCAAGTGCAAGCCAAGCCCCATGGAAGCCTGAACAGCCCCGAGGCCCCAGCTCACGGCCAAACCCTAACCCTATGGATTCGACACCACGGGTAACACCTGCTCCACCTACTTCTAAGGTTCAAAGCTCTAACCCATGTCCCAGTGGAATTGTATGCTTTAAATGTCAAGGTAGGGGACATATCTCAAGGGACTGGCCTAATCAACGAACGATGGTGATAAGAGAAGGATGAATTGAGACAGATGATGAAAAGATGAGAAGAAGAAGGAAGAAGAAGAAGAATCAGATGAAGGAGAACAAGTCAAGCCAGAAGGGCTTGAGAAGTTTGCAGGGTTAATATCTAAAACCCTAGCACCCGACGCTGCCCGACCAGCTCTGACGCCCGACCAGCCCCAGCGCCCCGGCGCTCGGCCCCGACCCCGACTGGCACTGCCCGACCAGCCTCGGCGCCGCAACACCCAGCCCCAGTGCTGCCCGATCAGGCCCCGGCGCCCCAGCGCTCGGCCCTGACCCCGACTGGCGCTGCCCGACCAGCCTCGGCACCTCAACACCCAGCCCCAGTGCTGCCCGATCAGGCCCCGACGCCCCAGCGGTGGGCCCCGACCCCGACTGGCACTGCCCGACCAGCCCTGGCGCCCCTCCCCGGTGCTGCCCAACCAGGCCCCGACGCCCCAGCGCTCGATCCCGACGCCCCAGCGCTCGGCCTCACGCCGACTGGCCCGCCCCGACAAGTCCTGGCGCCCCAGCACCCGCCCCGACCTGTCACTGCCAGACGCCCCCCGACGCCACCGACCGGCCGACGCCCGACGGCCCCGGCCACCTCGACGCGTCATTGCCCGACGCCGCCGACTCCCTACTGCCCGACGCCAACACCCAAGGCCCCGACATGCCTTGGCCTACCCCCGACTCCTCCGGCACCCCAGTGACCCAACCCGAAGCTTCACCAACGGCCACCTGTGCGCCCAAGATTCAATGGGAGATCACCTCCCGACGAGTTTTGAGGGCTGTCCCGAGCGAAGAAGATCCGGATGCGGATCCGGATGTGGAGATGAGTGAGGAACTCTCACCGACTACCTCACCAAGCCTTAACATTATTGTTGATAGTTTTTCAGGAGAAGCAGATATGGAGACCGATGGAGAAAGCACTGAAGGACCCGAGCCTTGGTCCATCACTGACTCAAGTGATAGTCCTGGCCCTAAAGAAGATGTTGAGTTGTCACCGACCGTGGCCAATAAAATTGCTGAAGTTTGGAAGAAAGTGATTAGTATTAGGAGAGGACCCGAGATGGATTTGGGGACAAATCCAAGGCAAGAAGAGGGGGGTGATATGATCCACCAGTGCTGCCCTGATGCCAACCGGTACTCCTACACCCCACCAGGGTCACCTGTCCGAGGCAGGACCCTAGGACCCCACAAGAAGCGTGTAGATCCAAGGGCAGGCCATCTTCAAGCCCTAAAGCCAAGGTATGACATGACATATCGACTAAGGCCTTCCCTTGCAGGTAGAAAGACTCCAAGAGATTGATTGCTATTCCAGGCCAT
Source organism: Linum lewisii (assembly GCA_034768395.1). NCBI lineage: Eukaryota > Viridiplantae > Streptophyta > Magnoliopsida > Malpighiales > Linaceae > Linum > Linum lewisii. The sequence goes on from CM068302.1 coordinate 44,277,394, forward strand.
GCTGCTGGCCGAGGATAGAAGCCCTAGCACTGAAGACAAGCCTTAGTCTGCTCCTAGCCTGATCTCCAAGAGCCCTGAAGAAGTTGGCCCCTTGAGTGACCCTCTAGAAGCATTTTTGGAGTACAGGAGGAGAAGAGCTCAAGAGTACCTAGCCGGAAAAGGAGGGCATCCAAAGACTGACCCGAGCCGAGCCCTGACAAGAATTGGAGCCCTTGGTTTCAAGGCACGACACCTGAGCCGACCCCAGCTCCTGAGAGCTGTATCTGGAGCTACTTGAGGACCTGCCCGGAGCTTAAAGAGGAAGCCCCGAGAGAAAATGAAGAAAACCCAAGGAAGGTCCAGCCCCGAGCCTTAGACCGAGAGCCGGGTTGATCCGAGGGATCTCATAAGCCGCCAAGAAGCCCGGCCCCTGGACCAGCCCGGAGCACCAGGCCCCGCGACCGCCACCCGTATCAGGCCCGGCGCCCGGCCGGGCAAGCCCACCGGGCCGCCACCATAGCCCCGATTAGGGTTTTTGACCCATTTTAGGTCTTTTATCTACTTTAAAGACTTCAATTATTATTTTATGTTTTTCCTTTTTAGTCGGATTATTTAGGGGTTTTAGGATTCTATTTAGGAGTACGACTCTTTATTTTATTCTTATTTAGGAAGTAGCTAATATGGAGGAGAGCTTGTTCCCTCACCTATAAATAGAGGCCACCGGCCACCTATGTAAGCAGAAACCTTTTTGAATAAACAACCCCCTTTATAGAACTTTGTTCTTGAAAACCCTTATTGTATTTGCATGATGCAATACTGAAGGATTGGCTTATCATCAAGAGTATCCTCCTCTTGAAGTGGCGCCCTCGACTTGATACTTCTGGTTCCTAGCTCGTTTATAGCTAGTGGGTCAAAGTCCTCTTCCATCCCTGGTTCTGACGGTTTCTTCTCGTTGCTAGGATCATCAGCTTGTGGTGTTTAAGGGTCGTCTGCCCACGGTTGTAGCGGTTCACATCAGTTGGTATCAGAGCACGGTTCAAGCACAAGGACCACACTCTATCCCAGTCTCCAGGTTTATCTTGGATTCATATCCTTTACTGCTTTTTAGAAAAATAGCTTCGAAAATTCCCCTACTATTTCAATTCTTGTATTCAGTTTCGAGTTGTAAGGCAAGAGAAAATTGGTGGCCATCATACCATCAACAAAAACCCTAATCGAGGATAAGAAAAAGAAAAGAAAGCAAGGCCACCCTTGCCAAGTTATTTTCCTTTCGATGTAATTTTATTTCTAAGAAGAGGGGATAGAAAATTTGCTTCTGTTTGCTAGCACTAACCATGGCAGACGAAAGAATGGCCAACATGGAAGGCCACATCCAGAATCTTAGAGCTACCCTAGCTGTCATCCAAGAAACCCTAGCAAGGCTTCAAGGAGGAAGAGGTCGAGACGAGCGCCGAGAAGGAATCCTTGAAGACCTAAACCGAAGAGCCGAAGGCTAGTTCAGGAGATTGACGATGACGTGACCAACCTCAAGCTCACCATCCCCAAGTTTGCCGGCAAGAATGATGCCGACAAGTACTTGGATTGGGAGAGAAGTATGGAGGATTTCCTCGAATGCCATCACTATTCGGAAAGGAAAAAGGTAATCATCGCCACTCTTGAATTTACTGACTATGCTTCTCTATGGTGGAGCCAATTCAAGAGCCAGGTTCAAAGAGATGAGGAAGCCCCCATCGAGTCGTAGAGAGATCTCAAGAGGAAGATGAGGAAGAGGTTTGTTCTGGGATCCTATATCTGAGACCTACACACCTCTCTCCGAACCCTAAAGCAAGGCACCATGTCCGTGGAGCAATATACCAAGGAGATGGAGATGTTGGTAGCCAAGCTCGACCTCAGAGAAGAACCCAAAACCATAATAGCCAGGTTTGTGGGTGGGCTACACCCCGAGATCATGCACCAAGTCAATATACTTAACTATATTGACTACGAGAATCTCAAAGCCGTAGCTAACCGTGTGGAGAGAGAGTTGAAGAGGGGCTACACGAGAAGACCAACCAATACCCAGTGGAGAGGAGGCTCAAGTGCAAGCCAAGCCCCATGGAAGCCTGAACAGCCCCGAGGCCCCAGCTCACGGCCAAACCCTAACCCTAGGGATTCGGCACCATGGGTAACACCTGCTCCACCTACTTCTAAGATTCAAAGCTCTAACCCACGTCCCAATGGAATTGTATGCTTTAAATGTCAAGGTAGGGGACATATCTTAAGGGACTGCCCTAATCAACCAATGATGGTGATAAGAGAATGAGGAATCAAGACAGATGATGAAGAAGATGAGAAGAAGGAAGAAGAAGAAGAATCAAATGAAGGAGAACAAGTCAAGCCAGAAGGACTTGAGAAGTTTGCAGGGTTAATCTCTAAAACCCTAGCACCCGGCGCCCCGGCGCCCAGCCCCGGCGTCGCCCGACCAGCTCTGACGCTCGACCGGGCTTGACCAGCCCATGCACCCCAGTGCTCGGCCCGGACCTCGACTGGTGCTACCCAACCAGCCTCGACGCCCCAGCACCCAGCCCCAATGCTGCCCGATCAGGCCCCGGCGCCCCAGCGCTCAGCCCCGACCCTGACTGGCACTGCCCGACCAGCCCCGGTGCCCCAGCCCGAGTGCTGCCCGACCAGGCCCCGACGCCCCAGCGCTCGGCCTCAACACCGACTGGTCCACCCCAACTAGTCCTGGCGCCCCAGCACCCGGCTTCGGCCCTGGCCGACCAGGCCCCGGCGCCCCAGCACCCGACCCGACCTGTCGCTGCCAGACGCCCCCCGACGCATCACCACCCGACGTGGCCCCGACGAGAAGGAAGTGATGCTTCAAGTGGAGGGAGTCAGTCAGATGGTGTTCAAGGGTGTTAGGAAGAGGGATTCAGCACCGATGGGGTTAGTTTTGGCGATGCAAAGCTTTCTCTTTGATCCAAGAAGGGTGTGAGGCTTTGTTGGTGCACGTGTCGGTTGGGCAGAATGATGAGTTAGAGAAAGTGCATGTAGCTCGAGAGTTTGCAGATGTGTTTGAGGAGTTACCGGGTGCACCGATTGAGTGTGAGGTGGAGTTCAACATAGAGTTGGTTCCGGGAACCGCTCCAATCTCCATACCACCTTATCGGATGGCGCTGATGGAATTGAAGGAGCTGAAGGAGCAATTGGAAGAGCTCTTGGATAAGGGATTCATCCGCCCAAGTGTATCCCCGTGGGTAGCACCGGTGTTGTTTGTGAAGAAGAAGGATGGACGATGAGAATGTGCATTGATTATAGGCGGTTGAACAAGGCGACGATCAAGAATCGCTACCCACTCCCAAGGATAGACGATCTCTTTGATCAATTGCAAGGGGCTGAAGTGTTCTCGAAGATAGATTTGAGGTCGGGGTACCATCAGTTAAAGGTGGAAGACGGATCGGTGCCGATGACAGCTTTCAGAACTCGTTATGGGCACTATGAGTTCCTTGTGATGCCTTACGGTCTCACCAATGCTTCGGCCGCGTTCATGGCTCTCATGAACAAGGTTTTTCATGAATATTCGGATGAGTTTGTGATAGTGTTTATCGATGATATTCTCATCTACTCTAAGAATGAGAAGGAGCATGAGGAGCATTTGAGGATCATTTTTCAGAAGTTGAGGGAGCAACAACTTTTTGCGAAGTTTTCGAAGTGTGCTTTTTGGTTGGGGGAGGTGTTATTTCTTGGGCATGTGGTGTCTAAGAGGGGTGTTGAGTTTGATCCGAAGAAGATCGAAGCGGTGGTTAATTGCCCCCCACCCAAGGACGGATTAGCAGGGTATTATCGGAGGTTTGTTGAGGGGTTTTCCACCATAGCATCACCTCTTCATAAGTTGTTGAGGAAGGATTCAAAGTATGAGTGGAGTGAGGCGTGCCAAAGGAGCTCCGAGGAGTTGAAAAAGAGGTTGACTTCAGCTCCGGTGTTGCCGGTAGAGGGTGGCGAGTATGTGGTATTTAGTGATGCTTCTTTGCACGGGTTGGGTTGTGTGCTCATCCAGAATGAGAAGGTGGTTGCTTATGACTCACGACAGCTTAGAGTGCTTGAAGTGAATTATCCGACCCATTATTTGGAGCTAGCGGAGGTAGTGTTCGCCTTGAAGTTGTGGAGGAACTACTTGTATGGTGAGACGTTCAAGATCATGACCGATCATAAAAGTCTTAAATATCTTATCGGTTAGAAGGAGCTGAATAGTAGGTAGAGGCGTTGGGTAGAGCTCATGAAGGACTACGATTGCACCATTGACTACCATCCGAGAAAGGCCAATGTTGTAGCGGATGCCTTTAGTCGGAAAGAGTTGGTTGACCTTAGAACCTTGAGGGTGGAGATGCAAATGGACGATGTTGGAGGTTTGCTTGCTAAACTTAGCATTCGACCCATGTTGAATGATAGGATTGGCAAGGAGCAGCTTAAGGATGCTACTCTGGTGGCTATTCGGGAGGAAGTTGAGAAGGGTTTTGATAATGGGTTTGAAGTGGCCGAGGGGTTGTTGAAGTGCAAAGGCCGGGTGTGTGTGCCGGAAGTGGAAGAGTTGAGGAAGGGGATTCTAGAATAGGCTCACTCTTCGATGTATGTTATGCATCCCGGTATGAATAAAATGTACCATGATCTGAAGTTGAATTTTTGGTGGCCGAGAATGAAGAAGGATGTGGCTCGTTTCGTGTCAACTTGCCTAATTTGTCAAAAGACGAAGGCGGAGCATAGAGCTCCGGGTGGTTTACTGCAATCCCTACCGATTCCGAAATGGAAGTTTGCATACATCACCATGGACTTTGTGTCGGGTTTTCCGCCGACTCGAGAAGGAAAAGATGTTGTTTGGGTTATAGTTGATCGCTTGACGAAGGTCGCTCACTTAATACCCATTCGGTTTAAGCCAAGTGTGGAAGAGTTAGCCAAGCTTTATATAGAGGAGGTGGTGAGATTTCATGGAGTTCCCCAATCCATTGTTTATGATCGGGATCTGAGTTTTACCTCCCATTTCTGGGAAGGGTTGCATACGGCGTTGGGAACTAAGCTTAAATTCTCGACGGCTTATCACCAGGGCCGGCCATTAGGGTGTGCTGGCCTGCCCTTCGGCACAGGGCCACAAAATTTTGGGGGTCTCAAAATTTTTGGGTTAAGTAGAAATACCTGAGAAATGTATTATAAAATGTCATGCAAAAAAAGATATTAATGTAGTGTTAGCCTAGTGGCTTAGCTTGTTACTTTGTTTTGGAAGGACAAGGGTTCAATTCCTTGCTTTGACAAAATGAAATAAAGTTTATATTTCAAAAAACATTGTTTGTCTTCTTTCTCAATTTTTATATATCTTTATTATTTTGGTCTTTTTTTACGTGGTATTAATTTTATTGATTTATATACAAATAAATTAAATTTTCTCAAATTTTTATTGTTTTAATAAAAATTCATGTAGGCTAGGAATGACATGAATTTTCCAAATATGTTTTAAATCTATCACGAGTCAAGTTTTACGTGCCCCATATCATCTCAGGTCATATTAATACAAGTAAACCGAGTATATGTTATCATTTTTTAATATGACTATACTATAATTTTGGAACAGGGCCTCCAAAATTCATTGGACGGCCATGCTTATCACCCTCAAACCGATGGTGGAAAGGACGATTTTTACTTTGGAGGAGTTGTTGAGGAGTTGTGCTATGGAATTCCAAGCACCTTGGACTGAATTACTACCATTGGTGGAGTTTGCCTATAACAACTCGTATCATAGTAGTTTGAAGTCCGCGCCTATTGAGGCTCTGTATGGAAGGAAGTGTAGGACGCCTTTGTGTTGGGATGAGGAGGGTGCTAGAGTGTTGTCGCGCCCCCAAGTGGTTCAAGAGACGGCTAATCGTGTTAAGATTATCAAGGATACGTTGAGAGCGGATCAAGATAGGCAAAAGTCTTATGTCGATGGTCGTGCTAGGGAGCTGAGTTTTGATGTCGGAGAGAAGGTATTTTTGAAAGTGTTGCCATGGAAGGGGTTGATGCGTTTTGGTAGGAAGGGAAAGTTGGCGCCTCGTTACATCAGTCCGTATGAGGTCTTAGCTAAGTCGGGTCCGGTAGCTTATGTGCTAGCCTTGCCAAGTGAGCTCGAGAGGATACACAATGTGTTTCATGTGAGTATGCTTAAGTGATACCATGGTGATCCCTCTCATGTGATTCAGCCAGAGGATGTGGAGATTGAGCAAGATATGACGTATGAGGAGAAGTCGGTGGCAATAGTGGATAGGCAAGTTTGGGTCTTGAGGAATAAGCAGATCCCTCAGCTCAAGGTGGTATGGAGGAACCACGAGAGTGAGTCGGCTACTTGGGAGACGAAGAGAGCATGAGGAGATGGTACCCGGAGTTGGTGGAAGCCTATGCTTCAGGTATTACCTCTCTTTAGGTGTTTCTTGTGGTTGCTCATTTTGTGTTCGTTTTAAGTGAGCTTATGAGAAGCTTAAGGGTAGCTTTGTGTTGAGTAAGTTAAGTGTTGGGTGCAAATGGTTGGTAGCTTCGAAGGTAGGGTTGTTGGATTGTCGTTAGGTTTTCGAGGGTCAATATGATGTTTGAGTTGCTGCACTATTGCTGCGTTTTTCGGTATCTTATTGTTAGGATGAGTTAGAAGTGATTTCGGGGACGAAATCTTTGAAGTTGTGGAGACTTGTAACATCCCCGCCCAACCAAGCGGTTTGGAACTCAAGCTCGAGTGACTAGGGTGCTGGAATCAGTGCCTCGGAGGTCCCATTGAGGTCTAGGACGTTTGGGTTTAAGTCGGGTTGAGGATACAAGTGGGTTGATGGTGTAGTGTATAGTACATGGCCGTGTAGTGTGATACACGCCCTCTATTCACAATACACGCCATGTACCTTAACCACAAAACTTACAGGAGCCCTGTCAATTTTGTCAAGGAGTAATACACGACCGTGTATCGTGACCTGACAATAAAAGACGGGTTCTGCACAGAAATCCATAACTTCTAATTCCTTTCTTTTCCACAAAAAACCATTGACGAACCAACTTTGAGCAAACTTCAGAAGGTGATTCCGGGAGTTGTAGAGGTCGGAATCGAGTTCCGTTTGTTGCTATGAGATCGTGATGACGAGAGGAAGAGATCAATAACTCCAATTTCTAGTTTCTGGGTGTAGGTCGTGGTCAGTGAGGAATGTTGGGCTACGAGTTCGGAGTTAGGGAAATCAAGTTTTTGAGGAACTAGAAGATGATTAGAGCCTCGTCTTCTATTCCAGGTGAGGGCTTAGTGTTGTTAGGTAGTTTGGACAGTGTGAGGAGTTTTAACTTCGACTTAGATGAATGCTAGGGATTGAATGAAATTGGTGAGTGTAAAAGGGGTAAACTGTGTTGTGAAATGTGTTATGTTGATTGATTGATGATTGGACTTAGAAATGAGTGTTACGGTGGAATTCGGGGAAATGAATGCAAGTGATACAATATTCTGGTTTGTCAGTTGTGGTTGTAGGAGAATGGCCCTACCAATGTGGGGTCGTTCTGAGAAAGAGGAACAGGTGGGTGATCCCTAGACTCACGACATGGCTACCCCTGTACTTGCAGGTGGGGGTGGCTGGTGAGCTAGCCGATCACTCTTTATGTGTTGTGTTGGTTAAGTGCGAGTTATGAAACTATGAAAGTGGATGGTGAATTGTGGTTGGAAAGTGGATTTGTGTGAATGTAATGATGTGAATGGATGTGTTGTGTTGGAATAGCTTGAATTGTGAATTCCTTGTGAAAGTAGAACCGGAAGGAGCCCACACTACCCCACCCGAGATACCGATGGATTGGTTGGATAGGCATGGGGAATTTCTTGACTTTGCGAAGAAGGAGGTTTTTCTTTGAGTTGAAAGTGTTGGGCAAGTGGTGTTCAAGGGTGTCCAAAAGAGAGAGTCGGCGCGTATGGAGATAATATAAGCAATGCAAGCTTTCACTTTCGTTCAAGGTGGGTGTGAGGAAATCTTGGTGCAAGTGACAGTTGAGAAGGGAGAGGAGTAGGAGAAGGTTTCAGTAGCTTAGGAATTTATTGATGTGTTTGAGGAGTTGTCGGGAGAACCAATAGAACGGGAAGTAGAGTTCAATATCGAGCTGGTTCCTAGAACCGCTCTCATCTCTATCCCGCCCTACCGGAGGGCACCAGCTGAGTTGTAGGAGCTCTTGGATAAAGGGTTCATCTGTCCGATTGTTTCTCCATGGGGAGCACCAGTCCTGTTTGTGAAGAAGAAGGACAGGTCAATGAGGATGTGTATTAACTACCAACGGTTGAACAAAGCAACGATTAAGAATCGTTATCCTCTCCCAAGGATAGATTACCTCTTTGATCAATTGTAAGGGGCAGCTGTGTTCTCAAATATTGATCTAAGGTCTGGGTATCATCAATTTAAAGTGGAAGAAGGCTTGCTACCAATGACTGCTTTTAAGACCAGGTATGGACATTACGAGTTTCTAGTCATGGTAGTCGGTCTTACCAATGCTCTTGCTGCATTCACGGCTCTCATGAAATTTTTTCCATGAGTACTTGGAAAATTTCTTCATAGTATTCATTGGGGAGGAGCATGAAGAACACTTGAGAATTTTCTTTCAATAGTTGAGGGAGTAACAACTTTTTATGAAATTATCTAAGTATGCCTTTTGGTTGGAGAAAGTGTTGTTCTTGGGTCATATGGTTTCTAAGAGAGGTTTATAAGTTGACCTAAGAAGATCGAGGCTGTAGTTAACTGGTCTCCACCCAAGGATGTGTCGCAGTTAAGAAGCTTCATGGGTTTGGCAGGTTACTACTGAAGGTTTGTGGAAGGCTTCCCCACCATAGCCGCTCCCCTTACCAAGTTTATAAGGACGGATTGAAAATATGTGTGGTATAAAGCTTGTCAAAAGAGTTTTGAGGAGTTGAGGAAGATGTTGACTCTCCGATGAAGGAGGAGAGTATATTGTGTTTAGTGATGCTTAGTTGCAAGGGTTGGGTCGAGTACTTATGAAAAATGTGAAGGTATTCCTTATGTCTCTCGTAAGAGAGTGCATGAGGTGATCAGGTGAACTATCTGACTCATGATTTAGAGCTAGTTGCTGTAGTTTTCGCCTTGAAGTTGTGGAGATATTATTTGTATGGTGAGACGTTTAAGATTATGAAGGCTCACAAAAGTCTTAAACACCTAATGGATCAGAAGGAGAAATAAATAGTGTCGTTGGGTAGAGTTTCTGAAGGACTACGATTGCACTATCTACTACCATCTCAGTAAATTCAATGTTGTAGCCGATGCTCTCAGTCGAAAGGAGTTGGTTGGTTTGAGGGATTTGAGAGTTGAGATGCAAGTAGAGGATGTTGGTAGATTGCTTGCTAAGCTTAGTATATGTCCTTGTTGAACAATAGAATTGGTGAAGAACAACTTAAGGATGCTAAGCTTCTAGCTGTCTGGAAGGAAGCTGAGGAAGGTTTGGACAATGGGTTTGAAGTGGTTGGTGGGCTGTTTATGTGTAGAGGTCGTGTGTGTGTGCCAGAATTGGAGGAATTGAGGATGGAAATCTTTGAATAAGCACATGCTTCAATGTACGCTAAGCATACCAAGATGTATAATGACTTAAAAGCGAGTTTTTGGTGGTCGGGTATGAAGAGAGATGTAGCTTGGGTAGTGTCAACTTGTCTAATTTGTTAGAAGATGAAAGCTAAACACAGAGCTTCGAGTGTATATGCAATCTCTACCTATTCCAGAGTGGAAGTTCGCAGATATCACCATGGACTTTGTGTCGGATTTTCTGCCAACAAGAGAGGGGAATGATGCAGTTTGGGTCATAGTTGACCGGTTGACTAAAGTGGATCACTTTAACAAGTTGCCCCGTTTGAAGCTTTCAATGGGAGGAAGTGCAGAACTCCTCTTTGTTGTGATGAGGAGGGTGCTCGAGTGCTGACCGAACGTCAGACTTTTCAAGAGACAGCTGATCGAGTTAAAGTGATTAAAGAGAATTTGAGAGCCGCCCAAGATCGGTAGAAGATGTATGTGGATGAGTGTGATAGGGAGCTAAGTTTTGAGGTGGGTGAGAAAGTGTTCTTGAAGGTCTCACTTTGGAAATGTTTGATGTGATTTTGGTTGAGGCCTTCGCTTCAGGTAACTAGCTTTAGTATGCTTACTTTATGTTTCTTAAATTGCTTGGGAGGCTTGGTTGTGTGGTTTAGTTGTGCTTTGATAGTGTTTGTTGGTTGTGAAGTGTGGGTTATGGTTTAGCTTGTGTGTGTGATTTGGGTTTAGAATGGTGGGTGTTAGCGTGAAAGAACGGTGGGCTTACTTGGATCGTTGGAGAAGGGAGTTGAGCTAGATTGATGTTTGGATTGAGTTAGAGGGTAAAGCTGCAAAAAAAATTGTTGTAATTGCTCGGTTTTTAGAAAAGTGTGTTAAATGTTGATTTCGGGGTCAAAATCCTTGAAGTTGTGGAGCGTTGTAACATCCTCATCCGACCAAATGGTATGAGACTCGAGTTCGAGTGATTGGTGCATTGGAAACGATGTCACTGAGTTCCCATCGAAGTTCGGGACATTAAATGCGGACCGAGTTGTGGTTGCAACACTCTTGGTGTGCAGTGGAAAGTACATGACTGTGTACTTGAGATACACATCGTGTATCATGAAGAAACACACTGTGTATCTATGATACACGGCCGTGTACTATTTTCAACCACTTCTCGTCGAGAGTAGTTTTTAAAAGGACAAGGTTGTGTATCCTTGATACACGTCGTGTATCCTCATGATGCGCACCGTATTTCTTCCCCAGAGTATTAAAACACGGGTTTTTATAGCTTTCTGCAAATTTTCTCTCTCCCTCTCTGTCCAAAAACTCCATTGACAAACCAAGAGTGATCCATCTTCAAACCTTGATTCTGGGAGCTACGGTGGTCCAATTGAGTCATTGTTTCTTCTTGTGGATTCCTGGAAACAAGGAGAAGACATTGCAAGTCTCAATTGGAGGTTTAAATCTTTTGTGTGTGGGTGATCGGGAGGGGAAGAGCTATGTTTTGGAGAAAGGGAATCACTTTCTACCAAGGAATTGGAAGACTTGAGAGCCTCATCTTCTATTATAGGTGAGGGCTTAGCGTCGATAGGTAATGATGGGTAATGTATAACTGACTTAGAAGAAAAGCTAGGTTTTGCATGAAATTAGAGAGAGTAAAATTGGGGGAAACTATTGTGTGGTTGTTTGTGGTGAATTGATGCTTGCTATGATATGATGACAAGTTAATAATGCTAATAGGTTGTAGATAGAGCGGAGTGATAGGATGAACTGGATTATGAACATGTTTATGGAACTCTATAACTGTCAGTTATGCTTGTAGGAGGATGATCCCAATGAAGGATCATCCTAAGAATGTTAGACAAGAGGGTGGCTTTAGACCTCGCAACATGGATACCCCTTATATCTTGTTTGTGATTGTGATCGTGGGAATTGATGATGGATGTATGGAATTGAATGTCTGTTGATGGTCATGAATTGGGAATTATGATTGAATGGTGAGTTGTGAATTGAGATAAGTGATTGTTGGTGATGAATATGAAATGCTAGAACCAGAAGGAGCCTGTACTGCCCCCTAAATTCAGTGAGGTGCTATGTTCTCCCTGAGCGGGGGATTGTGGGTTTGGTCCCTGGATCATCTTATGCGGTTGAGGATGCGTCTATGGACCCCCTTCTACGATTGGGGGTGCATCTTTGAGCCGGCAGGGGTAATACGAGATAACTCATTGGCGCCTAATAGCACATCTAGATATGTTTGTGTTCTGCTATGTTGTGATTGTGTTGGGATTGATCTTTGGTGTGATTTGTGATGATGTGTTGAATGGTGGAATTGATTCTTTTAGAATGTGATTATGATTCTGAATAGAGAACTGCACCTATACGATTACCTAGACTTTTCTAGGATTAACAACTGGATAGATGTAGGAATAAGTCTCATTGACGATGATGTTTGTGGAGTGTTGGGACAACTCATTGTGGTTTAGTTCGATGCATAGTTGGGCCTAGTGGGTTCACTCAGTTTCAATAGGAAACTGATTCCCTTTTCCCCAGTTGGTCCTAATGGCTAAGTGGTGGTTCGAGTTGGAGTAGCAGTTGTTCGAGTTGAAGTGGTTGTCGAAAGCATGAGGTAGGCCATTGACGTCTTGGACAGGAGTTGACTTTCATTTTATTTAGTTGACTTTACTTTTCATTTGGTGATTTTTTTATTGGGATTTTGGATTGTAATTGTCGGATTGATTATGTTTTGAATATTGGAGGCTTTCGATTATTCATTTATGATGTTGTTGTTTATATTGTTTTTCTGTATTTTGGTTTTTAATAACATTCATACTCGGTTCAACCCGATTGGTTCAGGATGGGTGTTACAAAACCTCTTGGACAAATTGGCACCCTTCAATTGTGTCCTAATGATGGATTTCATAGGTATCTTTGTTGAAGACAGCACCTTCCTAGTACATGAAGTAATTTCATGCATCGAGCTTATGACAAACTAATGGTTACTGTTGATGACAGCTCCAATAGATGCATGTAAGACTACTCCAATAGATGCATGTAGGACTGCTCCAATAGATGCATGTAGGATTCATAATGAGCCATAGAATAAGATGGCTTTGGGTTGATGACAGCTCCAGTAGATGCATGTAGTTTAACTTTAAAAGTCATCTTTAGTTAAGAGGAAGAGAAGACATTTAGAAGTATGAAAAGAGTGGCAACAACGTCTAGGTTAGAGCAGCTAGTTTGATATATTGGCTAAAAATAATAATATCTAGCCAGCTATTGATTTGAAGAACTACTAATTCAATAATTAGCCTATTAGTTATGCATCGCCTAACTATTAGCTTCATTAGTTCCTACAAGTTAGCTAATTAGAGAATTCTGCATCTAGATTTGTACTCGATCTCCTATATTAGGAGATGTATTATAATTGACTAGATTTCAAAAAATTCAGAGCACAAATAGCTCTTTAATTCTCATATTCAATCCCAGACTCGGGGAGTGTTGAGAATATGTGTTATTCATTAAATTATTTCATATATTTTAATGATTATCTTATAGTAAATAATTGGTATAAAAAGATAATTACTGGATAAGTCTAGTATTAGCATTGCAGCTCCAAGAGCATGAACAGCTACCCTTGGCAAGTCACTTGGCTTCTCATCAATCCTGCATGCATCATAAACCAAACTCCAAGTAAGAGCTCCTAAATTTCATAATATTTTTCTAATAGTTATTACACAAGCAACAGCTCAAAAGTTGGGTACTGGTTGAATCCATGCTCAACCTTCAGAAATTGGATAATGAGATAGAAAAGGCAGTCATTTGGTAACTTCAAACACTACAGCATCACAATGCCTTCTGTAAATAATGTTACTTGCAGCTTAATTTCTCACCTCAGAAACATAGGGAAGCTAACGATGAAGTAGATGGCATGAAACAAGCACCCAACTTTGTACATGGCTTATTGGTCAACAAAGTCATAGTAAGGGAACTGCATGTGACCAAAAGACAATGTTGTTAATACAAACCAGCAACAATCTTTGACAAGTCAGGTTAGTAATATTCTTTAGAGTTATAATCATCCACTGAGATCAGAGTTACACTGATACACAACTTTAAAAATGTGCGATGAGGGAAAGTGAATTGCAGCCTTGGGAGATATAGACCAGTTGCATCACTTACATTGGCGATGGCTATTTTCTCCAAGTATGCAATGAAATACGAAAGAGCTAAAATCCAAGATGCCTCGAATGCCCACCGAATCGGAACTGGCAAGTTAGCAGTAGCATGTAGTAGCCTGCAAAGTGTTATGTTTGAGGTAACATGGTAGAACAGGAAGCAAACATGAGTCAGAAGAAAAGTGGTATGAGGAACTTGCTGGATACAACAACAAAAACAGTTAGCAGGCAGAATGGTTAACAATGAAGAGTGGTGCATTTTGCTTCATTGACTCCCAAAAATGTAAAGAAATAATGGGTCCAAAAGTAGTTTCCCACATAGCTAAATATGATTATCCACACACTGGCCTGCAGTAACAAATAAGCCAAAGAACCTTGAGTGCTTTGTTCTGAATGAAACTTCCGAAATCAAATGCCTAAAAAACTGCACGAAAAGTGCTTACAGAAATAAAGAAAAACATCACAATGAGAAGGAGTTACAACGTAGTAAACACATAAAGTAACAGACCAAATACCATGAAGAAACAGGCTCCCAAATCAGATCATGTAGCAACTATGAACGAAGATCACTTACCTTAACTTAATAACGTTCATTAAAAGGAAAACTTCTATCAGCCTGCAAAAAGAAAACTCACAGAATAGCTCCACTGCTCAAGAACAATAAGTAGGGATGGTAGAGAAAAGAGAGAGAAATTAGCAAATAGAAAGCAACAAGTCACCTTTCCAACAACCAATGCTGGTATTAAGAAAGCAGGAACCGCAGAAAATAAACCCACAAGCCTGGCTACTACTACCATGCCTCCTTATGAAGACGGCTGGTCTTCTATACCTGCAATATCAGCTCAACTCTTCACAGCTACTACTGTGATTAGGAGTAATTCTGAACTCTTTATTTCTTCTATTCCTGATTTGTATTTTGAATTGATTAGTGAAAGCTCTGGCCTCTTGAGGTTTACACATGTAAAATTCAAATGTTTGAATGGTCTTTGTTTCTTATGCTATACCCTACACAAGGTTTCACACACAACTGGGGACATGAGCATTTTGGCGAGATAGAATTCCTTGGACTCTTCACACTATTTTAAGTCTATGTAACTCCCCTAGTTCCTTGTTAAATCCTTCAAAAATATGTTAAATGTCTTTAACATCATAAGCTGCTAGTTACGAAGATAGAATGCAAAAGTACATGATCGAGGAAGCTAGTCTTTAGATTCACCCGAGTGCTCGTCTCTTGACTAGAGGGACAATCTTTCTATTTCTGGTTGTTTCTCTTAGCTTAGCGGTACTTGAATTGAATGTTCCTTCCTTTGTCAATTTAGCAGACATGGATGTCACCCACATTCATGTCTTCTAATATGTCCTTGCTTGCTGATTAATGTCGTCATTTGATTTCCAGTATAAATATTTGAATGAGTCAAACTCCAACTATATGTATGTAAAGGACACCTTTTTTCACTCTTTTACTTTTTCTTGTGTGAATCAAAATGCTTCATTTCTTTCTGTGGATTACAAATTACGTATGTATATGGCAGCCAAAACTGGTGGCAGTGTCAGACCCCATTAGTTTTGCCAACCCAAATGCGCCCCTTAATCCACTTCTTGCTCTGGGAAAATCTTGGGATGAAGTAAATTAGTTGCACTATCTAGAACACTCAGACTCAATCACCCGTTGGAACACTCACTGTTCCTTTTGTTCGATGGACTAGTGTGGTATGGAACGATTCCTAATTCATATAACATACTATCTATTCTTTCTTCTGTCATAATTGCTATGGTTGTTGGACACATTCCAAGCTTGAAATTTTTCCACTGTCTGTGAAGGTCCACCTGCAACAACTATTGGGTGGCATGATCCTGGTTTCTTTCACACAACTTTTATGAAAGATTTGTGGCCAAATTCTGTGTAAGGAATCACTTCCTACACTAAACCATCTTTCATTAACAGCTTTAAGGTCCAAGATGGCTCGGTTCAATCGGTTTTCTTTAAGAAATTTTATCATTAGGTACACATACCAGTTGGGGCATAAGCTAAATAATGGCTCAATTATCTGGAGTAAGAGCCATTCTTTGAAATAATTCCCTTATCCAGGACAGGACTCTTTGCAGCGAGTAATCATTTTTGGTGACATGGGAAAGGTAACAAACTTCCTAACCATAGTTCTTGATGGACATGCGCATCAGTATCTTGTTTTTCTGTATAATTTAGCAATCCATTCATCAAGAACATGAATTCTTAACCTTATGTTCATTTGATTTTTTTCTTTCTAAATCCCGATTTAGGCCGAACGTGATGGCTCAAATGAATATAGCAATTACCAGCCAAGATCACTCAACACAACAAATACACTCATCAATGACTTGAACAACTATGACATAGTTTTTCATATAGCAGACCTGTCGTATGCTAATTGGTACACCTCTCAATGGGATCAATTCACATGCATCAGCAGTGCCTTGCATCAGTATATGCTTACATGCTTATACGAGCTAATATAAGCATTTCGATATGACCAAAAAAATCAGCTTAACTTTCTTCTATATTGGCAGTGGGAATCAAGAGCGTGACTACCCTGATTCAGGGTCCTTTTATGACACGAATGATTCAGGTGGTGAATGTGGAGTAGTAGCTGAAACAATGTTCTACGTTCCAGATGATAACAGAGCTAAGTTTTGGTTAGTATCTCTAAACACTACTAGCACGTGTTTAGAGATACTTTCAGAAGTCCTGAAAACCAGCAGGTTTTAGTAAGATACAATTTACATTTGTTTGTTCTCCTCCACAGGTATGAAATAGATTACAGAATGTTCCATTTCTGAGTAGTTGACACTGAACATGACTGAAGGGAAGGCTCTGAACAATATAAATTCATCGAGAAGTGCCTTGCATCGGCCGACAGACAAAAGCAGCCATGGATGATATTCATTCAAATGGAGGATTGAGAAATTCTCAAAGCAGGAACAAAACACGTATTCTGACACTTTCGTAGCTGGAGGCCACACATGGTAACTAGCTTGACAGTCATCCACATTCTTGAAAAGAAAGTGAAAACCCTCGTGTTCTATCTATTAAGCTTCCCAAATGTTCTTTCTTCTAATCCATTGCTCATCTTGAATCATCTGTTAGTAAACAGCTTTAAGGTCTAGGATTCCTTGGTTCAATCAGTATTCTTTTGGAAATTTTATCATCAGGTACGCATACCAGCTGGGGCATAAGCTAAATAATGGCTCAATTTCGTAGCTGGAGGCCAAAAATGGCAACCCTCGTGTTCTATGTATTAAGCTTCCTAAATGTTCTTTCTTCTAACCGATTTCTCATACTTCATGCAGGAGGTTTGTTTCTTTCCTAAAGGGATACTGTGTTTGCTACCTGCACATGTATCTGGAACTTTTTGATTCTGAAATCGATGCCCGGTGAATGTAGTGTTGTCATCAGCTTAACTCTTGTAAACCAATGCAATAGCTCCTTATCAGTGCAAACAAGTGATTTGAGCTCAATACAGGGTCATGAGGCAGATATAATCTTGAATTTGTCCTCACACTGCTAAGGAGAAACATGAAAACCCCTTTCAGCCATGACCTTGGAAACAGATTTCCATTTCCCCTTTTTCCTGTAAAACCACAAATTTTGAACCCTTCTTCCCTCAATTTGATTCATTATGACCATCAGCACCCTCATCGTCCACACTAGGTGAATTTTTCCCTCTATCCAATTTTTGTAGTCAGCCATAGAAATAGAATGATCAGTGGTGTGCTGACGAATGACGATCCTTGGCGGTGGACTGGGTGGTGGTTTACAGTATGTGGATGTTGTGCTTGGTGATGAATTCTCATTGAACCTTGCAAGTCAAGACCTCCAGAGAACATGCCTCCTTAAGATGTATTGCCCTCCATTGCCAGCTTCAGTTAACAGATAGCTCAAGAGTCAAGAAGAGAGCTTTTGGAGAACTGAAAGCTATTGCCACAAATTAAAGTGTGACTTGTCTACTTGATATCCAGATACCGTTGATTGGCAACTCATCACAAGTTGATATTATAGTGGAAACTATGATTTCCCTACAAATGACCTTTTCCATTCCATAAACCTAAATATTTAGTTTACCCATCTGGAAACAACAAGTTCCATATTTGGCACTTACTTAGCATAATGTGCTGTGTTCAAAGCAATCACACTTATATGGCCATTTCACTAAAATAAATAAAAAAAATTAACTATTAACCTAAATAAATACGTTTCAAAACTATTGATTTTTATAGATAAAATCGCCCCAGGCCTAGGCGATATCGCCCAAGGCCCAGGCGATATCGCCTAGGCACCAAGGATTGTCACCCGTGACTCTAAAACGGGTTCGGTTGAGTCACGGGTGTGAAAATAGCCAAGGATTAGGCGATATCGCCTAGGGCATGGGCGATATCGCCTAATGCATAGGCGATATCGCCTACATCTCGGATCACTAACCGCCCTATAAATCCTTGTTAGTTTCGGGGTTAGTCACCAAATCGAAAGAACTAACATTCTAAAATGGCCGACTACACTTTGTCACGAGAATTCCGAATCCAAGTTTTCTGGGGGGGCCGTATCGTTCAGGATTGGACCGGCTTATCCTACGAAGGGGGAAATAATGTCCGTCTGAAGATGACCAAGCGAGCGACCTATGATAGTGTGGTTACCGTGTTTCGGCGGAAAATGGGTCTTGGAGCGGATCAGATAATCCAGTCATTTGTCTGGAGAATGCCGATATACAGTTCTGAGGGAAATCTGTCGCATTTCGTTTCTAGGCCGATATCGGACGACAACGGCGTACAAGTCATATACGACTTAGTTCGCGTCAACCCATTTTTCGAAGTTGCCGAGTTGTACGCCTTGATGGAAGAGGAGCCGTCTCAGTTCTCCGATTTCTCGGGGGTCATTCCAAATCAGATGGCAGAGTAGAGCCAAACGTATGATGGGGAATACATGGCGACCAGTCATATCGGTCCGGAGGAGGAGGAGGTTGACCAAGAGGGGTTGGCGCGAGATGAATATGTCAGCACTGACGATTCTGGAGATGAAAGGAGCCATTGCTCGGCGGACGAAGGGAATCCAAACGTCGACGATGACATTGGCCAAACCGACGAGGAAGACGACGATGAAGAAGGGGGAGCCACAGCAAATAGCGTGGAAGTTCATGTGCCACTGGAACATGCCACGAGCGAGGGTGACGACTGTGACGACATTATGACAATCTCCAACACCTACTCCATGGACAGGCGCTTCCAGATCCCAGCGAAGGCGTACTGGTCGGTGGAGATGGAATTCTTCTTGGGTCAGACATTCTCTACCAAAGGTCAACTGGTGTCCCTAACGAAGAGCCAAGCAGTCATCCGCAACTATAAGTACAGGGTAATCACTTCCAACCCGAAGGAATGGGCCATCAAGTGCATCGACCCGACGTGTCTTTGGAGGATGCGTTCTACACTTAGCAACAGATATGGATTCTGGATAATACGACAACTCAACAACGGCCACAGTTGTGACCGGTCAACGATACTAGGGCCCCACCCACAGCTCGATGTCACGCTGATCTCAGATGCAATCATGCACATTGTGCGCAGAGAGCCGGGGTTGAAGGTTGAGACAGTTATTAATTGCATTCTGGAGAAGTACCACCGCAATATATCGTACCGGAAGGCGTGGTTTGGCAAGCAACGTGCTGTCGAGAAGCTGTACGGTGACTGGGTGGCATCATACAACAACATTGAGACAATCCTGAATGCTATTCGTCTCACAAACCCCGGGACACGGTACGAGATCATAACCCACCCGGCGGGTAACTGTAGGATGTTCAAGAGTGTGTTTTGGGCGTTTGGGCCATGCATAGAAGCCTTCAAGCACTGCTCTGGGGTCATGATCATTGACGGCACATTCTCACGGGCAAGTACAAGCAAGTGTTGTTGATGGCTAGTACATTCGATGGGCAACATCGGATTGTTCAATTGGCGTACGCCATAGTTGACAAAGAGGATTCCGATAATTGGAAGTGGTTCATGGAGAATCTACAGAGACATGTGACCAATCGGGCCAACATCACAATCATCAGTGATCGACACAACGGGATAGCAGCGGCAATGCGCAACATTGATCGAGGGTGGGTATGGAGGTGGTGTCTACGCCATTACGTAAGCAACTTCAACAAGAAACACCGCAACCAAACTTTAAAATCTCGCCTTTGGAACTTAGGTATTTGTCAACTTGTTTACGGTGTATATTTGAACTTAACTAATACAATATTGTCATACAAACTAGATATTCATAGAAGTCTTCATTGCTACCCGCAGGAATAGAAGGGAATGTGCGGAAGTTTGAGGCAAAGAAGGCAGAATGGTTGGCGATCCATGATGAACAAAACGTACGGGAGCCAAAATGGGTGAATGAGGAACTACCCTTATGGAGCTTGGCCTATGACAACACTGAGGGAGGCGGTGCTCGGTGGGGAACCATGACGACCAACGCGCAAGAATGCGTGAACGGAGTACTTAAGGGCGTGCGACGTTTGCCCATGTCTTCTGTGATCGAGCACACATTCCACCGTATGGTCAAGTATTGGCATAGGCGCCGTGGGAATACCAGGGAATGTTGGCAGAAGGGAACGCGTATACGAAGTACTGTCAGAAATTAACCAAAGAATCTACGTCAAGTTCCGTCAGACACTACGTGCTGCCGTACGATGCGGCTAACGGGGTTTACGAGGTTAAGTCTGGTCCAAACAATCAGAACTGTAGCGGTAATAATAGCTACGTTGTTCGGTTCGATAGGCAGTCGAATCGTAAGGGGACTTGCACATGCGGGAAGTTCCAGGGGTACAAGGTACCGTGCTCTCATGCTGTAGCTTGTTGCACATTTGCTGGTGCTAACTGGCAAAACTACGTCAGCCCCTTCTATCTGGTATCCAAGACCCAGCTAGTGTATGCTCAGTCATTCCAACCAATACTGGGTCCTAAAGACTGGATCCCACACACGGGCCTACCAGTGATCCCGCAACCTCATCTTTTTCGTGGACAGGGTCGTCCACGACACTCTCGAATCAGAAACGAGATGGATTGGCGTGAGGAGGGTCGTCCAAGTAAGTGCAGGACATGCGGTCGCGTGGGTCATAATGCAAGGACATGTGGAAGGAGACGGGACAGTGCTGTGGCGTCTTCTAGTAATCAAGCGTGAAATAAAATAGTGTATCTGTAACGTTTTTATCTCGGTTCGTTTAATAAAATAGTAGTCACTCTAGGCATAGGCGATGTCACCTGTGACATGGACGAGATCGCCTGGGTCACGGGTGATATCGCCTGTGCCACAACAGGGGGCAGTATGCATCATAAAACCCTCCTATCACCAGCTTCCAAACACACACCACTACTTTCAATTTTCGAATTCAGTTTCCATCCACCGCGGTCACACTATGGTGTTCACACATGGGGAAAGAAGTAGAGCTCGCGATAAAGGTAAAAAACATGTCTTGTTTCCCCCGTCTACTTCACGTTTTGCACTAATTACAATTGCTATTGTCGTGTAGTTTCAGAAGTTGATCGTATAATGTACAAGATGAAGAAACCTCAGGAAAACCTGTTCGAGTATGAGCTAAGTGAGGTGAATTGCTGGTGTGATTTGAGGGCAACAAGATCCATTCAACTGAAGGATCTCGAACCCTATTTTGGGTGTCCGCTTGAGAGGGAGGTATAAAGACTGGAATGATTTTCTTAATTTGTCACCTATCCCATTAATATTTCCTAACCCGCATGTTTCGTTGCCATTTTGTAAAGAACAAGGGTTGTGGTTATTTTGAAACATTGGTGGTTCGGGAGGCTGTGGACAAGATCAGAAGGGAGAAGGACAATATAATTCGGGCGAAGGACAAAGAACTTGATCGAGCTAAGAGGGAGAACCAAAGGGTCGTTAGGGAGAAGGACGAGATGATTCGACAACTGAACCAGAAAATCAAAGAACAACAAGAGCTTATGAATTTCATTATGAGAAACCCTCGGACCTGAACCGTGTTGGAACTGTTGTTTATGTAATTTTTGTAGTGAAGTTTGTTATAATAAAATGTGGCGCAGTAGTGTTCCATCCACATATAGATCGAAATGGTTGAATTTCATTGCAAAAACATTAACAGCGAAAATGACATGAAAGTGCAAATCAGTAAAATCGATCACCATAGTACGACAAATAAATACTACAACAGCCAAAACAAGTACAATCGATCACCATAGTACGACACATAAAAACAGTAAACCATAACATAAATCCAGAAACGAAAAACTAAAAATGTGAGTGTCAATGCCTCCGACCCCTCTGGCGTCTCTGTCGCTGCTCGTCCGTGTAGCAATCCGGTGGACGCAATGTAGTCCGATCACGTAACATGTGAGTGTACGGTGGTGTCTAGGTGGACTGCGGTACGAAATCAGGTCGATGGGCCCAATCCTCGAACCCACTGTCCTCCGAGAAACCCTGGGAGTCGACCGGATGGCTCTGATCAACGTGCTGGCTGGTGGGCCCATACGGCTGGCTACTCGACGCACCTGGGTGTCCTGCATGCTGGTAATGAGGCGCCGTCGTCTGGTACTGAGGTGCCGTCGGCTGGTACTGAGGCGCCGTAGCCTGGTACTGAGGAGGGTCATCGAAACTGTAAGTCCGCCCGTCAGCGAAATCCTCGTTCCACACATAGTAGGGTGGAGGTGCGTATCCCACATCATGGTGCGCGAGACCGCCGTAATCGACATCATCCAACCCTGTACTGTGACCTCTCTGTGGGATGGGATAGCCATCATAGGGAGGGTATGTCGGCAGGCGTGATGCTGCACGTGGGCGGTGTGGTCCTCGATCGGGAAGGCGCTCATATGCTCCGCTCATAGCCAATCCAGATCGGAGCACATGACTCATGTGAGAATCACTCGTACCACTCAAAACGGTAGCCTGCTCCAACGAGGCGATCTGAAAGGCAAAACAAAAAGAAAAGTTAGTGTACCCTAAGGGAATACTAAATTGGCTACAGTTACTCAAGTAGGTGGCCACTAACCATCCCCTGAAACTGTGCACCATCGTGTGATATGGCCAGGCGTGTCCGTCTCCTGTACCACTCGTCGTACTCATCATGGAAGTGGTGGCTCAATGGATCTGCTCTCACCTCGCCCTCGGCAATGTGCTGATCCCGCTCCTCCCAGAGACGTAAGTACTGTAGGTACCTAGCACCCCAATCATGTACTGGTGCTCTGAAGTCTAGTCCTAGTAACTCCTCGACGCGAGCAGCAGGCTCGGCGTCCTGTGGGATACGCTGACCATGTCCGAACTGACGCATGCAACGATCAGGATGGTGCCATGAGACACAGTCTATGCACAGCATGGGGCAAACAGCTCGCCAGAACACATCGTCCTCCAACTGATAGTCCTCCTCTCGAAAGGCGTACGGCATCCACTGGAGAATTAATAAATATGTTGTAAGGAAGAATTAAGAAAATCAGAGAGAGTATGTACATGAGGTTAAGATTCCTAACCACGAACTCCGTGTTCCGATCAAGTGCGTAGCGTATTTCCTCCAGCTTCATAGCCACGCGATGCTGGTGGCGCCGGATGACAGACATCCAGCGCACACCACGAGGAACGGTGTCAGCATCTGGTGAGTCACAACCTGCTACGTAGCGCTCGGCTATGATCGGGAATCTCTCCAAGGCCAAGAGCTGGACCAGCACGGTGAAGCCTCCCAAGTCACCTGTACCCCTCTGACTCCCAACCGTGAAGAAGGCCGCCCTCCCCATGGCCTTATACAGCCATGCTAGTACCGCACTACCCCAACTGAACGTGGATGCAACCGCAGAGTCCCCAATAAGCCGGAGTAGATGAACCGGTATCAAGTCTCCAGTCCGGTCAGCTAGTAGAATGGCGCCAATAAGAACCCAAGTGTAGGCTCGTGCATAGCGGAGAACAACATCTGCTGGAGCTTCAGCCGGTAGACGATCAAACATTCCCTTCACCCACGATATCTTCACTGACTGTCCCGTACAACTCCCAGGTGGGGGTCGGGCACCCAACAACTCCTCACATATGACACCCGGATCACGTCTGTCCACCGCTACGGTAACAGCCCATCGATAGGAAGACCCGTAAGTACCTCAACATCCTCCAAAGTGATCGTCGCCTCGCCCTGTATCAGGTGGAATGTGTTCGTCTCTGGCCGCCACCTCTCAATCAATGCTGTGACGAGCTCCTTACATGGTGTGAAACCGAGTAAACGAACAACAGGGAGGAGTCGACACTCTCGCAAGAATGCCTCGTACTCTGAACTCCACTCTAAGCAAGAACTACGCTGTCGCAACTTCAGCGCCTTGCACGCATGAGGGTCACGCCACACTAAAGTAGCCCTATGCTTGTTCTCCCCCCACAATAGAGAACAATCACCAGGTTGAGGCCTACAGCCCTCAGGAGTCTGATCAACCAACGGTTCATCCCATCCATAGTTCGACATCTATTGTATAGTAAATTGTTAGGAAAACTATTTTATACTAATTCTCTTTCTCAAAAGTATACTAGTTCTCTAACCTCAAAATTATACTAATTGTCTAACCTCAATATTATACTAATTCGCTAACCTCAACATCATACTAATTCTCTAAGCTATCCATAAATAATGACATGGTTCACAATGACATAAGAACAATAAATAATGTATGTACTACGTACCTTGTGTAATGGTGCGAGAAAAGGTCCTCTCCGTTTTATAAAAATCCTACAACGTCAATATGACAGTGTTAATAAATCACTTTGGTAAAAATTATCTACCATAATAACCCTAAACTAATTCTCTAACCTAAAACCCTAAACTAATTCTCTAACCTAAAACCCTAAACTAATTCTCTAACCTAAAACCTTAAACTAATTCTCTAACCTAAAACCCTAAACTAATTCTCTAACCTAAAACCTACTAAATAATGTAATTTAAAAAAAAAAGAGAAATGAGACTTACCTTTGTCTTAGGGGTTAAGAGTAGTGTGGGAGAATGGGTTGAAAAATGGGGTATTTATAGGGGTTGGGGCGAGATTGCCCGGTGTCTAACCCTCGGCGAGATCGCCTGTAGCCCGGGCGATATCGCCTGTGGCTGGGGCGATATCGCCTATGGCTGGGGCGAGATTGCCATGTGTCCAGCCAGACAGCATTTACTCGGTTGGTTGGGAGTTTAGAATCGATTTGATCAACAATCCTTGGTGCTGGGGCGATATCGCCTAGGCCTGGGGTGATTTTATCTATAAAAATCAATAATTTTGAAACGTATTTATTTAGGTTAATAGTTAATTTTTTTTATTTATTTTAGTGAAAAGCCCCACTTATATTCAAGGTTCAAGCTAACAAGTGGAGAATTTCTTGAGGCCCAATCGATCAATAGTAAATATTCATGTCAGATTTGACTTCATTTCCAAAACCAAAACATTAATTAATAGCAGTTAAACCATCAGAGAATCACATTTGTTTAGAACCAACAAAAACTAGCATCACATTTGTTTTCCCTCACAAATTAATTTGCTTAGAACCATCAGAGAACCTTTTACCAAAAAATAGAATCCCATCTGTCTTCCCTTTCAATGCATGTTTCTTGTACACAAATTATCTTGATTAGTAGGTTGAAGACACAGTACCGAATAATTAAATGAACATACAACATTCTGCACTTCATGGCATGAATCAAGAATGCTCCACTCTTTTAAGTTTCAGTTTTTACACTACTTCCATGTCAATAGCTTGTCATCAGCCAATTCTCAATCCGTTAACCAAGATATACAATTTTAGTGGTGAGACACTAATATGGATCACACAGCAGAAATATTGATGGTTCTAAAGCCAAACACAAACATCTCAGTTGTTTAGACCAATCATGGAAATGCAGTTGAGAACTAGTATGAGACTATTACGGTCTATCCATTCTGCATCAAACATACGCCTGTTCAACAGTTGCATGATAAATAATGGTACAATCTATCAAGAAACCAATATTCAGACCTCGCAAATCATAATCAAATTCCCAGTATAAGATGCACAGACTATGTATAATTAGGGGCATTCTCCTTTGATTCATCATGAGCATCAGTATCCACCTCTAGATCATCTTCATCAAGATCATCATTTTCATGCCTCTTTGTGCCATCATGGTCTTAATCATCTCTACTACTAAGAGCCAACTGCATAGAATGCTGCAATGCAGTCCTGAGGCAGATGCAATCTATTTCCATTATGCTTTGAGCTTAAAACAGATGCAAAATAAAAACAGTGAATTGCAAGTTTGATATAATCATCAAATCATTAGCTCCTAGTTCCCCACTCTTTGTACAACCATCACTTTGAGAGATTTAGGATACATTCATTAGTACTAGCAGATGCATCAATGATACTGCCATCAGTTATATAGAAAATCCACAATTAGCATTAGCATCAATGATACTCACTGTAAGAGTGTTACAACTGAGACCCAAATACTCGAACTTAAGCAACCCATATTATGATTCTGGAATCTGTCCATATAAATAGTTTTCTCTCTAGGACCCATAAGAAGAACAATGGATAAGAGCAACTAATTAGTTTGAAGAAGGCATCAGAGCAACATCACCCCCTTCAAGAAACCAGAACTGATCATTCTAAAATAGGCAGAAGGGAAAAATGATTCCCATCTAGGACCCATTTCTAAGCTTTTCCCTTGGCAACTGGTAAGTTTGGAGAAGACGTTAAAGCAACATGATCCCTTTCAAGGAACCATATCAATGGTTCAACTAGAAAACCACTACTAATCATTTGGAAATAGGCAGAAGGGCTAAATATTTCCCATCTAGGACCCATTTCTAAGCTTTTCCTTAGGCAACTGGTAAGTTTGGAGAAGACATTAATTATCAATGGCTCAACTGGAAAATCACAACTAGTCATTTCGAAAATAGGCAGAAGGGCTAATATCTCCCAACTAGGACCCATTTCTAAGCTTTTCCTTTACGCAACTGATTATATAACCTCAATAATCATTTATGATTTTAAAAAGAAAGAGATTATAAAAAAATACAGAAATCAAACCCACAATTTCAGTTCGCCACTCAAACTTCTTTATATCATAGTGGCACATCACATGTTTCTGAATGATACTTTCCATTTCTTAATACTGTAGTAACAAAGCTACAGTAGTTTCAACTACAACTTCTGTCCTTTTCCATATCAATGGCACAACTGAAAAACCACAACTAATCATTTTGGAAATAGGCAGTAAAGGCTAAGTATCTGCCATCTAGGACCCATTTCTAAGCTTTTCCTTTATGCGATTGATTATATAACCTCAATAATCAGTTATGATTTTAAAGAGAATATAGAAGAATGCACAAATCAAACCCACAATTTCAGTTTTCCACTCAAACTTCTTTATATCATTGTGGAACATCAACATGTTTCTGTTTGATACTTTCCAATTCTTAATACTGCAGTAACAAAGCTTCAGTAGTTTCAACTACAACTTTTGTCCTTTTCCAAGAATAAACATCAATCAATAATTTGGATAATAGTACAAAGAGTACACATTTATAACATCAATCCATTCGTCAAACTGAACATCTTTTAAGAATTCCAAAATGAATCTTCACCATTGACCCAAAAAAGCAGAACCCGACAAAAGAGATGCCTTCATAACCCAATTGAATTGAAACCATCCATTCATAACTATAGTAAAATCAAGCAAATCTTTTGTACACGGGCAAAAAGTCAAAACATTTTTACTATATAACGAGCCCACAGCCACACATAATGAAGTGTTTCATGATGTGTAAGGAATAGGAAACACATTACTGCAAAGCAACCCACAAAATCAAATTGGTCATAGGAAATCAGAATGGTTGGCCAGCACAAATAGCGTACCGATACAAAAAGGTGTCTTCATAATCCAACTCAAGTATCCTTCAAATATAAACTTAATCAACTGCAACACACCGATTGCTAGAACGGGCAGAAGGCAAACCAATAATGAGAATGGTTCCCTGTCTAGGACCCAATATGAACAACTCACTTGAGATAATTCTAATCAAGTTTAGAATAGGAAGAAGGTTGACATGATTCCCTCTTTTATATGGAACCTTCCTCTATGTATAAGTAGAAAGCAAAAAAGCAACCCACGCTAAGCAAGGTCCTTTTTTAGGACCTTCAAATATGGCAGCAAACTAATGTCTAGAACGGGCAGAAGGCAAACCAATAGGAGCATGGTTCCCTTTCTAGGACCCGCAAGAATAACTTATTTGTTTCATTGTGGGTACTAGGAACAAGATAATAATGAAGCATATATAAAATAGGATTTAGGTTGCTTGCACGTTTCTAGATAATCAATCACCTACTGGACTTACAAAGACATGATCTTTTAATATTTCTAGTGATTAGTACAACTCCGCTGTTCTGGCCTCACTTTTCATGATTTAAATATGAACATCCCTTATCATACAACACACAGCATCACTTGGGGGCAGGACAAGAGGGACAAGAACACTCATGGCTAGTACTTGGCAGTTGCAATACTACTACAAAGATCATGAGTAATCAGAAATGACATACCATAACATCTTTACTCTTTATTATTATGATTCAATGAAGCTTCGTTAACCTGGATCACATCTGTCCAGGGCTTGCAATTCAACTGGAAAATCTGAGTTCAAAGATACCATATGAAAGTAAATTGTACAGGAATGAAATGAAGGAGATGTTACTGATGCAAGTTGAGGAGCTTCTGAGATGTAGTGGTTTTGCAGTAACAGTAAGAGAATCCCACTAAAAATCCATATAATAGATCAAACCCACAATTATATAGGATCCTCTCAAACTTTTCTTTAGTAACATGGGGTAGCACAACTTTAGATTTCAGAATCCAGTTTTCTCGATTCATAAGAATGTCAATGATAACCAACACTTGAGGCAGGGAGTTTTTTACTATGAAGATACCTTATTTCTGAATTAAGTCTGGATCAAAGTTGAGCTATTGAACCAACATCTTAACGTAATCCATGATTATTAACCCATCAAAGCATTTGAAAACCTTTTTTGTGAAGATTACCAACTGCAACCCACAAGAAACGGAACTAAAAATGCACCAAGCATACATCGATCAAAAGGCATATAGTAACCCTTGGACGGCATAACATGACGCGATAGATAACCACCATCTCAGAGATACAAAGTTCTCAAGCACCAAATCCATATAAGAAATCGGCTACTCATAACTATGGTAAGAAAAACCCTAGATCTTTCGTTCCTCAAGCAACCAAATCAAGACATGAAAGGAACCAACAAAATGAACCCGTTTACTGCTCATGACGATTGACGTACTCGGAACGCTTTGCTGCAAACGAATCTCTCAAAACCCATAAGAATGATAAATCTTGGAATGAAGCCGAAGTAAAGCGTGACAACTAGAGATGCATGAATCGTACCTCTTGATTCGTACAAAAGTAGCTTCGAAGAGTGGAGGAGTTCTTCAACGAGAATCTATAACCCCATTGAAACACGTCTTCATTCACCGCTTCAAGTACCCCAATCGCTAGCTACGCGGACTGAGTCATGCCTTCCCGATGACATGGCAACCAGTCAAATCACCTTCGATACTACATATCGGTTTTCTTCATAGGGAGGAAGCGAGAGAACATGCGAGAAGAAGGTGAGATCAAGAAATGGAAAAGTAGATACAGGGAAAGAAGAAGGGGAAGATAGATCTGAAAGAAGAAGGTGAGATATTATTTATTTTATCCTCCCCTTTTGGCTTTTGCCATAAGTAAACGTGTTCATTTTTAAGGGAAAATAGCCTTTTCCCCCTCTACATTGCCAACTTAACAAATAGCCTCTAATACTATATAAATCAGTTTTTTACCCCCTTCTATTTTGATCACTTTGCCGTTTGGGTCCTTTTGTTCCAACTTTCATCTTCGTGACGCTAATTGATACGCATTCAATACACCACATTAGCTCCAATAGCCATGTATTAGGTTACTAGACATGTTTTAATTGGTAATATAAGTATATATTGAAGTTTTAGTGAAATATTTTGACCTCGTAAGTAAGTGTTATGTCGGTGTTATGACATATCAAAATCTAATAACGGTAATAGAACACTCATATAACGATGATATAATAGTGTGTTATGTCGGTGTTATGACATGTCAAAATCTCATAACGATAAAAAGAACACTCATATAACGATGATAGAACAATGTGTTATGACATAATCGATATCATAACAACGTCATAGCATCGACGTATGGATGTCATAACACCTAACAGTCTCTCTCCTCTACTTAAAATTATTTTCTCTCTCATGCCCGCCAATCTCTTAGATGGATCTGAGAGATATGGCTCTCAGACACATAGCCAGACTGCAAAGGCTGATCTGATCCACAAGATCAAAAGCTAAAAGATCCTCCTCTTTGCTCAATGGTGTGTCCTAAATAAAAAATGATAGTATAATGTGAAGTAATGTACTTGGAAATGAAAAAATTAAATATTAATTGAAGGAGAAAATAAATTTAAATAGGCAAATACTCAAGACTCATAATAAAAAATCAAAAAAGGATGATTACACAAACTTTCTTTTCAAAAAAAGTTTATATTTTATTGGCAATCATTGCTAGCTGAAATGGAACTAATGAAAAACTTGATAATTAATTAGTGTTTCATGAACCTACAAGAATTAGCATAATAAAAATGAATGCAAGATAAAATACATACTAAATAAAGGTTTATAAATGAAATTAAAATGGTAATTTACAATCATGGAAAAAAGGGAAAGTAAATAAAACTCGAAGAAAAATTGGAGAAGATTAAGGAAACAAAAATAAATTAGAAAGAGTCCAACAAAATAAACTCTGTAATTAAAAATGATTGAGCCAATTAAGCAAATCATTAGTAATTACAATTAATTATGAAAAGAAAAATATTACCGAGTTACCATTGATCTTGCACGAGGATAATGTCGGAGTTCAGGACCACGAAATGAAATAGCTCGGCGGAGTTAAACCGGCAAAAGCGATGGAGGAGTTTCTCAAGTGGTCGGACCACTAGTAGGGGCTCTCTGTATAACGTCGGACATCTTCTGTGCACATAGATATAAACCGGTTATTGCTAAACATCATTAGTTAATTAAACAAGATTAGACTTCATTACGGAGGGTGACAGTTGAGCCCATCTTCGAGTGGAGGATGCAGAGAACAATCTCCGTCTCCGACAAAGATCTCTTGAGCCACAGGATGACCTTTGTCGGCGGAGGCAAGAGTAAGGAGCGTCTTAGTTGATGACCTAAATCATATGAACGGAAAACTAGGCGAAGGGCTTCCTTTTCCCAGTCCCTTGTCATTAACCTACAGATATCAGAATTGAAACAGCATCTCAGGGGAATATTCGATAGCTTCAAGGTTAGAACGCATGGCCTTGTTCATCGGTGGCGGTCCACAGCTAAGAATCTGGATATCGACTGCTGGAGCCAGGGCCGGCCCAGAGGGTGTGCCGGCCTGTTTCCGGCACAGGGCACCAAAATTTCGGGAGCCTCAGAATTTCGGGTGAAAAGTATCAGATAAGTAACTATTAATAAGTAACTTGGAAACTGAAATATAATCACTATTAAGTATGTGGTGTAGTGGTTGAAAGGTGGGAAAGAAACTACTTTAAGGTAGTTAGGTCATAGGTTCAATTCATGTAGATGTTGTTTTTATTAGTTGTTTTTCTCATTTATCTATTGGGCATATGGGGCCTTCTTTTTTATTTAATAATTCATATCATTTATCTAGATGATGTTTTTATTAGTTATTTTTCTAATCTATCTCTTGGGCATGGAAGCTTCTTTTTTATTAAAGAATTGATCTCATTCATCTGTCAAGTCATGCGTCCTTTATTTTTGTTAAATAAATATGGACTCTTATTGTTTTAATCCTTTATAGAATTATTGTTAGGATTTTTATAATAATATATTTTGAATCATTTGGATATCAATTTCTAATAGAATAGAACTTAAATTTCAAAATTAAATATATGAGCTTTACAGAGATATCTACAATTATAATTTCAGAGAAAATATATTTGAGAATAAATAAATAAATTACTTATGATTATAGAGCGTTATCTTTTGAATAATATAAAATTTAATACTCATATATCTATTAACCAACAATGTTATATTTGTTTCAAATATAATAATATTTATTCAAATGTAAAATGTGAAATTTTATTTTGATATACTTAAAAAATATTTTGTCAAAATATGTTATAACGGGGCCACATCTTGATTATATCACAGGGCCTCCAAAGTTCATGGGACGGCCCTGGCTCGAGCGGGGCAATTAAATATCTAACACCGTTTAGTGACATGGTTGTTATAACTAACATGGACTACCACATCACATGCCAAGTCATATAAACTAGTATAAATAAATGTCAAGTCACATAAACTAATATAAATAAATGCCAAGTCAAATAAAATAATAATAATTAAATAAAAAGATGTCTTATTCTTCATTTACCCAGTCCCTTGTCATCAACCTACAAATATCAGAACTGAAACAACATCTCAGGGGAATATCTGATAGCTTCAAGGTTAGAACGCATGCCCTTGTTCATCGGTGGCGGTCCACAGCTAAGAATCTGGATATCGACTGCTGGAGCGGGACAATTAAATATCTAACACCGTTTAGTGACATGGTTGTTATAACTAACATAGACTACCACATCACATGCCAAGTCATATAAACTAGTATAAATAAATGTCAAGTCACATAAACTAATATAAATAAATGCCAAGTCAAATAAAATAATAATAATTAAATAAAAAGATGTCTTCTTCTCCATTTACCCAGTCCCTTGTCATCAACCTACAAATATCAGAACTGAAACAGCATCTCAGAGGAATATCTGATAGCTTCAAGGTTAGAACGCAAGGCCTTGTTCATCGGTGGCGGTCCACAACTAAGAATATGGATATCGACTGCTGGAGCGGGGCAATTAAATATCTAACACTGTTTAGTGACATGGTTGTTATAACTAACATGGACTACCACATCACATGCCAAGTCATATAAACTAGTATAAATAAATGTCAAATCACATAAACTAATATAAATAAACACCAAGTCAAATAAAATAATAATAATTAAATAAAAAGATGTCTTCTTCTCGCTTTACAGAGATATCTACAATTATAATTTCAGAGAAAATATATTTGAGAATAAATAAATAAATTACTTATGATTATAGAGCGTTATCTTTTGAATAATATAAAATTTAATACTCATATATCTATTAACCAACAATGTTATATTTGTTTCAAATATAATAATATTTATTCAAATGTAAAATGTGAAATTTATATTTTGATATACTTAAAAAATATTTTGTCAAAATATGTTATAACATGGTCACATCTTGATTATAACACACGGCCTCCAAAGTTCATGGGACGGCCCTGGCTCGAGCGGGCAATTAAATATCTAACACCGTTTAGTGACATGGTTGTTATAACTAACATGGACTACCACATCACATGCCAAGTCATATAAACTAGTATAAATAAATATCAAGTCACATAAACTAATATAAATAAATGCCAAGTCAAATGAAATAATAATAATTAAATAAAAAGATGTCTTATTCTTCATTTACCCAGTCCCTTGTCATCAACCTACAAATATCAGAACTGAAACAACATCTCAGGGGAATATCTGATAGCTTCAAGGTTAGAACGCATGCCCTTGGTCATCGGTGGCGGTCCACAGCTAAGAATCTGGATATCGACTGCTGGAGCGGAACAATTAAATATCTAACACCGTTTAGTGACATGGTTGTTATAACTAACATAGACTACCACATCACATGCCAAGTCATATAAACTAGTATAAATAAATGTCAAGCCACATAAACTAATATAAATAAATGCCAAGTCAAATAAAATAATAATAATTAAATAAAAAGATGTCTTCTTCTCCATTTACCCAGTCTCTTGTCATCAACCTACAAATATCATAACTGAAACAGCATTTCAAAGGAATATCTGATAGCTTCAAGGTTAGAACGCATGGCCTTGTTCATCGGTGGCGTCCACAGCTAAGAATCTGGATATCGACTGCTGGAAATATTTAACACCGTTTAGTGACATGGTTGTTATAACTAACATGGACTAGCACATCACATGCCAAGTCATATAAACTAGTATAAATAAATGTCAAGTCCCATAAACTAATATAAATAAACGCCAAGTCAAATAAAATAATAATAATTAAATAAAAAGATGTCTTCTTCTCCATTTACCCCATTACCCACTTCCTCAACCTCTCATCTCCTCCACTGTCGTCGACGACGAAGGTCAAAGCCAGCATCGTTGTAACATCCCAACCTTTTCTGACAAGATACTGTCCGCTTTGGGTCCAATCCTCATGGATTTTTTTTTTGGGCGTTGGTGGGATTCGAACACATGACCTCCTCCTCTCAAGATCAAACTCCTACCACTACGCCCCTAAACGCGTCATGTCAGTTAAGGTTGAACTATTCCACATAGGCCATTAATCTCTCCCGAACTTTGTCGATGTAGGATTTGCCTAGGATCACATCCCCCCTCAAAAATAAATCTATTACGACTTAGGCCAAAGCGGACAATATATTCTCAGAAAAGGTTGGGATGTTACAAGTGGTATCAGAGCCTCTCCCTGCCCCTCTTGAACGATGGTGGGGCAAAACTCAACAAGGACGTTGAGTCCATGTGGGGGTGTATGTGACATCCTATGCAAATCCCACATCGACAGAGCATGGGGGAGATCTATGGTATATGGGGAATGGTTCAACCTTAACTTATGACGCGTTTTGGGGCATAGTGGTGGGGGTTTTATCTTGAGGGGAGGAGGTCATGGGTTTGAATCCTACCAACACCCAAAAATAAATCCGTGAGGGAGGAGGCCCAAAGCGAACAATATCTAGTCGGAAAAGGTTGGGATATTACAATCGTTGTTTCGATCAACGTCGTATTCACACAATTCTCTATCGACTTATCCAACCTATACTTCCTCCCCGAACAACAGCTCCAAAATCACCACTCCGAAGGAGTACACATCAAATTTCTGTGTCGCTATCCTCGTGGATTGAAATTCAGATGACACGCACCCCTCACACCTTGGAAGTTGGAATTGCATCTGGGTGCTGTCCAATCTCGTCAGTTGGAATCCTTATTCTCCTTCTTCTTCTTCTAGATGATTCGAGATTTTTGAATTAGGTTCTCCAACTCTCCATTGCGTCGTCATCAACTTCTCCATAGGGCGGCTATAGTTGATTTCCCGGAGCATCTCCACCAGCATCAGCCGTTCTCCAGTTCACCCTTCCATTAACTCCCTCTCTGGCTTCTAAGTTCTAACACAAATAATCATAGTTCCACTGGTGACCTTCTGGTACTCGTCCAACATCGGAGTCTTGCTCCTCAATGAGTACCTCCTCAATGATTTGGAGTCGACTCGATTCACACGATTTTGACAGTGGTCTCAATGATTTCTTCTTCTTCTTCTCAACCTCGTTCTTCCTCTTCCAAAACTCGTATGGCGGCGTCGACGGTGGGTTTGAGATTTAGAGGTTCATCCTCATCGACTTCGTATCTACCACCATTGAGGATGCCTCCGATTGACACCGCTTCCATTACAGATATGTCGCTGATGTGTCCGATCCTTTCTAGCTTTAGAAGCGAGGAGGCAGGGTTCATTTTTATTTTCTGGTGATGGTGGGTTGGTTCGAGTAGAAACATGTAGTCGTCATCGGATTTGTATCTTGAGACGCCGATGATGGAGGTCGAGGGTGAAGCGCCCACTGCCAGTTCGCAATTCCTTCAGGGCATGGGACCTCCCGGAAGGGATGATACTGCCAGATTTTTATCTCAATGAGCAGCATGACCCGAACTCTGACCCGCCGACGGTGGCAGATCTGAATATCCAGCTGGCGGAAGGCAGGTCGACGCTGGAGGAGCAGATGGAGTTGAAGCGGCAAACTTATATTGAAATACGTTTTATTTTTAGTTCAGTTGCTCGATCTTTTCCGATCTATTAAGTGTTAACACATGTTCCAAAATGAAGAAAAAAAGTAAAAATTATAGATTGATTTAAATAGACAAGATATAGGGTTTTTTCACATTAATAAAATTATTTAATTAGCTAATTACCCATCTATGGTCCTTTTTATTCACATTGGCCACAAGTAGTACCTCCTTTAAGTGTTTACGGCTTGAATTCAAAATAAACCCTTACATGGCTGGAAACCAGCCGCAGAAGGCTCCATTTCTGCCTTACACGGCTGGAATCTGGCCGCAGAAGATTGTAGCAATCATGTCGACAACACAGAGTTCGGAGCACTCATTTCGACAACACGGTTCACGGTGCATGGCTCCTCTCCAGCCGCAGATGGTCCCTTTGCATAAGTAAAAACAGACTAAATAAAATTTAGGGTTATTATTTTTAAAAAGCTCCAACTTTCACGAATTCTTTTCGATATACCCCATCTAAAAAAACCCCAAATCTATCCAGTGCTTAACGCCGTTAGGCCTTCTTTGTAAGTTTCTGGACGAAGGTGACTGAAGCGCTATTTTCATTGCCACGTCTACAGACACGTGTCATTTTGAGTCATTCTATTACCTAGCTCAAAACGCTGTGGATTGGAAAAAATT
Source organism: Linum lewisii (assembly GCA_034768395.1). NCBI lineage: Eukaryota > Viridiplantae > Streptophyta > Magnoliopsida > Malpighiales > Linaceae > Linum > Linum lewisii. The sequence goes on from CM068302.1 coordinate 44,313,763, forward strand.
AACCCCTCGTCAGTTTTTAATCCCTATCCCTTCGAAATCGTCTTCTTCCTTACTTACTCCATCGCTATCATCTTCTCCCCAATCCCCATTGTTACAGTCTGATCCAAAAACTCATTTCTTTCTCCTTCTCCAACTCCCCATGGCTCCCAGCCTCCAACAAGCTCCTCCTCTCTCCCAACTCCACCTTCACCGCCGGCTTCCTCCCTTCCCCCACTTCTCCCAACCTCTACTCCTCCGTCTGGTACAATGGAAAAATCACTACCGTCGTCTGGTACACCGCCAACGCTTCTCTCTCCATCACCCGCTCCGTCTAGCTCCTCCTCCTATCCGGCTCATTGATAAACAACTTTATTGCCTGGATCTCCGTTGTTGAACTCGAATTCTAATTCGACTCGGCTAATTTTGGGGGATGATGGGAATCTCGCGTTTGGGAATTCAATCAATCCATGGACGAGCTTTCAATACCCTACTGATACTTTTTTCCCGGGCAGAGCTTTAACGGGACTTCGCTTCGGTCAAGGAATGGGAAATTCAGCTTCTCGAATTCGACTTCTCTGCTTTTCAACTCATCGGAGAGTTACTGGACCATCGACAGTGCTATAGGTGAATTGAATCTCGACGGGACCTTGATTCGGGCGAGTGGGAGCCTGATCTACGTTGCGGACTTCGGGGCGAACCGGACCCGGAGGTTGAAGCTCGGTGATGACGAAACTTGAGGGTTTACAGATTTGATCCGGTCGAGAATCGTTGGTTTATCACGTGGTAGGCGATTCAGGAGCTATGTACAGTCAAAGAACTATGCGGCGAAAATGCAATCTGCGTCAGCGATGGCTCCGATTCCACCTCCTACGTTTGTCCACCGGGATTTGAATGGTGATCGGGGAATTGCGAGAGGAAGATTCCTGTTAGAGGAAGCGGATGCAAGTTTCTCCAACTCAATTACGTCAATTTCACAGGCGGAATTGGATGGAACGGTCGTTTGTTGATAGCTCCGAATTTCGATGTGTGCAGAAGGAATTGCACACATCTGGTTGCCTAGGGTTTCTGTTCAAGTACGACAAAACTGGCTTCTGCTACCTCCACTTTGATAGACTAAAGAACGGGATATGGTCTCCCGGGACGAAAGTCGCGATGTTTCTCAAAGTGGCCTCGTCGGAGACGGACGTGTCCAATTTCATCGGAATGACTAATCTACTCCAGACAACTTGTCCCGTTCGGATCAGACTGTAACAATGGGGAGAAGATGACAGCGATGGAGTAAGTAAGGAAGAAGACGATTTCGAAGGGATAGGCTTAAAAACTGACGGTAGGTTAATTTATCCCAATACACAGCGTTTTGATCGTAGGTAATAAAATGACTCAACATGACACATAGTGCCACGTGTTTGCAGATGTGGGAATGAAAATAGCAATTTCGTCACTTCCGTCCAGAAACTTACAAAGAAGGCCTAACGGCGTTAAGTACAGGATAGATTTGGGGTTTTTTTTTAGATGAGGTATATCGAAAAGAATTCGTGAAAGTTGGAGCTTTTTAAAAATAATAACCCTAAAATTTATCATCACAATTGTTTGGAATGTTTTAACAAAATGGATTACATAAAAATAAGAGAAACAATAAAATAGAATTATATAATAATCTTTACTACATAGTAAGAGAAACTAATTTTTGATTAGTTACTCCCCCACACCTATATATGGACAACTAGTTTTTAACCTGACCTATTGGTTGGGGATTTCATTTAACAATGGTAGTCATATAATATTTTTATTTCTTCGAAGCTATTAGATTTAGGTGCGAGGAATGGTACAGATATTTATTTAAATTTAATTAAAAATAAATATATACCTATTTAAATAAAAACTCATAGCTGTGTCGTGAACCAAAAAATCAGTGTAGGATGAGAATCATATATCCATATTCAAAATCATATACATGTCTTAAACCACATAGCTTCTTGTCGCAATGCCATGAAAATCTCCAACATTTTTCCAGTCACATCTTTTTTCCTTTGTCAGACACCATTGATCACTTTAGGCAATCAATACACATGTCATCAAAATCATAGGTTGGAACATCAAGCACGACGAAATTGATACTATGCATGTTCCCCCAAGTATTACGGGTTACTCAAGGCCTTCAACCCCATTAAGTGTCTTTACCCTTATTAACTCTAATTTTCTACAATTTTCATATAATTTTCTTAAATATATCCATCATTTTTACTCAAATCTTACTCGAGGTGATTAAAATTTATCGTCAATCAACCCTTATAAACTTGTAAAAGGATGAATTCATAATTTAAATTATATGTGACATGACTAACATGCCCCCTATTAAACTCAACTCGAGACTAATTAGCTTGTGTAACTTCTCAATATCCAACCACAACCATGGAAAAAGTAAACAATATATTTATGTACATGATAATCACCGTCCAATCTATTGATAATTCAATTGACTCGTTAATCTTATTAACTCGTTATCTAGTGGACCCTACTTCTCATAAATCAAAATACTCCAATTCTATAAATATAGTTCTTTCATAAATTTCAAAATGAATTCTTAATAATATGCAACATGATCGAACTTGATTCATGACCAAAATCCCTAAACCCATAATATAAAGAAAATAAAATTTTTAATGATGATTTATCAATTGAATAATTGTAGATCCAGAGATTTATTTCAATAATTTAAACTTGGGAAAGTATGCACCACTAATACCTCTAAAGTGCCTATGATGGTTTATTATCCAATATTTAATACTTATTTATTCATATTATCATCATTTAACCTAGTTGATTTACATTTCACTGAATAATTATTTATATTTAAATTTTCAAGATTTACAAAATATTATGTTTATTATTTTTCATGTCCATGATTTATAAATATACATATATAGCTATACAAAAATGAAAGATTATTGTTGAAGCGATTAAGAAAGTGTTTTAATAAAATTTATTTATTTAGAAAAGAAATGTAATAATTTTTTTATACAATATTATAATTTTAAAATTATTTTTTCATATATTAGTTATGTTAAGATAATATAGTTGAACATCAAATTACTTAAAATTTCATTCATATGGGTGTTTAATTACATTCAACATTTAATGAAAAGAAAGAGAAATAATTGAATTTTGATTTAAAATTTGAGTGATGATGTGGAAATTTGTGAGAAAGGTTCTATCCTATGTGTCAAAACCAATTATACCATACTACCATTAAGATTAGTTACTAGTTTTGTACCGGCCATTGGCCGGTTTAATTTAATTTAATTATTTTAATGATATTAATGATATTTTTTTTTAAATTGTTTATATGTGTGGGTAACAGGACGGACATGTGTAATCGTCACTATTGTTTGAACATCTTTCTTCTTCCTTAGTCAGATACCATTGCTTGCTATTTGTCATCATTTCACTTAATTTACCATCAAAGTCGTTGGTCAAACATGTTACTATTCAACTCAAAATCTGACCAACATGTGACTTGACTAACCTACTTATTAAACTAAACTAAAACCTAGTCCATTTAGCTGGCATACAACCTCTAAATCCAACATGAACTATGTAAAAACTTTAAGTACATTTTTACTACACAATGATTTCACTCCAACCGATCAATGAACCCACAACATGTCAAACTCAAATAATCGTATTAATTCGTGATCTAGTGAATCCTAACTACTTTCCTAAATCAACATACTCTAATGGTATAAAAAATAAATATAATTCTTCCAAATATTTCAAACAAACTCGTACATGACCCAACTTAATACATGATCAAGACCATCGACCCATCAAATAAGAACTTCAAATTTTAGTAACATATGAATATAAAAATTCATATCGTAGTTAAAACAATCAACATCGGGCAAGTATGCACCACTGACACCTCTAAAAGAAGTTGATGATATTTTTTTATTCAGTAATCCTTTTTTGTTCTTATTATCTTTGTGTAATCTTAGTTGAAGTATATTTTATTGAAGTTAATCTTATTTAACCTGTCAATATTTATAAAAGATTTTTTATGAGAAAAATTATAAGATATCATTTTTATTTTTTTCATGTATAGAATATATAAAGAGTTAAACACAAATGTAATAAAATGAATAGTTATTAGAGAAGTGAGATTTCTAATGAATAATTAGTATACTATTTATTTCATAAATTTAAATATATTAGAAATTTAAATTTCTTATTCATTTATCAATTTATGTTAATATAATCTTTTTTTTCATTCATGAAGTATTTAATTTAAAAACATTTAACATTTAATGAAAGGAAAGAGAGAAAATAAATAATTTTTTATTTCAAAATTGAATGATGATGTGGAAATTTGTGAGAAAGGGTTCTAACCCATGTGTCAAAACCAAATATACCATGCCACCATTATGATTATTAAGATGTTAAGATAATATAGTTGAACATCAAATTACTTAAAATTTCATTCATAGGGTGTTTAATTACATTCAACATTTAATGAAAAGAAAGAGAAATAATTGAATTTTGATTTAAAATTTGAGTGATGATGTGGAAATTTGTGAGAAAGGTTCTATCCTATGTGTCAAAACCAGTTATACCATAATACCATTAAGATTATTAAGATACTTTGGTACCTTGGGGTATTGGTACCCTAGCACAAATTATATCATATTTGTTTTCAAACTTTAGAGTTTAAGGGCTTTAATTTAGTGTTCAGGGGGATAGGATATAGTGCTAGGGGTTTCAAGTTTATTTTTGGGATCTATGATTTTTTAATTTGGACTTATCGTCAAATGTTAAAGTTTGGGATACAATTTAGAGTTTGAGTCAATGATGTAGTGTTTGATGATTAAGATTTATTAGTGTTTAACAGGTTAGCATTATTCATTAGTGTTAAGGATTTATTGCAATAAGTTTAGGACTCCATATTTGGGTTTTAAATTTTAGAAACATGGGGTTTATTGCTAGCTACGATACCGGTACCGGTCCCCAAGGGCACCAAATTGTTCATTATTTTTTCGTTCAAATCACCCTATCTATCATTTAACGACATGTAGATTCTTATACTCGAAAAAATAAGATATTGAAAACATGTTTATCTATCAAAATGTCAATGGGGTAACTTGTACCCCACTTTTAGTGGGGGCACCGAAGTATACACTATATATATTATATCCTACATAAAATTTAATAAAATGTTAATAATTGAATCACGTGTACTTTACCCACAATCCTACACCTTTCTAATTTATCCATGTTATAAATATGATTCCCTACAATTATTTTTTGATACCATATGCTAGAAATTTATAATAGAGGGTAAGAAAATAAAATTCTCTACCTAATTTTAGCCTCTCTTACCGTCATAACTTTCCGTTGCTATGATTAGTTAATTTTGTTCATGGATATTATCAGTTTAATAAAATAATTTATCAAAGTCCATAATGCTTAAAATTTTTATTACAGGGACACTATCTTACGAATAAAAACCATATTTTTTAACTTACTAGTTATTTTATATTAGGATATTGAATAAATGATTATATGAAATTAAATAGCAAGTGCGTTGAGAGGTAAAGTGATAGTTTATTTTTCCAAAATTAAAATATTCTATATAGATGAATGAATTTCTAACACCCTTCTATTGATTCTTACGAAAAACATTCTATCTAGAATTAATCACATACAAGAAAATATTAAAATTAAATTTATTAATAGTTAGCAACTTTGACAATGAACTTACTTCGAATGGTTAGATATGAGTTGAGTAAACATATGTGCAATTAAACTACATCATAAAACAACGTGAAAGAGTTTCACCACCACTTTTTCCTAAAGGAGTCTACCTAAGTTGATGAATGTCTATTTTTCTTTCTTTTATTAATTTCATAATTTTGAGTTTACAATAGTAAATTTGTATATTTTATGAATATAATGAAATAAAAGTATTGCGATTAAAGTGGTATAAATTGTGGATATGAGAGAATATTTTTGTAATGAGAATGTTATTTTATTATCTCAATTGTTTCCCTCTAAATGAAATACAAAATTATATATTTTCACAACTTGTGATTCGTCACCGGATGGTCGAAAAGCTAGTATATTATAAAGAATTTAAAGGGTTACAAAATTTTGATTAAATTAAGTCCTTCCAAAATCTCACTGTAGTCCAGTGGCGGATCCATGATGGATCATAAAACTGAGCAATTCGTCAAATTATGATACATATTGGGCTAAATCTGAAACCACTAGGCCAATTCATTTATATACATGAAAATACATATATTTTAGTAGCTCTAGACCCGAAAGTGGGGTGGGCCGCGGCCTAGGGAACCCCACTCCAGGATCTGCCACTGTTGTAGCCCTCCGTAATAAAGAACACGAGAGGGAAAAGTGATGTAAAGCAACCAATTTAAGTTTAAATCCCAATAGTTGCGCACTTGATTTAGCCCAATGCAATGTCAATTTCGATCAAATTTTCCTCCTCAGTCATCTTCCGAATAGGCTTTTGCTTGAAAAATGAAATCCTAATGCAGAATTGATGATCTTTGTAGTTGGCCGAAGGTGGCTGATGATGAGACCCGACGAATGGAAGCGCTATCTCGATCAAACTCTCCTTATCGGACTTGAATCCAGAATCCAACTAGACCGGCTCTGGAACAGGTTCCCTTGAAACGCCTAGTAGTCTACCTCCGATTAGCACTCTGGTCCCTTCTTTTTCTTCTTCTTTGAGCACGGTAAAGGAAGGGAAGACCAAACAGGTAGGAAACAATATGATCTGCCAACCTTGGTCTGGTGGGATTATATTTATAGGAATAATATGATCTAGAGTTTGTGTTATAGTAGGAAACAAATCCGAAGAGATTATCCTAGTTATACAAATAGAAATAAATAATTACAATATTATTTCTTATCATTATCACCCTCCCGCAAGTCAAAGGGCATCTGGACTTTGAGCTTGGACCGTAAGAGATCAAAACGACAAGTGGACAATGGGTTCGTCAAGGCATCTGCGAGTTGGTCTTTAGACGATATGTAGGACACGTGTAACTAGCGTTCAACCACTTTTTTCAGACAAAATGGATATCAATTTCGAGATGCTTCGAGCGCGAGTGAAAAATCGGATTGGCCGTCAAATAGGTGGCACTTTATAATCACACCATAGGGTCGGAGATGGATGAAACGACTGGCCTATTTTCGTGAGCACTAAGGCCAACCACGTGACTTCGGATGCAACCGTTGCTAGAGCCTGATACTCTGCTTCTGTCCATTATCAAGAGACGGTGCGCTGCTTATGGCTGGACCATGACATAATATTAGGGTCATAAAATGTGACGTAGCCACTAATGGATTGTCTGTCCAATGAATCACCTCCATAATCGGTATCTAAATAACCTTGAAGGCATTGCGACGGAGACGAGCAAATAGTAAGGCCGAACTCGGCTGTTCCTCGAAGATATCAAAGCGCTCCCTTAAGATGAGACCAATGATGATTCAAGGGTGCACGCATGGACTGAGATATGCATGTTGTTGTGTAAGCCATGTTCGGGCGTGTCATAGACATGACCTGGAGGCCTCCAACTAGCAGACAATACAACGTGGGACTATGAAATGACGTCGAATCAATCGGGATAGACGTCGTAGACAAAGGAGTGAAGAGTGGCTTCGAGGTAGAAATTCCTGCCCGATGAAGCAACTCATTGATATATTTACACCATGTTTGGTTTCTGTGATTTGGAGGTGTGTTTTGGATGAATACACTATTTCATCCAAAACCTTCGTTTTTTCGGAAATACAAATGCACAAAACAGCTTATTTGGGCCAAAAAAATGAGTGATTTCAAAACTCAGCTTTTAGTTGAGTTTTGGGTGATTTGATAATGAGTGAATTGAAGGGTTTGTACAATTACCTTTCTGTCCAACTACTAATTTAGAAATTACAATCTATGCCACTATTTTAGTTCAACTTTCTAATCACTCTCACCAACTTAATCCTAAGAACAATGGGGTTTGTGTTATAGGATTATATATTATTATGTTTTGTAAACATCTTTTTGAGAGCAGGTAGTGCTAGACAACTCATATTTTGGAATTCCACAATTCCGTAGATAGGAATTTGAATATGCAGAAGTAGTGTAGCTTGTGTAAGCATGAAATGTTATCTTTGGATTAGTAATTCTAGTTTGGTGTTTGCTCGTAATTTGAAGGATTATTGAACCATAAATTGTTGTCATTGGTAACACTTGCATTAAAACAAACATGTCTCTTACAACAACAATGACTTGGCCACAATCTGCTATTACAAAATTACTGCATACAAATATCGTAAAAATACCAAAACTTTTTAGTTTAAATATGGCCAACATAATAATAAGGATAAAATGGTAATTTAGCTTCATTTTAAGACACCACACCCAAATCCCAAACTGATTCATAGCAACTTCCAAACAAAGGTTTTGAGTAAAAAAGTGTAATCACAAAACAGCTTTTTCTAAAACCACAATATTGTTCAAATACACTATTTCCAAATCACAGAAACCAAACGACCTATTAGTCTGTCGCAAATGTGATGTGACTATATTTGGTGCACTTTAAGCCTTTGATTAGCCTAAGGATTTCCCATGTTTGATCTCATTTTGCTATGATTTATATGCTTTTATTGAAGTTTTATGCAAAGTGTTATCTTGTTGTCCGGTTGCCAATTTGAGGCCAATTTTGTGTCTATTGGGGTTATTTTCTTTGCATTTTAAGGATTTTGCATTGAAGTACTGGTGACAAGGAGCACGTAGGATCAAACGGGAGGTCAATCGGAGCTAGGACGCAGGAGATATGGCCGTTGCAAAAATGAGAAAAAAACACCCTTCCATTGAAGAAGTTTTCGGCGAGAACTTAGAGTTCTCGCCGAAAACCCTCACCATTTTCAAGCAGGAGAATTACAGGAGACGGCCATTTGATTTATGAAGGAGTTTTCGGCGAAAATCTTAGTGAGTTTTCGCCGAAAACCTATGAAGAAATACAAGAATGCTCGGTGATTTGTGAAGATATTTTTGGCGAAAACTTTGAAGAGTTTTCGCCGAAAATTTGAAGAGGAATCAGCGCAGTATATAAAGTGGAAGCGGACGTAATTTAAAAGGAGAGATTTATTCTAATTTTTACAACACACTCGTAGCTACTCTCTCTCAATTTTCCTATCATCGCCGATCATCTCCTCCTCTCATCCAAACATCATCCTCCCGCAATTGTTGATCAACTTGAAGATCAAGGATCTAAGTGAAGTCCCCCATAGCTTGGATTGGAGCTTGAAGAGCCAAGTAGGAAGATCCTCCATGGAAGCAAGGATGGTCTCCTCTACTCAATTTCAGGTTTCTTCCATGGTTGTGCTAGGCTAAGCTTAGGTTTAGTTTAGTGGGGGATGGATCAAGCTAGGATAGGTGATTGATTGTATGGATTGAGTTTCTCTTAGCCATTTGTGTAAGATGATGATCCTAGACCTTGTGCTTTGTAGCCATTAGAGCTTGGTTTGTTCTTTTGGTATTGTTTATGTCTTTCAATACATGAGAATGATTGATTGATGTTGATCTAAGGTTGTAGGGTTGTAATTGGACGATTTGAGAGATTGAATTATACAATTGCAACCATTTTGAGCTTGTTTTCCTTGTTGTCATTTTATCAAACACTTGGTGTGCATTGAGTTTTCTTTCATTTGAAGGTTGAGAGACCCTTTTGATTGCTAAACTAGTGTTATATGATTGACATGAGAGTGTCTTGCATCATTTACCTTGTGCTAGATTAATGTTAGCATAGAATTCAAGTTTTTGGCATTTCATTGAGCAAGTTAAGGCACTCCATTACCTTTGTTCACATAGCGAGAGCATGGTGCATTTGGTCTAGGAGTAGAGAGTCAATTGTGCGAGAGTTCGTTGATTCTACTTGAGTGAATTGCTTGGTCATTAGTTTACACATCGCTGCTTGAGATTCAATCCAACTTTCATGAACCTTGAGCTTGAAGAAACCCCTTGCTAAGCTAAACTCCCTTCTCTCTTATTTGATCATCAATTTCACTTGTTAGTCTTTCCTTATTGTTTATGCTTTTGATTTGTTCTCTTTCAAAACCAAAACTCAATTTCAAATGTTTAGACCGTTCATGAATTTTGTGAGTATTAGCTTATGAGAGGACCTTGTGAAATACGACATTGGTAAAATTCTTATCAAGTTTTTGGCCCCGTTGCCGGGGACCTCTCATTCCTAAGAAAGCAATTATTAGTGAACCGATTTTTACACTTCCTTCCGTTTTACTTTTGCTTCCTTGTTACGTGTTGTTTGACTTGTTATCACACATTGTCATATTACGTTGGTATTTGTTGTTGATTTGTGTGTAGGAACCGTGCACTAGTGCATGAGGCGGATCACCCGTCTTCAAGCACGACTCCAAGGCATCAAGGTCGTGATTGAACCACCAACTCGTTCTCCTCCTCACTTAGTTCATAGCATCACACGCAACAACATGTCTCGTCATGATAACGAAGATAACCACTCGGTGCATTCGCATCACACTAATGAAGATGATCAATCGCAAAGAGGTGCGAGGCGCACACTAGCTGATTATGCTCGCCCAACCCTCGAAGGGGCAGCCTCGAGCATCGTGCGAAGACCGGTAAATGCAAGAAATTTCGAGCTAAAGCCTAATATGATTCAGATGGTGCAAAATGGAGTGGTGTTCAATGGCATTGATGGAGAATGTCCATCAAGGCACCTCAAAGACTTCCTTGAGATATGCGATACGGTGAAGAACGATCAAGTTTACCCGGATTGTGTGCGACTCCGACTCTTCCCCTTCTCCCTCAAAGGTAGAGCCAAGTCTTGGTTGGAGAACCAACCTAGTAGAACATTCACTACATGGGAGGGACTAGCCGAAGCCTTCCTCGAGGAGTTCTTTCCCCCTTATATGACGGATGCAATCCGAGATCGTATCAACCACTTCACACAACACAAGGGAGAGCTCTTCCATGAGACTTGGAATAGGTTCCAAGCCCTTCTTCGGTCTTGCCCTCATCACAACTTCGCCGAATGGAGTTTGGCGGATATCTTTGCTAGGTCCCTTGATTTTGAGAATACTAGGATGATCAACCAAGCCGCCGGAGGTGATCTAAGGATGCTCACTCCTGAAGATGCTCTAGAACTCTTTGCGGAGATGGCCAACAAGACAAGGAGTTGGTCTCGACAACAACCTCCAAGGTCCAAGTATGGGAGCGACACTCACTACGACTCTAGAGCTATAAGTGTTGATGCACCAAAGGATTCGTCTAGCTATGGGAAGAAGCCTAAGTTACCGGGGCACCGAGATGAAGATGACCCTATGTTTGCGCTCCTCATGTCTAAGATCGATGCTATGGCATCTCAGGTAAGTAACCTGAGTATGCCTAAGCATCCCTCTAAGGTTCCATCATCTCATGTGGGTAATCCCCCAGTTGCTTCAATATATTGTTGTGAATGTTGTGGGGGTTAGGGTCACGATGTCAGTGCGTGCCCCTCCGCCACTCCTGAGCTTGGCCAAGGCGATCACAATGAGGAGGTAAGCTTCGCACAAGGTCAAAGATTCCATGGTAATTTCAGCCCCCAAGGTAACTATCAAGGTACCTATAACCGACCTTGGAACCAAGGTGGTGGGTACAACAAGTCTAACCAAGGGTACCAAGGCCAAGGGAATCAAGGTAGTGGTTATAACAAAGGTTACAACCAAGGAAATCAAGGAGGATTCCAAGGTTATAGAGGGTATCAAGGCAACCAATGGTCTCAAGGAAGTAACCAAAACCAAGGTAGTCAATGGACTCAATGAGGTCACCAAGGACAAGGGAACCAAGGGGAAATCAATGGAATCAAAGTGGACATCCAAATCAAGGTCCCCAAGGTCCTACCCCGCCGGGAATGTACAATCATAGAGGTGATGGACCACCCGGATTCAACAAACCACCTCACAACAAAGTGCGGTCCTCCAATATCTCAAGAGGATACCAACGCGGCAATGATTCAACTTATAAAAAATCAACAAGCTTCAATTGCAAATTTGGAGAATCAAATGGGTCATATTGTTAAAACACTCTCGGAGCGACCCTCAGGCACTTTACCTTCCAACACCGAGGTCAACCCCAAGGTTCCCGAGGAGCTTATGATGGTAACATTGAGGAATGGTAAGCAAGTCCAAGACCCCACACCTAAAGCGGTGAGAACTCAAGATGATGACTATGTTTTGGTTGAAGACGTTGTTTCCGATGATGACACGGACAAGATTGAAGTACTAGACAATGGGGCCAAGGCTAATGAGGTTTCTAAGACTACCAATAAGATTGATTCTCAAAAGGCTACGACGAGTGCTACTCCGGTCTCTCCTCCCGCACCGGTTGTACCTCCGTACAAGCCTAAGCCACCTTACCCTTCTCGCTTGAAGTCGGATTCCATGGAGAAAGATTTCAAGAGGTTTGTTGAGATTCTTGACAAGGTGCAATTCACAATGCCTTTTGGAGAAGCAATCACTAAGATGCCTCAATATGCGAAGTTCATGAAAGAGATCTTCACCAACAAATGCAAGCTTAAGGATGTAACTTCGGCAAAGCTCAACGAACAATGCTCCGCCATTCTCTCTAAGCAACCACCAGAGAAACTTAATGATCCAGGTAGCTTTTCTATTCCTTGCACTATTGGTGAGCATGCAATAAGTAGAGGCTTAGCCGATTTGGGTGCCAATATCAATGTTATGCCATATTGCATGTTTCAGAAGCTAGGCCTAGGGAAACTAAAACCAACCCTCATGAATGTTCAATTAGCGGATAAGTCCATGAAATCCCCTCGTGGTATTGTTGAAGATGTGTTGGTTAAGGTTGGTGCTTTTGAATTCCTCGTGGATTTTGTTGTTCTAGATGCTATGGCTGGTACCGATGTGCCTTTGATTCTTCGACGACCCTTCTTAGCGACCTCTCGTGCTTTAATTGATGTCTATGGTGGTAGACTCACCCTTAGGGTCGACAATGAATGCATGATCTTTGACCGCTCAAATGGCATGGAATTTACTTTGTCTTATGCTAGTCACCATGATCCTAAGAATCCGCATGAGCTTACCTCGGCTACTAATAGCACTAACCTTGTCCGTCATAGTCTTGCGGAGTTGTTTGCCATTAGTGATGTGCAGGAAAAGATGGATGACGTAAAGGAGACTCCACCTTTCGTACTCCCGAAGACATCACCCAAGGCTCAGAAGAAAGGTGTAAAGAAGTTGATGAGAACCGTCGTTGTGATGAGCTGGTTCTATCAAATAACTATCAAGCTCAAGAGCTAGGATAGATCGTATTCCACGGGCCTTCAATTGATTGGCTACTTCAGAACTAACAAATTACTCAAGGAAAACACGTTGTGCGTGGTGTGAGTTCCACGACTTCTAATTCTAAGGAATGCAGGAAAATTAAAGCAAATTAAGCTAAAGCAGATTGAGAATTAGGGTTTTGAAACAAGAAAGACAGACGAACTTATACTTTGAATCCCCCTTCGTTCCCCAGAGCATTGGCAATCAACAGATCAGCGGATTTCGATTCTTATTCAATCAATTACTAAGACACCACCATAACTCCTTACCCTTAGGTTTAAGACCGGCGAACGTTCGCTCTATCCGTTCTAACTACCAAGATTAACTAGCCGCCCGGGTACGGTCGCCTCTCGCAACGACTTAATTAATTGGTGCAATTACTAATGATTAATGAGTTACTCTTGCAGTGAATTAACCCTAACCGGTTCCTACGAAAGGCACACTCCAATTATAAGGTTAATTGTTCAATTCGATGTTCTAAAGTAAGGCGAGCGTTCGCTTCTATCCTTAGCTTAAGAAGAATCTAATCTAGGTGATCAATCCAGACAAGAAACATGAACAATGAAGAACGAATCAAACATGAAAAAGAACTGATTGAATTTCGAATCTAATCACCGCCGATCCGTGACCGCTTTAAAGCCCTGGGTCACTTAGGGTTCATCTAGTCTAAGCTCTGACGAGTTTAGCTACTCATGATCATTACAAAAGAAACAAAGACAAAGAAAGAGTTCATCATTCAAAGGAAGAACAGAAAAGGATCTGAAAAACCTAATTCGGACGACTCTGACAGACTCCGATCTTTGGTAAGTTACACTCCTAGCTCCGGTTCTCCGAGATGGAAGGGATGGCGTCACGATCTCTATCCGGCTCTTCGAACTCCAACTCTTCGCTCCAGAACTTCAGAGAAAAACTGATCTCGAAAAGTTGTGTTTTTCGAATTATGAATTGTATCTTATATTGGCCGCCGGGTTAAGTATAAATACTTAACCCTAGTTGGGCCGGGCTGAGATGGTATTTTCGCCGAAACCATAGGGGTAGTTTCGGCGAAAACTCTTGTGTGAATGGATGTCCGCCGACTGATCCTTCTGTTCATCCTTTTCGGTCCGAAAACTCAAAGTTTTCGGCGAAAACTTTCTTCACTTGACATCAGCCGGTTTGCACTAATGTTTTCGCCGAAAACATATACTTAGTTTCGGCGAAATCTCCTTTGTCTTGGCACCAGTCTGAATGCACTAATATTTTCACCGAAATCCATAGGACATTTTCGGCGAAAGTGTCTTTGTAATCAGGCAGGATTTTGGTTGGACTTTGATTGGTTCCTTTGATCGATTCCGGTTCAGTTCCTCGATGTTCCTATGCCTTAGACACGTCCATGGCTACTTTATTTGACGGCAAAAACCTGTGCTTACGCAAAAACACTAGAAAACCATCAAATAGACCCGAAAAGGGCCAAGGTAACACAAATGGCACGAGATAGGGCAATTGATTGAATATTCGTCATTCTACCCTAAAAACCATGTCTTAAGCAAAGAAATATCGCTTAAATGAGGCTGATAATCACGTCAAATCGAGTGTCATCAAATACCCCACACTTAAGCTTTTGCTTGTCCTCAAGCAAACTGAATAGAAACGCTCATGTTCATAAATGATAAGATAGATTAAATTAGAGCTCAATCAAACACAATGAATTATTAGACAGATCGATCCTAGAACAAGAAACCTAACATGCATACAGATCAGCCAAATTACCTGGTCTCACTAATAAACTGCACACGACAAGTAATTAGCAACCAATTATGCACGAATTTGATCTGACCGACCAGACTCCTCACACAGGATATATATAGTACAATGGGAACTCTCACTCTCTGTGTTTACGGACGTGTTTCTGCTCTCGATCATTTTCTGTTACCGAATTCTGTCATAGGTTTGTATTTCGACCACATCTCCATCATTGTGACAACACGAGTATCTAGTCAAGAAGGACTTCCCTGCTAGGACCGTAATGAAATCTACACTACTCGGGTTTATAATGAGATGGATGATGGGAATGAATGATGATGGCTTGGTGCGGTGTAGCTTTCGACTAACTTCCCTCGAATATAATCTATGGCTTCCTACCGTCTAACCAAACACTGGTGGAATGATGAACGCTCGTCCTATGATACCCTAAAGCAACCTAGCACTTATTCTTTTTCTTTTGCATACATTTTTCTTTTCAACTTTTCTTACGACTTCGTTCTTCCATCTGTAGGGAGAAGAACGTTTTATTTGAACTAAACTTTGAACTTTTACTGATTTTTCTTCTTTTCTCTTTTTTCGAAAATTTTCTTTTTTTTTCTTTCTTTTCTTTTGTGCCGATTTTTTTCTTTTAGTTGCTAGAGGGGTTTACACGTCTGGACATATTAGCTAAGACCGCCTGTTTAATGGCTATAGGCAGGTTACCACAAACCGACTTCCGGTAGGTCAATCTAGAACTACAACCACAGGGGATCAATGGGGAATGAAAGAAATGGGAAATGGCTGTAATGTATTATCGAACCGAAAGAACAGGCCAAGCTCAAGGGTCTAAACCTAGTGGATTTTATCGTTAAGGTAGGCTATCTGGCTTAGTAGCTGAATCTAGGTGCCCCTATCCTTCTAGAACTCGTGTCATCGTGTGGTCTCGAGTAGGTCTCATGCAAATTCTAACTCATTCAAGTAAACAGAAAACCACTCAGAAAGAATTTAAATTGCAAGTTACGTGCAATGGATCAAAAGCTCACAGTTGGTTTGCTAGTAGGATTCGGTCATTTTCATGCAATCAAGGCTACAAACTACAAGTGTGATTTTAAAATTCTGTTCTGACCAGGCAATTTAGCATCAAAGCATACAGGTTGGTTCTCAAGTTCTAGGTTAAGCAGTCTAAGCATCATTATGAAAGGTTGAACAATAACTTAACATCAAAAATCAAGAACTGAGCCATTCTAATGCTAGAGAGACTGGAATGGAATCACGAGGCACACAAAACACAATCAAGGGCAATCAAGTTCATGCAAGGTTCTCTAGCATCCTACCCCACACTTAAATCGGACTGTGTCCTCACAGGACTAATTCTAGAGTTCAGAGTGGAATGGAAGAACCTAGACCGAGATGATTGGCGTAGTGGATGAGCACGGATCCTCGGAGTGGAGGTAATCTAACCAAGTGAAGCAAAGGGAACCTCCCAACTGCCTACAAAACAAAACCAAATAAAACATAAAAAGGAAACCGGGACAAGTGCCCCGGATCCACACAGAAAAAAGTTGGACCGAAGTCCGAAAAGAATAAATAAAAAGAAAGGATAAGGAAAAGGACACCACCTGATCATCACTGGTCAGAGGTGTCGGGGTGGGGGAAGTGGAAGTAATCGCCGAGCTGTCGCTACCACTCCAGCTGTCGCTCATATCGCCGGTCGGCTCGGCGCATGTGTTGTTGCATAATAGTCCACCTAGCCTCTTGAGTGGCGTTGTCGGTGATGCGCCACTCCTGCAGTCGCTCGTACAGCTCACCAATGTCCGCGGGATGCGGTCGAGGCTGAGGCTGCTGTGCCTGGTATGGATCTGGAATGTATGGCGGCGACTGGTGGATGTACCCTGCCTCATGGTGTGGCGAGGGTATGTAATCTTGAAACTCGGGCGGCGGCTGGGGCTGCTGCTCCTCAGCATCATCGTCGTCCTCCGACTCGACCGCAGGTTGGAGTGGAGGATCTGCTGCTACATGGGGACTGAGGTAGAGTTCTAAGTTGTACTCGACCGCCAAGTCTCCTCCAACGGTCCGAACTGGATGTCGTGGAATGTGAGGGCCATATTCATGGCCGATGCCGAAGGAGAGGATGAGCTGTCCTATGAAGTTGCCTCCCAAGAGTTTGCGTGGTTGCTTCTTCCTCTTGGTCCTCTGACTGAAGATGTGAGCTAG
Source organism: Linum lewisii (assembly GCA_034768395.1). Lineage (NCBI taxonomy): Eukaryota > Viridiplantae > Streptophyta > Magnoliopsida > Malpighiales > Linaceae > Linum > Linum lewisii. The sequence continues at coordinate 44,331,043 of CM068302.1, forward strand.
CACCCAGCCGGGGTGGAGAGGGTAGCTCTCTCGGATGGCTCGGTGAAGCACGAGCTCCTCTTTAAGGATATGGTGGCGATCCTTATCTCTGACATATAAAAGTGACCTCCGCCAAACCATATGAATAAACTTATAGAGCGGGTGAGAGAGAGACTTAACTGAGTTGTTCTTCCTGAGGCGATCGCCAGGCACGCCTGTCATGTGGCTCCAGAGGGAGTGCAATGCCTCGTCGTCATCATCCTCGCCCCAACCGAGGTGGTGATCGTGATAGTGCTCGTAGGGGATGCCCAGATGAGCGGCAAACTCATCGTAGGTGAGCTGCCTGTGCACCCCACCAAGAAAGAAAGTGATCACCTTCTGGCCCCGTCTCTTCTTATGCTCGTCCAAGTCAAATGTCGCCCAGAACTCCTGGAGAGCAATGTCTGGGAACTCGGTGGCTATAGTGGTCAGCTCTAGGAGACCGGCCGGTGCTAAGGCGTCATGCACGTTCCGGTAGGAATCCTCGTCATGCTCCTGGAGCGACTCCATGGATAAAGGACGCACGTCAGCTCCCCGGATGTGCGCTATCTTCTGGAAGTTCTGAAAGTAGAAGTCCGGAAGACGAGCGATGGTGGGATGGTATCCAGCATGGCGAGGGAGTGCAGGTGGGGGACCCAGAATGGTGGGTGTGACGGGAGCGGCAGCTCCTGAGCTCGAGGCGCCATCAAGGCGTGCCTTAGTCCTGCGCTCAAAAGTGTTCCTAAAACCAGAATGAAACCAGATTAGTCAACTAAGATCCTACCCCACACTTAGTAGAAAAACTCAATTTCACAAGGAAACGAGGGAAACTAAGTGGGGTAAGTAAAGCGGAGTAACCGGTAATCATAGACAATAGAGCACATGTCTTAAGAACAGCTATAATAAGGGAAACGCAATCAGAGTTCAAAAATTCAAACCGACATTTTTAGAAAGTCAACATTAAGTCATATTGAACCCTAATCATGGCAAGACTATCACAACTTGGAAAGTAATGGTATCATGAGATTTCAAATGGCGGCACGATAATATGAACAAGAATAAACACTTATGATAGCCAAACGATCAACAACAAGTCAACGACAAACCGATATATCTCACAAGTCAACAAAACAACGAATCAATCGTATGCATAGCAACACATGACCAAAGGATATGGAAATTAAGCACGGAACTCCCTAAGCATCCTAGAACGGTTCTATAAGTTCAGTCAATCCTAGTTCACACGAAACAGTTGGCACGCAAATCGAGGTAAACCGAAAAGTCAACCTAAAGTCAACTGAAAGTCAACCTCGACGAAATTCAGCAATCTATATGTCAAAAGATTCGTATTGAAAAGTTATGCACTTTACCTTGAAGCCATGGAAACAAAAACTGAACGGGTTGGGAGGAATCGGTGAAAAACGTTGAAAACTAGGTTTTCGGTGAACTGGGGCTGCAAAGCTCCGATTTGGTTGTTCTAGGGCTTGGTGGGATCGGATTGAGGAGGGGGAGTGAGCGGCGGTGGTCGGCGGGTGAAAACGGCGGCAACGGCGGGTTTTAGTGGAGGGTCGGCGGCGATTTTAATCAGATAAGGGGGGTTTCGGTGATATGAGCGAAAGTGAGCTAAGGTGAGAGAGGAGTTGGTCCGAATTTTAAAGGATAATTAGGTGAAATTTCAAATCAGTTTCGGCGAAAATAGGGCAGTGGTTTCGCCGAAACTACAGGTTAACAAGAATTGGCTGATTTGAACTGGCGGTTTCGCCGAAAATTTAAGCTTGGTTTCGCCGAAAATCTTGGTTGAAGTGGTTTCACCAAAATCATAAAGTTTTCGAACCGAAAATGATGAACAGGAAGGATGGGTCGAAAATCACAAGTTGGTTTCGCCGAAAACAGGGGTGGTGTCGCCGAAAATTTTGAACTGTTCGGGTTTAAAATATTTTCGTAAATCAGGCCAACTTCAGAAAATCACCGTTAAATCCAGAAAAATCGGAACGACCTCAATCAACTTGCTACTGACTCTATGACACACAGACTACACACGAAAAATAATAACTCAAACAAACTGACACTTTTGGCTCTCCCGAACCGACTCTAAAAGACCAAGGTTGAAACAAAACAAAACTGACTCCAGCGTGGGTTGCCTCCCACGAAGCGCTCTTTTATTAACGTCCTTGAGCTGGACGATACCTGGACAGTATTAGGAGACATCCCAACTAAGATTCTCCTTCACGCTCACGTCGGAGTTCATGAAGTACAGCTTCGGGACTTCTCCGGTAAACGTGAATTTCTTCCCGTTTGCATGCAAAAGCTTGGTACGTCCGTCGGGAAGATGATCAACGAACTTGAATGGTCCGAACAGCTCTCTAGAGAGATCATCCTTCTTGAGTATGATGATGGAAGGAATGAGGACTGTCGGCTTCTTCTTAACTTCAGTCTTCGGCTTGGTATCACCAGGATCGGTGATCGTTAGTACTTCCTTAGGAGACGCTTTCGGCTTCTCCCTCCATACTTGTTCCGGCGCCGATTTCTCGGAACGAATTGGTGGTGCAGCTGGCTTGGTGGAAGACGGCGGAATTTTTGGTCTCCAGACCATTTGAACTTGCTTCTCCTTGTGATTCTTCCTCCTTAATCTACCCGACTCCTTGTGTGGCGGTTTTGAAGAGGCTTGCAGTTCCTTCCTCTTTTGTGGCTTCTGAACCGAGGCTTCTGGCTTCTTCCTTATAACCTGCTTAATACCTGCAGCAACAACTGATCTAGAGACACTGGAAGAAGCATTAGTAACGGAGTTGACCGAAGTCAACTCCACAGTTTCAACAGCAAGGCAGTGAGATTCTTCATTCCTAAAGTCATGTTTCATGTCATCTTTAAGACGGAACGTTTTTGTTTCTTTACCAATTCTTAAAGTCAAAGAACCATTAGGAACATTAATATTCATTCCAGTAGTAGCCATGAACGGTCGACCTATAAGAATGGTTGAATCTTCTGTACCGGTATCCATAATCACATAGTCAGCTAGAAATGTGAACGGACCACATTTTGTAACAACATCTTTGATTTCTCCCTTAGGGGTTTTAAGCGATCTATCAGCAAAGACAAGTTGCATACTAGGTGGTTCAAGTTCTCATAGGTTTAACTTTTTAAACAAGCTCACAGGCATGACATTAACAGATGCTCCAAGGTCAACTAAGCAACGTTCAATTTCAACATCATTGATGACCAAGGGTAAAGTAAAAGAACCAGGATCAGATAACTTAGCTGGATATGGAGAAACGGGTTTCTTAGCACGAATGTCAGGGTATCCTTCCTTGTTCCCCTTCATGCCAGTCTCGATCCTTGCGTTTGGCAGCAGTGCTCTAGGAAAAGGAGGCTTCACGACGTATGGTGCAAGAGGAGGATCATCCTTAGGCGCTGGTTCCCGCTCCTCTTCTTCTTCTTCTTCCGGCGTTTCAGCGATCCTGCGTAAAACAGAAAAAGCATCAGCAATTAAGTTCGGAAGTTTTCGAGCAGTTACCATTTTAGCCTGTTCTTTTCTCAGATTTGGCTCTGTCTGGCTTGGAAGCTGGCCAAATGGTCGACCAGATGCTAGCATGCTCGAGATGTTGTTCACGACTTGCTCAATTCTTTGTCCAGATGCTATCTGTTCTTGATTGAGAAGAGCTTGAGCCTTGAACTGACTGTCATGATCATCGAGTCTGGTGATAATCTGTTTGAGCTTCTTATCCAGGTCACTGACATTGTTCTCTCGTTGCTGCTGCTGTCCTGGATAGGTATTATTGAAGTATTGGTTCTGGCGATTGCCAGGAGCAGTTCCATAGTTACCCGGATTGCGATGCTGCGGCTGGTAGACACCTGCCGGCGGATGATTAAGCTTCTGATCCTGAGCTGGACACCCGGGCGGTTGTTCTGGTTCTGGTTATGATTGGCGCCAGCATTGTAGGGAGGTCTGTCTTGATAGGTCCCTTGCTGTCTGAAGTTACGGTAACCAGCATAACCGTTCTGATTATTGACGAAGCCTTGTTGAATGAAATTTACCTCTTCGGCAGACCAGATTTCTGCTTTACCAAAATTCTGACAATAGCCTCCGTTATGTGCGCAAGCTCCACACCACTCGCAATCGGCAACATAGACAGAAGCTGCCGGTGGCTTGATTGGTGTGGTAGACTTCTTCAAATGCTTCTCTACCTCTGCCTTGATAGCTGCTTCGAAATCTAGCTTGCTCCTCGACTCTTCATATTGTCGCTCCCAGTTCCTTGACTTGGAGGCACAGTTTGCGAAGTGCAGAAGAGCAGCTTCAGGGGTGAGTGTAGTGCAATCCCCTTCAGCTAGAGAATTGACCCACTTGGCAGATTCTTCTCTAAGTCCTCGAGAGAAGATTTTCAGCTAACTGCCTCTGCTCGAATCCATGATGAGGGCAGGTGTAGAGAAGTTCTTGGAACCGATTCCAAGTATCATATAAACTTTCTCCTTCTTTCTGGGAGAATCTGGCGATGCTGTCCTTGATGGCGGTTGTTCTGGCCGGAGGGAAGTATTCTTCAACAAAGTCCTGAGCCAGAGTATCCCAGTTAGTGTAGTAGCCAGGTGGTTTGCCAGTAAGCCACCTCTTAGCACCGCCTTTCAAAGAGAACGGGAAAGCTCTCAGACAAAGAGTGTTCTTGTCGAGGTTTCCATTTTTAAAAGTACTGCAGAGATCAAGGAAGTCTGCAAGATGAATGCACGGATTGTCTAGGGGCCTGCCTTCAAACTGTAAATCCCTAGAGATCATGGTCAAGAATGGAATTTTGATCTCATAGTCAGGATCTCCTTCAATGCGCGGAACGGCAATGGCAGATCGAACGCTAGTCGCGCTCGGCTTGTTATAGTCTGCTAGACTCTTCTGTGCAGGTGGGGGTGGCGGCGGTTGATCGCCGTTTGGTGGTAATCTATCGGTCATGATGGAAGATGGAGGAGGTGAAAGTGACTCGGTGTATGAAGCGGATGAAGAGTGTGGTGAAGACGGAGATGAGGAACTCTCCTTCGGTTCCTCGATCTTGATCGGAGTGATGAATGGATTGGATCTGCCTTCCTTTAGAATCTGTGATCGTAGAGGTGTAGCAGAACTGCCTGGATTCCCTGCAATCTTAGCCTGTTCGGTCTGAGAGCGAGTCCAAGGACGGTGAGGCATACACCTGTAAACCTACAGATAACAAAGACAAACAAAACCAGTGTAAAATCGAAGTGGATGGAAAAATGAAAGATGGAAAATAGAAGAATAAATTGCCAGATCTTCTTTCAACAATCAAAAGAAGTCCCCGGCAACGACGCCAATTTGATGAGAACCGTCGTTGTGATGAGCTGGTTCTATCAAATAACTATCCAGCTCAAGAGCTAGGATAGATCGTATTCCACGGGCCTTCAATTGATTGGCTACTTCAGAACTAACAAATTACTCAAGGAAAACACGTTGTGCGTGGTGTGAGTTCCACGACTTCTAATTCTAAGGAATGCAGGAAAATTAAAGCAAATTAAGCTAAAGCAGATTGAGAATTAGGGTTTTGAAACAAGAAAGACAGACGAACTTAGACTTTGAATCCCCCTTCGTTCCCCAGAGCATTGGCAATCAACAGATCAGCGGATTTCGATTCTTATTCAATCAATTACTAAGACACCACCATAACTCCTTACCCTTAGGTTTAAGACCGGCGAACGTTCGCTCTATCCGTTCTAACTACCAAGATTAACTAGCCGCCCGGGTACGGTCGCCTCTCGCAACGACTTAATTAATTGGTGCAATTACTAATGATTAATGAGTTACTCTTGCAGTGAATTAATGCTAACCGGTTCCTACGAAAGGCACACTCCAATTATAAGGTTAATTGTTCAATTCGATGTTCTAAAGTAAGGCGAGCGTTCGCTTCTATCCTTAGCTTAACAAGAATCTAATCTAGGTGATCAATCCAGACAAGAAACATGAACAATGAAGAACGAATCAAACATGAAAAAGAACTGATTGAATTTTGAATCTAATCACCGCCGATCCGTGACCGCTTTAAAGCCCTGGGTCACTTAGGGTTCATCTAGTCTAAGCTCTGACGAGTTTAGCTACTCATGATCATTACAAAAGAAACAAAGACAAAGAAAGAGTTCATCATTCAAAGGAAGAACAGAAAAGGATCTGAAAAACCTAATTCGGACGACTCTGACAGACTCCGATCTTCGGTAAGTTACACTCCTAGCTCCGGTTCTCCGAGATGGAAGGGATGGCGTCACGATCTCTATCCGGCTCTTCGAACTCCAACTCTTCGCTCCAGAACTTCAGAGAAAAACTGATCTCGAAAAGTTGTGTTTTTCGAATTATGAATTGTATCTTATATTGGCCGCCGGGTTAAGTATAAATACTTAACCCTAGTTGGGCCGGGCTGAGATGGTATTTTCGCCGAAACCATAGGGGTAGTTTCGGCGAAAACTCTTGTGTGAATGGACGTCCGCCGACTGATCCTTCTGTTCATCCTTTTCGGTCCGAAAACTCAAAGTTTTCGGCGAAAACTTTCTTCACTTGACATCAGCCGGTTTGCACTAATGTTTTCGCCGAAAACATATACTTAGTTTCGGCGAAATCTCCTTTGTCTTGGCACCAGTCTGAATGCACTAATATTTTCGCCGAAATCCATAGGACATTTTTGGCGAAAGTGTCTTTGTAATCGGGCAGGATTTTGGTTGGACTTTGATTGGTTCCTTTGATCGATTCCGGTTCAGTTCCTCGATGTTCCTATGCCTTAGACACGTCCATGGCTACTTTATTTGACGGCAAAAACCTGTGCTTACGCAAAAACACTAGAAAACCATCAAATAGACCCGAAAAGGGCCAAGGTAACACAAATGGCACGAGATAGGGCAATTGATTGAATATTCGTCATTCTACCCTAAAAACCATGTCTTAAGCAAAGAAATGTCGCTTAAATGAGGCTGATAATCACGTCAAATCGAGTGTCATCAGAAGTCACCCGAGAAGGGCAAGGAAGCCACACCAATGGGTGAGACGAGCAAGACTAAGAAGCCACCCGATGAAAGGCTCAGCTCTAAGTGGTTTGGTCCCTTCTCCATTGCTCCCACCTCACCATCCGGAAAATCCATGCTCATTCCACCCGAAGTCGGTAAGGTACAATTCAAGTTTCGTGTGCCATGCGAAGGTAATGACATCGACTTCAAGGAGGTAATGAGTTGGGAAGGTTTTACTTAGCTTATTCCTTGTGCTTTCGTCTAGCTAGAGACGTTATAGAAGCGCTTCATGGGAGGCACCCCATGTTATCCTTACCTTTTCGCTTTTATGTTTTTGTGTTGTTTAGTTCGTTGAATAAGATGTTGGCAAGCACTTAGGCGGATCACTTTTCACAATGTGCGTCATGGGACTCTTCCTCTACTTTGGCGTCCTATGCTCCTCTCTACCAATGCGGTAACTTCGTTCCACCTTGCCCTCTCTCTCTTGATCATTGAGGACAATGCTCATGTTAGTCGTAGGGGAGTTTGAGGTTTGGTGTGATTATTTGTGGTAGAGATCTGAGGCTATGCTTTGATGAGTTGCATGATCTTGATTGAATGTCAAATTCCTCTATGGTAGAATCATTCGGTTCTTGACTTTTGGTGTTTAATTGACTTCAAGCTTTCACAATGACGTTTAGACTGTCCTACTTAGAACCTATAACCAGCGTGTTAGAGCTAATATCAAATGAGTCTAGGCCAGAACAGATATTTTATCACTCTTTTATGTTGGTTGATTGGTTTGATACGTGTTTTTGTACCACTCGATAACACTGGTCTAAGATGATGAAGGCAATCAGAATTTTCACCCCTTTTCCATGTTTTCTTCACCTTTTTGATCCCTTGTGATTGTGGCTTGAGATTAGATGGAATCCAATTCGAAATCTTGTGTTGAAGTTGTAAGGGGCTAAGGGTCAAGTGGCTAATTTGGAAAGAAAATGCTCAAAAGAAAAGAAAAGCTAGGCAAGCTCGGCACCTAAGTGAAGTGTCGGGTTGAGCACTAGCAATGGCAAAAGCTATGAGCTAGGCAGGTTCAACACCTAAGTGAAGTGTTAGATCGAGCACTAGTATGCAGTAAGAAAAAGAGAAGAAAAAAATGATGAAAATGGAAAGAAAAGGAAAAAAAAAAGAGTTCTCAAATGTAGCCCTTGATCCTACGCCCGAGTTTGTAAAGTGCGGATCTAGAAGCGGATGAAGTCGAGTCGATAGCCACATCATGATCACTCATCACTTCCAAAAATTCTCCTTTCCCCGCCTTATTCGTTCCATTTCCCGAGTTCAAGTCCTTTTGATTAGAGTTGGTGTTGTCGTGGTCGGTTTTTCTGTATCCCAATTAACCACTACTTGAAGTGTGCAGATATTAGTGAGGTCTAGAGTTGTTTGGTTGACGTTCTGGCATGTGTAGGTTAAGTTTGTTCGTGGAACAGTTTAAGCCAAATTGTTATCGTTTGAATCTCAATGTGACCGATCTTGTCATTTGTGAACTTGGATGTTTTCTAATTCATTTGCTTGAGGACAAGCAAAGCTTAGTCATAGGGGAATTTGATGTGACTATATTTGGTGCACTTTAAGCCTTTGATTAGCCTAAGGATTTCCCATGTTTGATCTCATTTTGGTATGATTTATATGCTTTTATTGAAGTTTTATGCAAAGTGTTATCTTGTTGTCTGGTTGCCACTTTGAGGCCAATTTTGTGCCTATTGGAGTTATTTTCTTAGCATTTTCAGGATTTGGCATTGAAGTACTGGTGACAAGGAGCACGTAGGATCAAACGGGAGGTCAATCGGAGCTAGGACGGAAGAGATATGGCCGTTGCAAAAAAGAGAAAAAACACCCTTCCATTGAAGAAGTTTTCGGCGAGAACTTAGAGTTCTCGCCGAAAACCCTCACCGTTTTCAAGCAGGAGAATTACAGGAGACGGCCATTCGATTTATGAAGGAGTTTCGGCGAAAATCTTAGTGAGTTTTCGCCGAAAACCTATGAAGAAATACAAGAATGCTCGGTGATTTGTGAAGATATTTTTGGCGAAAACTTTGAAGAGTTTTTGCCGAAAATTTGAAGAGGAATCAGCGCAGTATATAAAGTGGAAGCGGACGTAATTTAAAAGGAGAGATTTATTCTAATTTTTACAACACACTCGTAGCTACTCTCTCTCAATTTTTCTATCATCGCCGATCATCTCCTCCTCTCATCCAAACATCATCCTCCCTCAATTGTTGATCAACTTGAAGATCAAGGATCTAAGTGAAGTCCCCCATAGCTTGGATTGGAGCTTGAAGAGCCAAGTAGGAAGATCCTCCATGGAAGCAAGGATGGTCTCCTCTACTCAATTTCAGGTTTCTTCCATGGTTGTGCTAGGCTAAGCTTAGGTTTAGTTTATTGGGGGATGGATCAAGCTAGGATAGGTGATTGATTGTATGGATTGAGTTTCTCTTAGCCATTTGTGTAAGATGATGATCCTAGACCTTGTGCTTTGTAGCCATTAGAGCTTGGTTTGTTCTTTTGGTATTGTTTATGTCTTTCAATACATGAGAATGATTGATTGATGTTGATCTAAGGTTGTAGGATTGTAATTGGATGATTTGAGAGATTGGATTATACAATTGCAACCATTTTGAGCTTGTTTTCCTTGTTGTCATTTTATCAAACACTTGGTGTGCATTGAGTTTTCTTTCATTTGAAGGTTGAGAGACCCTTTTGATTGCTAGACTAGTGTTATATGATTGACATGAGAGTGTCTTGCATCATTTACCTTGTGCTAGATGAATGTTAGCATAAAATTCAAGTTTTTGGCATTTCATTGAGCAAGTTAAGGCACTCCATTACCTTTGTTCACATAGCGAGAGCATGGTGCATTTGGTCTAGGAGTAGAGAGTCAATTGTGCGAGAGTTCGTTGATTCTACTTGAGTGAATTGCTTGGTCATTAGTTTACACATCGTTGCTTGAGATTTAATCCAGCTTTCATGAACCTTGAGCTTGAAGAAACCCCTTGCTAAGCTAAACTCCCTTCTCTCTTGTTTGATCATCAATTTCACTTGTTAGTCTTTCCTTATTGTTTATGCTTTTGATTTGTTCTCTTTCAAAACCAAAACTCAATTTCAAATGTTTAGACCGTTCATGAATTTTGTGAGTATTAGCTTATGAGAGGACCTTGTGGAATACGACCTTGGTAAAATTCTTATCAAAATGTAAGCCGTGAGGTGAGGAAAAAACCTCAATACCCATGAAATAATGTAACTGGCCAAGATCCTTGATTTTGAATTTTGCCGCAAGGAAACTTAGAAGCCGCGTCGTTGCAGTCTCGTCGGAGCTGGTAAGAATGATGTCATAACATAGATAGATGGAAGAGAGTGATACCATCCATACGATAATAAAACAATGAATGATCTATCTTGGAGCTTAGAAAACCAAAAAGAAGAAGAACATCCCGAAGGCATGAAAACCAAGCTGGTGGCGCTTGTTTGAGCCCATACAACGAGCGCTTGAGCAAGAAAACATGTGAGGGATGTTGCGTGTCTTGTGATGCGTGCGAATATATGTGCATTCGTTCCCATATTAAGCAACATTCTTGAGTTATTTTTCATCTATTTTAGGTGATTCTTACTCATTTGATGATAATTGTCATTGAGTTACCATGTTGTTCCAATTTATGCTTGGTTTTGTTATTTTTGACATGTCTCAAGTCAAGTTCGTTGATGGAAATCGTTGAAGGAACCATGAGCGATAGCGAAGCCAAGCCGGATAGGCGTTTTTATGTCGAAAGCCCCAAAACTAGCTATCTTATAACAGACAACTAAGGCAAGCCTACTCAACAAATCTCATAAGTAAACGCTCGGCTAGGGTGTCTGAAGTTGCTCCGCTGCTGCTGCTGGCGGCTGTAATGAGCCTTAGGCAGGCTGCCTAAGTCATCCGAGCCCATGTCATGTTCTTCAACAACTAGCAAACCGTGGAGCTCTAGGAATTGTATAGGAACCTGCCGATTTCTTAAGCTGCGAACAAAAGGCTTATAAGACGATTTTAATCCACGCAAAATAAACTCAAAAAAGTCCTCTTCAGATACATCAACACCAAGGGAGATTAAGCGATCATAAAACGATTTATCATGTTGCAAATATATCACAATTGTATATGAATTTTATAGTAAATCATAAACTTTAGATTTCAACGATCTTATCTAAGACGGGCAGCCAACACCGTAGGCAACGACCAAAGCCTTCCAAGCGTCACGAGCAGTCGAGATTCTAACAAGAGTATGGAGCACGGCTTTAGACAGCAAGCTAATAATCCAATCGAGAATGAACTTGCCGCGGCGGCGCCAGATAGTGAATGCAGGATTGTCCGTCCTATCAACAAGTAATTTAGTAGAAGTGGGGAGACTCACATCGATGTGCCCGTATAAGTCATGACTAGCTAGAGCTGCTCGAATTGGAGCTTCCAGATCAGATAATTCTCGGTAGAGAGTTTGACAAATATGTTATTTGGTAGGGATGGAAGAGGGTTATTCATGGTGGGTTTAGTGGAGTTGGATGAGAGATTTGTCGTTGAGGAAAGGGGTGTGGCAGCCATGGGGGGTCGACGGGTAGGGTTAGAAGAGAGAAGAGGAGAAAAGAGACAAAGTCAAATTGGACCGAGTTTGGTAGCTCTGATACCATAAAGGAAGGAAAGACTCACCAACTAACCTTAGCCTGATGAGATTATATTTATAAGAATAATATGATACAGAGTTTGTGTTACAATAGGAAACAAATCCAAAGAGATTATCCTAGTTACAGAAATAGAAATAAATAATTACAATATTATTTCTTATCATTATCACACGGAACTCTGGTCTTGCTCTAGCGAGATTTCATGTTGAATAACATTGGGTGTGAACGCTCCGGTGACGCCGACACGTGACAGTGCGTGATTGGTCCACTTAAGACTAATTTTTTTAGCTCATATTTAGTGTTCTAACTTTTGTAAACGTATTAAAAGGTCACCCATTTTAAAGAAATCAACAACAAATTATTCCATATATTATTCCATCGTTAAATCTAGTTACTCCCCCCTTATCTCATTATCATTACCACCAGGGATATTCATTTACCACCGACCCTCAAATCTCCTTCCATTCTTTCCGATCGCCGACGGTGAACACGAATGGCAGTGTCACGGTTGCTCTGGATCTGGTTGGATCCATGTCCGCTCGACAACAGCGGCTTTCATTCACCTTTTGCTCGAAGGCGTCGACGATTCTACTACCCAACAAGCAGCAGACGACGATGCTCCTCGACAAGCCGCCGGGAGAGGAAGCTGAAGGTCGGAAGCCAAGGAAGTTGAGTCCGAGGAGAGGACTCCGTCTCTTGGAACCATGACTACGGCTGCTTCGCCGCCACCACTAGGTTTCCGGATTTACAGCTACGATCCTTTCAAGGAGTCGTCGAAATGTTGTTCCGCAGCAACATCCTGGCACTCGTCGGCAGCAATTCCAACTCGCAGTATTCGCCGAACAAGGTTTTGATTTGGGACGATCACCAGAGCCACTACTTGGCCTATACAGTGAATGGCATGGAATAAAGACAAACAAAGTTAATCAAAGGACATTTGTCACCTGGCAACTCCTTTCAGTCCAGAAGAGAAATAAGGTATGGATTCAACTGCATTTGCAGCAATGATAGCCACAGAATCTGATGGAGTAACAAAGAACCTGACAAGTAACAAGTTAAACATATCATCAGCAAATATTTTTCTGTTCAAATCTAAAAAATATTTTTCTCTAATATTGGCATAAAATTTTACTGGTACCTTTTACCCAGGATCATGTTACGATCTGCATCACCGTCAGCAGCAGCACCAAATTATGGTGGTTCACCATTAGTGCTTTATTTTCCTAGCCCCATCCGATCAACTAACTCCTTTGCATACGTGAGATTGGGATCAGGGTGCCCTCCTCCAAAGTCTTCATGTGATTAGAAAAATAGAAAAATTCCACGTAAAATTCTTAGGATGCAAAAGGTATGTGAGATAATTTCAATAAATGGTGTATTTCAAACATGTACTAAACCAAACGGATGGAATGTCGGATGGAAAATCGAATTGACGATTTTATTGAATTGGGTGACCATTTGATACATCCAGAAAAATTACAACACTAAAAATGAGCTAAAAAATTAGTCTTAAATGGATCAATCACGAGCTGCCACGTGTCGGCGTCACCGATGATGCGCGTCACCGGAGCGTTCACCTAACATTGGGTATTAGGGTTTCGTCAGTTAAACTGTTTTTCCGTAATTGGATTCTGTTTTGACAAACAGGGTTTTAATTTGGGTAAACTCACAAGTGCTAATGCTGAGAGGAAAACGAGAGTTGAGAACCCATAGCCAAGGAGAATGGGTAGAACAAGAGGCAGAGGACAAAGTGCAGAAATGCAGGGTCTACAGAAACCAAAAGAAGAGGCACAAGAGCTTATCTTTTAGGATTGATCGATCACCTCCTGGAATGAAGAGGAACTGAAAAACAAAGCAGTGGGTACTTAGATCAATGTGATTGACAAAGGGGGGGATTCAAGATCTGTATAATCTCTTGGACATGGGAAATTTTATCAAGATGAATGAGATTGATCATGAATTAGGAAACAGGGAGTGTGAGTCTGTGAAATGGGAAGCAAAAGAACATTGGTGTCTTCAAACTGATAAATTATAAAGGAACAAGGACTCAATGCTGGAGGGGGAAAGTACTGCCTCGTGTAGTTCATACTTGGAGTTGGAGAGTCCCAACAGCAGGCACTACTGAGAGGGAACTGGGAATGGAGTCGGATCAAAACGAGTAATAAATCTCCTATGCATCCTCGTATATATATAATTATACACTTGAATATCTTTACATTTTGTAATCAGTCAGTCAATTATACACTTCAAATCATGTAATAATTGCTCCAACACAATCCCACAACCGAATGCAGCAACCCCAACAAGTAATACAGTCTTGCTTACAGACAACCCCTTCTCTCCACGCACTGCCCACACCATTGCCGGTGGAAGAACTCCGTACAACATTGTCATGCAGTATCCTCCCTGAAAACCCATTTATTCTATATTAATAAAAAAATACTTAAATGTTTATATGATCATATGAGATTTCTTAAGCATAACAATTAACTTACTGCAATATCAGTAGAAGCAGAGAATGCATCCGGAACTGTGGCTGACACAACCAGCGCTGGACCTACTGCCATACTCATTGCTGTTAAGCTTCTTCTGTGTCTTCCCAACCAAGTACTCCTCCTACACTCAAATGTTCTTCTTCTCTCTGTTTCCAAGTTCCGGATCTGTTCCTTGAAGAACTCGGAGAAGCCGAGGAGAGTACCAATTAGTGATGTCCCTACTGCTACCAACGAGAAGGCCTGAACCATTAATGGAACACCAGTCCATCCCACACTGTCCCGGCGAATCAAGCAATGTCAGCAAACTATAGTGAAAATCGAATCAGGGCAGTTGTTGAAATTGATGTTACCTACTTTACAAGTAATTCAATAGGGTCAACACCAACTTGATCAGCCTGATGAGCTGAAAGGCCAAGTGCTATTGCATCCCAAACAAGCAATCCCACCAACGGTACAAAGCTCCCAATTAAAATCGAAGTCCTTAATCTTGCAATATCACCACCCAAATAAGCACAGAGAACTGCCCAACAAAGTCAATAAAATCAATAAACCCAACAACTACATCACGAATATGTGAATTTTATGAAAACTTTACTCAGTGGCAGTTAGTTACCAGGTGCAAGATCATGGTAGACTAGTGAGAAAATCATTACAGGAACTGTATCTGGGACTTTTCCCCAATCCCCACCTCCCTCCATCAGTCCAGGCCACCCTCCATATGTAATACAGACCACCTCAATAGCAAGAAGCAATCCTATTATTATTCAATCAGACCTGAGAGTCATTTTGATAAACACTTTTGCGGGTGAACACCATTCTGAGAGAGACAGATATCAAAAAATAGAATTACCAATCATGGAGGCAGTGAGCCATTGATTCACTTGGTCAGTTGTTTCAGTCCCGCCAATGGAGATGAACAAGGTGAAAGCAAGAGTGAAAACACATCCAGAAACAGATTCAGGAAGATTCAGCAAGTGGAATAGAATCTCCCCGGACTTGGAAGCATAGGCAACCATGGAAGTATATCCCAAGAAAACATAAGTAACGGTAGCCAAATTACCACCCCAATCTCCCAATGTATCTTGAGCCATGGTCCTAATGGAAATAACCTCAATCTCTTTCCCATCTTCCCTTTTCCCTCTTTTTCTCCTTAAACCCACATTGAGCTCCACAAGTAAAATTGCCTCAATTAACAAGAAGCCCCAGCATACTACCATGGAAATGGAGCTTGGAATTATACCCTGCAAAATGTGAGGAAAGACAAGTCCTTTTGGCTAATGGGTCCAATCCAGTTCTTTGACTGTGAGGCAAAGGAATATTATTTTTTATTTTATTTTAGTTTACCGCAGGAGAAGCTTTGTTGGGGAGAGCAAGTATGCCTGAACCAATACTTGTGCCAATTATGAGTGCGACTGCGCCAGCAATGGTTCCTTTCTTTTTCTCTTCAACTTCAACAATTGGGTCATCACTGCTGTTCTCTACAGAACCCTTGCTGCTTAGCTTTGTTCTGAAAAGCCATCTTCTTTGATATAGACCCCATTTGCAATTGTAGCTACTGCTGAGCAGACAAATATTCAATCACTTGTAATGAATCCAAACAACATAAATTATAGATTAAGAATGATAAACAAAGAGAGATATTTAATTCATACATTCTAGACTTGAAGGAAACTCTGGTGCTTCTCTTATAGCTGACTGGACAGAATGGAATCAAGATGAGATTCTTGTGATGGGTTTTTAGCCGAGTAAGAGAAGAAGAAGAAGAAGAAGAAGAAGACAAACAGTGAAATTCCATGGGATGGGAAGACTGAGGGAAATGAATGAATGGAAAAATCATTGGTTAAAGTTTCCAAATATATTGGAACGAGACCCACCCGCCTACAAGTGTTGTGGTGGAATTGATCGAATATTTTTTAGGTGGTGGCCTTTTTAATCAATTTCGCTAAAAGGCTGAAGCCTCTATATCTCAAATTAATCTGAGATGCTGATCCTACGACAGATAATTTATCTCAGATGATTTCTTCATCCTACGGCTGAGGTTAATGCGATGGGAAATTTGAGAAGTTTTACATAAGTTTTGAAATTCAAATTTCAAATACAATTTCATTATCTTACCTCTCTTCTCCCCAAATTTCATTTCATTTTCAAAACTTCTCCTCTCCCCTCTCTCTCTCTCCTCTCAATATGCTCTCAAAATGGGCTTGTAAACCTCTTCTTCATCCCTTCCAGTCGATCCAAACTTAGATCAAGGCAACAACAAAAGAAAGTCGGAGGAACCATGCACAAGATTTTCTTGTAAGTTTTTTAACATCTATTTTGGGTTTTACTAGGTCTGTTCTAGGTTCGTTCTGGGTTTGTTTCAGGTTTATTTGGGTATGTTACGAGTATGTTTTGAGTTATTCGTTCTGGGTGTATTGGATATGTTCTAGGTTTGTTTTAGATATGTTCTGGGCTTGTTTTGGATATGTTCTGGGTTTGTTTTAGGTCTGTTCTTGCTATGTTATGGGTATGTTCCAGGCTACGTCTATTTTCAATTCTTTCGCTCTAATTCGTTCTAGGTTTGTTTTGTATCTATTGGTTTATTCTAGGTTCTTTCTAGGTCTGTTATGGGTCTATTACTAGTCTATTTCTTAGTTTAATTTTGTTCTAAGGGTTTATTTTTGTTCGGGGTTCTAGGTTTTCCAGGAACGAGTTTTATTTTCTGTTTATTTATTAGTTTTTGTTTATTTTCTGTTTATTTTGGGTTTTACTAGGTCTGTTCTAGGTTCGTTCTGGGTTTGTTTCAGGTTTATTTGGGTATGTTACGAGTATGTTTTGAGTTATTCGTTCTGGGTTTGTATTGGATATGTTCTAGGTTTGTTTTAGATATGTTCTGGGCTTGTTTTGGATATGTTCTGGGTTTGTTTTACGTCTGTTCTTGCTATGTTCTGGGTATGTTCCAGGCTACGTCTATTTTCAATTCTTTCGCTCTAATTCGTTCTAGGTTTGTTTTGTATCTATTGGTTTATTCTAGATTCTTTCTAGGTCTGTTATGGGTCTATTACTAGTCTATTTCTTAGTTTAATTTTGTTCTAAGGGTTTAGTTTTGTTCTGGGTTCTAGGTTTTCCAGGAACGAGTTTTATTTTCTGTTTATTTATTAGTTTTTGTTCTGTCAAGACTGCAGCATAGGCGAACAATTTTCTCTTCTTTAAACCATGTTTCTTTCATCAAATCTACTTCGTGGGGAAGGAGAGAGAACGCAACCATTCAGGAAAAGAGAAATTGTGATATAGATGAGGAACCAAATCAAATGATAACTTTAGGAAAATGTTCATTGTAATATTGATGTTGTAGATAAGGAATACTCTTTTAAGATAAAAATGTATCTCTATATATGTTATATGTGTTACGTCTGTGTTATAATTGTATTATGTGTATGAAGTATTAGTAGTAACAATGTCATAAGAGTGATGTAAAGATGTCATATCATTTTAAAATCGAAGACATCATAAGAGTGATGTAACATAAACATAACGACATCATAATAGTTACATAACATACACATAACAGTCATATAACGATGTCATAAGAGCAATATAACATAAACATAAAAATTATAAAATGATGTCATAAATGACAAATTTCTCACACTAGCATTTTCTTCTTCTTTAATGTATGTGGCATCTTGTATCTTCACTGCATAAGTGTCAATGTTTACTATGTATATAACATTCATCGCAGTTTTACAAATATGATATGAGTGTCATATGGAAGTGTTATACATATGTTCTAGATCAATTCTATATATGTTAGTTGTATGTTAGTTTTCAAAATCAATGACATAGATGATTTAATTTAAAATTAATGACGTAGATGATTTAATTCAAAATCAATGACATATGTGTTTTATTAGTTTCCAAAATATCAACGATGTAAATGTTTTCACAAATGAATAATAAATGTATAGATTTCATAATTGCACCATTTAGCCTATTATCTTCTTCGTTTAATTCAAGTTATTCTATAAGTGTATCCAACTGCATCTGTAAGTGTCCCGTTTAGTATGTATATAACCTTCATCGCAGTTTTACAAATATGATATGAGTGTCATATGGAAGTGTTATACATATGTTCTAGATCAATTCTATATATGTTAGTTGTATGTTAGTTTTCAAAATCAATGACGTAGATGATTTAATTTAAAAATCAATGACATAGGTGCTTTATTAGTTTTCAAAAAATCAATGATGTAAATGTGTTTTCACAAATGAATAATAAATGTATAGATTAATCTCATAATTGCACCATTTAGCCTATTATCTTCTTCGTTGAATTCAAGTTATTCTATAAGTGTATCCAACTGCATCTGTAAGTGTCTCGTTTACTATGTATATAACCTTCATCGCAGTTTTACAGATATGATATGAATGTCATATGGATGTGTGATATGTATGTTTTGTATCAATTATATGTATGTTAGTTTTCAAAATCAATAGCGTATTTTTAGTTTTCAAAATCAATGACGTACATTTTAGTTTCGAAATCAACTTTGTAAATGTTCTTCACAAATGAATAAGAAATGTATAGATTAATCTAATAATTGCACTATATAGCATATTATCTCCTTGTATAAGTGTATCCAACTGCATCTGTAAGTGTCCCGTTTACTACGTATATAACCTTCATCGCAGTTTTACTGATATGATATGAATTCCATATAGATGTGTGATATGTATGTATTGTATCAATTATATGTATGTTAGTTGTCAAAATCAATACTGTATCTTTTAGTTTTCAAAATCAATGTCGTACGTTTTAGTTTTCAAAATCAACTTTGTAACAAATAAATAATAAATGTATAGACTAATCTCATAATGGCACTATATAGCATATTATCTCCTTCGTTTAATTCAAGTTTTTGTATAAGTGTGTCCAACTGCATCTGTAAGTGTCCCGTTAACTATGTATATAACATTCATCGCAGTTTTACAGATATGATATAAATGTCATATGGATGTGTGATATGTATGTTTTGTATCAATTATATATATATTAGTTTTCAAAATTAATGAAGTTAATGTTCTTCGCAAATGAATAACAAATGTATAGATTAATCCGATAATTGCACTATATATCATATTATCTTCTTCATTTAATTCAGATTATTGTATAAGTATGTCAGACTGCTATATATAAGACAGACATATCAGAGACGTAAGGGTATATTTTTAAATAAAAAAATTATATCAAAAGTTATGTCATTAGACTAAAAAAATTAAAATAAACAACATTTGTGAAGAAAATTTTATGTTTTGAGTATTATTTTAATAGTTATGAAGATAAAACAAAAATTAGGGAAAATAAAGGAAGAAAGAGACTATTTGATGTGACAGGTGTGAGATGAATGTGAGATGGGTTGGCGCCCAAACAACTTTATTTTCTCGCCTAACCCATATTTCAACTTCCAGATTTGCCCCTCGCGCTTCTCTCTCCACCATCAATGGCCAGATTTCACTTAACCCCATTTTTTCCCATCTAACGGTTGGGTCCATCTCAAATGCATCTGAGATATTAGGCTATCAGCCCAATAGCGGGATTGCTTTTTATTTGTCTGCCGCGAGACCCACCCGCTCATCAATACAACTGTACAAGTGTTGTGGTGGAATTGAACGCAGTTTTTTTCGTATACGCCCATATTATTTATTTCCCTTGGGTAGGAAAATTTAAGGGTTGGGTTTGGGCGGGAAAGGGAGGTATATAGAAAGAGGAGAAGGATATGGAAGGAGGAAAGTCATTCAATCATCGATGATCGGTGGTTGGGCCGTTAGGCGGTGGAAGGGGTAGCCTAGAGTGCTAGACATTCATGGCAACCTATAAAGCAGATCTAGAAGAGATTTTCCCCACTACAAAAAAGAGGTGATATTGTCGCAGGCCCTTTACTGACCTGCGACTATGTTAGTCGCGGGCTTATTGCTTAGTCGCGGGTGCCTGCGACTAAAGTTAGTCTTAGTCGCAGGCGCCCGCGACTAAATATGGGCCCGCAACCAGCTTAGTCGCAGGCGGCCCGCGACTAAGATAAAGCCCGCGACTAAAATCCAATATAGTCGCGGGCCGCCTGCGACTAAGATAAAGCCCGCGACTAAGCTTAGTCGCGGGTGCCTGCGATAAAGCACTATGCCTGCGACTAAGCTTTAATTTAGTCGCAGGCGGCCTGCGACTAAGGAATAGGCCTGCGACTAAGTAAATGAATGACCTCCCCCTCTGACCTTCAGAATTTCATTTTTCACGCAAACTCACCGATTTTCTCTCAACTCTCACCGATTTTCGACGCCTCCCTCCCTACTGGCCTGATTTCCTTCTTGTTTCTGGTAAGTGTTCATCCCTAATCTTCTTCTATTTGTTGTTGTTTGTGTTCTGGAATTAATATCGATCTCTGACGATGATTTGCAGGATTTTTTGTCGTATTTTTGTTCGATTTGTGCTATTTGGACCGATTGACATCGTTCTTGGTAAGAGTTTCGGCCTGAATCTATGATTATGTTTGGGCAGATTTGTTCTTGCGTGTATTTTGAATTGTATCGACGTTTTTTGCCTTCTTGAATCTTAATTTTGTGCTGTTATTGACGCTGTGCAGACTTAGTAATCACGTTTTGGGCTTCTTTTCGTTTCACCATACTGAATCACTGAGTTCTGCTTGGTAAGAGTTAATGTCATTTGGGTTAATGATTCAAGCTCATGTATTCGAATAATTGATTTGATTTTCGGTTTTTTTTATCAGATTCAAACTTGGTGACCCGTTGTTATTGGAGGGGAAATACCATAGCAACGGTGTAGTAGCGGTAATTTATAACAGTATTCTGGTGAGAACACTACGATCCAACGATTTATTTATTTATTAGTAATTTTGTTGAATATTTATTCTGTTGTCTAAGTTGAAGTTTCTGTTATTTTCAGATATTCGGTTACGTCTCTGTTTGATTAGCACTCGTCCTCCAGTATTCAGGTTGGTAATTACTTGATTACATCCAATACTTGTTTAATTAGCTATTAAAAACATGGTTAATCAACTTAAAAATGAATAGATTTATTTATGTTATATCATCACAAATTGTAAATGAGTAAAACATGCTAGTTAATCTTTGTGAACTTACTTTCAAAGTTAAATGGGAGATTTAGAATAAAAATTGAATTTGGTTTATAAGCTTTTAAAATAAAAATATTATGCATGTCATATGCTTTATTACAATTAAAATCAATGAATAGTTATGCATTTCATCATAGTACTTAATTAATTATATGAAGTTGTGAAATTTCAAACAATATATATGCATGTTGTTGGATCATCCAGTTCAACCGCCGTTTGTTGGATCATCCAGTTCAACCGCCGTTCCTCAGACACAGGATCAGCAGCCCTATGTGCCACAGCCGCCGACCTATCATCAGACCTCTCAGCCGACCGATCAGTCTCAGTTCGCTGATATTGATTTTGACCTAGACAACCTCCCTGCTCATCTTGCCTCCTGGATCAACAATGTAAGTGAATTTATTTATGCTGGCAATTAACTTATAATTTCACACTACTTAATTATTAACTAGTTGTTCATTGTTGATTGTAGCAGCCTTGGGATGCCCCCGTGTACCAGAACCAGAACCCGGGGAATGATCAGTAGCCGTCTCCTCTCCTTTCTTTGGATGTTGTTGTATTTCAAGATATTGTGTCATATTTATACATTTGTTAGGATGTGTTGTACTATAGTTTGATAAACTAGTTTGTTGTTCTACTAACAATTAAGTATTTGATTATGCAATACTTGTTGTTCTACTACTAATATGATCATATATTAATTGTTAAATTGAAAATGAATCATCCTGAAAAATGTGAATTCTGACCGATCGTGGGTTTAAAACCACAAATCAGCTGACCAAATCGAACAGGCCACAAACAAAAACTGGTTAAAAACCAAATCAGCTGGCCAAATCAAAATTGAGTCCCACAGGTGATTTGTCGCGGGTAGGTGGTGAACGTGTCGTTGTGATGCGTTCAACCAAATAACTACTAATGCTAAGAGAAAGCGTATAGCAGATCGTATTCGACTCGAGGTTTCTTCTAATCGACTACTTTGAAGAAGCTGGCAATTTATTCAGGTTGAAACACGTTGTGCGTGGTGTAAGTTCCACGACTTCTAGACTAAGATGCAGGAAACTTAAAATGAAATTAAAAGACAGAATGAATTGTAGGTTTAAACAGATGACAGACAAGCTTAGATTTCGAATCCCCCTTCATTCACCAGAGCATTGGCAATCAACAGATCAGCGGTTTTCAATTCTCATTCAATCAATTTCTATACACCACCATAACTCCTGACCCTTAGGTTTAAGACTGGCGAACGTTCGCTCTATCCGATCTAACTACCAAGATTAATTAGCCGCCCGGGTACGGTCGCCTCTCGCAACGACTTAACTAATTGGTGCAATTACTAGTGATTTATGAGTTACTCTTGCAGTGGATTAACCCTAACCGGTTCCTACGAAAGGCACACTCCAATTATAAGGTTAACTGGTTGAATTGATGTTCTAAAGAGAGGCGAGCGTTCGCTTCTATCCTCAGCTTAACAAGAATCTAAACTAGGTGATCAAGGAAGACAGGTTTAAGCGCCAAAGCAGGGAACTGTCTAGCGACTACGTCTAGTGACTACGTCTGGCGACTAACCCTAACTTGCAAAAACCTAATCTAAGCGATCAACCAGAGAAGAAACATAAACAATGACGGACAAAACAACTATGCACAGAGAAACTGATTGAACTTCGAATCTAATTACCGCCGATCCGTGACCGCTTTAAAGCCCTGGGTCACTTAGGGTTCATCTAATCGAAGCTCTACGAGTTCAGCTACTCATATCAGAAATAAGAGAATCGAAAACAAACAAGGAATACATCTCAGGTAGGAAGAACAGAGAAGAACTGTAAAACCTAATTTGACGAATCCGTGAAGCTTCGATCTCCGGTAATCTTCAATCCTAGCTCCGAGTCTCCGAGATGGAAGGATGGCGTCACGATCTCTCCACGGATCTTCGAACTCTCTAAACTCTATCTATCGACCCTAGAGTTGGCTGACTCTCAAAAGTCTGATTTGAGAAAATAAGAATAATGAATTGTTGTGTCTCTGTAAATTATTTTTCTCCTCTTCTGCCGGCTGCTTCTTTAAATAGGTACGTTTCCAATACAGCGCCGGATTAAGTATAAATACTTAACCCTAGTTGGGCCGGGCTGATCTGATGTTTTCGCCGAAACCATAGGGGTAGTTTCGGCGAAACTGGCTTTGAGTTCAGGGGATCCGCCGGCTGTTCATTATTTTCGGTCCGAGCAGTTGAATGGTTTCGCCGAAACCATCCTTCTGTTGGCGCCATTGATTTTCTCTTGCATTTTCGCCGAAAACACTAGGCTCTTTTCGCCGAAACCATCCTTCTCTTGGCATCAGTTGATTTACACTGTTATCTTCGCCGAAGATGTGGGCTTGGTTTCGCCGAAACTGTAAGTGTGAATGGCAGATTTACGGTTTGACTTTGATTGGCTCCTTTGATCGATTCCGGTTCAGTTCCTCGATGTTCCTATGCCTTAGACACGTCCATGGCTACTTTATTTGACGGCAAAAACCTGTGCTTACGCAAAAACACTAGAAAACCATCAAATAGACCCGAAAAGGGCCAAGGTAACACAAATGACACGAGATAGGGCAATTGATTGAATATTCGTTATTCTACCCTAAAAACCATGTCTTACGCAAAGAATTGTCGCTTAAATGAGGCTGATAATCACGTCAAATCGAGTGTCATCAAATACCCCACACTTAAGCTTTTGCTTGTCCTCAAGCAAACTGAACTAGAACACACTCAAATTCACAAATGACACGAGATTAAACCGAGATTCAATTCTAACAATTTGGTTTAGACTGTTCCATGTAGAAAAAGTGACCTACACATGCAAGAACATCAACGAAACAAGTTTTCGATCTCACTAATTTCTGCACACTTCAAGTAGTGGTTTTAACAAAGCTCGTTTCTTGGTAAAACAATTAATCATAATTAACCGACTACGATAACACCCATTCTAATCAAAAAGACTTTAAGCTCTAGCCATGATGTGGACGCGGAGGTAGGAAAAGTGACGTGGCTATCGACTCGACTTCATCTGTTTCTCGATCTGTGCGTTACATGTTCTAGCTAGGACTGATTTAAATCACAATTTATTTCAAGTTTCAACTTCTTCCTTTAATTTCTTTACTGCATACTAGTGCTCGATACCAAACACTTCACTTAGGTGTTGGACCTGCCTAGCTCACAGTATTTGTGCCTTTGCTAGTGCTCAACCCGAACACTTCACTTAGGTGTCGGGCTTGCCTAGCTTTATTTTCAGCACTTTAAAGAACTTTACATTGATTTGCACAACTGTATTACTTGATTTAACAGTTTACCCACTTGGTCCTAGCTAGTTATAACTTTTTACACAAGATTTCGAATTGGATTTCCGCCTAATCTCAAGCCACAATCACAGGTGATCAAATATGGAGTGAAAAACACGGAAGAAGCGAGCATTTATAATCTTAGAACGGTGTTATCGAGCTTTGTTATTAACAAGTCAATCAGTTTAATTGATTCAAATTTTCAACTACAAGAGTGATTTATGATCTGTTCTGACCTAGACTCATTTAATATCAGTTTCGACACGTTGGTTACAGGTTCTAAGTGGAACAGTCTAGACGTCATTGTTCAAAATTATAGTCAATTTAACATCACAAGTCAAGAATTGAGCAATTCTATGCAAGAGAAATTTCAAATTTGAACCACAGAATCATAGATAGCAAGCAAGATCATGCATAATCCTAGACTCCCACCCCACACTTAAACGGTTCTGTGTCCTCACAGAACTAATCTAGAGTAAAGAGATACGAAGAACCTGGAAGGTGATGGTCGGTGTAGCGGATGAGCACGGACAGTCCGGAGCGTAGCGGAGTAGCTACTTGAATTCCCGTTGTTGCCACGTCAGCAAAGCTTCACACCTCCCGTCAGAGTTTAGCATGTGCTGCTGCATAATAGGTCATCTGACATCCTGAGTGGCGGTATCAAGTCATGCCATGGTCCTGCGCTCATGGGTTACGATCCTTGAGGCCAGAAACGAAACCAGATTAGTTAACTAATAACCTACCCCACACTTAGTCGAAAAAACTCAATTTCACAAAGAAATGAGGAAAACCGAGTGGGGGGTAAGCAAAGTAAGTAACCGGTAATCATAATAAATCACAAAGCATGCATATGTCCAGCCGGAACGTTCATAAGATAATTAGGGATCAGAAGTCAAACCGACATTCAAAAAGTCAACATAATAGCACATTGAACCCTAATCATGGCAAGACTATCTCAAAGCGGGAAATGATGGCATAATATGATCTCAGATGGAAACACAATAATATGAACGGGGATGAACATTTATGGCAGCCAAACAAGCAAAGAAAATTCATGGGCAAACCGACAATCCTCAAGAGTCAACATTACAGAGAATCAATCTTAGGCAAAGCAACACATGACCAATGATATGAAATTTAAGCATAAAACTCCCTAAGCCTGCTAGAACAGATCAACAATTTCAGCTAACCTAGTTCACACGAAATCAGTCAGCACGCAAAACGAGGCAAACCAAAAAGTCAACCGAAAGTCAACCCCGACGAAATTCAGCAATCCATATGTCAAAAGATTCGTAACGGAACGTTCTACAACTTACCTTGAAGCCATGGATGCTAAAATGAACGGATTGGGAGAAATCGGTGAAAAATCGAAAATTTTAGGGTTTGGGTGAACTAGAGCTCTAGAGCTCCGATTCGACTGTTCTAGGGCTGAAAATGATCGGGAAAGGGAATGGAAGGGAGCGGCGGCGGTCTCGGCGGTGGTGGCTGGTATGGTATGGTCGGCGGTTTCAAAAACGAGAGGGGGGGTTTGTTTTGTTCAAAATTTTCGAAAACGGCAAGTGAGAGAGAGGGGATCTGAAATCCGGATTTTAGATGAATTATTTGGCTGATTTTCGAAGGGATTTTCGACGAAATTCTTAGGGAATTTTTGCCGAAAATTTCAGTTAAAATGCAGAGCCGGTTTCGCCGAAAACAAGGTGAATTTTCGGTCCGAAAACCTGAAACAGGGGAATTGAGTGAAATTTCAAAGGCGATTTTCGGCGAAAATTATAGTTAATTTTTGGCGAAAATTTTAAGCTGTTCAGTGAAAATTATTTTCGCAAATCCGGCCATCTTCAGAAAATCACAGTTAAATCCAAAAAATCGGAAAGACCTCAATCGACTTGCAACTAACTCTATGGCACACAGACTACACACGAAAAATAAGAAATCAAACAAACTGACACTTTTGGTTCTCCCGAACCGACTCTAAAACACAAAGGTTGAAACAAAACAAAACTGACTCCAGCCGTAGGTTGCCTCCGACGAAGCGCTCTTGCTTAACCTCCTTGAGCTGGACGATACCTGGACGGTGTTAGGAGACATCCCAACTCAGGATTTCTCTTAGGCCCGAGCTGGAGTTCATGAAATATGGCCTTGGGGATCCTCTGGCAAGTGTGAACTTCTTCCCGTTTGCGTGAATTATCCTGGTTCGTTCTGGTGGCTTGGCAAACGGGGGCTGAGCAATCGGCTTCCAAACCTCCTTCGTCTTCTCTTTATTCTCCTTCTTTACTTCGCCAGGATCTTTGACGTTTGGTGATTCAAGAGGGGATGCCGTCGGATCCTCCTTCTTTCTCGGCCTCTGTGCCGGCTTTTCATTCTTCAGATTAGGGACCTGTCCGACACCTGGCAAGAAGATTTCTGCAGAAACTCTAGATTTTTCATTAGTAACGGAGTTGACCGAGGCCAACTCCACAGCTTCAACAGATAAACAGTGCATCTCTTTTCTGACTGGGACTTGCATACCGTCCTTGATACGAAATGTCATGGTGTCCTTGCCGACCCTTAATGTCAACGAGCCATTCGAGACATCAATGTTAATGCCGGCTGTTGCCATGAACGGTCGGCCTAGGAGAAGAGTGGCATCTTGCTCTCGAGTATCCATGACAACAAAGTCAGTCAGAATAGTAAAAGGACCACAACGGACAACCGTCTTCTATCAATCCCCTAGGCAGTTTAACAGATCTGTCGGCAAACACTAAATGCATGCTAATTGGTTTCAACTCTCCTAGGTTCAATTTCTCAAACAGGCATGTAGGCATAACATTGATAGAAGAACCTAGATCAATTAAACTACGATCAATTTTCACATCATTAATAGTGCAAGGCAAAGTAAAAGCACCGGGATCTCGACACTTAGCTGGGGGTGGTATGGGTGTCGCTTGGCCCTGGATAACAGAGCATTCTTCCTCGAGGGGGGCGGGAGACAACTCTTTCTTCTTCTTGTTCTTTGCAGGATCCCTTGCGATTTTGTCAGCCTCCGGTATCACTTGGATAGCATCAGTAACTGGTGGATTCATATTCGTGTTCTTCAAGTATCCATGCCACTTTTTGTACCGGGGATCATGATCTCTCTCCTTTGATTGCGCAGCCTTAGGAAACGGAATCCGAGGCTGATATGGAGGGAGAGGTGGCGCAGGTGCTGTCTTTGTCAAGGAAGGCGGGGCAGTCACCTCCTCTTCTTCTTCTCTATTCTCCTCCTCGATCTCTGGCTCGTCAATGGCTATATCATCAGGAATTATGGCTGGTTCAGGAGCTGTAGGATCAGCTGATTGCTTGTCGCTTGTTGTGGAGACAGCCTTGACGTGCTCCTTCCTAATGGTAGAGTCGACTTGAACCGAGGATTGATTAAGGAGGGGGCTACTAGTTATCAAGCTAACCATGTTATTTATCATGCTCTCCATTCGTTGACCTCGAGCTTCATGTTCTTGATTTAAGACGGCTTGAAGCTCGAATTTCTCCTCATAGTTATCGAGCCTTGCCATGATCAGGTCGAGCTTCTTGTCTACCTCGATATCCCTTGTGTTCCCTGATGTAGATCTCTGAGGTTGATCTTTATAACTATCGCTCAAGCACTGATTCTGACTCCGGTTGAATCCGAAGTTGTAAAGGAGGACGCTCTTGGAAACTTCCTTGTTGTTGAGGGGATTGTCTGGACTGACGATAGTCGGGGTAGCCCTGTTGACTGTTGGTGAAGCCTTCATCAATAAAGTTCACTTCCTCTGAAGACCAGTTACCGAAAATCTTCTTCATTTCTTTCTGCACTTCGATCTTGATCTGATATTCATGGTTTGGTCGGCTCTTAGCTGCTCCAAACTGTCTCTCCCAATTCCTGGACTTGGATGCGCAGTTTGCAAAGTGAAGGAGAGCAGCTTCTGGTGTGAGTGCGGTGTAGTCTCCATCAGCTAAGGAGTTAACCCATTCAGATGACTCTTCGTTTAGACCCCAAGCAAAAATCTCGACTAGTTGTATCTGAGTGAAGCCATGATGAGGGCAATCGTAGAGGAGTCCCTGGAATTCGTCCCAAGTTTCATGTAAACTTACCCCTTCTCTCTGTCTGAACCTTGAGATGTTTTTCTTATAAGCAGTTGTCTTGGAAGGAGGGAAGTATTCCTCTACGAATTCCTGAGCAAGAGTCTCCCAGTCAGTGTAGTAGCCAGGTGGTTTGCCAGTGAGCCACCTCTTAGCTGCACCTTTCAGAGAGAACGGAAAAGCTCTCAAGCAAAGAGTGTTCTTGTCGAGATTCCCATTCTTGAAAGTGCTGCAGAGATCAAGGAAATCCGCCAGATGCGTGCACGGATTGTCTAGTGGCCTGCCTTCAAATTGTAAATCCCTAGAGATCATTTCCAGGAAGGGGATCTTGATCTCACAGTCAGGACCGTCTTCATCGCGCGACACAAAGATGGAAGAACGAACACTAGTAGCACTTGGCTTATTGTAATCCGCAAGACTCTTTTGAGCAGCCATTGTGGTAGGGGAAGGTGGATCGGAAGTGGTTTGCTTCTGAATTTTCTTAACCTGCAAGAGACAAAAACAAACACAACCGGTGTAAAATCGAAGTGTGATGGAAAATGAAAGATGGAAGTAGAAGAATAAAATGCCAACTCTTCTTTCAAACAATATAGAAGAGTCCCCGACAACGGCGCCAATTTGGTGAACGTTTCGTTGTGATGCGTTCAACCGAATAATTACTAATGCTAAGAGAAAGCGTATAGCAGATCGTATTCGACTCGAGGTTTCTTCTAATCGACTACTTTGAAGAAGCTGGCAATTTATTCAGGTTGAAACACGTTGTGTGTGGTGTGAGTTCCACGACTTCTAGACTAAGATGCAGGAAACTTAAAATGAAATTAAAAGACAGAATGAATTGTAGGTTTAAACAGATGACAGACAAGCTTAGATTTCGAATCCCCCTTCATTCACCAGAGCATTGGCAATCAACAGATCAACGGTTTTCAATTGTCATTCAATCAACTTCTATACACCACCATAACTCCTGACCCTTAGGTTTAAGACTGGCGAACGTTCGCTCTATCCGATCTAACTACCAAGATTAATTAGCCGCCCGGGTACGGTCGCCTCTCGCAACGACTTAACTAATTGGTGCAATTACTAGTGATTTATGAGTTACTCTTGCAGTGGATTAACCCTAACCGGTTCCTACGAAAGGCACACTCCAATTATAAGGTTAACTGGTTGAATTGATGTTCTAAAGAGAGGCGAGCGTTCGCTTCTATCCTCAGCTTAACAAGAATCTAAACTAGGTGATCAAGGAAGACAGGTTTAAGCGCCAAAGCAGGGAACTGTCTAGCGACTACGTCTAGTGACTACGTCTGGCGACTAACCCTAACTTGCAAAAACCTAATCTAAGCGATCAACCAGAGAAGAAACATAAACAATGACGGACAAACAACTATGCAAAGAGAAACTGATTGAACTTCGAATCTAATTACCGCCGATCCGTGACCGCTTTAAAGCCCTGGGTCACTTAGGGTTCATCTAATCGAAGCTCTACGAGTTCAGCTACTCATATCAGAAATAAGAGAATCGAAAACAAACAAGGAATACATCTCAGGTAGGAAGAACAGAGAAGAATTGTAAAACCTAATTTGACGAATCCGTGAAGCTTCGATCTCCGGTAATCTTCAATCCTAGCTCCGAGTCTCCGAGATGGAAGGATGGCGTCACGATCTCTCCACGGATCTTCGAACTCTCTAAACTCTATCTATCGACCCTAGAGTCGGCTGACTCTCAAAAGTCTGATTTGAGAAAATAAGAATAATGAATTATTGTGTCTCTGTAAATTATTTTTCTCCTCTTCTGCCGGCTGCTTCTTTAAATAGGTACGTTTCCAATACAGCGCCGGATTAAGTATAAATACTTAACCCTAGTTGGGCCGGGCTGATCTGATGTTTTCGCCGAAACCATAGGGGTAGTTTCGGCGAAACTGGCTTTGAGTTCAGGGGATCCGCCGGCTGTTCATTATTTTCGGTCCGAGCAGTTGAATGGTTTCGCCGAAACCATCCTTCTGTTGGCGCCATTGATTTTCTCTTGCATTTTCGCCGAAAACACTGGGCTCTTTTCACCAAAACCATCCTTCTCTTGGCATCAGTTGATTTACACTGTTATCTTCGCCGAAGATGTGGGCTTGGTTTCGCAGAAACTGTAAGTGTGAATGGCCGATTTACGATTTGACTTTGATTGGCTCCTTTGATCGATTCCGGTACAGTTCCTTGATGTTCCTATGCCTTAGACACGTCCATGGCTACTTTATTTGACGGCAAAAACCTGTGCTTACGCAAAAACACTAGAAAACCATCAAATAGACCCGAAAAGGGCCAAGGTAACACAAATGGCACGAGATAGGGCAATTGATTGAATATTCGTTATTCTACCCTAAAAACCATGTCTTACGCAAAGAATTGTCGCTTAAATGAGGCTGATAATCACGTCAAATCGAGTGTCATCAGTAGGCCTGCGACTAAGTTAGTCGCGGGCCAATCTTTAGTCCCAGGCGGCCCGCGAGTAACTTAGTCGCGGGCCGCCTGCGACTAAAGATTGGCCCGCGACTAACTTACCGCGACAAATGATGAGCTTAGTCGCAGTGAATTTAGTCGCGGGCATCCTGGTCCTAGTCGCAGGCGACGCCTGCGACTAAATCACTCCTTTGTCACAGGCCTGCCCGCTACTATAATCGACCGGGCCTGCGACTATATTATATTTTTTTGTAGTGCCCCAACTTCTCAGACACGCCACGCAAAGCCCATTTACTAAAATTGCCTCGGGATAGAGTACTTAGCACGCGCGCGAGTAAAGGCGGTGCGTGACGACTGGTAAGCTCTAATCAGCGATCGCTTAGGATGAACAACTTCAGACGATAAAAACATTAGCCTATCACTAAGCAGGCGACTCAGCGATAGGCTTGGTGGCCATTGATAAGCCCTAGCTAGCAATTCTGGTCACGACTAGCTAATTCTATATCAGCCCACTCCTAAGCAAAAGCTAAGCAGTAGGCTTGGGGACCAATGATCGGCCCCAGCCGGGGATCATGGGCACTGTAAAGCCCACGTAGAGTCCAACGGTAATAGTCAAGGATCCAACGATCTGTTGACTATGCCTTTAGAGATGGATCACCTGGAAATGACGGCCCAAAGTTGGGTATGGGAGGCCCACTCATAGGCCTTAGCAGCCCTAAGGTTTGATGAGCCAGCCATATTGTGGTCATGGCCCGAACTTCCATTCACACGGAGCCAGGTGAAATCCTTCAAAGGAAGCATAAATGCCTACCTAGAAGCTTGGAGCAAAGGGAAACACGAGGAGGATGCGGAGAGATTCAGGAGAGAATGCTATACCGTGCTGGAAATGAAGTAATCAAGCCCCAAGCCCCGGACTAAAATATTGATGCTGAACCGAGACCTGATGTCGGGCCGAGCCCAGATGCTGATGTCGGGCCGAGCCAAGTTGTTGATGACGGACCGTGCCCAGATGCGGATGCCGGACCGAGCTAAGACGAGGATGTCTGACCACAAGATGGTGATATAGATGCTGATGTCGGACCGAGCCGAGACGCGAATGTTGGACTGTAGGATGCTGATGCCAGACTGCGCCAAGACCGTGTCACTAGAAATTCGGCCACGGCACGGATTACCTAAAAATCTGTCCGCATGAAGGAATTCGTCCCGGACAAGTTTTCCAAGTCCTTCTAGGAGTAGGAAAATCGGAGGACACGCAATCCTTTCCGGATTAGGACACGGACGCACAATCCTAACCGGATTCAGACACGGTCACGAGTTAGGGTTTCTCTCGTTTAGGATTTTAGCTACTTTTAGTAGTTTTCCCCTTTCTTTTTGGATTTCTTCCACTTCAGTAGATTAATTAGGAATATTTTAGAATTCTAGAAGTAGAATAGAACAAGGATTCGGAGATCTTGTTCCTGAACCCTCGAACTCTAAATAAAGGCCCTTGGCCACGATATAAGGTAGACTTAGATTAATACAAATTAAATTCAGAACTTATGTTCTTTGTTTCCTTCAAACTTTTGCTCGTTGTTGCTAGCTTAAGGTTTGGTATATCGTAACTCAAGGTATTCACCCTTGATTGCGTGACACCGTTCGACCTGGACACTTAGGGTTCCTAGCTCATTATAGTTAGTGGGTCTAAGTACTCTCCATCCAGTTTCAAGGGTTAGACTCAATTGTTTTGTTACTTAGCTTATTGGTATAGGGTTGCCGCCCATGATTTCGGATCGGTTCATATATCGAGTCGTATAGTGTATTGTACTTGTACCCTAGAGTAAACCCTAAGTTATAGGTTTGCTTGTGCTACACGTCACGGTTTTCTAGACTTCATAGCTTCGAAGAAACTTGTAACTGTCTGAATTGAGCTTGAACTTTGTTCTATATTCAAAACCCTAATTTGAGTGATTACTTAAATTTATACACGAGTGGTAAAAATAGAGCGTGTGAGTTTAGTTCATATTCTAGGTTGAGAGATTTTGTGAGGCCTTTATTATTTAATCTCTAGTCATGGCAGACGATAGAGTGGCAACCTTAGAGGCACAGATCGCGACACTCACCCAAACTCTCAATACCTTCATTGAGTAGCAGCAATGTGGAGGAGGAGAAAATCACGAGGAGATCTGTCGCCCAATGAGGAATGTCCATGAGCCTAATGATGATGTGAGCAGCCTCAAACTTTCAGTCCCTAAGTTTGCTGGCAAAGAGAATCCAGACGAGTACATTGATTGGGAGAGAAGCATGGAGGACTTCCTAGAGTGCCATAACTACTCCAAACGATAGAAGGTAACCATTTCCACTGTTGAGTTGACTAACTATGTTGCATTTTGGTGGAGTCAACTCAGGCGACAAGTTCAAAGAGATAAGGAATCCAATCACCACATAGAGGGATCTGAAGAGAAGGGTGAGGAAAAGATTTATACCCGCCGTCTACACCAGAGACTTGCACACCAAGCTTCAGTCCTTGAAGCAAGGCAACATGTTCGTGGAGGAGTGCAATAAGGAGATTGAGATTCTGGTGACCAGGCTGGATCTCGGGGAGGATGAGGAAGCAAGAGTGGCGAGATTTACAAGTAGATTGCAACGTGACATACTACACCAAGCCAACATCATCATCTATGGTGATTATGAAGACCTAGTGGCCCTTACCATCCATGTGGAGTGGGAGATGAAAAATGGCACGGGGAGGAGAGCTATGGCCACGCCACCCACAAACAGTGCTTGGAGAGGAAGTTCTAGTGCTGGAAACACACCATGGAGGCCAAACCCCAACCGGAGTGGAGGATCCAGGCTAACCAAACATTCGCGGCCAAGCAACCAGGGTAAACCCTAATCCTACTTCCACTATTCAAAATTCTAACCCACGGCCTAGTGACATCGTGTGTTTCAAGTGTCAATGGAGAGGACATATAGCTAGGGACTGCCCAAATCAAAGGTCCATGGTGGTCAGAGAAGGAGAGGTCGTGATCGATGATGAAGAAGAGGTGGACACTGGATCAGCAGATGGTGAAGAAGTCGCCCTTGAAGGCCTAGAACAATTTTCAGCCATGTACATGCGTACACCAATCCCAGAGCCTAATGCTGCCCTGATCATGCCTTGACCGAAGCAGACAGCATGACCGCACCGACAACATCAACTGGCGCGGCCATCACTATGACCAGCACCGAAGCAGACACCCTGTCCGATATGGCCAGCGTGACCAGCCTCGCAATCGAAGCAGATGAGCCGACAGGAGGAGCTGAACATGGAGATTCAAAGGAGGAAGGTGTCGGAGCATGAACTAGAGCTGACCAGACTATTGGACCCGACGCGGCCACACTGACTGGCTCGGATCGTGAACCCGCGGACATCCTGGCCGCCACGGGTGCCACGGACACGAACACCACCGTGGACACACTGTCCACCCCGGATACGTGCCCCGCCTGGACCTGGGACTAGAAGAGGAGGCTGGAGCAGGAAGGCCATCAGGAGAGGAAGATGTAGCGAGCCACACAGTGGCCACTGAAGCTGATATAGGGCCCGACGCGACCCGCATCCCACGCCATGGTGCCAGGTGATGAACCGGTCGTTGACGACTCAATCAAATAACTAACAAAGCTAACAAGCTAGGGTAGATCGTATTCCACGGGTCTTCTTTGATCGACTACTCAAATAAACTAGCAAATTACTCGGATTTAAACACTTTGTGCGTGGTGTGAGTTCCACGACTTCTACTTCTAAGAAATGCAGAGAAATTAAAAATATAAACTAAAGACAGATTGGAAATTGGTTGATTAAAATAGAGATGACAGACGAACTTAGACTTTGAATCCCCCTTCGTTCCCCAGAGCATTGGCAATCAACAGATCAGCGGATTTTGATTCTCATTCAATCAATTCTAAGACACCACCATAACTCCTTACGCTTAGGTCTAAGACCGACGAACGTCCGCTCTATCCGTTCTAGCTACCAAGATTAATTAGTCGCCCGGGTACAGTCTCCTCTCGCAACGACTTAACTTAATTGGTGGAATTACTAACGATTATTGAGTTACTCTTGCAATGGATTAACCCTAACCGGTTCCTACGAAAGGCACGCTCCAATTATAAGGTTAATTGTTCAATTTGATGTTCTAAAGTAAGGTGAGCGTTCACTTCTATCCTTAGCTTAACAAGAATCTAATCTAGGTGATCAATCCAGACAAGAAACATGAACAATGAAGAACAAACCAAACATGAAAGAGAAACTGATTGAACTTTGAATTTAATTACCGCCGATCCGTGACCGCTTTAAAGCCCTGGGTCACTTAGGGTTCATCTAGTATAAGCTCTAAGAGTTTAGCCACGCATATTCATCACAAAAGAATCAAAGACAATGAAAGAGTTCATCATACAAAGGAAGAACAGAAAAGAATCTGAAAAACCTAATTAAGACGACTCCAGCAGAACTTCGATCTTCCGGTAGACTGCAATCCTAGCTCCTAGTCTTCGAGATGGAAGGGATGGCGTCACGATCTCTTTCCGGCTCTTCGAACTCTAACTCTTTGCTCCAGAACTTGAGAGGATTCTCTAAATTCTGATGTATGGTATCTTTTCTTTTTGGGCCGCCGGTTAAGTATTTATACTTTCAACCGGATTTTACTGGTATTTTCGCCGAAAATATTGAAGAATTTTCGACGAAAATTCCTTTGTAATTGGATGGTCCACCGGCTGATTTCTCCTGTAAATTTCGGTCCCATAATTTTCGGTCGAAAACTTAACATTTTTGCCGAAAACT
This sequence comes from Linum lewisii, assembly GCA_034768395.1. Lineage (NCBI taxonomy): Eukaryota > Viridiplantae > Streptophyta > Magnoliopsida > Malpighiales > Linaceae > Linum > Linum lewisii. The sequence goes on from CM068302.1 coordinate 44,366,945, forward strand.
TCCTTCAGTCGGCATCAGTGATTCTGTGCTGATATTTTCGCCGAAAATACTGAGGTATTTTCGGCGAAAATTCCTTTGTAAACCGGGCAGGAATTATTTCGACTTGATTGGCTCCTTGGATCGATTCTGGTGCAATTCCTCGAGGTTCCAACGCCTTAGACACGTCCTTGACTACTTTATTTGACGGCAAAAACCTGTGCTAACATAAAAACACTAGAAAACCATCAAATAGACCCGAAACGGGCCAAGGTAACACAAATGGCACGAGATACAGCAATTGATTGAATATTCGTTATTCTACCCTAAAAACCATGTCTTAAGCAAGAAAATGTCGCTTAAATGAGGCTGATAATCACGTCAAATCGAGTGTCATCAAAATACCCCACACTTAAGCTTTTGCTTGTCCTAAAGCAAACTGAATAGAAACGCTCATGTTCACAAATGATAAGATCGATTAAAATGGAGTTCAATCAAACACAATGAATTATTAGACAGATAGATCCTAGAACAGGAAACCTAACATGCATACAGATCAGCCAAACTACCTGGTCTCACTAATAATCTGCACACGACAAGTAGTAGCAACCAATTATGCACGAATTTGACCTGACCGACCAGACTCCTCACACAGGATATATTCAGTATAATGGAAACTCTCACTCTCTGTGTTTAAGGACGTGTTTCTGCTCTCAATCATTTTCTGTTACTGAATTTTGTCATAAGTTTGCATTTCGACCACATCTCCACCACTGTGATAACACGAGTAACTAGTCAAGAAGGACTTCCCTGCTAGGACTGTAACGAATTCTACACTACTTGGGTTTATGATGCGATGGATGATGGGAATGTGTGATGATGGCTTTGTGCGGTGTAGCTTTCGACTAACTTCCCTCGAATCTAATCTATGGCTTCCTACCGTCTAACCAGACACGGGTGGAATAATGAACGCTCGTCCTATGATACCCTCAAGCAACCTAGCACTTATTATTTTTCTTTACATAATTTTTTTTCCTGACTTTTCTTTTGACTTCGTTCTTCCATTTGTAGGGAGAAGAACGTTTTATTGAACTAAAACTTTGAAACCTTTTTGGCTTTTCTGATTTTTCTTCTTTTAATTTTTTTTCGAAACTTGCTTTTTTTTTTCTTTTCTTTTGTGCTGATTTTTCTTTTAGTTGCTAGAGGGGTTTACACGTCTGGACATAATAGCTAAGACCACCTGTTTAATGGCTATAGGTAGGTTACCACAAACCGACTTCCAGTAGGTCAATCTAGAACTACAACCACAGGGGATCAACGGGGAATGAAAGAATGGAAAATGGTTGTAATGTATTATCGAACCAAAAGAACAGGCCAAGCTCAAGGGTTTAAACCTAATGGATTTTATCGTTTGGTAGGCTATCTGGCTTAGTGGCTGAATCTAGGTTCCCCTATCATTCTAGAACTCGTGTCATCGTGTGGTCTCGAGTAGGTCTCATGCAAATTCTAACTCATTCAAGCAAACAGAAAACCACTCAAAAAGAATTAAAATTGCAAGTTACGTGCAATGGATCAAAAGCTCACAGTTGGTTTGCTAGTCGGATTCGGTCATTTTCATGCAATCAAGGATACAAACTACAAGTGTGATTTTAAAAATTCTGTTCTGACCAGGCAATTTAGCATCAAAGTATACAAGTTGGTTCTCAAGTTCTAGGTTAAGCAGTCTAAGCATCATTATGAAAGTTTGAACAACAACTTAACATCAAAAATCAAGAACTGAGCCATTCTAATGCTAGAGAGACTGGAATGGAATCACGAGGCACACAGAAAACACAATCAAGGGCAGTCAAGTTCATGCAAGGTTCTCTAGCATCCTACCCCTCACTTAAATCGGACTGTGTCCTCACAGGACTAATTCTAGAGTTCAGAGTGAAGTAGAAGAACCTGGACCGAGATGGTTGGCGTAGGGGATGAGCACGGGTCCTCGGAGCGGAGGGAATCTACCCAAGCGAAGCAAAGGGAATCTCCCTACTGCCTATAAAACAAAAACAAATGAAACATAAAAAGGAGACCGGGACAAGTGTCCCGGATCCACACAGAAAAAAGTTGGATCGAAATCCGAAAAGAATAAATAAAAAGAAAGGACAAGGAAAAGGACACCACCTGATCATGGCTGGTCAGAGGCGCCGGGAGGTGGGAAGTGGAGGTACTCGCCGAGCTGACGTTGCCACTCCATCTGTGCCTCGTACCGCCTATCAGCGCAGTGCATATGCTGCTGCATAGTAGTCCATCTTGCCTCTTGAGTGGCGTTGTCGGTGATGCGCCACTCCTGCAGTCGCTCATACAGCTCACCAATGTCCGCGGGGTGTGGTCGGTGCTGAGGGTGAGGCGTCTGGTATGGATCGGGGATGGCCGGCGGCGAGTGGTGTGCATACCCTGCCTGATGATGTGGCGAGGGTATATGGTCATGAAACTCTGGCTGTGGCTGGGGCTGAGGATGCTCAGAATCATCTTCTTCCTCCGACTCGTCCCCGTCTTCGAGAGGAGGATCCACCGGCACCAGGGGGCTGATGTCCAGATCGAGGTTGTACTCGACCGCCAAATCTCCTCCAACGGCATGTACTCTGCGGCGTGGGATGTTCGGGCCATATTCTTGGCTGAGGCCGAAGGAGATGATGAGTCGGCCCACAAAGTTGCCTCCCAGGAGTGAGCGGGGGCGACCTGATCTCTGAGTCTTCTTGCGGAGTAGGCGGGCAAGTACCCATCCGGGATGAAGAGGATATCTCTCCCGGATGACGCGAAGAAGAAGAAGCTCGTCCTTGCTGATATGGTGGCGGTCCTTGTCTGGAGCATATAATAACGATCTACGCCAAACCATATGAATGTATTTAAAGAAAGGGTGAGAGAGCGAATTTACTGAGTTATGGTCCCCGAGGCGATCGCCAGGCACTCCAGTCATGTGGCTCCAGAGCGCATGGTACTCCTCGTCGTTGTCGTCGTCCCAACCGAGGTGATGACCGTGGTAATGCTCGTAGGGGATGCCTAGATGAGCTGCAAACTCATCATATGTAAGCTCCCTGTGCACCCCGCCTAGATAGAAGGTAACAACCTTCCTGTGCTGCCTCCTCTTGTGCTCGTCCAGCTCGAATGTCGCCCAAAACTCCTGGAGAGCGATGTTTGGGAAATCGGCGGTGAGCGTGGTCAGCTCCAGCAAGTCGGAATGGGTCAGTGCATCGAGCACGTTCCAGTACCAGTCATCATCGTGCTCTAAGAGCGACTCCATGGAAAGAGGGCGTACATCATCTCCACGGGTGTGCTCAAACCGCTGGTAGTGTGCAAAGTAGTGCGGGGGTAGGCGAGCAACGGTGCGGTGGTAACCAGCACGGTCAGGGAAAGCTGGTTGAGGGCCCTGAACGGCGGGTGTGACGGGAGCGGGGGCTCCGGAGCTCGAGGCACAATCAAGTCGTGCCTTGGTCCTGCGCTCAAAAGTGGCGTTCCTAAACAAGAAAACAAACCCGACTAGTCAAACTATAACCCTACCCCACACTTAGTCGAAAAACTCAATTTCACAAAGAAATGAGGAAAACCGAGTGGGGTAAGCAAAGGAGATTAACCGGTAATCATGAACAATAAAATACATGCTTAGGACAGCCAGAATGGAATTAGCACAATCAGAGTTCAGAAGTCAAACCGACATTTCAAAAGGTCAACATTATAGAACATTGAACCCTAATCATGGCAAGACTATCACAAAGCGGGAAATGACGGTATAATATGATCTCGGATGGCAAACACAATAATCTGAACGAGAATGAGCACATAGGGCAGCCAAATGATCAAAAACAGTTCATGGTCAAACCGACATTTCTCAAAAGTCAACATCACAAGGAATAGGACTTAGGCATAGCAACACATGATCAAACGATATAACAATTAAGCACGATACTCCCTAAGCATGTTAGAACAGTTCAACAAGTTCAGCTAACCTAGTTCACACGAAATCAGTCGGCACGCAAATCGAGGCAAACCAAAAAGTCAACCCCGACGAAATTCAGCATCCAATATGTCAAAAGATTCGTAATGAAAAGTTCTACAACTTACCTTGAAGCCATGTATGCTAAAAACGAACGGTTTGGAGAAACGTGAAAATGAAGATTTGGGTTTGGGTGAACTAGAGCTGTAGAGCTCTGATTCGACTGTTCTAGGGCTTGGATTGATCGGAAAAAGGAAGGGAAGGGTGCGGCGGCGGTGGCGGTCAGCTTTGGTCGGCAGCGGAGATTGAAAGGGCGGTCGGCGATTGGGTTTTCGGGAAATAGGGGGAAGGCTTTTTTTTCGGGTTTGGTTCGAAAATAGAAAGTGGGAGGGAGAAGGAGGATAAGACCGGATTTTAAGTGAAAAATTGGGTGATTTTCAAAGAAATTTTTGGCGAAAATAAGTGCAGGTTTTCGCCGAAAATTCTAGTTAAAAAGTACTGCCGTTTTCAAAAGAAATTTTCGCCGAAAATATTAGTACTTTTTTGCCGAAAATGTGAAACAGGAACGTTTGGAAAACTCTGTGGGATTTCAAAGAGAATTTTCGCTGAAAATATTGAACTCTACGATTTGAAAATATTTTCGCAATCCCGACAAACTTCAGAAAATCACAGTTAAATCTACAAAAATCGGAAAGACCTCAAACGACTTGAAATTGACACTATGACACACAGACTACACACGAAAAATATGAAATCAAACAAACTAACACTTTTGGCTACCCCGAACCGTCTCTAAAACACTAAGGTTGACATAAATCAAAAACGGACTCCAGCCGTGGGTTGCCTCCCACGAAGCGCTCTTTTATTAACGTCCTTGAGCTGGACGATACCTGGATGGTATTAGGAGACATCCCAACTCAGATTATCCTTAATGCTAGCATCGGAGTTCATAAAGTAGAGCTTCGGGGCTTCTCCGGTGAGCATGAATTTCTTCCCGTTCGCGTGTAAGAGCTTGGTACGTCCGTCGGGAAGGTGGTCAGTAATCTTGAATGGTCCGAACAGTTCTGTCAAAGGATCATCTTCCACAAGGAAGACAGTGGACGGAATGAGAACGATCAACTCCTTCTTTTCTTTAACCTCCGGCTTGATATCACCAGGATCGGTGATCGTCAGTATTTCCTTAGGAGATTCTTTCGGCTTCTCCTTCCATACTTGTTCCAGCGTTGGTAGCTTGGAATGAATTGGTGGTGCAGCTGGCTTGGTAGAAAGTGGCGGCACAACTGGTCTCCAGACCATTTGGGTCTTCGTCTTCTTATTCTTTCCCCGAGGTCTGCTAGGTTTTGCGCTCGGTGGCTTAGAAGAGGCTTGCAGTTCCTTCTTCTTTGGCGTCTTTTGAGGAGTGGATTTCGGTTCCTGCTTGGTAATCTGTCCAGCACCTGCAACAGCAATTGATCTAGGCACACTAGAAGAGACATCAGTAACGGAGTTGACCGGAGTCAACTCCACAGTTTCAATAGCTAAACAATGAAACTCTTCATTCTTAGGATTATATTTCATTCCGTCTTTAAGGCGGAACGTGACAGTTTCTTTACCAACTCTCAAAGTTAAAGAACCATTTGGAACGTTAATTTGCATTCCAGTAGTAGCCATGAAAGGTCGTCCTATGAGAATGGTAGTATCATTCTTACTAGTGTCAATGATAACAAAGTCAGCTAAGAACGTGAAAGGACCACATTTAGTCACGACGTCTTTGATTTCTCCCCTAGGAGTTTTAAGTGATCTATCAGTAAAGATAAGTTGCATACTAGGCAGTTCAAGTTCTCCTAGGTTCAATTTATCATATAGACTCATAGGCATAACATTAACAGATGCGCCAAGATCAACCAAACAACGTTCTATCTCAACATCATTAATGACAAGAGGTAGAGTGAAAGAACCAGGATCAGAACACTTAGCTGGATATGGAGAGGAGGGTTTCTTAATACGAGCATCAGGATATCCTTCTTTATTCCCCTTCATGCCAGTCTCGATCCTTGCATTTGGCAGCAATGCTCTTGGAAAAGGGGCCTTCACGACGTACAGTGCAAGAGGAGGATCATCCTCCTTAGGCGCCACTTGTAGTGCTTCCTTCTTCTCTTGAGATTCAGCGATCCTGCGTAAAACAGAACAAGCATCAGTAGATAAGCTTGGAAATTTTCTAACAGATACCATCTTGGCTTGCTCCTTTCTCGGATTCGGCTCTGTCTGGCTCGGAAGTTGGCCAAATGGTCGACCAGATGCTAGCATGCTCGAGATGTTGTTCACAGCTTGCTCAATTCTTTGTCCGGCTGCTATCTGTTCTTGATTGAGAAGAGCTTGAGCTTTAAACTGACTGTCATGATCGTCGAGTCTGGTGATGATTTGACTAAGCTTCTTGTCCAGGTCACTGACATTGTTTTCCTTCTGGTACTGCTGCCCTGGATAGGTGTTATTCAAATATTGATTCTGACGATTGCCAGGAGCAGTTCTATAGTTACCCGGATTGCGGTGCGGTGGATGGTTAGGCTTCTGATCCTGAGCTGGACTAGCCGGGCGGTTATTCTGGTTCTGGTTGTAGTTCGCGCCAGCATTATAGGGAGGTCTGTCTTAATAGTTCCCTTGTTGCCTGAAGTTGCGGTAGCCAGCATAACCATTCTGATTATTAACGAAGCCTTGTTGAACGAAATTTACCTCTTCTGCGGGCCAGACTTCTGTCTTACCAAAATTCTGGCAACGACCTCCGTTATGTGCGCAAGCTCCACACCACTCGCAATCGGCAACATAGACAGAAGCTGCCAGCGGTTTGACTGGTGTGGTAGACTTCTTCAAATGCTTCTCTACTTCTGCCTTGATAGCTGCTTCAAGATCGAGCTTGCTCCTTGATCCTTCAGATTGTCGTTCCCAGTTTCTTGACTTGGAAGTACAGTTTGCGAAGTGAAGAAGAGCAGCTTCAGGTGTGAGCGTAGTGCAATCCCCTTCAGCTAGAGAATTGACCCACTTGGCAGATTCCTGTCGAAGACCTCGAGCAAAGATTTTAGCTAACTGCCTCTGCTCGAATCCATGATGAGGGCAGTTGTATAGAAGTTCTTGGAATCGATTCCAAGTATCATATAAGCTTTCTCCTCCTTTCTGGGAGAACCTGGCAATGCTGTCCTTGATGGCTGTTGTTCTGGCAGGAGGAAAGTATTCTTCAACGAAGTCCTGAGCTAGAGTATCCCAGTTAGTGTATTATCCAGGTGGTTTGCCAGTAAGCCACCTCTTAGCGGCGCCTTTCAGAGAGAACGGGAAAGCTCTCAAACAAAGAGTATTCTTGTCGAGGTTTCCGTTCTTGAAAGTGCTGCAGAGATCAAGGAACTCTGCAAGATGAGTGCACGGATTGTCTAGGGGCCTGCCTTCGAACTGTAGATCCCTAGAGATCATAGTCAAGAATGGAATCTTGATCTCATAGTCAGGATCTCCTTCAATGCGCGGTACGACAATGGCAGATCGAACGCTAGTCGCGCTCGGCTTGTTGTAATCGGCTAGACTTTTCTGTGCAGGCGGCGGTGGTGGTGGATTTCCGCCTGGTGGTGGTGGTGGTGGTAGTTGATCAGTCATGGTAGGAGATGGAGGAGGTGAAAGTGACTCGGTGTATGAAACGGATGTAGGTGACGGTAACGGTGAAAATGAGGGACTATCCTTCAGTTCCTCAATCTTAATCGGAGTGACGGGTGGAGGTGGATTGGTTCTGCCTCTCCTTGAAATATGTGATTGTCGAGGTGGAGCAGAACTGCTTGGTCTCTCTATACTCTTAGCCTTGTCGGTTTGAGAGCGAGTCCAAGGGCGGCGATGCATACACCTGTGAACAACCTACAAATAACAAAAACAAACAAAAACCAGTGTAAAATCAAAGTGGGTGGAAAAGTGAAAGATGGAAAATAGAAGAATAAATTGCCAGTTCTTCTTTCACACAATCAAAAGAATTCCCCGGCAACGACGCCAATTTGATGAACCGGTCGTTGAAGACTCAATCAAATAACTAACAAAGCTAACAAGCTAGAGTAGATCGTATTCCACGGGTCTTCTTTGATCGACTACTCAAATAAACTTGCAAATTACTCGGATTTAAACACTTCGTGCGTGGTGTGAGTTCCACGACTTTTAGTTCTAAGAAATGCAGAGAAATTAAAAATTTAAACTAAAGACAGATTGGAAATTGGTTGATTAAAACAGAGATGACAGACGAACTTAGACTTTGAATCCCCCTTCATTCACCAGAGCATTGGCAATCAACAGATCAGCGGATTTCGATTCTCATTCAATCAATTCTAAGACACCACCATAACTCCTTACCCTTAGGTCTAAGACCGGCGAACGTTCGCTCTATCCGTTCTAGCTACCAAGATTAATTAGTCGCCCGGGTACGATCGCCTCTCGCAACGACTTAACTTAATTGGTGGAATTACTAACGATTATTGAGTTACTCTTGCAATGGATTAACCCTAATCGGTTCCTACGAAAGGCACGCTCCAATTATAAGGTTAATTGTTCAATTTGATGTTCTAAAGTAATGCGAGCGTTCGCTTCTATCCTTAGCTTAACAAGAATCTAATCTAGGTGATCAATCCAGACAAGAAACATGAACAATGAAGAACAAACCAAACATGAAAGAGAAACTGATTGAACTTTGAATTTAATTACCGCCGATCCGTGACCGCTTTAAAGCTCTGGGTCACTTAGGGTTCATCTACTCTAAGCTCTAAGAGTTTAGCCACGCATATTCATCACAAAAGAATCAAAGACAATGAAAGAGTTCATCATACAAATGAAGAACAGAAAAGAATCTGAAAAACCTAATTAAGACGACTCCGGCAGAACTTCGATCTTCCGGTAGACTGCAATCCTAGCTCCGAAATTAAGGGTGACATGACAAGCTCACATACCCTTTAGCATTGAAAGGTACACGGGTGTCATTCTTTTTGATGTTGTTCCTATGGAGGCTGCCCACGTATTACTTGGTCGACCTTGGCATTTTGATACGTACTCCAAACATGATGGGAGGACAAACATATACCTCCTAACTCATGGAGATTCAGTGTACAAGCTCAATCCCTTGTCCCCAACAGAAATATTGAAAGATCAAATAGAAAGAAAGGCGAGCCGTGAGAAAAAAGAGAGAGAGAGCTCAAGAAAAGAGAGAAGAGAGAAGAAAAGAGTGAGCCCTTAAGTACAAAAATTGAAAATAAACATACTAAAGAGCTCAAAAAGAGTGAGGCTAAGAGGAAAGACATCTTGTTAGCTACACCTAGTGAGATCAAACAAACCCTAGCTACTAGGAAATCCCTCGTGGTCATTCTCTACAAGGAATGTTTGATTTCTAACCTTAACCCGTCTCCTCCTAGTGTTGTTATGTCTCTATTGCAGGAATTTCAAGATGTTTTCCCAGAGGAAACACCAAGTGGACTGCCACCCATTAGAGACATTGAGCACCAAATCGACTTGGTGCCCAGATCATCCTTGCCAAACAACGCAGAGCCTATCGAACCAATCTTGAAGAAACTAAGGAGATCCATAAGCAAGTGGAGGAACTGATGGACAAAGGATATGTGAGGGAGAGCATGGACCCTTGTGCCGTGCCAGTCATCCTTGTACCAAAGAAGGAAGGAACTTGGATGATGTGTGTCGACTGCGGTCTCATTAATAACATCATAGTTAAGTATCGACACCCTATCCCTAGGTTAGATGATATGCTTAATGAGTTACATGGTTCTACTATCTTCTCTGAAATCGACTTAAAATCAGGCTATCACCAAATTAGAATGAAGGAAGGTGATGAATGGAAAACTGCTTTCAAAACCAAGATAGGGTTATACGAATTGATGGTCATGCCCTTTAGCCTTACTAATGCACCTAGCACCTTCATTAGATTAATGAATCAAGTTCTTAGAGAATTCATAGGAAAATTTGTTGTTGTTTACTTTGATGATATCTTGATTTATTTGAAAACCCTAGATCAACACCTAGGTCACTTAAAGTCGGTGTTAGAAACCCTAAGGAAGGAACAACTCTATGCTAACATGGTCAAGTGCACCTTTTGCACAGATCACCTTGTTATTCTTCGTTTTGTTGTCAATTTCACAAGAATTAGGGTTGATGAAGACAAAATCGAGGCCAACACCCACGAACATCACTGATGTGAGAAGCTTCAATGAATTGGCCAGCTTCTATATAAGGTTTGTGAGGGATTTCAGCACCATTGCTGCCTCCCTTGATGCATGTGATCAAGGAGAATGTTCCCTTTCATTGGGGAACACCACAACAAGAGGCCTTCGAAGAACTCAAGAAGAAACTCATGGAGCACCATTGTTGATGCTGTCCAATTTCACAAAGCCTTTGAGATCGAGTGTGATGTCTCTGGAGTGGGAATTGGAGCTGTCTTGATGCAAGAGAAGAGGCCCATAGCATACTTGATGACACTCGATTTGACGTGATTATTAGCCTCATTTAAGCGACATTTCTTGGCTTAAGACATGGTTTTAGGGTAGAATAGGGAATATTCACTCAACTGCTCTATCTCGTGCCATTTGGGTTACTTTGGCCCGTTTCGGGTCTATTTGATGGTTTTCTAGTGTTTTCGTGATCGCACAGGTTTTTGCCATCAAATAATGTAACCAAGGATGTGTCTAAGGCATTGGAACCTCGAGGAACCACACCGGAATCGATCCAAGGAGTCAAGCAAGTCAACACATTTCCTACCCCATTTTACACAGAAGTTTTCAGCGAAAAGACCTGAGGTTTTCGTCGAAAACTCCAGAAGAAATCGGCAGAGCTTACAAGAAGCAGTTTTCGGCGAGAAGTCAAAGTTCTCGCCGAAAACTCTAAACATAAAACTCACAGGAGATCAGTCGACGGAGGACAACAATTTTCGAAGAAGTTTTCAGCGAAAATGAAGTGAACCGCTGCAACCGTGGGCAGACGACCCTTGAACACCGCAAGTTGAGATCGTGCAACGAGGTAGAACCGTCGGGAACCGAGGGCGGATGAGGACTTTGACCTGGTAGCTATATAACAGCTAGGAACCAGAAGTATCAAGTCGTAGACGCCACGCCAAGAGATGGATGCTCTTGATGATAAGTCGAGCCTTCAGTATCGCAACATGCAGATACAATAAGGGTTTCAAGAACAAAGTTCTATCAAAGGGGGTTGTTTATTTCATAAAAGTCTCAATACAATGGGTGGCCGGCGGCCTCTATATATAGGTGAGGGAACAAGCTCTCCTCCCTAAAGTCTAATTCCTAAATAAGAATAGAATAAAGAGTCCTATTCCTAAATAGAATCCTAAAACCCCTAAATAATCCTACTAAAAAGGAAAATAATTAAATAGTCTTTAAGAACAAAAAATACAACTCAAATAGGACTAAAACTCTTAAAACCCTAATCCGGCGGTTTTAGGGTTTCCTAGTCCGGGTGGGACTAGGACTCGGCGGTCCGCCGATCTCGGGCCGGGCCTTTACTCGGCTCCGGGCTTCTTCTTCTTCAAACGGGGGGCCTTCATCGGGCCTTGGGGCCTGATGCTCCGGCTGGTCCAGGGGGTAGGAGCTTGCCAAAAGGCTCGGGCCACATGGTGGCTAGCCTCATAAATTAAGCCCGATCGGCCCGGCTCTCGGTCTAGGGCTCGGGGCGGGGCCGGTTTGGGAACTTCTTCATTTCTGCTCAGGGCTTCCTCTCCTAGCTTCGGGCATCTCCTTAGGTAGCTCCCTATGTGGCTCTCATGGACTAGGGTCGGGCCAGACGTGGTGCCTTGGAACCAGGGCTCTTATTTTTCTCAGGACTTGGCTCCAGGTCAGTCTTGGGTGACCATCCCTTCTTGGTCAGGTACTCTTGAGCCCTCCTGTTCCTGTACTCCAGGAATGCCTCCAGAGGGTCTCTAGAGTGTGCTTCATCTTCAGAGCTGATGTGACTTTAATTAGTGCATTTTAAGCTTATGAATGACCTATGAAATGCCCGTGTTTATTCGTGAAATGACATGACTTATATGCTTTTATTGAAGTTTTGTGCAAAGTGTCATTTTGTTGTCCGGTTGCCACTTTGGAGCCAAATTCGTGGGCTATTGGAGTTGCCTCTGTGCATTTTCAGGTTATGGCATCAAAGTACGGATGACAAGGAGCGCATAGGAGCAAACGGGAGGTCATTTGGAGTCCGGACGAGGGAGATATGAGCATTACAAGATCGAGCTTTCTGCAGAGTGCAGGGGTGCACGCCGTGCAGATGTGCACGCCGTGCAGGGGTGCACGCCATGCACTGTCCCCTGCACTATAAATACTCTTGTTTTTGGCCATTTTGAAAGATTCTTTCATATCTCTTGAACCCCAAACACATACCCACGAACCCTCAAACCCTAGAACACATTTTTGGAGCAATTTGAAGCCATTGGAGCTAGGATTGAAGCCAACAAACCTTGGGAGAAGTGCTCACAAGTGGAGAAGTGAAGATCAACTCAAGGATTCATCCATGGTGTTCTTGGTGACCATTCTTCCTTCTTTTCTCTTTACTCCCTTGGCCATGTGTGGCTGAGTTTCTAGGGTTCATCTTGGATGGGTAGATTAGTTGTGCTATGATAGAGGGATGATTGTATAGAACTTGCCATGATTGATCTTGGTTGTATGAGGATGATTCCTAAACTTGTTCTTAATGCCATTTTATGCCATGTTTGCTTGATTTGGTCCATTCAATGTGATTTGATGCATGAGAGTGCTTGGATTGCATAGATTGTAGGTCTAGGGATTGAAGTGAGTGTGTTCTAAGAGATTAGATCATCTTGTTTCAACCATTTTCACTTGATTTCTCTCTTGGGCATTTTATCGAACACTTGGTGTGCATGTGGATTTTCATTCAATTGAGTTTGAAAAGGCTTTTTGGTGAATCTCTTAGTGTTAGGGCATTGATATGAGAGTGTTGTGCCTAGCCTTGTGGTCATAGAGTCTTAAGAGAGTATCTTGTGTCTTGGCATTTCATCAAACACTTAGAATGCATCCTTTTTTCACTTAGCTTGAGAGCGAGAGCCTAAGTTGAGTGGTATTAGGATAGGGATTAGGTGCTACGAGAGTGCATTGAGTCCATAAAAGTGAAATGCATGGTCATCCGAATGCAAACTCGATCTTAATTGGCTTGTTTGTTCAATTAGTCATCTTGAGCATGATGAAACTACCCACCAAGAGAGCCCCCTTTGTCTTTGATTTGAACCACCTTTCTCTCTTGCTTAGTCTTTGTTAGTATTGCATTTCTTTGCCTTTGTTTCTGAATTTCTCGATCAAACCAAACCAATTTCAAATGTTAAGACCGTCTATGAGAAGTGTGAGTATTGGTTTATGAGAGGACCTCGTGGAATACGACCTTGGTAAAATTGCCTTTTATCAAGTTTTTGGCGCCGTTGCCGGGGACTCTCTCATTCCTTTGAAAGCACTTAGTAGTGGACCGATCTATTCACTTCCTTCCGCTTTACTTTTTGCTTCCTTGTTGCTCTTTGTTTACTTTATTATCCCGCATCGTTGTATTACTCGGGTGTGTTTTGTTGTGCTTGTTTGCAGGAGATTTTGGGTTAGTGCATGAGGCGTTTAGCTCGTCTTCAAGCACGAATCCAAGGACTAGAACAAGTGCTCGAGTCACCTACCACGTCCCCACCTCCTACAGTTGAAGAAGAAGAAGTTGATCGCATCTCACACCACACTATGTCTCATCACGAGGATGAAGATAACCATTCGGAACATTCTCACCATACCAATGATGATGATCACTCACAAAGAGGTGCAAGACGTACCTTGGCGGATTATGCTCGTCCTACTCTTGAAGGGGCAGCCTCTAGCATTGTTCGAAGACCCGTCAATGCTAGGAACTTTGAGCTCAAGCCTAATATGATCCAAATGGTTCAAAATGGAGTGGTGTTCAATGGCATTGATGGTGAATGTCCATCTAGGCATCTCAAGGACTTCTTGGAGATATGTGACACGGTTAAGAATGACCAAGTTCACCCGGATTGTGTGAGACTCCGGCTCTTTCCTTTCTCACTCAAAGGTAGAGCTAAGTCTTGGTTGGAGAACCAACCTAGTAGAACATTCACTACATGGGAGGGACTAGCCGAAGCCTTCCTCGAGGAGTTCTTTCCCCCCTATATGACGGATGCAATCCGGGATCGAATCAACCACTTCACACAACACAAGGGAGAGCTCTTCCATGAGACTTGGAATAGGTTCCAAGCCCTTCTTCGGTCTTGTCCTCATCACAACTTCGCCGAATGGAGCTTGGCGGATATCTTTGCTAGGTCCCTTGATTTTGAGAATACAAGGATGATCAACCAAGCCGCCGGAGGTGACTTAAGGATGCTCACTCCCGAAGATGCTCTAGAACTCTTCGCGGAGATGGCCAACAAGACAAGGAGTTGGTCTCGACAGCAACCTCCTAAGTCTAAGTATGGAAGTGACACGCACTATGATTCTCGGTCCGTAAGTGTTGATGCACCAAAGGAGTCGTCTAGCTATGGGAAGAAGCCTAAGTTACCGGGGCACCGAGATGAAGATGATCCAATGATCGCTCTCCTTATGTCTAAGATCGACGCCATGGCTTCACAAGTAAGCAATCTTAGTATGCCTAAGACTCCCTCTAAGCCATCTAAAGTGGGTAATCAACCGGTTGCTTCTATATATTGTTGTGAATGTTGTGGGGGTCAAGGCCACGATGTTAGTGCTTGTCCTTCCGCCACTCCTGAACTTGGCCAAGGCGACCTTGAGGAGGTAAGCTTCGCACAAGGTCAAGGTTTCCATGGTAATTTCAGCCCCCAAGGTAACTATCAAGGTAACTATAACCGACCTTGGTACAACAAGTCTAACCAAGGTTACCAAGGCCAAGGGAGTCAAGGTAGTGGTTATAGCAAGGGCTACAACCAAGGAAATCAAGGAGGTTATCAAGGTTATAGGGGTTATCAAGGCAACCAATGGTCTCAAGGAAGTAACCTAAACCAAGGTAGCCAAGGGACTCAAGGAGGACCCCAAGGTCAAGGGCACCAAGGGGGAAATCAATGGAATCAAAGTGGACATCCAAGTCAAGGTTTCCAAGGTCCTACCCCACCGGGAATATACAACCATAGAGGTGAAGGACCACCCGGGTTCAACAAGCCTCCTCAAAATAAGGAGGGTGGTTCTTCGATCTCTCAAGAAGACACCAATGCGGCAATGATCCAACTCATCAAGAATCAACAAGCTTCAATTGCCAATTTGGAGAACCAATTAGGACATATTTCTAAGGCACTCTCGGAGCGACCCACGGGCACTTTACCTTCCAATACCGAGATCAACCCCAAAGGTCCAGAGCATTGCAAGGTAGTGACCTTGAGAAGTGGAAGACCCTTGCAAGATACAACCTCTACCCCAATTGACTCTAAAAAGGTACAAGATCTTAATCTAATGGTTGATGATGATGATATTAATGATCCTCCTTCGGATGAAGTTGAAGTTAAAGTCGAACCTCCTACGGGTAATGTGAACACTAAGGTTGCCAAGGAACCTAGTAAGGCTACATCGAGTACACCACCGGTCTCTCCTCCCGCACCGGTTGTATCTCCATACAAGCCTAAGCCTCCATACCCATCTCGATTGAAGAAGGATGGCCTTGAGAAGGTTTTCAAGAAGTTTGTGGAGCGGATTAGTCAAATGCAATTCTCTCTTCCGTTTCCCGAAGCAATGACTATGATGCCCCAATATGCTAAGTTCATGAAGGAACTCTACACCAACAAGAGAAAGCTACCGGAGACATCTCTAGTCCACCTTAATGAGGAATGCTCCGCCGTTCTCTTCAAAAGTCCACCCAAAAAGCTCAAGGATCCAGGTACCTTTACTATCCCTTGTGCTATTGGTAATATTTCTCTTGCTAATGGTCTTGCGGATCTAGGTGCTAGTATCAATGTCATGCCTTATTGCATATTTGAGAAGCTAGGGTTGTCTAATCTTCGTCCTACTCGTATGTACATTCAACTTGCGGACAAGTCGACCAAGAGTCCTAGGGGGATTGTTGATGATGTGCTAGTTAAAGTAGGCCCTTTTGTCTTCCCAGTTGACTTTGCGGTCATAGATACCGATGATGTGGATGTCTCATTGATATTTGGTAGACCATTCCTAGCTACTTCTCGTGCTTTGATTGATGTGCATGACGGAAATTGACATTTAGAGTAGGACAAGAGAGTGTCACGTTTTGCATAGCCGATGGCATGAAGTTTGCTCACGCACAAGATGATTTAGAGTACTCGTGTGATACTATTGCTTCGGCTAGTGTGTGTAGTATTTCTAACTTCGTGTGTAGAGATTCTTTGGATGTTTGCCTTAGAATGAATGTGCAGGAACATCTAGACACCCCAGAATTAAAAGCTCAGGTGGCTTATCTTGATGAAGGGAGAGATAAGTTGGAGAGTGAGACAGTTTTTGTTGCCCTCCCAAAGGTGGAAAGGGTAAAGACCTCCTATGAAGAACCACCTACTCTTGAGCTCAAGCCTCTTCCCGCACATTTGGAGTATGCTTTTCTCATGCCAGATTCCAAGCTACCGGTCATCATCAATTCTGAGCTTCTACCCGAGCAAAAGGACCGTCTAGTGGAGCTCCTCAAGAAGTACATGAGAGCTATTGCGTGGAGCATCTCGGATATTCGAGGTATAAGTCCCACATTTTGCTCACATCGGATCCTTATGGAGGAAGATTTCAAGCCGGTTGTGCAACCACAAAGAAGGCTAAATCCTAACATGAAGGAGGTTGTGAAGAAAGAGGTTATTAAGCTTATGGATGCGGGGATTATCTTTCCTATCTCGGATAGCCCTTGGGTTAGCCCCGTGCAAGTTGTTCCCAAGAAAGGAGGGATCACGGTGGTAGCTAATGACAAGGATGAGCTTATCCCGACAAGGACGATCACCGGGTGGCGTGTTTGCATAGATTATCGTCGACTCAATGATGCCACTAGGAAGGATCACTTTCCTCTACCTTTCATGGATCAAATGCTCGAGCGTCTCTCCGGTCACGAGTACTATTGTTTCTTGGATGGTATGTCGGGTACTTCCAAATCCCGATCGCCTCGGAGGACATCGAGAAGACCACATTCACATGCCCCTTCGGTACTTTTGCTTATCGACGGATCCCCTTTGGGTTGTGCAACGCTCCCGCTACCTTCCAACGGTGTATGCTCGCCATTTTCGATGATTTCGTGGAAGATATCATGGAAGTGTTCATGGACGACTTCTCGGTCTTTGGGGATTCATTCGACCTATGCTTGAGGAACCTTGAGAAGGTCTTGCGTCGGTGTGAAGAGACCAATCTTGCATTAAGTTGGGAGAAGTGTCATTTCATGGTCAATGAGGGGATTGTTCTTGGTCACAAGATCTCTAAAAAGGGCATTGAGGTTGACAAGGCAAAATTGGAGACCATCTCTCAACTTCCTCCACCCTCATCCGTGAAAGCCGTGAGAAGCTTCTTGGGGCACGCCGGTTTCTATAGGCGCTTATCAAAGACTTCTCGAAAATAACTACTCCTATGACTCGGCTTCTTGAGAAGGATGTGGAATTTCGTTTTGATGAAGAGTGCTTGCAAGCTTTTGAACTCCTCAAGGGTAAGCTCACGAATGCCCCTATACTCATTGCTCCGGATTGGTCAAAGTCATTTGAGTTGATGTGTGATGCTAGCGATTACGCCATTGGAGCGGTTCTAGGCCAACGAATCGACAAGAGGTTCCATCCAATATACTATGCAAGTAAGACTCTCAATGATGCTCAAAGGAACTACACAACTACGGAGAAGGAGCTCTTGGCCATAGTGTTTGCTTTTGATAAGTTTAGGTCCTACTTGGTACTTTCTCACACTATTGTCTTCACGGACCACCAAGCTTTGAGGTACCTTCTATCTAAGACCGATGCTAAACCAAGTTTGATCCGATGGGTCCTTCTATTGCAAGAGTTTGATATTGAGATTCGAGATAAGAAGGGGTCCGAGAATGTAGCCGCCGACCACTTGTCTCGCTTGGAAGAGGCGGAAATGGTACACAATGGTAATGAAGAGATCAATGACAACTTCCCCGATGAGCTATTATTCGCTATAGCAACTTTAGAGTTCAAGGAACCTTGGTTCGCGGATTTGGCTAACTATCTTGCTAGTGGAGACTTGAAGGAGGGCCTCTCCACTCAAGACAAAAGGAAGTTCTTTGTGAATTTGAAGCATTACTATTGGGACGATCCTTTTGTATTTCGAGTTGGCTCGGATGGTATGATTAGAAGATGTGTCACTTATGGAGAGTCTAAGGACATCATGCGACATTGCCACTCCGGTCCTACGGGTGGACATCATGGAGCAAATCGCACGGCTCGCAAGGTACTTGAGTCCGGATTCTTTTGGCCCTCGATCTTCCGAGATTGTCAAGACTTTGTCAAGTCTTGCGATGCGTGTCAACGTTCAGGTAACATCTCTTCCCGTAATGAAATGCCTCAAAATGTCTCGTTAGTGGTAGAAATATTTGATATATGGGGTATTGATTTCATGGGACCGTTTCCTACTTCGCATGGTAACAAGTACATATTAGTTGCGGTAGATTACGTGTCTAAATGGGCGGAGGCACAAGCTTTGCCTACCAATGATGCCCGAGTCGTAGGGAAGTTTCTTGTTAAGTTGTTCACCCGTTTTGGTACCCCTCGTGCTATCATTAGTGATCGAGGTACTCATTTTCAAGGGCAATTCGATAGAGTATGCCACCGGTTCGGCGTCACTCATCGGATGTCCACCTCGTATCACCCTCAAACTAGTGGCCAAGCCGAGGTGACCAATAGGGAACTTAAGAGAATCTTAGAGAAGACGGTCGACCAATCACGGAAAGATTGGTCGAAGAAGCTTGATGACGCTCTATGGGCCTACCGCACGGCCTACAAGACCCCTATAGGCACTACTCCCTATAGGATGGTCTATGGCAAAACATGCCATTTGCCGGTAGAGCTCGAGCACCGAGCTTATTGGGCATTGAAATTTCTAAACCTTGATATGAGTCTCGCAGGAGAAGAGCGTAAGTTTCAGGTACATGAGCTCGAGGAGTATCGCCATCATGCATATGAGAATGCAAAGCTTTACAAGGAGAGGACGAAGCTCATTCATGATTCCCGTTTGAAGCCGGGCAAGGATTTCAAAGTTGGTGATCAAGTTCTCCTATACAACTCTCGGCTCAAGCTCTTTCCCGGGAAATTGAGGTCTCGTTGGTCCGGCCCCTTTACGGTAACTCATGTTTTTCCTTATGGCACCATCGAGGTAATCTCTCCATCCCAAACCGAACCTTTTAAGGTGAATGGCCATAGACTTAAGCATTATGTTATTAGTGATACTATAGGTGCTGTTGAGGTCTTGTCTTTGGTCGTGCCTTGAGTGTTCCTTGCTTCGTCGAGCTTAAGACGTTAAACAAGCGCTTCTCGGGAGGCAACCCGAGGGTTTTTCCATGTCTTTTCTTCTTGATTTGATTGCGTGATTGTGTGTTTTTGTGGTGTTCAAGGTCCTTGAGTTGTTGTGGTGTCCTTTGTGGTCTCGTAGGCGTTGAAATTGTGAAGTTCGGGGTCCGTTTTGGGTTGATTTGACGGTGTTTTGGTCGTTTTTCGTCGAGGTGAAAATTTGTTTTTAAGCTGAGGAGGTGCACGCCGTGCACCACTGCACGCCGTGCACACCACTGCACGTGCACCACTGCACGCCGTGCACCGTGCACGGTTTGGTGCACGTGCTGTCCAGGAGCATCCAAAAAATTTTCAGCTCCAGGGTGCACGCCGTGCACCCATGCACGCCGTGCACCCTGCACGCCGTGCACCCTTGCACGCTGTGCACCTGATCTTTCCCTTTGCATTTTTTTTGGTTTGGTTTGTGGTTGGCTCGATTGATACTTGATTTCTCGGTTTGGGTTTTGGTTCACCCGACTCTTCCGCGACCCGACCCCACCCAGCCAACCGAACCAAACGACCCGACCCCGACCCCCCTTATCCCCTTTCCTCGACTCCCCCAGCCCAGCACACCCGTCTCTCTCTCAATTCCGCCGCCGAAGCTTCCTCAACACCGCGGCCTTCCTTCCGCCAGCCAGCTCCGGCCGCCCGCCTGCCCAGCCCCACCCGACCACGCAACCCAGCCGACGCCGCCGCCGCCACCAACTCCTGCCCGCCACCACCTCCTGCCCGCCGCCAACTCCAATCGATCACCCCGGCCGACCCCTCCCAATCCCGCCGCCATCTCTTTCCCTCCAGCCGGCGCCGCCGACTGCCCGCCACCAACTCCTACCCGACCCCCAGCTCCGGCCGCCCATCTGCCCAGCCCTGCCCGCCACCAACTCCTGCCCGCCGGCTCCCTTCTCCCACTCCAGCCGCCACTCAATTCCGCCGTCTTTCCATTCCGCCCTGCCCCTATCTCAGGTTTCTTTTGGCTTGTATTTTCTGATTTGGTTGCTTGAGTTAGTTGGCAGTTGGTAGTGTGGTTTGATTGAATGTTGATATTGTTGGCTTGCTTTGATTTGTGGAGTTGGGCATTGATTTTGATTGATAGGTTTTGATGTGAGGGGTGTGATTTGGTTGCTTAGTTTAGGGTGTGGGATTTGCTTGGTTTCATGTGAGCAGGTTTGGGGTTATGGCGTTGCTTGTGTCCATTGTTGAGCCGATTTTGGCTTTGTGAGATTGATTGATTGTTCTTGATTGGTGGCTGATTTGATTGTTCTTGATTGGTGGCTGATTTGATTATTCTTGATTGGTGGATGGTTGCAAAGGATTAGTGGTGGCTTGATGGGGGCAGAATGTTGTTTTATCGTGATTTATTTGAATGGTGGAGTTAGGTGTGGTTGTTAGTGTTTGACTTGTGATCCTACTCCGTGCCTATCTTTGTGATGTGTCTTTTGTTTCTACAGGTTCTGAATTCAGGGGCTGAATTCCATTCTTCATGTGAGGAGGGGTGTGGTTTATCACCACTCATTGGTTTAATTTTTATGTATTCCTCCTTACATTGTGTGGACTTAGGCTTATATGTTCTTGATTCGTGTTTTTGATCCATTATGCATGCCTTTTGCTTAGCTGTGGATCTCTATGATTTGATTTTTGCTAGCATAGGTTGTTGCACTTGAACTTGATGATCTTGAATCGTGCTCAATGTTGTGCTCAATGTTTTGATCATGTGTTATGATAGGCGCCTTGATAGGGTTTGTGTTAGGAGTGTGCCCTTCTTGTTGATTCTTTGTTTGCACTTCTTTTGCAGGATGCCTCCTAAGGGTAAAGCAGCTTCTTCATCCTCCGCCCCCAAGCGATCCAAGGCACCAGCTTCCAAGAAGCGGAAGGGACAGACTGGGGAGTCTTCTGCTCCTCCACCACGGTCGCCTTCGCCGCCTCCAGCTCCTCGTGGCGTCGACCCTCCTGAGTCAGTGGTTCAGAGGATCTTCGACTTCGACCCCAGAGATCGGGCTTACAGTCGTTATCAGGTTATGGCGAGATGGCCCGTGGCGAGGCAGGGTAGATTTGATTTTGAGGGGTTGCAGAGTCGTGATGGTTGGTTGGATGCTTTGAAGACTTTGGCTGATGGAGCCGGTATTTGGCCGCTCTTGGAGGTTGACGAGAGAGCCACAGGATCACTCACCACTTCTCAGGACTTTGGATTTTTCCTTTCTTTTATTTCTGTTTATGACTGCATGTTTTGTTGTGTTTGACTTCTGATTTTCTCTTTTCATTTCTGGCTTTGCACTTGTCATGTTGTTGGATCACACATCTCATCCGTACTCTCATCTTGTCGACTATGGGTTGTGTTTGAGTGGTATGCCCTCCCTTGTTTTCTACAGGTACCCCTGATTCAGGTCCTCGTCCTGAACAGGTTACTTGACCGGGATTCCATCTCCGGCTTCTCTTCTTCACCGCGCGGTATATTCGTTCCACCTTATCCTCTCTCTCTCTTGTTCATTGAGGACAATGCTCATGTTAGTCGTAGGGGAGTTTGAGGTTTGGTGTGATTATTTGTCGGTAGAAGTCTAAAGCTATGTTTTGATGTGTTGCATGATCTTAATTGAATGTCGAATTCCTCTATTGTAGAATCGTTCGGTTCTTGACTTTTGGTGTTTAATTAACTTCAAGTTTTCACAATGACGTTTAGACTGTCCTACTTAGAACCTATAACCAGCATGTTAGCACTAATATCAAATGAGTCTGGGCCAGAACTGAGATTTTATCACTCTTGTATGTTGGTTGACTGGTTTGATACGTGTTTTTGTACCGCTCGATAACACCGGTCTAAGATGATGAAGGCAATCAGAATTTTCGCCCCTTTTCCATGTCTTTCTTTACCCTTTTTGATCCTTCGTGATTGTGGCTTGAGATTAGACGGAATCCAATTCGAAATCTTGTGTGGAAGTTGTAAAGGGCTAAGGATCAAGTGGCTAAATTGTGAAAAAAAAAATGCTCAAAAGAAAAGCTAGGCAAGCTCGGCACCTAAGTGAAGTGTCGGGTTGAGCACTAAGCAAAAGGGCAAAGGCTGTGAGCTAGGCAGGTTCAACACCTAAGTGAAGTGTTGAATCGAGCACTAGTATGCAGTAAGAAAAAAAAGAAAGAAAAATGGAAATGAAAAGAAAAGAAAGAAAGAAAAAGAGTTCTCAAATGTAGCCCTTGATCCTAGCCAGAGTTTGTAAAGTGCGGATCTAGAAGCGGATGAAGTCGAGTCGATAGCCACATCATAATCACTCGCCACTTACGATCCATGTCCCGATTTCAAGTCCTTTTGATTAGAGTTGGTGTTGTCGTGGTCGGTTTTGCTGTGTCCCAATCAACCACTACTTGAAGTGTGCAAAATTAGTGAGGTTTAGACTTGTTTGGTTGATGTTCTTGCATGTGTAGGTTTAGTTTGTTCGTGGAACAGTTTAAGCTAAATTGTGATTGCTTGAATCTCAATGGACCGAACTTGTCATTTGTGAACTTGGATGTTTTCTAATTCATTTGCTTGAGGACAAGCAAAGCTTAGTCGTAGGGGAATTTGATGTGACTTTAATTAGTGCATTTTAAGCTTATGAATGACCTATGAAATGCCCGTGTTTATTCGTGAAATGACATGACTTATATGCTTTTATTGAAGTTTTGTGCAAAGTGTCATTTTGTTGTCCGGTTGCCACTTTGGAGCCAAATTCGTGGGCTATTGGAGTTGCCTCTGTGCATTTTCAGGTTATGGCATCAAAGTACGGATGACAAGGAGCGCATAGGAGCAAACGGGAGGTCATTTGGAGTCCGGACGAGGGAGATATGAGCATTACAAGATCGAGCTTTCTGCAGAGTGCAGGGGTGCACGCCGTGCAGATGTGCACGCCGTGCAGGGGTGCACGCCGTGCACTGTCCCCTGCACTATAAATACTCTTGTTTTTGGCCATTTTGAAAGATTCTTTCATATCTCTTGAACCCCAAACACATACCCACGAACCCTCAAACCCTAGAACACATTTTTGGAGCAATTTGAAGCCATTGGAGCTAGGATTGAAGCCAACAAACCTTGGGAGAAGTGCTCACAAGTGGAGAAGTGAAGATCAACTCAAGGATTCATCCATGGTGTTCTTGGTGACCATTCTTCCTTCTTTTCTCTTTACTCCCTTGGCCATGTGTGGCTGAGTTTCTAGGGTTCATCTTGGATGGGTAGATTAGTTGTGCTATGATAGAGGGATGATTGTATAGAACTTGCCATGATTGATCTTGGTTGTATGAGGATGATTCCTAGACTTGTTCTTAATGCCATTTTATGCCATGTTTGCTTGATTTGGTCCATTCAATGTGATTTGATGCATGAGAGTGCTTGGATTGCATAGATTGTAGGTCTAGGGATTGAAGTGAGTGTGTTCTAAGAGATTAGATCATCTTGTTTCAACCATTTTCACTTGATTTCTCTCTTGGGCATTTTATCGAACACTTGGTGTGCATGTGGATTTTCATTCAATTGAGTTTGAAAAGGCTTTTTGGTGAATCTCTTAGTGTTAGGGCATTGATATGAGAGTGTTGTGCCTAGCCTTGTGGTCATAGAGTCTTAAGAGAGTATCTTGTGTCTTGGCACTTCATCAAACACTTAGAATGCATCCTTTTTTCACTTAGCTTGAGAGCGAGAGCCTAAGTTGAGTGGTATTAGGATAGGGATTAGGTGCTATGAGAGTGCATTGAGTCCATAAAAGTGAAATGCATGGTCATCCGAATGCAAACTCGATCTTAATTGGCTTGTTTGTTCAATTAGTCATCTTGAGCATGATGAAACTACCCACCAAGAGAGCCCCCTTTGTCTTTGATTTGAACCACCTTTCTCTCTTGCTTAGTCTTTGTTAGTATTGCATTTCTTTGCCTTTGTTTCTGAATTTCTCGATCAAACCAAACCAATTTCAAATGTTTAGACCGTCTATGAGAAGTGTGAGTATTGGTTTATGAGAGGACCCCGTGGAATACGACCTTGGTAAAATTGCCTTTTATCAAGGGCCCTTGGAGATTAGGTCAGGATCCGGCTGGGGCTTATCCTCAACCCTAGGGTTTCTACACTCGGCCAGCAGCATGGCCTGGAGTGGTATTTCACCCATTTGAGCTCTCCTACCTGTAGGGGGAGGCCTTAGCCTATATTTCATCTCATACCTTGGCTTGAGGGCTTGTAGGTGGCCTGCCCTTGATTCTGCACGCTTCTTGTATGGCCCTAGGGTTCTGTCTCGGACAGGTGACCCTGGTGGGGTGTAGGAGTACCGGCGAGTACTAGGGCAGCTGGGCAGGGTCATATCATCCCCCTCTTCTTGCCTTGGATTTGTCCCAGATCCATCTCGGGGTCTCTTCTAGCACTCATCACCCTCTTCCAAACTTCAGCAATTTTGTTGGCCACGGTGGGGGAAGATTCAGCATCATCTTTAGACCTAGGAGTGTCACTTGAATCAGCAACGGACCAAGGCTCGGGTCCTTCAGTGCTTTCTCCATCGGTCTCCATAGCTCCTTCTCCTGCAAAACTATCAACAATAATGTTAAAGCTCGAGGAGGTAGCCAGTGAGAGTTCCTCACTCATTTCCACATCCGGGTTAGCATCCGGATCTTCTTCGCTCGGGGCAGCCCTCAAAATTCGTCGGGAGGTGATTTCCATTGAATCTTGGGTGCACAGGGGACCGTTGGTGGAGCGTCGGGTCGAGGCACTGGGGTGCCGGAGGCGCCGGGGGTAGGCCAGGGTACGTCGGGCAGGGCGGCGGTGTCGGGCAGTGGGGAGGCGGCGGGCAGGGATGCGTCGGGCAGTGGAAAGTCGGTGGCGGCGGGCAGTGATCCGTCGGGCAGTGGGAAGTCGGCGGCATGCAGTGGGAAGGTGGGCGGGGCAGTGGGAAGGTGGCGGCGGCGGGCAGTGGGGCACCGACGTCGGTCATCATCGCGTTGGGGTCGGGTAGGACCGGGATGGAGCGGTGGGCAGGGACGCACCGGACTCGTCGGGTAGTGATCTGCCGGGGGCCACGTCGGGTGGTGATGCGCCGCGGGGCATCGGGTAGCGACAGGTCGGTGCCGGGTGTTGGGGCGGCCGGGGCCTGGTCGGGCAGAGTGGCGCCGGGTGCTGGGGCGCTCAGACTGGTCGAGGCGGGCCAGTCGGCATCGGGGCCGAATGCTGGGGCACCGGGGCCTGGTCGGGCAGCACCGGGGTCGGGGCCGAGCGCTGGGGCGCCAAGGCTGGTAAGGCCTGGTCGGGCAGCGTCGGGGCTGGGTGCCGGGGCGCCGGGGCTGGTCAGGCCCGGTCGGGCATCGTCAGGGCTGGGCGTCGGGGCGCCGGGTGCTAGGGTTTTAGAGATTAACCCTGAAAACTTCTCAAGCCCTTCGGGCTTAACTTCTTCTCCTTCATCTTCTTCTTCCTTCTTCTCCTCTTCTTCATCATCTGTCTTGATTCCTCCTTCTCTTACCACCATCGTCCGTTGGTTAGGGAAGTCCCTTGAGATGTGTCCTCTACCTCGACACTTAAAGCATACAATTCCACTGGGACGTGGGTTAGAATTTTGAACCTTAGAAGTAGGTGGGGTAGGTGTTACCGGTGGTGCCGAATCCCTAGGGTTAGGGTTTGGCCGTGAGCTTGAGCCTCAGGGCTGTTCGGGCTTCCATGGGGCTTGGCTTGCATTCGAGCCTCCTCTCCACGAGGCACTGGCTGATCTTCTCGTGTAACCCCTCTTCAATTCTCTCTCCACGCGGTTAGCTAGGGCCTTGAGATCCTCGTAGTCAACATAGTTAAGTAGGCTGACTTGATGCATGATCTCGGGGTGTAGCCCACCCACAAACAGGGCTATCTTTGCTTCGGGCTCTTCTCTAAGGTCGAGTCTGGCTACCAACATCTTGATCTCCTTGGTGTATTGCTCCACAGAAATGGTGCCTTGCTTTAAGTTCCGAAGGGAGGTGTGTAGGTCTCGGATGTAAGTTTCAGGAACGAACTTCTTCCTCATGACTCTCTTGAGATCTCTCCATGACTCAATGGGGTCTTCCTCATCTCTTTGAACTCGGCTCTTGAACTGGCTCCACCATAGAGCAGCATAGTCAGTGAATTCAAGGGTGGCGAGGATTACCTTTTTCCGTTCAGAATAGTGATGGCATTCGAGGAAGTCCTCCATACTTCTCTCCCAATCCAAGTACTCGTCAGCATTGTACTTACCGGCAAATTTAGGCACGGTGAGCTTGATGTTTCTCAATTCATCATCAATCTCCTAAGCTAGCCTTCAGGCTCGTCGGTTCAGGCCTTCAGGGCTGTCCTCTCGTCGCTCATCTCGTCCTCTCTCGGCTTAAAGCCTGGCTAGGGTTTCTTGGACGGCGGCCATGGTAGCTCCAAGATTCTGAAGGTGGCCTTCCATGTTGGCTAATCTCTCGTCTTCCATGGTTAGTGCTAGCAAACGAAAGCAATTTTCTATCCCCTTCTTAGTAATAAACTTACAACGAAAGGAAATAACGTGGCAAGGTGGCCTTGCTTTCTTTTGTTTTTCTTACAACTCGAAACTGAAACAAGAATTGAAATAGAAGGGAATTTTCGAAGCTATTTTTCTAAAAAGCAGTAAAGAATATGAATCCAGGTGAACCTAGAGATTGGGATAGATTGTGGTCCGTGAGCTGAACCGTGCTCTGATACCAACTGATGTGAACCGCTGCAACCGTGGGCAGACGACCCTTGAACACCACAAGTTGAGATCGTGCAACGAGGTAGAATCGTCGGGAACCAGGGGCGGATGAGGACTTTGACCCGCTAGATATATAACAGCTTGGAACCAGAAGTATCAAGTCGTATACGCCACGCCAAGAGATGGATGCTCTTGATGATAAGTCGAGCCT
Source organism: Linum lewisii (assembly GCA_034768395.1). Lineage (NCBI taxonomy): Eukaryota > Viridiplantae > Streptophyta > Magnoliopsida > Malpighiales > Linaceae > Linum > Linum lewisii. Next base: position 44,394,232 of record CM068302.1, read on the forward strand.
TCAGTATCGCAACATGCAGATACAATAAGGGTTTCAAGAACAAAGTTCTATCAAAGGGGGGTTGTTTATTTCATAAAAGTCTCAATACAATGGGTGGCCGACGACCTCTATATATAGGTGAGGGAACAAGCTCTCCTCCCTAAAGTCTAATTTCTAAATAAGAATAGAATAAAGAGTCCTATTCCTAAATAGAATCCTAAAACCCCTAAATAATCCTACTAAAAAGGAAAAAACAATTAAATAGTCTTTAAAAATCGAAAATACAACTCAAATAGGACTAAAACTCTTAAAACCCTAATCCGACGGTTTTAGGGTTTCCTAGTCCGGGTGGGACTAGGACTCGGTGGTCCGCCGATCTCGGGCCGGGCCTTTGGTCGGCTCCGGGCTTCTTCTTCTTCAAACGACGGGCCTTCGTCAGGCCTTGGGGCCTGATGCTCTAGTCTGGTCCAGGGGGTAGGAGCTTGCCAAAAGGCTCGGGCCACATGGTGGCTAGCCTCATAAATTAGGCCCGATCGGCCCGGCTCTCGGTCTAGGGCTCGGGGCGGGGCCGGTTTGGGAACTTCTTCATTTCTGCTCAGGGCTTCCTCTCCTAGCTTCGGGCATCTCCTTAGGTAGCTCCCTATGTGGCTCTCATGGACTAGGGTCGGGCCAGACGTGGTGCCTTGGAACCAGGGCTCTTATTTTTCTCAGGACTTGGCTCCAGGTCAGTCTTGGGTGACCATCCCTTCTTGGTCAGGTACTCTTGAGCCCTCCTGTTCCTGTACTCCAGGAATGCCTCCAGAGGGTCTCTAGAGTGTGCTTCATCTTCAGGGCCCTTGGAGATTAGGTCAGGATCTGGCTGGGGCTTATCCTCAACCCTAGGGTTTCTACACTCGGCCAGCAGCATGGCCTGGAGTGGTATTTCACCCTTTTGAGCTCTCCTTCCTGTAGGGGGAGGCCTTAGCCTATATTTCATCTCATACCTTGGCTTGAGGGCTTGTAGGTGGCCTGCCCTTGATTCTGCACGCTTCTTGTATGGCCCTAGGGTTCTGTCTCGGACAGGTGACCCTGGTGGGGTGTAGGAGTACCGGCGAGTACTAGGGCAGCTGGGCCGGGTCATATCATCCCCTCTTCTTGCCTTGGATTTGTCCCCAGATCCATCTCGGGGTCTCTTCTAGCACTCATCACCCTCTTCCAAACTTCAGCAATTTTATTGGCCACGGTCGGGGAAGATTCAGCATCATCTTTAGACCTAGGAGTGTCACTTGAATCAGCAACGAACCAAGGCTCGGGTCCTTCAGTGCTTTCTCCATTGGTCTCCATAGCTCCTTCTCCTGCAAAACTATCAACAATAATGTTAAAGCTCGAGGAGGTAGCCGGTGAGAGTTCCTCACTCATTTCCACATCCGGGTTAGCATCCGGATCTTCTTCGCTCGGGGCAGCCCTCAAAATTCGTCGGGAGGTGATTTCCCATTGAATCTTGGGTGCACAGGGGACCGTCGGTGGAGCGTCGGGTCAAGGCACTGGGGTGTCGGAGGCGCCGGGGGTAGGCCAGGGTACGTCGGGCAGGGCGGCGGTGTCGGGCAGTGGGGAGGCGGCGGGCAGGGATGCGTCGGGCAGTGGAAAGTCGGTGGCGGCGGGCAGTGATCCGTCGGGCAGTGGGAAGTCGGCGACGGGCAGTGGGAAGGTGGCGGCGGGCAGTGGGAAGGTGGCGGCGGCGGGCAGTGGGGCGCCGACGTCGGTCATCATCGCGTTGGGGTCGGGTAGGACCAAGACGGAGCGGTGGGCAGGGACGCGCCAGACTCGTCGGGTAGTGATCTGCCGGGGGCCACGTCGGGTGGTGATGCGCCGCGGGGCATCGGCAGCGACAGGTCGGGGCCGGGTGTTGGGGCGGCCGGGGCCTGGTCGGGCAGAGTGGCGCCGGGTGCTGGGGCGCTCAGACTGGTCGAGGTGGGACAGTCGGCATCGGGGCCGAATGCTGGGGCGCCGGGGCCTGGTCGGGCAGCACCGGTGTTGGGGCTGAGCGCTGGGGTGCCAAGGCTGGTCAGGCCTGGTCGGGCAGCGTCGGGGCTTGGTGCCGGGGCGCCGGGGCTGGTTAGGCCCGGTCGGGCAGCGTCGGGGCTGGGTGTCGGGGCGCCGGGTGCTAGGGTTTTAGAGATTAACCCTGAAAACTTCTCAAGCCCTTCGGGCTTAACTTCTTCTCCTTCATCAGATTCTTCTCCTTCTTCCTTCTTCTCCTCTTCTTCATCATCTGTCTCGATTCCTCCTTCTCTTACCACCATCGTCCGTTGGTTAGGGAAGTCCCTTGAGATGTGTCCTCTACCTTGACACTTAAAGCATACAATTCCACTGGGACGTGGGTTAGAATTTTGAACCTTAGAAGTAGGTGGGGTAGGTGTTACCGGTGGTGCCGAATCCCTAGGGTTAGGGTTTGGCCGTGAGCTTGAGGCTCGGGGCTGTTCGGGCTTCCATGGGGCTTGACTTGCATTCGAGCCTCCTCTCCACGGGGCCCTGGCTGATCTTCTCGTGTAACCCCTCTTCAATTCTCTCTCCACGCGGTTAGCTAGGGCCTTGAGATCCTCGTAGTCAACATAGTTAAGTAGGCTGACTTGATGCATGATCTCGGGGTGTAGCCCACCCACAAACCGGGCTATCTTTGCTTTGGGTTCTTCTCTAAGGTCGAGTCTGGCTACCAACATCTCGATCTCCTTGGTGTATTGCTCCACAGAAATGGTGCCTTGCTTTAAGTTCCGGAGGGGGTGTGTAGGTCTCGGATGTAAGTTCCAGGAACGAACTTCTTCCTCATGACTCTCTTGAGATCTCTCCATGACTCAATGGGGTCTTCCTCATCTCTTTGAACTCGGCTCTTGAACTGGCTCCACCATAGAGCAGCATAGTCAGTGAATTCAAGGGTGGCGAGGATTACCTTTTTCCGTTCAGAATAGTGATGGCATTCGAGGAAGTCCTCCATACTTCTCTCCCAATCCAAGTACTCGTCAGCATTGTACTTGCCGGAAAATTTAGGCACGGTGAGCTTGATGTTTCTCAAATCATCATCAATCTCCTAAGCTAGCCTTCAGGCTCGTCGGTTCAGGCCTTCAGGGTTGTCCTCTCGGCGCTCATCTCGTCCTCTCCCGGCTTGAAGCCTGGCTAGGGTTTCTTGGACGGCGGCCATGGTAGCTCCAAGATTCTGAAGGTGGCCTTCCATGTTGGCTAATCTCTCGTCTTCCATGGTTAGTACTAGCAAACGGAAGCAATTTTCTATCCCCTCTTCTTAGTAATAAACTTACAACGAAAGGAAATAACGTGGCAAGGTGGCCTTGCTTTCTTTTGTTTTTCTTACAACTCGAAACTGAAACAAGAATTGAAATAGAAGGGAATTTTCGAAGCTATTTTTCTAAAAAGCAGTAAAGGATATGAATCCAGGTGAACCTAGAGATTGGGATAGATTGTGGTCCGTGAGCTGAACCGTGCTCTGATACCAACTGATGTGAACCGCTGCAACCGTGGGCAGACGACCCTTGAACACCGCAAGTTGAGATCGTGCAACGAGGTAGAACCGTCGGGAACCGGGGGCGGATGAGGACTTTGACCCGCTAGATATATAACAGCTTGGAACCAGAAGTATCAAGTCGTATACGCCACGCCAAGAGATGGATGCTCTTGATGATAAGTCGAGCCTTCAGTATCGCAACATGCAGATACAATAAGGGTTTCAAGAACAAAGTTCTATCAAAGGGGGGTTGTTTATTTCATAAAAGTCTCAATACATTGGGTGGCCGACGGCCTCTATATATAGGTGAGGGAACAAGCTCTCCTCCCTAAAGTCTAATTTCTAAATAAGAATAGAATAAAGAGTCCTATTCCTAAATAGAATCCTAAAACCCCTAAATAATCCTACTAAAAAGGAAAAACAATTAAATAGTCTTTAAAAATCGAAAATACAACTCAAATAGGACTAAAACTCTTAAAACCCTAATCCGGCGGTTTTAGGGTTTCCTAGTCTGGGTGGGACTAGGACTCGGCGGTCCGCCGATCTCGGGCCGGGCCTTTGCTCGGCTCCGGGCTTCTTCTTCTTCAAACGGCGGGCCTTCGTCAGGCCTTGGGGCCTGATGCTCTGGTCTGGTCCAGGGGGTAGGAGCTTGCCAAAAGGCTCGGGCCACATGGTGGCTAGCCTCATAAATTAGGCCCGATCGGCCCGGCTCTCGGTCTAGGGCTTGGGGCGGGGCCGGTTTGGGAACTTCTTCATTTCTGCTCGGGGCTTCCTCTCCTAGCTTCGGGCATCTCCTTAGGTAGCTCCCTATGTGGCTCTCATGGACTAGGGTCGGGCCAGACGTGGTGCCTTGGAGCCAGGGGCTCTTATTCTTCTCAAGACTTGGCTCCAGGTCAGACTTGGGTGGCCATCCCTTCTTGGTCAGGTACTCTTGAGCCATCCTGTTCCTGTACTCCAGGAATGCCTCCAGAGGGTCTCTGGAGTGTGCTTCATCTTCAGGGCCCTTGGAGATTATGTCAGAATCCGGCTGGGGCTTATCCTCAACCCTAGGGTTTCTACACTCGGCCAGCAGCATGGCCTGGAGTGGTATTTCTTCCTTCTGAGCTCCCCTACCTGCAAGGGGAGGCCTTAGCCTATATTTCATCTCATACCTTGGCTTGAGGGCTTGTAGGTGGCCTGCCCTTGATTCTACACGCTTCTTGTATGGCCCTAGGGTTCTGCCTCGGACAGGTGACTGATGTGACTTTAATCAGTGCATTTTAAGCTTATGAATGACCTATGATATGCCCGTATTTATTCGCGAAATGACATGATTTATATGCGTTTATTGAATTTTTGTGCTAAGTGTCATTTTGTTGTCCGGTTGCCACTTTGGAGCCATAATTCGTGGGCTATTGGAGCTTCTCTATGCATTTTCAGGATCTGGCTTCAAAGTACGGATAACAAAGAGCGCATAGGAGCAAACGGGAGGTCATTTGGAGGCCGGACGAGGGAGATGTGAGCCTTGCAAGATCGGGTTTTCTGCAGAGTGCAGGGGGTGCACGCCGTGCAGATGTGCACGCCGTGCAGAGGTGCACGCCGTGCACTATGCACGCCGTGCAGGGGTGCACGCCGTGCAGAGGTGCACGCCGTGCACTGCCCCCTGCACTATAAATACTCTTGATTTTGGCCATTTTGGGAAATTAGATCATATCTCTTGAACCCCAAATACATTTCCACGAACCCTCAAACCCTAGAGCACGTTTTTGGAGCAATTTGAAGCCATTGGAGCTAGGATTGAAGCCAACAAACCTTGGGAGAAGTGCCTACAAGTGGAGAAGTGAAGATCATCTCAAGGAATCATCCATGGTGTTCTTGGTGACCATTCTTCCTTCTTCTTTCTTTACTCCCTTGGCCATGTGTGGCTGATTTTCTAGGGTTCCTCTTGGATGGGTAGAATAGTTGTGCTATGATAGAGGGATGATTGTATAGAACTTGCCATGATTGATCTTGGTTGTATGAGGATGATTCCTAGACTTGTTCTTAATGCCATTTTATGCCATGTTTGCTTAATTTGGTCCATTCATTGTAATTTGATGCATGAGAGTGCTTGGATTGCATAGATTGTAGGTCTAGGGATTGAAGAGAGTGTGTTCTAAGAGATTAGATCATCTCAATTCAACCATAGTTGCATGATTTCTCACTTGTGCATTTTATCGAACACTTGGTGTGCATTAGGATTTTCACTCAATTGAACTTTGATTAGTGTTTGGATGATTCTCTTAGTGTTAGAACATTGACATGAGAGTGTGGTGTCTAGCCTAGTGGTCATAGAGTCATAGGAGAGGGTTTTGTAGCTTGGCATTTCATCAAACACCTTTAATGCATCCTATTTTCACTTAGTTTGAGAGCGAGAGCCTAAATTGAGTGGTATTGGGATAGGGATTAGGTGCTACGAGAGTGCATCGAGTCTAAATAAGTGAAATGCATGGTCATCCGAGTGCAAACTTGATCTTGATTAGCTTGTTCGTTCAATTATTCATCTTGAGCATGATGAAACTACCTACCAAGAGAACCCCTTTATCTTTGATTTGTTCCACTTCTTTTCTTGCTTAAACCTTGTTAGTTTTTCATTGTTTATGCTTTTGATTTGTTCTCTTTCAAAACCAAAACTTAATTTCAAATGTTTAGACCGTTCATGAACTTTGTGAGTACAAGCTTATGAGAGGACCTCGAGGAATACGACCTTGGTAAACACGTGTTATCAAGTTTTTGGCGCCGTTGCCGGGGAACTCTCTCATTCCTTTTGAAAGCACTTAGTAGTGAACCGATCTATTCACTTCCTTCCAATTTAGTTTTTGCTTCCTTTTACTTGTTGTTTGGTTTTGTTATTCCACATTGTCGTATTACTCGGGTGTGTTTGTTGTGCTTGTTTGTAGGAGATTTTGGGTTAGTGCATGAGGCGTTCAGCTCGTCTTCAAGCACGAATCCAAGGACTAGAACAAGTGCTCAAGTCACCTACCACTTCCCCACCTCCTATAGTTGAAGAAGAAGAAGTTGATCACATCTCACACCACACTATGTCTCAACATGGGGATGACGATGACCAATCGGTTCATTCACACACACTAATGATGATGATCGCTCACAAAGGGGTGCAAGACGTACCTTGGCGGATTATGCTCGTCCTACTCTTGAAGGGGCAGCCTCTAGCATTGTTCGAAGACCCGTCAATGCTAGGAACTTTGAGCTCAAGCCTAATATGATCCAAATGGTTCAAAATGGAGTGGTGTTCAATGGCATTGATGGTGAATGTCCATCTAGGCATCTCAAGGACTTCTTGGAGATATGTGACACGGTTAAGAATGATCAAGTTCATCCGGATTGCATACGACTCCGACTCTTCCCCTTCTCACTCAAAGGTCGAGCCAAGTCTTGGTTGGAGAACCAACCTAGTAGAACATTCACTACATGGGAGGGCCTAGCCGAAGCTTTCCTTGAAGAATTCTTTCCTCCCTATATGACGGATGCAATCCGAGACCGTATCAACCACTTCATACAACACAAGGGAGAGCTCTTCCATGAGACTTGGAATAGGTTCCAAGCCATTCTTCGGTCTTGTCCTCATCATAACTTCGCCGAATGGAGCTTGGCGGACATCTTTGCTAGGTCCCTTGATTTTGAGAATACAAGGATGATCAACCAAGCCGCCGGAGGTGACTTAAGGATGCTCACTCCCGAAGATGCTCTCGAACTCTTTGCGGAGATGGCCAACAAGACAAGGAGTTGGTCTCGACAACAACCTCCTAAGTCTAAGTATGGAAGTGATACGCACTATGACTCTCGGTCCGTAAGTGTTGATGCACCAAAGGAGTCATCCACCTATGGGAAGAAGCATAAGTTACCGGGGCACCGAGATGAAGATGATCCCATGATTGCTCTCCTTATGTCCAAGATTGATGCCATGGCTTCACAAGTAAGTAATCTTAGTATGCCTCCCTCTAAGCCATCTAAAGTGGGTAATCCACCGGTTGCTTCAGTATTTTGTTGTGAAGGTTGTGGAGGTCAAGGCCACGATGTTAGTGCTTGTCCTTCCACCACTCCTGAACTTGGCCAAGGCGACCTTGAGGAGGTAAGCTTCGCACAAGGTCAAGGTTTCCACGGTAATTTCAGCCCCCAAGGTAACTATCAAGGTAACTATAACCGACCTTGGTACAACAAGTCTAACCAAGGTTACCAAGGTCAAGGGAGTCAAGGTAGTGGTTATAGCAAGGGCTACAACCAAGGAAATCAAGGAGGTTATCAAGGTTTTAGGGGTTATCAAGGCAACCAATGGTCTCAAGGAAGTAACCTAAACCAAGGTAACCAAGGGACTCAAGGAGGACCCCAAGGTCAAGGGCACCAAGGGGGAAATCAATGGAATCAAAGTGGACATCCAAGTCAAGGTTTCCAAGGTCCTACCCCACCGGGAATGTACAACCATAGAGGTGAAGGACCACCCGGGTTCAACAAGCCTCCTCATAATAAGGAGGGTGGTTCTTCGATCTCTCAAGAAGACACCAATGCGGCAATGATCCAACTCATCAAGAATCAACAAGCTTCAATTGCAATTTGGAGAACCAATTAGGACATATTTCTAAGGCACTCTCGGAGCGACCTAAAGGTAGTTTACCCGCCAACACCGAGGTCAATCCCAAGGGTCCCGAGGAGCTTATGATGGTAACTTTGAGGAGTGGTAAGCAAGTACAAGATGCCATACCTAAGGTGGTAAGTACTCAAGATGATGATTTGGTTATAGTTGAAGACGTGGTTTCCGATGATGACACGGATAAGATTGAGGTTAAAGATAGAAGAGCCAAGGCTAAAGAAGCTTCTAAGATGACCAATACGGTTGGTTCTCAAGAGGCTACGACGAGTGCCACTCCGGTCTCTCCTCCCGCACTGGTTGTGCCTCCGTACAAGCCTAAACCACCTTATCCTTCTCGCTTGAAGGCGGATTCCATGGAAAAAGATTTCAAGAGGTTTGTTGAGATTCTTGACAAGGTGCAATTCACAATGCCTTTTGGAGAAGCGATTACAAAGATGCCTCAATATGCGAAGTTCATGAAAGAGATCTTCACCAACAAACGCAAGCTTACGGATGTGACTTCGGCAAGGCTCAACGAACAATGCTCCGCCATTCTCTCTAAGAGGCCACCGGAAAAGCTTAAGGATCCAGGTAGCTTTACTATTCCTTGCACTATTGGTGAACATGCAATAAGTAGAGGCTTAGCCGATTTGGGTGCTAGTATCAATGTTATGCCATATTGCATGTTTAAGAAGTTAGGCCTAGGGAAACTAAAACCAACTCAAATGAATGTTCAATTAGCGGATAAATCTGTGACATCCCCTCGTGGTATTGTCGAAGATGTGTTGGTTAAGGTTGGTGCTTTTGAATTCCTTGTGGATTTTGTTATTCTAGATGCTATGGGTGGTACCGATGTGCCTTTGATTCTAGGACGACCTTTCTTAGCAACCTCTCGTGCTTTGATTGATGTCTACGGTGGTAAACTTACACTTAGGGTCGATAATGAATGCATGATCTTTGACCGTTCCAATGGCATGGAGTTTACTTTGTCTTATGCTAGTCACCATGATCCTAAGAATCCGCATGAGCTTACTTCGGCTACTAATAGCACTAACCTTGTCCGTCATAGTCTTGCGGAGTTGTTTGCTCTTAGTGATGTGCAGGAGAAAAAGGATGAAGTAAAGAAGACTCCACCCAAGGCTAAGAAGAAAGGTGTGGAGAAGCCACCCGAGAAGGGCAAGGAAGCCGCACCGATGGGCGAGACTAGCAAGACTAAGAAGCCACCCGATGAGAGAATTCACTCCAAGTGGTTTGGCCCCTTCTCCATTGCTCACATTTCATCATCCGGGAAATCCGAGCTTACACCTCCCGAAGTCGGTAAGGTTCAATTCAAGTTCCGTGTGCCATGCGAAGGTAATGACTTCGATTTCAAAGAGGTAATGAGTTGGGATGGTTTTACTTAGTTGTTCCTTGCTTCGTCGAGCTCAAGACGTTAAACAAGCGCTTCTCGGGAGGCAACCCGAGTGTTTTTCATGTCTTTTCTTCTTGATTTGATTGCATGATTGTGTGTTTTTGTGGTATTCAAGGTCCTTGAGTTGTTGTGGTGTCCTTTGTGGTGTCGTAGGCGTTGAAATTCTGAAGTTCGGGGTCCGTTTTGAGTGGATTTGGCGGTGTTTTGGTCGTTTTCGTCGAAGTGAAAAATTTGATTTTGTGCTGAGGGGGTGCACGCCGTGCACCACTGCACGCCGTGCATGATGCACGCCGTGCACGGTGCACGGTTTGGTGCACGGGCTGCCCAGAGCTTCAACAAAAATTTTCAGCTCCGGGATGCACGCCGTGCACCCATGCACGCCGTGCACCCTGCACGCCGTGCACCCTGCACGCCGTGCAGCACTGATTTTTCCTTTGCTTTATTTCGGTTTGGTTAGTGGTTGAGTCGGTTGATACTTGATTTTCTGGTTTGAGTCATTGTTCGGTTTGGTTTTGATTCCCCAACCCACCCCCCCCCTATCCCTTTCCTCGACTCACCCGACCCCTCTCTCAATTCCTCACCCGTCCGTACACCAGCCGTTCAATCAACCCCGCCACCGCCAGCACTCACTCCTGCCGACCGCCCGACGCCAATCGCCCGACCACGCCAGCCCGCCGCCATCCTTTCCCACTTACCGACCGCCGGACCCCACTCGCTCCTGCCCAGCACCTCCAATCGACCACCCGACCCTGCGCGCCCTTACCGACCGCCAGCTCTCTCTTTCCCACTCCAGCCGCCGCTGCACTTACCCGACCGACTTCCCCCACCCACACACTTACCCAGCCGCCGCCACCAGCTTCCAGCCGCCCGCCGCCAGTAGTACCCTTCCACCCAGCCGCCGCCGACCTCCCATCTGCCCAGCCCTGCCCGCCCACTGCCAGCCGCCAATTTCCAGGTTTTTCTAAGTTTGGATTTTTCTGAGTTGGTTTGCTGGTGTTGGGGCCGTTTGATTGTTTGGTGATTGCCTCAATTTACTTTGTGTGCTTCGATGGCTTAATGGGCAGGGTTTGGAGTTGTGTTGTTGCTTGATCTCATAGCTTGTTCATGGCTTGTTCCGTTCTTCATGTGTGTGGGAATGGTTTATTTACTTGATGTGCTGGGTTGGACGTAGTGCTTACATGCTGTTGTATTGTTGCTTGGTGGTGTGGATTTGGACTATATGCATTTTGCTTGTTGACTTTTTGAATGAGAATCCTGGCTTGTTTCTTTAAAGTGGTTGGTTGAATGTTCTTGATTCATGATGGTTGGCTAGGATTGGTGCATCGTTGTGGTCCGTGTGTGGTTGGCTAGTTGTTGCAGGTACTGAATTCGGGGACCGAATTCCATTCTTTGTGTGCGGAGGGGTGTGGTTAATCACCACTCATTGGTTTAATTTCTATGTATTCCCCCTTACATTGCGTGGGACTTAGGCTTATATGTTCTTGATTCGTGTTTTTGATCCATGATGCATGCCTTTTGCTTAACTGTGGATTTCAATGATTTGATTTTTGCTAGCATAGGTTGTTGCACTTGAACGTGATGATCTTGAATCGTGCTCGATATTTTGCTCAATGTTTTGATCATGTGTTATGATTCGACGCCTCGATAGAATTTGTGTCAGGAGTGTGCCCTTCTTGTTGAATCTTTGTTTGCACTTCTTTTGCAGGATGCCTCCCAAGGGTAAATCAGCTTCTTCATCCTCCGCCCCTAAGCGATCCAAGGCACCAGCTTCCAAGAAGCGGAAGGGACAGACTGGGGAGTCTTCTGCTCCTCCACCACGTTCACCTTCGCCGCCTCCAGCTCCTCGTGGCGTCGACCCTCCTGAATCAGTGGTTCAGAGGATCTTCGACTTCGACCCCAGAGATCGGGCTTACAGTCGTTATCAGGTTATGGCAAGATGGCCCGTGGCGAGGCAGGGTAGATTTGATTTTGAGGGGTTGCAGAGTCGTGATGGATGGATGGATGCTTTGAAGACTTTTGCTGATGGAGCCGGTGTTTGGCCGCTCTTGGAGGTTGACGAGAGGGCGTATGAGTGGCCTACAAAGGAGTTCCTAAGCACTCTCACCGTGGAGTGTCACGAGACCACTAGTGAGGTGTGTGTACGCTTTAGGCTCGGCGGGATGGCGCGTGTGTGCTCCATTGACGAGTTTGGGTACCGTCTTGGGTTCTATGAGTGGGCGGAGGTTCAAAGTGGCGAGCTCTCTGGGTTGGCTCTCATATCTTCTTTTACGGGGGACGCCAGGTGTGCATTCTTCAAGGAAATTGCACCGAGGGCTAAGGGTTATTCAGCTCGCTCGGCCAAGGTCACAGAAGTGAATCGGCCTATGCTGAAGCTCCTTCATCACTTCTTCCGGCACTCCATCACCCACAGGAAGTCATCCTCCTCTCCAGGTGTAGTCTCAGTCAGAGATTTGTTTCTCTTTTATTGTTTGGAGAGGGGCATCAAGCTGCATCTAGGTGATTTAGTGCTAGGAGCCCTCCTTCAGATCCAAGCTAATGACACTGCTGGTGTTCTGCTGGGAGGAGGATTTGTGACCAGGTTGGTGCGGGGGTATGAGTGCCTTGATGCTTTTGGTCCTGCTCCAGCATTTGTCGAGCCTCGACCAGTTCTCTTGCGGATTGTCCTACCTACAGCTCAGATCACAGACCTTCTGGTTCCGACTTGTCGGATCTCAGATGATGACAGTGATGAGGAGGATGAGGAGGTCGACCCTACTACACTTCATGAGCTTATCTCGGGGATGGGTCGCCTCACCACCGTAGTGGAGGATATGCGTGCGGGACAGAGGAGAGACAGTGCAGCGATACAGGATCTTACCAGGAGAGTTCAGGACCTCGAGGCGTACAACGCTAGGGACTTTGAGAGTCAGCAGTTCTATGGCCAGCAGCTTGCTCAGGTGCATGAGGTTCAGCAGTTTCAGGGTATCCAGCTTACTCAGATTCAGCATTCTCAGTACTGGCAGCAGCATCAGTCCTACTACTACCAGGAGAGCTTCCACTCTGAGTCCGGCCCCTCCAGCACTTGGACAGTCTTTCCACCGCCTCCCCCGTTCGACGGCTACCATCCTTGGTCACAGTGGCCTGGGCACCCACGACCACCACCTCACTGAGAGCTGCAGGATCACTCACCACTTCTCAGGACTTTGGATTTTTCCTTTCTTTCCTTTCTGTTTATGACTGCATGCTTTGTTGGGTTTGACTTCTTATTTTCTCTTTTCATTTCTGGCATTGAACTTGTCTTGTTGTTGGATCACACATCTCATCTGTACTCTCATCTTGTCGACTATGGGTTGTGTTTGAGCGGTGTGCCCTCCCTTGTTTTATACAGGTACCCCTGATTCAGGTCCTCGTCCTGAGCAGGTTACTTGACCCGGGATCCCATCTCCGGCTTCCCTTCTTCACCGCGCGGTATATTCGTTCCACCTTATCCTCTCTCTCTCTTGATCATTGAGGACAATGCTCATGTTAGTCGTAGGGGAGTTTGAGTTTTGGTGTGATTATTTATCGGTAGAAGTCTAAAGCTATGATCTGATATGTTGCATGATCTTAATTGAATGTCGAATTCCTCTATTGTAGAATCGTTCGGTTCTTGACGTTTAGTGTTTAATTGACTTCAAGTCTTCACAATGATGTTTAGATTGTTCCACTTAGAACCTTTAACCAGCATGTTAGCACTAATATCAAATGAGTCTGGGCCAGAACTGAGATCTTATCACTCTTGTATGTTGGTTGATTGGTTGGATACGCGTTTTTATACCACTCGATAACACCGGTCTAGGATGATGAAGGCAATCAGAATTTCTTCCCCTCCTCCATGTTTTTCATTCTCTTTTTGATCTTTCGTGATTGTGGCTTGAGACTAGACGGAATCCATTTCGAAATCTTGTACGGAAGTTGTTAAGGGGCTAAGGATCAAGTGGCTAAGTTGAAAAAAAAAAAAAATGCTCAAAAGAAAAGCTAGGCAAACTCGGCACCTAAGTGAAGTGTCGAGTTGAGCACTAAGCAAAAGGGCAAAGGCTGTGAGCTAGGCAGGTTCAACACCTAAGTGAAGTGTTGAATCGAGCACTAGTATGCAGTAAGAAAAAAAAAGAGAAAGAAAAGAAAAGAAAGAAAAAAGAGTTCTCAACTGTAGCCCTTGATCCTAGCCAGAGTTGTAAAATGCGGATCTAGAAGCGGATGAAGTCGAGTCGATAGCCACATTCACGACTCACGATCCATGTTCCGATTTCAAGTCCTTTTGATTAGTGTCGGTGTTGTCGTGGTCGGTTTTGCTGTGTCCCAATCATCCACTACTTGAAGTGTGTAGAAATTAGTGAGGTTTAGACTTGTTTGGTTGATGTTCTTGCATGTGTAGGTTTAGTTTGTTCGTGGAACAGTTTAAGCTAAATTGTGATTGCTTGGATCTCAATGGACCGAACTTGTCATGTGTGAACTTGGATGTTTTCTAATTCATTTGCTTGAGGACAAGCAAAGCTTAGTCGTAGGGGAATTTGATGTGACTTTAATCAGTGCATTTTAAGCTTATGAATGACCTATGATATGCCCGTATTTATTCGCGAAATGACATGATTTATATGCGTTTATTGAATTTTTGTGCTAAGTGTCATTTTGTTGTCCGGTTGCCACTTTGGAGCCATAATTCGTGGGCTATTGGAGCTTCTCTATGCATTTTCAGGATCTGGCTTCAAAGTACGGATAACAAAGAGCGCATAGGAGCAAACGGGAGGTCATTTGGAGGCCGGACGAGGGAGATGTGAGCCTTGCAAGATCGGGTTTTCTGCAGAGTGCAGGGGGTGCACGCCGTGCAGATGTGCACGCCGTGCAGAGGTGCACGCCGTGCACTATGCACGCCGTGCAGGGGTGCACGCCGTGCAGAGGTGCACGCCGTGCACTGCCCCCTGCACTATAAATACTCTTGATTTTGGCCATTTTGGGAATTAGATCATATCTCTTGAACCCCAAATACATTTCCACGAACCCTCAAACCCTAGAGCACGTTTTTGGAGCAATTTGAAGCCATTGGAGCTAGGATTGAAGCCAACAAACCTTGGGAGAAGTGCCTACAAGTGGAGAAGTGAAGATCATCTCAAGGAATCATCCATGGTGTTCTTGGTGACCATTCTTCCTTCTTCTTTCTTTACTCCCTTGGCCATGTGTGGCTGATTTTCTAGGGTTCCTCTTGGATGGGTAGAATAGTTGTGCTATGATAGAGGGATGATTGTATAGAACTTGCCATGATTGATCTTGGTTGTATGAGGATGATTCCTAGACTTGTTCTTAATGCCATTTTATGCCATGTTTGCTTAATTTGGTCCATTCATTGTAATTTGATGCATGAGAGTGCTTGGATTGCATAGATTGTAGGTCTAGGGATTGAAGAGAGTGTGTTCTAAGAGATTAGATCATCTCAATTCAACCATAGTTGCATGATTTCTCACTTGTGCATTTTATCGAACACTTGGTGTGCATTAGGATTTTCACTCAATTGAACTTTGATTAGTCTTTGGATGATTCTCTTAGTGTTAGAACATTGACATGAGAGTGTGGTGTCTAGCCTAGTGGTCATAGAGTCATATGAGAGGGTTTTGTAGCTTGGCATTTCATCAAACACCTTTAATGCATCCTATTTTCACTTAGTTTGAGAGCGAGAGCCTAAATTGAGTGGTATTGGGATAGGGATTAGGTGCTACGAGAGTGCATCGAGTCTAAATAAGTGAAATGCATGGTCATCCGAGTGCAAACTTGATCTTGATTAGCTTGTTCGTTCAATTATTCATCTTGAGCATGATGAAACTACCTACCAAGAGAACCCCTTTATCTTTGATTTGTTCCACTTCTTTTCTTGCTTAAACCTTGTTAGTTTTTCATTGTTTATGCTTTTGATTTGTTCTCTTTCAAAACCAAAACTTAATTTCAAATGTTTAGACCGTTCATGAACTTTGTGAGTACAAGCTTATGAGAGGACCTCGAGGAATACGACCTTGGTAAACACGTGTTATCAGTGACCCTGGTGGGGTGTAGGAGTACCGGCGGGTACTAGGGCAGCTGGGCCGGGTCATATCAGAAAAATCCTGAAGTTTTTGCCGAAAAATCCAGACAAATCCGGCACTGATAGGGTTAAGTATAAATACTTAACCGGCGGCCCAAATCAAAATATATACTTCATACTTCACAATACAGTTTTCATAATAGAACTTTCACGAGTTCCAGACCTAAGAAGTTCGAGAGAACATAGTTGAAGAGTTTGAAGAGCCAGCAAGAGATCGTGACGCCATCCCTTCACCTCGGAGACTCGGAGCTAGGATTGAAGATTACCGGAGAGCGAAGCGTTGCCAGAGTCATCTTAATTAGGTTTTACAGTTTCTATCTGTTCTTCCTTTTCATGATGAACTCTATTTTTGTCTTTGATTCTGTCGTTATGAACATGAGTAGCTAAACTCGTAGAGCTTAAACTAGATGAACCCTAAGTGACCCAAGGCTTTAAAGCGGTCTCGGATCGGCGGTGATTAGATTCAAAGTTCAATTAGTTTCTCTTTCATGTTTGGTTTATTCTTCGTTGTTGATGTTATTAGATTCTTGTTAAGCTGAGGATAGAAGCGAACGCTCGCCTCTCTTTAAAACACCAAATCAACAATTAACCTATTCATTGGAGTGTGCCTTTCGTAGGAACCAATTAGGGTTAATCCACTGCAAGAGTAACTCATAAATCGTTAGTAATTCCACTAGTTAGTTTAGTCATCGCAAGAAGCGACCATACTCGGGCGGCTAATTAATCTTGGTAGCTAGATCCGATAGAGCGAACGTTCGCCAGTCTTAAACCTAAGGGTCAGGAGTTATGTTGGTGTCTTAGAATTATTTTAACGAGAAACGAAATCCGCTGATCTGTTGATTGCCAATGCTCTGGTGAACTAAGGGGATTCGAAGTCTAAGCTTGTTTGTCGTCTTTGTTAAGTAAACCAATCTTCCAATCTGTCTTTCGGTTTAGTTTTTAATTTTCTTGCATTTTCTAGAAGAGAAGTCGTGGAACTCACACCACACACAACGTGTTAAACCTGAATAATCTGCCTTTACATTTGAGTAGACGATTTTTAGAAGGCCCGTGGAATATGATATGTCCTACTTTGTGCTTGACAGTTATTTGATAAACCTGTTCTGCAACGATCATCAAATTGGCTCCGTTGCCGGGACCATCTTTTAATTGTTTTAAAGAAGAACTGGCATTTTATTCTTCTACTTTCCATCTTTCATATTTCCATCCACTTCGATTTTACACTGGTTGTGTTTGTTTTTGTCATTTGTAGGTTGTTTACAGGTTTATGCAGCATCGTCCTCTTACACGCTCCTTAACCAAGACTGACAAGGCTAAGAGTGTAGAGAAACCGAGTAGCTCTGCTCCACCAAAGCGACCACAGATTCTGAAGAAAAGCAGAACCAATCCACCTCCATCTTTCACTCCGGTCAAGATCGAGGAACTGAATGAGAGTTCCTCATCCTCATCTTCATCCGCTTCATCTACCGCATCACTTTCACCTCCTCCATCTCCTAGGATGGACGATCAATTACCACCACCACTATCACCGGTCGCACCGAAGAGTCTAGCTGACTACAACAAGCCGAGCGCAACAAGCGTTTGATCTTCTATCGCCGTGCCACGCATCGAAGGAGATCCTGACTATGAGATCAATAATCCTTTCTTGACCATGATCTCTAGGGATCTACAATTTGAAGGCAAGCCCCTTGACAATCCGTGCACGCATCTGGCGGATTTCATCGATCTTTGCGGTACTTTCAAGAGCGGGAATCTCGACAAGAACACTCTATGCTTGAGAGCTTTCCCGTTCTCTCTAAAAGGCGCAGCTAAGAGGTTTGAACATACTAGTAAATATGATGAGTTATATATGTTTATTGATCATATACTAATTATTAGTTTATTATTTAAACATGTTATAATTTTATAGTATGATTATAATGCTCAATTAGATTAAATAAAATTTGAATAATAATAAGTAAAAAGGTGTAAAGAAATGAGAAGGGAAAAGTGGTTGGAAGTAGAAAATAGAAGAAAAAAGAGAGGGAAAATGAGTGAAATAAAAAGGCTCATAAAAACATGAAGAGGGAGAATATAGAGGGAAAGGAAAAAGAGTGGGAAATAAAAAAGAAGAGGGAAAAAAGTGTGAGAAATAGAAAAGAAGAGGGAAAAAAAGAGAAGGGAAATATAAAAAATGAATATGTGATTTTTTATTAAATGTTTCTTTACATATGATGATAATCATATGATAAATGTATGATACAATCATATATTTGTTAAATATATTACAAAATAAGTTAAAATTTTACATTTAATTAGAATTTTCATACAAGTTTGGTAAAAATGTGTGTATTTAATAAGGTCAATTGGGTTAGTCGGGCAGGTCGGGCCGGTCACGGGTTAGTCGGGTCACGGGTTTGTCGGGTCGCGAGTTCATCGGGTGGCGGGTTCGTCGGGTCGCGGTTTCATCGGGTCGCGGGTTCGTCGGGTCGCGGGCTCGTCGGGTCGCGGGTTCAGCGGGTCGCGGGTTCGTCGGGTCACGGGTTGGGCGGGTTACGGGTTGTTGACTTTTTGGTCAGTTGGGTCACGGGTCGGGCTGGGTTGGGCGGGCTGGGCGGGTTTACCGGGTCGGGCCAGCATTTTGCCAGCTCTACTGGTAAACCACCTGGTTACTACACAGACTGGGATACTCTTGCTCAAGACTTCATCAAAGAGTACTTCCCTCCTTCCAGAACAACCGCCTTCAAGGACGGCATCGCTAGATTTTCTCAGAAGGAAGGTATGAGCTTATATGACACTTGGAATGAATTTCAAGAACTTCTCTACAACTGTCCTCACCACGGTTTCGAGCAGAGACAGTTAGCCGAAATCTTCGCTCGAGGTCTTCGTGAAGAATCTGCTAAATGGGTCAATTCCCTAGCTGAAGGGGATTGCACTACCCTCACACCTGAAGCTGCTCTTCTCCATTTTGCAAAATGTGCTTCCAAGTCAAGGAACTGGGAACGACAATCAGAAGGATCAAGAAGCAAGCTTGATCTTGAAGCAACCATTAAATCAAAAGTTGAGAAGCATCTGAAGAAGTCTACTACACCCATCAAGCTGCCAGCAGCCTCTGTCTACGTTGCTGATTGTGAGTGGTGTGGAGCTTGCGCTCATAATGGAGGCCGATGCCAGAACTTTGGCAAAGCAGAAGTCTGGTCTACCGAAGAAGTCAATTTCATCTCTCAAGGCGTCAGCAACAATCAACAAGGTTATGTTGGCTACCGCAACTACAAACATTAGGGAAATTTCCAAGATAGCCCTCCCTACAATGTCGGTGCCAACCAGAACCAAGGGCAGAATCAGAATAACCGACCAACTGGTTCAGTTCAGGATCAGAAGCTAAACAATCCAACAATCCGGGTAACTATGGAACAGCTCTTGGCAATCGCCAGAATCAATATCTGAATAATACTTATACAGCACAGCAGCATCAGAGGGAGAACAAGGACAGTGAACTCGACAAGAAGCTGAATCAGATCATCACCAGACTTGACGATCATGATAGCCAGTTCAAGGCTCAAGCTCTCCTCAACCAAGAACAGATTGCTTCCGGTCAAAGAATAGAGCATGCAGTGAACCAGATCTCCAACATGTTAGCTTCTGATTGCCCGTCTGGCCAGCTCCCTAGCCAAACTGAGCCGAATCCAAGAAAGGAGCAAGCTAAGATGGTATCTATTCAAGATCCGACAAACTCACCTACTAATTCTTCTTCTAATCTATACAGGGCCATTGAAGTTCCAGAGAAGAAGGTAGCAAAGAAGGAGGCACCTAAGGAGTATGATCCTCCTCTTGCTCCATACTACGAGAAGCCTCCTTTCCCAAATGCACTGCTACCGAACGCAAGGATCGAGGCTGACATGTGGGGAAACAAAGAAGGATACCCTACCACCCGTAGCAAGAAGCCTTCCTCGCCATATCCAGCTAAGTGTTCCGATCCTGGTTCCTTCACACTACCTCTAGTCATTAATGATAAAAAGATATAACGTAGTTTGGTTGATCTAGGTGCGTCCGTAAATGTCATGCCTATGAGTTTTTTCGAAAAATTGAATCTAGGAGAACTTAAACCGACTAGCATGCAACTTGTCTTTGCGGATAGATCGCTGAAAATGCTTAGAGGAGAGATTAAGGATGTTGTTACTAAATGTGGTCCTTTCACTTTCCAAGCTGATTTTGCGATTATAGATACTCGAGAGGAGGATTCTACTATCCTTATAGGTCGACCCTTCATGGCAACATTCGGAATGCACATCAATGTTCCGAGTGGTTCTTTGACCTTGAGGGTTGGTAAGGAAACAATAACATTGCGCCTTAAGGACAGTATGAAATATACTCCTAAGGAGGAAGAACCTCACTGTCTTGCTGTTGAAATTGTGGAGTTGACCTCGGTCAACTCCATTACTGATGTCTCTTCCAGTGTTTCTAGATCAACTGTTGTTGCAGGTGTTGAACAGATTATCAAGCAGAAGCTCGGACCCATGGCACAAATGCCGCCGAAGAAGAAGGAACGAAAAGCCTCTTCTTCTCAATCACCACCAAGTAAGGAACCTGGCAAGCTACGGAGGAAGCATCAAAAGAAGACTCAAATGGTCTGGAGGCCAGTTGCTCCGCCATCCTCTTCCGAGCCAGTTGCACCACCAATTCCTGTCGAGCCACCGGTGTAGAAGCAAGTGAAGAAGGAGAAGCCAAAAGCATCTCCCAAGGAAGCGCCAAAGATCACCGATCCCGGTGAAATGAAGCCGAAGGCTAAAGAGAAGACGAAGCCAACCATTCGTCATTCCCTCTACCATCATACTTGCAGAGGATGATCGCTTACGAGAACTATTCGGGCCATTCAAGATTACCGACCACCTTCCCGATGGACGTACTAAGCTCATTCATGCTAACAGGAAGAAATTCACGCTCACCGGAGATACCCCAAAGCTCTACTTCATGAACTCCGACTCAAGCGTTAAGGAGATCCTAAGTTGGGATTTCTCCTAACACCGTCCAAGTATCGTCCAGCTCAAGGACGTTAATCAAGAGCGCTTCGTGGGAGGCAACCCACGACTGGAGTCAGTTTTTAGTTTGTGTCGAACTCAGTATTTTAGAGTCGGTTTGGGGAGCCAAAAGTGTCAGTTGCATGATTTCTTATTTTTCGTGTGTAGTTTGTGTGTCATTGTTTCAATCGCAAGTTGTTTGAGGTTGTTCTGATTTTTGTCAAATTAGTTCTGATTTTCTGAAGTTTGCTGGAATTGCGAAAATGTTTTCAAACCTGCAGGTCAAAGTTTTCGGCGAAAAGTGCTCTACTTTTTGGTGAAAACTCCTCTTTAAAACCCACTGTATTTTCTGACCGATTTTTGATAAACTTTTCGGTGAAAAGTACCAAACTTTTCGGCGAAAACTGATTTTGAAAACCGGCAGATGATTCGAACTAATGTTTTCGGCAAAAACTTGCACACTTTTTGCCGAAAGTTTTTGAAAAATCCAAAATCTTTTTCCCCTATTTATTTCTTTTTCCCGGTCCCTTTTCTCTCTCCCCTCACATTTTCGATTGAAAAAATCAAACCCCCCTTTGTTTTTCGCCAACAATCGCCGCCGACCCATTTTCACCGCTGCCACCCATTTCTGCCGCCGCCGCAGTCGTCGACCGCCGCCGCACCCTTCCTCTTCCTCTCCCGATCATTTCAATCCGTAGAACGTCCGAATCAGAGCTTTAGAGCTCCAGTTCCGCCAAAACCTAATTTCTCGAGTTTTTCACCGATTTCTCTTCTTCCGTTTGTTTTTAGCCATCATGACTTCAAGGTAAGTTGTAGAGTTTTTCGTTGCGAGTCTTTTGACATATAGAATGCTGAATTTCGTCAGGGTTGACTTTGGTTGACTTTTTCGGTCTACCTCGATTTGCGTGCCGACTGTTTCGTGAGAATTTTGATGAACTGATTGCTTTGGACTGTTCTAGCATACTTAGGGAGAATTGTGCTGAAATTTAATACCATTTGATCATGATTTGCTATACTTAAAGGATGATTCTTTGTGGCGTTGACTTTTGTGAAATGTCGGTTTGACCATGAACTGTTGTTGCTCGTTTGGCTGCCATGTTTGTACATTCACGTTCGTAGCACTTTGTTGGTTGTCCGAGTTGTTGTTATGCTGTCGTTCCTCGATTTGTGCTAGTGATTGCCATGATTAGGGTTCAATGCGTTCTCATGTTGATTTTCTGAATGTCGGTTTGACTTCTGATATCTAATTGTGATGTTAACATTCTGGCTAGTCATATGCGTGCTTTGTGATTCATTGTGCTTACCAATTACTCGCTTTGCTTACCCCCACTCGGTTTCCCTCATTTCTTTGTGAAATTGAGTTTTTCTACTAAGTGTGGGGTAGGTTCTTAGTTTGACTAATCTGGTTTTGTTTCTTGCTATGAAATAGGAATGTCACCAATGAGCGCATGACTAAGGCCAGACTTGAAACCGGGTCTAGCTCCCAAGCCCATGCCCCAGTCACACGCGCCGTCCATGGACCTCCTCCAGCACACCCAGGCTGCATTGGGTATCACCGCACCGTCGCCCGCTTGCCCGTACACTACTTCGAGCGCTACCAAAAGTTCCAGCACACCCCAGTTGCTGACGTACGTCCGCTTTCTTTGGACTCCCTCTTCGAGCACGATGAGGATTGGCACAGGACTGTGCACGTCTCTCTGGCAGCTGCAGGTCTTCTGGAGCTGACCACCATAGCTGACGACTTCCCAGAGGTCGCACTACGGGAGTTCTGGGCCACATTTGATCTGGACACGCACGCGAGGTGCCAGCACAAGAAGATTGTCTCCTTCTACCTCGGTGGGGTGCACAGAAGCCTCACGTATGACGAGTTTGCCACCCACCTTGGCATCCCGCCTGAGCACTACCGCGACCACCAGCTCGGTTGGGAGGACAACTCGGGCTAAGGCCCAGAATATGACGCGCTCTAGAGCCACGTCTCTGGCATCCCTGATGCTCGGACCGGGAGCCATAACTCCGTCAGGTCACTCTCTCACCCTCTCTGTCGCTTTATTCATATGGTTTGGCGTAGATCCATTTTATTTGCTCCAGAGAAGGATCACCACCACATTAGCCGAGAGGAGCTCATTCTGCTTCGTGCCATCCGAGAGGGCCGCCCACTTCATCCTGGATGAGTGCTGGCACGCCTCTTCCACAAGAAGACCAAGACGACCAATGAACCTCGCTTTCTCCTTGGTGGCAACTTCATAGGTCGCCTCATCCTCGCCTCGGTCTAAGGCAGTCATATGGACTTGAGGTCCCGCCCCACATAGTACACACCGTCGGTGGTGACTTAGCTGTTGAGTACGACCTCCAGCTGGACTACAGTCCATATGTGGCGGCTGTTCTTCCCTCACCCAAAGAGGACGAGTCAAAGGAAGAAGATGATTCTGATGAGGAGCAGCCCCAGCCAGAGTAGGAGTTTGATGACCATATACCCTCGCCACAGCAGTAGGCAGGGTATGAATGTCAGCAGCAGCCGCCCCTTCAGGATCCATTCCAGATGCCGCATCCTCAGCACCGACCACCTCCAGCTGACTTTGGAGAGCTGTATGAGCGACTCCAGGAGTGGCGAGTCACAACACCGCCACCAAGGATGCCAGATGGGTTATTATGCAGCAGCACATGCGCCGAAATGATGAGAGGTACGAGGCGCAGCTGGCATGGCAGCAGCAGGTCAACGACGTCCTCCACATTCCACCTCCCGATGCACCTGAGCAGCAGTGATCGGGTTGTATCGTCTTCCTTGTCTTTTTATTTCTTCTTTTTGGATTTCAATCCAACTTTTTTCTGTGTGGATCTGGGACACTTGTCCCGGTTTCCTTTTTATCTTTCATTTGTTTTTGTTTTGCAGGTAGTTTGGTAGATTCCCTTTGCTTAGGGTCTACTACACTTCCCTTCGCTTTGGTAGATTCCCTCCGCTCCAAGGATCCGTGTTCATCCCCTACACCAATCATCTCAGTCCAGGTTCTTCTATTCCACTCTCAACTCTAGTTTTAGTCTTGTGAGGACACATAACGGTTTAAGTGTGGGGTAGGATGTTAGAGAGCCTTACATGAACTTGACTGCCCTTAATTGTGTGTTTTGCGTGTTCCGTGGTGCCTTTTCAGTATCTCTAGCATTAGAATTGCTCGGTTCTTGATTTTTAAGGTTAAGTTGTTGTTCAATCTGTCATAATGATGCTTAGACTGCTTAACCTAGAACCTGAGAACCAACGTGTATACTTTGATGCTGAGTTGCCTGGTCAGAACAAATTTTCAAAATCACACTTGTAGTTGTCGCTTTGATTGCACCGAATCCGACTAGCAAACCAACTGTGAGCTTTTGATCCATTGCACGTAACTTGCAATTTCTATTCTTTTTGAGTGGTTTTTTGTTTGCTTGAATGAGTTAGAATTTGCATGTGACCTATTCGAGATCACACGATGACACAAGTTCTAGAATGATAGGGGCATCTAGATTCGCTACTAAGCCAGATTGCTTACCCAGCGTTAAATCCACTAGGTTTAAACCCATGAGTTTGGCCTTTCTTTCGGTTCGATATACATTACAGCCGATCCCCATTCTTTCATTTCCAGTTGATCCCCTGTGGTGGTAGTTCTAGATTGACCTACCGGAAGTCGGTTTGTGGTAACCTGCCCATAGCCATTAAACATGTGGTCTTAGCTATTATGTCCAACCGTGTAAACCCCTCTAGCAACTAAACGAAAGAATAAGCACAAAAGAAAAAAAATGAAAAAGAAGAAAATAAGAAAAATTTCAAAAAAAAAACAGAAAAGTTCAAAGTTTGTAGTATAATTCAATAACGTTCTTCTCCCTACATATGGAAGAAGGAAGTCAAAAGAAAATACAGAAAAAATGTATGTAAAGAAAATAAAGTGCTAGGTTGCTTAAGAGTGTCATAGGACGAGCGTACACTATTCCACCCGTGTTTGGTTAGACGGTAGGAAGCCATAAGCTAGATTCGAGGGAAGTTAGTCGAAAGCTACACCACACCAAAGTCATCATCATACATTCCCATCATCCATCTCATCTTAACCCTTGTAGTGTAGAATTCGTTACAGTCCTAAGTAGGGAAGTCATTCTTGACTAGTTCCTCGTGTTGTCACAGTGGTGGAGATGTGGTCGAATTGCAAACTTATGACAGAATTCAGTAACAGTAAATGATTGAGAGCAGAAACACGTCCCTAAACACAGAGAATGAGAGTTTCCCTTTTACCAAATAATATCTGTGTGAGGAGACTGGTTGGTCAGGTCAAATTCGTGCATGATCGGTTACCACTACTTGTCGTGTGCAGTTTTCAGTGAGACCAGGTTATTTAGCTGATCAGTACGCATGTTAGATTTCTTGTTCTAGGAATTATCTGTCTAATAATTCATTGTGTATGCTTGAACTCCAATTTAATCGATCTTATCATCTGTGAACTTGAGCGTGTTCTATTCAGTTTGCTTGAGGACAAGCAAAAGCTTAAGTGTGGGGTATTTGATGACACTCGATTTGACGTGATTATCAGCCTCATTTAAGTGACATTTCTTTGCTTAAGACATGGGTTTTAGGGTAGAATAGCGAATATTCACTCAATTGCTCTATCTCGTGCCATTTGTGTTACTTTGGCCCATTTCGGGTCTATTTGATGGTTTTCAAGTGTTTTCGTGATAGCACATGTTTTTGTTGTCAAATTATGTAACCAAGGACGTGTCTAAGGCATTGGAACCTCGAGGAACCGCACCGGAATCGATCCAAGGAGTCAAGCAAGTCAACACATTTCCTACCCCGTTTTACACAGAAGTTTTTGGCGAAAAGACCTAAGGTTTTCGCCGAAAACTCCAGAAGAAATCGGTAGAGCTTACAAGAAGAAATTTTCGGCGAGAAATCAACGTTCTCGCCGAAAACTCTAAACATAAAACTCACAGGAGATCGGTCGACGGAGGACAGCAATTTTTGAAGAAGTTTTCGCCGAAAAATCCAGACAAATCCGGAGCTGATAGGGTTAAGTATAAATACTTAACCGGCGGCCCAAATCAAAAAATATACTTCATACTTCATAATACACTTTTCATAATAGAACTTTCACGAGTTCCAAATCTAAGAAGTTCGAGAGAACAGAGTTGAAGAGTTCGAAGAGCCAGAAAGAGATCGTGATGCCATCCCTTCACCTCGGAGACTCGGAGCTAGGATTGAAGATTACCGGAGAGCGAAGCTTTGCCAGAGTCATCTTAATTAGGTTTTATAGTTTCTATCTGTTCTTCCTTTTCATGATGAACTCTGTTTCTGTCTTTGATTCTGTCATTATGAACATGAGTAGCTAAACTCATAGAGCTTAGACTAGATGAACCCTAAGGACCAAGGGCTTTAAAGTGGTCACGGATCGGCGGTGATTACATTCAAAGTTCAATCAGTTTCTCTTTCATGTTTGGTTTGTTCTTTGTTGTTTATGTTTCTTGTCTGGCTTGATCACCTAGATTAGATTCTTGTTAAGCTGAGGATAGAAGCGAACGCTCGCCTCTCTTTAAAACACCAAATCAACAATTAACCAATTCATTGGAGTGTGCCTTTCGTAGGAACCAGTTAGGGTTAATCCACTGTAAGAGTAACTCATAAATCGTTAGTAATTCCACCAGTTAGTTTAGTCGTCACAAGAAGCGACCGTACTCAGGCGGCTAATTAATCTTGGTAGCTAGATCGGATAGAGCGAACGTTCGCCAGTCTTAAACCTAAGGGTCAGGAGTTATGGTGGTGTCTTAGAATTGATTGAACGAGAATTGAAATCTGCTGATCTGTTGATTGGCAATGCTCTGGTGAACTAAGGGGGATTCGAAGTCTAAGCTTGTCTGTCGTCTTTGTTAAGTCAACCAATCTTCCAATCTGTCTTTCAGTTTAGTTTTTAATTTGCTTGCATTTTCTAGAAGATAAGTCGTGGAACTCACACCACTCACAACGTGTTAAGCCTGAATAATCTGCCTTTACATTTGAGTAGACAATTTTTAGAAGGCCCGTGGAATATGATTTTTCCTGCTTTGTGCTTGACAGTTTTTTGATAAACCTGTTCTGCAGCGATCATCAATACTTCATTGAGAAATTGAGTGGTGCCACCCTCAATTACCCAACCTACGACAAAGAACTCTATGCCTTGGTAAGAGGTCTACAGACAACACTACTTGTGGCCCAAGGAATTCATCATCCACGCGGATCATGAATCCCTAAAACACTTGAAGGCTCAACACAAGCTTAACAAGAGGCATGCTAGGTGGATCGAATCGTTTCCCTGCATCATTCAATGCAAACAAGATGGCGAATGTGGTAGCCGATGCCCTTTCTTGAAGGTATGCCCTAATCACTGTCCTTTGCACTAAATTTATTGGCTTTTAGTATATCAAAGATCTTTATGCAACTGAGCCTGATTTCAAGGACATTTTTTAAGCTTGTACACAAGGAGGATTCGAAGGATATTACCAACAAGATGATTATTTGTTCAAGGAATTGAAACTGTGTTTACCTAACCACTCTTGTAGGACTGCCTTAGTGAGAAAGCTCACGGTGGAGGACTTATGGGACACTTTGGAGTGGCCAAGACCATGGCTTGCCTCAAGGAGCACTTCTATTGGCCAAAGATGCTCCACGACGTGCAGAAGATCATAGCTCAATGCTCCAACTGCCAACGAGCTAAGTCCCATATTCAACCCTTTACACTACAAGAAAATCTACATTCACCGACGGCAAAAACCGTCACCGAAAGTGCCAAAAACCGTCACCAAATGGTTTCCGCAACGAATTTATACCGTCACCTATGCCGCGTCGCTGAAAACACAATACGACGGAAGATGTAATCCATTGCCGAAGGATCCATTATCGGCCACGGATATAAGCGTTGCCATTACCATCATGTTCAGCGACGGAAACATCTGTCGCCGATAGCTCAGGTTTCGTCGACGGTAAATTTTGTCGTCTAATGTATGAAACTTTCTGTGACGGATTTGTCTGTCGCCGTTGGTCTCTACATTCAACGACGGTTACGTCCATCGCCGTTGGTCTCTACATTTGGTGACGGTTTCCTCCATCGTCGTTGGTCTCTACATTCGGCAATGGATATATCCGTTGCAGTTTGGCTAATATTCGGTAATGGTTGTTAGCGTTGCCGTTAGTCTTCATATTCGGCAACGGATGTTATCGTCACCGTTGGGCTTCATATTCGGCAACGGTTCTAGCTGTCGCCGTTGCTCTTCGCAAATCGTCACCACTGTTGGTATTTATGGTCAGCCCCATTTTTCTGTATTTCGCTAGTTAATACCGATAAATACCATCAATTATATATATACGAACTACATATATAATGTATCAACATTCTTTATAAAGTTTTGACTACCGTCATTACAAATCGACCAAAATCATTCATAAACTTCGTACTATTTCCATCACAAAACAAGAACTCAATTTAGTACTTTGGTCACAAGTTCAATAACTAAGGAAATAACTAGCTATAATAATCAAAACCCCAAAATGAACTTCCATCTATCAGCATCCAATCCCTCTTGCTATTGTTTCAGTCCAGTAACCTATAGTGACAATAATCAAGCAAAGAATACAAAGTTAACGAAATAGACAATTATCATGAAATAGTTCTTTAATGATTGAATCCTAAAAATAACACATTATAGATGTTAATAACCCAGAACATGAGGAGAACAATAGGATATTTGAAAAAGAAGTTCATAAATCATAGAGCCATTGACATAAAGAACTGCTACATAAGATTATAAAGCAAAAGAACATATAATTGACAACAATCAAATTGATAAATAGCAACACTCAATAACCAGCCAAGTTCATTGAAATCCCAATCAACAGAAAAACCCATAACACTCAATAAATGCACAGGCCTCCTTAACCAATATGTATGTTTCCTACCATCATCACTCAAGTGACATTCAAATAGCAACATAATCACCCAAGGTCATTGAAATCCCAATCAACAGAAAAACCCATACCACATACTAGAAATGTAGCTCATAACCTTTTGACAACATCCTAAGAGGCTGCATAATTTCATAATATTATACCGACGAGTGACCACCCCATAATCCCATGTACCATTCTCATCACACGCATCACTTTGCTAACCGAGACAGTTTCAAGCAAATATGAGAGTTTCTGGTTCAAAGTAGTTACCTTGCTTTCTCTTCTCTATTAGCATCTTCCCTCTTCTTTTCCTTCTCAGCACCCTATAAGAGAATGAAACGCGATATCAGTACGACAATCAATCAGCACCTAAACATATAGTTAACTATCAAACTAAATCTAGTCATTAAGACACAATAACTAACTATGAATTTCTAGCCATTAGGGCCTGCAACATTTTCTCCATCTCAGCTTGCTTTGCATCACACGCAGCTTGTCTTGCTTCATTCTCAGCTTGTCTTGCATCATTCTCAGCTTGTATCTCTGCTTGTTTTGCCTCAGTTGCTTCTTGTCTTGCTTTGAGATCATTGACATTATCCTGAAGCTCAACACATTTCTCTTTTAGCTGCTGGTTCTCTTCAACCAGTTTGTTGTTTAAATCCCTTAGTTCTGCATTTTCTGTTTCCAAGTATGTTTTTCTGGCAGATGGGGGAGTAGGACCATATCCAAGTCCTTTAATATAACCATGTCCAGTCCCAAGAGTCTAAAAAAAGCTTCATCAGGTGCAATCGGATTCTCAGTTTCCATGCTTGCATTAACTTTCTCATTCATTTTATCCTGCAAATTAAGTAACATGTTGTAATTCGTAGCCAAGTCACATAAGCAGAAATCAATCAAGTTAGACTAACAAATAGTGCATTATTATGGTCAACAAGTCAACAGTTTCAATCCAATAAGAGGGTCCCTACTATTATATTTTATTCCTTGGTATCCAAACTTGAAATGCCATTCATTGAAAACACACACACTAAAATAAAACCAACATCCTTCCTTCCCAGAAAACCTAAATTCTAAATTATGATTATATCACCTCCCATAAGTCAAACTTGATCCAGCAAAGAAATAATAACATACTAATAAATAGGTGGAAGTCAACGTTAATGTTCATATTATGATTATATCACCTCCCAAGTCACATAAGCAGAACCAACACTCCTTACATATTCGATTTGACATTCAACGCTAGCCCAATCACCATTCTTTTTTGTATGTGATTTCTTCCAGAAATCTATCAAGGTGAAAGAATCTCCATGTTGCTCTTTCTGTCAATATAATGAAACAAATGTATTATATATTTGTTATGATAAAAGTACAATAATTGAATATATGAATATGATGAATCAAATTATAAAAGTTTACCAACTCATGCAAACTCGAAACAAAGGATACTGGTCCTTCAGTGTGTGGTTTCTTAAGTTGAGCTCGATTCATCTTGTTCGTCTGACATATTTTCTATGATAAAAGCACATCGCAAAATTAGATTAATTATATGAATAACAAAACACCAACTTAGGTAATTATGAAGTGTACCTTCACTTTCTCATCATCCCAATAGTCGCACAAGGAATTCCACATTGCTTCAGGAACCATGTCAGGCTTGTACTTTTTTGCAGTTTCCCCATTACCCTCACCCTTTCCCTTTCCATTGTAATTGGACTATTAGCGACGGATTTTCTTCCGTCACAAAAAATCCGTCACAGAAAACTGAATTTCTTGTAGTGTTAGTTTATACACTCCTTTAGCTATTCTTGAACATCCTTGGATTGATATTTCTAAGAATTTCGTGCTAGGATTTCCTTAGACTAGGAAAGGTAGAGATTCAATCTTTGTGGTAGTTGATAGGTTCTAAAAAATGGCTCACTTCATATCCTGCCACAAAGCTGATGATGCATCCTACATTGCTGACTTATTCTTTAAAGAAGTAGTTAGGTTGCATGGAGTACCTAAGACCATTGTTTCGGACGAGACTCTAAATTTTTAAGTTACTTTTGGAAAATTTTGTGGGCTAAGCTAGGGACCAAGCTGATGTTTTCAACTACTTGTCATCCTCAAACCGATGGACAAACGGAGGTAGTCAATAGATCACTGTCCCAAATGCGTAGGGCTATAATTAAGTCGAACATCAAGTCATGGGAGGAATGCTCGCCACACGTGGAGTTATCCTACAACAGGGCTGTCCACTCAGCCACCCAATACTCCCCATTCGAACTTGTTTATGGTTTTAATCCACTAACCCCCTGCCTATACACGAGTATATTATTAGCTACAACATGATAGCAACTTAATGTTATAACATCTTAGCATTTTACCTAAGTTAACTTATATATAGATTATGATCTCCACTACTAAGAATCTATTCCCTACACTAAATCAGGTATCTCTTAATGGATAAATCTTGGATTAACACCCCTAGATTATCATTGGAGTATATGACTGGCTTAGAAAGCTTATTAAATTTTGCTTTCTCCAACAACAATGATGGAGAGCAAATAGTCTGTCCATGTTCAAAATGTGGATTCAAGAAATGGCTGTGTAGAGATGATGTCTACGAGCATTTACTGCGCAAGCCATTTCCGCCAGGATATACTGTTCCTCATCTAGATCTCCCACACACAATTATTTGACGCCGATGACGACGCCGGCGGCGGAGGTGGTGGAGGTGGAGGAGGAGATGGAGCCAGAGGAGGTGGAGATGATCAGAAAATTGATTTACCACCCGAATTAGCGACTTGTAACGAGATATTCCTAAGCTACGCATTCACATCACGTGAGAGAGAGTTCCCGCACGTGAAGAATGTGACTGCACATGCCTAGGCTTTCAAATCCACCGCTTCCATCTTCAACACTGGAGAGGACGAAATCAATAATTAAGTCGAACATCAAGTCATGGGAGGAATGCTTGCCACACGTGGAGTTTGCCTAGAATAAGGCTGTCCACTCAGCCACCCAATACCCCCCATTCGAACTTGTTTATGGTTTTAATCCACTAACCCACCTGCCTATACAAAAGAAAAAAAATGAGAATGGAAAGAAAAGAAAAAAAAAGAGCTTTCAAAAGCAGCCCTTGATCCTAGCAAGAGTTTGTAAAGTGCGGATCTAGAAGCGGATGAAGTCGAGTCGATAGCCACATCATGATCACTCATCACTCTCAAAAATTCTCCTACCCCCGCCTTATCCGTTCCATCTCCCGAGTTCAAGTCCTTCTAATTAGAGTTGGTGTTGTCGTGGTCGGTTTTTCTGTATCCCAATTAACCACTACTTGAAGTGTACAGATATTAGTAAGGTCTAGACTTGTTTGGTTGACGTTCTGGCATGTGTAGGTTAAGTTTGTTCGTGGAACAGTTTAAGCCAAATTGTTATTGCTTGAATCTCAATGGGACCGATCTTGTCATTTGTGAGCTTGGATGTTTTCTAATTCATTTGCTTGAGGACAAGCAAAGCTTAGTCGTAGGGGAATTGGATGTGACCTTATTTGGTACATTTTAAGCCTTTGATTAGCCTAAGGATTTCCTATGTTTGATCTCATTTTGCTATGATTTATATGCTTTTATTGAAGTTTTATGCAAAGTGCTATCTTGTTGTCCGAGTGCCAATTTGAGGCCAATTATGTGTCTATTGGAGTTGTTTTCTTTGCATTTTCAGGATTTGGCATTGAATTACTGGTGACAAGGAGCACGTAGGATCAAACGGGAGGTCAATCGGAGCTCGGACGGAGGAGATATGGACGTTGCAAAATTGAGAAAAATGCACGGTTTCATACTTAAGTTTTCGGCGAGAACCTTATAGTTCTCGCCGAAAACACTCGGCGTGTGCAAACAGTGGAGTCCAGGAAGCTGACATTGGATTTGTGAAGGAGTTTTCGGCGAAAACCCTGGAGAGTTTTCACCAAAAACATTAGAAGGAATGCACAGCCGGTCGGTGTTTTCAAAGCTATTTTTGGCAAAAATCTTACTTAATTTTCGCCGAAAATTCCAGTGATTTGCAGCACAATATATAAAGGGTGAAGCCGGCGAAAATTAGAGGAGAATTCATTAATTTTAGAACAACACAGCCTTCGACAACCCTCTCTCTCAACTTTTGAATATCTCTCTCCCATCACCAATCCATCATCAACCCTAGAGCAAGGTGCAAATTGGAGTGAGGAGCTCGGATTGAAGCCCACAACCTTGGGGAGAGGAGCTTGCAAGAGGAGGATTGCCATGGTGTTCTTGGTGATCATCTTTCTTTCTCTTTCCTTCATTTCTTTGGCCATGTGTGGCTGATTTCCTAGGTTTCCTTGGATTGGTAGATAATTGTGCTAGGATAGAGGTTGATTGTACAAATATGCCATGATTGATCTTGGATTGTAAGAGGATGGTCTCTAGACTTGTTGTTAATTCCAAATTGTGTTATGGCTTGATTTGGTCTATCATTTGTGATGTAATGCATGAGAGTGCTTAGATTACATGGTTTGTAGGTCTAGGGATTGAAGGGAGTGTGTTCTAAGAAATTAGACCATCTCAATTCAACCATAGTTGCATGATTTCTCACTTGTGCATTTTATCGAACACTTGGCGTGCATTAGGTTTTTCATTCAATTGAACTTTGATTAGTCTTTTGATGATTCTCTTAGTGCTAGGACATTGACATGAGAGTGTGGTGTCTAGCCTAGTGGTCATAGAGTCATAGGAGAGGGTTTTGTAGCTTGGCATTTCATCAAACACCTTTAATGCATCCTTAGTCACTTAGCTTGAGAGCGAGAGCCTAGGTTGAGTGGTTCTAGGATAGGGATTTAGTGATATGAGAGTGCATTGAGTCTATAGAAGGGATTTGCATGGTCATTCGATTGCAACCTCGATCATGTTTGGCTTGTTTGTGCTTTTGTTCCTCTTGAGCATGATAAATCTATCTTTCCAAGTGAACCTCCTTTATATTTGATTTGCACCGCTTTGTTTGTTTGTTTAGTTTTCTTTATGTTTTCATTTGTTCTTATTTCAAACTAAAACCAATTTCAAATGAATAGACCGTCCATGAACCGTGTGAGTATTAGCTTTTGAGAGAGCGCTCGTGGAATACGACCTTGATTGTTGTGAGTTGAATCTTGCACATCAAGTTTTTGGCGCCGTTGCCGGGGACCTCTAAGTTCTCGCCGAAAACTTCTTCAATGGAAGGGTGTTTTTTTATGATATTTGCAACGGTCATATCTCCTCTGTCCTAGCTCCGATTGACCTCCCGTTTGATCCTACGTGCTCCTTGTCACCAGTACTTCAATGCCAAATCCTGAAAATGCAAAGAAAACAACTCCAATAGACACATAATTGGCCTCAAAGTGGCACCCGGACAACAAGATAGCACTTTGCATAAAACTTCAATAAAAGCATATAAATCATAGCAAAATGAGATCAAACATAGGAAATCCTTAGGCTAATCAAAGGCTTAAAATGCACCAAATAAGGTCACATGAGCTGTCCACTCAGCCACCCAATACCCCCCATTCGAACTTGTTTATGGTTTTAATCCACTAACCCACCTGCCTATACACGAGTATATTATTAGCTACAATATGATAACAAATTAATGTTATAACATCTTAGCATTTTACCTAAGTTAACTTATATATAGATTATGATCTCCACTACTAAGAATCTATTCCCTACACTAAATCAGGTATCTCCTAATGGATAAATCTTGGATAAACACCCCTAGATTATCACCGGAGTACATGACTAGCTTAGAAAGCTTATTGAATTTTGCTTTCTCCGACAACAATGACGGAGAGCAAATAGTCTGTCCATGTCCAACATGTGGATTCAAGAAATGGCTGTGTTGAGATGATGTCTACGAGCATTTACTGCGCAAGCCATTTCCGCCAGGATATACTGTTCCTCATCCAGATCTCCCACACACAATTATTCGATGCCGATGATGATGTTAGCGGCGGAGGTGGTGGAGGTGGAGGCGGAGACGATATAGCTGGAGGAGGAGGTAAACGAGGAGATGGAGCCAGAGGAGGTGGAGATGATCAGAAAATTGCTCCACCACCCGGATTAGCGACTTGTAACGAGATATTCCTAAGCTACACATTCACATCACGTGAGAGAGAGTTCCCGCACGTGAAGAATGTGACTGCACATGCCTAGGCTTTCAAATCCACCACTTCCATCTTCAACACTAGAGAGGACGAACTCAAGGCATGGAAAATGTTCATCGGGTTCCACAACCGTGAGATCTTGGTCTCTGCTAACGGAGGCGCCCTTGTCGACAGTGATGAATTACCCCTTGCCATAGGGAAAGGTGGCTAGAATGGTTTACTAAGTGGAAGATAAGGTGGATAAGGGATGGTGTATTCATGTACATATCAAACCCAGAGATGTCTATGACATGGGTGATGAGGAAGGAAACTTAGTGCATGAGAGTGAGATGATTATGAATCCAAAGTTGTGGGATTTTGATAATTTTACTGATCTACCCCTAGCCATGCCTAGAATTGCAGAGTTCGATGATTAATTAGTGTTTGGTAAAATCATTTTGAGCTAAATATTATTGTTCTATATTCAATAGTCGGATGTTTGACATAAATATTTGAATTTGGTTAAGCAAATATGTCTCATTCAGGTCCGTGGCTGGTAGAGCTCATCGATCCAGCTGGAGTTAGGACTCAGGAAACTATGGCCAGTAGCCAGATTTTGAGCCTTCGCGATGGCAAGAAGGTGACCATACCTTGGGGACCCCTAGGGCCTGAGGCTGCGGGTGCCGCCTCTCTGTTGGGCCAGTTTACTGGCTTGCTGGCTAATGACCAAATTTTCCTCACACTACAGTATGAGGAGTGGCCCAACGTGACGGACGAAGAGAAGAATGATTTGAAGGTTACTGTGTTTGTAAGTATTCAAATATGAAATTCATTCCTGTGTTATGTGAATTTCTAGTAAGTAATAATTTATAATCATTGAATTTGATGCAACATTGTATCGTGATTGAGCCGCCAGAGATGGCAAACCTTGCGACAAAGTACATCATTGAGGATATTGGCAGGAAGTGGCGGGACTACAAAACCTGACTGTGGAGAACATATGTGGTTAACACATTCAAGGAAAAAAGAAGGAAGAAAGCTGAAGATGCGGGCCAGGACTACGATGAGGAGGAGTTTGTGGTGCCCCCTAGGGCGTGGGCAATACAACATAAGCCGGGCAGGATCTCTTTGCCTATGTGGGCACAGTTCGTGGATCTGAGACTGAGACCCGATATGGTGGTAAGTCGATTACAAACTGGGCATTATGTCTATATTTTATCAACTTCAATCTATTTAAATGAATATCAATTTGTAGGAGATATCTCTTAAGAATTCAGCTGCTCGGAGGACTTACAAGTCACCCCACACTGAAGGGTCAAAGAAGTTGCGAGTTAGAGCACTGGAGTTGGTAATAATTCAGTTTATGATATGATCCAACATTGCTGCCCCGAAGCCAACCGGTATTCCTACACCCCACCAGGATCCCCTGGCCTAGGCAAGACCCTAGGGCCTCTTAAGAAGCGCATGAACCCTAGGGTAGGCCATCCTCGAGCCCTAAAGCCAAGGTATGACAAGAAATATCGACTAAACCCTTCACTTGCAGGTAGAAAGACTCCGAGGAAGGAATGCTGACCCAAGCCATGCTGATGGCCGAGGGTATAAGCCCTAGCACCAAAGAGAAGCTTCAGCCCGCTCCTAGTCTGACCTCCAAGAGCCCTGAAGAAGAAGTCAGTTCTTTGAGTGACCCTCTGGAAGCATTTCTGGAGTACAGAAGGAAGAGAGCCCAAGAACCCTCGGCCCGGAGAGGAGAGCTTTCAAAGAATGATCGTGAGCCAAGCTCTGAGAAGAATTGGAGTCCGTGGCCCCGAAGCATGACACTTGGACTGACCATGGAGAGCTACGTCCAAAGCTACCTGGAGGCCTACCTGAAGCTTAAGGAAGAAGGCCCGAGCGGAAAGAAAGAAGGTCCAAGGAGAGAACAGCCACAAGCCCTAACCCGGCAGCCGGGCCGATCAAAGGCATTCTATGAAGCCGAGCACGAGGATCATATCTTTTGGACAAGAAGCCCGGTCACTGAACCAGCCCGAAGCCGAAGCCCGCGACCACCACCCGAGTCAAGCCCGGCGTTCGGCCGATCAAGCCCATCGGGCCGCCACACGCACCCGACCGGCCCGAACAGCCGTACGCGGCTAGATTAGGGTTTTTGACCTAATTTAGGTCTTTTATTCTGCTTTAAAGACTACAACTATTATTTAATGTTTTATTCCTTTTTAGTAGGATTATTTAGGGGTTTTAGGATTCTAATTAGGAATATGACTCTTTACTCTATTCTTATTTAGGAATTAGTGGTGACACTCGATTT
This sequence comes from Linum lewisii, assembly GCA_034768395.1. NCBI lineage: Eukaryota > Viridiplantae > Streptophyta > Magnoliopsida > Malpighiales > Linaceae > Linum > Linum lewisii. The sequence continues at coordinate 44,431,150 of CM068302.1, forward strand.
GACGTGATTATCAGCCTCATTTAAGCGACATTTCTTTGCTTAAGACATGGTTTTTAGGGTAAAATAACGAATATTCAATCAATTGCCCTATCTCGTGCCATTTGTGTTACCTTGGCCCTTTTCGGGTCTATTTGATGGTTTTCTAGTGTTTTTGCGTAAGCACAGGTTTTTGCCGTCAAATAAAGTAGCCATGGACGTGTCTAAGGCATAGGAACATCGAGGAACTGAACCAGAATCGATCAAAAGAGCCAATCAAAGTCAAACCAAAATCTGCCCATTCACACTTACAGTTTTGGCGAAACCAGCAGTTCAAATCAACTAATGCCAAGAGAAGGATGGTTTCGACGAAACCATTCAACTGCTCGGACCGAAAATAATGAACAGCCGGCGGATCCCCTGAACTCAAAGCCAGTTTCGCCAAAACTATCCTTATGGTTTCGGCGAAAACATCAGCTCAGCCCGGCCCAACTAGGGTTAAGTATTTATACTTAATCCGGCGACACACAACAGGGAGAGGAGACAATTAATTCATTATTCATCTTTTCACAAATCAGACTTTTGAGAGTCAGCCGACTCTAGGGTCGATAGATAGAGTTTAGAGAGTTCGAAGATCCGTGGAGAGATCGTGACGCCATCCTTCCACCTCGGAAACTCGGAGCTTAAAGTTGAAGATCCAGGAGATTGAAGCTTCGCGGGAGTCGTCAGAATTAGTTTTTTCAGTTCTTATCTGTTCTTCCTCTGTATGATGATCTTCATTGTTGCCTTTGATTCTCTTGTATCTGATATGAGTAACTAAACTTGTAGAGCTTAGTTAGATGAACCCTAAGTGACCCAGGGCTTTAAAGCGGTCACGGATTGGCGATAATTAGATTCGAAGTTCAATCAGTTTCTCTTTGCATGTTTGATTCGTTCTTCATTGTTCATGTTTCTTGTCTGGATTGATCCCCTAGATTAGATTCTTGTTAAGCTAAGGATAGAAGCGAACGCTCGCCTTACTTTAGAACATCGAATTGAACAATTAACCTTATAATTGGAGCGGCCTTTCGTAGGAACCAGTTAGGGTTAATCCACTGCAAGAGTAACTCATTAATCACTAGTAATCACACCAATTAATTAAGTCGTTGCGAGAGGCAACCGTACCCGGGCGGCTAGTTAATCTTGGTAGTTAGAACGGATAGAGCGAACGTTCGCCGGTCTTAAACCTAAGGGTAAGGAGTTATGGTGGTGTATAGAAACCGATTGAATTAGAATTGAAAACCGCTGATCTTGTGATTGCCGTTGCTCTGGTGATCTAAGGGGGATTCGAAATCTAAGTTCGTCTATCTTCCCGTTAGTCAATCTTTTAATCTTTCTGTCTTTTGTTTTCCTTTGTTTATTAGATTAGAAGTCGTGGAACTCACACCACGCTCAACGTGTTTTAACCTGAGTAATTTGCCAGCTTCTTCAAAGTAGTCGATTAGAAGAAACCTCGAGTCGAATATGATCTGCTATACGCTTTTTCTTAGCATTAGTAGTTATTTGGTTGAACGCATCACAACGACACGTTCACCAAATTGGCGCCGTTGCCGGGGACTCTTCTAATTGTTTGAAAGAAGAGTTGGCAAATTATTCTTCTACCTTTCTGCCTTACCATTTATTTTCCTCCATATTTTCATGATTTACCTGGGTAGTGTTTTTGAGTTTTAATTATGCAGGATTACATGTGGGATGACCAGTACCAAGGGTGGTACATCAATGAAGCACCATATATTGAAGACTCCCAAGAGATGGATTTACACACTTATGAGCATCAACAATGGATGGCAATCACCCAAGCCGCGATCGACAACCTCTAATCAATGAACGATGCTGCTGATACAAGAACGCCGAGCTCAAGCGACTAGTGCAATTAATGGAAGAAGATGCTCAAGAGCATTTCGAAGAAGAGCCAGAAGCTACACACGACCAGCAAATTCATCAAGAGGTGTATATACCGGCTCATCAGCATCGACAACAGACGGCAAGAGTAGAATCCGCCTTGGATGATCTCCTTTCGATTATACAAGCTCGTAACGTGATGGATGTCGAGCTCGAGCAACCAAATCCACTAATGGAAGAAGATGCTCAAGAGCCGTACGAAGATGAACATGACAACCTCACCCATGACTATTGCGAGCTAGAAGCATCTGATGAGGAATCCTTGGCGGTGGTGGTTGATGAAGACATAGAGCCAATCCATCTTGAAGTTGAAGCTGAAGAGGAGCACATAGAGATTGAGGAGATACCCTCACCTACACTTCCGCCGAGTCAACCTGTAGAGAAGATGGAGCTCATTGACCATGCCACGCCGTACTACCTCTTTCCTCCTCGAGTAGGAGAATTCAAGAAGAACTGGTCATCCAACCAAGATCGCGATCTATTGGAGCACTACCGGCTGCATCACCCTTCTGGAGTGCTACATGGCACTCAACCGCACACCTTGAAGAAGACGATTGACTTCAAGGAACTTCTGAGTTGGGGTCCCTAACAGGTACCGTCCAGCTCAAGGACGTTAAAAGAGAGCGCTTCGTGGGAGGCAACCCACGGCTGGAGTCCGTTTTTGAATTTTTGAGTCAGTTTTTTCGTCGTTCGAGTCAGGTTCGGGGGAGCCAAAGTGTTAGTTTAATTTCATTTCATTTTGATTTGTTTTCGGTTGGGTTTTTTAAAAAAAAAGTATTTTCGGTGAAAAATAATAAATTTCTTTCCGAAAACTGCAAACAGTGAACTTCTCATTATTTTTGCCAGTTTTCAAAGATATTTTCGGCAAAAATATTATGAAATTTTCAACGAAAATTTGTTCTGTTTTGAAAATCAGATTCCTTTTTTCGGCCCGATTCTAACGCATACTTGATCGTCCAAATCGGAGCTCTGTAGCTCCAGTTATGCCCGAAACAAGTTTTTCACATTTTTGGCCAACTTCGTCGCTTTCCGTCCATTTTCTTGAGTCGTGTCTAAAAGGTTAGTTGTTGGGTTTTCAATTTCGAATCTTTTGACATGTTGATTGTTGAATTTCGACGAGTTTAATACTGGTCTACCTCGTTTTGCGTGTGTGCTGTTTCGGTGTGATTTTTTCTGAACTAATTGAGCTTGGATGATCTAGATTGCTCTAGGAGTGTCGTGCCGTGAATTTGAAAAAAAAAAAAAAAGAGAGTCAAAATATTTTCAAAATTCCCCTTAACCTTCTTTGTTCGACTTTTATTCTGTGTGGATCCGGGACACTTGTCCCGGTATCCTTTTGATCTTTTTGTTGTTTTTGTTTTGTAGGATCTCGAGTAGCTACTTCGCTCTGCTCCGGGCTATCCGTGTTCATCCCCTACACCGACCATCTCGTCACAGGTTCTTCGTATCTCTCTACTCTAGATTAGTTCTGTGAGGACACAAAACCGTTTAAGTGTGGGGTAGGAGTCTAGGATTATGCATGATCTTGCTTGCTATCTATGATTCTGTGGTTCAAATTTGAAATTTCTCTTGCATAGAATTGCTCAATTCTTGACTTGTGATGTTAAATTGACTTTAATTTTGAACAATGACGTCTAGACTGTTCCACTTAGAACCTGTAACCAATGTGTCGGAACTGATACTAAATGAGTCTAGGTCAGAACAGATCATAAATCACTCTTGTAGTTGAAACTTGAATTAATTGAATTAATTGGTTTGTTAATAACAAAGCTCGATAACACCGTTCTAAGATGATAGACGCTAGCTTCTCCCATGTTTTTCACTTCATATTTGTTCACCTATGATTGTGGTTAGAGATTAGACGGAAATCCAATTCGAAATCTTGTGTAAAAAGTTATAACTAGCTAGGATTAAGTGGCTAGATGATTAAATCAAGTAATAAGTTGTGCAAATCAATGTAAAGTTCTTTAAAGTGCTGAAAATAAAGCTAGGCAAGCCCGACACCTAAGTGAAGTGTTCGGGCTGAGCACTAGCAAAGGCACAAATACTGTGAGCTAGGCAGGTCCAACACCTAAGTGAAGTGTTTGGTATCGAGCACTAGTATGCAGTAAATAAATTGAACGAAGAAGTTGAAACTTGAAATAAATTGTTGTTTAAATCAGTCCTAGCTAGAACATGTAACGCACAGATCTAGAAACGGATGAAGTCGAGTCGATAGCCACGTCACTTTTCCTACCTCCGCATCCACATCATGGCTAGAACTTAAAGTCTTTTCTCATTAGAATTGGTGTTATCGTAGTCGGTTAATTATGATTAATTGTTTTACCAAGAAATGAGCTTTGTCAAAACCACTACTTGAAGTGTGCAGAAATTAGTGAGATCGAAAACTTGTTTCGTTGATGTTCTTGCATGTGTAGGTCACTCTTTCTACGTGGAACAGTCTAAACCAAATTGTTAGAATTGAATCTCAATTTAATCTCGTGTCATTTGTGAATTTGAGTGTGTTCTAGTTCAGTTTGCTTGAGGACAAGCAAAAGCTTAAGTGTGGGGTATTTGATGACACTCGATTTGACGTGATTATCAGCCTCATTTAAGCGACATTTCTTTGCTTAAGACATGATTTTTAGGGTAAAATAACGAATATTCAATCAATTGCCCTATCTCGTGCCATTTGTGTTACCTTGGCCCTTTTCGGGTCTATTTGATGGTTTTCTAGTGTTTTTGCGTAATCACAGGTTTTTGCCGTCAAATAAAGTAGCCATGGACGTGTCTAAGGCATAGGAACATCGAGGAACTGAACCAGAATCGATCAAAGGAGCCAATCAAAGTCAAACCGAAAATCTGCCCATTCACACTTACAGTTTCGGCGAAACCAGGCCTCAGTTTTGGCAAAAACCAGCAGTTTAAATCAACTAATGCCAAGAGAAGGATGGTTTCGGCGAAACCATTCAACTGCTCGGACCGAAAATAATGAACAGCCGGCGGATCCCCTGAACTCAAAGCCAGTTTCGCCGAAACTATCCTTATGGTTTCGGTGAAAACATCAGCTCAGCCCGGCCCAACTAGGGTTAGGTATTTATACTTAATCCGGCGACACACAACAGGGAGAGGAGACAATTAATTCATTATTCATCTTTTCACAAATCAGACTTTTGAGAGTCAGCCGACTCTAGGGTCGATAGATAGAGTTTAGAGAGTTCAAAGATCCGTGGAGAGATCGTGACGCCATCCTTCCACCTCGGAGAACTCGGAGCTTAAAGTTGAAGATCCAGGAGATTGAAGCTTCGCGGGAGTCGTCAGAATTAGGTTTTTCAGTTCTTATCTGTTCTTCCTCTGTATGATGATCTTCATTGTTGCCTTTGATTCTCTTGTATCTGTTATGAGTAACTGAACTTGTAGAGCTTAGATTAGATGAACCCTAAGTGACCCAGGGCTTTAAAGTGGTCACGGATTGGCGGTAATTAGATTCAAAGTTCAATCAGTTTCTCTTTGCATGTTTGATTCGTTCTTCATTGTTCAAGTTTCTTGTCTGGATTGATCCCCTAGATTAGATTCTTGTTAAGCTAAGGATAGAAGCGAACGCTCGCCTTACTTTAGAACATCGAATTGAACAATTAACCTTATAATTGGAGCGTGCCTTTCGTAGGAACCGGTTAGGGTTAATCCACTGCAAGAGTAACTCATTAATCACTAGTAATCACACCAATTAATTAAGTCGTTGCGAGAGGCGACCGTACCCGGGCGGCTAGTTAATCTTGGTAGTTAGAACGGATAGAGCGAACGTTCGCCGATCTTAAACCTAAGGGTAAGGAGTTATGGTGGTGTATAGAAACCGATTGAATTAGAATTGAAAACCGCTGATCTTGTGATTGCCGTTGCTCTGGTGATCTAAGGGGGATTCGAAATCTAAGTTCGTCTATCTTCCCGTTAGTCAATCTTTAAATCTTTCTGTCTTTTGTTTTCCTTTGTTTATTAGATTAGAAGTTGTGGAACTCACACCACGCTCAACGTGTTTTAACCTGAGTAATTTGCCAGCTTCTTCAAAGTAGTCGATTAGAAGAAACCTCGAGTCGAATATGATCTGCTATACGCTTTTTCTTAGCATTAGTAGTTATTTGGTTGAACGCATAACAAAGACACGTTCACCAATTAGACTTTAGGGAGGAGAGCTTGTTCCCTCCCTATATATAGAGGCCACCGGCCTCACTTTGTTCTCAGACTTTTATGAAATAAACCCCCTTTTGATAGAACTCAGTTCTTGAAACCTTGTTGTATCTGCATGTTGCGATACTGAAGGCCCCGACTTATCATCAAGAGCATCCATCTCTTGGTGTGGCGTCATCGACTGGACACTTCTGGTTCCCGGCTATATACAGCCAACGGGTCAAAGTACTTATCCGCCCCCGGTTCTCGACGGTTCTACCTCGTTGCACGGTCTCAACTTGCGGTGTTCAAGGGTCGTCAGCCCACGGTTGCAGCGGTTCACATCAGTTTAAATTGCTAATTCTTTTTTCGTTTTAATGATTTTAGAAAGTGTATTGATATTTTTTAGTTTGTACACCTGTAGGCAGTTGAAAGGGGAGGGAATGCGCCCAATAGAGGTGAGTTGTATGCTATCACTTACACAAAGAAGGATCAGACTTACACTGATCCTAATGTGGTAAGTACTTTATAACCTGTTTCAATCTAACAAAACAATCTCAAATAGTGCCTATTTAATTAATTTAGGTTTTTAAAACCCTTTTTTGTCATCAATGTGCAGCCTTGGATTCTAGAGTTGACTCGTGATCCAACAGTCCCGACATTTCCTTCTGCGGACGATGCACTCGGACGTGTCTATCGGAAGGATCATAGTGGTAGAGTTCGCGGTATGGGATTTGGCGTGACCCCCTCTCAGATAATGTATTGTTGTATATGATATATGTAGTTTTAAAACAAACATATGTTTGCAAATTCTAATTATTTGTTGTCTTTGTCTATTCAGGTTAATATGAGTAGGAGGCGGGGTGGAGCAGCCAGTGGATCCAGTCAGGGTAGTAGTTCAGCTACTACCACTCACGTCTTCGGCCATTGCCCCACCGAGGATCGCGTGAGGGTGCTAGAGGCAGAGGTTTAGCGCCTGAGCCAGCTGGAGGCGGAGGTTTAGCGCCTCAGCCAGTTGGTGGGGGGTTCATCTTCTAAAGGAAAAGGGAGGATGCCCCCGGATTTGGATGCTGAGGAGCTGAACTCGTGCGATGAGGAGGACGAGGACGAGAAGGATGAGTAGGTAGTTGGATGTTTTAGGTGCATGTTTTAGGTGGATGGTTTAGGAGGATGTTTTCGTTGTACACTCGCTTTTTCGACATTTATATATATGTTATATTATGTAGTGCGATTCGGTATTTCTATTGATCGAAAAGTGAATTGTGAAAAGTGAAATCGATGTATGTAAGAAAATTTATGCAGGTAATGACACTAGAAGAGTATGAGAATTAGGAAAAAAATAAGCAAAATTCTGCCCGTTGGAACATAAATTAGCGTCGGTCGAACTGTAATAGCATCGGTTGGAACCAACACTAAATCGACCTATAATTTATCGTCGGTTACAACCAACGTTATTACAGGTCAACGCGTAGTTGACTAGCCATCCACTTTAGCGTCAGTCATGTGGTCATGACCGACGCTAAATTCTGACCACTCAACCGGTTGGTGGTTAGGTAAAAAACTTAATTAGCGTCAGTTGCCTTTTCGACCGATACTAAAATTTAGAGTCACCGATTCTGGCGTCGGTCGTATCGAGTTTGGAGCTTGCGTCAATATACTCCAGGCTTCGTCGAATCGATCCAAAGCCACCAAACGATCTATTTTGACCTTACGAAGCTTTCCCCCTATATAATTATGGTTTCGAGCAAGTCTCGTGGGGTTTTGGTCGTCGTCGACATCGGACACCGCGGCTGGAGCGTTTCCAGCAATTTGGGGAAGAAGATGGCAAAGTTGCAGTTTGGTAACCAGACTTTCTAGGTTACATCATGATACTTCAGTTTAATTTTAATTACTGTCGCAATCCTAAACTACCAACTTGTGACAGATTTGGCCCTGTTTAACTTTCTCAGTTAGGACAGAATGGCCCGGAAGTTACGAAAGTTCGTTAACTCCTTATTTTCAACCGATTCGAGCTACGAAACCGATCTTCAAGTCAACCGGCTCGTGTTATAGGTGGGTTGGTTCAAGGGGGTAAATTCCTAATATTTTTATTAGTTAATTTATATTCCATTAACTAAAATCATTTAATTAAGTATTTCCATTCCAATTATTTTGGAAACAAGTTCTGGTAATTACCTTATCACGGAAAGTTGGATTTATCGGATGAATCGAATTGTTTTGGATTAACGAATAAGGGTTATACCCCTTATGGAATATTAATTCCTTAGTATGACGTAGTAATTGTTATGATATTATTACGAGGATTTATACAGCACCCGTAAATCCTATTCAAACCAACTATCTTCCGAGGGTAGAATTTAACTCGGAATAAAATCATAGAATAAACGATGGGGCTTCGCTTGCTCTGGGTGGTTAGTCAAACTAATGGATGACGTGATGGATTGTTAAATCCATATAGATTATAAATCTATTACTTGTAGGTACTATAATACCTTGATATTTTGGATGACTAACTGTTGTTTGTTTGTTGTTCAGAGTTAATGAGTGACGCGATTCCCCATTAAACCCGGTTTATAAAGTTATGACGCCTAAGGTTAGAGGGACTTAAGTAGTCCGAGTGACTCCCCTACTTACCTGGAAATTAAGATGGAAAGTCTTGGTTTTGACAACAAGGTGTCATTTCTGCGGAAAGTTCTATCTTTCCGGAATCGTAGGTTATATCTATATGATTACATGAGTTAGTTTTGGTTCTTGACAAACCGTGATGTTATCTGACGATGCTTGGCACCTACTGTATACAGGTGGAAAGTAAAGCCTCGCTAGCTAGTCCTCCACCGGGAACATCGATGGATACTGGTTCCTACCGGTTGATGGGAGTTGGGGTATTGTTAGCCCCAATCGATTCACGGTAGATGAGTACGGATAGCCCCAACCGGATGATGGGAGTTGGGTGGAATTAGCCTCGACCGGATGATGGGAGTTGGGTATTGTTAGCCCCAATCGATTCATGGTAGTCAGGAAGAATAGCGACTCTTGTGAAGTCCCTATTACAGGCTCAGGAGTAAGCCTTATCGATGATGGCATAGAGGTTAGCTAGGCGGGAAGAGGGGACGCCCTATTGTTTGATGAAAGTTGTTCGAGTTTGATCTCGATATTGTGTGGTACCATTAGAATAGTTCATGTGATGTCTTATTGACTTCTGATTATGTCTGTTAATGTTCCACATATAGGTCATGATTGGAATATTGGATTAATATTCCTTGTGACAGGTCATTTGTTAAACGGTAACGGTAATCTCTGTTACGGAAGGATGATTATGGAATTACTGGTTTGCGTTGTTAATTCCATTAAATGTGTTTATTTTCGTTTATACAGAAGAATCACTGATAATGGACTGACCCCGAGCCACCCACCAGTTTTGGAATTTCCTGGACAAGCAACGGACCACCAAAGTTTCTTAGGCGTGCCGGAGCAGTGGATCATGAGACGGTGTAATGGCGATTTGGAGGATTGCTCTTAAGTCGTTGGGCCCAATTCCACTGTAAATGATTTGACGGTTAATACCCTAGTTTTATGGTTGGTTTGAAAGTAGTTGGTCAAAGTTGTACTTTTCAACCTTTGAGTCATCGTCTGTCCCGAGACTAGTTGTCGTTTTACGTTTCATAAAATTGGGGTGTTACATACCTTATATCTAAGACTGATGCTAAACCAAGGTTGATCCGATGGGTCCTTCTATTGCAAGAGTTTGATATTGAGATTCAAGATAAGAAGGGTTCTGAAAATGTAGCCGCCGACCACTTATCCTGCTTGGAAGAAGCGAAAATGGTACACAATGGTAATGAAGAGATCAATGACAACTTCCCCGATGAGCTATTATTCACTATAGCGACTTTGGAGTTCGAGGAACCTTAGTTCGTGGATTTTGCTAACTGTCTTCCTAGTGGAGACTCGAAGGAGGGCCTCTCCACTCAAGACAAAAGGAAGTTTTTTGCGGATTTGAAGCATTACTATTGGGACGATCCTTTTGTATTTTGAGTTGGCTCGGATGGTATGATTAGAATGTGTCACTTATGGAGAGTCTCAGGACATCATGCGACATTGCCACTCCGGTCCTACGGGTGGACATCATGGAGCAAATCGCAAGGCTCGCAAGGTACTTGAGTCCAGGTTCTTTTGGCCCTCCATCTTTCGAGATTGTCAAGACTTTGACAAGTCTTGGGATGCGTCTCAACGTTCAGGTAACATCTCTTCCCGTAATGAAATGCCTCAAAATGTCTCGGTAGTGTTAGAAATATTTGATATATGGGGTATTGATTTCATGGGACCGTTTCCTACTTCGCATGGTAACAAATACATTTTGGTTGCAGTAGATTACGTGTCAAAATGGGCGGAGGCTCAAGCTTTGCCTACCAATGATGCACGAGTCGTAGGGAAGTTTCTTGTTAAATTGTTCACCCGTTTGGTACCCCTCGTGCTATCATTAGTGATCGAGGTACTCATTTTCAAGGGCAATTCGGTAGAGTATGCCACCAGTTCGGCGTCACTCATCGGATGTCCACCTCGTATCACCCTCAAACTAGTGGCCAAACAGAGGTGACCAATAGGGAACTTAAGAGAATCTTGGAGAAAATAGTCGACCAATCATGCAAGGATTGGTCGAAGAAGCTTGATGATGCTCTATGGGCCTACTGCACGGCCTACAAGACCCCTATAGGCACTACTCCCTATAGGATGGTCTATGGCAAAGCATGTCATTTACCGGTAGAGCTCGAGCACCGAGCTTATTGGGCCTTGAAATTTCTAAACCTTGATGCAAGTATCGTAGGAGAAGAGCGTAAGTTTCAGGTAGATGAGCTCGAGGAGTATCGCCATCATGCATATGAGAATGCTAAGCTTTACAAGGAGAGGACGAAGCTCATTCTGACTCCCTTTTGAAGATGAGCAAGGATTTCAAAGTTGGTGATCAAGTCCTCCTACACAACTCTCGGCTCAAGCTCTTTCCCGGGAAGTTGAGGTCTCGTTGGTCCGGCCCCTTTGCGGTAACAAATGTCTTTCCTTATGGCACCATCGAGGTAACCTCTCCATCCCAAATAGAACCTTTTAAGGTGAATGGCCATAGACTTAAGCATTATGTTGTCAGTGATACTATAGGTGTTGTTGAGGTCTTGTCTTTGGTCATGCCTTGAGTGTTCCTCGCTACGTCGAGCTTAAGACGTTAACCAAGCGCTTCTCGGGAGGCCACCCGAGTGTTTTTCATTTCTTTTCTTTTTGATTTGATTGCATGATTGTGTGTTTTTGTGGTGTTCAAGGTCCTCGAGTTGTTGTGGTGTCCTCTGTGGTCTCGTAGGTGTTGAAATTATGAAGTTCGGGGTCCGTTTTGGGTTGATTTGGCGGTGTTTTGGTCATTTTTCGTCGAGGTGAAAATTTAATTTTGGGCTGAGGAGGTGCACGCCATGCACCTTGCACGGTTGGTGCACGTGCTGTCCAGGAGAATTGAATTTTTTTTTCAAAACCAGGGTGCACGCCATGCACCCCTGCACGTCGTGCACCTGATTTTTCCTTTTATTTTTGTTTTGGTTTAGTCATTGGTTGGGTCGTCTAATTTTGATTTATCGGTTTGGGTTTTGGTTCACTACTCACCCGACCCGGCCCCTCACCCAGCCCGACCCTCCCGACCCGGCTTACCCACTCAGCCTGACCCGACCCGGCCCTTCCCCCGACCCAACCCACCCAAACCACCCGACCCACCCAGCCTAACTACCATCTTATCCGACCTTCGACCGACAAGAATTTCAGTGACCAAATTAAGATTTGGTCCACTAAACCAAATCACTCTAAACCAATCATTTATTATTTAATATTCATCTAATCATTAATTATCTGGATAGTTATTATTGTTAGTTTATCTCTGCAGGCTGTTATGGTATTTATATGATATGAAAATATTGCAGGATTGCCGTTGTTTTTTTTTCCATAACTGTAATCCTAATTTCAAATCAAATCAAACTCTCATTCTCTCATTATCCCTTCTCTTCCTCCATTCCCCCTTCTCTTTCTTAGTTCATTATCCATTCCCATTCTCTGAAACGGCAGTCTCCATTCCCTGTCATTTTTCCATTTTTTTAATCCTAGTGCATGTATTATATAATCAACTATGGATAATCATGGTTTCTTCGATCTCAACAAGTCACCTGAAATCGACCTTAACATATGTGTTAACCCTAGTGCATGTGTTAACCCTAATTTTACGGGTATAACCATTAAAATGGTGGAGGATATTAAATCTTACATTCGTCAAACGATTCTCAATCGTCAAGAAGCTTCTCATGAAATAAGTCCTCGCTCAGTTGCAGGTATATATCAGATTAAGCATTTACATTGTTGCATGTTCTAGTACACCCAACTAGTTTTCATTGTCCAAGTACACCCCACTTAATCTTTTTTTCTAGGTACACCCCAACTAGTTTTCATTGTTGCATGTCCTAGTACACCCAACTAGTTTTCATTGTCCAAATACTCCACTATCCTCGGCTGTGGCATTGAAGTTCTCTAGGCATTTGATCACTTGCCACTCGAACTTGCTGAAATCGAATGGGTTGTTGAAGTGTTCGAAATAGCGCTGCACATAAGTCAGTACAATTTCTCCAGTTGTCTTCATGACTTCTTGAAAAATATTTTCACCACGAGCCCTAAACCCTAAACAATAGCTGTCCTAGTTCATTAATTAACCTAGCTATGTAATAGCGAACAAATTAAGACTAAATAGGGTGTCCTAGTGAAACTATAACTAAGTTGTCCTAGTACATCTAACCAAATATACTTATCCTAGTACAACGGAACTATAACTAAGCTGAAATGAAGGTAATGTCCTAATACAGTTAATACAAGCATCCAAATTAGAAGCAGCCAACCACTTAGAAAACAATCAAAGGAGTTCCATATCAGAACCCATCCAAACAGATTGTATGAAGATGCAGAAGTACCTCTCAAGCATCAAAAGCAAAACTCCAACCAGAACCAGAAACCATCGACACCCACCCAATATTTTAGGATTGAAACAAAATATAAGTAAGTTGTCCTAGTGCAGCAAACCAAATATAATTGTCCTAGTACAATGGAATTTATGCTCAATTACGTTGACATATACCTGCAGCTACGAAGCACCATACGAGTTTCAATTTCAAATTTCAAAACAGTTCAAAACAGGAGCCAATTCAAAACAGGAGCTTGAGTTTCAATTTCAAAACATGGGAAAGCCTCCACTTACCTCAGACAACTGCTTCCCAGGTTTAGAATGATGATTTTGAGAATACAATGAGGGATTCCGAGTCGGCTAACGTCGTCAGAAATGAAAATAAAAAACAAGGGAACAGTTTGACGAACAAAAACTTGAGTTAGTATTAGGTACGCTATACCGGGCTTTAGGACGTAGATTTGAAGAGTTGGATCCCGAATGAACTCTTACCTGAAGCTGGGACTAATCGGCAGACGGGAAAGACTCACCGGTGGCTCGAAATTACTTCTTCGCAATGCAGGGGAACTGAACTGATGGGAACGAATGTGGCGTGGAATGCGGGTGTCGGGGTGAATTGATTCGACGGTGGAATGCGGCCTGGTCTTAGGCGGTGAATGTGCGCCGGTTAGGGGTTGTTATTGGCGGGCTGGTTCGGGGGTAGTTATCAGGGTGATTTGCTTGGGGAAACTGGCGGGATTGGTGTGGGAAGAAGTTGTGGGTGTCAAAATCGGGAAGACGACGGTGTGGGAAGCTATTTTGCCGCCGACACCGACTTGGTGAGATCGGCGAGGTTTTTTTAGTTTTGGAGCTTTGGGGAAAAGGAAGAAGACGTTGGGCGGCGGTTTTGGAGCTTTGGGGAAAATCCAAAAAGGGGATATCTTAGCTGTTTATTGGCTTGTAATCCGGGAATATCTTAATTAATTTCCTCCCATGTTTTTAGTTTTTGCCCATTTGTTTTTGTTTTTCCTTATTTGTATGTTTTATTTCATTTAATTAGATCAAATTAATCCTCACCCTTCATTTCAGATCTGATGGCTGCTATTAATTTGGTCTAGTAGACCAAATTTAAGCCTTGGGCTCCCAATATGATCCGCCTTTCGACCCCCTTCTTCTTCGATTCAACCACCCAACGCCACTACACCCAAATCCCCCACCGCCACCTCCAACCAGCCACTATCTCGACCGGCCCAACCACCACCCATCCGGCACTATCTTCTTTTTCGATTCCCACCCGCCACTCCCCCCGCCAACCATCTCCCTTCCTTCCGCCGCCGACTCCTAGCCGCCCACCACCGATTCCGATCCCGCCGTGCCCCACTAACTACAATATAGCTAACAACCACCTGCCACCGTCTCTTTGCCTCCAGTCGCCCGATGCCAGCACCTACCGAATCCCGTCCGCCACCGCAGCTCCATTTTTTCCCCTTCTCTGGATTTGAACTCACAAGGTTTTATTTCATTTCTCATTGTTTAGTGTGGCTAGTGTGGTTAGTTGATTTGTTTGGCTGCCTGGTGACTTCTTCTTTTGCAATTGATGTGCTGTTGATTGCCTTGATTTGTTAGCTTCTTGCTATGAGGATTTGGATAGTGTGATTTGTTGGCCTTGCTTGTTTGTTCCATAGTTGAATGTTGCAGGTTGATTGTAGCTGTTGGTGCGAGTTGGATGTGTGATGTTTGGTTCAGGATCTTGTGGAGTTACAATAGTTGGTTTGGAGTGTGACTTGTGGTTAATTATTCCATTTGCTGTACTCAGTGCTATGGTAGTGCTATGATTAGTTGTAGTATTATGCTATGCTTTGTTGTTTGTGATTGGTGGCTGGTTTGATTGGTGTGTGTTGGGAGTGTTGGTTTGTGAGGCACGTCTGTGTGATGTTTATACTTGTGTCATGATTATGCTATTGCTGCTGTGTTATGAGTTCTGGATTTATGTGTTGAGATCGTGCTTTTCTGCTTATGACTCGTGATCCTGCTTCGTGCGTATCATTGTGGTATAGGGTTTGATTTGCAGGTTCTAAATTCAGGGAATGAATTTCTTTCTTTGTGTGAGGAGGGGTGTGGTTGTTAACCACTCGTTGGTTTATTTTTGTATACTTCCCTTGCATTGTATGGACTTAGGCTTATATGTTATTGATTCGTGTTATTGATCCATGATGCATGCCTTTTTCTCAAGTGTGGATTTCAATAATTTGATTCTTGCTAGCATAGGTTGTTGCACTTAAATTTGATGATCTTGAATCGTGCTCAATGTTTTGATCATGTGTTATGATTAGGCGCCTTGATGGGGTTTGTCTTAGGAGTGTGGCCCTTTTGTTGATTCTCTTTATGTACTTCTTTTGCAGGATGCCTCCTAAGGGTAAAGCAGCTTCTACACCCTCCGCCCCTGAGCGATCCAAGGCACCAGCTTCCAAGAAGAGGAAGGGACAGACTGGGGAGTCTTCTGCTCCTCCACCATGCTCGCCTTCGCCACCTCCGTCTCCTCGTGGCATCGACCCTCCTGAGTCAGTCGTTCAGAGGATCTTCATCTTCGACCCCAGGGATCGGGCTTACAGTCGCTACCAGGTTATGGCAAGATGGACCGTAGCAAGGCAGGGCAAATTTGATTTTGAGGGGTTACAGAGTCATGATGGTTGGTATGAGGCTCTGAAGACTTTGGCTGATGGAGGTGGCATTTTGCCGCTCCTGGAGGTTAGTGAGAGGGCATACGAGTGGCCTACAAAGGAGTTCTTCAGCACTCTCACCGTGGAGGGTCACGCTACCACTAGGGAGGCTTGTGTGCGCTTCCGGCTCGGGGGAATGGCACGTCTGTGCTCAATCGACGAGTTCGGATACCGCCTTGGATTCTATGATTGGGCGACGGTTCAAAGTGGCGAGCTCTCAGGTTTGGCTCTCTTATCCTCTCTTGCGGGGGACACTAAGAATGCATTCTTCAAGGAAATTTCTCCTAGGACTAGTGGTTACTCAGCTCACTCATCCAAGGTCACAGAAGTGGATCGACCTATGCTGAAGTTCCTCCATCACTTTTTTCCGGCACTCTATCACCCACAGGATGCCATCCTCCTCTCCAGGTGTAGTCTCAGTCAGGGATTTGTTCTTGTTTTATTGCTTGGAGAGGGGCATCAAGTTGCATCTCGATGATCTAGTGCTAGGAGCCCTCCTTCAGATACAGGCTAATGATACTACTAGTGTTGTGTTGGGAGGAGGATTTGTGACGAGGTTAGTACATGGGTATGAGTGCCTTGATGCTTTTGGTCCTACTCCAGCATTTGTCAAGCCTCGACTAGTTCTTGTGAGGATTGTCCTACCTATAGCTCAGATCACAGACCTTCTGGCTCTGACTTTCCGGGTCTCAGATGATGACAGTGATGAGGAGGATGTAGAGATCGACCCTACTCCGCTTCATGAGCTTATCTCCGGGATGGGCCACCTCACGACCGCAGTGGAGGGTATTCGAGAGGGTCGGAGGAGAGATAGTGTGGCGATACAGGATCTTAGCAGGAGAGTCCAGGACCTAGAGGCATACAACACTCGGGACTTTGAGAGCTAGCAGTTCTATGGGCAGCAGCTCGCTCAGGTGCACGAGGTTCAGCAATTTCAGGGTGTCCAGATTACTCAGATTTAGCATTCTCAGTACTGGCAGCAGCATCAGTCCTACTACTACAAGGAGAGCTTCCACTCTTAGTCCGGCCCCTCCAATACTTGGGCAGTCTTCCCACCGCCTCCCCCGTTTGATGGATACCATCCATGGTCACAGTGGCCTGGGCACCCACGACCACCACCCTACTGAGAGCCACATGACCACACTTCTCAGGACTTGTGTTTTCCTTTCTTTTATTTCTGTCTATGACTACATGTTATGTTGTGTTTGACTTCTGCCTTCTCTTTTCATTTCTGTCTTTGCACTTGTTTTGGACCATAGATCTCGCATCTCATCCGTACTCTCATATTGTCGACTATGGGTTGTGTTTGTGTGGTGTGCCCTCTCTTGTTTTCTACAGGTACCCCTGATTCAGGTCCTCGTCCTGAACAGGTTACTTGACCCGGTATTCCATCTCCAGCTTCTCTTCTTCACCGCACGATATATTCGTTCCACCTTACCCTCTCTCTCTCTCTTGATCATTGAGGACAATGCTCGTTCTAGTCGTAGAGGGGATTTGAGGTTTGGTGTGATCGTTCGATTCTTGACTTTTGGTGTTTAATTGACTTCATACTTTCACAATGATGTTTAGGCTGTTCCTCTTAGAACCTATAACCAACATGTTGGCACTAATATCAAATGAGTCTAGACCAGAACAGAGATTTGATCGCTCTTGTAATTTGAACTGATTAAAGTCCCTCGATAACACCATTCTAAGATGATAAAGGCAATTAGAGTTTCACCACATTCAGCCAAAATGCCTACCCGAATCAGTTTCCTTTAGGATAACCCCGTTGAGCCTTGGCATGTTTGTTGGTTTACACACATTTTCAGCTTCACTCCATGTTTTTATTCACCTTTTTGATCCCTCGTGATTGTGGCTTGAGATTAGACGGAAATCCAATTCGAAATCTTTTGTGAGAGTTATAGCTAGCTGAAATTAAGTGGCTAAATTGACAAATCAAGTGGCTAGTGTGTGAAGAAAGTGTTCAAGTTTCTCAAATTCTTGAAGTGCCATAAGAAAAGCTAGGCAAGCTTGTTACCTAAGTGAAGTGTTGGGTTGAGCACTAGCATAGGCAAAGGCTGTGAGCTAGGCAGGTCCAACACCTAAGTGAAGTGTTGGATCGAGCACTAGTATGCAGTAGAAAAAAAAAGTTCTTAAAAGTGGCCCTTGCTATAGTGATCCTAGCTAGAGCTTGTAAAGTGCAAATCTAGCGGCGGATGAAGTCGAGTTGATAGCCACGTCATATCCCGAGTTTAAGACCTTTTGATTAGAGTTGGTGTTATCGTGGTCGGACTTTCTATGATCAATTACTTGAAGTGTGCAGAAAATAGTGAGGTTTAGACTTGTTTTGTTGACGTTCTTGCTTGTGTAGGTTAAGTTTGTTCGTGGAACAGTCTAAGCCAAATTGTTATTGCTTGAATCTCAATGTGACCGATCTTGTCATTTGTGAACTTCAATGTTTTCTAATTCATTTGCTTGAGGACAAGCAAAGCTTAGTCGTAGGGGAATTTGATGTGACTTTATTTAGTGCATTTTGAGCCTATGATTGACCTATGAAATGCCCGTGTTTGATCTTGAGATGCCATGCTCTATATGCTTTTATTGATATTTTGCGCAAATTGTCCATTTGTTGTCCGGTTGACACTTTGGAGCCAAATTCGTGGTCTATTGGAGTTACCTTTGTGCATTTTCAGGTTATGGCATCGAATTACGGATGACAAGTAGCACATATGAGCAAACGGGAGGTCATTTGGAGTCCGGAGGAGGGAGATATGACCTTTACAAGATCGAGATTTCTGCAGAGTGCAGGGGTGCACACCGTGCACTGCCCCCTGCACTATAAATACTCTTGTTTTTGGCCATTTTGGGGTATTCTATGATCTCTCTTGAACCCCAAACACATACCCACACCCAAGAACCCTAGGAGGCCATTTGAAGACCCAAAATTGGAGCTAAGGATTGAAGTTTCTCACTTTGGATTGGCATCTTGAAGTGTAAGAATGAAGATTCCTCCATGGAAGCTAGGATGGTCTCCTCCTCTCAATTTTAGGTTTCTTCCATAGTTATTCTAGGCTAGACCTAGGGTTTAGTTTAGTGGGGGATGGATCAAGCTAGGATAGATGATTGCTTGTGTGGATTGAGTTTCTCATAGCCTTTGTGTAAGATGGTGATCATAAACCTTGTGCTTGGGTTCCATGTGAACATGATTTGTTCTTATGGTACATTTTCTATGTCTTTCAATACATGAAAGTGGTTGATTGATGTTGATCAAAGGTTGTAGGATTGTAATTGATTGTTTGAGAGATTAAACTCTTCAATTGCAACAATTTTGAGCTTGTTTTCCTTGTTGACATTTTGTCGAACACTTGGTGTGGATTTGGTTTTCTTTCATTTAGTAGTTGAAAGACCTATTGATTGATGGCCTTTTGTTCTATGATTGACATGAGAGTGTCTTGCGTCATTGTTTTGTGTTTGATGAATGTTAGCTAAGAGAATGAGTGTTTGAGCATTACTTTGAGCTTAAGAAAAGCATTCCATTCCATTGTTCTTATAGTGAAAGCATGAGTTATGTGGTATAGGAGTAGTGGATCGATTGAGCGAGAGTTTGTTGATCCTAATTCAGTGTTTTGCATGGTCAATGTCCTATACATCGTTCCTTGAAACTCAATTCATCTTTCATGATCCTTGAGCTTGAAGAAACCCCTTGCTAAGCTAACCTTCCTTCTCTCTTGTTTGACCCTCATCTTACCTTGTGAGCTACTGCTTTACTCAGGGCCGTCCAATGAATTTTGGAGGCCCTGTTCCAAAATTATAGTATAGTCATATTAAAAAATGATAACATATACTCGGTTTACTTGTATTAATATGACCTAAGATGATATGGGGCACGTAAAACTTGGCTCGTGATAGATTTATAACATATTTGGAAAATTCATGTCATTCCTAGCCGACATGAATTTTTATTAAAACAATAAAAATTTGAGAAAATTTAATTTATTTGTATATAAATTAATAAAATTAATACCATATATAAAAAGACCAAAATAATAAAGATATATAAAAATTGAGAAAGAAGACAAACAATGTTTGTTGAAATATAAATTTTATTTCATTTTGTCAAAGCAAGAAATTGAACCCTTGCCCTTCCAAAACAAAGTAAGAAGCTAAGCCACTAGGGTATAACACTGCATTAATGTCTCCTTTTGCATAGCATTTTATAATACATTTCTCAGGTATTTCTACTTAACCCGAAAATTTTGAGGCCCCCAAAAATTTGTGGCCCTGTGCCGGAGGGCAGGCCAGCACACCCTAATGGCCGGCCCTGGCTTTACTTGCTTGTTTAGTTTATGATTTTGAATCTTTGTCACCAAAAATAAATCTCAATTTAAATGTTTAGACCGTCCATGAACCTTGTGAGTATTAGTCTATGAGAGGACCTCGTGGAATACGACCTTGGCAAAATCCTTTATCAGACGTTAAATAAGAGCGCTTCGTAGGAGGCAACCCATGGCTAGAGTCTGTTTTGAATTGTCGAGTAAGTTCTTTGGTGTCTTTATATCGTTCGAGTCAGTTTTGGGGGGAGCCAAAGTGTCAAATTCATGATTTTTATTTTTTTCTAATGTGCGTCCTGAGTCCTTAGTTGTTGTCCAATTTATTTGGGATTTTTCCAATTTTTTTTTATTTTGTTGCGTTCTTTTAAAATTCGGGTTGTTAGTTTTGTGTGCAATTTAATAGTTGTGTCAGGTTTGAAGTTTTTGCCAAAAACATCAAAGTATTCAACAAAAAATTTGTTATTTTAGTCGAGTTATTTCTTTTTCGAAAATCTTGAAAAATTATTTTCACATAAATTTTCGCCGAAAACTTCAAACATTTCAACGAAAAGTTTAACGGTTTTAGCGTCTACTCAATTTAATTATTTTCAAAGAACTATTCGGAGAAAACCATCAAGTTTTTGCCAAAAAAAAATCTCTCTGACCCTGTTCGTTTCGACTTTATTTTGTGTGGATCCGAGACACTTGTCCTAGTTTTCCTTTTTATCTTTCTTTTGTTTTTTATTTTGTAGGACTTCGTAGCTGCTTCAATCCACTACGAGCTCGCCATTACCATAGTCGACTCTCTCCACCACCCCATGTATTTTGTATTGTGTGGGGTGGGATTTATTTGAGGGATGTGTGATTTTTATTAGACTTTTGTAATTGAAATATGCTCTATTATTTACTTGCATGTTAAATTAACTTCAATTTATCACAATGACGCTTAGACTGTTCCAGCGTGTTGGCATTGATATTAAATGAGTCTAGGTTAGAACATATATTAAATCACTCTTATAGTTGAAATTTAAATTAATTGAATTAATTGGCTTAATACTTATTTAAAACTGCTCAATAACACCGCCCTAAGATGATTTTTAAGATCGAAGAAGCTCGGAATCATCAAAAATAAGTTTTACAGTTTCACTCCGTTCTTCCTTCTTAAGATGAATTCTCTTGTGCTTTTTATTTTTGTTTATTACATATGATTAGCTAAGACTATTCTAACTTAGATTAGATGAACCCTAAGTGACCCATGGCTTTAAAGCGTAACGGATTGGCGGGAAGTAAGATATTAATTCAGTATTTTCTTGTTCATAATTGATTTGTTCTTCAATTTCATTTCTTTTTTGGCTTGATCATCTAGATTAGATTCATGTTAGAATAAAGTATAGTTGGCGAAAGTCCGCCTTGTTCTAGAATGAGAAATCAATTAGTTAACCTATTCAATGGAATCACTCCTCTAGTAGGAGCCGTTTAGGGTTAATCCATTTCAAAAGTAGCTAATAGAATCAATTCAGGTGCACCAGTCAATTATCCGTTGCAGAAGCGAACGCACAGACAGATAATCGATCTTGGTAGCTATTCAATAGTAGCGAACATTCGTGGATTTAGACCTAAGGGTAAGGAGCTACGACAGTGATTAAGAACTGAATGAATTAATTCTCAAACCTACCGGTCTTGTAATTGCATGCCAGTGCCTTGGTAATCTTAGCGGGATTCAAAATCTAAGCTATATTCTCATTAATTGAAACAAACCAAATCAAACAATCTGTTAGTCCTAGCTATTTATTTTCCTTGCATGTTAAGTAGTAGAAATTCGTGGAACTCACACCACAACAACTTGTTTAAAGCTGAATAGTTGCTAATTACTTTGAGTAAACGTTGAGAAGAAAACCCGTGGAATACTATCTATCCTACTTTTGTAGGTTAGTATTGACGATTGTTCTGCACCTTATCATTAGGCCATACACCCTACGGATGTTGGAAGCCTCGGGCTCAACCACTGACCTCTGATCTTGAACTTCTTCTCCATATAATCAAAGCAATTGATCAACATACCCACAAGTTCTTTGTCAACAACCTCAACCTAAACCTCCATCAAGCCATTGAATTGTTCATCGTACAAATATTTCTTCAAAACTGACCCCATTTTCCAAGTCTCGGTTTTGTTGTTCAAGGGACAATACATGATTCGTCTTGCAACAAAATAGCACTACTTTGCTGGTGCCTAAACTAGGTGTTGCCTCCACGACCCGACGCCTCTTGCTCTGTAGCACACACCAAATATTCATTCGGATATAAACTAAGTATATTGCAAATTAGATATGGATAAAGTTCATGCCTAGTACAAGTTAAGTAGCAGGTAGACATTGACACCAAACAAAGTTTAGATGTCGAATAACTTACTCGATTCTCCGTCTGTTTGCGTGATGGACGGAATGGGTGCTTAGGTTGTTTTATCTTTGCCATTGGTTAACCCTAAACAAAGGACAATAACAAAATATGTTAATGGAAACCTAAAAATTGACTACGACCAACCAATTAGAATGTAAACCTGTCGATGCCATTTCTCTGATCGTAAATGAAGATCAAGAATTTGAAATGTTAATGGAACCCTAAACCACAAAATCCTTAGCATGTGCGGAATGTAAACCAAATCTTCGAGTAAGAAAGACACTTGCAGATGGAAGTTGAAGAGAATGGATCACGAACTTGTAAGGATTAGGATTACTGAGAGAAACCGATGGGGGTAGGGGTGGAAATGAAGACCAGAAGTTGAGGAAGAACGGGAAGTAAGGGAAAGGGTGGGCTTGTTTTGCTAAGAAAGGGATGGAGGGAAGTACCGTCTGTTCAACTTCCTCCGATTCAAATTTTGAATTCAAATTTGGAGACGAATATTGATAAGGAATTTATCAAGGTCGTATTCCTCAGGGTTCCCTCATAGGCTAATACTCACAACGTTCGTAAACGGTCCATACATTTAAATTGAAGTCTGGTTTTGAAAGGAGACAAGTTAAAAACATAAGCAAACAAGGTAAAATTGACAAGTGAAAATTGAGGATCAAACAAGAGAAAGGAGTTTAGTCTAGCAAGGGGTTTCTTCAAGCTCAAGGTTCATGAAAGCTGGATTGATTCTCAAGCAACGATGTGTAATTAATGACCATGCATCTCAATCAAGTAGAATCAACGAGCTCTCGCACAATTGACTCTCTATTCCTAGACCAAATGCACCATGCTCTCGCTATGCGAACAAAGGGAATGGAATGCTTTAAACTAGCTCAATGAAATGCTTGGAACTTGAATTCTATGCTAACAATCATCTAGCACAAGGCAAGTGATGCAAGACACTCTCATGTCAACCATAAAACACTAGTCTAACAATCAAAAGGGTCTTTCAACCTTCAAATGATGGAAAACTAAATGTACACCAAGTGTTCGATAAAATGTCACCAAGGAAAACAAGCTCAAAAATGGTTGTAATTGCATAATTCAATCTCTCAAATCATTTATTTACAATCCTACAACCTTAGATCAACATCAAACAATCATTCTCATGTATTGAAAGACATAAACAATGCACCAAAGAACAAGTCAAGTCCCATGGACAATAAGCACAAGGTTTAGGATCATCATCTTACACAAATGGCTATAAGAACATCAATCCAAACAATCAATCACCTATCCTAGCTTGATCCATCCCTCACTAAACTAAACCTAAGTTTAGCCTAGCTTAACCATGGAGGAAACCTGAAATTGAGGAGAGGAGATCATCCTTGCTTCCATGGAGGATCTTCTCACTTTGCTCTTCAATGCTCCAATCCAAGGGTGGAAGGCTTCACTTAGATCTTCAAGTTGATCAACAATTGAGGGAGGTTGGTGGGTGGTTGAGAGAGAGGAGATGATGGAGTTGATGATGAACAATTGAGAGAGAGAGAGAGAGAGGCGGACGGCGATGATGTTGTAGAATATTAATTTGCTGATCCCTATTTTCGCCGCCTTCTCCCCTTATATAGTCGCTGGAAAATACCTGAAATTTTCGGCGAAAATCACATATGATTTTCGCCGAAACTGCCTTTGAAAACACGGCTTGACATTCCTTCATCGATTTTCGGTGAAAACAAAGAATGGTTTCGCCGAAACCATCTTCAATGAACAAAGTCCTTCTCTCTGCTTAGGATTTTCGGACCGAAGACTTGAGAATTTCGCTGAAACTACTTCTTCGGCGAAAATCCCATGATGGTTTCGCCGAAGATCTCTTCAGCTGGATGTCGTATTTTCTTCGATTTCGCAACGTCCATATCTCCTCCATCCTAGCTCCGATTGACCTCCCGTTTGATCCTACGTGCTCCTTGTCACCAGTACTACAATGCCAAGACCTGAAAATACAAAGAAAACAGCTCCAATAGACAAGGAAATGGCCTCAAAGTAGCAACCGGACAACAAATGGACACTTAGCACAAAACATCAATAAAAGCATATTAAGCATGGCATTTAAGGATCAAACACGAGTATTTCATAGGTCAATCGAGGACTTAAAATGCACTAAATATAATCACATCAAATATGCGTCTCTGTATTTCCTACCATATACTCTATTTTATTTTGGCGTAAAACAAATAAAAAGGGCGCAGGAAATTAATTGAATGCGCTTAATGGGCTGCCGAAGATGACCGGGGGGCCACTGGCTGACGTAGCTCCCCCAGCGATTGATCTAATCGAACGGCTCAGAAGGAGGGTCCGCCGTGTTGGAAAAATAAAGTGGTCATCACCAAAATATTTTTGGAATTGATCTATGGTCTAGAACTAGTACTTTGTCTGCATTATAAAGGAGATTTCTTAAAGGTCGAAGGGGTTTGATGTTTAAGTCAGGTTGAAGTTAATTTTTTTCATTCATTTTTGTATGGACTTAAATCAATGGTTATGATTGAATCACTATTTGATATATCATTAATATATGCAATGAGAGTGAGGTCTGCAACTACATGGGTAAAATAGTAATCTTGTAAAAATAGTTAATAAGGTAAAATAATAATTTTGTAAAAAGAGTTAATGTGATGGGAAAATGACAGAAAATAGGAAAAATAGTTTTCTTTTTAAATGAAAAAAACTTAGTATAATTCTTATCTTCCAAATTAGTTTTCAGTAATTTTAACTTAAAAAACTTGTATTAAATGAAGAATCTAATGATATCACTCTTGATGGTGTTTAAGAAAGTAATCGTTTTAAAAATTCATATGATTTATGTTAGAACTTCCTATGAATTATGTGAAGAATTCATGTGAAAATAATTACTTAGGACCTCATATGAATTATGTTAGGACTTCGTATGAATTATTTTAAGCTCATATGATCTAACTTGTTTATTCCTTCGTTAGTACTAATTACTTACGAATTTGTATTTTTTACATAAATTAAAAAATAACTAGTGCGTTGGCGTGGACAAATCAATATCTGACTCTTTCTCAATCTTTCATGTATTTTCATTAACTTCTTTTCATATTAATTATTTTTGGAATTCGTACGAATTATTTTAGGAATTGGTATGAATCACTGGAATTTCATACGACTTGACTTGTTTATTCATACAATAGTACTAATAACTTATAAATTCGTACTTTAGGGCATAAATTAGAACATTTTGTAATAATGGATTCATATGTTTGTATCTATCATTTTGTACGTTTTATGTAATCTTAAAGATTTTGTATCAGTGGATTAATCCATTTTTACACATGATCTCCTACGTTTACACTTGATTTTCACAAAATATCAAAACAATATGTACATAAATTTATTAAGTTATAAAATATTACAAGTTGTGAATTCATAGAAACTAAACATGCAAAATCATGAAAACAACGCGGTAATGTTTGAAATGTCATAAAAATTGTAAATCAATCTTTGTTGTCTTTTGGTTTTGGTACTCTCTCTAATAAAAAAAAAAACATGAAACTCACTAGATATGAAAGCAAAAGTTAGTAAATGCAAATAAAAAATAAAAAACATGAAAAAAACCTAGAAAATAGAAAATAAGAACATAAAAACACGAAAACCCCCATAAAATCATGTGAAATCATTTTTTGGTATCCTGCAACAAGAAAGGTACATAAATAACACGAATTCTTTACAAATAATCAATTCCTTTCGAACGGATGAACCCAAAAATTACAAAATAAGGACACAAAAACCAAGAAAATGCTAACAAAAGACACAAAATTGATCTTGTGTACCCTGCAACAAGAAAAAAACATGACCAACTCATTACAACATGACGAACATGAACAAAGCGAGAAACCTAGAAAAGAAGAATTGCGTATGAATAAACAAGTCTTTTTACGAATGAACAAAAAAAAATTAAATAAGAACAAGAAAAACACGAAAAACCTAGAAAATGCAAACAAAACACACAAAATTAATTTTTGGTACCCTCCAACAAGAAATGAATACAAAAAAACCTTGAAATTTTAACTAAAAACACGAAAAATATAAAGAATCATTATTCATAAACATTATGAGGTTTGTATGCACTCCCCCAGCATTTTCATATGAAGATCTAACTCCAAAGTGCAATTTCCCGTCGTAATGAACACACAATCTATTCTTTGTTCATTGAAATTTGAGAGAAAAATATGGAAAAAAGGAGAGAGAGTGGGGGAATTTAAAATTTAAAAATGGAGAGTAAAACAATTGTGACTTTTCAATATTCGGTAACGTTTAATGTTATATTTGTAGGATTATTTTTTGCCCAAATACCCCCTATTTTGTTCTCTCCTCCTCATTATGAGATTAATTCAATTCAACATATTAATGTCTAAAAAGCTTATTCATCAATACTAATTATGATAATTAACAATTGCAACTAGACTTGTTCATTAATATATATGTTAATTATTCATCAATATTATCCATCATGAACAATGGCAAAGCAACTAGACTTGTTCATCAACTATACTATTTATATTAATTATTCATCAATATTATCCAATTAGAGTTGTTCAACATGAACAAAAGATGGGAAACTTACATTAAAGTGTTGTTTGTAGTTTTCTCACTCTCCAATTAATAGTTGCAATTTGAATCAGCTGTAAAATTTTCTACAAAACATGTAGTAAGAGATTAGTTAGAGTATGCATATAATTGATAGCGTATGTAAATTATAAGAAATTAAACTTAAACACACCTTTGGATTCTCCAAGCCAATGATTTAGCAGATGTACACACATTTACATAATAAGAACAAAGTTAAGCTACAAACTTATTAAAAAATAATACAATTGACCACTTAACCGAAACTGAACCTCTAACATTAACATTATAAGTGTTTTTTTTTATATAACTAGCAGCGGCTGCAGTTCCGGCTCCAACCCTTTCCAAGGGTTGGAAGCCTTCCAACCTATTCTCAACCATTAGATCACACTTTGACTCTTTGACCAATCCAATGGTCTAGATTGTTAGGGGTATTTAGGACTTTACACACATTATTTAATTTTTACATTTAGTTTAAATATATTAATATTTACTGTGACTCTCCGGCGACCGCCGCCGGCGACGGCGACTTTTCAGGCGACCGGCCGCCGTCGCCGGCGACTTTTCTGGCGACCGTTAGACGACTTTTCCGGCGAAATTTTTTTTTTTGAAAATTTTTTTTCAATAATTTTTTTTACTTCAAAAAAATACTAGTTAACACTTTTTTTGCTGTTAACTAGTTAACAGTGTTTTTTTAACTGATAACTAGTTAACATCGTTTTTTGTTTGATAACTTGTTAATAGATTTTTTACTAACAGGTTAACCAACTGAGTTAACTAGTTAACTATCAAGTTGTAACTAGTTAACAAATTTTTTACTTGATAACAATATTTTTGTTGACTAGTTAACACTCCGGTACTTGATAACTATTTAAACATCATTTTTTGTTTGATAACTTGTTAACAGATTTTTTACTAACAGGTTAACCAACCGAGTTAACTAGTTAACTTATCAAGTTGTTAACTAGTTAACTCGGTTGGTTATCTAACTAGTTTACAAATAATTATATAATCAAATTTTTAACAAGATTTTTTGTTAACAGGTTATCTAACTAGTCATGTTATTTTTTGTTGTTAACTAGTTAACCAATCGTGTTAACTAGTTAACCAATCGTGTTAACTAGTTAACTTATCAAGTTGTTAACTAGTTAACCAACCGAATTAACTAGTTAACCAATTTTTTACTTGATAACAGTTATTTTTGTTAACTAGTTAACCAACCGAGTTAACTAGTTAACCAATCATGTTAACTAGTTAACTAGTTAACCAACCGAGTTAACTAGTTAACTTATCAAGTTGTTAACTAGTTAACCAACCGAGTTAACTACTTAACTTACCAAGTTGTTAACTAGTTAACAAATTTTTTACTTGATAACAGTTATTTTTGTTAACTAGTTAACCAACCGAGTTAACTAGTTATCAAGTTTAGTTAACTAGTTTTTTTGTTGTTAACTTATCGAGTTAACTAGTTAACAAGATTTTTAGGCGATAACTAGTTATCAAATTAGTTAACTAGTTATTTTGTTATTAACTAGTTGACTTGTCGAGTTAACTAGATAACATAATGATTTAGATAACTAGTTAACAATATTTTAAGGTGATAACTAGTTAGCAAAATTAGTCAACTAATCAACTTATTGAGTTAATTAGTTAACATGATCAAATAACTAGTTAACAAGGATTTTTAGTTGATACACAATTAGTTACCTAGTTATACGAACAAGTTAAAATGTTATTCGATAACCAACTTAAGATTATTCCAACAATGTCAACAACATAAAAAATAGTAACTAAAACTGTAATTATTAATACTAAACAATCAAACTATTTATAACTGAAAATACAGTGACTAAATTGCAATTTTCTATTAATTACTAAAATTCTCCCGCAGCTTCGTCTTCCCCAACTTTCTATTATAGCTGTCCACTTCACGCCGTCGCTCTGTCTGCTGGCGCCGTTGATTCAGGCTGCCGACTGTTGGATTTCCATAAATAAATAAATGAATAATATTGATAATATGTTCAGAATTTCAGATTTTATGGAAATCAACCTTTTATGGCCTATTTGTTTTCAGTTACGCAAATCATGGACTAAAATCACTGCCCATGATATTCTCCCACTAACTGAGAATCAGACTCCACTATTCACGTGATTTGATGGTTGTACTCTTTGATGGCAAGAGTACTATAAATACAAGTTGCACTATTCCCCAAAAGGTTACTGAATTCACTCTCCATTAAGAACAATACACCATCTAAAGTGAGTTGAGAAGGGTTTGGCACCGAACGTTGCTGGAAATAAGAAGCACGAAAGACGACTCTCGATATTCTATAGCAATGACTGGAGGTATGTGTATCGATCTAATTTCGCTTTCGCTTTCATGATTACATGTTCATACAGTAGAGAACATGATTAAATCGTATGTATATATGGTTTTTAGTTTTAGTCTAACATTTGGTATCAGAGCCGGATCGTTAATCCTTTGTCTTGCTCGTACTGTTCGATTTCGTTGCTCACGCTTATTCGTTCGATGCTGTAAGGAGTTGTTTACTTTAGGAACGCCTTTTATATTTGTTTTATATATTGTTTCTATCTTCACTTCGATGCTTGACTTGTGAAAGACTAATGAGTAAATCTATGACAATGATGTGATATATATAATGATTACTTGTATGTTGCGTGCAATTGTATTCAAGCTAGGCATTGTTTATTATTTTTGGTTGCTCATTGTTCAAAGCCATGTATTGATGTGATTTGACAATACATGATAATATATATAAAGGTTTAATGTTAAATGTTGAGTGATTGTAATATTTTAATAATTTGGGAGTAGCCACAGCATCTCTAATTATCTAAATTTTACTTACAAATCACATGTGGAACTAAACATTTATTGTAATTAGTCATATGCAATGTAATGGAATATGCCCACAGGAAATTTTATTACATTTGTACGATTAATTAGGGTGAGGTATTAGATTATGTTTCTTAATCTACCCACATGAATTGAGAAACAATAATTTGATAGTTTCACTATAAGGATATATTATGAATCTACTTTGAATAGACTTTAGCCCACAGGCAAGTTTTATGTCAATGGATTCATATGAGCATGGTTTACACTGGTAAATCATCATAAAGTCTAAAGTCTCAATATTTAATTTTGATGATAAACATGTATGTTTTATTTGCAGTTATTATACCTGGAAATATTTCTGATGTCAAATGTGACATTCCTGAGTTGAGAGGTGATAACTACAAGGTCTGGAAGGAGAGAATACTGCTGCATTTAGGATGGATGGACATTGACTATGCTATTCGGAAAGACGAACCCTCTAGCATAACGGGGACTAGCACTCTCGATGCGGTTGATCTTTATGAAAAATGGGAGCGATCCAATCGCCTCTCAGTTATGTTCATAAAGACCAATATCCATGCTAGTATCCGGGGTTCAGTCGATAAGCATGATAAAGTCAAAGATCTCCTTAAAGCCATCGATGAGCAGTTTGCGTCCTCTGATAAGGCTCTCGCCAGCACCTTGATAATGCAGTTCTCATCCATGAGGCACACTGAGGTTAAGGGAGTGCGTGATTATATCATGCGTATGAGGGATATATCGGCCCAACTGACAGCCTTAGAAGTTACCATGTCAGAATCCTTCCTAGTCCATTTCATTCTCTGCACTCTACCACAACAATATGCTCCTTTTAAAATCTCTTACAACACACATAAGGATAAATGGTCAATTAATGAACTTATGACCATGTGTGTTCAAGAGGAGGGCAGATTGTCATTGGAAGAAAGAGAAAATGTGAACTTTACCACTGCTGCTTCTTCTTCAAAGAAGAAAAAGGATCATATTAAGGAAAAAGGGAAAGGAAAGATTCCTGTGAACCAAGCCATAAAGAAGGAGTCACTGTGTTTCTTTTGTAAAAAGAAGGGACACATGAAGAAAGACTGCATTAAGTTCAAAGCTTGGTTAGAGAAGAAAGGTAACTTTCTTGCGTTTGTTTGTTATGAATCTAATATGGTTGATGTTAATCATAGTACATGGTGGATTGACTCTGGCACTACAATCCATGTTTCAAATACCTTGCAGGGTATGACAAACCTAAGGAAACCAATGGACAGTGAAAAGTCTATCTATTCAGGCAACAAGATAGGATCACATGTGTAAGCTGTTGGCACATGCACTTTAATTCTTAGTAGTGGTTTCACCTTACATTTGGAAAAGACGTTTTATGTTCCAAATTTTGCAAGAAATTTGATTTCAGTTTCTAGACTTGTACCATTTGGATATTCCTTTAATTTTTCGGAATCTGGTTTTAGTATTCTCAGAAATTCTGAAGTTATTGGTTCTGGTATTTTTTCTAGTAATTTATATCGTCTTTGCCTACAAAATGATACCACTCATAATTCTTTGCATGTTAATGTTGGTTTAAAAAGATGTATTATGAACGAGAATTCTTCCTTTTTATGGCACCGGAGATTGGGACACATTTCCATTGAGAGAGTTAAGAGATTGGTAAAGGAAGGAGTACTTAGTAATTTAGACTTTACCGATTTCGATACTTGTATTAGTTGCATTAAGGGAAAGCAAACTAATAAACGTAAAACTGGTGCCAAGAGCAGTTCTGACTTATTAGAAATCATACACACGGATATTTGTTGTCCGGACATGAACGCTAAAGACCCAAAATACTTTATCACCTTTATTGATGATTATTCGCGATATATGTATCTCTATTTACTTCATTCCAAGGATGAAGCTTTAGACGCCTTTAAATTATTTAAAGCTGAAGTAGAGAATCAATGTAGTAAACACATTAAAATCGTTAGATCAGATCGAGGTGGAGAGTATTATGGTAGATACACTGAGAACGGACAAGCACCTGGTCCATTTGCTAAATTTCTTCAAGAGCATGGGATTGTTGCTCAATACACCATGCCTGGTTCTCCATATGAAAATGGGGTAGCTGAAAGAAGAAATTGGACATTAATTGATATGGTGCGTAGTATGAGGAGTAATGTTAAACTTCCATCATTTTTGTGGACTGATGCTCTCAAAACGGCGGCATATATACTGAATCGAGTTCCTTCCAAGGCCGTTACCAAGACGCCTTTTGAGTTATTCAAAGGATGGAAACCGAGTCTGCAACATATACGCATTTGGGGATGCCCGTCGGAAGTGAGAATTTACAACCCACAAGAAAAGAAGCTTGACCCAAGGACTATTAGTGGGTATTTCATTGGATATACAGAAAAGTCTAAGGGTTATAGGTTTTATTGTCCGTCACATAGCACCAGGATTGTGGAATCAAGAAATGCTAAGTTTCTTGAGAATGACTTGTCTAGTGGGAGTGGTCAGCTTCATGAAATTATTCATGAAAAGGAACACAATAAAGTTTTACCCACTGACACAAGTAATAAGTTGATTGTCATTCACACTCCACAAGTACAACCTTGTGTAAGACAATCAAATATACAAAATCCACAAGTGGTTGATGAAAATCTGGTAGATCATAATGGAAATGAGGAACGACCAAACATTGGTGAGGATGACCAAGTTCCTTTGAGGAGATCTATTAGAATGAGGAGACCAGCCATACCTGATGATTATCAAGTGTACTTAGAAGAATTGGATTATAATGTTGGAGCCAATAATGACCCTTTGTCTTTTTCACAAGCAGTAAGTTCTACGGATTCGAACTTATGGTTAAATGCTATGAGAGATGAGATGAATTCTATGTCGTCAAATCGAGTTTGGGATCCTGTCGAGTTGCCTAATGGTGTAAAAATGATTGGCTGCAAGTGGGTCTTTAAGACAAATAGAGATTCACTTGGAAACGTCGAGAGACATAAAGCAAGACTCGTTGCAAAAGGATTCACTCAATGAGAAGGAATCGACTACACGGAGACCTTTTCTCCCGTCTCAAAGAAAGATTCACTTCGAGTTATCATGGCATTAGTAGCTCATTTTGATTACGAGTTACATCAAATGGATGTGAAAACAACTTTTCTCAATGGTGATTTGGAGGAAGA
The DNA here is from genome assembly GCA_034768395.1 of Linum lewisii. Classification (NCBI taxonomy): domain Eukaryota; kingdom Viridiplantae; phylum Streptophyta; class Magnoliopsida; order Malpighiales; family Linaceae; genus Linum; species Linum lewisii. The sequence goes on from CM068302.1 coordinate 44,464,245, forward strand.
TGTTTATATGAAACAACCCGAAGGTTTCCCCTCTAAGGATGGCGAACATTTGGTTTGTAAGCTAAATAAATCCATATACGGCTTAAAACAAGCCTCCCGACAATGGTATAAAAAATTCCATGAAGTAGTTGCTTCATTCGGTTTCGAAGAGAACGTCATGGATCAGTGTATATACCTTAAAGTTAGTGGGAGTAGAATCTGTTTTCTTGTATTGTATGTGGATGATATTTTGCTAGCAACCAACGATAAAGATTTTCTACGTGAGGTGAAACAATTTCTTTCGAGTAATTTTGATATGAAGAATATGGGCGAGGCATCTTATGTCATTGGCATTAAGATCCATAGAGATAGATCTCGAGGCATTTTAGGACTGTCTCAAGAAGCCTATATTAATAAAGTACTTGAAAGATTCAGAATGAAGGATTGTTCACCAACAGTAGCACCCATTGTGAAAGGTGACAAGTTTAGCTTGGACCAATGCCCCAGGAATGACATTGAAAAGGAACAAATGAAAAATATTCCATATACTTCAGTTGTTGGTAGCATTATGTATGCTCAAGTCTGTACCAGACCCGACATTTCGTATGTGGCTGGAGTGTTAGGACGATATCAGAGTAATCCAGGCATCGATCATTAGAAGGCTGCGAAGAAAGTATTGAGGTATCTTATGGGTACTAAAGATTACATGCTTACGTATAGGCGAACTGATAATCTTGAAGTGGTGGGCTATTCGGACTCTGACTACGGCGGCTGCGTCGACACACGTAAATCCACCTCAGGATATGTGTTTATGCTAGCTGATGGAGCCGTGTCTTGGAGGAGTACGAAGCAAAGCTTAACAGCCACATCTACGATGGAGGCCGAGTTCGTTTCTTGTTTTGAGGCTACCTCACATGGTGTATGGCTGAAAAGTTTCATTTCCGGGCTTAGAGTTGTTGACTCTATTAGTCGACCGGTAAGAATGTATTGTGATAATACAGCTACAGTATTTATGGCTAAGAATAATCGAAGTGGAAGTCGGAGCAAACATATCGACATTAAGTATCTAGCCTTAAAAGAACGTGTTCAGGACAAGAAGGTAACCATTGAACACATCAGTACTGATTGGATGCTTGCTGATCCCTTGACTAAAGGCATGCATACTAAAGGTTTCAAGGATCATGTAGTAAGAATGGGACTTGGTCCCACTATGTAATGCATTCATTGGACCACTTGTTGAAACTTTTCTTTTAGATGGATAAATCTCATTTGGTTTGGAATCATGTACGTACATACTTTAGTTATTTTATTGAGATATATCATTATGTTTTAACCTTAGAGTAAACATATGGTTTACTCATTAAGTTAGTGTGAGCAGTGAGAGACAAGATATATTGTGATACATGGAAGGCAAATTTTCGTCCTATGAAATTTGCCGCTATGATTCATATATCGAGTCCTTCGTCAAATGGACCAAGTGGGAGAATGTTGGATTTCCATAAATAAATAAATGAATAATATTGATAATATGTTCAGAATTTCAGATTTTATGGAAATCAACCTTTTATGGCCCATTTGTTTTCAGTTACGCAAATCATGGACTAAAATCACTGCCCATGATCTTCTCCCACTAACTGAGAATCAGACTCCACTATTCACGTGATTTTGATGGTTGTACTCTTTGATGGCAAGAGTACTATAAATACAAGCTGCAATATTCCCCAAAAGGTTACTGAATCCACTCTCCATTAAGAACAATACACCATCTAAAGTGAGTTGAGAAGGGTTTGGCACCGAACGTTGCTGGAAATAAGAAGCACGAAAGACGACTCTCGATATTCTATAGCAATGGCTGGAGGTATGTGTATCGATCTAATTTCGCTTCCGCTTTCATGATTACATGTTCATACAGTAGAGAACATGATTAAATCGTATGTATATATATATGGTTTTTAGTTTTAGTCTAACATTTGGTATTAGAGCCGGATCGTTAATCCTTTGTCTTGCTCGTACTGTTCGATTTCGTTGCTCACGCTTATTCGTTCGATGCTGTAAGGAGTTGTTTACTTTAGGAACGCCTTTTATATTTGTTTTATATATTGTTTCTATCTTCACTTCGATGCTTGACTTGTGAAAGACTAATGAGTAAATCTATGACAATGATGTGATATATATAATGAATACTTGTATGTTGCGTGCAATTGTATTCAAGCTAGGCATTGTTTATTATTTTTGGTTGCTCATTGTTCAAAGCCATGTATTGATGTGATTTGACAATACATGATAATATATATAAAGGTTTAATGTTAAATGTTGAGTGATTGTAATATTTTAATAATTTGGGAGTAGCCACAGCATCTCTAATTATCTGAATTTTACTTACAAATCACATGTGGAACTAAACATTTATTGTAATTAGTCATATGCAATGTAATGGAATATGCCCACAGGAAATTTTATTACATTTGTACGATTAATTAGGGTGAGGTATTAGATTATGTTTCTTAATCTACCCACAGGAATTGAGAAACAATAATTTGATAGTTTCACTATAAGGATATATTATGAATCTACTTTGAATAGACTTTAGCCCACATGCAAGTTTTATGTCAATGGATTCATATGAGCATGGTTTACACTGGTAAATCATCATAAAGTCTAAAGTCTCAATATTTAATTTTGATGATAAACATGTATATTTTATTTGCAGTTATTATACCTGGAAATATTTCTGATGTCAAATGTGACATTCCTGAGTTGAGAGGTGATAACTACAAGGTCTGGAAGGAGAGAATACTGCTGCATTTAGGATGGATGGACGTTGACTATGCTATTCGGAAAGACGAACCCCCTAGCATAACGGAGACTATCACTCCCGATGCGGTTGATCTTTATGAAAAATGGCAGCGATCTAATCGCCTCTCAGTTATGTTCATAAAGACCAATATCCAAGCTAGTATCCGGGGTTCAGTCGATAAGCATGATAAAGTCAAAGATCTCCTTAAAGCCATCGATGAGCAGTTTGCGTCCTCTGATAAGGCTCTCACCAGCACCTTGATAATGCAGTTCTCATCCATGAGGCACACTGAGGTTAAGGGAGTGCGTGATTATATCATGCGTATGAGGGATATATCGGCCCAACTGACAGCCTTAGAAGTTACCATGTCAGAATCCTTCCTAGTCCATTTCATTCTCTGCACTCTACCACAACAATATGCTCCTTTTAAAATCTCTTACAACACACATAAGGATAAATGGTCAATTAATGAACTTATGACCATGTGTGTTCAAGAGGAGGGCAAATTGTCATTGGAAGAAAGAGAAAATGTGAACTTTACCACTGCTGCTTCTTCTTCAAAGAAGAAAAAGGATCATATTAAGGAAAAAGGGAAAGGAAAGATTCCTGTGAACCAAGCCATAAAGAAGGAGTCACTGTGTTTCTTTTGTAAAAAGAAGGGACACATGAAGAAATACTGCATTAAGTTCAAAGCTTGGTTAGAGAAGAAAGGTAACTTTCTTGCGTTTGTTTGTTATGAATCTAATATGGTTGATGTTAATCATAGTACATGGTGGATTGACTCTGGCACTACAATCCATGTTTCAAATACCTTGCAGGGTATGACAAACCTAAGGAAACCAATGGATAGTGAAAAGTCTATCTATTCAAGCAACAAGATAGGATCACATGTGGAAGCTGTTGGCACATGCACTTTAATTCTTAGTATGGTTTCACCTTACATTTGGAAAAGACGTTTTATGTTCCAAATTTTGCAAGAAATTTGATTTCAGTTTCTAGACTTGTACCATTTGGATATTCCTTTAATTTTTCGGAATCTGGTTTTAGTATTCTCGGAAATTCTGAAGTTATTGGTTCTGGTATTTTTTCTAGTAATTTATATCATCTTTGCCTACAAAATGATACCACTCATAATTCTTTGCATGTTAATGTTGGTTTAAAAAGATGTATTATGAACGAGAATTCTTCCTTTTTATGGCACCGGAGATTGGGACACATTTCCATTGAGAGAGTTAAGAGATTGGTAAAGGAAGGAGTACTTAGTAATTTAGACTTTACCGATTTCGATACTTGTATTAGTTGCATTATGGGAAAGCAAACTAATAAACGTAAAACTGGTGCCAATAGGAGTTCTGACTTATTAGAAATCATACACACGGATATTTGTTGTCCGGACATGAACGCTAAAGACCCAAAATACTTTATCACCTTTATTGATGATTATTCGCGATATATGTATCTCTATTTACTTCATTCCAAGGATGAAGCTTTAGACGCCTTTAAATTATTTAAAGCTGAAGTAGAGAATCAATGTGGTAAACACATTAAAATCGTTAGATCAGATCGAGGTGGAGAGTATTATGGTAGATACACTGAGAACGGACAAGCACCTGGTCCATTTGCTAAATTTCTTCAAGAGCATGGGATTGTTGCTCAATACACCATGCCTGGTTCTCCATACGAAAATGGGGTAGCTGAAAGAAGAAATCGGACATTAATTGATATGGTGCGTAGTATGAGGAGTAATGTTAAACTTCCATCATTTTTGTGGACTGATGCTCTCAAAACGGCGGCATATATACTGAATCGAGTTCCTTCCAAGGCCGTTACCAAGACGCCTTTTGAGTTATTCAAAGGATGGAAACCGAGTCTGCAACATATACGCATTTGGGGATGCCCGTCGGAAGTGAGAATTTACAACCCACAAGAAAAGAAGCTTGACCCAAGGACTATTAGTGGGTATTTCATTGGATATACAGAAAAGTCTAAGGGTTATAGGTTTTATTGTCCGTCACATAGCACCAGGATTGTGGAATCAAGAAATGCTAAGTTTCTTGAGAATGACTTGTCTAGTGGGAGTGGTCAGCTTCATGAAATTATTCATGAAAAGGAACACAATAAAGTTTTACCCACTGACACAAGTAATAAGTTGATTGTCATTCACACTCCACAAGTACAACCTTGTGTAAGACAATCAAATATACAAAATCCACAAGTGGTTGATGAAAATCTGGTAGATCATAATGGAAATGAGGAACGACCAAACATTGGTGAGGATGACCAAGTTCCTTTGAGGAGATCTATTAGAATGAGGAGACCAGCCATACCTGATGATTATCAAGTGTACTTAGAAGAATTGGATTATAATGTTGGAGCCGATAATGACCCTTTGTCTTTTTCACAAGCAGTAAGTTCTACGGATTCGAACTTATGGTTAAATGCTATGAGAGATGAGATGAATTCTATGTCGTCAAATCGAGTTTGGGATCTTGTCGAGTTGCCTAATGGTGTAAAAACCATTGGCTGCAAGTGGGTCTTTAAAACAAAGAGAGATTCACTTGGAAACGTCGAGAGACATAAAGCAAGACTCGTTGCAAAAGGATTCACTCAACGAGAAGGAATCGACTACACGGAGACCTTTTCTCCCGTCTCAAAGAAAGATTCACTTCGAGTTATCATGGCATTAGTAGCTCATTTTGATTACGAGTTACATCAAATGGATGTGAAAACAGCTTTTCTCAATGGTGATTTGGAGGAAGAGGTTTATATGAAACAACCCGAAGGTTTCCCCATTAAGGATGGCGAACATTTGGTTTGTAAGCTAAATAAATCCATATACGGCTTAAAACAAGCCTCCCGACAATGGTATAAAAAAATTCCATGAAGTAGTTGCTTCATTCGGTTTCGAAGAGAACGTCATGGATCAGTGTATATACCTTAAAGTTAGTGGGAGTAGAATCTGTTTTCTTGTATTGTATGTGGATGATATTTTGCTAGCAACCAACGATAAAGATTTTCTACGTGAGGTGAAACAATTTCTTTCGAGTAATTTCGATATGAAGGATATGGGCGAGGCATCTTATGTCATTGGCATTAAGATCCATAGAGATAGATCTCGAGGCATTTTAGGACTCTCTCAAGAAGCCTATATTAATAAAGTACTTGAAAGATTCAGAATGAAGGACTGTTCACCAACAGTAGCACCCATTGTGAAAGGTGACAAGTTTAGCTTGGACCAATGCCCCAGGAATGACATTGAAAAGGAACAAATGAAAAATATTCCATATACTTCAGTTGTTGGTAGCATTATGTATGCTCAAGTCTGTACCAGACCCGACATTTCGTATGTGGTTGGAGTGTTAGGACGATATCAGAGTAATCCAGGCATCAATCATTGGAAGGCTGCGAAGAAAGTATTGAGGTATCTTAAGGGTACTAAAGATTACATGCTTACGTATAGGCGAACTGATAATCTTGAAGTGGTGGGCTATTCGGACTCTAACTACGGCGGCTACGTCGACACACGTAAATCCACCTCAGGATATGTGTTTATGCTAGCTGATAGAGCCGTGTCTTGGAGGAGTACGAAGCAAAGCTTAACAGCCACATCTACGATGGAGGCCGAGTTCGTTTCTTGTTTTGAGGCTACCTCACATGGTGTATGGCTGAAAAGTTTCATTTCCGGGCTTAGAGTTGTTGACTCTATTAGTCGACCGGTAAGAATGTATTGTGATAATACAGCTGTAGTATTTATGGCTAAGAATAATCGAAGTGGAAGTTGGAGCAAACATATCGACATTAAGTATCTAGCCTTAAAAGAACGTGTTCAGGACAAGAAGGTAACCATTGAACACATCAGTACTGATTGGATGCTTGCTGATCCCTTGACTAAAGGCATGCATACTAAAGGTTTCAAGGATCATGTAGTAAGAATGGGACTTGGTCCCACTATGTAATGCATTCATTGGACCACTTGTTGAAACTTTTCTTTTAGATGGATAAATCTCATTTGGTTTGGAATCATGTACGTACATACTTTAGTTATTTTATTGAGATATATCATTATGTTTTAACCTTAGAGTAAACATATGGTTTACTCATTAAGTTAGTGTGAGCAGTGAGAGACAAGATATATTGTGATACATGGAAGGCAAATTTTCGTCCTAGGAAATTTGCCGCTATGATTCATATATCGAGTCCCTCGTCAAATGGACCAAAATGTTGGATTTCCATAAATAAATAAATGAATAATATTGATAATATGTTCAGAATTTCAGATTTTATGGAAATCAACCTTTTATGGCCCATTTGTTTTCAGTTACGCAAATCATGGACTAAAATCACTGCCCATGATCTTCTCCCACTAACTGAGAATCAGACTCCACTATTCACGTGATTTTGATGGTTGTACTCTTTGATGGCAAGAGTACTATAAATACAAGCTGCACTATTCCCCAAAAGGTTACTGAATCCACTCTCCATTAAGAACAATACACCATCTAAAGTGAGTTGAGAAGGGTTTGGCACCGAACGTTGCTGGAAATAAGAAGCACGAAAGACGACTCTCGATATTCTATAGCAATGGCTGGAGCTATGTGTATCGATCTAATTTCACTTCCGCTTTCATGATTACATGTTCATACAGTAGAAAACATGATTAAATCGTATGTATATATATATATGGTTTTTAGTTTTAGTCTAACATTTGGTTTCAGAGCCGGATCGTTAATCCTTTGTCTTGCTCGTACTGTTCGATTTCGTTGCGCACGCTTATTCGTTCGATGCTGTAAGGAGTTGTTTACTTTAGGAACTCCTTTTATATTTGTTTTATATATTGTTTCTATCTTCACTTCGATGCTTGACTTGTGAAAGACTAATGAGTAAATCTATGACAATGATGTGATATATATAATGATTACTTGTATGTTGCGTGCAATTGTATTCAGGCTAGGCATTGTTTATTATTTTTGGTTGCTCATTGTTCAAAGCCATGTATTGATGTGATTTGACAATACATGATAATATATATAAAGGTTTAATGTTAAATGTTGAGTGATTGTAATATTTTAATAATTTGGGAGTAGCCACATCATCTCTAATTATCTAAGTTTTACTTACAAATCACATGTGGAACTAAACATTTATTGTAATTAGTCATATGCAATGTAATGGAATATGCCCACAGGAAATTTTATTACATTTGTACGATTAATTAGGGTGAGGTATTAGATTATGTTTCTTAATCTACCCACAGGAATTGAGAAACAATAATTTGATAGTTTCACTATAAGGATATATTATGAATCAACTTTGAATAGACTTTAGCCCACAGGCAAGTTTTATGTCAATGGATTCATATGAGCATGGTTAACACTGGTAAATCATCATAAAGTCTAAAGTCTCAATATTTAATTTTGATGATAAACATGTATGTTTTATTTGCAGTTATTATACCTGGAAATATTTCTGATGTCAAATGTGACATTCTTGAGTTGAGAGGTGATAACTACAAGGTATGGAAGGAGAGAATACTGCTGCATTTAGGATGGATGGACATTGACTATGCTATTCGGAAAGACGAACCCCTAGCATAACGGAGACTAGCACTCCCGATGCGGTTAATCTTTATGAAAAATGGGAGCGATCTAATCGCCTCTCAGTTATGTTCATAAAGACCAATATCCATGCTAGTATCCGGGGTTCAGGGAAGGACAGGGGAGCGGCGGAGGGAGGAAGCTTGAGCTCGTCAGCGTCGGAGAAGGCCAAAGAGGGGAACAGGGCTGGGCGTCGGCAGAAGAGATCAAAGGGCCGGCGAGCCTCCATTGTTGCCGCCGCTAGCCACTCCCACAATCTTGGAGTTCTGCCGCCACCGCTTCCGTTAAACGAGCCTCATCCTCCATTTCCGATCGTCAAACTCCCTCGACTTAAATCCAACGACCGGAGGACGACGAAATCTCACTCTTCCCAGCCCAGAACGTCGTCGTCGCCTGGTTCCTTGATTTCAACCTCCTTGCTCCGATCGGAAATGATTTTCTGATGCCGCCACATCTTTCCGACTCCTGGCCCCTGTTCTTCTCGACTTCCGTGCCAGCTCTCTCTTCCTTTTGAATTTCAGCCACCAGCCACCAGCCACCAGCTCTCTCACTCTCTCACTGCAACCTTTTTTGATCGGACGAATGGGCTGAACACCTCCACCAGGCCCAACCGGCCAACAATATTCCACTGAACGATAGGGTTTATTTTTTATATTCCAGGTTTGCCCCTTCTGTCAAATGGTTGGAAGTGGTCCAACCAAAAAAGGTTGGGTCCGGATCCTGAGCCACTAGCAGCTAACATTACATTTTAGAATGCAATTATATTTCAGAATGCATATCCCTTAATCCACATATACCTATCAATACATTATTAATCATACAAAACACCCAATTTTCATAACCTAGGGTTTCAATAAATTTCAAAATTACAACAATAAATTGAACACATCTTGAAGTAAACTAAGTGTAATAACTATTATAATCCACATATACAACTCGAATCTAAAATATTTTTTTCCTGGAAAGTAAAGGAAGGGCTAGGGTTGCTAGGGACATGGTGGCTAGACCTAAAGCACAAGGTGGAACTGAAATTCGCGACTTGAGGACTTGGAATCTCGCTTGGAGGAAGAAGACCCTTTGGGTTGAATGGATACACTCTTATTATAAGTTGAAAACCAGGAACTTCTGGGATGTAAGTGGTTGCTTTGGATCTTGGATATGGCGCAAAGTCTTAAAAGATCTTTTATTACTGATCCGGGGGTAGTGTCTTCTTATGGGACGATAACCCTATGGAGAATTAATCTATCAAGAGACCTTGGGAGAGTCTTAGAGAGAAACATGTCATTATTCCCTAACATCATATCTTATGGAAAGGTGTTGTGGTTCCTAAGAACAGTTTAATCTCTTGGCTTGTTATATTGAAGAGAATTAATTACCACTAAAGACAAGCTGATCTAGTGGGGGGAAGCCGATCAATGGCTCCTGTGTTCTTTATGATTTGCAGGTATTGGAAACCATTTGACTACATTATGTTAAACTGTCGTTACTCTAGGTTCGTGTATGAGAGTTTGCTGAAAGCTAGATTGGGAAGTGGGAATGATATTGATTGGTCCTTTAAGTTGAGAGAGTTGCAAGAATCCTTAGAAGTAATACTGGCAGGTGCAAACAAAATTGGAAGAATCATATGGTGCAGTGTCATTAGCAGCATTTGGAGAGAGCGTTGCAATTGTATTTATGCTGCTTAGTATATAAATGCTGCTACAAATTTACAAGAACATATGGCATGACCTTCTTTCTCTAAGTCCATGAAATATCCAAATTGTTGTGGATATGAGAATTCTTGGCCTTATTTCCCCTTACATGTATAGGTTTTTGGGGAGGTTTAGATAGTTTGTATTTGTTTTTGGTTAGTTCTGTCGAGTGAGTTTTTTACTCTTTGCGAAGACTATCGGTTTCTCCTTTCCCTTTGGTTTAAAGGGTTAGGTTCATTTTAGAATGAAATTAATTAACTCATCAAAACCCCCAATTTTCATTGACGAAAACTCTAGCCATTTTAGATGCATATCCCCTTAACCCACATATACATTTCATTACAATATTAATCATACAAAACTACCCCCAATTTTCATAAACCCAGGGTTTCAATAAATTTCAAAATTACAAAAATAAATTGAACAAATATTATATTAAACTTAGTCTAATCACTATTGAGTACACATAATCCACATATACAACTCGGGAAAAACCAGAGATAAATGACCATTCTAGAGAAAACCCTAACTATTTCAGGAAAAAAGGCTTACCTAAGGCACCTATTGCCGGCGAAGGAATGTCCAACTCTGGCGGATATGTTACCGGTCGGCCAATAACCAAATAGAGACTGAGCGCGTGAGTGAGGGAGATGGAGCTGCTGTGTAGCAGCATGTGAGAGGGAGAGGGAGAATGTAGCTGAGAGGGGGAGGGAGAAATGACTCCCGTGGCTTGGATTGGAGGTTGTATACCTTTTTTTTCTCGGTTGCTGTTGGTCTCGGTTTTAAAAATTGAGCCAACCGAGTTAGAAACTGGCCTGGGTTGCTTTAACCGAGACAAATAATGTGAGACTAAATCTGAATTTTCTTGTAGTGTGATGGCTTTAATAATCTCTTCTCCTATGATAGGCCAAGCTCTCACATAGAATTTAGTTGGGTATCTATCAGGCCCTGAAGCTTTCCCTTTTGGCATTTGAAAAAAAAACCTTCTTAGTCTCCTCCGCGGAAGGGATATCACATTATATATGTAGCATCAAGAATTTTATGGACTATTAAGTCCCTGTAATAGGCTACCTTCTTAGAATGCACTTCATAATTAGCATTACCAAATAAACTCTCATAGAACTTAACAACAGTTCTAAAAATACCTTTTATATCATAATATTCATTCCCATAATCATCAATGAACTTCCTTATATTTTGTTTAGCATCAAGAATTTTATGGACTATTAAGTCCCTGTAATAGGCTACCTTCTTAGAATGCACTTCATAATTAGCATTACCAAATAAACTCTCATAGAACTTAACAACAGTTCTAAAAATACCTTTTATATCATAATATTCATTCCCATAATCATCAATGAACTTCCTTATATTTTGTTTAGCCTACTTCACTTTTACATAACTATGGAAAAATTTGGTGTTAGAGTCACCTTTGGATAGCCAGTCAATCTTCGGTTTCTGATGATACAAAATTTCATTTTCTTTCATTAACCCTTCATAGATCATATTAGCTTTCTGCACAGCTTTGAAAATCTGATCTGAAAGATCCTCGAGAGCCTTTGTCTGAAACTTCTTAAGCTCGACGTCAGCAGTTTGAACTCTCTCACTAATATCCGAGTAATCCCTCTTATTTAAAGCTTTAAGACTTAAAATAAAAGATTAGTGATCAACCCGCGAGGGTGCCTCTCAAAGATAAACTTAGCTAGGCTAGCTAGGGTAGTGATCACGAGTCTTCGGCCTAAGGGTACTCAATTAGGACGTAAGGCTAACGGGGGGTTGCATGGTGTAGGTTCCACAAAAGTCAAGAATAAGTCAAACTTAGCAAGCATAACACAAAAGTCAACCAAGAGAAAGTCAATGTGGGCTCAATGAGCATGGAAATTGGGTAGAAACTCGTGAGTACACAAAGGCAAAGTCACCAAAAGAGAAGTCAAATAGAAGAAAGGGTGGGTCAAGGGTTCACCTCGAGGTCTAAAGCCTCCCTAATCATGAAAACCAGGTAATAAATGGTAGAAAGAAAGCAAGCCACAATCGATCAACCTCATGCAACTCATCAAAACATGGACTAGGGTCCCAAAGGGCCCCTATAACTATGCGAGTAGTAAGGCGACCAACCATTTGACTAATTCACACAAAAAACTAGAGGTTTTTCCCCAACCCAAACCCTAAGACTTAGTGTGTGATGGAAAGAGAAGGAAAACTACCAATTTTACACAAGAAAGTGAAGAAAAGAGGCATCCTTAACTCTTGGATATAGAGCCCTTGGGAATGGCTGGAGAAGTGGTGGAGAGAAGACCCCTTCATCAAAACCGCCTATGGCACAATCCAAAGTCAACCTCTCCTCAAAGTGCCCAAAATTGAGGATTATATATTGCTGCCCATAAACCGCGGCCGCGCTGCCCAAGGTTGGCGCGAGTGGGAGCGATGTAGGAACACGGTCGCGGGTCGGTTCTCAAGCATCCGCGGACGAGCCCTTCTCCAACTCCAACTTTGTACCAAAGTGTTCGACGAAGAACACATTAATTATTCCCAAATCATGGTCACCGTGGGTAGGGCGCGGCCTATCGTGTTAGGGCACTCTGAAAACTGCTTTCGAGCCCCAATTTTTAGCAATCATTCCGGGAGCCTTGGACCTGCAATTGGGGCACCGTTTGGACCATTGGAATCCTTGTTCAGAAAAATATAGCGGTGACACTTGAAATAGGCACAAAGACACGTGGAAACATGTGAAAATGGACCACAAAGGTCCCTTGTCGCTTCAAATAATCAAGTTGTGAAAACATGTAATTCACCATTAAAAGGACGGAAAAAGTGGCCAGAACTCCTAGAGTAAAAATTAAATAAGGGGGGAAAAGTTATATTAATTATACATATCAAATCACCCCACACTTAAACCTTGTTTGTCCTCAACAAATCAGTTCAATCAAGATATGTGATCCTACTCAATCAAATCGAAACAAATGAACCTTAGGTCCTAATAAGATGCAAACGGAAACTAAACAATATAATCCTGAAATAAGATGGAACCCCACACTTAAATTGCACGACAATACAAACCACTGTCTCTTTGTAAACAGTACGAGAATAGCTACCTTTTAGAAAACTTGAAGAACGAGATAAATCAACTTTGGAAAAGATGACGCTCTTCCCCTTCCCACTTACTATGGGATGCGACCACTTCAAAAGCTTGGATTATAGAACTTTTTCAGGCCAAATGCTTTGCAAGTAGGGGAATATGGTCAACGTCGTGGCAAGTACTCGCGATAGACCTCGCCCAATCACCACTCACGCAAGTCTACCACTTCAATTTAACAATTAAAATTCTTTTCAACAAGCATTTGGAATTCTAATTGATGGACTATAGAATAGCGGTGCGTCAAATAACTACGAAGCTAGAAGCTAAGTAGATCGTATTCCATGGGTCTTCTAATGATTGATTACTCAAATATAAAGATAAATTACTCAGAGTTAACACTTTGTGCGTGGTGTGAGTTCCACGACTTCTAATTCTAAGAAATGCATGGAAATTAAAAATTAAAACTGAAAACAGGTTGAAAGATTGGTTGAAAACAAAGATGACAGACAAGTTTAGACTTTAAATCCCCCTTCGTTCACCAGAGCATTGGCAATCAACAGATCAGCGGATTTCGATTCTCGTTCAATCAATTCTAAGACACCACCATAACTCCTTACCCTTAGGTTTAAGACTGGCGAACGTTCGCTCTATCCGATCTAGCTACCAAGATTAATTAGCCGCCCGAGTACGATCGCCTCTCGCAACGACTTAACTTAACTGGTGCAATTACTAACGATTTACGAGTTACTCTTGCAGTGGATTAACCCTAATTGGTTCCTACGAAAGGCACACTCCAATGATTAGGTTAATTGTTCGATTTGATGTTTTGAAGTAAGGCGAGTGTTCGCTTCTATCCTTAGCTTAACAAGAATCTAATCTAGGTGATCAATCCAGACAAGAAACATGAACAATGAAAAACAAATCAAACATGAAAGAGAAACTGATTGAACTTTGAATCTAATCACCGCCGATCCGTGACCGCTTTAAAGCCCTGGGTCACTTAGGGTTCATCTAGTCTAAGCTCTACGAGTTTAGCTACTCATGTTCTTCACAAAAGAATCAAAGACAAAGATAGAGTTCATCTTGAACAGAGGAAGAACAGAAAAGGATCTGAAAAACCTAATTAAGATGTCTCCGGCAGAACTTCGATCTCCGGTAAGCTGCAATCCTAGCTCCGAGTCTCAGAGATGAAAGGGATGGCGTCACGATCTCTTCCTGGCTCTCCGAACTCTAAAATCTACTTCAGAACTCTTGAGAATCCTTGAAGTATTTGGTATGTTTGACGTATTGTGTAAAAGTATTTTTTTGTCTCTCCGTTTTAGGGCCGCCGGTTAAGTATTTATACTTAACCCTAATTCTTTCAGTTTTGCCTGGAATTTTCGCCGAAAATATGGTGGGATTTTCGGCGAAAATCTCTTTGTAAATGGGGTGATCGCTGACTGTTTTCTCCTGTGATTTTCGGACGCCGGGTTCTCGGCGAAAACTTGGTGTTTTCACCGAAAACTTCTTCTTGAATGCACTGCCGATTTGTTCATGAGTTTTCACCGAAAACTCCAAGGGATTTTCGCCGAAAACTTCTTTGTAAATGGAGCAGGAATTTGGTTCGACTTGATAGACTCCTTGGATCGATTCCGGTGCGATTCCTCCAGATTCCAACACCTTATCAAAAAAACCTGTGCTAATATGAAAACACTAGAAAACCATCAAATAGACCCGAAACGGGCCAAAGTAACACAAATGGAACGAGATAGAGTAGTTGAGTGAATATTCGTTATTCTACCCTAAAAACCATGTCTTGAGCAACAAAATGTCGCTTAAATGAGGCTGATAATCACGTCAAATCGAGTGTCATCACTAATCTAAAACTTAGTCCTTGCATCAAACTAGAGAGATCCGGAAGGGAAAGATAGTCTACATTCTCTCAAACCATTTGGGCAAAAAATGACTCAAACAAATCGAATAAACTTTCCTCCAATCTTTTAAAAGCTGGTTTTTCAAGTACTAAAAAACAAGAGACGCGGGGGTGTAAAATAAGCACAGGAATTCAAAAATCCCATTCCAAGACTCGATCACCACAGCAAACTCACCAAGAGAACAAACTCTCGACTCGAATTAAATGAAAATAGAAAACAGTTGAAAGATTGGTTGACTTAACAAGACGACAGACAAGCTTAGATTTTGAATCCCCCTAAGATCACCAGAACATTGCCGATCACAAGACCAGCGACTTTCAATCCCGAATCATTCAGCTCTTAGACACCACCATAACTCCTGACCCTTAGGTTTAAGACTGGCGAACGTTAGCTCTATCCGATCTAACTCCCAAGATTAATTGACTGCTCGTGCATTCGCTTCTTCAATGGAAAACTAACTGACGTGATTACTAGTGATTAATGAGTTACTTTTGTAGCGGATTAACCCTAACTGGTTCCTATGAAGAGAAATTGTTCCAATGAATAGGTTAACTGTTGATTTGGTGTTTTGAAGTGAGGCGAACGTTTGCTACTATCCTCAGTTTAACTAGAATCTTAACTAGGTGGCCAAACTAGAAAAAGAAACACAAAGCAATGAAGAACAAACCAACTACGCAAAAGGAACTGATTGAAACTGGATTTAATTACCGCCAATCCGTGACCGCTTTAAAGGTGCGGGTCACTTAGGGTTCATCTAATCTAAGCTCTATGAGTTTAGCTACTCATATTCGAAACAAAAGGATCAAAGAAAGATAAAGAATACATCTTCAACCAGGAAGAATAGAGAAGAACTGTAAAACCTAATTTCAGACGAATATGTGAAGCTTCAATCTCCTGGATCTTCAACTCCTAGCACCGAGTTCTCCGAGATGGAAGGATGGCATCACGATCTCTTCCCGGCTCCTCGAACTCTCTAAACTTTCTCTCAAACTTTGTAAGTCTGGAAAACGAATCCCAAGAATAAGTGTGTCATTTTTATGGCCGGCGGTTGTATTTATAGGGTTGTCCGCATCTGACTGGGAAAAGGAGGGAGTTTTCAGTGAAAACATAGAAAGTTTTCACCGAAAACATTAGGCAAAAGCTTCGGCGATTCTCCTGTCTTCCACTGTGCAACTTTGAGCAATAGTTTTCGGCGAGAAGCTGGAGTCTCGCCGAAAACTTCTTCATGAATTGGTGGAACTTTCTTCAACAGTTTCCGGCGAAAATACTGGGGAGATTTCGCCGAAAACTTCAGGTAAGAGCAGGGTGGATTTGTCTTTGACTTGATTGCTTCTTTGATCGATTCCGGGTCAATTCTTCGAGGCTCCACTGCCTTAGACACGACCGTGGTGACATCTGGTGATGGCAAAAACCTGTGCTATCACAAAAACACTAGAAAACACGTCAAATGGACCCCTAACAAGCCAAAGTAACCAAAATGGTATGAATTAGAGTACTTGAGTGAATATACGCTATTCTACCCTAAAAGCCATGTCTTATGCAAAGAAATGTCGCTTAAATGAGGCTGATAAACACGAAGAATCGAGTGTCATCAGTAGTCCCATTAGTTTGGGGTTTGTACAAAATTGTCTCATATCTTTAAAAATAAACGTATGAATCCCATACGTTATTGAATCGTACAAAATCATCCAACCCGTAATTTTTTTTGGCTTAATCGCCTTGTCCGCATGTCAAGTCCACAGAAAAAGGTACAATTGGAATGTCTCACTCGACTTTATTAACCCAACCAGTCATGTATCAAACCTTACCTCACCAACTCAATTTTGATATTTTATTTTATTCCTTCAACTATTCGACAAAGGTTCGATACATGATTGATTGGGTTAATAAAGTTGAGTTTGACCTTCCACATGTATATTTTTTGTTGACTTTTCATGCTGACAAGGCGATTCACTTAATAAAGTTAACGGTGGGATGATTTTGTACGATTCTAAAACGTATGAGATTCATTTGTTTATTTTTAAAGATATGAGATGATTTTGTACAAAACCCAAACGAATAGGACTACTAATGTTAATTACCCCTTTAATTTGCCTTTAATAATAGGGTTTCAATAGGTAGAGCTAGTTATGGACAAATCTTGGATTACACAACCTCGTTACACTAGAGATTATATTGTGGGAGTTGAAGAATTTATTGACTTCGCTTTCAACAACTCTAGGGATGGGGTACATATCTTTTGCCTTTGTTCAAAGAGTGGAATGAGGAAGTTCCAAACGAGATACGACATATGGTGTCATTTGTTAGTAAAACCATTTCCTAAAGGCTACACTATATGTACTTGTCATGGAGAAATAGTGGAAGATGTAGGAATTACTTTAGTGTTGGATGACAAACCTCATTTATAAGAATAAGAAGAGGTCCCAAGTGCCACTGAGATTATAAACTCGATTCGTCATCTTGTTAGAGATGCTTATGGTCAGGGTGGGGAACATGACGCTTATGCTGGGGTTGACCACATCATAGAAGAGGGATCTGAACTAGTAATGAATGAGTAGACGAAACTCCCAAATCATGATGCAACAGCTAGACCTGGTGTGAAGGCTAATGGTGATTTCATCCAACTCATGAAAGAAGGAGGAGAACCATTGTACGAAGGTTGTCTGAATTTCTCTAGGTTGTCATTTTTGTTGCGCTTGTACCATATCAAATACATGCATAAAATTATTGACAACGTAGTGGAGAAGATATTGGAGTTATAAGGAGATGCTTTTGGGTTCACAAAGTTGCCAAAATTTTGTTATGAGGCAAAGAAGAACGTAAAGATGTTGGGATTGAATTACGTGAATATTAAGGCATGCAAGAACGACTGTATGTTGTACAACAGCCTTAATGTAGATAAGATGGAGTGTACGGTGTGTAAGTTGCCAGGATACAAGAATAGCAACGTTGTTAGTGAGACAGGTACGAAGAAGCATAAGCCACAACTAGAGAAGGTATTTCGATATTTTCCATTGATATTGCATCTTCAATAGTTATTTGCTTCTCTAAGCTCTGCAGAGAACATGGTTTAGCACGACACTAGTCAAAGCTCTGATGGTATGAGCATAAATCCATGTGATTTTGAGGCGTGGAAGAGCTTTGATGGCTTATATCCCGAGTTTGCATGTGAGCCAAGATACGTCTCGGGCTCTCTACAGATGGATTTAATCCTTTTGGGATTCAAAATATCATTTACGGTACATGGCCGGTTGCAATATTACCTTACAACTCTTCGCCTTGGTTGTGCATGTAGCAAACTAGTCTTATTCTCTCGAGTATAATTCCTTGGGCGAAACAACCAAAGAATGACATAGATGTTTACCTCCAACCACTTATTGATGAGTTAAACATATCATGGGAAGGAGTTGAGACATATGATGCTGCAAGTAAATAGACCTTTGCTAATGTGGACAATAAGTGATTTCCCTAGTTTATGCTTCTTGTCAGGCTGGAATACCATATTCTAGTAAAGAATTTCCAACATGTAATCTAGACACACTGTCTCGACGACATGAAATAGGAGGAAAATTTTGTTTTCTTGGTAGTCACTGCTTCGTGCCACAAGGTCACATATTGCATTCAAAGGCAACGCAGTTTCATGGCATGGTTGATGAATGCGAACCACCAGTATATCTTCCGGGACAGAGATTCTTGAGAAATTACAAAGAGTGCATGTTACATTTGGAAAACATGGACAACAACCTAACAATAAAGTCAAGAAGAGAGCAAGTGATGAAGAAAATGACATCGGTGTGCTTGGAAATTAAGAGGAGTATTGGAAGAAAAAGAGCATCACCTTCCAACTTCTTAATTGAAGGTTCAATTTGTTGCGACACGATCTTGATGTGATGCACATCGAGAAGAATGTATGTGACAACATACTGTGCACATTGCTTAATGAAAAAGCAAGTAAGGATAATTTAAAGTCAATAAAGACTCAGAAGGAATTGTGGCTAAAGAAAGATGGAAAATGTCATGTTGCATTGTTCACGTTGAGAAGACAAGACATTGCTTTAATGCTTGAGACTCTGAAAGGTATATCATTCCCTGATGGATATACTAGTACCATTTCTAGGTTTACAGGCCCTGTTAGGTGAAATGTATATGGGTTGAAGATGCACTACTTGCATATAATATTGCATGATTGGTTGCCTTTAGCCATATGTGAGGTGATACCATTAACTGTGTCCAAAGTTCTTATTGAGTTATGTGCATGTTTGATGCAATTATATGGAGTTGTTCACTCTATGTCAGAACTTGACAAGTTGCAAGACTAATTACAATGACCATATGTCATATGGAGATGATATTCCCTCCATTTTTCTTCACTTGTCAAGTTCATCTTCTTTTACATCTTGTTGAAGAAGTCAAGCAAGGAGGTCCAGTTCAATATCTTTGGATGTACCTTATTGAAAGGTAAACCATAGTTTTTAATTAACTTAGTATGTAATAATCAGTAAGTTGTTATCAACTCTGTATTTCCTCATTCCTACGTTTTCGATTAAAGCGTACGACAACAACAGTTTACGTTTTCGGACAAAATACAAAGTAGTGAAGTTTGTGGAACATTTGGCATCGCTAGTGTATCCAATGCAGAAGACATAAATCCCATTCATAGTGATATGTATTACTACAACAAATTGGTTGATATTGTGCAGGTGAAAAACTATAGTAGATACACTACATTGTTCAAGTGCAGATGGGCAGATACAATGAACTCATCATGGAGAAAGACAGATGCTTTGTAATTCACAAAAGTAAACTATAGTCATAGTTGTGATGAAGGTGATCAAGATGCACATGAACCATACATTAGTGCAGGGGATGCAAGAATGGTATATTACATTGAAGACAAGACCGATAATGGGTGGTGCATACCAGTCCATTTCAAACCATGACATTCCTGATTTTTTGTATGAAACATTGGCTAGACAGAATCTTATGGCAGAGTTACGAGAGTCTGATGAGTAGATTCAAATGAGTAGTTTGTCCTTCTACTCTAATAAATTATTGATGTGAAATAAATTGAGAATATGTTTCACAATTTTTTAGATTCTGCGGACTATGAATATGGATGATACAACTGGTGGTAATGGTTGGGGTCGTGCTGGTGGTCATACCGGTG